>OZ010788.1:626939945-628343695 GCA_963932465.1 Maratus speciosus | reverse complement strand
GAATTTTATTTGTTCTCGAGTGTATGAACCATGCATTACATCTAATGAACTGTTGTGCCAGTTCATCATCAACTGAAAGATTGTTTTCTAAATTTGGAATAATCCAAAATAGATTATGAAACCATCTAAGTTTAAAGACAACTGCAAAACTTGTTACTTGTAATCATTTTTTAAATTCAACACAACTTACATAAAAAAATAAAAGAGCTTGTGTATAAAAAGTAATTAAAACATTTGTGTTGTATTTTGGTGTTATGTTATTTATGTTATGACTTTTTTAATTTGGCATTTGCTGGTGTTATGTTACTTATATTATGACATTTTTAACAAATGTTAACTTAGTTTTTAACATATGCTAGTAAAACATATTTGATTAGTAGTAAATAAACTGAATAGCCAATTTCAGTGGTCAAAATGGTCAAAATGGATTTTGACCAGGACGGTTAAAACCGGTTTAAACCACCATGGTTAAAACCGAGACAACCCTGTTTTTTATAGCAATCCTTTTATGAAATTCGCGTTTTTTCTTGATGCTTTGACAAAATTCACGCTTTTTTTTGAAGAAATTTGAGTTTTTTTGCAATCTGTGGATAAAATTTCTGTTTTTTATTTCTGCACTCTCTTGACGAAATTCGCATTTTCCTACAATCTTTTGATGAAATTCGCATTGTTTCTGCGATCCTTTGTAGGGATTGACCGAAGCAGCAATTTTGCAGAATACCGAAGCTTCGGTCAAAGTGTACACCGAATATTCGGTATTCGGCAACCGAATACTTAAAAATTTTTAATCCACATTTTTGCATACATTAGCTTTTTTTAATAAACTTTAATTAGCATTAAATTCTTAATAGTTTAATTCAGTTATATTTTTATTCTTAAATCTAATTACACAAAAAAAAATTAATGACTTCTTTCCACTCACAAATTCACTAACCCATCACTTCTTTTTTATTATTTTATCACTAGTCAATACCTAAAAAAACCTATGAAAATATTAAACTATACAGGATATTATTAAGGATAAGAATTGTCAGAAAAACAAAAGTTCATTCAAATAAAAAGAAACAATGTTGTCAAAGCGGATTTACTGATTGTCTAACTATGAACATATTGAATAGGAATGTTTTTAAATACAAAAGGTGTATGAATTGTACATTTAACTATATTTTCTGTCAAATTACTGATACATATTTATATTTTGATTAATACTTTAACATTGTGATGATGAAGATTAGGGATTGACCGAAGCAGCAATTTTGCCGAATACCGAAGCTTCGTTATTCGGCAACCAAATACTTGAAACTTTTTAATACGCATTTTTGCATAATATTAGCTTTTTTAATAAGCTTTAATTGAAATTAAAATCTCAATAATTTAATTCAGTTACATTTTTATTCTTAAATCTAATTACACAAAAAAATTTAATGACTTCTTTCCACTGACAAATTCATTAACCCATCACTTATTTTTTATTATTTTATCAGTAGTCAGTACCCAAAAATAACCTATGAAAGTATTAAACTATACAGGGTATTATTATTAAGGATAAGGATTGTCAGAAAAACAAAAGTTCATTCAAATACAAAGAAACAATATTGTTATTAAGCTGATTTACTGATTGTCTAAGTCTATAAATATATTGAATAGGAATGTTGTCAAAATACAAAAGGTGTATCAGTTTGTACATTTAACTATTTTCTGTCAAATTATTGATTGACTATTTATATCTTGATTAATATTTTAACATTGTGGTGATGATGAAAAGAAATTTGAGCGATTTTGGTATAATGATTATAAAAGCTATAGGATAAGCATAGTATGTATTTTAATATGTACCTTAGATATACAGATATGAACTCTCATATACTTATTTGATGTGTATATTAAAGAAAATACACATTAAATAAATTTAAATTAAAAAAACTAATGTAGAAGTAAATAAAATTAAATGATAAGGGAAAGATGCGCATCTTCCTTACTTTTTTTTTTTTCTCTGTTGCAGACAGTTGTTTTGATTTCCCACCTATGTAGACTATTTTAGGAAGGAAAAAGTTTTTTTTTTTAATTAAAAATGGCCTTTGACTTGTTTTTTGTGGTGCAGCTGAACTCTGAACTCATGAACATAATATTGAAACTCATTGTTTAGCCTATTCTTCTGCTAAGTAAAAGAGAATTCTTCTACTTCTAAGAAAATACCTATTAGTGATGCAACGAATAGTGGTTTGGCCGAATAACCGAATACCGAATATTCGGCCAAGTTACAGCCGAATAATGAACTTATTTTCGCCTAAAAACAAAATATAGTATGCACTATGTGCACAATTCTTGTATATTTCACAATTAAAATGTATTGTTTTCCTTTAAAAAATTATTTATATACAAATTTTTAATTTTTGAAAGCATTATTTTACTTTGAAAAAATATTCGGCTATGTTCGGCCTAAAAATTGCCTCAATAATATAATTCAGCCCCCCCCCCCCAAAAAAAAATTCTTAGCAAAAGTTCCTCATCAGGTACTGTCTAGTTACATTTTAATAGATATGTGTGTTGTTGTTACATTTTAAAGTAATGATAAAATTTTAAAAGTACTAGGAAACATAAGTTTCAGCTTTCAGATAAAATAAGAAATCTTAATATCTTAAGAAAAACCACTGATAGAAAGGGTGAAAGGAATATCCTCTAAAATAGTGGAAAGAAATCATTGTAGACTTTATAAAGCTCACAATTAACAAAATATTTTTTCATCTTTATTATTTTTTTTTTCTTTGCTGTCAGCAGTGAAGCCTCTATAGATAGTGCCCCTCAATGTGAAGAAGGAAAAGAAATTAGTAATTTTCTTTCCCAGCCACTGCTAGAAAGACAACAGTGTCCTTTGGAGTGGTGGGCGAAAAATTCGGAAGACTTTCTGAACCTTTCCTGATTAGCCAAAAAGTACCTTTCTGCACCAGAAAGTACCATTATATAGTAAGAGATTATTTTCAAAAGCAGGTAACATTTACGAAAAAAAAAAAAAAAAAAAAGGCAATCACCTGAGAATGCTGAATTATTATTTCTACATCACAATCTACGTTTATTGAAAACATTTTAACTATTTTTTAAGGCAAATATAAACATTACAATGCTATTCTTGAAAAAAATATCTAAAACGTAAATGCATATGCATACTAATTAAGAATTTAGTATTTACATTTCTTTCATTATTTAATAAGAAATAGTAACACACTTAAAAAAATCACTTAAATTATATTTAACTTTTAAGCGTGTTTTACTAAAAAAAAAACCCCTTAAGTATTGCAACATATGACTTAAATATCGTAAACATCTGTATCTAATCAATCATATATTTATGTTCTTTATAGGTATAATTCAAAATATTATTGAAAGAAACATATTTTTATGCAACAAGGGATAAATGTTAAACTTCCCATTATGATAAAAAAAAAAAAAAAAAAAAAAATGAATTAGCTTGTATAGCTGTGTTAAAACAATTTTGAATAGATTTAATGTTAGCTTATTACAGATACTTTTTGTGCTTACTGATACCGCATAAAATTTTTTTAACATGATTCCTAAATTAGCCTCTTATATAAAAATGGGTAGATAAAATCCATTCGCAGTATGAAAGTTAATGGGGGAAAAAAAGTGTTAGTTAATTTCAAATAAAATTTTCATTATACATGATGAATATAAATTGTCAAATTAAAAAGTTATACTGTGTAAATATAAAAACATTTATTACAGTACTATTCGGCCAAGGCCGAATAATGGACTTGATATTCGGCCGAAGCCGAATATTCGGCTTCGGCCGAATATTCGTTGCATCTCTAATACCTATCTCCAATTATTCGGCCAAATACTTTTAAGTATTCGGTTTGCATGCCGAACCACCGAATACCGAATCAACTATTCGGTATTCGGTCAATCTCTAATCCTTTGACAAAATTACCGTTTTTCATGTGATCCTTTTATAAAATTGGTGGCTTTTTTCCTCGTTATCCTTTGACGAAGTTGACGATTCTTCCGCAAAGATTGGCGAAATTCGTATTTTTCACACGATTCTTTAATGAAGAATGCGTTTTTTTTCGCGATTCTTCAACAAAATTCACAGGTTTTTTTTTTTTTTCAGGATTCCTAGAAGAAATTTGCATTTTTACCCTGATCCTTAAATAAAATTGGTGATTTTTCTGAGAAGATTGGCAAAATTTGTGTTTTTCCCCGATCCGTTGGTGAAATTCGTATTTTTTCAGCGATCCTTTGACGAAATTCGTGCTTTTTTCTGCTGACGTTTGACAAAATTGATTTTTCCGGTGACCATTTGTCAAAATTCTCGATATTTTTTAATTCTAAATTTTCAGAACCGAATGCCTTAAACTTTCGGAACAGAATCGCCTGTATCTGTGATAAGATTTTTTTTAAAGATAATTTTTCTTGTGTGTTCTTGAAAAACAAACATTTGAGTTGTATTTTGATTTTGATAATGCAAAATAATTTCACACATTCACAATTTTTTTTCTATATATGTACTCTTGAATGACAAAATAAAAAATATCGTTTTCCAAATATTCCCCACTACCATGATTGCTTAGCTTATTCTTATAGATATATATATTTTTTTAATCTATATTTTGCCCAACTTTGACTTACATAGCTTAAGATTTATTATACTTAATTTATATCCAAATTAAAAGAATTGTGTGATTTAAATGAAATACACAACACACACTTGATGTAATTAGTCTGTGTTTCTTTTGTACATGTTAGTTCCAATTAGAAAAATGTTTTAAATTGAGGCAAAGAAATATATTAACAGCGATTTGGGTCAATAAAAACATTTCTTAAAAAAAATACGAAATTTAAGTTTTTATAAAGTCCCCCCGTCCTGTAAGTTATTATTTAGTAAATTTTTCCTATTACACTGACAAGACAGACAAAAAAAAAAGTCCCGTTTATATACCACTGAAATTGACTGAGTTATGAAACTTTAAAATGCATGACATATACCACTTTTCTGCATCTGAACAAAAGTGAGTTTGGCCATGCTTTGAGGGGTCATATTCTAAGTGCTTAAAGTATTCAAAGAACTTTTCATGTGTTTTTTTTTTTCTTTGAAAAAAAAATAGTACAAGTGTTACAATTGAGTTAACTTTTTATTAAGTTTCAGATTGGCTAAAATTATTGTATTTTAACATATGTTTTATTTTGTAAGGATTTGAGACTATTTCTTTTGACAAATATTATGTTATTTTATTTATCTTCAACAATCGTATGTATGTTTTCTCAGTTCAAAATTTGCACTCGAAATTTAACTCACTTTCAAATATTCGATCGAGATTAAATTTTATATTAATTACCTTAATTTTTAAACCATCATCTTCATCTCAGGATGTTTCACAAATCATAAATTGTCAAAGTTAAAAAATAACAAATATCAGATACTATAAAATAGAGGAGATGACTGAGTCTTTTAACTTTTGATAATTGATTTTTATGTACTTTTTAACATTGAATCTGAAAATGACCTTCATTTTTAACCACCACGTTACAATTTTTTTTTGCAAATTGTAAATGTCAAAGTTAAAATTTAGCAGAAATCTGATACTATAAAACAGATGTAAAACATTTTTTTATTTAATTTCCCTTATGTAATGGTTAAAAATGAAGGTCATTTTCAGATTCAGCAGTAAAAAATACATAAAATAATTTAATAAATATAATACTCTTGAAGCTAACTGAAAAACTTAAATTTACGTTTTAAATTAAAAGCTAAAACATTTAAATTATAGGGTTCCCAATCTAAAAGTGCAAGTAAATTAGTACAAATATATTTTCTAAGATCCAAAGAAGTGAATAAATAAGACAAAATAACCATAAACTGTTAACAAATACATCATTTGTTCCTTTCCAGAAATGTATTTTAAAAAACACAGCCAGGCGGGCAGCTGGGTGGGTACCCGGGCAGCTACCCACTACAACCCTGTACTGTTGTCCCTTTTATGAATCAAATTAAATATATTTTTTTTTGTTTTTTAATTGAAATTTTCAGTTAAAATCAACCTAAGTATTTTTTATTTGATGTTTTTATTAATTCATAAAGAAACTTGCAAGATTCTCTTAATAAAGCAAACAAATATATGTGTGGTAAACTAGGTAATTGCATAAAAATGCTTTATTTTGACTTATTATCAATTAAAATGTTTGTTAAACTACATGATATTGGAGTGGCCAAAACTGGTACAAATTGAAGTAAATTACTTTATAAGTTATTACTCACAATCTAAAATCTTCTGTAGAAAGTTATTATAATCAACAAAAAGACAAATTTACTACAGAAAGAATGATATTATTATGATTTAATATGCTTCAATCAGCTAATAACTATAAAATTTCTATTTCAATTTTTCTCTAAATGTGGCCAAAACTGGAGCATCTACCCTTTAAAAGTAGACTTTATTTCCAATCGTTTGGTTACAGAAACTTTCTTCTACAATAATTTGTTGCACAGTTAGTAGGGGATGTTTACTTTTTTTTCCCCAGGATCCAGGACTGCACATTATTTTCAATTTATTTATGAGCATTTAGGGGTGTAAAAATACCAGGTGCCAGGTCGCCCGGGCGACTAAATTTTCGACACTGGCGCCTTGATATGTCTTAGGAAATGAAAAATAATTCGTATTTATAACCTTGATTATTTATGGATTTTTTTTTTTTTTCCATGTGCAAAGAAAAAAAAAAGAATCAAGAACAAGTTTCGCTCTACTTTGATATCACAAAATTTAAATGGACCTTCTGTAAAAGTATTTGATCCTACAAAAGCAGTTGAACGCTGGTACTTTACATCAAAAACAACAAGACACATGAGCGGTCATAAACATCATAAAAATTTAAAAGCAAATGAGGACAAACAATAAGTTAACAGTATTCATTTATGGCATAAATTATAGTCCTTGAAGGGAATTACATATTTATATTTTTGAGGTGTTTAAAGAAGTTTTTAATAATCATTATTTGTATTTTACATCAGCACTTCAAATTTTTTACATCAATATTTATAATTTTATGTAACATTACTTTTTTTATACAAGAAAAATTTATTTCATGTGTCAGATATATTTAATTAAAAAGAGTAATTTGTATGTACTATTATTAACTTATACTGTAATTTCATTTTACAAATTTGTTATCGATAGTAACTGGCTCCTAGATTTTCAAAAAATTTTTACACCCCTGTGAGCATAAATAAAACGCAACATCATTTATCTTTTTATTTTTATTTATGAACAAAACAGACAATCACATTCATTAAAAAATTACTGTTCGATATGATTAAAAAAAAATCGTTTGATTGGTTCTCTAACTACAGACAGCACTTCAAAAAGATTTAATAATTCATTACAAAGGTTTGTTTTGTTTACCTCTTATACTGTAGACTGCTGAAGAACAAGTGACTATCTCCACATATTTTCACGTACGGATGGATTGGTAAAACAACAGCACATCCAAAGAACTGCGGATTAAGGCTTCGGGCCTTGCTCTCCTATGAGTGTCCAACTTATTCAGATTCCTTTGAGGTACGATCAGGGTTCTCGCTGCCACTCGCCATTGCACCAAATTGTGACAAAATTCTTCATTTGGCGAGTAAACCAACAATCCTTATTTGCCAAATTGCGAGTGCTCTGTTTGTGTGTGTGGTGTGCCAATACAGCCGAGATTCTTAGGCGCGCGAACTGAACAATTGATGTCGCTTTACATGTTCAATCATACCGTGCCGTTTACAAGCTCTATTTATAATTTATAGAGATACTGACTCAACACCAATTTAGTTTAACAACAGGTAAAGATACAGAAAAGATTATGCAATAGGTATTTCTCTATTGTCAGTTAATCACTATCTATACTCCAGCGTCACGGCAGTAAAAATGCAAACAAAATTTCTCGCATTAAGAGCCAAATAGAGAAAATTTTTGCAGGAATGCTGTATTCAAATTAGCCATTTACCATACTATTTATTAAATGTATGCAAAGTATTCAGGGCGGGATTCGCGCACAAAATTTTGAAATCCCGCCCAAAAGAATATCGTGGGCGGGAGGCTCCCGTCCAAAAAATCTCACAATTTTCCTGAAAATTTTACATTTTGAAATTACGATCAACTCCTGCGAACGCCTTGCAAATTTCCCGATATTTTCACGCGGCCGATTGACACATTTTGTGGTTTTTTTACCGCGAAAGATCGTTGAAATTCACAAATTTTTCACGCGACCGATAGACAAATTTCATTATTTTTTTCTCGATCGGTTGACAAGTGTCCGCGACCGATTGGCGAATTCAGGGGTGATTCTGTTCCGAAAATTTAAGGCATTATTTTCCGAAAATTATGAAAAATCGGTCATCAGTTCAACAGAAAAATATCACGAATTTCGAAAAATGATCGCCGAAAAAATCAATTTCGTCAATCGTTCTTAGAAAAAATCGCCAATTTCATCGCAAAGGATTGCGAATAAAATGCAAATTTTCCCAAAGGATCGCAGAAAAACGCGAATTTCGTCAGATCGCGAAGAAAACAACCCTCGAAATTCATCAAAGGATCGTAAAAAAACGCAAATTACATCAAAGGATAGTAAAAAAAATTCTAAATTTCGGCTAAGGAACGCGGAAAAAACGCGAGTTTCGGCAAAGGATCGCAAAAAAGTGAATTTCGTCAAAGGATCGCAAAAAAACGTGAATTTTGTCAAAGGATCGCGGAAAAAATGCGCGTTTCGTCAAAAGATTGCGAGAAAAACGCGAATTTCGACAATGGATCGCGATAAAAACGCGAATTTTGTCAAAAGATCGCGAAAAAAATGCGAATTTCGTCAAAAGATCGCGGATAAAGCGCAATTTTCGTCAAAAGGTCGAGAAAAAAACACGCGAATTTTGTCAAAAAATCGCAGATAAAACTCTAATTTCGTCAAAGGGCTGCAGAAAAAAATAGCCTGAAATCAAACCGAACAACAACAAAAAAAAGTTTACTCGACCTGCAACAAAAAATAATTAGTGCCTGGAAAGGATTTCCCAGTCCCTTCCCATCGTCTGATGTAACCTTTCAGAAAATTTGTTGTGAATTTCAGATTTTTTTTTTTTTTTTACGCAGAAACATCCGCAAATTTTATGGTTACTTTTTGCGACAGACTGACGAAATTTACAGTTTAATCCAGCGTCTAATCGATGAATTTCGCGATTTTATACTGCGTCCAATCGACGAATTTCACGATATTCTTCCTTCGACTGATCGAGGAAATTCACGATTTTTTTTTCTTACGCCCAATTGGCATATTTCACGGTATTTTTTCCTGTAACAGAAAAAAGAAAATATCCAAAAGGGTGGGCCAAAAAAAGGACTTTAAGTATCACCGGGCGCTGTGCTCTGGAAATTAGTCTAGATTCAGTACTAAACAAAAATAAGATTAGAAGGACTGCAAAAATCTTGTGGTGCACATCAAGTAAAAATTCCGAGTTCCAATCAAACATATGTAGAAACACCAAATAAGTTGATCCTTGCAATTAACAGAAATTAGGACTGGACAATTTAAAGTTAACCTACATTTCTTGTGAAGTAGAAGAAATGAATCAACAGTATCCATTTCAAACTTTTGACTTTGATTGAACAAGCATTCAAATTTTAAGCAAAGAAAATACCAGGGATGCAGGTTTTGTCTATAATTCCATTAAGGACATAATAAAACAATTTTGTTCAGAAATGGATATTGATGATTCCATCACTGAATATACATTGTTCATGCAAGTAGTTAAAAATGAAGGGCATGTCCGATATTGCAAAGTTTTCTGAAATTGTTTTAAGAGAGTATAACCATACGTTTTCGATAACTTCCAAAGTTATAAATGTTGTGCTTGTGCTGCTTGTCACAAGATTAACTTGTGAAAGAAGATTCAGGCTTGAAATGGAATAAAATCTAAATTAACAACCCCATTGTTAAGAACTCATGATATTTGGTTGAAAGTTGAAAAATGGATGATATAAAGCTTAACTTTCTTACTTAATTAAATGAAAAAACATTTTGCATAATTATTCTGAGTTGTTGATTTAAATTGCTTCAATGGTATTTTATCATGTTTGTATTAATACAGATGTGACAAAATAATTAATGTAAATCTTTAAATAGCACGTAAAATAACAGTGGATTTTAGATACTTTTCTCCCTCCCAAATAGCTCAACTCCCCTCCATTTATAAATGTTGGTAGGGAGACCCCCCTCTTAGGAAAAATTGAATTTCAAGCCCTGGTATTATTGGCCGGTCAAATTTTCCCAATCAGTTAAGAGTTGAAACCTCATAGATATTTTTAGCAGGGTTGTCTTGGTTTTAACCAGTGGTTTAAACCGGTTTTAACCGTCCTGGTCAAAATCAATTTTGACCATTTTGACCACTGAAATTGACTATTCAATTTATTTACTTCTAATCAAATATGTTTTACTAGCATATGTTACAAACTAAGTTAACATTTGTTTAAAATGTCATACTATAAGTAACATAACACCAAGATACAACACAAATGTTTTAATTATTTTTTATACACAAGCTCTTTTATTTTTTTATGCAAGTTGTGTTGAATTTAAAAAATGATTACAAGTAACAAGTTTTGCAGTTGTCTCTAAACTTAGATGGTTTCGTAATTTATTTTGGATTATTCCAAATTTAGAAAACAATCTTTCAATTGATGATGAGCTGGCACAACAGTTCATTAGATATAATGTGAATTCAACAAATTTTACATCAATGCCTTTAACCTTCTGTATTGCTGCGCACCAGGCATCAGGCCCAATTGTATCTTTTACACTTTCAGAAAAATAGGATTTTGGATATGGTGAGGATTCTGCTTGAAATACAATCACAAGAGGCAAAAAGGTAGGATCAGTATTATCGTGTAACCACTGCCTTGCTATTTTTTGCTTCTCTTCATCAATACTTTTACTCATGTAGACAGGATTCAGCATATGAGCCAGAAAATGAACTGGGGTAACATTTTCATTAATTCGAGACTGTATCATTTCAGAATAAGTTTTCAAGATCTTTTTCTTTTAGCAATCTTAACCATTTGTCGCATGCATCAGATATAGTAGCATCTTCTTTTTTAAGTTTATCTAAAGCAAGGGAAATAGGCTTAAGTTGATTTTATAAATGTCTTACCTCTTTGTATACATTGTTAATGATTTTAACAATGCTATCATCAATATTATCTTCATGCTCATCTGCAATTTTTCATTTCAGTAACATGCTTCATTATTGAATTAATTTTGTTTGTGTTTGTTTTGTAATATCTTGTCCTACAAGATTCAAGTAATGTGCAGCACATCCATAAGAAATAAACAGTTCGTCTCTATATGCATTTTGAAAATCGTCTCTCATGCATTTCATCTTGTTTTCATTGTCACTTAACTTACACAAATTCTTACTTTACAAGCAAACTTGTTTTCTACCTCTTCTTTAGCATCAGCTGCTAGTTTTAAACAATACTGGGCACTTTTTTTAGATGCCCCTGTATCAACAGCTGAAAGGGAGAATGATTTTTTTCCCTGTTGATACACTATTAACAATGATAGGACAATTATGGATCTAGCTTTCTTATTGTATTGCATAAGCATATTTTACTGATGAGCCTCCTTAACTTATCAGTGTATTATTTTTTTAACTGCCTGTTACTTTTATTACTTATTAAGTTACTTTTAATTGCAAAAAAAAAAATAATTATTAAAATTAAGAACATTTTTAACAGTTTTGACCATTTCTGACCACTTTTGACCAATTTTGGACGGTTAAAACCACTTTTATCCAGTGTCCTGGTCAAAATCAATTTTGACTGGTTAAAATTACAACCCTGACATTAGCCCTACTATTTGGTGGTCTGGACTATGCACTGCACAACCCCTCAACACACTTGCTTCCCGGTTACTACAAGTTCTACCAACATCAGCAGCATGTGAAAGGAATTGGTCAGCATTTGGTAATATACACACAAAGTTGAGGAACAGGTTGACTACAGCAAATGCTGAAAAACTTGTAGCTATCCACTGGAATTTAGACCTATTCAATGAAGAACCCATTATGCAAACAGAGTGGTCATCTGCCAGCAGTGCAGAATCAGATAATTCAGATTCTGATTCAGAGTGAAGAATTTAATAAACATAACTATACATTTTGTAATAAGTTTGTGAGTTTGGAAACTAAAAAAGTTTTTTTTTTCTCTCCTTAATATGAAAGTTATAAAAACAAGCGTATTTTTTAATAAGATTAAAAATTGCTTTCAAAAAAAATGTTGCACTGGAAATTGCTTAAAATTTTTTTGAAAAGTTTATTTAATACATATTTATATAAAAAAAAAAAAATATGCACAGTTAAATAAGTCTGAAAATCTATATTTAAGGAAAAGAAAGAGAGGAAGAAAAGAGTAAGTAATTCCAAATGCTGTTGTTATTAAAAAGATTATTTTTTTCTAATTAGTTAAATATTTTTCTCTTATACCATCTGATTACATGATTAATAGCAGCTATGACGTTAAAAATAAATCCACGTTTCAGATTTTATGTTAAATTTTCAACTTTACCATTTCCCTTAATTGACATATTATTGAAATAATTTTGCGTATGGATTTTCATTTTTAACAACAGAAGTTGCATTTAATTATCTTATCAGGAATCTGTTTAGATTTTTTTTTCATGCAATCCTGGTTTTGTAAAATTGTGAACTTTTGTACATACCTGTAAAAATGTAATCGGAATTTAGTGAATTAGAAAGTATCGTTATATTTTTAGGTTCCTATTTTAGTTAATAAAGTCTTTCATACATTATATACAACTAGATAAGTGTAATTGGTAATGTGGGTCAGTATATGTTGATTTCCCCCCATCCCCCCCCCCCCCCCCCCCCTTGAATCATTTGTGAAAGGTTCAGTTTGGAGATTGAAAAATTTTCTGAAATGTCTATTTTTAAGAGAAAACATTTTGTGAAGTGTCTTGTGTTTTAAGGTGAAAAAGTTGTGAAGATTCTTTTAAAGGACTTGAGTTTTCTTAAACAGATTTTTGCTTAGAGATCAGATCTTCCACATTAATGTTTTCATATGGGACATAATATAAGACTTAACATATTTTCATATAGGACTTAACATAAAAATAAATATAATAAAAAGTATTAGAATGTAACTATTACAAAATTTTGAATATATTATTTTGTAAATGAAATTTCAATTTTTCCAAAATTGAAAAATAGCTCTTCGGAAAGCCCCCCCCCCGAAAAAAACTGTTTTTTTTTCCAACTTTTCCGGTGGGTTTCCGAGCATTCCCATCTTTACTCTTGAGTAAGAAAAGTTTGCAGATATTTTTATATGCAGATAGCATAAATTAAAATGTAATAAATGTAAATCAATAAATAAAAAATTTAGTGCTTAATTAATTTAAGTTAATGTATAATTAACATAAATTTTAAAAGGCAATTTTTATAAAAATCTAAAATTAAGAAAATGCTTCACACTTAAATAACCCAACTATTGAAAATCCTGTGCACAGGCTTCCAAATAACTTTGGTTTTCCATAAACAGATCCAAAGATGACCAGGCTTAGTTAATGATGCCAATTTATCACTGTGCCCAGCTAACAGAAAAGTATCAAAATTTTCTACTTGTAAGATGTATCACATGTCAGAAATGAAAATGTTACATTGAACATGAATTGATACATTGAAATTTGTTTTTCAAAAGAAAAAAAAAAAGTATTTATCCATGGCCTATTTTTTAATACATACAAGAATCACACTGGGAAAAAAAGAAATATGTAGTTTCTCACCCTAACTAAAATTTTAAGAAGGATTTTTTAAATTTAAGTGAGAACTGCAATTTTTTTCTTTCTGTAAATACATAGAAAGAACTTTTATTGTCTTTAAAATTGTGCTAATTCAGTAGTAATAAAAGATTTATTAAACTAAGTTTAGTGACACTCTCTTTTTCCCCACTCATTAAATGTGTTGTATTTTTATTTATATAAATAAGACTTCAGCAGATAGTACACAGTAGATTCACAATTAATTGGAAATGCATATGAATGGAAGACTTTAAGAAATGAACACAGCAGGAGTAGACTTAATAATTTAATGGTGATCTAGGAAAATTTATGCATGAAGAATGTTGTCAGCTTGACTTCACCGAATTATATTAAAATAACTTAAATCATGAATAAACTTTGTTCACAACAAGAATATCGCCAGCAGCTTTTATCTAAACGTAGCAAAGCTACAACACCGTACTTTACATGGTGAAAACAAAATTAAACGCTGCTTACAAACAAGCAAAGGCAGGAGAAAGATGCAACATTACATTCCACTAGATATGGTAGTCTGTTGTGGAAATCTGCACAAAGTTGTTGCCATTCTGAAAAGTGCAATACGTACGCGGAACGCCATTGGCTTGCAAACGATGACAAATCAGAGAGCAGGAAGCATCAGGAAAGCTGAGAACAGCGGATAACAATGATTCAAGATCACAGCAGTTACGGTGTGACTGAATCACGTGTTTACCAGCAAAAAGCGTGTGAAACAATAGCGTCTGATTGTAATTTAAAGTAGACTTGGGGATATAGGTCAAAATTGGGAAATTTCATTAGCGGCCACTGGCCAGTAGGACTAATTTTTAAGTGGCCACTTTTTTATTTCAAAATGCTAAACAGTAAAATTTCTAAAAGTATTAATCTAAAACTGAGTAGCCCAAATAAATATGTTAATATAAATATATTGGAACCAAAAAAAAGTAGAATCCTTGATGAAATGCAAGAAAATTTTATTATCTCCTTGTAAAAAAGTAGCCGGAAGGTGGCCGCTGATATATTTTGATACAATTTTTCACTAGCCACTTTTTTTCATTTACTGGCCCTGTGACCGGTGGCTAGTGCTAATTTTGACCTTTACTTGGGGATGGTAAAAACATAAGGTATGTCATGTTAAACAGGATTTAAATAAAGATATTAATTTCAAACTTTAAAATATATGACGTAACAAAATGTTTGCTACTTTTCAAAACGAAATTTTTTTAAATTTAAGTTCTTATCTAAAATACTGATCATCACCTGTGCGAGGGGAAAAAAGCTTGCACAGGAAACCTTCATCTCTGAGCTTTTTAGCCATTTAACCATTATATTTTTCCTGAAGACGGCTTTAGAAACAGCTCGAAACGTAGAATTTTATTTTATTAAAGTTCGTGTTTTGTGTACCATTAAGCAAGATTGTGTCTTTATTTATTATATTTTATGGTGTAATTGCCCAGTATGCATTATAGAAATTTACTTTTGTGCGTTATCCTTTCAGATGGCTCTGATCTACAGATTTGCGGAATTTACTATATTGGTGTAGCTTGCTGCTGATATATGTGCTTGATGCCCTCCAAGATGACCCAAGGTAATATCTGGGTCAGTTTAATAGTGAATAGCTTTTGGTAAAAGAAAAAAAAAAATTATTTAAAAAAATAGCATTTTATTTCATACACTATCAAAATTTATTGTTCACTCTCCATTTTTATATTTATATATTAATGTATTGGCTTTAGCTTGCCTCTCTAATATGTCTGCCACATATATTATCATTTTGTTAAAACTGTTTATCATGATATGTATTGCGACAGATAGTATTATTGTCTTGTCAATAATGTTATACATTTAAAATAATAATAATGATGATAAAGTGTGTTAAAATCTAAATTTCAAAATATTTTCTTGAATGCTTTGTTATTTTTGAAACCGATGATGATATCTAATCATCTATCTTATATATGTAGGGGAGAGTGGTAATGAATGGGCCATTAACAAAATATGAAAAAGTATTTGCATAAAATTATTTTAGATGCCAGCAATAGATGAAGCTATTTGTTCTACCAAACTCATCAAATTTTCCATTGTTTGGGAGAAGCCATTTTCCCACTAGAGTAGGATGGTCAAGAATCTGATTGAAAAGTAAATTTTTTCCCTTTTCAGTAAAATAAATAAGCTAAAAAGTATCTATTATTTCTTGCAGATATGTGTATTAGCAAGTCTTTGCATATCTGTAAACTAATTTTTGGATGTATTTAGATGTTATTTGAATTTAATGCATTAAAAAAACCTGAATATATTCCAGAAGTATAGGTGGGGCTGAATTGGCCATTATATCATGGTCATGAATGGGCCACCTTTGCCCTGATCATGAAAATATGGTTTTCTTTCTTATTTTCTCTTTAATATGAAACATAACTGACTGTAATGGATTTAGATTAAATTACTAGTTAGAATAGGTTTATAGTGATGTCTAAAAAATAATTTGCACATTTTCACCCTAAGAAATACCTATCAGTTATTTATTAGAAACATAAGTTAAATCGTATAAATGATTAAGATGAGCTATCCAGTTGTTGACCACACCTACTAGTATTTTTCCATTTGATATAATACTAGAATAATTGTTTATATCATGAATCTAATGGGTAGAATAAATAATACCGGAAATTTACCCTAAATAGGCAATCAATAGGCTGTTACAACCATAACGTTTAATATTAATTTTGAAAAATATAAATTTTGTTAAATCATAATGGGTATTATCTATTATTTTTATGTATATTTTATGTTCTTTCATTCTTATAATTTCATTATTTTGTCATTTTTCTTCTACAATTATGTGATTTAATAATATCACTTTTGATGTTCATAAATTTTGATAAGCATTGTGTATTACTTACATTTCAGTATGCTTTGATCATATCATGTCAAGTACCATTCATTTCGTCATATTTGGTGAATAAAAGATAAATTCCACATTTTTTCATTAAATTCATTTAGTGGCCCATTCATTACCTTCAATGGCCCTTTGAGCCCCATGGGTGGGGATGAATGGGCCAAATTTCTATATTTTTATTTTCTATTATCATTCATTTTCTAATCCAATTTTTATGACTTTTTTATATAACCAAATAAGTAAAGTAACTGAAAAGCCAATTCTGAGCCAAAAAAAAAAAAATTATTAGAAAAAATTACAAAAATTAAGAACAAAAAATTGGCCCATTCATTACCACTCTCCCCTATATATATCGGGTGTCCTAAAAAGGACTGACTGATTTTAAAATTCAGTAACTTGCAAACGGTGACAGATATTTAAAAAATTCTTGCAGGAGTGTTATGCATAAGGTCAAAAGTTTTTTTACAGTGATTTTTGATTTTAGTTCGAATTACAAACAATAGATGGCACTGTAAGCAATAGGCGCTAAAAACAAGCTCGATTTTTTGGTCTATTTCTTCTTCCATGCGGAAAAAGGAGATGGAAGTGGATTGAGTGAGCCCCGAAGGACCAAAAATCAAGTCTGATTTTAGCGTCTATTGATCACAGCACCATCTATTGTTTGTAATTCGAACTAAAACCGAAAATCACTGTAAAAAAACTTTTGACCTCATGCATAACCCTCTTGCAAGAATTTTTTAAATATCTGTCACCGTTTGCAAGTTATTGAATTTTAAAATCAGTCAGTCCTATTTAGGACACCTGGTATATATATATATATATATATATATATATATATATATATATACACGTGGGTGGTTCAATAATTATTGTCCCTAAAGTATATAAAATATTTGTACTGTGATGGTTGATGTGGAATATTGAAGCCTAATCTCTTAAATTCTTATATGCTCAATTTCAGAACCCTAGCTGCTATATTAACATAGTTTTGGAGGGAAGGGTGAAGTTTTAAAGACCTATTATTGGGGGTGTTTTTAAGAAGGTGGTTGAGGGTGTAATGCTGGTTCGGATCTTATGAGGCTACATTTGTGGCAGTGGATGAGATGTGACTACATCACTATGATCCCGAGTCCAAACGACAGTAGTTACGTCTCATCCACTGTCACAAATCTAGCCCCACAAGCTAAAAATCAGCCTTTCACTCTTCCCTCCAAAACTATGTGAATATAGCAGATACTGTTCTGAAATTTAGCATATAGGCATCTAAGACATTAGTCTTCAATATTCCACAACAACCATCGCAGTACAAATATTTTATAGACACTAGGGACAATAATTATTGAACCGCCCTTGTATAAGTCATTGTTGGTTTGTTTGTTTCTAATGTAAGTAAGAACGAATAATAAGCCTTAATTACGTCCACTAATGACCATATCACAACATATATTCCAAACGGAAAAATCAAAACATATATTGAAATATTTATTTGCTTAAAAGACGTTACTAAAAACACATTAAAAGTAAATTAAAAACCTATATTGACATGTTCCAACTCCTTCACCGAGTCGTCATCAGAATGTATAACAGAAATTAGAAATACAATGCAATTTGTTTGTATTTTTCTGCATTGTATTTGTAATTTCTGTTATACATTCTGATGACGACTCGGTGAAGGAGTTGGAACATGTCAATATAGGTTTTTGATTTACTTTTAATGTGTTTTTAGTAAGGTCTTTTAAGCAAAGGAATATATGTTTTGATTTTTCCGTTTGGAATATATATTGTGATATTGTTTGTTTCTTGTACAAATCTACAATTTTTGACTGATTTGCATGAAACTTGATATAGATACTTTTCAGAATATGAGTAAAATTACTTTCAACTTTAAAAATTTCCCAGATCACTCTTTGCCCCTTTTTTTCAACCATCTGCTGTAGTTTATCATTATATAAATCCTTTTTTGTTTTTCATTTTCTTATGCAAGTATTTCTTTCGAGTTGCCATATTCTAAAAAATGACCCGAGAGATAAAAAATGTATGTGTATTCAGCTTATACAAGTCAATAAAATTTCGAACTCTCTCATCAAATTTTAGCATGCAAAATTGACATTATTCTAAATAGAAAATGCACATTTTTCATATATAAAACAAAAAGCTTTAAGTGCATTAAAATAACATAGTATCCTCATTTAAATGTATTTGAAGTTTGAACATCTACTATAATACTGACATTTCAGTTTCAAGAAAAAAAAAATTACTATGCATTACATCCAGAGTTTCCCTCAGGTTTAAAAAAGGGTGGGGTGCTGCTGGTGGAAAAAAAAGGCACTGTTTTATTGTTAAGGGCACCTTTTAGGTTCTAAAGTGTACTTTTTATATTTTTTTAGGCACTTTTTTTGTTTTTAAAGCCACTTTTAATATTTAAAATTCAGGGGACTCTTTTCCAAGACAACAATGAGGAAGTTTTTACTATGTAAGCAAATTTTTTCAAACAAAAAAGAGTAAGGGTTAATTTTCTAGATAAGGAGCAAGAACGGTGCTAATTTTTTTGATGAGATGCAAGAAAGGTGCTGTTTTGTAAATCAAATGCCAGGAAGGATGCAGCATTCTACTGAAACTGTCTAGATGAATGTTACATCAAACTGACTCTAAATAAACAGTTGCTATGTTTTATTTCTTAATTCATTTGTATATCAAAACTGTATTATGGCTATACCTTATACCAAACAGTTTTAATACAGTGTGGTCATAAAAAAAACTTTGCCGATATATGGACTTCTCGCAGCCTGTCTGTTCAACTGATTGAGATGCGATTTCAGATGTAGTTATTCAGAGGTATGAGCTTGGGATTCTGTGAACGGTAACAAAGTGGCGCTTACGGTTATGATTATACGTACAGAAACTCGAAATTTTTGAATGGCAATGCCCATTTTTTCTCATCGCAAAATGCTCAGCCCATGGGGAAACTCTAAAGAGTGTTGGATACACAATTGGGGTACACAGAGGAAATTTGCACATGACAGAGGCAAGAGACCAATCATTGATTACAACACAGATCGGAGAAAAGAAAACTTTTATTTGGATTACGTATTTTCCACATAGGTGCTATCACAGGTAGTTACGCATTTCATGTGGGAGACAGTGAACAATAGAACTGAACGTAACATAGCATGAGGGTGTATTAAATAGGAAATGACACATAGCGACCATTTCTTTAGATCCATTTCTTTCAGTTTTCAAACAACATGACTGAAAGCATCTGGGAAAATGACATCATTTTCATGCAATCATTCTAGATTTAATTTTTATGAATGCAAGTATGTTTCCTTTTAAAATAATGTCATACGAAATAGAATTTAACTGCATGTTATGCTATTTAAGTGGATTTTTTTTTTTTTTATAATGGTTTGCAACTAATCACCGCTAGCCAGCACATGCTGGAACTCTTTTGCATAAAAAACAGAAAGTTGAGTAACATTGTGCAACCTGAAAAAATGTTAACAAACAATGCTTCTTGTTTAATTGATACCTTGTTAGTAGCCAACCAACTATTCAATCAATTAACTATGAATTTAACTGAAAACCATTTAAACAAAATGGTTGCACGCTGTTGGAGTTAAGTGTTAGTATTAGTTTTGTTAGTAAGTTAGTAGTTTTTATCATTCAAATACAGTAAAAAGGTACCTTTTTAAATAAACCACTTAATACAAAAATAAAGTTGAAAAATGATGGAAAAAAAACTTAATAAAAGTGTGGTTCTTCCACAGTTTTTTCGGCTCGGAATGAATCTAATTTTCTTTCTGCAGGTCGGGTTGGGTTCACACTAGAAAAATTCTTGCCGGTCATATATAAATTTTTTGCCACTCAAATTATTGGGATTTTCACAAAAAGTTTGAGCACAAATACGTTTCAGATGAAAAGAAATACATATTTGAATTAGAGTCCTATATGACTCAATTAAATGAATATCATAGGTATGATAAATTATACCTGATACAATGAAAACAAAGAAAATAGAAAAATAATGTTTCAATCTATATGTAACGGTATAAAATAAAAAATCTAATCTTTAAATACGCTTTAAAATTTGTTGTGGTTTTAAAAGTTCCACTTATAACGGTACACCTTGTATTACACAAATAGCATTCTGCCTTATCATACTTTAAAAATACAATATGCAGCAACATGCTAAATGATTCTTCCTGTCTATCACACAGTAGATTTTTGTCGTAACAACATTTGAAGTATCAAGACTAGAACATTAGAATTGTAACTGTTCAGCAAAAAGACTTTATCAATGCAGATGGCATTCGCTATAATCCTTATTGTACCATTAGTTGAAAAATTATGTTTATACAGTAGACTCCCTTAAATCCGCGAACGCCTAAAATCCGCTTATTTTTTCAGATGTAAACAATGAAATTTACAGTTAAGTTGCAGGAACAAAACTCAAGATGGTGCCGAAATCAGCGACTACCGCAATTTTTTTTTTTACTAAATTTTTTGTTAATCATTCTCTTTTGGCTATTACAACTGATTTATTACTAAATAAATTTATATTACTTTCATTTGATATAAATTAGCATATCTATATCAAAAATTTCAGGGTTCGAAATGGAAAAATCCACGAACCGGAATGCTATTTTAAAATTATTGTTCACAGATTTTTATTTTTAAATTATAGACAAATTTTTTTCTAAACACACAAAGCTGTGTAGGAAAAGCATTCAAGACTCTAAATAACAATGAAAAAAGTTACAGAGAGCGCAATAAGCTATATATAGTGATAATAGCATTAACACTGTGTTCCTTGCTTCTTTCCCTATTTCTTATGTCATCACTAGTTTGAAATACCAATCTTTTCTTTACTTTATATATATTATATTAAAACTACAGTTACATTAATAGTTTACTTTTATTCATCTTTATTTATTTAAATATGTAACTTATTTACCATTTCCTCGGCAGTCGTAATGACGCATCGATCTCATGATCGCTTTTCCACTCGATGGCAGCATAGGACATTTGGAATCGAATTGAATTGATTTATTCCATAATAATTTATTATTTTTCTAAATTTTACATAATTATTTTAATAATTACCTACTTTTAAACTAATAAATTATTTTAATATTTAACTTATTTTAATGTTTCACTTTATTGTAAGTATTCATTATAATTTCCCTTGCTTAACTACCCATCAAATTAATGTTTCAAAAATGTAAACAAATCAATGACCAGAAATCTGCAAAATTCTAAAATCCGCACAACCTCTGGTCCCAAGCTGTGCAGATTTGAGGGAGTCTACTGTATCAACTTTTTTGACTATATGCATTTTGCTTTCATGAAACTTTGATCTGTGGTTTAATAGACTTTTAACGTGAAAAAATATTTTGTACATTATTTTTAAAAATCGGGTCAACCCAAAACTGACCCGCAAGAATCAAAAAGCCAACCCGCCCCGCAACAAAAAAAGTTGAAGTCGACCCAACCCGCAACCAGAAAATATAGCACTGACCCGACCAGAACTTTGGGGTAAAAGCAGGTAACCCGATCTAATGCAGGACTCTACTTTCAATTCTCTTTGCAATACTGTAAACCATTTCAAAAAATACGAAAATTAACCCTTTGAAAAAAATTCATTCCCCACAGTCGCTCTTCATTTTTCCTGCACATTATGCCGTAAGATTAATGTTGTAGTAACAAATATTGCTCGCTTGAAAAATACTATTGCCTGAACTAGGTTTCAGGCGACACTGATAAGTGGTTAATGTCAGGCATGAAAGAGTTCCTCCTAAAGGAGGAATTCCACCTTTTTAAAAGCAAATTTGGACATTCTCCGGATTGATGCAAAAATGCAAAGAAAATATTAGATGCATATGGGGGGATGGGGAGTCTAGAAAACTTAATAATTAGACATTTTGCCTACTCAATTCCTTGGAGTTTGTTTCTGAATTGTTGCACTATCAAATGAAAAGCATAAGCATCTGAAAGTCATGTAAATTAAGTTTTTTAATTAGGGAAAGGAAGTTTCCATAAGGTTCTTTTTGGAATAGAATATTTTATTCTGTTTATAAAACACTTCTGGATCATTTCAGTGATGCATTTTTGGAAATGTATTTCTGGAGTAAAGATCACATTGGTGTGCATATATTTAGCATAGAGATTTTTTTTTTCTTTTAAATAAAGTGTTAAACAGTCAAATCATTCAAAGTAATGCATTTATTTTGAAAAATTAATCTCGGTACTTCATGTAAGTTCATCAGGTACATTTGGATGGATTTATAGTTTTAGCAAACCGTTTCCAATTTTCTTTTTTGATTTAATGAATTTATATATTTATTGTTATATTTTTTTTCTTTGAATACTTTCTGAGTTACAAAAAGAAAATAACAATCATATGTACAGTTATAATTTATTTTATTCTATGAATAACTGTTAAAATGTGTTTGAACTATACAAGTTTCGCCTTATTGTATAGATGGAAAAAATTTTGCACCTTTTTTCCCATTTCTCACTTTCATGCCTGTAATATACACTTTTTCTTAAAATTCTACATTTTCGGCTTAAAAAACAAAAGTATGGTTTCGCCGATTTAAAAACGCTGAAAAAAAAATCCTTTTAAAACAAATTATTCATTCAATCATTATAAAACAGAAAATGTAATAACTTTTATATTAAAAAAAAGTAGCATGTATTAAAATGTCCATCTATGGGATAATGAACATTGCTAAAGATTTCATAAACTTTGGAATAATGGAGTATGCCCTATATCACACAAGGATGGTAATTGATAATATGTTTAGTTAACTATTTGAATCTGTACCAAAATTATCAAAATTGTTTTTTCAAATGGAAAACCTGAAGTATTTTAAATAATAGCTTCGATTAAAAAAATACACTTAATTAATTTTATACAATAGCTCTGAAATTTTAATACTCTATACTATCCTTTTAGCTGAGGATCTAGTATCGATTTGGTTCAGGTATAATTGGTTTTAACTGTGAAATTATCACTTTGAAAATCAAAAAATTTCCCTCAGGATTTCGATGTGGAAAAAAATAAATAAATGAAATAGTTACGCGTAATGCAGTGATTTTTACAGCGAAATATCATTATTTTAGCATGAAAATTACACAGTAGTTGGAAAATCGCCCCTTCCCTGTTTCCCATTGCAGTTAATTAGCCCTTTTACCACTAAATATCATCTTTTTTACAATTTTTCACTCAGTCAGCAGGCACATATTTCTGGCAAAATCAAGTTAAAGACATAAAATCATTCAAACTTAAGGTTCATTTAAGATTATTATCATAAAGACATAAAATCATACAAACTTAAGGTTCATTTGAGATTATTATCATGGGTGCGGGCAATGCCAGGCGAATCAGCTAGTTAATATATAAAAAACATGCTTTATGTCAAAAAGAAATCAAAATGATATAATTGAAATGTATTAAAATTTCTTAAATAAATCTGTGGTTAGGATCTTGTATAAGAACAATTGGTGAACAAAAATCAATTATAGAGGCTGTAAATATATATCCTAATTAATGTTAAAACAATCAAAACATCTTGGAATATATATATATAAAAAAAAAAAAATCCTGTCTGGGAGAGGTGGAATAAAAAAAAAATCTATGTATGTAATCTAGCCACATCTTTTATAGCTGCTTTTAGAGTTGTGATTTTTTTTTTAAACAAAAGTTTCACTATTTTTGTACTAACCAACGTTGATTATTAAATTCTATATTTATTTTATTTATGCATAAGATTTTATCCAGCTTGTATAATTTGAAATCTTCATCATCCAGTAATATAGGTCTATCAATTTTTCAGTTGTTGAGTGCTTTTCTTGAAGATGATAAATTAAAAAAACATTGGCATTGCACCCCTGTCATGGCTGCTCCTGAACAAACTTCACAACTGCAAATTTATTTTGAATATGGCCTTAAGCATCCTACACCATTCATTTAATGAGAACGAAGGTAATGTGGAATCATTGTTTTATTTTTTGGTTTTGATGATGAAAATGATTTTTGTATATTTAGCTTTTATTATACAACTTTTTGACAATTTACATGACTATTTTTGAAATGTATAAATAAATCTTAAAACATTGTAGTATAATTGTGGATTCATTGAATTAGGTGGATTCAGGATTTCAGTTTCGTTGGATTAATCTTCATCTCTGCTCCTTTACATTATTTCACATTGTATGGGGCTGTATTTATATAACGTTATCAACTATTTGGTATTTTTGGACCCCCTCTCCCCTTACGATATCATACGTTATCTATTATAGTTTTCCAGCAATATCTGGCTCTGAAAAAATTATTTATTATGAATATAGTAATTGTTTACAAAATTTTCATGAAAAATAATTTGTTGCATCATTTGCCACCTTTGGCTTTGTGAAGTCATAATGAAATCAAACTAAGACCTTTCTTCTAACATCATGATATATAGAATTGAAAACAGAACGCTGCTTCTTACAGATTAGATATAACATATGTTATATTTAATCTGTACTACTTCTAATGTCTGGCGACATCCATTCGGTCACTAGACATGCCTTCTAACATCATGAGGTTTGAAAACTGTTAAAGAAGAACTTAAGAAAAATAAAGGACATTTTAAAATTGATATTGACACTTGAGCCTTAAAAACTTGGTAGATTGCTGTAAGAATTTAATTTCCTCTTTGGAATTTTATTACCTCTTTGAAAAGCATTATGAATAATTTCATAATGCTTTTCAAAGAGGTAATAAAATCCCAAAGTGGAAATTAAATTCTTACAGCAATCTACCAAGTTTTTAAGGAGAGCCCCACAAAGCATGCAGACTTCATCTCTGTTGTACACAAATTAATGTTTTTCCATTAAAGTTCTGTTCATATTGTTTTTATAGGTGATGTATAAACTGTATTTTTGAGATTATCTATTTTGTATTTTTTTTAAAGGACAGGGGGGCGAGGGGTTGTGATACTGGTTTAAAAAATATCCTTAATTGTTGACATGGAAAAATTATGCATCCCTGAAAATACATCAGGGGATTTTTTCTTGGAAAATGAGTATGAACCCTGCGACTGTATATATATTTATTTTTATATGCTATCTCTATGTTGTCATCAAAGTTGTTGTTTTATAACTCTGTGTTTGTTTATATAGGTTAAATATTGAGAAAAACTAATCTGCATACATGAATTTTACTGTTAAATTGAAACTTTAAAATTATAACTATTAGGATTATAAATTTAAAGTAAGATTCACAAATTTAAAGTTGATAACGTTAAATAAATTTTGAGGAACAGATGAAACAAGATTGCAAATAAGAAAAGCAATAAGCGCCAATGTTATTGACTATAAGTGCTTCTAATGAAACATTGTTATTATCAAAGTTATTATTTCAATATACTGTAAATTCTGACAAGTAAAACACATCTATGATTTGAGACTGTATTTTTCTATTTTTAGATATACAGTTGAACCCGGTTAAGACACGTTTCAAGGGAGTGGATAAAATCGTGTATTAAGCTGGATCACATATTAAACATGATTTGTCTGCAGGTGAAATAATAACTGAAAATAAATATGGATTCAAACATGGCTTTATTGTTGGTCAACATGTTATAACCAAAAATAATTTTCCTGCTAGAAAAAATATTAACAAGAAAAAATATCAAATCTTTGAAGCACAACCGAGTTATTAAAATTACATTTAGTATTTGTGATAATGAGTACCATTATATTATGTCCTTTATTTTTAGTATAATAAGACAAAACTATCCTTATTAATCTTTGTGTAAAAAATAGTGTTAGCATAGCAAAAAGTAAAGAAAACATATAAGTGTTTAATCTGCGCGAGTTTCTTCTTCTTCTTTTTTCCCCCTTATAATATGCATTATAAAACATTGTAATCATATAGCATACATTTAAAACCTTACTAACAACAGTTATAATCACCTCTAATCAGAATAATTTCATGACGTATCTGAGTATCCTGAATTCATCTCTCTCTACTAAAGTAAAAAGTACTAAGTAAGAGACAAAGAATGCAGTATTGTAAATTTAACAGGATTTTTGTTCATATACCCCTATATAATAAAAGGCAGTGTAACGCATCCGGGGCGAATTCATCAATCTTACCAGTCTCCGAGGAAGAGACTCAAGGGTGAAAGGTTCCATTCTCCCATTGGTTGACAAGAAACAAGAATCCCGCGATTACTTCTCAAGGTTACAAGTCCTGATAATTGAGCAGTGGTAGACACTTCTTCCTAACAAATCAGAAGGCACATCGCATTTCACCACCAAAATAAATCCCAAGTGTCACTTGAGATAATTTCAAGTATATATTAAGTTGCAATCATATTAAATTTTCTTTGCGACATGTAAGGAATTTTAACTTATTTGTCATATAAAGTGATTCACGGAAAACAATGATATGGTATTTTTTAAAATATCCTTTTTTTCCCTGCAAAAAATTGATAAAACTGACTTTCTTTTAAAAAAGTAATCAATTTAAATATTTTAGACTTATTATTTTGTAACTTATTTTTAAATTACATGTTACTTATATTTTCCTTTTCTATATACAGGTGTATGTAAATTTAAACTTAAAGAAAAAAAAAACATATATTCCATATTTTAAAAGTAAAAAATTAATATTTATACGAAAAGTAAAATTAATAATTTTTGATTTATAGCTTTGCATCAGGAGGACAGAAGCTTAGGGGATTAGATGACCCCCCCCCCCCCCACCCGAAATAATATCCTGGCATTTTGCAACTTATTTTTAAATTACACATTACTTATATTTTCCTTTTCTATATACAGGTGTACATAAATTTAAACTTAAAAAGAAAACATATCCCATATTTAATAGGTAAAAAATTAATATTTATACGAAAAGTAAAATTAATAATTTTTTATTTATAGCTTTGTATCACGAGGACAGAAGCTTAGGGGATTAGACGGTTGGGATTCAACCCGAGACACTTATTTATTAATCAATATACATATAAAAAAAATTGGAAGGGGGTGGATAAACAATAAAATACAATTTCAAACTGTTATTAAAAAAATAGTATTATTTCAATAGTTGCAGCAGACTGTTTGAATTATGCATTTTTATTGCATATTTATTAAATTTTTGTTTTATTAAGAAATCTTAATTTTGTTATCGTATATTAGCCGGAAAACCTGGTTTACCCAGAAATATTGTAAATGCTAATTGTGTGTTTAGTAGAACATAAACTAGCCGAACTTTGCTCATCTAAACGTTTCCATATTGTCAATTATTTTTTTATCAGTTCTTCAAATTTTAAGTGAAAAACACAATTTTTACCCACCGTCCTAGGACGGGCATTTACACTAGTCTAGTACTATTTCTGATTTGTAATGTTCGCCTTAATTAACCAGTTATTAAATAAAGCAAATCTTACAATTCAGAAACAGTGGTTTTTATCTGAATAAAAATATCTGCTAAATTGGGAACTTTGAAGAAGAGAAAAGGAATTTGCGTCTTAAGCGTGATTTTTTTGTCTCAATAGGCCAAAAATCTATCACGTATTTGGCATGAAATTTTTGCTTTAGCCTTATGGGCGATGTTCAGGGGGCTGAAAAAAATCTGCATTTTAAGTGGGATTGCGCATTAACCGTGAGTGTCTTAACTAGATTCGGCAGTATATGCTGCATTATGCGTACCCACTTCTTTTTGGAAAACTTTCATGGAATATATAGTATAGTAATACAATAAAAAACACTAAACGAGCATAAGTATGAATGCAAAAGGGGAAAATGATCAAATGAGAAGCTAGTATAAACGATACTGCCAAGTCTGTTTGTCTTTCTAAATCCCCATAGAGCATTTGTAATCAGATTTTGATTCATTCATCTAAACATGTCTTTTTTTCTTGTTCACTGATATCGAAATCTCAATTATTATGATTATTTTTTCTTAATTTTTGTTCTTTCATTTTTATGCTTATATATAATGCACACCTGCAGATTTTTATACATTTTTCTATTTTCAGAAATATATGCAGGAATATACAGATTATTATAAATTTTTGCAAGGATTATTTTTTCATGGTTTTTTTTTTATCATTGTTATTGTTAAGCACAGGGATGGGGAAATTTCAGAAAATCTTACCTACCAAAGATTTATTTTATCAGTCAGTAAGATGCTATTACGGTAAAAACCCATCTAACATGTTTAAAGGAGCAGAGTTTTAAAGATAATTACACACACGTAGTGAAAGCTTCGCTAAGAAAATAATCTAAATTGCAACACAGAGTGATGAGGAAGTAGAAGAGTTAAACTAAGATATGAGGCAAGCAGCATTATGATAAAAATTATGTTTTGTAGAAGAAGCACAGAGTCATAAGTTCTGGTGCAGATGAACAATTTATTAAAAACTAATTATTTACGTACTTTATCTTTCATCTTGAGAACCATAACATTTCTTTTTAAAACAGATAGCAGTTAAAATAATGATTAAAAATACAACAGGATGAAAAATGACTAGATATTACCAATACCCCATACATTAACTTGAGTCAAGCTGTTTCTGGAAAAACGTAAGTAAACTTGCTGATATCACCGGTAAACATAATTTAAAGAAACGTAGAAAACGAAAAACAAACTTAATTTAAATAGCTAGAAGCTAAGTCCCCGGCAACACTAAATGTACCGTCTCATGACACATCAAACAAGCTTAATACTCAGATGTGCGTCTGCCGTTGAATGAACCGACCGCGGTATAAATACTATCCAGTCGATGACACGTGCCGGAAAAATGCTTATTCGCTAGAATGTTCTATCACGTGACGAGAACACAAACTTCATGAATAATTAACGAATACCGACGAATCAGATGATTTGCGATATTCTGCCATCTGGTGCCATACGGCAAACCGACTGAATCGATTACTTCGATTAAGACGTAATCGATATCGTGTTCGACTGGATTATGTCAATTGTGTATCTTACTGCCCTGCTCATAAAAATAGCGCTGCTTATTATGTTCATTATTTTCTTTCTTACTTAATATATATTGAACCCTTCCAAAGTCAGATGTCTTACTTATCTTATATTTAATTTTTACTTTTATCAGATAAGAAATTTAATATTTATTTTTAACATGAATGTAAGCTAAGAAATATACTGCCGTGTACATTATTTTTAGTTTTGTAGTCTTTTTCATTTTATCTCTTGTTTATTTGTTCAATGGTTCAGTGTATGCACAGCATTTTATTGAAGTTGCATAATATTTTAATAGTTAAAAACAAGTCTATGAACAAAATCAAAAAACAAAAAAAAAAACATTTTTTTTTTTTTTTTTGATGGAATAAAACAGGAACTGAGCCTTGCACTATTCATTCACTAATGTGTCAAATGTCAATTCTTCATGTTTTCAAAATATTATTTTGTAGTGATAAAATCTTGGCTTATCATGGTTTTTAGTGCATGAGAAATAAATTTTTCATGACCAAGATTTTCGAATTTTTCCATCTGTAAATAGATTGATAAAAATAAATATTTGATTTTCTTAAACCACACCAAAAGGAAATTTACTGTCATGCGAGAGAACAAACACCCCATTCATTTTAATATCCGAATTGTCGTAGGAAAAAATGTAACTAGTCATTCTCATCTAACTGGAAATATTTCCTTTAATTTATGTCATAAAAATAAGCGTAGGAAGACATCTTCATGGGAAAATTGTACCAAACTCTGAAATTTTCAGTATGATCACCTAATTTTGACACAGACTTGCCAAATCTCCTTATTTTGACAGGAGACTCCTGATTTTCACCTGTTTATCTACAATCCTGATTTTCACCTGTTTTTCTACAATCCTGATTTTCACCTGTTTTTCCACACTCCTGATTTTCACCTGTTTTTCCACACTCCTGATTTTTTACATATTTCTCCTGATTTCTCACATATTTTTCAATATTCTATTATTTTACCCCCAAATGTATTGTCATTCAAGGATGAAAACTGCAATACAAGTGTGCTTGTTCTTTAGTATGATTGATCAGTAGTATTTTTTGTAATAAATTATGCCCCGATTCATTATAAATGATGAATCTTAAAACTTTGCAACTGTTACTATGTATATATTGTTTTGCATTATCAATTTCTCTCAATTAAGACTTATTTAAGATTTTTACTATGCCTTTATATGTGCTTATGGGAAGCAAAACTTTCCGCTGTAATGTGTAATTAATTTAAAATTGTGTTAAATCATCCTAAACATTATATTCTTAAGTCCATTCTACATGTGGGAAGTACATATTTTTCTTATTTGACTAAGAGTGATATACTTCTTTTTAATCTTCAATAATAACCAAACACTGTTTAACCCTCTGACCAGTACCACCGAGCAAAAGGGCAAAATTATAATACTGTTTTCTCTTTCATTTTTTTTTTTTTTAATGTTAATAAAAGATATTTTTTCAACATTATGTAAAAACTTAATTACGTATGTGAATATAATCCTTGAGATTATTAATCATTACTTAAAGTTTTATAACTACTTCTGTAGAATTATAGTAATTTAAATAATGCTTCTGTTATAGTGAAACCTACAGCTTAGTGAATGGATATATCAGTTCATGGCACTCAGAAGGTTAAAATTAAACTTATTAATTTCTAAATGTAAATATGTTTAGTAAAAGTTTTCACTGAAAAATCTCCTGACTTTTGAAATAAAATCTCCTGATTTTTGGCTTTTAGAACTTGGCAAGTCTGTTTACATCATACTTGTTTTTTTTTTGTTTGTTTGTTTTTTTTTTTATAAATTTTACTTTAGAATACCAAACAGAAAGCCATTCAGCCGAGTATTTAAGAAGTATGAAGGTTTAAAGTTTGGAATTCCTAATGTTAAATTCATTTGTAGTCATCACAAAACATTGTAGATAGTTGTTTTAATAATGTTGTTTACTAAAACAACTAGCAGTTTATTGTTGTTTTAATGTTGCTAGTTGTTTAAATATAACTCAAAAATTATTTGATGGAATGAGCTGTAATTTTGGATTAATTTATTTGAAGATTTTATCCTAAAAATCGATTTGTGTTAAAAATTTTATGGATTACAATTCTTCTTTCTTCTTTTTTTTTTTTTTTTTTTTTTTTTTTTTTTTTTGTATTTTTTAATATATATTTTGACAAAATTGATTTTCGAGAAAAATATTAATTGTAACCTATGAATCTTTTAACTCAATCGATTTCTTGAAGCTTCAAGTATGCAAATCCAAAATTATGACTCATTCCTCTAAGTAATTTTTAAGTTATGTTTTAAAAACTATCAGCATTGCACTCTACTTCACAATTATTACAAATGAATTTATTATTGGGAGTTTCAAATTTTAAACCTTCAAAATTCCTAAACTACTTAACCTAATAACTTGGGCCAAAATTGGGTGTTTATATAGATAATTTAATAATTTGGTACAATTTCACTATGAAGATAACTTCCTAAGCTAATTTTTATAACATAAATTGAAAGAATACATAATTTCTAAGTAAATAGCTATTCCTGTATGACGGGGGGGGGGGGGGGGGGGGTTAGGGTGGAACTTAATAACTATATGGTGAAAATGAATTTTTTTTTATTTTGATGTGTAATAGTGAAATTTTTCTTTTTCGGATTCCTAAGCTACCAGTACAAAACTTTTGTGCTAATTAATTTGTTTTCTGATTCCTCAGCAGCGTCAAAGTTTTACAATATAAACATAAAGTAACTTAATTTAAAAAACACAGCTTTAAGATCATATTTGCTTATACTCGGCAAATACCATCAAGAAGTCATATTACAGGGAGGTGACTGCTTAATCAACATCCATCTCTTTCTCACACTTTATTATATTAGCTATTCAAATTGCTGGTTTATAGACCTTTTTAACATCAAATTTTGGCATAATATTGTGAGTCATCAACTTTATAAAGATGAAATCATCTCCAGTTTCAGATACAGACATGATTGACATGGCTTCCATGGCAATACTGACACACCATTACACTGCTTGAGTATGACAATAAAAACATAGAAAATAAGGTGCTTTTCCCATTTGTACTTTTTTTTTCATTATCCCCTCCCATAAATCTGACACGACTGGCGTTTCCATCAGTTTACAATCATTCCAGTTTATTAAATCTACAAGGTGTTTCTACAATCATGGGACAAACTTGGAGGGGTAGTGCAGCTGACCTAAACAAGCATGTTTTGTTTAGGAATGTATGGTCGGAAGTGATGTGTTGAGGCACAAACACACAAAATATGACAGGAAAAGAAAAGCTTTGTTTATTTACAACATCATCACGAAATGCTTATTTGCAGCAATGCTTACAAGAAATATTCAGATTTATTTTATCATCTGTTTGTTATTTTATTTATTTTATTATCTGTGCTTCAATTTTAGGTTTGATGCAATATATTTGACCCAAAGTTGACTTAATTGAGGACCCTGTTGCTAAGCTATCCATTGCGGCTGCAGACATATGCAAAATGCCTTGCATATTTGGAACTGTTCTCCAATCACTCCTTTGACACTACCAAGCATGTATCACTGTTGGTAGTTGCAATTTTGAGCATTTATTGTAAGTATTGCTGCAAATAAGCACTTTGTGATGATGTCCTATTTTTTGTGTTTGTGCCTCAACGTGTGACTTCTGACCATACATTCCTATACAAGAACATGACTAAAACATGTTTGTTTTAGTCAGCTGAACCACCCCTCCAAATTTGTCCCATGATCGTAAAAACACCCTGTATATATCAGGCATTAAAGAGAATTCTACCTTTTTAAAAACAATTTTGGTCATTCTCTTGATTGATGCAAAAATCCAACAAAAATATTGGAATCATATAAGGTTGGGGGGGGTGGGGGGGGGGGGGGGGTGGTTCTCGAAAATTTAATAATCAGACATTTTGTCAACTCAAATCCTTGGAGTTTCTTTCTGAATTGCTGTGTAAAAGAGCTATCAAATCAAATGTGATCTTATAAGCATATGAAAGTCATGTAAATGAAGTTATTAAAATATCTTTCTGGAGTGAAACTTTTTTCAGTTTTTAAAAGAGAAAGGAGGTTTCGTATCGTTCTTTTGGAGATAGAATATTTTGTCCTATTTAGACAACACTTTTGATTTAAAAGTTTAAATTTGTTTTTGTTTTTAATACTTTCTAAGTTACGAAAGGAAAATAACTATCATACATACAGTTATATTTCATTTTATTCTATAAATAACTTTAATAAATGTGTTTAAATTATAAGAGTTTGGCATCATTCTATATATGGAAAAGATTTTCCACTTTTTATTTCTATTTCCCACTTTTATGCCTGATATATCTAGAAACTTCAAAGTTAAGGGAATAAACTTGAAAAGTCCTAACCCTTTTATTAGGCTTGGATCTAGCTGCAATTATCATTCTATGCCCAAAATCTCTAATTTGTTGCTGAGAATTTGTTTCATTGTTGTTTATTTTAATTTCACCTTTCAAAAAGCATTCTTTCATGATTTAAAAAAAGAAAATTTCAATGACTGGATTGATGATGTCTTTATACTATTTTTTGAGATACCTTGAATATTTAATTATTTCACGCAAATGAATACATTTATCCTTGCAAGAAGATTTTATATTGATGTTGTACCATATATGACCATAAATTTTAATGGCATATTCAGCAAGAATCTCTAAATTTTGAGTAGGAGTTTCACAGGGCACATATAAACACAAATTTCTGTTGGCTGTTGTTAACCATCAAGGGTGAGCGAGTTTCCCGTATTCCTGTTCACTAACTCTTTGCGAAAATATGCTGATTGATACTGCTTGACAAATTTCAAACGAGTACTTCTTATCCTTTCTTACATCCTCAAAATTAACTTGTGGCATTTGTTAGCGTTTTTCAAGTTGTTTTCCCATTGTCCTCAAGAAAATCCTTTAGAACTCTTAGTTTTTCATCGATTTGTTGAAACAATTGATGGCAGAATAAACATTATTCTCCTTGCTTCTTTCCTTATTGCTTATTCTCATTACTAGTTTAAAGTACCAGTCTTTTGTTTATATTTATTCATATTATGTTTATCACAGTTTCATTAATAGTCTACATTTATTCATCTTTACTTATTTAAATATGTTACTCAATTATCTTTTCCTTAGCAGTCTTGAACTTTAAATACCTTATATTTAATTTATTTGTGTGATGTTTACTTCGTAAACATTGTTAAACCTTGCCGTTCTTCATATCTTGAATCATTCATGTCGTACTAAGAACGATTCGTGACGTATCGATCACACTTTCGCTTTGCCACCAGATGGCAGCATGGGATCTTTTAAAATCAAATGAATCGATTTCATCGGTTCAGGTTTTGCATATTTATAACGATGTCGGCTGCTTATTGGATGCCGTGACTCTTCTTAGATCATGTGTTGTTCCTTCAGGCGTCTATACCCTCTGCGTTTAGTTGGGAGTGTCGCCTTTATCTTCCTTCTTCAATGTGGGGAAGATAGTTCAAGAAACTTGAATGTCCAGAAGTTTTACGGCGTTCATGGATGCTTAAGTTTGAAATTAATGAATGAATTTTAGTTTTAAAATAGTTTTTAATCAACCTCTGCTTATCTGTGATATTTTTACTGTTAATTAAAACGCTGTTAAACGTTTGTTTTTGTTATCACGAATATCTTCTAACCAGCTGTCTGTGTCCTCGATTGTGAGTATTGGCGTCCTCGATTGTGAGTATGACTATCTGTATTCTTGATCTGTGATGATGATACTTAATAAACTGTGTGGTTCAAAGTTCACTCAAGTCTCTGCTATTTATTCATGTAGTTAGAAGGATGTTTTCATATATCGTTGACGTTACTCAACTTATTCTTCAGTTACACTCCGTCCAGCTAAAAACCTCCACTGCGTTAGTCTCTACCTGTTTAATAGTTACCTTTTTGAAGACATATTAACTGAGGTTATATGCTCTAAATTATTAATAATTCGTAAAGGGAGGCTCATTTTCATGTAGTAAGCAAATTATCCAATGTAAATGTTCTTTAGTTTCCAATACTTTAATAGCTCCAGATTTATTTTGCACATTCATGGCAGTTTTGCTGCATTCAGTGTCTCAAATTTGAAATATCAGTATTTGAAAATATGATAAAATTCTATTGGCTATATTTTTAGCAGAGGAAGATATTAGTAAAATATAACTAATGTCGTTTGATCCTGACTGTTGCACTAAGGCCATAAATTCTTTAATGATTTTTAGGTGTGTTCGTAATTATGTAAATGCATAGCACCTATAGTCGTCGTCTGGTCTGTCTGTCTGAATATAGAAATGCAAAAACTACCCAACTGAATGGATTAAAATTTAATGTATATAATCGTTGCAGAATTTTGTTGAGTCATTTCAAATTTTATGAAAATCAAGTCAAAACTTAAAAAGATATTAATAAAAACTTTTCTTCATTCTATTAAATCCTATCATACGTAATTAATCCAATGATATCCCTTGATAGGTAATGATTCTAGGTTGCCATGGTGATTATGTCCTATTTAAGATGGACTCCTATTATTTCCATATTACCTAATTTAATATATGTAATCATAATAAATTTTGTATTCAGGCCTTTTTGCATTAGAGTCCAACAGCTATTGCACCAATATCTGAATATTTATGAAACTAGTTATAGTATGAACGCACCTCATTTGCCACGTTTGATGTTTAATTACTGACTTGTTTGGTATACTTTTTCCCTTTGATTCAAAATTGTCTTAAATTTTAGGTGATGTTGTATGACAAAGTGCATTATTCACAGTAAATATTTTAAAATAGATAAAAAGGTTATATATATTATTCTAGGCTTATGTAGAATAGTTTTTCATTCTATTTAATTTTATAATTGGATTTATTGTAATTTTTTGTTTTTAAAATTTAGCAAAATTTTATTTATTTATTTTTATATATTTAAAAAGAAATTATCCTAATCTAATTATTTCATATATTGCTTTTTCATTTTATTGTACTGGTAAACTTAATAATAATAAAACGTTTTATGCTGATAATCCTGCATATTTCATTTTTTTTATTTTCAGATTAGAAAAATTTACAAATCAGAGTTGTTAATCTACCTTTATCAAAACAGATGATGATTATGATGACTGTGATAACAATTCAAATTTATGTGTCATTTGTTTTTGTTTATTAAATATTTATTGTTTCATTGTTATTTATTTTAATTGGCATAGTGAAATTTCTCTAATAACTTTCCCTTACTTTAATGATTGTGACTCATAAACAAACAATTTTCATTTCTACTGGTTCTCATAATTATGAAGAAATATGTAATTCAAACGTTTATATATATATATATTTATGTGTGTACAAAACCAAAAAACGGATAATAATGAGATTGTTTTCATCACTACACTTATAAAAGTCATATAGCAGTAGAAATTTCATTTATAGTGTATGCTTTTACCTTTAAAAACAGAATGTTTGGTGCAAGATGGGAGTAAAATTTTCTCAGTCTCTAAGAATTTTCATGACTGAATAATATTTTGCAACAACAAGCATTGAATTCAGGGGGTGGTCCTGAAAGAACATCTCTCCCGGAACATTGAAATCCCCTCCCCCCAGAAGCTTTGAAATTTTATGCTTTTCAATTAACAAATGTGCAATTTCTCCCACTGGAACTCAAAAATTGCCCCCCCCCCCTCTCCCGAGCTACAGAAATCCCTCCCAGAGAAAAATGCCTGAATTCGACACTAGCAACAAAATTTTTCGTAAAAGTTACTGAATTGTTTAAAAAAAGACGTACTTAAATATTATTGAGCCAAACAAGACAATGATTTAGCATTTCCGTAACCTGATTTCAAGAAAGTGGAAGTCCAAGGAAATGGATCACATTTTTAATATCTTCTGAGACAATGTTAATCTTTCTTTCAGTTTTGTTTCACTGAATATTCACTTTTAATTTATTTTATTTTTTTAGTTTGAATCATATATAATATATATGTTTTAAATGAATATAGATTTTTCTCTTTGCAGGTTGCATTATTTTTTATTCACTCTGTATTATGATCCTGATGTTAATGATATGTATATTTATTTAAGTAAAAAAGTCAAATTTTTGCTAATTTGACGATTAGAAATTATGGGTGGGACAATAGACCATTTCAACTTTATGTATAAGTTTATGTACGATAAACTTATCACTATCTGTTAAAAATGCGTTTCAAGGTCTTGCATTACATGCTTTAAATAAGTGAATAAGTGTTCATAAATTATTTTAGATGAATAAAAAGCTAGTTTTAACTAAAGGACATCTGATGATATGCAGACATAATTATGGTGACATGATTTTAATCTTAAATGCAGTTAAAGGGGGGAGGGGGTAATTTTCTAATTTATGCAACAGACTTAAAATTTTAATTTTGATTAAAGAAACAGGTTATTATGTAAAATTTGTCAAACATCTTAATTTTGCATAATTTCCAGAATAAATTTTTGTAAAGGTAGTTGTTTTTTTTTTCTCTCTATTTGATTTGATATGCTGATACAACTCTTCAGTTTAGTATCTAAATTACTTGCCTTGAGATCTTTAGTGTATGTGTTTTTTAAGTATTTTTTTCCTTGACATCAACAAAATAATTAAAGAATGAATGAAATAGAATTATAACAAATTTAGATACTCCTGAAAAGCTCAAGTCCAATCTTAATGCTGCAACAAGTCTGAGAAGAATTAAGAGTTTTTAGAATCTTTTTATAAATTGTTTTGTAGATAATTCAATAATAGTTAAAAGAAAAGAAAAAGATGAAAGCCAAACAAATCTGTTAGAATAGGAAGTGTATTATGTGTGTTGTAATGTTGGGAAAAAATAAAAAAAGTATGATAGCATAGGTGTAGTGTTTTCATATTATTGGTTGGTAAGGAGGGGGATATTTTTATCTCAAACGTAACTTTTTGCATACACAATCTTATGTGTGTAATATAAATGAAAATCTGCTACCTATTTATTTATTTTTTTTTTTTTTTAACCTCTTTCATTGGAATTAAACAGAATTAGATATATTTCACAATAATTATTAGCAATAGAATGTGTTACATAAATGTAAAACATTAAGAAATTTTAAATCAATTAATAAATAAATGTTTGAATGATGAAATGTACATTACATATAAAATTATTTAATTTGGGAATAAATAGTGTATATCATTATTTTCTCAAATGTTTTCGATTTTATTTGTTTTTATGGCAGATGAGGGGTAAAAGAGCAGGGGAATTTTGTGAAAAAAAAAAAAAAAATCTGTTTACGATATATATATTATAATATTTTAGAAATTATTGGAGTGGCATAGATCCTTAACACTTTATGTATGATAAACTTATTACTTGCTATTGAAAATACACTTCATGGTCTTTTATTACATGTTTTATTAATTTAAGATAAATAAAAGGCTAATTTTAACTAAAGGACATCTGATGATATGCAGACATAATTATGATGACATGGTTTTAATATTAAATGTGGTTGAAAGTTGAGGAAAGGAATGGCTGGGGTCAGTGGCATAGCCAGGATTTCGTTTCAGGGGGGGGGTCCAGAATTTTTCCTTCAGGTTATATATATAGTAAATCCTGTCAAGATGAAATCGTAAATATTGCTGAAAAATTCCGTTTTACACAGGTTTTAGTGTTATCAGATGTATTTGTATAGTATTCTTTTCCATAGCACAGAACATTTCTGTTTAAGACAGAATTCCGTTATAGGCAGGTTCCATTTTTACAAGTTTTGTGTATTTATATAAATATACATATTTATGTCATATGAATAGAATAAAACTTGTCAAAATGGTAATTGTCTATAACAGAATCCTGTCTTTAACGGAAGTTTTACATGGTCTTAATATGAATTCGATACAATTAAATTTGCTGAAAACCTGTCTGAAAGGCTATTTTCATCATTCTTTAGTGAAACCTGTGAAAGCGGAATCTTTCTATAACGGAATTCTGTCTCAAACAGAAGAGTTTCAGAATCCCTGTGAAACGAACAATAGATCTTATTGAGGTAGTGTATCTTAGAAGCATAATTAAATACACTTCTTTTTATAAAAGCCTGTCTAAAATGGAACTTTTTACCAAGCCCTTTGAATCTTGTCTTGACTGTGTATATATAATAGAAGTATTTCGAGTAACTTTAAGAATTTAGGTATATCCTTATTTAATTTCTTAATTTAAAAAAAAAGCATGAATAAAAAACATAAGGCCAATCTCTATAACTGCATCTAATAATACATTGAAGTTACATTAATATTTACCAATGAAAAAGATGCACTATGATGTAAAAAACTGAGCGCATACTGAAGAGTTAAATTTAATTAACCCATACGCTGTCACCACGAGTATACTCGTGGCTTTGATTTATTAATTACTTTGTCACCACTATTTTAGAATTAAAAAAATTGCCTCATTTATTGGCAGAAATTTCGCTGTATTAGTAAAGCGAAATTTACCTTTCTAAATTTGTGGTAGCAAACGACTTTTAACAAAAAATTTGAAAATTCTTACTTTATAGTTTTGGCAGCGAATGGGTTAAATCAAGTTTCATATTACATAACATTTGCCTACAATAAAGTTAGGATCAAGTGGTTAAGTTTAAAACAGTAATTTCCATGTTTGATTTCTTGCCATTGAATTAAGAACTTGTGCTGTAATAGATATTGGATAATGATTTCACATAAGTGTCAATCGCATGAGCTGTTCATGCAATCCGGCACGCTCCTCATGGGAGTTTTTGAGATAACCCAGATAGCATGAACATTATCAGAAATTTTGATTTTTTTCTGATATTATCTTGCCGTGACAAATTTGAATTGAGAAATTCACAACAAATCTCCCGCAAGATATACCATCACCCACTAGAATGAGTAGTTTGTTGTGAAACTGATGCAAGAATGTCTTTAATTCACAAAAGTGACGAAAGCAGAAAATCCCCCAGTTGGGAGAATAAACAATCAGCACATGCACAGAAATTGCAGAGATTTTATTTGGTAGGCACTGCTTTTTCTAAGTGCTATAGTTATTAAATACCAAAAAATGCTCGAAATGAAAAGTAGAAATATTACCTAAACTTGTTTATGGTAATAAAACCAATGCATGCACCTTCTGACGGCACTTTCACATCAATAGACTTGATCAGGTTTATGGACCCCTTCGAAGGGGTTAAACTTATAGTGTGATATGGAAAGGTTACTACTTTGCAGTAAGTTTGCAGTATTTTTAATTACTTGTTTGCAATAAATTTGATACAGTATGAATTTAACTTGCACAACTAGTTAGCTGCAAGTTCAAAGTGTGGTGACTTCGGCATTTGAGTTATTTTGCTGCAGTCTTGTTATGAAATTTCACTCTTGTTATGCTGAGCTTACTGCAACTTTGCAGGTTTTCAAAGCAAAACTGTTGCAAATTTTCTGCAAACTAAAAATGCTTTGTGGGAAGGTTTTAACTTTAAGAAAAAGATCTTGCATTTTCAGCTACAGAAACCAGTAATGTAAGAAGCACACACATCAAATATAGTTCATGCTGGAAAAAGCAGTTTTGTTACAATTGTCTTATTCAGCCATAATTCTTTTGGATTTCCATCAGGGGTGTAGTCGTAAAAAAAGTAGACGGTATACGCTATAAGCAGAGGGTATACGCTCAAGGCAGAGGGTATATCCTACAGTGTATATACTATAGCTTTTTGAGAAACAGATGGTATACGGTGTTCCTTAAATAATCCAGAAGGTATACGGCGTATACCACCGTATACCCTCCACTACATCCCTGGTTTCCATGTTTCATGTCTCTCCACTTTTGATACCATATTCGATCTAATAGTTGCTTCCGATATCTGGTAGTCTTTAAGGAAGTTAAATTTTTGTAATAAGTTTATTTGTGATGGATTAGCACTATTTTAGAAGTATTAGAATGTGTAAAAAATGGTTCATGGTGGTTTCTGTTTTTGTACTTCCCAGCCAATTTATTTTAGATGGTTCGAAACAGTTTTAAAACATTCTACAAGTTTACCAGTAAGCTTCGGACGGGTCGGATTTATGCAGCTCTGGAAGGGACACTTAGGAGTTCCGTGGAAGGGGGTAGCGCCCTTCTAGACCATTAATAATCATAAAATTCCGAATTTTCCGATTGCACCCTTAAACAACTTGACAGGAGGATTAAGAATCTCATCTCTGTATGTTTCAGCCTTCACAGTTGCACTGGTAAAAATGTGTTGGTCACTGCGGCCATTCAAAAGATGTCCGTACATACCATGATTCCACGATCTTTGTATCGATGCCTTTCACGGATGTTTGCATTCAAGACCAGAGTTAGTGGAACACAAATCATGGGTTTCTTTGCATGCAGCCTGTTACTCACAGTAAACCAGGATAGTTGAGTTATTGTTGCTGCAGCAAACTCCCTGCAATCTGAACTGGTGTCAATTGCCTATTTATTTTAGCAATTGTTGGCAAATTACAGTTCTGAGAGCCTATTGTGGTGCGTTTCCTACCTTGACTTGGTTGTCTATGGACATTATACCAGTGTCTTTAAACCATTTCCAGATTCTTGACATGACTTTTCGGCTATATATAAGTCTTTACTTTGTCTGTCCTGCTTCCATTCTCCCTATCGCACACAATTTCTCAAAATCGGTCAAATGTCTTCTGGACGACATATTCCACCTACTAGAAGCAAAAGTTTTACCTAATTACACGTTCAATCCTTAAAATTAGACTTCAAATTACCCACGTGCGCTCCTTTTCACACGTGAATCAAAAGAACGACTTGAGGCTGAAAAATTTGCATATATTTCTGTAGCGAATGTTAATCCCATTGGAGTGATAATGTTGACATTGCGTTACCTTTCTGGAAGTTCCCTTAATAGAATTAACATAAAGCACCTTTCTATGGTTGTTCCTTTAATTTTTCCCGCCAGTGTATTTTGAAAGTGCTAACAAATAACCAGTCCAAAAATAAAGTTACTTTTATTAATTGCAGGCAGCAGATTTAAAGTAATTGTTAATATTGTCCGTTATAATGTGAACAAAGATAAGGGTCACGAAACTCAACCAATGTACCGTTATTGCGTTCGTATAAACTCGTTCTTTCCCATACGTGTCGACAACAGAACCCCATCGAAGTCCAAGATAAAGAAATTTTACGTTTAATCTAGTTACAGTAAATTTGTGTTAACGGAATAGCAGGTATACTTGTATAGTTATCCTTCCGTCTCGGGACATTAAAATGTTTTTGTTTATGAGAGGATTCTGTGTTTTCAGAAAACCTGCCAAGAAGGATTCACAATTGGCACAAATTTCATTTCAGATAGGTTTCAAACGTTAGCAAGCACTAGTGTCGTTTTCGTCGAACCTTGAATTGTTTTCCTTTGAGATAGATCATCTTCACAGATTTTCCTGTAATAGATTTATGCTCTTTAGAGGTGGTGTTATAGCAGCGGTTTCCAACCTGGGGTAGTGTACCCCACTGAGGGTATGTGAAAATAATATTAATAATGGCGGAAGTCACAAAAATGTTAGGAATACCAATGTAATTTGCATCGATTTATTATATGGTTGTGATAAGAAGATTACTAATAAAAAAAAAGCATGTTTACGTTACCTCCTTGTGTGGAGGGAGGGAGGGGGGATTGTTGTTGATGAGCGTGTTGATGAGAAATGGGGATACTCTGAAATGAAAAACCTAAGAAAGGGGTACAAGGGGGAAAAAATTTGGGAAGTGTATCCCTTAAAACTGCTAAAACGGAAAGTGTTTATAACGGAAACCTGTTTAAAACGGAAAAGTTCATAGTTCCGAAGAAAGACATACCTTTGAATTATAACTTCTAAAACGAACACCTCTCTAAAGCGGAATTTTTTATAGATCTTTTGTGATTCTGTCTTAGCAGTTTTTACTGTTGTATTTATTTGTATCCATGATTCAGTAAACCAGGTCTACTTTCGGGGGGGTGAGGGTGGGGTGTCCGGACCCACCCCCCACCCCCCACCCCCTGGCTATGCCACTGTGTTGGGTACTGTTTGATTTATATAACAAACTTAATATTTTAATTGTTATTTTAAAAATATATATATGTCCTTTTGTGGATTTTGTCATTCACAGGTAAGATCTAAGATCTTTCTCTCTAAAATTATTACTCACTTTTCTTAGCTACTATGCAAACATGCACAATTGTGTATTCAAATCTGGCAGGATTTTTAAAACTCAATTTAACTAAATTTTATTTAAGAGAATTACTTTTAAGATTTTTTTTCTTTTTTCAGTTGAGAGGACTACATATTGACTAGAAAATAGCCATGAAATATTTTTAAATTTTAAAACATGTTTGATTGAAGAAAAACCAATTTCTTAATGAAGCTTTGTAATAATTAATGCACTAAAAATGTAGATAATCAGAAAGTAATCACAATTAAATAAGCTTGTAAGTATTAATATAAAATAACTAATTATTTATCGAGAAATAAAGCTTTTAAACTTATTAGGGGGGAAAAAATCTTATTAAAGTTATTACAAAGTGTTATATTGCTCTGAAGGTAGATTTGTTAATAATAATGGTAATTTTATTTGTTTCAGGAGGTAAGAATATTTATCATGCCAGTATTATTATGTTAGTGGTTGGAAAAATAAAAAGAACATATGCTCCTGTGCTGAGATGCTCTACTTTTATGATGACCAAACTCTTATGACAGAATGTATGATACTTTCTCAAGATTCATTCTAACCCAATTGACTGCTGCTCTATTTTAAATACACATTAATGAATTTTTACACAATGTTTTCACAGCAAATATCTAATGAAAAATTTATATTATTGACTAGAATCTGAATTATCTTAATCTTTTCAAGAAATGTTATTTATGTAGAAACGATATTTAAAAATGACTCATTTTGTAATGTTCTTGTGAGTTGCCCAGGCTATATACCATTCTAATAGCGTTACTCAACAAGGATTAGTTAAATAGATTCTTCTGTTTGCACCTTACTCTATTTATCGTTTTGGAAGTGTGATGAGATGTGAGAAGCTTCACTGCATATGAATTTATGTTTGTTGGTCAAATGTATATGAAATTCCACATGTTTGCTTTTATGTAAATAAAATTTTGTTTATTTTTATTATTCTGTACTTCTTGTCTGCTGTTTTTGTTTTTGCCTTTAACCCTCTAAACATTTCAAATGCATATTGATATTTACCTATGCGTGAGATAAATATTTAAAGTATATGTAATACAAATCCTCATACTGATGCTTTTTTTTTAGTTATTTAATGAATTATTACACAGATAATCAAAAATGTTCCCACATACGTTGAGAGCTCAATTAATTTTTATTTTAAAACTAACTGAACAAATTTCCAGAGACCTGTCAAGACAAACAACTTTTGTATCAAAACCAGTGTAAAAAATACAGGATGTCTCACTACAAACTGAACTTGAATTTTAGTACTGAAATTTGACAGTAATAAGCTATTTAGTGAAATTCTCATAAGATTTTTTTTTTTTTTTTTTTAATGGAATATAATGACGTTATGGTAAATGCTGCAAATGCACTACCGGTATCGCTATATATAATGTCAGTTATATTCTGAATTATATAGTGTCTAATTCAGTGTTGTTTGGATGTAAATGTTCATCACATTTCATAGAAAGCATCATAAATCTGTTGAAAAAATCATTACAATATCTTCATTATTATTACATTTATGAATAAAAGTCTGTTTGGTTTAGAGTACAACACCCTGTAATTTTAGCTGAATAAGTGAATTAAGACCCTGATTTCCTACACAGAAATTGTTCATCTTGTCTTGAATATATTATCATCCATGAAAGTTTGTTCCATTAGTTTAGAAACAACTTATATTTATGTGTATCGACACCGTTCAAGTATTCAAAAACTTTATTTTAAAATTTGCTTAAGAAATCAGTATATAAAAATAGTAAAAGGGGAAAATATTTTTAAAGGGTGATTAAATTTAATTTTAAAAGGCTGCTCTCTTTCTTATCTATCAAGTCTTTCAAAGGTAGTTTGTTAAGATAAAAATAGTTTATAAATTATTTGTTTTCTTCCTTAAAATAGAAAAAAATCTATCTTAATAAAAGAAAGTGTTTGTGCAATAATGGAACAGCTGTGCCAATTTTACCAAAACAAAAATGCTCCGTATTTTTGTACCAAATCTATCAATTTTTCTAAAAAGTTGCACTCAAGTGCATCCAAGTACGATAATTTTCCCCTAGCACCATTTTGCAATTACAAACTCTGTAATTTTTCACAATACTAAGTTACATAAAAGTGCTTCATAATTACAAAAATAATGGACTACTACACAGGTTATAAATATCAACCAAAATCCAGTTATGGAAAATGCTGAATGACCAGTATACATGACAGGCCCATAGCTGGAGAAGAGAAGAGTTGAGACAACCAATACCTGACCTGGAAAGTCTTTTGCATATTCTTACATGATCGATCCATTTCCTTGATAAAAATGAAGTTAAATTTCTGATTTTTTTTCTTTTCTTACTTTTTTTAAAATCTATAATAATTAATAATATAATAATTTAATATAAAAACTATTTATACTGTATTTAATTTAATATAATTTAGTGTAATATTTAATATAAATATATTTTATAAAATATTTTTTTTTCTTAAGTAAAAAAAAAAAAAGAAAAAAAATCTATCTTAATAAAACAAAGCGTTTGTGCAGTAGTGGAATAGCTGTGCCATTTTTGCCAAAAAAAAAAGTCCCGTACTTTTTACCAAATCGATAATTTTTCGATAATGTTGGTTGCAAGTGCAACAAGTATAATAATTTTCTCCTGGCATCATTTTGTGGTGACAAACTCTGTATTTCTTAACAGTACTAGATTATATAAAAATGTTTTGTAATTAAAAATAATCAAATATCACACTGGTGATAAATATCAATCAAAATCCAGCTATGGAAGTTTCTTTGATCTGACACCTCTTCCTTGATAAAAGTGAACTTGAATTACTGAATTTTTTATATATATATTTTTTTTCCTTTTTATCTCTAAAAAAAAAGAAGGTTACAACAAACCATTATTCGAATGACCCTTTTTATGTTAATTAAAGATGTAAAATTAATTTATAAAGGAGAAAATTATAGAAATTAATTCTAATAATTTTTTTCATACAGGTCATTCTAGAAAACATGCTACTTTACAGTACATGATTGATTTTTAATGGAATATATTTTTTTAAGTGTTTTACATAATAGAACAAATAAAAAAATTATATTTAGTGATTGGTGATTTAGAATTGTTTTATTTTACTATTATTTTTTTAACAGCGGTATACTTGCATACCTCTGTAACATTTTGAATATAATTTTCCTCTATTAGAATTTTCACTTGTTTTGCGAATGTGATATATGCATTATTCATTCAATATTGTAATTTTTTTCTCTAAACATTTCATTAGATGTAGATTAAATTTTATTCTAAAAATAATATATATCTGGTTGGAAGAATGATACCATGAACTTTTAAAGCAGATTATATTAAGAAATTAAACTATTTACAAGATTATATACAAAGAACAATATTGTTGTCTTGTCTTAGAACATCATAATTCTGCAGAATTCGATCAGAACCATTCCATTCATCATAACATACACATCATCCTTCTTTTTGCCATTACTTGCTTCATTCCAGCTCTCTCTTTTCCCTCAGAGTACCCAGATTGTAGCCGAAAACTCTCTTGCACGTGCTCCATGTCTAGTCAGGTGTTCTTGACACAGCGCTACTATCAGCAGATGCTTAAGGGGATTCTTCATGCACTTGAAAACACACGCTCCGTAATGTTAATCCTATGGGCAGGTAATTTTCGAATTTCTTCTTTCAGTTTGAATATTTTGAAACTATTTTTTTTGCATAGGATAGCTGAGCTCAATCTTTAATATGACTCTTTTAGGTAGATTTCATAAGAAATACTACCTATTGCAGTCGTTACCATGGTGCGACTTTTGAAAAATTCCTTCATAACTTTTCATTACATGACCCCAGGAACCCAAAACCACCCCCACCTAAAAAGTTTATATATATATATATATATATGTATGTATGTATGTACTAAATTTTGTCCGCACGATAAAAGTCGCAATTATGCACGGAACGTCTTCAAACTCGCCAACAACTTTAAGATAGCTAATATCTCGGTGGGGATTGAAAATGAGCAAAATCGGTCCAAGGAAATGGGAATGGGGAAGGTTTAAAATTTTGAATACCGTCTTAACATGATTCTGATAAAACCAGCTTTTACACAACAATGGCAGGAAAAAATAAATATTTTTCGTTATAGCTGTTGCCAACAATTAAAAAAAAAGCAATAAAATTCTCACCACAACAATTACTTTTCTAATGTAGTGTTTTCACGTGAAAAATTAAATTAGATAAGAAGTTTGACGAATTCAAAACAAATTGAATATTACGTCATAAGTTTTCTAGAGCAAGATTTCTGCATGAAAATTCAAAATGAAATAAATAGTTTGACGAATTAAAAAAAAACAACAAAATATTGCGTCATATTGAAAATATAATGGACCACAGCAGGTGAATATGTAACGTCATTGAGTTTGAAGAAACGTATTAAAACATGATAAAAACCCGAGTATGGAAATATTAACATATTTTAACACTTTGAGGTTCTCTGAATTTGATTTAACCATTTTTAAACCTATTCCATATACATGCGTGTGTGTATATTAGAATTTTCACAAAATGTTTAGCTCCTTAGAGCTCATTCTTAGCGAAGGAACTGGGTTTATCTTTAATCTTGATTTAAGTTTTGTTGTTGAATTTAGTACTTAACTTCGAAATCTACCTCCGCCTGTAGGCCCGCGAGCCGGCAGGGATTTTTTTGACTTATTCGATTTTGGTTGTACAGTGGTGGACATAGACCTACTGAATTTGAGATACAGTGAAAGAAAAGATTCAGAGCTTAAAAGTGCTTTATCAAATACGACAAAAACATAAATTTATTCTGTTATCACACGTAATTGTTTTACAGAAATATTTTTATAGAGTTTAATAAAAAAAAATTAAAAATACCATGGACAAAATTATAAGACACCAACCTTTTTTTTCCAAATACAGTGGTCAACATAATTAGCAGACACTAATGGTTTAAAAGAAAATCCTCTAACATGGTTATTCAATATTTGGTGGAGCCGCCATTGTTTTTTATAACATGTAAGATACGATTCGGCCTCGAATCTATCAATTCTAACTAAATATCGCAAGACAGTTCTTCCCAAGCACATTTTATAGCATTCTTTAGGTTTTCGACACATGTAAACTGCCTCCCATTTCGGTAAACCTCACGAGCTAAGAACCCCCACAAGTTTTCGATGGGATTTAAGTCTGGGGAGCGAGAAGGCCACGGAAGAACATTGATATTTTGCTCTGGAAGCCCCATTCTTGTTACGTGTGATGTATGAATCGACGCGTTATCGTGCTGGAAAGTGTAGTTTTCGCCACAAAGAAGTTCACCGTATATGGCTGGATGATCTTTAAGAAGATTCTTATACTTTTCAGAGTTCATTCTTGAATGCACAAAAACGATATCGGTTTTCCCTTGAGCCGAAAAACCAGCCCAAACCATTACTGAGCCTCCACCCATTTGGCGGCTCATTTGTACATCAGTAGACTTCCATAAATCATGCCAATAATAGTGAAACCCGTCAGGACCATCCAGGTTAAACTTTTTTTTCATCAGAAAATAACACAGAGTACCATTTGGAGGGAGATGCCATAGTTTGTTTAGCGAAGTTTAAACGGTCCATTTTGTGCCGCCTTAGAAGCGGTCGTTTTTTCTTCAATTTTTTTAATTTCACATAGGAAGCATTATGCAACACTCTGCGGATGGTTCTCTTTGAACAATTCAGTTTCAAAGCATTTTTAATCCCTGTAGTGGTCATCTTATTCTGTGTAGCGAGCGAAATCACCTGGCGTCTACCTCTCGAGGATAAGCAAGGAGTACGTCCAGATCTTTTAATCACCGATCCATTAATTCTTTTTTTCAAAACATTTGAAATTGCACATCTAGAGCGTTTAATAACTTTTGAAATAATATTAACGGAAGCACCAGTTCCATTTAATCTCCAAATTTCGTGAATTTCACTTTCTTTTAATTCTGTACCTCGTGGCATGTTTGTAAATGCGTGAAGGCGGTTATCGTCTGCTTTAGTTAACTTCTGACGTCATAACAGCGTGCAGAAAATTTGCATATTGCACATTATTTTCGAAAAAAAGCAGGTGTTTTAATTAAAATGCTAGGGTGTCTTATAGTTTTGTCCATGGTATTTTTAACTTTTTTTATTAAACTCTATAAAAATATCGTTTCTGTAAAACAATTGCATGTGATAACAGAATAAATTTATGTTTTTGTCGTATTTGATAAAGCATTTTCAAGCCCTGAATCTTTTCTTTCACTGTATGTAAAATTAGGTATGTGTCTTATAATTATGTCCAGCACTGTAGATTTTTTTAATAAAGGTACTTTCACTTTCGGAACCGGTTTTGAAACTGAAAGTACCTTTTTAAAAAAATGTATTAAAAAAGAAGTTTACTTAATGTAACTTCATTGAGTTCACTTAACATTACTTTGTTAAGTTTACGTAACGTAACTGTTAAAAGTCTCTGTCTTTTTAAAATTTACAAATAATTATTTTATATTTCTTAATTCCACAAAAAAAAAAAATTGCATATGGACAATATATATATTACATGTCCGTGTGTAATGCTGATGTCATATCATGAACCGGTTTCGAAACTGAAAGTACCTTTTTAAAAAAAAATTGACACCAAAATCGAAAAAGTAAAAAAGAGTCATATTAAAGATTGATCTCAGCTATCCTATGCAAAAAAAAACATTTAAAAATATTCAAATTGAAACGAGAAATTCAAAAATAACCTGCCCATAGGATTAATATTACGGAGCGTGTGTTTTCAAGTGCGTGAAGAATCCCCTTAAGTGTGCCCCTACAGTTTCAGTCATGCAGACGAGTCTGTTGCCCCCAACAGACACATTGGTCCACCCAAAGGAGCAGTCGGAACACCTGAAAAGATTTTAAAAAAAAAAAAAGAGTAGCGTCCAAAGTTCTAAAATAAAACAGTATCAACTAGATGTACGCGTTGATTATGAAGCATCAAGAGTTCTGATTCCAAAACACAAAAAGTCCATCTAACAGCCAAGGGTTAAAACTTAGCAGTTCGTTTCAAAAAACACATCTGTCATAAAAAGCTTCTAACATCATAAAATATCATTAAAAATTGTTTCTTCTTCTTTTTCACCTCATTTCGTCTTATGCATCTCTTTTTTTCTTTTTACCTTTTTTCTTCTCTTTTTCCTTTCATCACGTTTCATTATCACTATCATATAAGGTCTTCTTACTTCTTCAGAATTCAATCTGATCTTCAGAGTCAAAGGATTTGTCAGGATCGATACCATACTCATCCAAAATTTGTCAAATTGTCATCTTCTGATTTATTGATGTCATCTTAGGAATTAAGTCAAATTTTATTTTATTTTTGTCAGAAAAAAGATCTATCACTAGGCTTCTTTTTAGTAAACTTCTGTTTAGGTTTCTTAATTTCATAATCTTTGTAGTAATTCATTTCAAATTCATCTGACAATCTAAAAATATTCTTAATTTTCTTAGAAATATTACTCTTCAAACTTTTCCAAGATTTTCTTCTTTTATTACATCTAATTTTCGGTTGTTTTCATTTTGGGAATAACATATCATATTTTATTTTCAAGATTAGTGGCATCCTTATATTATTATTATATACAGTAGAGCCTCGATTATCCGAAGTAATTGGGACCGACCATCTTTCGGATAATCGAGAATGCTTCAATTTTAAGATTAAGGAGAAATATATGCAATATTTCTTATTATGGTAACAAGTGCTTAATAAAAATAAAGCAATAGCAAAATAGAAACAAGAATAAATTACCTGAATTTTAATTTTGAAATTAAGTACCTTTTACATATATCGCAAGAGTTTGAAAAACTTTTGTGTTTGTCTCAGTTTCGATTGCCTTTGCTTTGAAGCTCTATCACGGAGTTTTTAATACTATTACTTATCCAGTATCACAGTCTTTCTGCTGCTCTAGCCAAGCCAAGCCTTTTGTAAAACATTCAAAATCTTCAGAATTGCTAATTTGTTCATTTTCTTCGTTCTACTCTGCAGCTTACGGGAGCTCAAGTTAAATTCAAAGGAACTCTAAGAAAGCGGATCTAAATTATTTATATGTACTCGTAGTTCAGAAAGGACCGCTTGCACACAGGAATATGACAGTTAAAAAAAAAAAAAACTCTCAAAATGGATTTTGCACACAAGGAATGTGATAGTAAAAATGCTTTAAAAATATATTTCGGTTAACCGAGAGTTTCGGTTAAAAGAGTTTTGGATAAAAGAGCTTCTACTGTATATATATTTCAATCTAGTCTAGCTATACCCAAATATTTTAAAAATGAGTACAAAAATTTAATTCATTATGTTCTTTTCATCAAAGTATGTTTTCAAGATCGAATGACTATTCGTAATTCTAAAAAATATGTCTCCTAATATCAAAATTTCTTTTACAGTATTTGTCAGGCTATCATCCAATTTTTTTAAAGACAAGAATTTACTAAGCTGTGAGGAAAAATTGTCAAGCAATTTATAATCGCTAAAAAATAACTTTTTGGAATTATGAAATTAAACGTAAATATAATAGATTTATATTTCACATGAAAAAAACTGTTTTATTTCTTAATAAATTACTATAAATGCAATGAGATGAATTAAATGGTAGGGATTTCACAGCTAGCAAACCACAAGCGCAAGAAGGCAACAAACTAATTGGGGAGAAAGGGTAGAAAATAATGACAAAATAACCTGTAACTGAGTAGTCAAAAAGAAGTTGGCAATGTGGTCATAACCCCTGCACAATATTAAAGGATTTTACAGTCAAGAGACTGTTTGTGAGTAGACAAGATGCTTTTCCTGCCAATCTTAGGAGTGAGATCGCCTAGGCAAAGATAGTTCAGTTTGTATACTTTGTTGCGGTTGAGCCAAGGATTATTTGCTGCTTTGATATTACCCCGATTACAGTCACTGTTATGCATAATAGAGGTACCAAATCGGTTTTTAAATATTTCCCATCATCAAGTAATAGAATAAATTTCTTTACCAGCTCTGTGTCTATAAATAATTGTTATTGTTTCATGGTGCCATTTACAGAAGCCTTTTAGCCGTTACCCATTGAACGAGCAACGTTTCCAGGGAGAACCACGTGGAGGTAGGCTTCCTCTCTCCCCTTTCGCAGGACCATTCCTCTGCTCATACGTTCTTACCTGAACGTTGACTTCCCCAAAGGAAAAGAGCAGAGTGCATCCCACTCGCAGGACCATTCCTCCACTCCATAGTATTACAGGTGGATGGTTAGATTCCCAGAAGGAAAGGAGTGGAGTGTGTCCCGCTATTGGTGATTTAGAACGTGATGATGGTAAGAGCCAGATGGAATTGGCTGTAGTGAGATGCGAAATGAGTGCCCAGGTGATTGAGAAGGAGCTGCATTAATAGTATGATGGAAGATGAGAGCTGACCGATCTGATAGTGATGATGTGCTGCGAGGAGATGTTGCTGCCTATTTCCAGAAAACAAACAATCTATGATAAAGAAGAGATACAGATGTTAATAGTGACATTTATCAGCCAGATATCATTTGGCTGTTGGTGAAGGAAGAGATGCAAGAACCAAATAGCCAGAGAAGAACCGGAACACCAAGCTGCGTGAAAATACATTTAGGAATAGGGCGTTTAATCTGAACGAATCTTATATTTATATTAGACCTAACCTTGTGGGATGTTTTTATTCACTTTTATTTTGTTTGTTTGGGGTGGTTTTTTTGGGTTTTTTTTGTTTTTTGGAGGGGGGGTGGATGTTTTTTCGGTTTTGTTTGTTTGGGGTGGTTTTTTTGTTTTTATTGGGGGGGGGGGATGTTTTTTTCCTTTTTTGTTTGTTTGGGGTGGTTTTTTTAGGGGGGTGTTTTTGTTCGGTTTTGTTTGTTTGGGGGTTTTCTGGTGAGAGGGGCTTGTTTTGGGGAGTATTTTTGTTTGTTTTTACTTTATTTGTTTTTTTAATTGTTATTAGTTTAGTTTGATTTATTTTTATTTGTGTGCAGTGGTGTGATTTGTTATATATGTAGTGGTATTTATAAAATTATGATCTAAATTGTTATTAAAAAAAAGTTTTGGATGATGGAAAAAATGGAAATTTGGAATTATGAGCCAAAAAGATAGAAAATGTATTTTGAATACTAATAAATATTTAATTTAGAAGTTATAGTAGGCCGAAAGAAAAGAATGTGTTTATTTTCAATCAAACATAAATTATAACAATTTAGATATATACATAAACAGTGCCAGATTTGTAATAACTAATACTACAATAATAATTAACTAATAGAGGCTAACTAAATACAATAATAATTACTCTAATAATTAACTAATAGATAAATTAAGTACATACTTACTTTTATGCTGTGAAAGAGACAGGTCATCATTAAAAAAAATATTAATCAGAAAACAGAAGGTAGAGCTCGCGTAGTATCATTAAAAATGTATTTCAAAACATATTTTTCAAAGAAGTATTCTATTTCCACTAAAATATAGAGACTATTGAATAGTTTCAGAAATAGAAATGTTGCATTACTAAAACAAGGTTCAACAGATTTTAATAGATATCTTGTCAAACGCTTTAAGCATGGTTTGCATGGGATTCTACTTTCTGTTAAATCTGTTTATATCTATTTTAAATTAAATGAATGCAATACAAATCATGGTGATGAGAGCAATATTTAGCGATTTATCTCACCTGCACTCCGACTAACATAAAAAATATTCTAAAATGTTATATAGCATTTCTATCAGAAGCTCCTTAAATCACACTTGTTGTCTGCATAAATAGGGTTGCATTAATCATTATGTATATATATTTTTTAAAAATGAAACTTCTATTGACTTTACTAAGAGGAATGTCTGATAAAAATGAAGTAAAATCACCTTAATATCTTTTACTTTTCAGTATAAAAAGGATATTTTTTTTTTTCCTGCCAAAAATTACTATTATTATTAACAAATTCATTGAATAACAAGTTTAAAATTAATCGTAAAATGCACAACTAGAAATAACTGTGAAATAATAATTGCATTTAAAGAGCATATAAGTTAACTCAGATGATTCTTTTAAGCATTTTTATTCACTAAATATTTTTCATGTAGCAAGTGAAAATCAGTTTAACAAATAAAAAGTTTAAAATTTTTATCACTAGTTTTTATTTTTGCGAACCTGAATATTGCGTCTGAATTATTATTTTTGAAACTCTACCCTCTGTTTTTCTCAAAATTAAAGAAAATAATACCTGTCAGGCGGCTTGGCGCAGCCGCAACAGCAGAACAGTGCACGCAGGCGATCGCCAAAGGACCTCTTCCTCTTGAACAGAAAAGGGTCAGATCGCAGATCCCTCTTCTTCAAAGGTGGTGGCTGCGGTAAGCTAGGCGTAGGCGAAACGGAGATGAGAGATCTCACATCATCATCATCTACTTCTTCATCCGATTCGTCAGGCACTTGATTCCGGCAGATGGACTCCGCGCAACCATTAAATAACCTTGATGAAGGGACCCACTTTCCTAATGGAGCATCCTCAAAGTCATCTTCCCCTTCTTCTGCATCCTCAAATACGTCTTGGTCTTCATCGTCTAATCGCAACTTCTTTCCATCTTCTTCATCCAAAAGCTTGGCAACTAGAAAAGAAACAGAATTAGCAAGGAAAAATAACCAAAAATAATAAATAAAGCATACAAAACTGTAAAAATCCATGATACTAAATCCTTAGCGTTCAAGATTAGCTATCAGCAGTTGAGAGATTATAGTAATGAAATGACAGTTTTGCTAAAAAGCTTTTTCAGTAAAATATATTGTTGCCACACGAATAATGCTTTTACCAATGATAAGTGGATTTGCAACAATCGATCAAAATTTTGCACGTGAAAGTGTAAACAAATGAAAAATATTACGCCTTGCACGTGAAAGTGTAAACAATTGAAAATATTATGTTTGCCGTACAAAAGTAAAAATCATACATCCAAAAATAAATCATACGTGAAACACTATGAGAAACCAGGATTTAGTCTTTTAAACGTCACTTTTTGATTCGATATCAATAGTGAGATAAAAATTTAAGGAAATTGTTGACTATTTCTGAGATTTTTAAATCACATTCTCTGATTTGATAAATAAATCAGAGAATGCAACATTTTCGTTTATTTCTGTTTCAGGGATAAGTTTAGGAAAATTTTAGGTCCTTTAAAGGACCCTTCACAAAATAATTTATCTTAAAACAGGACCCTTCACAAAATTTTTTATACCCAAACAGGACCCTTCACAAAACATTTTATCCCAAAACAGGACCCTTCACAAAATTATTTGTTTCTTAAATAGACCTTTCACAGAATTTTTTCACCTTCAAATTGAACTTTTCACTAATTTAGTCATTTAAAAATAAAATCTGGCCTGTAAGTAAGCAGTTGAACTCACCAAAGAGCATATTACTTAGCTTTTTATATATGAAGGATAGAACATGAAAACATCGATAATTTAAAATTCACAAAATTATGACTAGAATTTTCACAAAAATAAGAAACACTTCACAATTTCACAAAAAACAGGACCCTGTGAGAAAAGTCTGGACAGACCCCTGTGTTTATTTTATTGTATTTTGGCTAATTGTTGCTAACTGATTAGTATTTTATTTTCAGTTATTGAAAACGTGTAGATGCTTTGAATGTGACGTCAGTCATGAGGTTTTGGTTGGAAACTGACTCCAAATATATTGTTGCTATGTTTCATTTCTTATTAAAAATAAATCGTAGAAAATGTCACTGCTGCATATAAAGTACTAAAACACTTAGCTTTGAGATATAGATACAATATACAGACAAAATAAAAAAAAATACAAAAATAGCAGCCGTTTGTTTGGAGTCAGTTTCTAGTCAAAACTTCATGATTGAAAGCATCTATTGTTACTAAAAATTCCTGAGCTTACGGCCATAGGTTAAATACCTCTTAAGGGTACATACACATTATCTCACTAGATATGCATTAAAAAAGTAAATAAAGCCGAATGGATGGGTTGCGTACTTGATAAACTCAATATATTATTTTTATCTTGTTAATTAAATGAACGTGTTTGGCCTACATTTTTATTTTTAGACCTTACGCATAATCTGCAGGGACCGATTTACAATTTCGGGGCCGAGGGCAAAGAGGCTTACGGGGGAGGAGGGGTACCAAATTCCCATAGACTTCCATTGTAAACCTACTTGCTTATAGAAAAATCAACAAATTGAGATATTTTAATGCAACAAAAACTAATATTAGCTTAAGGGATTATATTAAAATTTTCTTTGATGACCTAAGTAGGAATTGACTTAAAAAACAAAATTATATTAAATGTTACTCATCTAATCTGTTGCACATATACAATAATCAGCGACACTAAAATGGACTGCAAAAATAGGACACTGCTTCCCGGATTGTTTAACGAGCAGTGAAAGAGGTTTTTTTTTTTTTAATAGCTATTAATTAAAATTTCCTTTTTCGTAGGAGCCTTTAATAATTCATGTTCGTTAATGTCATTGTCGAAAAATGTCCCTTTAGTGGGTGGAAAAATAGGATACTCCAAAACTGACAAACGACACCAAGAATATTTAATTAAAATTTTCATTTTATAAAGTATGGGAAAATAAGCAAGTTTTTATTTTCTAATAAATTCATTCGTAAATTCTGGTGTCAGTCCATCATGTCATCATTTTCCAAACAAAATTACTCGGCGCCAGAAAGGGTTAAAAGAAAATGAAAAAATTATATGTATAGTAGCAAGAAATGCGTTGTTTCCTTTTACCGAAAAACTAAGTAATTTACAAGAAAAAAAAAAAAATTCAAATATCACTCTATGATTTCGTCAATGCACATTTCCGTTAAACTTTCCTTCTGTTTCCTTACAGAGCAAAGCCGTTGGATAATAATCATATTACAGATTCAATATTGTTACAGAGAGAAAAACTCCTTCCGAGAATAATTAAAATTTGGAAAAAAAAAAAATTGTCATCTCTTCAAACTTTCAACTCATTTAGGACAGCTAATATAAGAAATGTACAGACGTAGAAAGAATGAAATCGTTTATGAACTTATATTTGTTTAAGTTACTGCTAGATAGCAGCACTAAAACTCATGTTTCGGATGGCAGTTAGAGTTCCTGTTGCTTGCATTAGAGAAGTGTTTTTTTTTTTACTTTTATTAGCCCTCGGTATGGTATGCTATTTCTTTCTCCCAGCTCATTTTGTGTCGTCATCAAATAATAACGTTACCTTACAGAAGCCAGTCGTAAAACAAAGCAGTGCTATTAAATATTCTATAGCAATTTTTTTAACTTCTAAGCATCGCACTTTTTTATACCCTCGTATTGGAAAAAAAAAAGTACTTTTAAATGCAATTTGTTTGAAAACTGCATCTCCATTTATTTTTGAAATATTAATTTTTTTGTAGTTTGTTGCAGCTATTTGCTTAATGTTGGCAACGGAAGTACTCCATTTCTGTAGAAAGTAAAGGAAAAATAGTTGTAAAATATTAATTATATATTTTTGTTGCCATTTTCTCATAACAACCGAAGAAAATGTAATCAAAATACGTGTTATTTTGAAAAAATGTAAAAGAATCATTCTGTTACTATATTTAATTTTAAGTGTCTATATTAATGTTACGAACAAACGAAGGCATATGACTCATTAGATAGCCTTTTTTATTTGTTATTTATTTATTTTTTTTAATGACGGCATCTGTTTGTTTCGTTTCTGTATTATTTCGCGATAGTGACGTCCTATGCATACTTTACTGTAGCTGTTTAAGAGTGGATTGTAAATGTGGAATTCTTCAGCGGATACGAATGACGTCATTTTACATAAAATAAAAGCGTGTGTTTTAAGTATTAAAATTGAAATATGTTTTGTTCTATTTATATATACATATCATGGAAGACGGTAGTATTCCGAGTGACGCAGCCTTAAGCCTAAAATCGTATCGTATCGTATCGTAGAATTCGTAGATGGCGGAACTCATATATACAGCTAACTCGACATCAAAGAAAATGCGAAAAGCCGCCTGTTAATAACTCAGCAAATATAGGTCCTATTGTTCTGATTTTTGTAAAACAGTCTTATATCTGCAGTCTAATCCTCTTCTGAATTTTTTACAATTCTACGTGCAGTATATTTTCAGATCTGTAAACCCATTTTGAAAGCAATTTCGATGGTGTAAGTTTGTCTTTTTTTTTTCTCCGAAACGGTCTAGATTTTTTAAAAAACATTAATATATAAAATGAATCTGTTTTTGATGAAATGGATAAGACTAACCTAGTATCTAGGAAAACTCTTAATTTTTATATAATCCGCAAGAAAAATTGGACTTCTTAGGATCGCGGATTACATGTTATTCTATGGGCTAGCAGAAAGAACGTTGCACATCGGTTTTGCGCGGTTGAGGTCACAGTTAAAAATCTGAATATTGGCAATAAATCTTTTTTTAAACTACAAAAACAGTTTATTATGTGCTTTAAAATACTTAGACTGTTTTTTTTAAATGAGCAGTATTTTGTAATTATATGTATTTTATTTCATTGTTATTCATAGTAAGTAAACATTTTTTAAGGAGAAAATATTTCACATTAAAAAAAAATTCTGGTATCGAAATTCGATATTTATCGAAAATTCTCGTATCGAAATGAAAATTCATCGCGTTCGCCATAAGACTTCGCCATGTATCACTACGCGATACGCGAAGTTGACTGAAGAAATAAGAAATATCAAAGATCTTGAAATGGTATTCCAAGGGGAGAAAGTGAGTACAATTTCTAATTATCCAGACAGCATTCTTTGCAACCGATCCTTTCTAATTAGTATTTTGTTCTGAATTGTTTTTATTTTCAACAATACTTATAACTCTGTTTTCCTTACAAAATAACGTTCATGTGTGGCATAGGTATTTCTTGTGATATGTGAATGTAATACAGATATATTACTAATTTAATTTTGTGTTTTGAGTTTTCTTTTAAAGAAATTAAACAAAATCTTTCATTTAAAGAACGCACAATTTAAATAAAAGGCATGACGAAATCAAAATTAAGATTTCCAATCCCGTTTATAAAATGATTCATTTGCGAATCGTTTCTAATAACATTATAAACGAAAATTGACATCTTTTTCGAAATATGAGTATCTTTCGTTTATTTATTTATTTATTTTTTATAACTCTTTTCAGCTTCAAAAATTAAAGCATCGTAGTATTTTATTTTTATAAAATTAAACCTAAAGGGGAAAAAAAATTCTTATTTCCGTTTATGTCTGTAACAAAAGAAAAACAGAAGGAAAAAAAACTGAAGCATTTCTTTTAGGCTAATTGATTACAGCCATGGGTGCAAGACCTTCAGTCTTGGACATATTTTTGACTGATAGTAAATTCTACTTTATACACTACTTAAATTATCACGATTAGCTCAAAGTGAACCATTTTATCCTGACTGGTTGTTTTGAGCTCTTAAAAGTAAAAATTTTCATCATGATACTTTTCCTTATTTAGTAATTAAAGTTTATAGATAAATAAGATAAAACAGCTTTTTTGCAAAAGTAAGATACTTGTTTTTATTTAATTTTAAAGTTAATATGCTTAAAAGAAAGCTTTAAATAATTTACTTTAAAAAAATATAGGGTCACTCGGGGTAATTTCTGGTCAAAAGGCATTAACATCTAATTATTATAAAAACTATTAAAGGTATTGTTCCCAATTTTTTTGTGGAATAAGCCCCTTCTGATGGCTATATTATAAAATGCTTACTTAAATATATATTCACTTATAATTAAAATAATTATAATTTTTAAATGACCAAGAATTACCGCAGAAATGGAGTAATTCTTGGTCACTTCTGTGGTAATTATCGGTCATTATCCTTTTACATGTAAATAAAGTGGTGCAATTAATTTTTTTATGACTGAGTAGTAAAATAAGTAGAATCAATCTTCAAAAAGTTTTGCTCATCTCATAATTGTGGAATAAGAAAGGTTAGACTTTGATTTGGGCATAAATACAAAGTTATTTGATGTGCAAAAGACTCTTGTACATTTTACAAAACATTAATTATCCAAAGAATTTTTATGCATTTTTACAACATTTTTAAGCAGTATTTACTACTTTATTAGTATCCATTGTGAATGGATTTATTAATAATTTGCAAAGTTATTGGTCCATGAAAACTATAACTGAATGTTTGTTAATAAATAAGAACAATTCAGAACATGCTACTATTTAGAAAAGATTGGTTTCTCAAACTTTCATTAGCAGCTGCATTGTAGCTGTCATGATAATTAGACTTTGTATAAACTAATAAAGTGATTACCCAGTAACCATTTCAATTAATATATTAATCTGACTCGCATCTTAAATTAAATATTAAGTTTTTATTCTGCTTTCATTAAACCATTCACTATTCTTTAACATTCCGCATATTCCGACTACAAAAACCCTTTTTTATCAATTCCACCTGTACACTGGAGGGTTGCCGTGCCACTTACCGAGTAGCGCGTTTATCGCCTAGTTGTGCAATAGCATTTGAAAGATCACCACACTAACATAAAAAAGTAGCAATAAAAGAAAAACAAAATTAATCAGTTGATTATAAAAAACCAGCTCCATTCTCGGTCGGGGGAGGAACATCACAAGAAAAAAAACCCTCGCGAAATTTGACAGTATGTCGGGGAGGGGGGGGGGGGGGAATCCAAAACTTCAGAAAAATAGTTGTAACTTTTCTAATAAATATGTTACGTGTAACATATGATAGTAATAATCGGTATATCTGATGAAAATACAAATAATTTTTTAAAATGAACTATTTAATGATTTTTTTTATCCCTATTACTGTATTGGATTAATAGTAGTTTAAGAGCCGTAATTTTATATTCTAAAATCATTAAAAGCACTCTGCAAGCTATTGAAAAAAACAAAGTTCTGGTTCGTTTTAATATGTAGATGACCCCTTAAGCAAATTTTATATACATCATTTAAAAGTAGACTTTATTTCCAATCGTTCGGTACCAGTAACTTTCTTCTACGGTAATGTGTTGAGGAGTTAGTAGGGGTGTTTACTTTTTGTTTCCATGACTGTACGTTAGGGAAGTTAGTGCTTATTTATTTATTTATGTTAGTGAGCAACAAATGTTGCAGATTTTTTTTTTTTTTTTTTTTCAAACTAACTTTTGAAAGATTTTATTATTTAGGTAAGCTGGAGAGGTGGGTGCAAAAGCAGAAGTGGAATCTTCGGAGCTCAGGGGATTATTTTATATGATTTATTATTATTGTTAACAAAGAATTTTAAATAGGGATGGTGAAAGATTATTTTATATAAAATTAAAGAATGTTTAATTTTTTTGCACTAGGAATGAGAAAAGGGAGAAGCAGAAATTTGTAGTTTTGGATTTAATATAAATGTATGTAATTACTTTCATAAGTGAGCGATGATTATTATATATATATATATAAAGGTTTAAAGAGTAATATTTCTTGCTATTTTTCTTAACAAAGTAAATTTTTTATGTAGTAAAATTTAACAAAGCTTTTTATATCTCTGAAACAAACCAACAGAAATACCCTCTAAACATGCATGTTGTACATTACTTCCATATCTTATCAAAGAGTTCTTATAAAAATATCATTGTACGGTGCTCTTTAAAATTGAAGTATGGTCATCCTTTTTTGCGGGGTGGGAGGGGGGAGAGATTGGAGGTGAATGGAAATCCTGACTATGAATTCTTTGTATTGGTCTTTAATTTTTTTTTTGTGTGTGTGTTTATGGTTTTATTTATTTTTTCAATAACCTCAAAAAAGTAATGATATCAATACAAAAACCCTTAACGGGTTAAAAGTTTGTGACGCAACACTTTATCTTATGCTCTAAGAATTTTAAATATGGAACTTAAAAATAATGATATCAAATTTTGAGTGACGCTATACTATTAATTATAATCTCTGTATATATTATTTATTTCATCTTTTTATTTTTTTATAATCGCATGTGCAAAAATTATGTTCAATTTTAAAAAAAATGTATAAAAGTTTATTCATTGATGCTTTAACATTTACACCTCTCATAAATTCCAAGTATGAGTTTTAAAAGATATGATATCAAAATTTTAGTGACGCTTTGATGTGGCTTTAAACGATTTGTTTTAAAATTAAATTTAAATTATTTTTTGTTTTGGTTAAGATATATTCACACATCTAAATAATAGTTTTAATTTTCCAATTTCTTTTAAATATGTCACTTTCACTGAATTTATATAATGCATTTAAATGTATTTATTTGAATAAATTGATTTATCCTTTGTCCAATGCTATTAAAAATTTAAAATAAGATTTACGTAAATAATTTTTTTGCGTCATTGTATCCAAACTAAGTTAAATGTATTCAAATGGATACTATGAGGCAAAAAAATTATTTACGTAAATCTTATTTTAAATTTTTAATAGCATTGGACAAAGGATAAATCAATTTATTCAAATAAATACATTTAAATGCATTATATAAATTCAGTGAAAGTGACATATTTAAAAGAAATTGGAAAATTAAAACTATTATTTAGATGTGTGAATATATCTTAACCAAAACAAAAAATAATTTAAATTTAATTTTAAAACAAATCGTTTAAAGCCACATCAAAGCGTCACTAAAATTTTGATATCATATCTTTTAAAACTCATACTTGGAATTTATGAGAGGTGTAAATGTTAAAGCATCAATGAATAAACTTTTATACATTTTTTTAAAAATTGAACATAATTTTTGCACATGCGATTATAAAAAAATAAAAAGATGAAATAAATAATATATACAGAGATTATAATTAATAGTATAGCGTCACTCAAAATTTGATATCATTATTTTTAAGTTCCATATTTAAAATTCTTAGAGCATAAGATAAAGTGTTGCGTCACAAACTTTTAACCCGTTAAGGGTTTTTGTATTGATATTTATATATACATACATTTTTTTACATCGAGGGCGACACTAAATTCTGAAAAAGCAGAATTCCTGTTTTCTAGTTTTTTAAAATGACGGTACACTTGATCCATGATAAAATTTCACGGCTGATTTGAGCTTATAATTAAGGCTTTCCTCAACTGCTCTGCTCAACAAGCGCAAAACGTTTTGACACGTTTACAAATTCATTTTTTAACGGAAAGATGTAAAAGTGGAAAGTCTGGCCATGGAAGCGATTTGGAATCGAACTGTGTTTTCCATTTTTGGATGAATCCATTACCTATTGAGTTATAAGCGATTTTGATAACGTGACTCGACATTTTTCTCCCCTTACTGACTGGATTTTCTTCTTTCGTTCAGAAGTTCAGTTCAAAATGCCAAGTTTGACAGTATTTTCTGAAAGATCTATTGCGTTTACAAGAAAACGGAAAAAAAACAGTTCGATGACATAGTTTCTGAATAACAACACCTACCAGTTTCATGCGTTTCCGAATAAAAATGAATTAAAACTTATGTCCGAAAGTTAACCCTTTGGATTTTGGCCTTAAGTATAAAAGTAACTAGTCGGATGCGCCAATGCCAAAACTTTCTTCTATCTCATACATATTAATACTTAAAAATTCGTTATCACAGTGCCAAAAGTAAATGGCAATCTATGCCCCATTATGAGAATTCTAAAGATATGAACTTCTGTTATTAGTTCTCCAGTCATGACTATCACTAAAATCGTTTAAATCCTGCCAAGTGCAGCGCAGCAGCGTCACCTGTCGAGCGATTTACACTAAAACCTAATCAGCATCAAATTAAGTCAACGTCTAACTGAATCTGAAGTTTGATGAAAATTCGTGCATTAGTTCTTGAGATCGTGCAGAAGTCGTAAAAAAATGCAGCATAGTAAGCGCCACCTGTTGGAAGATTTACACCAAAAACTAATTACCACCCATTTATATCAGGGACAACCTGAATATAAATTTTTATTGAGTTTCGTACATTAGTTCTTGAGATAGAGCGCCCACAAAATTTGTGTCACAGACAGAATCAGAGATAGATATTTTGTAAAAACATGCTTATCGGGATTTCTGATTCCTAAAACGTGTAAATCCGTCGAAAACCGGAAGTCGAAATTTTCACGAATCCAATACTTTCTTCTTGTAAAGGTAGAAAAGAGTAAAAATAGTTTTTTTATACACGTTCGGTGATTATCTTTAAAATCCCTCATTTCATAACTGTAATTCGTGTTTAAAAAAAAACTGATATAATGTTCATTTGGCATAAGCCTCGATTATGGAATAGTCACTTTTTTGATAGACGTCTGGTAGGAAGCGCGAACTAGTGAATTTATTACAAAAATTGTAATTTTATGCTCTATTTCCTTTGTAAGATACGGCAAAAAAATATTTAAAAAAAGGAGCAGGAAATTGTACGTCAAAAGTGGCAAATGAGATGCGTTCGTACTATAACTAGTTTTATAAGTATTCAAATCTTGGTGCAATAGCTGTTGCACTCTTATGCAAAAATGCGTGAATACGAAATTTATTACGATTACATATATATTAAGTTCAGAAATACGGAAATAATGGGACTCCAACTTAAATAGGATGTCATCACCACGGCCACCTAGAATCGCTACCTATCATGGAGTATCACTGAATGAATTACGTAGGATAGGATTTAATAGAATGAAGAAAACTCTTATTAATATCTTTTTAAGATTTAATTAAAAAAAATTTTAATAACTCGACAAAATTCTACAACCATTATATATATTAATTTTCAAACCATTCGGTTGGGTAGTTGTCGCACTGTTATACGCGTACAGACAGACAGATTGACGGATCAGACGACGACTATAGGTGCAACGTATTTATATAATTACGAACGTACCTAAAAAGCCATATGTAAATAGTATACCAAGACCTCATTTATTATATTAATTATTATTATTATTTATATTACCAATGTATCATATAATTATTATTATAGTTATTATCGTGCAAGAGTCTTGATCTAAACTTTCAATTTTTTCAGGTTCTTCAGCCTATCACGCCAGATGGTTCAATCACAAATTCTGGAAGCTCCACGAGCCATCCATTGGTCAACTACACCATAGATTAACTTACAAGATGGGGCATTTACGGCTAAATCTGTAATGACAACAGTACTAGCGTTACTACCGACAAGGAGGAGAACTAACAAGCCTCCGAACTTTACCTATGTTGAAGAAATATGTTTACACTCTATGTGTTGAATATCTATTCTTTCCTAAAACGAAGTAGAGGCAGACGATATTGCATTTATACTTTATTTATTTAGCTATTCTTTTTTTTTTTTTTTTTTTTTTTGTATTTGTATCTTTTATCTTTAACTTACAATATGATAATTAGAGTAATAATATAAAAGAAAAACCATTGATATATATCCGTACATGAACATAGAATAGATATTAGATATATAAAAATAAAATAGAATATATATTCTATATTCATGTATCGGTGAATATTCCATTGAAAACGTAAACATGCAACATTAAAAAAAGAAAGATCGCAATAAGGTAGATACGCAATAATAAAAATATTTCAAGGATGGGGAGTTTCTTCCCCATTGTCACTAAAGGCGCTACGATCGCAATCGCATTACCATTACGCTGTACGGAAGTGTCCCGTCTTGTATGTTAATCTATGAACTACACCGACCTTCAGAAGTTGAGGAACAGTGGCCGGATGCTTTTAATATGCAAAAATGAAAAAAAAAAAAAGAACCATGCCATTAGAAAACTAATCACTAAATTTTTATTAAAACAACTTAGTATTCTTTTGCTTCAAAAATAAACTCCTTATTAGCATTTTCCTTGTAATAAGACCTCGAAGCTGGTAGACTGAAGGTGCTGGGTTCTAAACTAATCACGCCCGTCGGCCCAATCGTTCGGAGTTTTGTGTGGTTTTCTTCGAACCTTGGATTTCCTTGTGTAAATACGGGTTAGGTTCCCTTAGAAAGACCCCCCGCGGAGGGCACTCCTCACCTTCGTACCTATATCCCTCGTGTTGATAATTGGCCGTCATAAAACAACACCAACACCTTGTAATAAGACAAGTTAAAACCTTTAACCCTTTGAGCGCTGATGGGTGTGAATTTCTTTCCACTTAATTTTAATAAACAAATGTCACAATGGTACCGGAATATTCGACCAAATTTATTTGAAAATAAGAAAGTGCACATTTTCGTGTATAAAATAAACTGAATTTTTTGCTTGCAAAATACTGATGCCGATGTGTGATTTGGGTATTTTGAAGAAATTCACCCACCAGAGCTCAAAGGGTTAATGATGACCCACTTGGGGCATTGTATTTCAGACAACCTATATTATACGCAGATAAGCAAAGTAAAAATTTGCAAACAAGTACTACAAGTACTCCTGTTAAACAATCCGTAATATTTTCTACTATTATCCTACTACACTGGTGTGCAAAACTTAAGCAACAAGCATAAAATGCTAATTTTCAAGCACGCGAGTACACAAAAGTAAATGATATAAACATCAGGTGTAGAAAATGGGTATTATATCTACAACACACCTAGTTGATGTGACATCACCTTCATGTCATACATGGCCACAAGTGTCACAGTCACTACGGAGAAATAAAATTTGGGATCTTTTATTCGTCTCATTATTACTCTAAAATGGTCGTCATATGATGGCTCCACTGGGAAGTCACTGTGTCTGTTGCTTTGTGATGAGTCACCAGGTGACATTACAACGAAGTCACCTTGTGATCCTCATGTGACTGTCATTTGAATTTGAAGACTCAGTTTTGAAGTCATCGTGAGCATTGCATTGTGCTGAATCTCCAAATAAGGCCACAATGAAGTCACGTGGTCTTTCAGGTGACTGAGACTCTACTGTGAAGTCACCATTGCGCTCCTTTGTGAAAAGTCACCACATGATTTCATTTTCCATCTCTTGGGAACTCGTCATAAAACAGCTATCGTGATGATTTTACAATGGGACGTTCACCTGGGGGTCACAAGGTGACTGTTGTAAAGTCATCTGGTGACTCGTCACAAAGTAGCAGTCATGGTGACTTCTCGGTGGAGTGATTAAATGAGATTAAGAAGGAGACGAATGAAAGATACCGCATTTCAGTTCATTGTAGTGACTGTGGCACTTGTTAGGTCATGGAGACTTCCTATAGGCTGACTATGCTGTTAGGATAACACCTATTTTTTACACTTGCTCTTTATAGAATTTTCTTTTGAGTATTCGCGTGTTTAGAAATTAACATTTTGCGTTCGTTGCTTAAGTTTTGCACACTTGTGTAGCATTTTTTTTTCTTAAAGTTGTGAACATCTTTTTTATACCCTCTAGGCAGATCTGAATAGCGCGCTGGTACGAAATTTATGCATTCATACAATATGTATGAAGTTTAGTACTAGCTACTTCCACATTATTCGCGAACAATTTCTATGGATAGATAAAACGGAGGAGGCTCAGAAGGGAGAAGGGCGCCCTGTTCGGTCCGGTTGTTTTTTTATTTTCATAAAAAAAGAAATGCGAAATGAATATCTGAACTGTCTCAAAGGTTCCACGAAATGTCGTTGTAGTGCTGCCATCTAGTATAACAATTTCGTTATAATGCTCGTAGTGCTGCCCTCTATTGTCTTTCACATGTTTTAACAATTTTAATTGTATATTTTTTCTTTTCTACTTTATTCGAAAAACATCTATATTTTAGGGAAAAAAAATGATATCTTTGTTATTAAATATGTCTTAATCATAATGAACTAAATGTATTGAGACTTAAAAAAAGGTAAAAAAGTCAAACTGGATTATGATGATGCAGCTATTGATTGCGTCAGTATGAGAATGAAAGAAAAAAAAAAACTTTTAAATAAAATAAACGGTCAAGTGCGAGCATTACTCGCGCACAGAGGGTTCCGTAGAATAAATATATAAATTTGTAATTGTATTATAAAAAAAAAGTTGCTAAAAGAATACTAAGACTTTGTAAAAAATTATACAACGTAGGGTTGGGTATAACTGTATATATTGGAAAACTGTAAATGGGTATACCATGAAAGTTCAAAGAGATATGGAACCTAAATAATACCAAATATAGCTATTCGTATAACTCTTTTTTTAATATTATCCTAATCTGTTTATGATGAACTTAATTCGGTACTGACAATAAAAGCAGTGCATAGTTAAACTTCATTTGGCATTTCATGAAGCTAAATTCATCGTAGTAATAACCTTTATTTATACAGTGTAGCTAAAACAAAACCTTTGTTCAAAGTTTAAATTTGGCACTGTGCTAAGAGCGCTTCGAATTGAGGTCTCAAAGTTGCAACGCCGCCTTGGTCAGTGCCGCGTTTTTCCAGATAAGTGTTTAATTAACTTTTAAAGTTACTCGAGGCGTATTCAGAGATATAATCAATGCAAACTGTCGCGAATCCCACAGTATTTATGCGATTCATTCTAATTAAATATTTCGAGGGCGATGCCTTTAAAAAAGGACACCTAATTTTAATTCCAAAATAGACAAACGGCACCAAGAATATTTAATTAAAATTTTCCTTTTATCATGTACGTGAAAAAAAGAAAGTTCGCATTTTCTAATAAATTCGTTTTTAAATTCTGGTGTCAGTTCATTATTTCATAAGTTTATAAATAGAATTACTCCGTGCGGAAAGGATTAAGCGGTCGCAAGGACTCTTAAAGCTTCAAAATTTAAGAAATTTTAATTTTTTTAGATGTTAAACTTTTCTGAATATTTTGATATAATTGTTTCCTTGAAATTCCCATTAGAACAGAAGTTTTGACTTTTAGAATTATACCCGCTCAATAGCTGAAGCGGCGTTTCCGAAACTTTACAGTCATTATTTTTCAAATGGCGTTTTTTGGGCATAACGAGCAGGATATTTCAAAAACTTCTGAATATTTTTTCATGAAATTTTCAAAACATATATGTCGGAGTTTCCTCTTAGTCCGCACGACTTCGAAGAAAATCCTTATTATTTATATGCTGCCACCACCGATATGATTACGTGATATCGGTCACACACTGAGAGGATTGTTTAAATGAAAACCAACGCTTTCAATTAACTAAATTAACAGTTTATTTACACACTATTTACACAACAACAAAAGACTATTTACACTTACAAACTCGGATATAGGGGATCCGGTTCTACATTAAATTGAATACAGTAAATGCTGGCTGTGTACTGTTAAAACTACGTTATCTCACTCTATACACGTTAAATAAACTTTACCGGAGATCAATCTCAATCTCCCCACACATGGGCTCTAAGCCTACGCTATCCGATCCTCTCTCCACCCAACGCACTCTCTCAGAGCGATCCAAGGAACTACTGTCCACCTTGCGTGCTATGCTCCAACTCTCTCAGCAGAACAGCCTGCCTTCCAGGAACCCCTTGCTCCTTCTCAACGTAACCCCTCCGGAATTTTCTACCTGGCTCCCATTCAAGCTCTTTTCGTCATTCGTGGAATTCTTTTGTCTTCTTCTCTTCCACAGACATCTCAAAAGGTTGGGCACGCCCCTCTCCAACTATCTTTTTTCCCCCTCATTCCCACATTTTTACCGGCTTAGATCCAGTTTTAGATAAGGAAAGACTGTTATTTTGAAATTCCAGTACACAGCCCATACAATATATAATATATTAAGACAAAAAATAATATAGAACCCCAGTTCTAATAGCAGATGTTTCTCGGAACCTGACAATATATTTCATGTTTTTCTGAATAATCTGAACCTAAAATTTCCTTTTTATTGTTCAAAAAAATATTTTTTAAGTGATTATACTGTTGAAATTTTCAAAGTTTTGTATTAGCTAAATGCAACATTGCATTAAAAATATTAAAATGCTTTAAATACAAATTTATTTAAGTTCAGGGAAATTATTACAATTTGAAGTATAAGTAAGCACCAAAATTTTCATTCTAGTTGCAATATTTATTTTGTAATCCTGCGCGTAAACTGTTATGCCAATTTTTTGTTCGACAAATGTCTAGCAGTTTCGAGTCCCCTATAAATACTAATTCTGTATGTTGCCATTTTTTAAATACATGAAACGAAAGAACATACTTATATCTTTCATCCCAATTAAAATTGTGTTTTAAAACCATACACATTTTAAGACATTAAATGTTGAAAATGGTATTTTTTTTCATTTTTTCTACTTTTTAGAGTCCCGAGACCCCTTTAATTAGTATTTTTTTTTAAAAAATTGACGTTTATTGCTTTTATACTGTTACTGGACATTACATTACACATATATATCATTCAAATTTGTTAACTAGGCATAGAATACGTCGCCCTGTCCTTGTGTATGTCCAAACTGACCGTACCTTTAAGGTTTAATATGTCGGCTAATTACCGATGATTTTTTTTCGAAAATCATTATCAACAATGCTTTTATTCTTCTACAACGATAGGTATATTCAGCGATGCTCAACAATTTTTCTGAATGCCCGTAAATCGAAATTTGTGTATAACAGAAAAATGCTAATTACTCCAAAACTATGTGACCTAGGGTAATCGCTATAATTTTCCGGCAAGGTTTATATTAACGTCTACTACCTCTAATTTTTTCATAATTTTAGTTTCAGTAGATTCGGAATTAGATGGGGGGGGGGGGGACATATTTTTGCGCTACATTTTCAATAATATCTTTGAAAATATAATACCTAAAATTAAAAGGAATGTATTTTTGAGTTCGGCGTTAGAAAAGCTTTCATAGGATACCCCACATGATATACAAAGAAAAGATTTTTTTTTTCAAGTGGCATAATTAGCCCCTCTAGATTTTTATTAAATATATTTATGAATGTTTATTAATCTGAAAATATGTGGGTCAGTGGCCTTTATTACTTCCCGAATTTGAACTTTCCACGTTCCATAGTTTACGAGTAAAGAGGCTGTGACAGACAGACACAGGAGTGATCTTATAATGGTTCCGTTTTTGCTTTTTAAGTGCGGAACCCTAAAAAATATTTCTTAAGGCGAAATTCTTCTAAACATTTAAAATGCATATTCATATTTTCCTTTGCATGAGATAATAACAATATGTAATGTAATCCAAACCTCATACTGATGCATTTTTACTTGCCCATCATACGTGGTATAGGGTAAGTCTTGTAATCGTTTTAAAAATCGAAAAAAAAAAAAAAAGAAAATTGGCGGATTTACACGTTTCAGACACTGGAGGTTACGAAAAACATATTTTTAGAAAAAAAAATTGCTGTCCGTCTGTCTGTGTGTGTGTGTTTAAACGCTCTATCTCCCGAACAAATTGAGATAGAGACTTGAAATTTGGTGTATAAGTAGTATGTAATAATGGGAAAAAGCCTATTGACTATCAGTAATCTCGATTATCCGGAACAATTTTTTCGGACTCTCGAAATATTCTTTTTGATAAAAGGTATACAAAAATTTTCGTAATTGTTTATTTGAAGGAGTGAGTATAAAAAACATTAAAAAAACATAAATTTTGCATAAAGAATCAGTCGATCGGATACTTAGTTGGCGAGATATTTGTAATCATAATTTTAACACTCTTCGATTTTTCATGATCCTGTATTTCATTCAAATTTCAATTCAAAGATATATTTTAATTGGAAATGAGACGCTTAATCCGACGCAGTAAACTGTTTGTTAATATGATTAAAATGTTTCGAGTTGTAAGGATGTTTCTTTTACGCAATTCGGTACTACTCGATTATCCCGACGACCCAAAAACTATCGCCAAACTATAGGGTTAAATGCCAATAATGGCCTATCATAAATGTCACATTCACTTGAGATTAAACACGTTATACGTGTTTGTTGCGTCATCAAGTGCTTTTTAATTCGACGTTTTATTTGTATTTTTATTAATCTTTTACTAATTTATTTGTTCTTTCGCTATTTAAAATAAGAATTATGCCAATCTATATACCTGTTCCGTCGCCAAATGTCGCCAACATGGCGATATATCGCTAAATTTCGCAACCAAAATGAGTCGCCAAAAGTGACGCCAGCTTGGCGATATCTCTAATATTTCGCCAAATTCCCATAGACATCCCTTGTCAACCAATAGGGTTTACTTGCTTACAAAAAATCAACAAATTGAAATAGTTTAATGCAACAAAAACTAATATTAGCTTAAAGGATTATATTAATTATATTTAAAGGAGTCCAAGTAGATAAATTATGAATAAAAGTAACATGATACAATGCTTGGCATGCTTTCCCAAACATAAATTTTAAGGGAGACCAAACTGATCGCCAAGGGCGGCTAGTTTGTATAATTTTGCGAGTAGTTTGGCGATTTATATAATTTATCGAAATGGGTCGACGGGATAATCAAGTAGTACCCTCAATTCAGTAATAGAGCATTACTATGTATTAAAAATATTTAAATATACGTTTAAATTGTATTTTGGAATTGCAATGCATTTTATAAATAGTTTACGCATGTTTTATTTTCATATTTTATATTATGCATATCCATGATGGGTAAGTATTACGGTGTTGTTATCATTTCATGAATCATTATACAGATAATCGGAAGTATTCACACATGCGTTGAGGTCTAAATTAATTTTTATTAAACTAAATGAACAAATTTTCAGACACCTGTCAAGACAAACAACTTTTGTATAAAAACCAGCGTAAAAAATACATCACGTCAAAGTGAACTTGAATTTCAGCGTATAAATAAAACAATAATGAAGCTATTTTAATGAGATTTTCATAAGATTAATTCTGTTTTTTATTATATAATGACATCATGGGAAATGCTGCAAATACACTGTAATTTCATCAGTAACATTATATATACTGTCAGATAAATTCTGAATTATATAATGTCTAGTTCATTGTTGTTTGGATGTAAAATGTCATGTTTAAAAGAAAGCAGAGGAAATCTGTTGAAAATATCGTTACGCTATCTTCATTATTGTTAAACTTATGAACGAAAGCCTATGTTTGGTTTCGAGTGCACAACACTCTGTAATTTTAACCAAATAAGTGAATTGTGAGATTATAACCCTGTTTTCCTACACAGAAATTGCTTGTCTTGAGTATGTTCTTACTCGTGAAAGTTTGTTCCATTAATTTAGAAACAACTTGTATATATATTTATGTGTATCTACACCATTCAAGTATTCAAAAACTTTATTTTAAAATTTGTCAAAGAACTGAGTATATAGAAATAATAAAAGCGGGACACATTTTTAATAAATACATTACAGTGCATTGTATAGATTCAGTGAAAGTGATATTTTTAACTGTGTATTGGAAAATTAAAAGTTTTGGTTAGATGTGTAAATGTATTTAGCCAAACCGAAAACAATTAAAATTGAATTTTAAAACAAATTGTTTAAAACTACATGAAGGCGTCACTTAAATTTTGATATCATATCTTTTAAAACTCATATTTTGAATTTATGAAAGATGTGAATGATAAAGCATCAAGGAATAAATTTTTATACATCCTTTTAAATTTAACATAATTCTTACACATGCAATTATAAATAAAACAAAAATAAAATGATGAAATAAATAATATAGCGTCACTTAAAATTTGATATCATTATTTTTAAGCTCCATATTTAAAATTCTTATAGCAATAAGATAAAGTGATGCGTCACAAACTTTTAACCCGTTAAGGGTTTTTTGAATTGATACCATTACTTTTTTTTAGGTTAATAACAAAAAGATAACAAAAAAAATAAGACCAACGATAACAACTCATAATCGTGATTTCCAATCACCTTTAATTCCACCCCCCGCACCAAAAAGCACACCTCATACTTCAATTGTAATGAGTGCTGTACTATTTGATTTTTTAAAGAACTTTTTAGTAAGGTATGGAAGTATTATACAAAAGGGGGGGGGGGGTTATGGTTCGTTTCACAGATATAGAAAGCTTTGTTAAATTTTGCTATGTAAAAAGTTTACTTTAAGTTCCCTCTAAGTGTTTGGGGCGTAATATTCCGTTCACTAAGCTCCAGGTTTCACAGCAATACAAGCAATATTTAAGATAATATAATTCTATAGATTTAAGGAATTTTAAATACATCGAAGAATGATTAATACTCTCAAGGATTACATTCATATTTGTAATTGAGTTTTTTTATAATGTTGAAAGAATCATATTTTCTTAGCATTTAAAACAAAATGCAAAGAAAACAACATTACAATTTTACCCTTTTGAAAGACGCTCGGAGGGCTAAGAAAAATATCAAGAAATATTACTCTTTAAACCTTTTTATTTAAAATACAATAATATTGTAAGCACAGGAGAACAACAAAGATAGGCTTTTCTTCACAGAATTTGACCCCGAAAGTAATACTCGTTTTGTGGTCCTAGTGTACCCAGCCTGCTGATCACGTAATCGATTGGATCCAGTTCGATTTTCGATTACAGATGGCACCATCAACTGCCATTGAGTATTTTATTATTTTCTTTTTGAGTCGCAAAAAAGTGTACCATAACTACAATAAATATGAATGAAAATAAGAAAAACAGCTGGTTTATAAAGATATAGGTTTTGTTTTTTTATTTTTTAATTTAAGCCCATAGCAACAAACATAAATTTCTATCAAAATAGCCACATTTTCGAGTAACATTTAATCATAAAATTTGTACATTAAAAAGTTTTTCTCACTAAAAGTTTAAAAAAAAATAATGCATCATTTTATGATTTTTTAATTTTGCTAATTAAAATAGGCATTATCATTTGATTTTTGTACAAAGAGATAATGTAAACTACAATTTAAAATAATATTTAAAATACAAAAATTTGAACTGAAAAATGCCTTTTTGAAAAATATTAGAATTGCATCCCAAATTTTAAATATTTCAGCATGGAGCAGGAAAAGATTAAAGTTGCATTGCATTTGTAACAATAAATATATATATTATAGGTTAATTCTATAAAAATTGTTGAAAAATATTTTTACATACTCATATTACTGAATAGAAGACAATTTGACAAGAAGACTTATAAATTATTTTGCTAGTTGCTGGGCAACATATAACTATGATATGTTCCCGCACCATGTTGGTTAAATCAAAGTAAAATTGCGTAATTGGTTATTTCTGTTTGTATAAATATTTTTTTATAAAATATAATTATGAGTGTAAAATTATAATGTTTATATATTTAAGTAAAATAAGAGTGTAAGTTCATACAAAAATTATTAAGTTGATTTTAAATATTAAATATATATTTAAAAAAAATTGTTGTATTGTAAAATGAATGTATAATGTTGAATAGAGTTCGGATCTCAGACAACAACAATAGCCAGACGCCATGGTGTCGTTTTATGACAAGCCAATGGAAAGTGGTGTATAATTAGAAATCGTAAAATAATAAAAACGTTGGAATAAATTTATGGCCTCAATAAAAGTGTTGGGATAAATTTATGGCTTTTCAGACCACCCAAACTTTAAGGCAGATAATAATATTAAAGTATATGTAAGGGGCCATTTGCAGACTGTTAGCTAATAGGCCTATCGAAGAATAATGCAAAATCTTCTCACATCCAATAACAGTGGACTAGACAAAAATAGTTCCACCCACTGCAGGAGTTGGTGTGCAAGAAGAATAAGGTTTGAAAAAGAGAGTCTGAAAAAAGATGTAGAGGACGCAGGAGCTCTCCTGAAAGCCCGTGCAATGAATCCTGAAAGCCCTAGTAATGCCCAGGCGAGATGGACATATCGGAGCGAACCTAATCAAGCCTAATTGAGGATGTCTTCCTGACAGTGGCGTAGCTACATATTCAGCGCCCTGGAGCAAGCAAAGTTTGTGCGCCCTCTTGTCTCTCAAAAAAGTTCTGCGTAATTTTGTTTGGAAGTTACACACATATATATATATATATATATATATGTAACTAACTGACCCGCCCGGCGTTGCCCGGGGCCGTTATAATCACGTAAACAAAAATCAAGTTTGTATGATTTTATATATTCATAAGTAATTCAAATGAACATGGTTTTAGGGGTGGCCCACTGCCTTCGGCAACGTCTAGTGTGTTCCCGACAAACCTCTTTCAGAACGAAACTGTGGCCTGCGTCCCCGCTACCAAAGGCAGTGTATGCCAGGAGTATTCCGTATGCGACGGAGACAATCGAAAATTGAATGAGTAAACCCCGTAGTAATCGAGCCCATAGAACCCGAGATAAGAATGCGAATCCTGGCGGTAGAACTATAATCTTTAAAATAATCGTAAGCTAAGTTGAATGGACAAATTTCCGTTGAAATAGAGCCCATAACAGCCGAGAAAAGATGCGCCGTTAATGTTCGAAAATGGTTGTAACAGAAGTCTAAGATAAACTTTCACAATGCAGAAAGTAGCTGAATAGTAAGCTAAGCTTAATTATCCATTTACCGTTTAAATCGGACATATTGAACCCAAGAAAAGAATGCACCATTAATGTTCGAAAATGTTAGTAAAGGAAGTCTAACACAAATTTTCATAATACAGAGCTGAATCGTAAAGTAGCTGAATCGCAATTTAGGTTGAATTAACCAATTCCCGTTGAAATCGGCCCCCTAGAATTCGATCAAAGAATGCACTCCGAAGCAGTGGAAGGTGCTTGTTGACGAATTTAACGAATTAACTTAAACATTAACGTGATATTTAATTTACGGAGGAAATCACACCCCTCTACAGTTAACCACTTACTTTCATGGCTGTAGTGAGTAAACGTAAGTTGATGACGTAAAAGAAGATTAATATTCGAAAAAGGTGGTAGCTGGAGTAAAAGAAATTTTTTAGTGGTTTCTAAAGTAGCCAGAGCACCATAGAACTATGCTAAAGAAAATTGCAAGACTATCGGATAATTTTTAATGAAACTGCACCAAGGACCCTAAGAAGGCGATTAATATTCAAAATTGGTGGTAGTTGAAGTGTGAATAATTTTTTTGTTATTCATGTAGTAGCTGGAGGACCTAAGAAATAGTTGGGGAAAAAATCCTAGCGAATCGGACCATTTTTATAGGGGACCAAAAGGAGCTTATTGATAACTGAGAGCAAGGCCTAAGATGAAAACACGATAAAAGGTCCTAGTACTTAGCGCTTTAGATTTTCAATTAGTCGAAATTAAGTATAGGGTATAAGTATTAATCATTGGAAAAAAATTTCAAAGAAATGCTTAAAAAAAGAGCTCTAGAATCCCAATAAAAATATGAAGATGTTGGCTTGGGGAGAGAAGTCCAAGACTCAATTTTGAAGTTATGCAATGAGAATGTAACAGAATTCATGGGTGAAAAATGCATGGCGCACAAAAAGTTACCCTAGGGGACCACTGTCTGAACTGAAATGTAGGAATGAAAAAAAAAAAGCCAAATGGAAAAAGAGCCCCAAAAACGAAGGACGGATTAAAAGGGGCGATTTATTAACAATTTAGGCCACAAAAACTTCAAGTGGCCTTGTACAAAGCCCAAGGGGTCCAGGGTCTCAACTGGAATGTAGATGGGCAAAGGCCCCAAGAAGGCGATTAATTTTTAAATTTGGTGGTAGCTGAAGTCTAAAAATTTTTTATGTTGTTCGCGTAGTAGCTATCATGTTGTTCCAAAAAAAAGTTAGTGAATCAGACCATTTTTAAGGGAGATATAATAGGAGGTCCAAAAGGGGCCAACGGGTAGTTGAGAGCAGGGCCCTAAGATGGAAACATGTTAAAATGTTCTAGTACTTAGCGCTTTAGATCTCAATAAGTCGAAATTAAGCATAGGGTATTTATTATTCATTCGAATAAAATCTTAAAGAAGCGCGAAAAAAAATGGGGGAAATTCTTAAAAACGGGCACTAACTGCCCAATAAAAATATGAGGGTGCTGGCCCAGGGAGAGGAGTCCAAGTCTCAGTTTTAAAGTTATGCATTGAGAGGTTGACAATATTAGGGTGTGAAAAATGCATGGCGCAGAAAAATTTCAAGGGGTCCAGTGTCTTAACTGGAATGTAGAAACGGAGAATAATTAAATGGGAAAAGGGCCTCCAAAACGAAGAAGATCGGATAAAAAGGGGGCAAGTTCTGAGCAATTCAGGGCATACAAAGTGAAAGGTGCTAAGGGGGCGCCGGTCATAAAAAAATTAAAAATCTGAACTCCAGGTGTATCAGGACCTGTCTTTGGACTACCCTCATCCAAATTTTCAGACTTCTACGTGCAATATATTTCACTAGCCACCACACACAGAGCGAAACTTCCTTTTATTAGTATAGACTAGTTGATCTACCCGGTAGTGCCCGGGCCCATGATAATATTCTTAAATGAACCTGAAATTTTTATGATTTTATTTCTTAAGGCTGTTCTTAAATCCAAAGGGGCAATTTTATGACATGCATTTTAATTAATTTTTGCTCGAGAACCGGCATGTGTTATTATTCAGAAACTTTGTAATTGAAAGACGTTTCCCGGATTTCTTGTAAACACAATAGATCTTACTGAAAACATTGTCAAAGGTCATTGTCATTTTCAACGGAATTTCCCGACGAAAGCAGAAAAACAGTCAACGAAGGGAAAAAAAAGTCTTGTCACATATCTTTAACAAGATTTTGTCTGAAATACGAGCTCGATAACTGCGTGAAAAATCGGTTTAAAAAATTAAAAAAAAAAACAGTCCTGTTCTAACGTATATGCAAAATAGCTGACCACCGTTCTGATTATCACATTTATAGACAATATTGAAACAGTCCCGTTTTCATATTAAAATGTGATTTTTAACAAAAAAGAATGTTTGAATTACAATTTCTTCGCCGAAAATATTCCTTATAAATACTTTTATACAGCAAGCGCAAAAATCTATATAATACACACATATATAGGGGAAATTACAATCACAGCATTATACGAATACACGAAGTCTACACATTTCAAACAAATACTTCATAAATGATTTTACAAAAAACTAAATAAAATAAAATACTTATATATATATTTAAAGAGAGGCCGCGCTGTTTGGTACCAGACAGGCTGAGAATTCTTGGGGCAGACCATGTCGCTATTGGTCACGAAGAAAATTACAGAAAATACACATTAGGTTTTAAAATATTTAAATGGTCCTCTGAAGCAAAGAAACTTTCAAGAAAAAAAAATCAGTTCTTCTGCCTTGCAAAGAGAAATAAAAATCCTTAATAAAAAATGCTTCAAAAAAGTGATTTTTTTCAAAAAATGTATTAAATGATTAAAAACTTTTCATATGTAATGCGTATAGCAAATTTTAAAACTATTAGCTTCACCTAAGGGAGGGAGCAGCTTTACCTGGTTTAGGGCGCACAGACTGCAGGTCGGTTGACGGCGGGCCAGTCTGCCTTATTTAATCCTAAAATTATGCGATTAAATAAGGTTTAATGCGGAAAAATACTGTTACCAAAAAGTGGTGTAATTTTGTATAGGCTATAATCAGGCCCTAAGAAACACTGAATTGGGTACTTAACTTTTTCTCTCTTTTTGAAGCTTATCGATTCTGCATTTGACTTTTGCAATATTTTCAAAATCTCAAAAACAATACTCACAAAATTTAAGTTGCTGCTTACCCTTCCCCTCCCCTCCCCCCCCCCCCGTCTAAATTTTGTCGCCGTGAGCTGATGTGGAATATGTTTAAATCCAGCTTTTATTATTGTTTTGTAATCTGTATTAATGCGTGTATAATTTCCACAAAACAAACAAACAACAACAAAAAAAAAACCCTTCAAAATTTTCGTTTTCTTGGATTTCGTCTGTAAAATAGTTAATAATTTTCTTCAACTTGTCAGGCTATTTTTTTTCCAAATCGTAAAATAATTATCGTAAATTACTGCTGTTATATCGTACATATAGGTTTCTCAGCGGTGAATTCTTTGGCTACCATTATTTCCGCACAGTAATCATCATGATAAATTTCTAAAACATTTTTAGTAGAAATGTACCAGAAAGATTATTTTTTTGAAATAGTGGTAGCCAGTAAAGTGACCGATGAGAGCCCTGTTAAATAAGTTTTGATTACTTTAAGATCTGAAAATCTTCAACGGTCGTCTCCAGAAAAGTTACAGAAAATAATCAGGCATGCTGAAACGCTGTTGGAGAAGTTACTTGCGACTGCAATATGGTATGAATTAAAATTAAAACTTCCTGAATAGAAGTCATTTCTTTCAACTGTGTATGAAAACATATTTTAAATCGAAATAGTTGAGGTTAAACACAAGGTAAAATATCACAGGAATACGCTGATTGTAACAAGATTCATCTATAATGTCTGATTAATAATGAAAAAAAAAATACAAATATTTAAGAAATCTTTATTTCGCTTTTTCTAATTTTGCGCCCTTAGGATTCGTGCGCCTGGAGCAGTCTGCTCCAACTGCTCCACGGTAGCTACGCCCCTGCTTCCTGATGTTAAAATAAAGAAGATTGTTCTACAGAGGTCCGTAGCTATGCATCCTGCCATACCGATGTTGCCGCTCTGATACGAAGCGAAATCCAGATGACATATGAATATGATCCTAAGCAACGCGACAACTCTGAATTTGATGAATAAAGGCCACCATCCCGTATATTAAAAAAAAGGTACTACTTTAAACTTTTTCTTTTACCACTTAAGATCATATGAAAAATCATAAATATACTTTACTGATATTTTATGGTAGAGAGTAATCTGAGATCCGACAAAACCAATAATTAAATAAAATTAAGGTAATTTAAAAATGAAAGAGAATTATTCTTTTAGCAAAAAGAAAAATATATAATAATTAGAGTAAATGAAAATATTGTCTTTTTTTTAAAGATTAAATATACATAAAATAATGAGAAGCAAACAAAAGTATTGCTTTCTTTTTTTTTTTTTTGAATTAATATTATGTATTTCTGTATATAGTTGTGTTCAATGTAAATAAAATATTTAATCAAGTTTTAAAAAGTTTCTGTAATAATTTAATTGATAATGTTTAAGGTGTATCAATTTATTTTTACAGCTTAAATTTTAGTTTAATTCATAAGTGGAAGAGTTCGTCTAAATAATTCACAACGCAAACTCTTAATTTTATTCGTAATTATTCAAATTTAATAATTACATTTTGACGCGAATTATAATTTAATTTTATTAATGCTTCGCGTTGCTCTTCTACTAGAATTTAGGTAATTACGATCACTTATATTATTTGAATTTATCTAAGGTATATAAAATTATATACCAATTTGCTATGAGGTTGCTTGGATGATTTGGACCAATTAACAATTTTGGATATAAATTAAATAGAAAATAAACAGGTGTAATTATCTGTCCAGCATCCCCCCCTTCATAGTAAAATGGTGCTATGACTCAGGAACGTTCATCTGAGGTCATTAGAAATAATAATAATAATAATAATAATAATAAAGGAAAATAAATTTAAGTATTATTTTAATGTCACAATTTTAAAGATATTGTAGGTATGTAAGTTTAATTGATTAAAATTTTATTAAAATTAATTTTATTATTGTGACAATAATGACACACATATAATAATTTTATATAAATAAAATGAATAATATATGTTAGCAAAAAAAAAAAAAAAAGGAAATGAAAAAAATAATTCTGGGATTTATAATAGGTAAATTTAGGAATTATAATTTTTTTTTTCTCTCTCTTTTCTCTTTTGGTTGGATCTCAGTTACCATTGAGAAATAATGGCATTCACATCACAGATGACACATTTGTAAAAATATATATTTTTTTATATATACTGTATAAATAATAATAATAAGAATAATAAGTAAAATTTGATAATATGTCTGGTATAAAAATGATTGAAATGTCAATAGATCATGATTTTTGAAATTGTATCACCTTGATACGAAAGAAAATTTATGAGTCGTACTACGAAGTAGTAGTACATTATTTACATATAAAAAAAAAAATAAAATAAGATTGTTTTTTCTGTAGAAAAAGACAGATATTTTTCTATTAAATGAAATTATGTTGTTTTTTTTATATATACGTGTATTATAAACATTTTAGGGGTATTTATGTGTGTAAAAGAATAATCTACAAAACAACTTCATCCCCTAAGAAATTTTTTTTAAATTTTAGCGTTGTTGTTTTTATGTATTTATGCAATTTATAATATTTTCATACATATGTGGTAATATAGAAAAAAAAAAGTATGATAAACAGAAATATTCTGTTAAAAGGTTATGCCCAACAATAAGCGAAAATTTAAAAGGAGAAGTGTAGATTTAAATACTTCTGGAGTTAAAACCAGAGGACAGAAAAATAAAATTATTTCTCTAAATTATTCGCTACAAAAAACTAAAAAGAATACAATGACTCAACCTAGTGTTGATACGCTGTTGAATTGTATCCCCGTCTTTGATGGACAGAAAGAGTCTAATATTAAATTTTTTGTGAACGAATTCGATAATCTAATTAAACAAACGGAATTAGAGAATGTTTCGAAACTTGCGCTCTTGAAAACGAAATTAGTCGGTAGTGCTAGAGATAAATTAGCTAACGAAGAAAATCTTAATACAGAAAAAGACTATGGTAAATTTAAAGAAAAATTAATCGATACTTTTTCTACTAAAACAAGTTTTTCTGCGGCTCAAAGCAATTTTTTTTCTCTTAGGCAAAAACCTGCGCAGGCTATCGCAGATTTTATCAGTGAATTCAATGCGGCTGCAAAACTTTACCTAGATAAAAGTGGCCAAAATATTGACAACGGTAATGGTAGTTTATTTGAAATGATAAAATTCACAAGATTTTTAGAATCAGTTAGGGCAGATTTAAGTTTGGACATTCGAAGAATGGCGCCGAAAAATTTCAACGACGCATGTAAATTTGCGAAACAAATGGAAGATGCATACAATCAAGTTGCATCAAAGGAAATTAATTCGATTACAAAAACCTCCACTGAGGAAAATTTGGACAAATTGTTAAAATTAAATATGGAAAGCGCGGAGCAAATTAAAATTTTGACTTCCGAAATAAACAATTTGAAAGTTAAAACAAAAGACACTGCATCAAGCAGATGGTGCGAATTATGTAAAAGAAATTCGCATACTTTAGAAACGTGCTGGTACAAAAATGATAATAAAAATACATATAAGGATAGCAGAGATTTCGCAGGTCGGCATTTTAATAAAAGGTACTCTTATAATGGACAGTATCAACCGAGAGCGAATGTTAATCCTAGATTTGTTAACCCAAACCAGCAGTGGCATTTTCAATCTTATGCACCCACAGGTGGTTACTATGGATATTCTCCATATCCCCCACCCCCATCAAATTACTTCCCTCAGCATGTGCCATATAGGAATAGTCAACCTCAGAGTCATGCCAGTTATTATCCAAATGAGGATAAAAATGAGAATTTAAAAGAGAATGCTCAAAAGTATCCAAAAAAGTATAATAAAAAGGATAAAACTGATGATCAAAGGGACAAGTAAGGGATATGAATTGGTATTAAAAATAAATCAAAATACATAATTAATCGAATTTAAAAATTTAAAAATTTTCAAAATTTAAAAATAAATTTTTCTCTTTTAGGTAAAAAAATTGAAACAAAATTAATAACTTGCCTTTTTAAAATTCAAAATAATAATAAGAAAGGATAGGAACATGGGAACGCCAATTTGTCTCAGGGTTACAATATTGAGCAAATGTGCAGGGCGCACCCGAAAACATACTTATAAAATTATGAAATGTGCTTCACAAAACTTCAATGGAGCAGTGAAATATTTCTCTCCAGGCAAAAGTTATATATTTTTTTTTCTTTTCGAATATGAATTAGAAAATATAAAATCTTAACAAAGCCAAATAACATTAAAGCTTAATTAATTTAATAGTGAATAATGCTGAAGTAATTTTCAAGAAAAAAAAAAAAAAAAAAGAGAATTTTTTCTGTTTTCTATAAGGGTAGCCTTTGCTAATAGCCTTACAATTTAGATGACAGAATTTCAGAATTACTCTTTAAAATGAGTAGGTGTAAGCTATAGGTTCAGGGTAGTTAGAACAGCTTTATAACATACTCATATTTTTTTTTTTTTTTCCTTCTTATATAAATATATGGTTGACAAGGAATAAATTATTAGTGCACTCTATATTAGGATAGAGGTCAGCTATAAGCCTTAATATAATAAAATATACAAAAAGTGCTAAGATTTATTCCGGTAGTTCAATTACAACTTATATGCTAAAGTCTAGAATTTAGACAGCAGGGATAAGTTTTATGAACAAAGGTGTTATAAAAAAATTTAAAAAAAGGATTTTGGTGTAGCACATTGGTTTAAAAAAAAAAAAACATATATATGTATAACAATGGACAAGGCAAGTTATTTCAATATGATTGCACACAAAATTATTGTAAAAAAATTACACAAATAATTAATTGAAGTAAAATTAAAATTTTCTCACCAAAGGCTTTCTGTATAGGGTGCAATTTTAGCCTACGGCTGGGTATGCACCAACACCAACAAAACTTTTGTAGAAAATTTATCAATTCATCAAGGTAAATCAAGGTCATCACTTAGTTATAAACTTCAGGATTCTTGGCTGAAAAAGGAATCGAAGAAAAAATTAAGTATGGTATAATTACTAGATGTTATGCTCAGAAACAATAAAATTAGTAATATTATATTGTAAAAAGCAGCATTTTGAGTTTTATTTAGGAAAACTTTGGATTTTTAGGTTTTACACATTTATGGAGTGTCTAGCTCAGTGTATAGTTCCTAGATTTAATTCAAAAAAATAATAAATAAAAATATAAGTTCGTGTTGTTTTCAAAATAAATAACAAAAGGTATGGCAATTAGCATTTACAGTTAAAATTTATGGAATTTTCAGCAAAATTAACATTAGACAAACATAGTTTATATTATATTTAACTTGATAAGCTAATTTACTTTTATTAACGGTATTCAATTAGAATTAAAGTAGGCTTAAATTCAAGTTAAATTAATTAATAACATTGTTGTAGTGTAAAATTTTATGCAAGACTATTATATTTTTATTGTATATATAAAAATATGCAAATTTAATAATTAATAAAATGTATTAGCAAAATTATTTAATATAAATATTAAATGACATCTTGCTGAAATCAGCTAGAAATTAGATTTTTTTTTTTTTTAAATGAAATATTTTTTAAATGTATGTTATTTTAGAATTTAAGCATTTTTTTTTTCTCTTTACTTTCCCTTAGAATTAAATGCAATTCTAAATTTAACACATATAAATATACATAGTATTGATAAATTTGAGTGTGTGAGTTCATAAAAATTTTTTTTATATATAATTTGGCCAATTTAACATAAGGAAACAAAATAAATAAATAAATATATTTATATATATTGGCCTTATTTTTATTAAAATAGGTAGTATGGCTTAATAAATTTATTTACTTAATTTTTTTATAGTACATACAGTAATTATTTTTAAAAAACTTAATCTGTAACAATTGGGTGTAGATATTTATGAGTATACAAAGATTCTTTTCTGCTGGCAGAAATTCTTTGGTTCGGCCGAGTACTCATGGGTTACTACATACGATGTTACGTAGTAATTATCATTTGCTTTTTTTTTTTTTTTTTTTTAATTATACAAGTGTATTAAGTACATTTTTTTTATAATTAAATAATAATTATTAATGTTGGATTAATAATAATAATTCATTATCTTTTATTTTTTTTTAAAAACATATCATTAAAGTTTAGACATTAGAATTCACATACGGAATGTTAATGATAAATTAATTTTTGAATAAATAAATTTTTATTTCATTCAGTAAAAAATAAATAAATATGAAAATTTAACAATCTTTTAAGATAGAATTGTTGGCTAAATAAATAATAATTAAAGAAAAAATATTGTTCTCTTCTTCGTCAATGGCATTTTCTGACAACACTATTTAATAGTATTAAATGAAGGTGCATTTTTAAGGTCAGCGTAATGCATATTTTGCATTTTGAGAGGCCGTAGAAGTCATATTTCCGTGTTGTTTACATTTTAATAGTAAACAATATCATGAATCAAAATTTGTGTTTGTTAGAAAGGTCTAAAAATATACAATGTAATCAGTTAAAGAAAATTATATGCATTTTTTTTTTAAATCCTGAAAGGCAATTTGGTTTAGATTTGAACCTGACAGCATAAAAAGCCACGCTCGCTTCAGTCGCAGTATGAGGCAGGAGAATTCAAATGCTAGAATCGCCATTTTTCCCCTGCAAAATAATAAAAAAAGCAGAAGGTTTACATTAGATATGATACAAATACATACACTGTTTATGCATAGATTATGTTAAAAATTACATACAGGCATGCACAGTTAGTTAAGAAGAAAGTATATCAAGAAATTATACTAATTAATAAGGTAATTACAAGCATAAAATGGTTTTAAATACATACTTTGGGAAGTCGTAAAATTTTGTCACAGCACAAATCACCTCGCAGAAAGTGATTAGTAGCTTGACCAACCCCTCGTTTCGAAAGGATCGGGGACGGTCAAAAAACTGGTTTTATTCTCCTCTCCTTCTTTTTTTTTTCTCGTATCGGGTAAAGTTGGAAAACATTACGTAATGATATATTAAAGGAGATGAGATAGCTTGTATATGTTGGCGTATCATACATGTTAGAAGTAACAAATAAATAAATAAAATAATGTAACCAGTTTGTATACAATATTTTTCTGATTATAATTTGAATACATCAGATTAATTATGTGAAAATATAACATGTCATATTACAAGCATTGTATTTACTTTTATTCAGTATAAAATGTGTTTTTAAATAAAACACTGTGTCATAAGGTTATATGTGATGAAATCATATGTCAAATGGGTATGCCATTATTTTTCTTGTAATTAGGTTTATTTCGGCATATTAGTTTCATACAAAATTATAGCTTTGAATGTATTTTGGGCACTTAAACTGTAAAGTTACAAAATTATTAAACATGTGTGTGGTAAAGAAAAAAGGCTTCGAGAAAGACGTCAGATTTTCAGTACAGAGGTCTTCTATAAATGTGAATGTCAACAGACAACTATGCTATCATGTGTTGAACTTTCTGTTATGAAAAATAGAAGAACTTCTTATAAAATATACCAGAATCATTGATAATTGAACTTTACAGACTTAGTTCAAAAACTGTGTAGATACACAGTCATATGGACACGTACATTCTTTATGCTTTACAAAAAAAAAAAAAAAAAAAAAAACCAGCAATCAGTTTTTATTTTTTTTTTTCTGACTACCGGGAGAGATGCTGGGCAACATATAACTATGATATGTTCCCGCACCATGTTGGTTAAATCAAAGTAAAATTGCGTAATTGGTTATTTCTGTTTGTATAAATATTTTTTTATAAAATATAATTATGAGTGTAAAATTATAATGTTTATATATTTAAGTAAAATAAGAGTGTAAGTTCATACAAAAATTATTAAGTTGATTTTAAATATTAAATATATATTTTTAAAAAATTGTTGTATTGTAAAATGAATGTATAATGTTGAATAGAGTTCGGATCTCAGACAACAACAATAGCCAGACGCCATGGTGTCGTTTTATGACAAGCCAATGGAAAGTGGTGTATAATTAGAAATCGTAAAATAATAAAAACGTTGGAATAAATTTATGGCCTCAATAAAAGTGTTGGGATAAATTTATGGCTTTTCAGACCACCCAAACTTTAAGGCAGATAATAATATTAAAGTATATGTAAGGGGCCATTTGCAGACTGTTAGCTAATAGGCCTATCGAAGAATAATGCAAAATCTTCTCACATCCAATAACAGTGGACTAGACAAAAATAGTTCCACCCACTGCAGGAGTTGGTGTGCAAGAAGAATAAGGTTTGAAAAAGAGAGTCTGAAAAAAGATGTAGAGGACGCAGGAGCTCTCCTGAAAGCCCGTGCAATGAATCCTGAAAGCCCTAGTAATGCCCAGGCGAGATGGACATATCGGAGCGAGCCTAATCAAGCCTAATTGAGGATGTCTTCCTGATGTTAAAATAAAGAAGATTGTTCTACAGAGGTCCGTAGCTGTGCATCCTGCCATCCCGATGTTGCCGCTCTGATACGAAGCGAAATCCAGATGACATATGAATATGATCCTAAGCAACGCGACAACTCTGAATTTGATGAATAAAGGCCACCATCCCGTATATTAAAAAAAAGGTACTACTTTAAACTTTTTCTTTTACCACTTAAGATCATATGAAAAATCATAAATATACTTTACTGATATTTTATGGTAGAGAGTAATCTGAGATCCGACAAACCAATAATTAAATAAAATTAAGGTAATTTAAAAATGAAAGAGAATTATTCTTTTAGCAAAAAGAAAAATATATAATAATTAGAGTAAATGAAAATATTGTCTTTTTTTTTAAAGATTAAATATACATAAAATAATGAGAAGCAAACAAAAGTATTGCTTTCTTTTTTTTTGAATTAATATTATGTATTTCTGTATATAGTTGTGTTTAATGTAAATAAAATATTTAATCAAGTTTTAAAAAGTTTCTGTAATAATTTAATTGATAATGTTTAAGGTGTGTCAATTTATTTTTACAGCTTAAATTTTAGTTTAATTCATAAGTGGAAGAGTTCGTCTAAATAATTCACAACGCAAACTCTTAATTTTATTCGTAATTATTCAAATTTAATAATTACATTTTGACGCGAATTATAATTTAATTTTATTAATGCTTCGCGTTGCTCTTCTACTAGAATTTAGGTAATTACGATCACTTATATTATTTGAATTTATCTAAGGTATATAAAATTATATACCAATTTGCTATGAGGTTGCTTGGATGATTTGGACCAATTAACAATTTTGGATATAAATTAAATAGAAAATAAACAGGTGTAATTATCTGTCCAGCATCCCCCCCTTCATAGTAAAATGGTGCTATGACTCAGGAACGTTCATCTGAGGTCATTAGAAATAATAATAATAATAATAATAATAATAATAATAATAAAGGAAAATAAATTTAAGTATAATTTTAATGTCACAATTTTAAAGATATTGTAGGTATGTAAGTTTAATTGATTAAAATATTATTAAAATTAATTTTATTATTGTGAAAATAATGACACACATATAATAATTTTATATAAATAAAATGAATAATATATGTTAGCAAAAAAAAAAAAAAAAAAAAAAAAGGAAATGAAAAAAATAATTCTGGGATTTATAATAGGTAAATTTAGGAATTATAATTTTTTTTTTCTCTCTCTTTTCTCTTTTGGTTGGATCTCAGTTACCATTGAGAAATAATGGCATTCACATCACAGATGACACATTTGTAAAAATATATATATTTTTTAATATACTGTATAAATAATAATAATAAGAATAATAAGTAAAATTTGATAATATGTCTAGTATAAAAATGATTGAAATGTCAGTAGATCATGATTTTTGAAATTGTATCACCTTGATACGAAAGAAAATTTATGAGTCGTACTACGAAGTAGTAGTACATTATTTACATATAAAAAAAAAATAAAATAAGACTGTTTTTTCTGTAGAAAAAGACAGATTTTTTCTGTTAAATGAAATTATGTTGTTTTTTTTATATATACGTGTATTATAAACATTTTAGGGGTATTTATGTGTGTAAAAGAATAATCTACAAAACAACTTCATCCCCTAAGAAATTTTTTTGAAATTTTAGCGTTGTTGTTTTTATGTATTTATGCAATTTATAATATTTTCATACATATGTGGTAATATAGAAAAAAAAAGTATGATAAACAGAAATATTCTGTTAAAAGGTTATGCCCAACAATAAGCGAAAATTTAAAAGGAGAAGTGTAGATTTAAATACTTCTGGAGTTAAAACCAGAGGACAGAAAAATAAAATTATTTCTCTAAATTATTCGCTACAAAAAACTAAAAAGAATACAATGACTCAACCTAGTGTTGATACGCTGTTGAATTGTATCCCCGTCTTTGATGGACAGAAAGAGTCTAATATTAAATTTTTTGTGAACGGATTCGATAATCTAATTAAACAAACGGAATTAGAGAATGTTTCGAAACTTGCGCTCTTGAAAACGAAATTAGTCGGTAGTGCTAGAGATAAATTAGCTAACGAAGAAAATCTTTATACAGAAAAAGACTATGGTAAATTTAAAGAAAAATTAATCGATACTTTTTCTACTAAAACAAGTTTTTCTGCGGCTCAAAGCAATTTTTTTTCTCTTAGGCAAAAACCTGCGCAGGCTATCGCTGATTTTATCAGTGAATTCAATGCGGCTGCAAAACTTTACCTAGATAAAAGTGGCCAAAATATTGACAACGGTAATGGTAGTTTATTTGAAATGATAAAATTCACAAGATTTTTAGAATCAGTTAGGGCAGATTTAAGTTTGGACATTCGAAGAATGGCGCCGAAAAATTTCAACGACGCATGTAAATTTGCGAAACAAATGGAAGATGCATACAATCAAGTTGCATCAAAGGAAATTAATTCGATTACAAAAACCTCCACTGAGGAAAATTTGGACAAATTGTTAAAATTAATATGGAAAGCGCGGAGCAAATAAAAATTTTGACTTCTGAAATAAACAATTTGAAAGTTAAAACAAAAGACACTGCATCAAGCAGATGGTGCGAATTATGTAAAAGAAATTCGCATACTTTAGAAACGTGCTGGTACAAAAATGATAATAAAAATACATATAAGGATAGCAGAGATTTCGCAGGTCGGCATTTTAATAAAAGGTACTCTTATAATGGACAGTATCAACCGAGAGCGAATGTTAATCCTAGATTTGTTAACCCAAACCAGCAGTGGCATTTTCAATCTTATGCACCCACAGGTGGTTACTATGGATATTCTCCATATCCCCCACCCCCACCAAATTACTTCCCTCAGCATGTGCCATATAGGAATAGTCAACCTCAGAGTCATGCCAGTTATTATCCAAATGAGGATAAAAATGAGAATTTAAAAGAGAATGCTCAAAAGTATCCAAAAAAGTATAATAAAAAGGGTAAAACTGATGATCAAAGGGACAAGTAAGGGATATGAATTGGTATTAAAAATAAATCAAAATACATAATTAATCGAATTTAAAAATTTAAAAATTTTCAAAATTTAAAAATAAATTTTTCTCTTTTAGGTAAAAAAATTGAAACAAAATTAATAACTTGCCTTTTTAAAATTCAAAATAATAATAAGAAAGGATAGGAACATGGGAACGCCAATTTGTCTCAGGGTTACAATATTGAGCAAATGTGCAGGGCGCACCCGAAAACATACTTATAAAATTATGAAATGTGCTTCACAAAACTTCAATGGAGCAGTGAAATATTTCTCTCCAGGCAAAAGTTATATATTTTTTTTTCTTTTCGAATATGAATTAGAAAATATAAAATCTTAACAAAGCCAAATAACATTAAAGCTTAATTAATTTAATAGTGAATAATGCTGAAGTAATTTTCAAAAAAAAAAAAAAAAAAAAAAAAAAAGAGAGAATTTTTTCTGTTTTTTATAAGGGTAGCCTTTGCTAATAGCCTTACAATTTAGATGACAGAATTTCAGAATTACTCTTTAAAATGAGTAGGTGTAAGCTATAGGTTCAGGGTAGTTAGAACAGCTTTATAACATACTCATATTTATTTTTTTTTCCTTCTTATATAAATATATGGTTGACAAGGATTAAATTATTAGTGCACTCTATATTAGGATAGCGGTCAGCTATAAGCCTTAATATAATAAAATATACAAAAAGTGCTAAGATTTATGCCGGTAGTTCAATTACAACTTATATGCTAAAGTCTAGAATTTAGACAGCAGGGATAAGTTTTATGAACAAAGGTGTTATAAAAAAATTTAAAAAAAGGATTTTGGTGTAGCACATTGGTTTAAAAAAAAAAAAAACATATATATATATAACAATGGACAAGGCAAGTTATTTCAATATGATTGCACACAAAATTATTGTAAAAAAATTACACAAATAATTAATTGAAGTAAAATTAAAATTTTCTCACCAAAGGCTTTCTGTATAGGATGCAATTTTGGCTTACGGCTGGGTATGCACCAACACCAACAAAATTTTTGTAGAAAATTTATCAATTCATCAAGGTAAATCAAGGTCATCACTTAGTTATAAACTTCAGGATTCTTGGCTGAAAAAGGAATCGAAGAAAAAATTAAGTATGGTATAATTACTAGATGTTATGCTCAGAAACAATAAAATTAGTAATATTATATTGTAAAAAGCAGCATTTTGAGTTTTATTTAGGAAAACTTTGGATTTTTAGGTTTTACACATTTATGGAGTGTCTAGCTCAGTGTATAGTTCCTAGATTTAATTCAAAAAAATAATAAATAAAAATATAAGTTCGTGTTGTTTTCAAAATAAATAACAAAAGGTATGGCAATTAGCATTTACAGTTAAAATTTATGGAATTTTCAGCAAAATTAACATTAGACAAACATAGTTTATATTATATTTAACTTGATAAGCTAATTTACTTTTATTAACGGTATTCAATTAGAATTAAAGTAGGCTTAAATTCAAGTTAAATTAATTAATAACATTGTTGTAGTGTAAAATTTTATGCAAGACTATTATATTTTTATTGTATATATAAAAATATGCAAATTTAATAATTAATAAAATGTATTAGCAAAATTATTTAATATAAATATTAAATGACATCTTGCTGAAATCAGCTAGAAATTAGATTTTTTTTTTTTTTTTAAATGAAATATTTTTTACATGTATGTTATTTTAGAATTTAAGCATTTTTTTTTTCTCTTTACTTTCCCTTAGAATTAAATGCAATTCTAAATTTAACACATATAAATATACATAGTATTGATAAATTTGAGTGTGTGAGTTCATAAAAAATTTTTTTATATATAATTTGGCCAATTTAACATAAGGAAACAAAATAAATAAATAAATATATTTATATATATTGGCCTTATTTTTATTAAAATAGGTAGTATGGCTTAATAAATTTATTTACTTAATTTTTTTATAGTACATACAGTAATTATTTTTAAAAAACTTAATCTGTAACAATTGGGTGTAGATATTTATGAGTATACAAAGATTCTTTTCTGCTGGCAGAAATTCTTTGGTTCGGCCGAGTACTCATGGGTTACTACATACGATGTTACGTAGTAATTATCATTTGCTTTTTTTTTTTTTTTTTTTTAATTATACAAGTGTATTAAGTACATTTTTTTTTATAATTAAATAATAATTATTAATGTTGGATTAATAATAATAATTCATTATCTTTTATTTTTTTTAAAAACATATCATTAAAGTTTAGACATTAGAATTCACATACGGAATGTTAATGATAAATTAATTTTTGAATAAATAAATTTTTATTTCATTCAGTAAAAAATAAATAAATATGAAAATTTAACAATCTTTTAAGATAGAATTGTTGGCTAAATAAATAATAATTAAAGAAAAAATATTGTTCTCTTCTTCGTCAATGGCATTTTCTGACAACACTATTTAATAGTATTAAATGAAGGTGCATTTTTAAGGTCAGCGTAATGCATATTTTGCATTTTGAGAGGCCGTAGAAGTCATATTTCCGTGTTGTTTACATTTTAATAGTAAACAATATCATGAATCAAAATTTGTGTTTGTTAGAAAGGTCTAAAAATATACAATGTAATCAGTTAAAGAAAATTATATGCATTTTTTTTTTAAATCCTGAAAGGCAATTTGGTTTAGATTTGAACCTGACAGCATAAAAAGCCACGCTCGCTTCAGTCGCAGTATGAGGCAGGAGAATTCAAATGCTAGAATCGCCATTTTTCCCCTGCAAAATAATAAAAAAAGCAGAAGGTTTACATTAGATATGATACAAATACATACACTGTTTATGCATAGATTATGTTAAAAATTACATACAGGCATGCACAGTTAGTTAAGAAGAAAGTATATCAAGAAATTATACTAATTAATAAGGTAATTACAAGCATGAAATGGTTTTAAATACATACTTTGGGAAGTCGTAAAATTTTGTCACACCACAAATCACCTCGCAGAAAGTGATTAGTAGCTTGACCAACCCCTCGTTTCGAAAGGATCGGGGACGGTCAAAAAACTGGTTTTATTCTCCTCTCCTTCTTTTTTTTTTTTCTCGTATCGGGTAAAGTTGGAAAACATTACGTAATGATATATTAAAGGAGATGAGATAGCTTGTATATGTTGACGTATCATACATGTTAGAAGTAACAAATAAATAAATAAAATAATGTAACCAGTTTGTATACAATATTTTTCTGATTATAATTTGAATACATCAGATTAATTATGTGAAAATATAACATGTCATATTACAAGCATTGTATTTACTTTTATTCAGTATAAAATGTGTTTTTAAATAAAACACTGTGTCATAAGGTTATATGTGATGAAATCATATGTCAAATGGGTATGCCATTATTTTTCTTGTAATTAGGTTTATTTCGGCATATTAGTTTCATACAAAATTATAGCTTTGAATGTATTTTGGGCACTTAAACTGTAAAGTTACAAAATTATTAAACATGTGTGTGGTAACGAAAAAAGGCTTCGAGAAAGACGTCAGATTTTCAGTACAGAGGTCTTCTATAAATGTGAATGTCAACAGACAACTATGCTATCATGTGTTGAACTTTCTGTTATGAAAAATAGAAGAACTTCTTATAAAATATACCAGAATCATTGATAATTGAACTTTACAGACTTAGTTCAAAAACTGTGTAGATACACAGTCATATGGACACGTACATTCTTTATGCTTTACAAAAAAAAAAAAAAAAAAAAATCAGCAATCAGTTTTTATTTTTTTTTTCTGACTACCGGGAGAGATGCTGGGCAACATATAACTATGATATGTTCCCGCACCATGTTGGTTAAATCAAAGTAAAATTGCGTAATTGGTTATTTCTGTTTGTATAAATATTTTTTTTATAAAATATAATTATGAGTCTAAAATTATAATGTTTATATATTTAAGTAAAATAAGAGTGTAAGTTCATACAAAAATTATTAAGTTGATTTTAAATATTAAATATATATTTTTAAAAAATTGTTGTATTGTAAAATGAATGTATAATGTTGAATAGAGTTCGGATCTCAGACAACAACAATAGCCAGACGCCATGGTGTCGTTTTATGACAAGCCAATGGAAAGTGGTGTATAATTAGAAATCGTAAAATAATAAAAACGTTGGAATAAATTTATGGCCTCAATAAAAGTGTTGGGATAAATTTATGGCTTTACAGACCACCCAAACTTTAAGGCAGATAATAATATTAAAGTATATGTAAGGGGCCATTTGCAGACTGTTAGCTAATAGGCCTATCGAAGAATAATGCAAAATCTTCTCACATCCAATAACAGTGGACTAGACAAAAATAGTTCCAACCACTGCAGGAGTTGGTGTGCAAGAAGAATAAGGTTTGAAAAAGAGAGTCTGAAAAAAGATGTAGAGGACGCAGGAGCTCTCCTGAAAGCCCGTGCAATGAATCCTGAAAGCCCTAGTAATGCCCAGGCGAGATGGACATATCGGAGCGAGCCTAATCAAGCCTAATTGAGGATGTCTTCCTGATGTTAAAATAAAGAATATTGTTCTACAGAGGTCCGTAGCTATGCATCCTGCCATCCCGATGTTGCCGCTCTGATACGAAGCGAAATCCAGATGACATATGAATATGATCCTAAGCAACGAGACAACTCTGAATTTGATGAATAAAGGCCACCATCCCGTATATTAAAAAAAAGGTACTACTTTAAACTTTTTCTTTTACCACTTAAGATCATATGAAAAATCATAAATATACTTTACTGATATTTTATGGTAGAGAGTAATCTGAGATCCGACAAAACCAATAATTAAATAAAATTAAGGTAATTTAAAAATGAAAGAGAATTATTCTTTTAGCAAAAAGAAAAATATATAATAATTAGAGTAAATGAAAATATTGTCTTTTTTTTAAAGATTAAATATACATAAAATAATGAGAAGCAAACAAAAGTATTGCTTTCTTTTTTTTGAATTAATATTATGTATTTCTGTATATAGTTGTGTTCAATGTAAATAAAATATTTAATCAAGTTTTAAAAAGTTTCTGTAATAATTTAATTGATAATGTTTAAGGTGTGTCAATTTATTTTTACAGCTTAAATTTTAGTTTAATTCATAAGTGGAAGAGTTCGTCTAAATAATTCACAACGCAAACTCTTAATTTTATTCGTAATTATTCAAATTTAATAATTACATTTGGACGCGAATTATAATTTAATTTTATTAATGCTTCGCGTTGCTCTTCTACTAGAATTTAGGTAATTACGATCACTTATATTATTTAAATTTATCTAAGGTATATAAAATTATATACCAATTTGCTATGAGGTTGCTTGGATGATTTGGACCAATTAACAATTTTGGATATAAATTAAATAGAAAATAAACAGGTGTAATTATCTGTCCAGCACTAGTCAGAAAATAATTTTGAATTATTATGCAAAACATTAAACAGCAAATTTTTAATGATTTTATTTTGCATCATTTCTCAAAACGAAAAAGAAGTACCTAGTCTAAGGTATGATATTTTCAACATATAAAAAAAATAAATATGACAGTTAGTTAATAACCTTAATAAATAATTGGAACAATTTCAAGAGATTCTTATTTTAAATTATATTACACTTTTTATACTCCTTAATATAGGAAAAATAATTTCTGCAGTTTTTTTAACACACACACACACACACCTTCCCGGAGAAAAGTATCTGAATTTAATACTATTTGGGAAGTATTTTAGTTTTTTTTAGCAGATATAAAAAACATACATCAGGCAAGAAAAGACTGTATTTATTTATGTATACATAATTAAAAATGAAAATACTTTCTGAAACAGTTAATCTGAGATTTTTAATTTTTATGTGGAGATAAGATACATATTTACAAAATATTTGAAATGCATAGAACAAAATTCATTACTTAAATTTAGTTGGTTGTATTTATGACGGCCAGTTATCAACACGAGGGATATAGGCCCTAAGGGGGTGGTGCCCTTCGTGGGGGGTCTTTCTAAGGGAACCTAACCCGTATTAACGTTTGGAAATCCAAGGATCGAAGAAAACCACGAAAACTCCAAACGATTAGGCCGACGGGCACGATTGGGTTCGAACCCAGCACCTCCCGTCTACCAGCTTCGAGAGCAGAACCTCTCGGCCACTGGTGAGGCAATACTTAAATTTAGATAAAGATTTTTAACTCAATTACATTTACGAGTTAATAAAGTCAATGCACCAGATATATTTGCTGTGTGATAGTAACACTCTCAAAATATCTAAAGGATTATGAAATAATATTGAATAACATTATTCAGTTATCGTTATTTAAAAAATGTTAAAATTATATATCTGTATTCTATATGAAATGCTAGAGTTTAGGTTTCTATCCAAAATATAGATAGCGCCACATTTACCAGCTGCAGGAAATGGCACATTTTGTTATTGAAATTTATTTAAAATGAAGTTTCATTTTATTTAGCTTAGTTATAATTGCAATTTAATTTTGTTTAACTTGATAACAATTAAAAAAGTCTTAAATTTTATTTAATGATCTAATTGGCAATAAAAAATTACAAATGAACTAATAAAAAAAAATCAAAAGGCATCACTGCGGATTGAACCCGAGATATCGCGTCTATGAGAGCAGCATTCTTAACCGCTCAGCTAATGTTAAGATAACTATCTGTTCCTGAAAGTGAATAAAAAGAAAGCATGCGCAGGAATATATTAATAACTTCTTGCGCATTTGCGGTAAATTCTCATAGAATGGCGAAAAAATATAGTCTCATTTTTCATACCGATTATATAATAAACAGCAGTTTTTCTGCAATTAAGTGTTATGTTATTCGCTTTATCTCAAACAGATTTATATTATATATTAATTTTAATAAAATCGCGCAGGTCAATTTAAGAAAAAAAAATTGCGAATTATATAAAAAACAAGAGTTTTCTCGGACACAAGTATTATCTCATCCCCTTCATCTAAAACAAATTCATATTATATATCAATTTAAAGAAAATCGCCGGAGCAATTTTTCAGAAATGGAAATTAGGAACTTTATCCATCGCAAGTACTTTAAAAATGGGTTTCGAGATCTCAAAATATACTGCATGTAGAAATGTAAAAATTTCAGAATAGAATAAGACTGCAGATATAAGACTGTTTTTAAAAAATTAGAACAATATGCGCTATATTTGCTGAGTTATGAAGTGGTAGCTTTTCGCGTTTCCTTTGATCTCGAGTTAGGTGTATATATGAGTTCCACCATTCTTACGATTTTAGGCTTAAGGCTGCGTCACTGGAATACTACCGTCTTCCATGATATACACCATATAATGGGAAAATTTAGTTTAGCAAGAAAATGCATAACAGATTGAAATTCATCTTTCAGAAATGTATACTAATAGATGGAAACATACTTGAATACTTTTGTACAGCCCTGTAGTTTACACAGTACCTTTATTACATGCCACTGTTTAGCTAAAATTTACTTCAAACTAAAACGCTCTTAAAACTGCTGAAATTACATTTCCAGACATTATCACCCATAGTTGGCCATGTATCCAACTCTTTGTGTGGCCCTGTATATCATTTTATCTATATTCTACAAATATTTCTTAGTCAACTAAATTCAGTTCAGCGTAAAAATGCATAACTCCTTTAAACCCACCTTTAGGCAATTTATGCTCATACTCAGTAACCTTTACGAATTCATTTCTGTAGCCCTATATATGAACTATAGCACTTATACGCACTTTATAGTATGCATAAATATAGTGAAAAAAACGATATCATAATTAAAAATGCATTTCGAGCAATCATTACTAATGTACAGTAATTCGGATACAATATAGTATCTGAAATCTTTTCAAATACACCGCAAACAATTTCCCCTATACCATTATGAACGGAATTTTTTGTGTGGCCCTGTAAACGAACAATAGCTATTCTTTGCACCGCATATTCAACAGAGTGCATATTTTAGTGAACTTCATAAATGAATATCCATTTTACTATGTTTGAAAGAGTGTAACACCATTAAAAATCATTTGAAACGATTTTTTCCCATTGGCCGTAATGCAATGGAAAACTTTTGACTGTCCATGTAAATGAACTAAACATGCTACAAACTTCATTTGAAATAGGGAGCGTGCTATGGTAGAGGACACTAACATTCAAAAATTTCAGAACGATCCGAGCATATTTACAAGAGTTAGAGCGTGGACAGATGAACAGACAAACCAAAGTCATAAACACTTTTCAACTTTGTTGGAAAGTGTTAAAAATTATCTAAAAATATAATTACAGTGGAACTTCCCTTTAACGAAGTCCCTATTTAACGAAGTTTTCTACTTAACGAAATTTTCTGCGGAACTTTGACTTTGAACACCATTCACATGTAAATAAATCTCCATATTACGAAAAATATATTCTATATAACGAAGTTTATTCCACTTTTGTCTGTACAGCAATCAAACGGGGAGGTTGTTGTTGCGTCGTATGTATGAATTTATTTCAGCGGATTGTATGAAAATGAAATTATTTATTTAATCATTTCCATTCAAAAGAAGAAATTAAAAAAGTCCTTCCGGCCAGTGCCGGGAGGAAGAGGTAGCTTTCATATTCCTTATTTTAAAAAAGCCAACTTATATCATTCAAACACACGAAGCTCAATTTAGTAGAAACCAAATATAGGAGATTCAATACTAATTTTTATCAATATAATGAATGAGAATTTCGCGAAATTAGTCAGCTTTATCTAAGCTGCTTTTCTTTAAAATAACTTATATTTGGCTGCCAAATTCGGCGATTTGAGAAAGTGCCTGCCATTTTAAGACAACATGGTGGATGAGGCTAATCAGTGAACTTGGTCGAGACCTTAGTAATTGCTGTGCACATGCTCACTCACATCGGAATCGGTTGATATATACGAGTGCTGTCGCATGCAAAAAATTAGATTTTTCAAAATGTCACCCACAATAGAAATTGAAACTGCTATTCTGAGCCATTTTTTAAGGTAAAGACAAACAAAAAATGCTCCTGAATCCTTATATCAAGGTCAAATACTTAAGAAAGAAACTTTTTTCATTTTCTAATTTTTTTGCACCTCACTTTAAATATATATTTTTTTTAATTTAATGGCCGCCATTTTGAAACAAAATGGCTGATGAATCTGGCCAGCGAACTTGGTCGAGATATTGATGTATACTATCCACATGCCTTCTTACATCGAAATAGGCGAATACGTGTGTTATCGCGTGACAAATGCAAGATCGTTTCAAAATGTTAGCCATGCTCGAAATTCAAAGTGCTATAATTCAAACATTTTTTAAGATATAAGCAAAACAACAAATTTTCAGAAACAAAAACTGCTCCAGAATCTTTGTATCAAGGCCAAACACATAAAAAAAATCTTTTTCATTTTCCAATTTTTTAATACCTCATTTTAAATTTTAAATTTAAATTATTTTTAAATGGCAACCCTTTTGAAACAAGATGGCGAATGAAGCTGGCCAACGAACTCGGCCGAGACATTGGTATGTACTATGTACAGACCATGTTACATCCAAATCGGTTCATAAATACGCCTGTTATTGCGTGACAAAAATCAGGTCGTTTTAAAATGTCAGCCACAATAGAAATTCAAAATGCTATTACTCAGCCATTTTTTTAGATATAGACGAAACAAAAACTGTTCCGGTATCTTTGTATTAAGGTCAAACATATACGAAAAAAATCTTTTTCATTTTCCAATTTTTTGGTATCTCATTTTAATTTTTTTAAATGGCCGCCATTTTGAAACAAGATGGCGGATAAAGCTGGCCAACGAACTCGGTCGAGATATTTGTATGTACTATGTACACACCAAGGTACATCCAAATCGGTTCATAAATACGCCTGTTATTACGTGACAAAAATCAGGACGTTTCAAAATGGCAGCCACGCTAGAAATTCAAAATGCTATAACTCAGCCATTTCTTAAGATATAGACGAAACAAAAACTGCTCCGGTATCTTTGTATAAAGTTCAAATACATAAGAAAAAAATATTGTTCCATTTTTAATTTTTTGGTACCACATTTCAAATTTTAAATTTTTTTAAAAATTTTAATGGCCGCCATTTTGAAACAAAACGACGAATGAAGCTGGCCAACGAACTCGGCCGAGACATTGGTATGTACTATGTACACACCGAATTACATCGAAATCGGTTCATAATTACGATAGTTAGAGTGTGACATAGGTCAGATATATATATATATATATATATATATATATATATATATATGTATATATATATATATATATATATCAATTTTGAACGGAGGGTGGTTTCGGGGTCTGGGGGTCATGATGGATGAAAATATACCAAAATTTTTTGAAATCGCTTTCCTCCGAACGGCTGCAATAGGTAGCTTTTTGTAATGAAAGCTACCTAAAAGCCTTCGATACAAGTAGAAGGGGATTCCAGTTTCAAGAAAATGTTATAGATGAATGGTTCGGATACTTAAAAAAGCGGGAAAACTTATTATGAAAAGTGCATTTTTTATAAGAAACCTGTAACAAAGATATATTAAAGACATTTTAAAAGTTAAGGATTTGGAATACTGAAAAAAGAGAGAAAAGTTACGCTACGCTTCAGTTTTTGTTTACCTCTCTTTATTATGTGATTTTTTAGACATTATTCTAATAAAATTTTTCTCATGTGTCTACATTGGATTTTAAAAAAAAAAATTACTGCTTGAATTATATTACCTGAATTATATAATACTGCCTGCATTTTCCTAATATTTCCATTTTACGTGTATTTTTCATTTAATGCATGTGTATTTTATTATACAAATTTCATGAATTTGAGCTGATTTCTATTTAACGAATATTCTTCATAACGAAGTATTTAAGTGTAACGACGAGACTTCGTTAAATGGAAGTTTCACTGCATTTTAATATATGTTGTTCTGGATATTTTAGACATTAACGTAAAAATTACTCAGGTGAAGCAGTTTTTTAATTCAAAATTCAGGATATAAAGGGTTAAGTAAAGTTTTTTCTGGGATTGATTTTTGGTCATCTACAGTCTTGAAATATCTTAGACGTACTATGGTTGCTATGATGAAATGACTTAGTAACGCTAACACGAAAGTTCATCCCTGCCTCGCAAATATAAAAATCCATTACTTCGCATTTTTATTAATTATTTTTAAATACTTATTTAACCCCCTCAATGGAACCGACAGATACGTTCAAAATGATTTTTTTTCTTAAAAAAAAAGACTGAAAAATTTTATAAATATATGACTTTTCGAATATATGACTTTTTCTGTAAATATGTGAAAAAGTCACAAGTTTACAGAATTTTTAGTCATTTTTTTTTCATGAGAAAAATCCTTTTGAATGTACCAGTCGGATATATTGCATCAGTCTGGTAGGCGGAAGATTAGATATTGCCGGTTATAGAAACAAAATATTGTATTTAATTTTTTATAAATGATTAATCGTATGTAATTTATTTTCACAATTGTCTTAGTATGTGAAATATGTGTTATTTATATTTTGAATATTATGTACGAGGGTTGTTTTTTAAGTAAGGGCCTTTTGAAAATAAAAACCAAACGAAAGAAATTTTTCAAAAACCAAATTTATTTTCAGATTCTACATACATTTTCCTATTTTTCAACATAGATGTCAACTTTGTTTAAGCACTTATTATACCTTATAACTAAATTTAGAAAACCCTCTTCATAGAAAATTGCTGCCTGCTCCGATAACCAAGATGTCACAGCCGTTTTCACATCTTCGTCATCCTTGTAGTGGTGCGATAACTTCACTCTCACAAGAAAAACTCTCCCATTGAGATGTGTTAGAAACCTAACCTCTTTTTTATTTCAAAGCACCCAAATATTTCGGCTGGAGTCAAAAGGAACGATACATTTGGATCGATCTTCCTAGTTGAAGCGCTAGTGTCAAACATTTCTAAAGAGCGCCAAAGAAAATAGCTAATGGTTTTTACCTGTAATCTCATCCGATCAACCTCCCAAAGCGAAAGCGAAAACAAGGGAGAGTAGAAGCGCTCATGTGCGTGGAAGATTTAGGCAGAGCCTATCCGAACGAAGTTTGTTGATGATGCGAACAGCTGAGGTCTGTTAAATTCTAAAAGAGGATACTCCTTTGTTGAGAAGGAAGAAGAAAGAGTTTCACAACCTAGGCTGAGAGACCAGTTCAGTTCAGTCCAAAAATTTCAGAGAGATAGTCGGTCAAGACTAATCTCTCGGTGAACGGAACAACGTGATTATCACCAAAAAAATTACTTCGAATCTTCGAAGGCATCTTTATTGAAGTCAGGCTTAGACTTCAGTCTGCTCATCGCAAGGAAATGCGAACTGAATTTATTATTTTCGTACCTTGAAATCTGTGGACTTTGGGATCCATCACGGTTCGGAATTATAGATCTTCTCAATGCTATGAAAGACTTTGCCTCACCAAAAAAACTATCATATCCTCAGAATCAACGAATTCTTTAAAAGTTGTGACGAACTCATCAAATTAAGTGTTGTATTTAATCAAGAAGTAATGTAACTTATAATTTAATAAACATATTTTTGAATTAAATTGTGCCTCGGCCGTAGACGTCATAAATTTAAGCTACCCGTCCTACACTAAATTCGGGGAATTACAGTGGTTACTCCCCGAGATGATGTTTGGTTTGAGATACCGGAAAAGATAGAAATTGTTCGGTATAAGGTCGGGGCTCTAGTGGGAGGGGTCCAAAACTTCCCAGCCTAAAGAGTCCAAAAAAGCTCGGGGTCTGAGCAGCTGTGTGAGGTTTTGCATTGTCATGGAGTAGCAAAATTCCCTCTGTCATCATGCTGCCCCTTTTTACTTTTAATCGCTTTGCGACAATAAACGTATCACTGACATACTTGCGTGGGGCGGGCGATTCGATAATCTTGAATATTTTAAAGACACAGAACAGACCGAACAGGAGATCTACATAGCTGCAACTAAGCCCAGTTGTTCCCAAGGAATGCCGGGACATGACGCAAGCACTCGCTGTGGCACGCGAGCCACCTATTACTGTATACAACAAAACAGCCCTCGTATTTTGTTGCCATTTACTTTTAAATCCTTTTTCAAATATATACATATATATATATACATATTTATTCATTCATTTATATTTAGGTATATTAGTTGGATATAATAAGTTGGGATAGATAAATGTTTCGGATCTGAAAGTTAAGAAAACACCATAAGAGTGAGTATAAACTTTGCTTACATAAGCCTTTGATTTGCTTTTATGCATATCTTTTTTGTATAACCCATTGTTTTGCTATTTTTTAATGATCAAGCTCACATTAGATACTAAACAAGTGCCCTTTTTTTAAATAAACAGTTTTTTAATTAGTATTAAATCGTATGTTTCGGTGAGTGTTAAAATTGTATTTGATAGTTCTATCGTAACAAAATTAAATTTCAAAATCTGTCTTGAAACGTGAGAATTCGGGACAATTAATTTTTAAGACGTATGTTGGCTGTTTATGAGACATTGAGAATCAAAGGCGAGCGAGACTATATAAAATATTATGCAGAGGACTTTAGAGTTAGTGAGCTCCAATTGTATTAAATTCAGAATCATAGAAGACTTATTCTATTTGTTGCTCAAATTTTCAGCGAAGAAATTAGTTTGTTAAGGCACCAAACAATTGAAGAGCTGAATGGATGAACATGTTATGCTACATTTTCTAATTTTTTTTTTTTTTTTTTTTTTTTTTTTTTAATCTTATGGATGAAAGCGTTATGAGGTATCCTATCACACAGTGAAGCTAAAATACTAAGATTCCATTTAGTCTTGGAGATTTAAGACATTATTCATTAATATTTAATATTTTAATATTTAATAATGTCAATAATATTAATAATTTTTAATATTTGAGAATTAAATATGAATAAGTTTTTCTGAGAGAGTTTAGTACCATACCTGTTAATAATTTAAACACATGGTATCAAATAGAAAATAAATCATTAAAATTTACAGCAAAAACTCTCACCTCAAATTTCTTGAAATGTAATTTTTGTTACTTAACATGTTCTTCCACTTAGCTCTTCAGTTATTGTCTTTAGCGGAAGAATTCATCTCATAGTAGGGTTATTACAAATGAATCATTGGGTTTTGATACGTTACTACGTACGAACTAGGAGCCATATATGTTTCCATGGCAACTCAAACGAGAGGGCGTTAACTACAGTTTCGCGCTGTGTATGTGTCATGCGCGTGTGGTTGCCATAGTTGCTGCGCGAACGTCATATTCAAAATGGCCACTGGACAGCAGAAAGCGTTTTGTGTACTAGAATTTTCAAAGTGGGAATCGCTTATAACCGTTCAGAGAGCATTCCGAAAACCATACAAATGCAAACCACCATCCCAACAAAGCATTCTGTGCTGGTATCGACAGAAACCGGTTGTTTATGTAAAAGCCAAAGTTCCAGCCGACCAAGCGTTACTAAGAAACAGTGAACTGAGTTAAAGAGAGTTTCATCCGTAGTCCCAAGAAATCAGCAACTCGCGCTAGCCACGAACTTTCTATTCCACAGCCAACTGTGTGGAAAATTTCTGCTGTCCAGTCGCCATTTTGAATATGATGTTCGCGCAGCAACCATGGCAACCACACGCGCATGACACACACGCATCGCGAAACCGTAGTTAACGCCCTCTCGTTTGAGTTGTCATGGAAACATATACGTTTCCTAGTTCGCACGTAGTAACGTATTAAACCCTATGGTTCATTTGTAATAACCCTGTAGTTTGAACGAAAAAATGTACTTGATCCTGTACTTGTTTCTAAACGCCAGATATTTAAATATCAAACTTGATGATAATTTCCCAGCTGTTTACAGAAAAGGGATTTGTTTTTCAAAATTAGGCCATAAAGCGTAGATGTTTTTATTGAAAACGTATTACATAATTCACGAAATTTTAAATATGTCTAACGTATTAGCCAATACCTGTGTTCTATAATTTTTACCATTTGTAGATTCCTTCAAAAATGTATTGTCTCTTTTGACATAAGTAAATGATTCATCATTGTTGCCATATAAGATTTGATATAATTTTTAACCCTTTCAGAGTAAAGAACTTCTACTGGTAAAATGCTGAAAAGATTGAATGACACCAGTATTTACAAAAATATTTATTTAAAAATAAGTGAAAGGTTATTTTAAGTACTTGATCATTAAAACCGGAGCACCAACTAAAAAATGGCATAGGATGTAACGCTCCGGCGGAAAATCCCCACTACAATCACCGATGCCGGACAAAGGAACTTCATATAAGTAAAGTTTTCGTTTCAAAATTTAGGGATTAAAATTAAGTGGTGCATAAATGCAGCACCGTCCTTCAAGGAGTTAGCCCATTACCCACTAATGTTGCGTTGATGCAACGGTATATATAAATTCGGATGCTTAAATTACCTATCAAGCTACCACAATTTTTTAATTAAAAAATTTGCCTTATTTAAAGAAACTTTGACCATTAAATAAAGGGAAGATTAACTTTCAAATTTTGAAGAGGCAAACGTTTTTCATGTAAAACGTTAAAAATCTCTACCTTATAGTTTTGGCGGTTAACGGGTCAAAGTATCATTTCAAACTTCCTGATTAAGATCTAGATAAAGTGAACAAAATTTTTGGTTAAATTGTGCCTTTATTTAAATCAATAAGAAAGTAACTATATAGAATATAAGAACAATAAATATTAAAAAGTTAAAGCACTGCAAAGTAACCAAAAGATGTTACATTGAAGGATATTTATGTTAATGAATAAGACTGTAACTGTATAAAATGATAGAACGATATTTGTTTAAAAGTTACTTTAAAGACTATATCATGGATTTTTTATTCGTAAAAAATTTACTGACATACATACTGGCGATGCCAACTTTCATTGTGCTATTTTTTACTGACATTATTTCATTTGCTAAACATTTTAAATTATTACTTCATCTTAAGTAAAAGAAAAAATTTCATGGTTATGATTAAATTTGAAAGATATTTTTCATATTTTATAATTACTTTGAAATCATCAGCTAATACAAATAACTAAAGGTAATTTCTAACAAAAACTCTAAAGCAAGCAGCACACTGAGGCAACAGGAGGAAGATGAAGTGCGACTTAGAAGGAGAAACGGGTCGAAACAAAGAAGAAAGATGTTACAAAATCTATTTTAAACCCATTTTTACCAAAACTGCCAAGAAGGGTTATGTATATTTCACGCGTATCTCGTACGTGGATTTCTTTACACTCTCGAAATATCCCAACAGCTGGATGGATTTTAATGAAAGAGGTCTCTAACAATTTGTCTTAACCGTCCGATGGTTATAGGCTAGATTTTGTTTTTATAAATTCAAAATGGCGGTCGTAAAATATAAAAAGGCGGTAGAGACGAAAAATTTTTTACGCACCCTATTGAGTGGTGTATCATTGGATAGGTCTTTCAAAATGAAGACGATGTTTCATTGGCTATTTTAAAATCAGAAGCTCCGTTTAAATATTACACAACCTGGAAGTTGTGTAGGAAGGATCTCTAGCTTTACTGCAACTCTAACCTTCATAGACATATATAGGCCTCATCAAAACAGTGTTTATAGATAGAAACTAAAAATTAAACACAACTTAAAAGTCGTCAATACAAGTAAGTAAAAAAATAGGTAAGTACTATAAAAAATAATTTCACATTGATGAGAAATAACTAATTCGCTTTTTACGCAGTCGGACTTTTTGATTTTTCAAATTTAATTTTTACTTCTTCCTCGAAGTCGAGCAACATATTGCATGCGACGCCTCGGTGTGCAACCGGCCTAATATAACATTTTTAGGCATATCAAAAGTAATTTTGTGCTTCAAGTTTCTCTATTTTTAAAAAAAAATTCAAAACCTCATAAAACTTTTTCAATCGCCTTCGTCGCGAATCTCTCAGACGATCTTTTATCGAATAATGAACTCTGTAAGGAAATTACTGATAAATATAATCACCGAAGAAATCAGGAATTCACTACAAAAGCGTTTGAAGTTGCTTCCAATCGGAATTTAAGTCTAATTAAAATCCGCATCTTTTCCGGAAAATTTATTCATCGATCCGATTCTGAAATCAGCTGCAGGCTCCGGTATATTTTTGTGTATACCGCTTCTCCATTATTTCTTCTTCTATGTGAAAGAAACAAGTTGGAAATCGCTCGTCAAACGTGGCAAATGAGGTGCATTCGTACTATAACTAGTTTTATAAATATTTTTTGCCCCGCATATGGTACTGAATGTCTATTTTAGTGCACTTCATAAGTGCCTATCAATTTCATTCTGTTCGAAAGGTTGTGACATCATTAAAATGCACTTGAAATAATTTTTTTCCCATTGGCCGTCATGTAATGGAAAACTTTTGACTGTCCCTGTGATTAAACTATACATCCGATTTTCATAAATTTTGAAATGACTCGACAAAATCTTACAAAAATTATATATTTAAATTTTCAGACCATTTGGAAGGCTGTAACATCATTAAAATGCACTTGCAATAATTTTTTCCTATTGGTCGTCATGTAACGGAAAAATTTGACCGTCCCTGTCATTAAACTATACATCCGATTTTCATAAAATTCGAAATGACCCGACAAAATTATGCAACAATTATATACTTTAAATTTCAAACGATTCGGTTGGGTAGTTTTTGCGCTGTTATATGCGGACGGACAGACAGACGGAGAGACAAACAGACGGACTGAACGACGACTATAGGTGCTACGTATTTATATAATTACGAACGCACCTAAAAAGGTCTTAGAATTGAAAAATGTATTGGTGATTATATTTTAACATTAATAAACGAAGGAAATACGCCTAGATTATGAAGGTTTTTTTATGTGACTAAACTATAATATTTTGATGGATCAAAAAACATTTTTTGTGACGATAGAAATTCTATCAATAAACTAATATTAACCAAGTTATTTTATACCAAGTTCTTTCTAGACCAATTTAAGGTAAAAGGTTCACAAGATATATATATGTAAATATATAACATAGGGGAGACTGGGGAGGGTTGACCATTGGGGAGACTTGACCCACACTTCATATTTCATATTTCTAAGAATTTCAGAGTTTTGCCAATAGGTACCAACCAATGTTACTGAAATGCTCAAATAATAGTCTTTGTTTCATGCTGATAATTGAAACAGGTTTAGCAAAATCAATTGTTAAGAGTTGTCTGCTTAAAAAGTATATTTTTTAGCATTTTGTGAGTTTTTCTCAGATAAAATATATCATCGAAATTTAAGTAAGTACGCTTTAACTAATGCAGAAATATTGAGCTTTCATTTCAGGCATAAACATTGTATAGTAAATAACTTCAATTAAATTAAAAAAAATCAAAAAACCCGACTACGTAAAAAGCGAACTAATTAATCATTTCTCATCAATTTGAAATTACTTTTTTATATTACTTACCTATTTTTTGATTTGCTTGTATTGATGACTTTTAAATTGTGTTTAATTGTTAGTTCCTATCTATAAACACTGTTTTGATGAGGCCTATAGATGTCTATGATGGTTAGAGTTGAAGTAGAGCTAGAGATCCTACCTACACAACTTCCAGGTTGTGTAATATTTAAACGGAGCTTCTGACTGCAAAATAGTCAATGAAACATCGTCTTCATTTTCAAAGACCTATCCAATGATATGCCACTCAATAGGGTGCGTAATTTTTTTTCCTACTCTGCCGCCATTTGAATTTATAAAAACAAAACCTAGCCTATAACCATCGGATGGTTAAGAAGAATCGATAGCGACCTCATTCATTAAAATCCATCCAGCCGTTGGGATGTTTCTAGGGTATAAAGAAATCCACTTACCCAGATACGCGTGAAACACATAACCCTTCTTGGCAGTCGGGTAATAAGCTAAACATAACCATGCGCTATACTTTAAAAAGTGGCTATGTGGGGAGGCTTGGCCTAATTAATGTGAGGCAGGGTTGACCCTATCAAAGCTTCATTAATTAATTGTTTTTGGAGATCTTTTTATTCTACACTGTACATAATTAAGAGTTAATGGTTATATTTCTAAAGTAATGCAAATTTATTCTGGAGAGCTACAGTAAAATGGAGAGGAAAAAGGTAAATGTTTAAAATTGATTAAAGGAAGATGTGAAAAATTGCTATAAAAGCATGAAAAAATTTAATGAAATATAAATTGGAAAGTTGATAGGAATTTTTATTTCATTTAACTAGAACCCATAGTATATAAATAGAAAGAATAGAAAATACTAGAAAGCATGAAAGCAGTAGCCTTAAGAAATGTTATGTGTTCATGCCTCTGGAAAAGAATATAACATTGATCACCGCATGGCCTATGGGTGTCGGCGGATGTTTTGGCAGGTCGCGGAACAATCGACGTTTGCCACAAAAATATCTTTTATTTCATCTGTTATCCGTTTCATCTGTTCATAAAAAAATATAACAAAAACAATATTTTACAACCGCAATAATCATGAAAGCTATAATCATAAACTAAAACTTCGTGAGAAGGCAGTGTTTTCTTAAATTGTCAGTTGGTATTATGTTATGGCCTCTTTGTGAGATGTGTCAGTAGTCGCGCAATCGTTATGGCAACCCTAGAAAAATCCTTAAATTTCTTCTGGATGTACACAGGAGCAGAATATCCAAAAATATCTAAATCTGTTTTGAGGTCCTTGATGGGGTTCAACACAACATACTTGTGTGAACGTGCTTTTTAGGCGCTTTCGTAATTATATAAATACGTAGCACCTATAGTCGTCGTTCAGTTCGTCTGTCTGTCCGCATATAACAGATCAAAAACTACCCAACCGAATGGTCTAAAATTTTAACTATATAATTGTTTTAAAATTTTGTCGCGTCATTTCAAATTTTATGATAATTGGATGTATAGTTTAATGACAGGGAGAGTCAGAAGTTTTCCGTTACATGACAGCCAATGGGAAAAAATTATTTCAAGTGCATTTTAATGATGTTACAGCCTTTCGAACAGAATGCAATTGATAAGCACTTATGAAGTGCACTAAAATATACATTCAGTAAAATATGCGGTGCAGCAAATATTTATAAAACTAGTTACAGTACGAACGCCCCTCATTTGCCACGTTTGACAAGCAATTTCCAACTTGTTCTACTTTGCTGTTCTTGAAAAACAAGTACAGAAACAAACTGCAAGTAGAAAGTGACTTACGGATAAAATTAACCAGTTTTAACATTGATATATTTACCTTCATAGGCAAACACCAGTGCAAGGAATCTCACTCACTATAAAGTTGTGTTTTAATAATAATTAAACGCATTTTTCTTTATATTTGTCGTTTTAATTGTTATTCAACAATATGGATTACCAATTCTTGTTTTTGTTGATAGTGCATTCTTCGTACTAAAATTTGCCCTTTTCTTAGGATAAGATAGGCGATAGCTTATAGAAGTCACATAAAAATTTCATACTGATATTAGATGCAACCTTATATAAGGTGGGTCTAGAAAAAATTTTTAATTTAAAGGTGTACCGCGTACCAATAAAGTTTGGGAACCGCTGATCTAAAAAATAACAGATAATTTTCCTATGATTTCGATAATTTTCAGGTGCTATTTTTTTTCGCCAATTTCTGTAATACAGAATGGTTCTTTCAATCGCTCGGTCTTGCTTTTTTGGCACCATAACGCAGTTTTTAGACTCTTGGCTCATAAATTTATGGCATCAATATGGCATTTTTTTGGCATCATAGCAAAATTGGCTCTTTTTTTCGCCATTTGTGTGATGCCAATTTGTGTATTGTAGAATGTCTCATTCAATCGCATGCTGTCGCTTCACGAAGTCAGTCATGTAAACGTAAGACTTAGAAATGCTCTCTGGCACCATCCTTATCCATTTCTGTATGGACTGTTTAATTTTATATTTCTACCGAATAAACATCGTAAAGAGCAATTTTCAGGGCATTTATTTCTATAATTATCACAGCCTTTTATAAACTCCAGAGAATGCATACAAATCGAACCTGCTCCTTACTATCAATCTCCGATTATTTTAACCTTTTATATCCTGAATTTTTAATATAAAATTTGCTTCATCTGGTTCATTATTTACGTTAATGTCTAAGATATCCGGCACAACATATATAATAATAATTTTATTTTTAGATAATTTTTTTAATTAAACCTGATTTCATAAATCGGTAGTTAGAGCTATTTTTTCGAACTATTGACAAGAATAATTAGATTAATGAACAAAAAATACTGTTATGGAAATCTCACAATTCTTATAAGAGCGGTATAAATAAATGTATTGCGATTGTAAAAGTTTTCGTATGACATTTTTTAATAGGATACAAGCTACACATAGGTAAATGGCTGAGAAAGTAACCACATAAAAAAAAATATTTAGCTTCGACTGTTTTACCGTGCTTTCTAAATAGGATTGAGTAAATTATTTTGCATGAAAAGTGTAATCTACTTTTATTAATAGACAAATTAAACAAATTTTACATTGAATGTTCTTTAATGGTGCTTAAAAGTATCGTCAAGATATAAACAGTTAATGTGCTGAACTCCGCTATAGGTAGACTGACAAATAAAATCATTAAAGGTGGATGAATGATGAATCTCCATTAAAAGATTTAGACAGAACTTAAGTATCCATTTAAAAACAGCTTTTCTTTGAAAATCGTTTTTCGTCGATCCAAGTTTGATATCAGCTGCCAGCCTCTGATAGATTTATAGACCACAGGATCCACCTTTTTCAATTAATCATTTTTCTGCAGCACGAGTAAAAAGGGGTTTTGATTTAAAATGTTACCTATGAAGATAACGATTACATTTTAACCTGTTTAAACTATGGTAAAAATACGTGTAGGTAACCAAGTTTTTATGTTGATTAATCAAATAAGATAGATCAAAATTGCTTTTGCCTTACTATATTTTAGTACATTGTATCCCTTTTTACTTCCTTCTATCTTTAGAATAAGAAATTGAATTCTTGAAAAATTCCAACTTCCGGTTTTCGATGGATTTATACGTTTAAGAACGTCCTGAACACGATTTGATATTTTTTAGAAAATGTCTGTCTGTGAGTATGTCTGTCACTCTATCTGTGAGTCTGTCTGTATGTGACACAGACTTTGTGGGCACTCTATCTCAAGAACTAGAGCACGGAATTTCACGAAACTCTAGATTCAGTTATACCTTGATATAAACTGGTGCTGATTAGTTTATGGTGTATATCGTCCGAAGGTGGCGCTGCTATGCTGAATTTTCCTGGACTTTCGCAATACCTTTATCTCAAGAACTAACGCACGAATTTTCATCAAACTTCAGATTCAGTTAGACGTTAACGTAAGCTGTTACTGATCAAGTTTTGGTGTAAATCGCACCACAAGTGGCGCTACTATGCTGAATTTTTCACGATTTTCGCAAAAGCTATATCTCAAAAACTGATGGGTGATTTAAAAAAAGCGTCGTCTTTTAATGTCCTTTCAAAAATGCACAGAAAAATTATTAATTATTGCATTTTAAATATTATGTTTTTTATGATAATTTACAAATATATTATTATTTATAAAAAATTTAAAAATAAGAAATATATTCTTTTGTAGTCAAAATTTCATTTTCGTAGGTTGTCCTAACAAGCATTTTATTAGGTAAATATTTGACTAAGTTCTATTTAAAACAGATGATTATAATTTGTTTAATACATTTTTATTTATTAAGATGCTACTAATTAAAAAATATTTATTTTCATTAATTAAACTGATCAATAATTCTTAATAATTTTTTAAACCCCTGTCCTAAGAAAGAGTTCATTGCCATACTTATGACAAAAAGTTCATCTGGAATTTTTTAGAGGGCAGCACATGCCTTTTTATCAAGGCAAAAATACTCCTTAAAAGTCAACTTCTTACCAGGTTTAGGTGAATAGAGTAAACAGTTTTATAGTTTCAATAAAACAGGCAAAGACTTTGAATGTTTTGGTGAGTATTTTTTTGTACGCCATTACCATACCCACTTCTAATTGATAATTTAATGAACTTTTATTTCTTAATCTGCTTTTATTATATAAGAAATAGAAAATCATTAAATGGGCAGAAGATATAATGGCTGCGATTTATGCCTGGGGAAAATTAAAAAAAAAATGCTTAATTTGTCATTACTGTAGATGTTATTACCGTGCTCATTTATGTCATTACCAAGTTCATTAAAATTTAAAAATTAGTTTGTTACATTAGTAATTTGGTATCTGCTGATGCTTGTATATTAACGTTTATGAAGTAAGGTAATTATTTATAAAAAAAAAATAAAGCTTTCTGATTATTTCTAAAAATTTGATTTTGTTATTCCAAAACATAGACAGATTTTGAAAATGACCCTAATGCATGCAATTTAATTAAACTTAATATCCTGTTACAATTTCACTTAAATAGATCATTCTTTCACTTGGGTCTATAACTGTGTTGATTTTGCGGTCCTTGGGTTGCAGATTTTGGTTGCGGCCATCTAAGAAGGTGAATTCTGAAATTCAGGGATTTGTTTGAAACAATGCAATACTTATATCGCCTTGTTCAATGCATCCGATTCAACGAACCTATATATCTTTAGAATCCTCATGATGGGCATAGATTGTCATTTGATTTTGGCACTGTGATAGCGAATTTTGAATTAATAACCTGTATGAGATAGAAGAAAATTTTGGGATTGACACATCCGACTAGTTTACTCTCGATGTACAGTAGAGCAAACCTCCGAAAATCTGGCGAAAAGTAAAAAAAAGTTACTATTTAGAGGATTTGGATTATCTAGTTGGCTAGAATAAAGTTTGGATGCATCATTTCAAATTTGATGTTTGGGAATAAAAGATACTGAGATCAACAAACAAGCAAAATAACGGTTCCTTTAGAAACCTGCTGTATTTTTCCATATAATTCAATTTTAATGCTTGAAAATGGACTCCCATGATAATACAGCATAACCTCTTTTATCCGAAACTCTTTCAACCGAAATTCTCGGTTAACCGAAAACCATTTTTAAAGCTTTTTTTTTAATTATTAATCAGGGGCGCGCCGACCTATTGTGCAAAGTGTGCGGCGCACACAGGCGCCAGGATAATAAAGGCGCCAAGCAATTCAAGCGAGGAAGAAATATTTAAAAACATATATTTTAAAATTTTATTAAAATTAATTATTCTTGAAATTTTAATTATATTTTATGGATTTACACCTCAAATAAATTACTTACAATTTATTAAAAGTTATTATTCTTTAAATTAAATGTGATAAATTAATCAATTTTAATCCAGAACGTAAAAATGTAACTTGAAGCATTCCCCCCTCCCCCCCCCCCCCAAAAAAAGAGGGCATTTTTTAGCATTCTATTTAATGTTAGATTCCACCGAGGACACTATTTCGGATACACTATTTGAAACTGTTTTATTGAAACAAAAAATAGACAAATACAAAAGCTCGGGGATACGAAGACGGATTTAATTTGCCTGAAAAAGAAAGAATAAAGAAGAGTTTTAGATTCAAATTTTCGTGCATTTTACGTGCTATATCCAACTGGTAGTCTAAACTGGATAGTCAATGACGTTGTGAGTATTAATCATGAGGCTACTGAGTTTTATTTTTACTATAACTAGGGGATCGTACCAGGGCTTCCCGGGTTACCGAATATATTAAAACTATTTTTTTATTGAAAAGTAATATTTTTTTACATGCAATATATTTCTTAGATTGCCCACTAAAAATAAAAAAAGAATTTTTCACATGAAAAATATGGATTATACAATCAAATAAATTTGTGAAAATTTTTAAAAGCAATTTTTTCGCATTAGCCGCATGCTAAGAGTTATTAGCCCAAGATTTTGCTGCTTACGACATCATTATATTTTCTGATAATTTCAGAGCTTTAAGCGCGTAGTTCAATTACATGTCTGCTAAATTTATGTTTTATTTGTATTATTTTATTTATTTAATCATAGAGGAAGTTTTATTTTTGTTTACGGAATATTAGTCGTAAGAAAATGATGAACTCTTTATGTTGTTTTAAGGGCAAACGAATTAATCATTCTTAATCGAGCTCCACGCGATAGAGATAAATTTAAAAATTAACCTCTCGACCCGCAATCACCCTTTTAAAAAAATTGGTATTTTAATTGGATCATTTTTAAAATCATTTTAACAGAAAACGTGAAGTCACGATTGTCAGCAAAATCATTGCATGTGAACAGTCGCGCTCTTAACTCCAGATTCTAATCTCAGTACCGGAGAGTAAAAATTGCTGTAATTTGTGTTTTTTGACGCATTTGTGTTAAAAAGTTTAGTTTTATCTAAGAAAATCATCGTTTTCTTTTAAATATGATGTCATTTTCACTTACGTAAGCATTTCACCTAGTGTCTGAAACTTAGTACGCATACAGAAGGAAAAAAAATATGGAAACTTTATGAGGAAAATGCGTGTTTTCAAAAGCAGTAACGTAATTTTCCGTTCAAAGTATTATGTCCCTAATGCCATTTTGCACCATCAAATCTTATACAACAATTTTTATCAACAATTTCGAATTTTTATCAGATAATCACATGAATAAAGGTAAATAAACCTCATTATTTCTCTCTTCTCTGCAATAATGAAAGCTATGTCATTACCACCATTTTGAAGAAGTTTCATATAATACTTTTGAAATTAAAATATAATAATGGGTTATTAAAAAAAAAGAGCTAGTGCGAGCACATCTACAAATGAACAGCTTCCAGTTAAAAATTTATTAGTAAATTTAGTTCAGCAGAAAGCTCAGGGCAGATAACTAAAAAACATTCTTGTGTTTTAAATATATAGATTATATAAAATTATGAAAAATTAAATTATGCAAATTATGCTATTTTGATAAAATTACAGTATCATGTCTATAAAATTTTATTAGTAGAGAGAATTTTGAACAAAAACTTGGGGAGCCTCATATTATTTTAAACCTCGAATTATTGCCAAGATATTCTTTGATTGCTTGTCTAACTCGGCGAAGCGAGCCTCCAAGAGAGAATCATCCAGTTCTGTAATATAAATCGCTATTTTTCGGACAAAGAGCAAGCACACTGTACGTTACTGCTTTTCCATAAAGTCACTCTAAATGTTTGTAAAACATTGCGTTTTATAAGTGTGTGATTTGGATTACGTTATTTTTAAAAATAATGCATTTTCCCCTCCGAAAAATTTCAAAGCAGCTGGGGTGAAAATGACGAACTTCTACAAAACATATTTCAGTTTTAATAATTAAAATATACGCTTTTTTTTATAAAATGGCGTCAATTGCATACGCTAAAGCATCCCACTTTTACGATCCCGTCTTAAACAACATTTATAGAACGGTATGCAAATGACACCATTATCGCGGAATAATACACAAACCCAGCAGAAAGCAATGACGCCATTTAAGAAGGTCGGCAATACAATCTCGGGTAATTAATGATTTATATAACTTCATTTTTTTTTTTTTTTTTTTTTTTTTTTTTTTTTTTTATAGTAGCTCTATGTGTTATCATTTATATTTGTTTCAAAATTCGGAAAATGTAATTACACACGGATTAATAAAATTGGATTCTTTCAGGTCACACAAATATTCTTTAAAATACATTTTTGTAAAGAGAAAGTATTGTATCGCTTGTAAAGTTAAATTGCAATAAAATAAAAATAATTTAATTGATAAATAAAAAACAAATAAAGCTAAAACTCACCGAGTTTTATAACATACGATATTCTTGGCATAGCATGTATTTTAATTTCTTTTTTTTTTTCAGTTTTTATGAGCAAATGGCAACAAAAAGATACATCAATCTACTATTTTCATTTTTTTCCCCTTTACTTTCATCAGAAATGGAGTACTTCAGTTGCCACGATTACAAAATTGGTGCTAAAAACTATAAAAAAAATTAATATCTTAAAAGTAAATTGAGATACAGCTTTCAAACAAATTGCATTTAAAAAGAGCATTTTTTTCCCTTATACGACGGTGTAAAAATTTAAAATATGCGATGTTTAGAAGTTAAAAAATTTGCAGAAGAGACAATTACAAAACCAAAATTTCATTTCAAATTTCGAAGTGTTGTCATTCGCAAAATGACGTATGCGTTACGCACAGATATGTTTGTTTTTTATAATATAGATAGCATAGCTGCCAAACTTTACGCTTTTTTGCTAAATTTAGAGAAGATTTTCACCTTCTTTAATCGCGCGATTTCGACCATTAAATAAAGCAATATTCACAAGAAAATTTTAGTGGTAGGAAGAGAAGAAAGCGTAAAGGTTGGCAGCCATGAGATAGATAGATATACTGATAAATATATATTTTTTTCTTCTTTTCTGTTTCTCGATGGACTATTTTAACTAATCATTTAGCTGTAAATCAGCTTAAAGCCATTTTCTGAAATCTGAAACATGGTTGTCGATTTTTTTAAATTCACAAGGTAAATTATTTTATTTTCCAGATTTTGTATCCTTAAGTATTTTTTCTTTTACATATTCGTTTTATAATTTCTATATATATATATTATACCTTTATTTATTAGCCTCCGGTACGGTATGCTATTTATTTCTCCCAGCTTATTTTGTGTCCAAAAAATAACGTTACCTTACAGAAGCTAGCTGTAAAACAAAGCATTACGATTAAATACTCTTTAGCAATTTTTTTTAACTTCTAAGCATCGCACATTTTCGATTTTTATACCGTCGTATTGAAAAAAAAAAAGTTCTTTTCAATGCATTTGTTTGAAAACTGTATCTTCATTTATTTTTGAAATATTATTATTATTATTATTTTTTTTTTTTTTTTTTTTTTTTTTGTAGTTTTTGGAGCCATTTGCTTAATATTGGCAACGGCAGTACTCCATTTCTGTAGAAAGTAAAGGAAAAATGGTTGTAAAATAGCAATTATATATTTTTGTTGCCATTTTCTCGTAACAACCGAAAGAAAATGTAATTAAAATAAGTGCTATTTTGAAAAAAAATATAAACGAATGATTTCTGTTAAAACAATGGAGCTATTATATACTATATTTAATTGTAAGTATCTATGAATCATTAGATAGCAAGGGGTTTTTTTTTCGGTTTTCTTGAATGGCGGAATCTTTTTGCTGCATTTGTGCATTATTTCGTGATAGTAATGTGCTATGCATGCTTTACTGTAGATGTTTAAGAGTAGATTGTAAATGTGGAATTCTTAAGCGTCATTTTACATAAAATAAAACGTGTGTTTTCAGTCTAAAAATTGAAATATGTTTTGTACTGCAGTAGAGTTCCGCTTAACCGAGTTATTAACCCGATCCGAACCCGCAAATTCCATTTAAGTCAACCCGCAACCCGACCCGAACCCGCAAAAATAATTTTCGGCAACCCGCAACCCGATCCGAACCCGCAAAAATAATTTCAGGCAACCCGCAACCCGACCCGAACCTGCGATTTAAGGAAAGCAAATCATGTTTTAATACCGTTATGAAAAATTATCTACGTATCTCTAATAGAGGTCTGCACCGGCCGCGGCCGGTACCGGGCCATGGTGGGTCGGCAAAATTTCAAACTAGCCAGGCCGCTTTATTAGGACAGTTTTTTTCAACGGGCCGGGCTGATAAACAAAATAAACGGTCCGGGCCGGCAAAAAAAAAAAAAAATGAACGGCCCTGCCAGGCCGGGCCGATAGATACAATTAAGCCGGTCTACCGGCCCGATATAAATATTTAGACGAAGCCGATAAAATTATAAACGGGCCTTGCCGGGCTAGGGCCAAACTTTTAAGTTTTACACGGGACGGGACGGGGAGGGTCGTTTCCGGGCCTGGTAATTCCGGCCCGTGCAGACCTCTAATTCTCTAATATCATTTTTATGTTTTACAGGGAAGAATGAACAAATCTATATTCTTTAATATTCAACTATAGTGAAACCTTTGACCCGATCCGATGCAGGACTCTAAATGGTATAAAACAAAAAATCTAATCTTTAAATATGATTTAAAATTAGTTGCGGTTTCAAAAGTTCCATTTATAACGATACACCTTGTTTTACACAAGTGGCCATCTGCCTTTAGTTTGTCAGCAGTTATTATTTTGAAAATTTTCCCGTCTAACATACTGCATCGCGTATCACCACAATTAAATTATTCACTTGATAGACAGGAAGGACCATTTAGCATTTTGTTGCGTATTGTATTTTTAAAATACGATAAAAATATAATGCAGTTTGTTATTTCGAAGACTGCTGAAAGGATGACTAAATACAACAGACAGGGATACATTTTGCTTTTGTGAAACTTTGATCTGCGGTTTATAAAGGCTTTTAACGGGTAAAAATATTTTCCACATTCTTTTAAAAAAGCGGGTCAACCCGAACCCGACCCGCAAGAGTAAAAAAGCCAACCCGAAACCGACCCGAACCCGAAACAATGAAAGCCAACCCGACCCGAACCCGACCCGTACAAAAAAAATTTAAGCCAACCCGACCCGAACCGCGGGTCGGGTCGGTTTCGGGTAAAAGCGGGTAACCCGACCCGATGCAGGACTCTAACTGGTGGTTTCTATTATTATGAAACAGCCATTATAAATGAAGTGTTAGGTGAAGATGAAAGATCAGCCGTAAAAAAAAAATTATGGCCATCCCCCCCCCCCCCCCCGCCCCATTCTGACCAGAAAATAAGTGTTCTAACTTTTTACGGCTGCTCTTTCATCTTCACCTAACACTTCATTTATAATGGCTGTTTCATAATAATAGAAACCATCAGTCCATCAGAAGAAAATGAAGTAATGGAAATGCCGGGGGCGACACTAAATTCTGAAAAAGCAGAATTCCTGTTCTCTAGTTTATATATATTTTAAAATTATACTATATTTTGTAAGATTTCATTTGTGATCGCATGCAAGTTTTTATGAAACGATAGTTTTTCAGAGAGCGATATAGGGCGCAAGCTGAAGTTTTGCACACAGGCGCCTAACAACTCAGGCGCGCCCATGTTATTAATATTACATTTCTTGTGTGCAAGTGCTCCTTTCTGAACCACAAGTACAGATAAATATTTTGGAACCCCTTTCTTAGAATTTCTTTGAATTTAACTTGAACTCCCGTAAGCTGCGGAGTGAACTAGAACGCAGTAAGAGGAGAGAGAACCGGAATGTGTGAATATGGTCTAGAAGGCGGGGAAAACGAGTAAATTATCGACCCTGAAGCTTTTGAATATTTTGCAAAAAGTTTGGCATGGCTGGGGCAGCAGAAAGACTGTGATATTTATGAACTAATAGAATAAAAAAAAAACTTCGTGATAGAACTGCAAATCAAAGGAAATCGAAACTGCGACAAACAAAACTTGTTTCAAACTCTTGTGAATTGTGTAAAAAGTATTTCATTTCAAAATTAAAATTATGTAATTTAGTCTCGCTTCTGTTTTGTTATTGCTTTATTTTTATTAAGCGCCTGTTACTATAATAAGAAATACCGCGCGTATTTGTCCTTAATCTGAAATTTGAAGCATTTTCAATTATCCGAAAATTTCGATTTTCTGAAAGAGGATCAGTCCCATTTACTTCGGATAATCGCGGTTCTACTGTACTTAACGAAGCAGACGTAAGATTGTACGGTTAAATACTGATAATCATATTAGTTCATGCAATGACTGCATTTTTTAAAACATCTAAGGAACCCATATTTTCAATTTTTACATCTTCGTTTAGGGGAGAAAAAAAAAACTTTTAAATGCAATTTGTTTGAAAACTGCATCTCAATTTATTTCTGAAATATTATTTTTTTTGTAGTTTTTAAAGCCATTCTGTAATGGTGGCAACTGATGTACTCCACTTCTGTAGAAACTAAAGATAAAATAGTAGATTGCTATAAATTTCGTTGCCATTTTCTCATAAAAACTAAAAAAATGTGTAATCAAAATACGTGCTATTCCAAGAATATAGTCTGCTATAAAAATGTATTTTAAAGTACATATGTATGACTTTTTTTTCTCCGCAATTTACTTAATTCCTATGAAAAAGCTGGAAGAACGCAATTTTATTAATCCGTGTGTAATAACCGTTTCCGAATTTTGAAAAAATATAAATGATTTCTGATAATATAAGGAGCTATTATAAACAATATTCAAATTTCAGTATCCATATTAATGTTACAAACAAATGAAGGCTTATGAATCATTAGATACCCGATTTTTTTTGTCGAGTTTCTTGAAGAATGACGTCATCGCTTTTGGCTGGGTTTTTGTATTATTCCATGATAGCGACGTCCTATGCGTACTTTTCTACAGATTTTTTAAGACTGGGTCCTAAATGTGGAATTAAGTGGATGTCTTAAGTGGATGCCGAAGACGTCATTTTATCTAATATATAAAATGGAAAATTTGTCTGTCTGTAATGCTATACAAATCTACAGTTTGGAAGCCGGAATTGTGAAATGTTACGTACATGTGTATTAAAACACGGCTGAGGCAACTAAATTAATCCGGAATTGGAATAACTTATAGTTAATTTTTAATTAATAAAAAACCACCCATTTAACAGCAATTTCCAATCAAATTTAAACATTTATCGTTATATCTGTTGCCAACAATTAAAAATCCACAATACAGTTCTTACCACAACAATTACTTTTCTATTGTAAGATTTCCACATGAAAAAATGAAATAAATGGTTTGACGAATTTAAAAAGGGGAATATTACATCATAACTTTTCTACTGTAAGATCTCCATGTGAAAAATGAAAATAAAATCAATAGCTTGACGATTTAAAATCAAAAGGGAATGTTACGTCATAAATTTTCTGTTTTATGATTTCCATGTGAAAAATTATAATTATTTAATTAATTTGACGAATTTTAAAAAAAAGGCATATTACGTCATATTGGAAATATCGAGGCTAACGAAAAAGACAGGCTACCGCGGTGGGTCCGATTCTTCTTTTTTTACAGGCCGCTGGAGTCACGTGATGCTCGAATGCACCAATGAAGGTGTGCGAAAACAGCATCACGTGACTCCAGCGGTCTGTAAAATAAGAAGAATCGGACCCACCGCGGTAGCCTGTCTTTCTCGTTAGCCTCGGGAAATATAAAGAACGTGGTGAATATATAACGTCATATAAGTGTGGAAAAATGTATTGAAGCATGATAAAAACTCGATTATGGAAATATTTGCTTATTTTAACATTATCACTCCAATGATGAAAGGAAATAGGTTCATTTATAACTGTATTATTTTGCGTCTGTTATATAAATTTATACATCTTTATATTGGTTTTTATTTGATTCCTATGTCTAACACTTCGACTGTTTTTTTCTTTTTTTTTATGTTGTTTGTTACATTTATAAATTGGTTTTTCAAAACTAACATTCTTACAATTCCGGGCAACGCCGGGTACTTAAACTAGTCTAAAATAAAAGCGTGTATTTTAAGTCTTAAAACTGAAATATGTTTTGTACTATCTATAATTTCTTTTTCTACCGGGTGCGACACTAAGTTCTTTGGAAGCAGAATTTCCGTTTTCTAGTTTATTTAATTGTTTTTGGCCCATTAAAACAGCCCGATTGAGAAGGCAAGATATGAGTGCGATGCGAGATGAGAGGTATTTTGTGTCATAGATGTAGGATTTTTTTTTTATTTATAAATACAGAATTCTTGAGACTTTCTTAGTTCAGCCCCACTCTAGTATTTCATCGGAAGTTTAATGCCAGAAAAAAACTAGTATGTTGTAGCCATCACAAAACTTTCTTCTATATAAATCACGTCAATTAAATCATTTAAATAGTACAAGAAATAACAAAGATTTAGCACCAATTCATATCAAAGTATATCTGAATTTGAAGTTGGATGAAAATTCGTGCATTAGTTGTTGAGATAGAGCTATGACGGAAATTCTGAAAAAATGTAGCATACCAGCGCCACCTGTTGAGCGATTTACACCAAAAGTAAACAGCACTAAACGATATCAAGGTATACCTGAATCTGAAGTTTGTTGAAAATCCAAGCATTATTTCTTGGGATAAAGCTATTGCGGAAATCGCAAAAATACAGCGTAGCAGCGCCACCTGTTGAGCGATTTACACCAAAAATCAAACAGCACTAATTTATACGCCAATTCATGTCAAGGACTAAGTAAATCTGAAGTTTGATGAAAATCCGTGCAATAGTTCTTGAGATACAACTCTTGTAGAAATCGTGAAAAATGCAGCACAGCTGCGCCACCTGTTGGGCGATTTACACCAAAATTTAAACAGCACTAATTTATATCAGGGACTAACTGAATCTGAAGTTTGATGACAGTTCGTGCATTTTTTCTTGAGTTAGAGCTATTGCGATAATCATGAGCAATGCAGCATACCAGCGCCACCTGTTGGGCGATTTTCACAAAAAAGTAATCAGCACCAAACTATATCTGGGACTAACAGAATCTGAAGTTTTATGAAAATCCGTGCAGTAGTTCTTAAGATATAGCTATTGCAGAAATCGTGAAAAATGCCGCATAGCAGCGCCACCTGTTGGGCGATTTTCACCAAAAACTAATCAGGTCCAGTTTATATGAAGTTCTAACTAAATATGAAGTTTTGTGAAATTCCGTGCATTAGTTCTTGAGATAGAGCGCCCACAAAATTTGTGTCACATACAGACTCACAGACAGAGTGACAGAATGACAGAGTTACAGAGTGACAGACAGACTCACAGACAGACATTTTCTAAAAACCATCAAATCGTGTTCTGGACATTCTAAAACGTATAAATCCGTCGAAAACCGGAAGTCGAAATTTTTCACGAATCCAATACTTTCTTCTTGTAAAGATAGAAGAAAGTAAAAAGAGAAACAAATATATTTTAAAATGAGATATAGCAAAATATTAATCTCTTTCCCAAGATGATAACCAAGATATCAGATATAAAAATATCACATTTGAAAATATGTCAGATTAGCAAATGTTCAAAGAATAAAAAAGTCTCAGAGTGAATCTGGTAAACCCCACCACCACGTTAAGATGAAGTCTCATATCAGTGGAGATCCCTCCCACCACCCAGAAGAGCTGACCAATATCCGGTTGAGTTTTTAATTTTGCTTTATTTTATATAAGAAAGCGAGAATTTTTAGGTATCCTAAGAAGCATTTTTTTAATTCCTGCATGTGTTGATCGTGATCATTTTAATTATCTGTAAACTGTTTAATTATCTGTATTTCAAAATAATAATAAGATTTTTATTTTATTAGTAATGAGATTTATATTTTCAATTTTAGAAGATTAAGAATTTTAAAATTTTCAAAATTATACAACTGACTATAAACTGTTTTATTGACATATATATGCCTGCATCTCGACTCTCATATAGAAATGATTTCTTCACTGATTCATAGTGAAGTTATGTGCTGTAATTTATAAAAAAATTTCTCTGAAATTCTAAAATTATTGTCCGGGCAACAAATTTGTAAATAATATTTTGTAATTTTAAAGATGGAAATTTAATATGCTAAAGTATTTTTCTTAATTTTTATTTTATCATACGAGTGAAATATATAAACTTATAATCCGTATATATTTAACTTTTGTACTTATGAATTAGGACCGAAATATTAAATATGGTTAGCAATCCAAAAATTCATGCAATTAACAATATTATACATATAATATCCTTATAAATCCGTTTTGGCAAGCTCTTCCGACCCCCCTTTTCCCCAAAACTTATTTTACGTATTTAATTTATGCATTATTTGTGTACCTAGTGTTTGGAGTGTTAGATGCACATTAAAAGTATATCACGAACTGCTTGGCTAGGAGACATAAATTGTTGTGAAACATGAAAAAAAAATCCCATTTTTTTTAAAGCACACTTTATTTCAAAAACTTTACATTACACATTATGATATACATTAAAATATGCAGTTATTGATAATATTTAAAGAATAAGCGTAACAAATAAAAGAAACAAAAGCAAGACCCATGTTATTTTGGTATAAAACTCATCAATTATTAAAGTAAAAGAACAGACGGGTGATGGTGAAGAAATTTACTTAAGGTGTTTCTAAAATTCCCTGCTCAACAACGCGAAATTTTCTGACACATTGTCTGAATCCACGCTTTCCAAACTGCGCGACCATTTTTCTCGCGAATTTTTCGACCGATTTCTTTCCTTTTTTTAATTCAAAAAAAGGTAATCAGGTTTGTTGGAACCTATATATACAACCAAAAAGTATAATTTTCATTGATTAATTATTTTTTCGAACTCGCAAAAGTTAAAAAATACATAATTTTTCTTTTGTTTATATAATGACTATTATGTCAAAAATTAACTTTTAAAGCTAAATTTTAATATAAGGTCTAGAGAATCGAATGCCCCTTGCATAATTTGGAGACCTAATTTATTTCAGATGCTTGTGACCGGAAAAAAAACGGTCGCCGTTTGAAGTTCACAACAAGCACTCGCAGCTACTCCACGTAGCACAAGGGGCATTATTCTTTGTTTACACACGAAAATTTAAGTATAATAATAATTAAGTAATATAAGTGAAATGTCATTAAATATAATTCAAAAAATACATATGTGGTATCTCGTTTCTTTATAACCGAAACATTTCCGTAGTAATAATGGGAAATTTACACAAAAAAAATAGAATCTTCTTAAAAGTAGATTTTTTTCACCAGCTCTCGTTCTAAAATATATTGTGCATGCAACACTCCCTAACATTAAAAACGTTTCATAAAGTTTGTGCGAGATTTTTAGAGTATTGTGAATAGACCATCACCTCTTCGAGTTGACGGTTGAAATTCCAGGATTAGTTAAAACTCGATTCGCATATGAAAATGCAATTGGTCTGCCAAATCATATCTTGGTGGAAAACACCTGCAATCCCGACTTTAGTGGTTGACTGGTTGGTTTACTATTGTGTTTTCCTTCTCCGAGTCCTCTGAGTTTTCATACCTTTGGGTGCAAGAAAACAGAATGATAAATCTACCGATCAACCTTTAAAATCAGGTCTGCAGGTTGTTTCCACCATGATATGATTTGGCAGACCAATTGCATTTTAATATGCGAATCGAGTTTTAACTAATCCTGGAATTTGAACCATCAATTCAATGAGGTGATGATCTGTGGAGTCGCTTCCCGGTCTAGAAGAACTGAGGCGGAAGGAGAGTAAGTGCCAAAAATGAAATTTTACAGGAGACGCCAAAAACTGTTTGAATAGTTTCTATTTCAGCAAAATTCTTTATTAAATACGTTTACTGGAAGAATTTAAAGTGTGGTGCCAAACCTGGGTGCCAAACTTAAAAAGACTAATTATAGGGTTTATTTGTTGTTATAACAAATACAGTATACATAATTCGGAGTAAGTTCAGAAAAATATAGTAAGTTACAGTTATCCCAGAGTGCCACATACAAATATAAAGTCATTACTAACCTGACCATGATTTTTATTTATTATTTTGTGGAAAGCTACACTGTAAAAAAAAAAAAAAAAAAAAAAAAAAAAAGACTAAAAAACGGAGATTCTACTTGCAATCTAGACGCCAGTACCATCTTCGTATTTTTACGGAAATTTTTCCCCATAACTTACAGAAACATTTCCATTTATAATCACAAAAACAGAATTTTTTCTGTAATTTATGGGGAAATTTTTCGGTAAAAATACGGAAATAGTGCTGGCGTCTAGATTGCCAGTAGAATCTCCGTTTTTTTTTTTTTTTTTTTTTTTTTTTTTTTACAGTGTACCTGTTACCCGCGGTTGATGTTCACGGCACAGAATGAAAAAAAAATTGAGACCCACCGGTGATGATCATGGCAGTGAATGTGTTAATAAACATGATAATAAATTTAAAAAACGGAGTATGTACTGACTCTCTTTCCCATGCTATTGGCATTGCTATTTACTATTTGATCAACGAAAAAAAAACCGGAAAAATTTATTGGCACTTACACCCCGTTCCAAGTCAACGCCTCAATTATTCTAAATGGTTGTTTGTGTTTTGTACCAAGATAGTAAATAATGCAAGCGTTAAAATAAATCACACAGATAAACAATTTATTAACAAATTTATTAACTAAAAATATATCATTACATTATTAATATTAGATTGTAACGAAAGTTTTCCGCCAAATCACAATTACACAATACTAATTATAATATATATATAATTAACTGTAATTTTATAGATAACCACCATTCTGCCAAACATTCACAGTGTCATATGATACTACATTAGTACCTAAAGCTGTGCACTTTATTCGGTGACATTCTGTTGCTGACTTTTTGCAACAGAACTGGAAGTAAATGATGGTTCTAACCTGGTAGCATGATAGTTCCATTTCATACACCTTGTACTTAATGATAACTATATTTTTTTACAAATTTCACACACTGTTATAAAGCAAGTCTCTTTCTTTCAAATGCCAAAAATCGTTTTACAAAATATAAACAAACACGTGAACGCGAATTGTTTGCACAGACCGTATTAGCTGTTGCGAGACACTTTCGTTACAACCTGATATAAACACAGATGTAAGTACATTTTACAGCGAAAAATTTATATCGTTTGTTACCTAATACATCATTTCGATTAACAAATGCCACGTTGTCTTATCAACCGATAGTCGAAACAACACCATAAATTACGAGGGACACTAAAACCACGCAACGGATCTTTAATATACGCTGTACCACTGAGTACGTTAAACCTTAGTACTTTTACCACGAATATGTTTTTTGTGATTAAAAAAGGAAGAAATTTGCCAAGTATACGATTGTCCGACAAGCCAGAGGTTGATTACAGCCGATGCGAAAAATTCACGTAAATCGAATTTCGACAGATGCTCTTAAAAAGTACCAATGCCAAACCAAAACAAATTGTATAAAGCCACATATTTTAGAAGATTTTAATTACAGTTCAACTTTCAAAAAGCTGTAAAAAAATGAAGCATCGGTGAGAAAGACCTCAAAATTTGACCTGAATATACGCAAAGAAGGGGGAAATGGTATGGCATAAGAATAAAAATAGTTCGAAATTTTAGCAATAGATGGCGCTTCCCTTTACTCGTCATAACGTAAATGGGTTCTTCTATCAGTGACATTGAAATCCTAATATGACAGCTATTGCATGAGTTACAGGTTAAACCGACTGTACTGTTCAGTGTGCATCACTGTATCTGTTTTTTACTATAAAAAATGATTTATAGGTCATTGAACAGTTGTGGCAATCTTAGTGGAAAGCCCATCCACCGCGACAAGGTGTTGCCACATCGGATGGGGTCGGTTTTTAATTGTCCTGCCAAAAACCGTAGAAAAAGCAGCAATGAAATCGGTTTTTAATTGTCCTGCAGCCAAAAACCGTAGAAAAAGCACCAAAAATCGGTTTTTAATTGTCCTGCAGCCAAAAACCGTAGAAAAAGCACCAAAAATCGGTTTTTAATTGTCCTGCAGCCAAAAACCGTAGAAAAAGCACCAAAGAAATCGGATTTTAACCCTCCGAGCGTCTTGCAAAAGGGCAAAATTGTAATGTGTTTTCTTTGAGTTTTGTTTTAAATGCTAAGTAAATATGATTCTTTACACATTATAAAAAAATATATTACAAATATGAATATAATCCTTGAAAGTATTAATCATTCTTCAACGTATTTAAAATTCATTAAATCTATAGAATTATATTATCTTAAATATTGATTATATTGCTGTGAAAACTGGAGCTTAGTGAACGAAATATTATGCCCCAAACACTTAGAGGGTTAATTGTCCTTGCTCATTAAAAAAACAGTTGATATTTTTCTGTAAAGATCTAAAAATTGGTATTGTGATGGTATTGTAATCTATTGAACTCTGGGGGAAATTTAGAATAATAAGCCAAAGTATTTTTTTAAAGAATATATCCAGATAATTTTGAAGTACAGTAAGCCAAACATGATGATTAACTTGTTTAATTACATAAAACTTACAATAATAATAATTTAGATATTTACAGAACAATGAACGAATGTGATATCTTAAAAACTAACTTAAAACTAAATATATAATATAAATAAATTAATTAATGTTATACATACTACATTAACAATACACTAATCCCATTTCTGATTTTTTAAAAATTTAAGGGGTCAGGTGCCTTTTAAAGTATTGAAAAATCGATTTTTTAAAAATAGCTTATAATTAAATATGATAATTTATGTACATTTAAGAACCCCTTTAAAAAGTTAGGTCTGAAACACTTTTAACTCCTTCTATATGGTCAAGGGGGGTGGGGATTTAATCCTTAAAGTCCATTTTCTCAAAAAGGCGATTTTGGACATTGCACACACGATTTCTGAAAAATGGCCGCCCACAATTTCATGAAAATTTCACTGAATGTATTAAACGTATAGAGGAAGAAAATGACCTATTATTAGTATGTTTCTCAAGTTATGAGTTTAGAATTCACGACTACTTTTACATAAAAAAAAACACTCCGATATTTCGAATTTCTTTGATATTTTTTTCTCGGGATATTTTTTTCATTCTATATTTTTTACTGTAGGTGGTTTTGAAAACTCATTCTATCTGTACTCATTACAAAATCTTGGCTGAATTTAGCATTTCAAGCATGAAAAATCATGCACGCAATGCCTGCAAGAATAATTCTTTCGTAAAAATTGTATTATCTATAAAAAGAAATTAAAAAACTTTAAATGTGTATATTTCTTTTGAGAACGTTTATTGATAAAATAAATCTTTCTTAATATGTATTTTAAATTTTATAGAATAGAATTAAATTTTATAAAAGTCAGTTACAGAGTAATTGCAACTCTTATAGAGGTCACTTTTTCACATATTTTATTAGTTCAAAGAATACCTGATTCCATAAGGGATCAAGTACTTTTAAATCAAATAGTTTATTCTTTTTCTTTTTATATTTATTCATATTAAAAATGTAATATTTTAAGCAAAATAAGTTGTAAAAAAAACCCCTCAACTATCGTTTCTAAGTCATTTCATTAATAATGGATATTTCGTAGCTCAATTTCGCCAAAATGGCGTAGCCTGATTTTCACAAAACATTGACATTTTGCATAACTAATAAATATTCTCAAAATATCTTAAATTTTTTATTATCCAGTTAATTCTAATAATATTATGCTTTATAATGTATTGAAAATGTTTCCGAATTCGTAAATTTTAATAAAGTATTGCCTTAGGTTATTACAAAATACAAATTTTGTTTTAATGCAGATTATTTTGGATTCTGTTATTCTAGATAAAAAAAAAAAAAAAATAGTTTATATGGGTAAGTTAGGTGGGTGCTATCCTCCGCGCTTTACATCCGTTTTTTTTTTTTTTTAAATATATATATAAAAAACATAGTTGATTTCCTAAAAAAGAAAAAGCCGAAAAAATTCAGCGCTGCCACAGGCGACAATTTAATTCTACCTCACACCACTTTCTCCAAACTAAAATTACTGACATACTGTTCGAGAGCATTTGCAGGAGAAATATATACTACAAAATCTGCTTTTTTTTGTACTGGTGCGAATAGAATAGAAAAATAGTCGCCTGTGGCAGCCCTGAGAATACGGTTGTTTAAATATCCCTATTACTTTATTTCTACAAGTGCGTCTAACGATATTTTAAAAAGTGCTTAAACATTTTTTGACATTTAAAAAGTACGCAACCTTGAAATTGGGCCGCGCTATATTGTTTTTAACTTATTCATGCTCAGAGAGATGTATACAGGGTGTTCCAAAATCTGAATGACAAATTAAAAGGTGTGATTAAAAGCATCTAGAGGATGAAAAATCACCATAGAACATGGAGTCGCAAACCGCCCATTTAATCAAACATGCAGGATTTTCTACCCTAACACAACTTTTGCTGATGGACATAACTTTAAAAAAATCTGAAGCATATTATAATGCAACTTTTAACAGACATGATCACCTTTAGTGCAAATATGATAATATAAGAAAATAGTGGTAGATGTTTCCTTTATACGTGCCAGCAGTATTGACGCTCCCCATTTTGGACCGTGAATATGAGTTCATACGATATGAACGATTGAGTAAGCACGCTGTTTTTTCAGAGCTTTTCGTGATGTTATCACATTTCATAGAAACCAAAGTACATATCGTAATTTGTTTTTTGCAATATTTTTATTTTTCGCAAATTTAATACCGTCATGCCGACTTCAGTTAGGGTGAAACACCCTGTATTTGTGATTAAATAAGTGATTTGCGACCCTATGTTCTATGGCATTTTTTCATCCTCTTGATGCCTACTATCACCCCCTCTTAATTTGTCGGTCGAATTTCGGAACACCTTGTATATATACATACAGGGTGTCCCAAAAAGGAGTACCTATTTTTAAAAATGAATAATTAACAAAAGAATAGAGTTATTAAAAAATTCTTGCAGGAAACGGATGTGTGAAGTCTAGAATTCTGTTTAGAACATTTTATCATAATAGTTCACAATCTGACCGACAGATGGCGCTACAGCACATTTTGGTGGCTATATTACACCATTTTGAAGAATTTACGCAACGACAACTACTGTTTCCCTTGAAATGGTTACTACTGAACTTTCACTGACCACGTCTACTTCTGCCTGGTCTTCACGTAAGCTTCGTTTGTTCATATAGCCACCAAAATGTGCTGTAGCGCCATCTGTTGGTCACATTTTGAACTATCATAATAGAGCATTCTAAACAAAATTCAGGACTTCACACATTCGTTTCCTGCAAAAAATTTTTAAATAGCTCTATTCGTTTGTTAATTATTCATTTTTAAAAATGGGTACTCCTCTTTTGAACACCCTGTATATATATATAAATCAGCTGTTAGCCGTAACTTCCTTTATGTAAGATTTAACGACAAATTAACCCGATAATTAAGCGAAAGAATTCCCTCTCCAATAATTAAAACCTATGCAATTAACCAATTCATTATTACATTTTATAATAAACAGTACTTTTTGATAATTCAACTTTACATTTTTTTGTTTTTGTATAAGTTTGTTTTGTATATTTTTTGTTTTTTTGTATTTAAGATAGAGATTTAAACTTTTTTGCGCATGTACTTTATCATATATGTGACAAATCTGCGAGGCCTTCAGTTTTTTTAAAATAAAAGTATATGAAGATGTGTTAGATTTCATAGTTTTACACTCTATATATGTCAGTAAGAAAATTATATTAAATGTAATATTAGATTATCTAAAAATCCATGCGCAGTCTTGTGTAATACACATTTGAAAATCTTAAAAAAATTAGCAAAAATATCAATATTTAAAAAAGTAGTAGGGATTTTTAAAAATTCAAGTTCGAAATATATTTTTTAATTTTAATTAAATATGAAGTCGATTTTTTTTTAAATTTCAAAATATAGTTTTAATTCATCATTGAAATGCAGTTCACTATCTGAAAAATAGTTATTAAAAAAAAAAAAAAATTGTTGAAAAGGTAACCTGTGCCCTTAAAGTCATAACTGAAGAGCTAAGTGGAAGAACATGTTAAGTAACAAAAATTACATTTGAAAAAATTGAATGTGAAAGTTTTTGTGGTCAATTTTAAAGATTTATTTTCTGTTTGATACCATGTGTTTAAAATATTAGCAGGTGTGGTACTGAACTGTATCAAAAAAACTTATTCATATTTAATTTTTAAATATTAAAAAATATTAATATTATTTACATTATTAAATAATAAAATATTAAATATTAATGAATAATGTCTTAAATCTTCAAGTCTAAAATAGAATTTTGGTATTTTAGCTTTACCATGTGATAGAATACCTGATAACGCCTTCGTACAAAAGATAAAATAATTTTTAAGAAAATGTAGCATAACATGTTCTTCCACTCAGCTCTTCAATTATAAAGAGCAATAATATTTTTTAATAAATTTGTTTGTTAATTGACGCATCATAAATTACTTGTTGGTTTAGTTAAATCTGAAAATGAAAAAAATGCAGTTATTTTAAAGACACCTGACCCCTAAATTATTCATTAATAAAATTTAACTTAATGCATGCTCAGACCGATCTATTCCTAATCAAATATCCCCCCGTTTGCAACCCCCCATTTAATTGAGAGATGGATCTGCGGTCCTGAACTTGGCCGACCTACCGAATAAGAGAGCGAGCCTGCTCAAACGTGCTCTCTGTTTGGAAATAGAGGAAACATTTAACCCTGACAAATCATGATTGCTTTCCAGGACCCGCAGCATACTGTCCGAATCTCTCAAGCTGCGGTGAGAAACTTCAACCGCAACTTCGCGACCCTCACCACCCACTTTTGGCCCATCTCCATGCTGTGCACTCAAGTCCTCAAGAGGACGATAGGGTACACAGGCTTCTATACCTACACCTGAACTGACCCTTCCCCCCTGCGGTGAAGAACAATCACCGCCACCTACTTCTAACCCCCTCTGAACGTCCCTAGCCTGGGCAGCCGCCCAACGTTTCCTCAAAGCATCCCTATAAGACTGGAGCATGCGCATACGAAGAAAAACGAAATCGTTTACCTGTATCTCCTCAGCCATCCTGTCGTACCTACAGGGCTCAGGAACAGGGCGACGACGGCGAAGACGGCCGAAACTGAAAAAATTAAGAATTAAAATTGGAGATTTAAATGAATACATAAAAACTTACTTCTTGGTTTAAATACTTTTACAATATTTCATATTTATATTTGACAATTTTATAATATTTGATAGTTTTATAATATTTATCGGTACTTGTTAGTTATCACGTCGACCAATTTCGCCAAATTATACAAATCGCCAAACCATCCGCCAAATTATACAAATTGACATAATTTTTATTTTAAATAACGAAAGAACAAATAAATTAGTACAACAATTATAAAAATACAAATAAAACGTAAAAATAATAATCACTTGATGACGTAAACACGTATTGTCAAGTGAATGTGACATTTACGATCAACCATTATTGGCATTTAATCTTACAATTTGGCGACAGTAATTTGGTCGACGTACTTTATCTATCTCCTATATACATAAAATGCAAATGGGAATTTCTTTCCACCCGCTTATAACTTGAGTTCTGTTAAATGGATTACGACTTTGTTCATTAAATGATATTACAGGGAAGGTCTTAGTATATGGCATAAACTTTCTACGTTTCTTAGTTATAAAATTATGAGAGAAAATTGTATAATGAGATGAATCCGATTGTGAAAGATTAGCCTTTTTAAAAAGTTCTGCGATTTCGATTAGACTTGCACAGTTAGTTAAATAAGTTTTCAGGACTGGTTTTAGTATATTAAATATCCGTCTACGTTGTTTAATTACCGAGCAGCGTATATACCGCCCGTACTACGTATGATGGGTAAGTAAAAACGGCAAAATGGTGGTTTAAGGGGCCGTCTGTGATAAAAGTGACTAGATATTTTTATATTTCTTATGCTATCCTGTAATCTAGCAGTCTTCAATAACTGTTTGAGTGGCGCTTAGGATGCCTTGATCAAGAAGGAAGCGCTCAAGAAGGGAAAAATTGCATAAAAATTTGTTTTTAGCCTAATTGAAGGGTGTAGATTTCACTCATGCTATCAGAATTGTGTACTGCTATTGAAAAAAAGCAAAGGTGGTTCGTTTTAATATGAATATGGCCCCCTAAGCAAATTTTATATCCATCATTTAAAAGTAGACTTTATTACCAGTCGTGTGGTACCAGTAACTTTCTTCTACGAGAATTTTTTTCAGAGTCAGTAAGATGTGTTTACTTTTTTTTCCACGACTGTACATATCGTTGCATTTTCATTACAATGTTTTTATTTTTCTAAATATTTTTACCGTCAGCTCGAGTTCAGTTAGGATGAAAAACCCTGTATCTATGACTTTATAAGTGGTTTGCTACCCCATGTTCTATAGTAACAGATGAACATACAGAAACAGATGAAACAGATGAACAGATTATAGAGATTAACATAACAGAATTTTTTTTTTAATTGTATTCAAGGAGGTTAGAGGCTAAGATGTCAGAGAGGCTTTTAAACAGTGGTGAAAATTCTCAATCCCTATCCCTTTTAGTACTGAATTATGTTAAATCGGTACTTTTCGGTTAGCCGGGCGCCAGTGTTATATATATCTATATATATACATGCATATATATAAATATACACATATATACATATACATGTATTGTATACATACACACATATAATATATATATGTATATATACTTACCTGTATATATACATATGTATGTATATATAACACTGGCGCCCGGCTAACCGAAAAGTTCCGTTAAATCTTTTAAGAATAAATTTTGCAGTAATTTTCAAAATCACAACCGAAGAAAAGTTAATTAAATTCGAGAGCTAATTCTGGACAAGGGATATTTTTTTTATAAAACGTAAGTAGAATATTTTTTTAAAAACTCGGCAGCTCTTCTCCCTACTATCTACCCCGCCAACCCCTTACACACCCGCAGCTTCTATATATACACTAATTTCCTCCGTTGTAAAATAAATTTCCCAATTACGTAATATCGAAGGATTTTATGACGACCAGTGACGACCTTCTGCAATCAAATTGTCATTCATTTATCTTTGACTTGGGGATTTTCGGTACCCAAGGCCACATCCACTACTGCCGTATCATCTGTCAATGGATTTCCATATTAAATAAGATTTAACATTTGTAAATAAGCGTGTGTGAAATTGTTAAGTAAAAAATGTCGCTGCCTCTCTTATTTAAGGTCTACAAGAAAACTTTTCTTTTAGACGCTATAAGCAAATCATTCTAAATGTACTGCTTGGAAAATGGCATAATTTTCAAATTTAAATTTTTCTCGCACTTTATAATTTAAATATTTAATAGTTTTCTTTCTTTTTAAAGCCCATGAGTAAATATATTTTTCAACTGAAAATTATTTAGATGTATAACTTAGGCGTTTTAAAATCTGACATAATATGAACACAACTATGAAATAAATCTTTATTCAGATAATGAAAGTTAAAAAAAAAATCTAGTCGTTGGGGGGCACCGTAATACTTACCTATCATGGATATAGATAATATAAAATATGAAAATAAAACATATTTGCTAAGCATTGTACCATGTTACTTTTATTCATAATTTTATTTATTTGGACTCCCTTAAATATAATTAATATAACCCCTTATAGCCCAGTGGCAGGGGAGCAAAAAAAGGCCGAATTCGGAATTAATTAGGGGAAAGCTGGAAATTGTTTTAATCCCATCTGTTTAGGTCTAGAATGAATATGCTATGTTTCCCCCTCGTACTAGGTGAGCGTTAGGAAATATGTATCGAATTATAGTCAAAAAACACGTATTTTTGCATACCATAACAATATCTCAAAACAGCTAACTCTGTCAAAAACATTGTAAATACGAATGTTGTAGAGCTTAAAATTCTGAGTAAAATGAGTACCTACACTCAATACTTATGTTGAATATTAAGGTCACAATTCTACTTCAAAGTTTTAGACCCATCATCAGGGAGATGACCTCAGAATTAATTAGGAGCAAACTGGAAATTGTTTTAATCCCTTCAATTTAGGTCTGAAATGAACGTACTATGTTTTCTTCTACGTACTTGGGTGAACGTTAGAAAATATGTACATATTTATTTTCGAAAAACACGTTTTTTTTTAGTTTCCTTAACAATATCTCAAAACAGCTAACTCTATAAAAACATTGTCATTACAAATCTTGTAGAGCTTAAAATTCTGAATAAAATGAGTACCATCATTAATATTTTTGTTCAACATTAAGGTCGCAATTCTATTTCAAAATTTTGCCTTAATCGATAATCAATAGCTTGAAGCCAGGAGAGACCAAGTTAACTTAACAATATATCAAAATAGCTAACTCTATCAAAAACATTGTTAATACAAAAGTTATAGAGCCTAAAATTCTGAGTAAAATGACTACACTTAATATTTTTGTTCAATATTAAGACCGTAATTCTGAGATATTGTTAAGTTAACTTGGTCTCTCCTGGCTTCAAGCTCTTGATTTGAAAATTTTTGAAATAGAATTGCGACCTTAATGTTAAACAAAAATATTAATGATCGTACTCATTTTATTTAGAATTTTAAGCTCTACAACATTTGTACTGATAATGTTTTTTATAGAGTTAGCTGTTTTGAGATATTGTTAAGGAAACTAAAAAAAAAACGTGTTTTTCGAAAATAAATATGTACATATTTTCTAACATTCACCCAAGTACGAGGAAGAAAACATAGTACGTTCATTTCAGACCTTAACTGAGGGGATTAAAACAATTTCCAGCTTTCCCCTAATTAATTCCGAATTCAACCCCCTAACCACTGGGCTATTAAGCTAATATTACTTTTTGTTGCATTAAAATATCTCAATTTGTTGATTTTCTGTAAGCAAGTAAACGCTAGTGGTTTACAATGGAAGTCTATGGGAATTTGACAAAATATTACAGATACCGCCAATTTGGCGACAGAACAAGGTCCCCCCTATGGATCCCCTTATATGTATGTTGAGGCATTAAATGCTTGACATTTACGATAAGCCATTATTGGCATTTAATCTTATACTTTGGCGACAGAACAAGGTCCCCCCTATGGATCCCCTTATATGTATGGTGAGGCATTAAATGCTTGACATTTACGATAAGCCATTATTGGCATTTAATCTTATAGTTTGGCGATAGTTTTTTGGTCGGCGGGATAATCGAGTAGTACCGAATTGCTTAAAAGAAACATCCTTATTATTCGAAAAATTATAATCGTATTAACTAACAGTTTACTGCGTCGGATTAAGCGTCTCATTTCCAATTAACATATATCTTTGAATTGAAATTTGAATGAAATACAGGGTCATGAAAAATCGAAGAGTGTGAAAAATAGAACTACAAATATCTCGGCAACTAATTATCCGATCAAGTTGATTCATGATGCAAAATTTATGTTTTTTTTATTGTCTTTTATATTCACTCCCTCAAATAAACAATTTAGAAAATTTTTGTATACCTTTTATCAGAACGAATATTTCAAGAGTCCGAAAAAATAGTTCCGGATAATCGAGGTTACTGATATTCAATAGGCTTTTTACCATTATTACTCCCTAAGTACACACCGAATTTCAAGTCACTATCTCAATTTGTTCGGGAGATAGAGCGTTTACAGACACACACACATACAGACGGACGGACAAATTATTTTTCTAAAAATATGTTTTTCGGAATCTCCAGTGTCTGAAACGTGCAAATCCGTCAAAAAAAAATGTTTAGATTTTTAAAACGATAACAAGACACCCTATACTACGTATGATGGGTAAATAAAATGGAAAACCCCTAAAAAGTTAGACATGTTTTATAAATAATTCTAATGAAGTATATGCTTGCAAAATAGGGTTAAATTGCTATCAAAAGTTTTTTATTATATAAAACTTATTTAACCAAACTATCTTGACCGATTTCAACATTAAATAAAACTTTTAAAAGTTTTCGATATAAAACTGTCTGCTGCAACATATTTATCATATAGTTATCTATAAAACTCTGTCTTTTTTCATATTTTTATCTTCAATAGTTTTTGCAAAATAACGCGAGAAAGTAAAAAGGTCACACTAAATTCAATTATGGCATCAGAAGCATTAGTTACATTTTTTTAGAATAGAGATAAATTATAGAATAATTGTATACGATATTCCCACATAATACTGTACAAATACGAAGAATACAAGAATCTCAATGAATCTGCTGTAAAGTCAAAATAAGTCACAGAAGGAGAAATTCTTCAGACCAACGTAATAACAGAATATTATTGTCAAAGCATGGAATTTTCCCTCCCGCCGCGTACACGTCAGTGGTACTCGTTCGGACAGCCTTGGATAACCACTTTGGATGTTAGCCAGGCATATCCGACCATTTCGGGAATTGGTTGGCCAAAGCCCAAAATACACGGTTCATTGGTCTTTGGCGAGGATTCTTGCAGACTTCGCAAAATAGCCTTTTAATTCGCGAACTGGTGATACTTCAGGCTCTAGCTGTAACATATATAGATATATATATATACATACATATATATATTTATATATAAAGCCATTATAAACCATTACAAATTACGGTTCTTGTTAGTTATCCCGTCGACCCATTTCACCAAATAATATAAATCGCCAAATTATACAAATTGACATAATGTTTATTCTAAATAACGACAGAATAAGTAAATTAGTATAACATTAATAAAAATATAATTAAAACGTCGAAATAAAAATCACTTGATGACGTAAACGCGTGTAACTTGCTTCAAGTCAAGTGAATGTGACATTTACGATCAACCATTATTAGCATTTAATCTCACAATTTGGCGACAGTAATTTGGTCGACGGGATAACTAGCAAGTACCCAAATGACCAACAAAAATTGTGAATGTATAAATAACAAAGGGATGTATTCAAATTAAAAATGATGTATAAAACACCATAGACTTATAGGGTGTCCATACATCATTTTTAATTTGAATAAATTTATTATTACTTTCACCTATCTTTACAAGAAGAAAGTATAGGATTCGTGAAAATTTTCAACTTTCGGTTTTCGATGAATTTATATGTTTTAGAAGGTTATTAACAAGACTTGATGGTTTTTAGAAAATGTCTGTCTGTCAGTATATCTTTGAGTCTGTCTGTCATTCTGTCTGTGAGTCTATCTGTGTGTGACAAACACTTTGTGGACGCTCTATATCAAAAACAAATGCACGGAATCTCACAGAACTTTAGATTCCGTTAGATCCTATTATATAAACTGTTGCTGATTAGTTTTTGGTGTATATCGCCCAACCGCTGGCAGCACTGCTATGCCGAATTTCTAATGATTTCCGCAATAGCTCTATCGCAAGAACTAAAGAACGAATTTTCATCTAACTTCAGATTCAGTTAGACGCTGACTCAAGTTGTTGCTGATTGGGTTTTTGTGTCAATCGTCCAATGGGTGGCGGTGTTATGCTGGGTTTTTTTCACGATTTTCGCAATAGCTGTATCTCAAAAATTAATGCACGGATTTTCATCAAACTTCAGATACAGTTAGACGCTGACATAAGTTGTTGCTGATTAAGTTTTGGTGTAAATCATCCCACAGGTGACGCTGCTATGCTGCATTTTGCGTGATTTAGACGATTTTAGCGATAGTCATATCTCAAGAACTAATGCACGGAATTTCATATCTTTATAATCCTCATGATGGGAATAGATTGCAATTTAATTTTAGCACTGTGGTAGCGAATTTTGAAGTATGAACATGTATGAGATAGAAGAAAGTCTTGGGATTGGCACATCCGACTAGTTATAATTTTTCTAGATACATGTTTATTTCAGTTGCGTATATAACAATAGGTAAACAGTTTTTTAAACAAAATAAATTGTATAGATATAGAAAAATATCGGTTGAGTACATGAAAGAGTAAATAGGTTGCTAGATAACATGTTTCCAAACTTCCTTCTGTTGTCAAGGCCATATTTTCTATCTCGATAAGGCCCCTATACTGGAAAAGTACCATTTTTTGCGTGTATGTAAATTAGAGAGAATACTTTGATGATGAATATTTTTTCGGTAAGTAATCAATTATTTTTTTATATTATTTTTCTGTATTTTGACTGAAATGAGTAGCATGCATTTTAAATGTATGTTATGTAATGTGTGTACTGCTTGTATTTAGAATGTTATGAATGCAATGCGGATGCGAACACTATTTGGAAATTTATCACTTGCGCTTGGCTAAAAAATGCATCTATTTCTTTACTAAACTTTACGTGGAGATCTATTATAATTAATATTCACATATTCAAAAGTTCTAGGGACTCCAAAATAAAAAAGCACCCAAGGGCAGAGGGATATTGGCAACATATCTGGAACAACATATTGGGGACATATACACTTAAGAAAAAATGACTTTAGGAACAATGAAACAATATCTACATATTTGCCAAATGCATTAAAAACAAATTGTTCCAAATACCACGCCAAAATGTATCGATAGTAGATATGGAGTCAGAACAAGCAGACAAGCATATACTCTTGGTTATGTAAAATTCTTCAATAAAACTTGTATACAGAAAGTTTAATGATAAAAAAAAAATAAGCTTTTATACCTTTTGATTACCATTTCCTGTAATAAAAACAGTTTTAAAGAAATAAAATTTAAGAATCTATGATATGAACTGACGAAATATGTTACACTATAAAATAGTTATTATGCTTCTATATGATAGAATGTAAAATAGTAAAAGGTGCACATATTTCACACCAAACGTCAGACTCATTATAACAAAATACGGTACTTTTCTGTTAGGCTGGCGCCACTGATATATAAATAAATATACAAATATATATATATATCTACATATCTGTCTATCTATCTATCTATCTATCTCTATATAGATAGATATAGCGATATATCAGTGGCGCCCGACTAACAGAAAAGTACCCAAAATACTTTTATTTATTCTCTGATAACTAAAATGAAAACTTTCATATTTTAGTGCATCTTAGGGGATATTTAACTAAATTTTATTCCAGATTTGTAGCAGAAATTAACCCAAATATTTAAACATCAATTCTTAGCATCCAATTTTATAAATTGATTGAATAAAAGAAGTATTTAAGTCTTATTTTGAACGAAAAAACTTTTAGAAGGAAATGTATTAATTACATTACATAAATATGTGTACTACAAATCCAATAAAATATGTAAATTGTAAACAGTTTATGGATATTTAACGATTCTCGTGAAATGATATCATCGCATGCAACTGTTGATATTATAACACTCTCGCGATAAAATATTCAATTACATTAAAATAAACAAAAATAGTTAAATATCAATATATGTATACATACCAGCAAGACAAAAGACCCATATCTTCTTCTTGAAATAAATAGGATTTGAGTAAAACTAAACTATTCACAATTAGTAAATCTTGATAGCAAAATCAGAGCTGTTAAAATAGAGTATTCTATTTTTTCAAAGAAAAATTTCAAATATTACTTTGCAACAATGAGTCTCGTGCACTAATATTTTTCAACAATGAGTCTTTTGGCTTACTGTTGTGATGCAATTCTCAAATTTTGAACTTCATTTTTTGTACGGCAAAATATTTTTAGTACGGTGTTGCCACACATTTTCTAATTTTTAAACAATTTTCTTGCAGAAATGAGAAAACTTTGGACTGATCAGATATTTAAAAATTGAAATACAAGCCGGGTTTTTTTCGTCATTTGCCATTGAGAATTTGCCTACTGATCCAATTTAATATGTAGATATATATTTTTTCTTTCAATTTGTAAAGGAGCGACCACAAATTTTTAAATGTTTTAATTTCTATAGAGTATGCTACGATTTTGAATTAAGTAAAAAAAATAACAAAAATACTTCAAAATTGTGGTAATCGGGCGATATACTTTGTTTGTGATTCAAAAAGGGATTAATATCGATTCTGTTTTTATTTTGCTGTCATTTTCACAATAGAATTAATAAAGATATGTTTTTCTATAAATTGGAACAGATCGTACTCAAGACCATCAACAAGTCAATGATCCTAAAAGTAAAAATGTAAAAAGTTTAAAAAATGAGCATTGATTTAAAAACTTGAAACTGCAATATTTTCTCTTAATTGCGTCACAATTTTAGTGACTTTTTGTTCCAATAGTTCTGGAATTCGAGATCAAATCTACAGGTAAAGAAAGGCTTTCATCTGTGGAATTGACGTCATTTTAAAAGGGCCGAGGCTAACGAAAATGACAGGCTACCGCGGTGCATCCCAAGTGTCTTTTTTTACAGACCGCTAGAGTGACATGATGCTCTTTTCGTGCACCTGCATTGGTGCATTCGAGCATCACGTGACTCCAGCGGTCTGTAAAAAAAGATAGGTGTGATGCACCGCGGTAGCCTGTCTTTTTCGTTAGCCTCGAAAAGGGCATTCGAATTACCCTACCGGCATCCTTTCATCTCGAAAGGAACGAAATACTTGAGCATGTGAAAATGACGTAATATTTTAACAAGAAGAAAATATATTCAATGATAAAAGTGACATATTTTCGTACGAATATATCTAAATGACGTAAATTTTAGTTATACGTAGCCGTTACTGAAGAACAAGAACTTCAAAAGGCTCCAAAACATTTAATTTCAGAAACCGCTGGTAAGCATTTGAAAATGACATCATTTTGTCGCCATTGTTATGAAATATTTCAGCTTTATGAATAAACTAGCAGGTTACGCCCGCTACGCTAGTTCTATTTTTCCAAACGAACCTTGAATGAAACGAAATATATCAGTGAATATGACGTATTTTAAGCCAATATGGATTCCTACCTGTAATATAGATGAAAACAATATGGAAAATTGGCGATAAGACCTGGATGTTCATTTGTGAGCTTGTTTCCTTATTACGAATACGTGATTACTTGTTGGCTGATGACGGGTTGTTAAAATTTCCACTCCGAAACGCGTCCTGTGTTTTTTTAATGGAGATAAATACAACGTTTTATTAATTAAGTGCAAGCAATATAATTTCTGATTATGGGAAACGATATCATCGCCATTGAGGAATAACATTTTCTAATGTGTTGGATAAAATTTGAGTTATTAAGCACCAACGATTTTACTTGATCAATTACGGTATTATTTAGTAGCACAAGGAAGCCGTTATGACAACATAAATCAAAATGTTTTTTAGTCCCTACACTACTGAAATGGAGTGCAGTACAATGATTGCAGAGGTTGTCCGTAGCATCGAAATACTAATGTTCAGGCGATTCATCCTCACTTGTTTGTTCTCGAATTCCCGGCTTCTCGGCTTTGCGCCATATGTAGTTCTTGTAGTTTAAATGCCATCTCACTATACGTCCTGTTGTATTTCGTAAAACGCAAGTCTACCACGGCTTTTCGCATTTGCATTCTAGCAGAATAAATGCTGTTAAAATTGTAATAGCAGTAAATAACACTGTAGCTTCTATCATCAATTAAAATACTGCACTCTTTTTAGGTGCGTTCGTAATTATATAAATACGTAGCACCTATAGTCGTCGTTCAGTCCGTCCGTCTGTCCGCATGTAACAGAGCAAAAACTACCCAACCGAATGGTCTGAAATTTCAAATATATGATTGCAGCAAAATTTTGTCGAGCCATTTGAAATTTTATGAAAATCGGATGTATAGTTTAATTACAGGGACAGTCAAAATTTTTTCTTTACATTACGGCCAATGGGAAAAATTATTGCAAGTGCATTTTAATGATATTACAGCCTTCCGAATGGTCTGAAATTTTAAAGATATAATTGTTGCAAAATTTTGTTGAGCTATTTCAAATTTTAGGAAAATCGGAAGTATAGTTTAATTACAGGGACAGTCAAAAGTGTTCCGTTACATTACGGGGAATGGGAAAAAATTATTGGAAGTGCATTTTAATGATGTATCAGACTATGCACTTTATGAAGTGCAAAAAATTATACATTCAGTACAATATGGGGTGCAAAAAATAATTATAAAACTAGTTGTAGTACGAACGCACCTCATTTGCCACGTTTGACGAGCAATTTCCAACTTGTTTAATACGTCACGAAAAGCTCTCTCGAAAAAGAAAAAAAATCTTGTTTTAATTCATTATACGACGATTGTATGAGAAGTTTTAGCCCCCGGTACGGTATGCTATTTCTTTCTCCCAGCTTATTTTGTACCTTCTCCAAAAAATAACGTTTCCTTACAGAAGCTAGCCGTAAAACAAAGCAGTACGATTAAATACGCTATAGCAATTTTTTTAACTTCTAAACATCGCACATTTTCAATTTTTTACCGTCGTATTGGGGAAAAAAGTACTTTTAAATGCAATTTGTTTGAAAACTACATCTCCATTTATTTTTGAGTTATTTATTTTTTTGTAGTTTTAAGCAGCATTTGTTTAATTTTGGCAACTGAAGTACTCATTTTCTGTAGACAGTAAAGGGAAAATAGTTGAAAAATGGCAATTATATCTTCTTGTTGCCACTTTCTCATAAAAACTGAAAAAAAAAGTAATTAAAATACGTGCTATTTTGAGAAAAAATATATAAATGAATGGATGTCTTTTTGCTGCATTTGTGTATTATTCTGAGATAGTGACGTCCTACCCATACTTTATTGTAGATGTTTATGATTGGATCGTAAATGAGGAATTCTTCAGTGGATTCGGATGACGTCATTTTATATAAATAAAATCGCGTGTTTTAAATCTTAAAACAGAGCTACAGTAGAGTCCCGATTATCCGAGTCCCGCTTAACCGAGTTTCCGCTTTAACCAAGTTTTTTTCTTCTGATGGACTGATGGCTTCTATTATTTTGAAACAGCCATTAATGAAAAAAAATTATGGCCATTTTTTTTCCCCATTCTGACCAGAAAATCAGAGTTCTAACTTTTTACGACTGCTCTTTCATCTTCACCTAACACTTCATTTATAATGGCTGTTTCATAATAATAGAAGCCATTAGTCTATCAGAAGAAAGTGATCCATTCCAAAGGTATAAGTTCAATTAACTCAGATAATCCGGACTCTATTGTATATTTATATACATATATATATATATATATATTTTTTTTTATCAGGGCGACACTAAATTCTGAAAAAGCAGAATTCCTGTTCTCTAGTTTTATACTTCTTTCTTTGATTAACAGAAGTAATATTCATCTTTTTCATAATCGGAATTTCCATTGGGTTGATGCATGATTGCGTCATCCCTGAAAATTTATTTAACAGTGTAGCTTACATCAAATTTCGTTCGGTAGAAATTCTTAAAAAAGGTAATCTTTAATAATCGGGTTCACAAATTTTAAAAATTTCCCCGTAGCTCTATAAATAAGCGAGCTAGAACAATGTTTTATACACCTACTCCCAAAAACTAATATTGCATTTTCGACCAAAATAGAATAAACTTTCCGGTTGGAATACAAAGTTGCGTTTTATATATGTAGTAGATGATTATATAATTTTTTGTAAATGACTTCATCATGAAGGTTTCACTTGTAATAAAAACGGTGCTTTCAACATTATATTTAGTGCGTCAATTGGCGAGATATCGGATTACGGAAGATTAGCCAGGAATGCTATCAACAACTACGTAATGAAAACGCTGAAAGCTGAAAAATAAGAAGTAACATATAATAATAAACATATGATCTAAGCTTTATCGCAGCAAGCACTTTTTTTTAAAATCGCGAGATTTATGCAAATAATATTAATACATAATTACATAAATATCCATAAGAATAATCTTTAATTCGGAATTCCTGAGATGGTTAATACTAACATAAAAATAAAAATAAAAATAAAAAAAGGGGAAGAAAAATAAGGGGGAGTGGAGATTGCATATTTTTTTTAGGTAGATTTCGTAAGAAATACTACCTATTGCAGTCGTTACCATTGCGCGACTTTTGAAAAATTCCTTCACAACTTTTCATTATAGAATCCCAGGAACCCAAAACCACCCCCCACCTAAAAAGTATATATATATATATATATATGGGCTCTGCCCCCTGCAAGCTACGCTCGCCAACCCCCGTTCAGACACTCCAGAATCTAAAAGCACTAAAAGTGAAAGTAAGCAGCAATTAATAAACAACCGTTTCAATTCCACAATAATAGCATACATAATATATTGTCGGCCAGATGACAAGCAATGGACAACAGTAACCTTTGCGCCCGTAAAAAAAATAGAAACACCAAATTTTAATTTAAAAGAAGATCCTTCATTACCTTTATAACTCTATCTTTTTATAATTTTACTGTAGTGCATCTACGGTTAGACTCTCTTTTTATGGCTCCTCTAAGATGTGTTACACAAATACTCATTTACAGGGTGTGGAGTTGCCTTGCAACTAGGTATTCTTTCAAAGCATCAACTGTTTACCTCTGGCTTTTATGTAACACATTTTATGAAGAAACTTTTGGTTCGAGCCGATGAAATAAATTATAGAAACGAGTCTATTAGCGACATTGTGGTTAGGAAGGTTTTAGTCAACATTCAAAAGCTGAGGCCTTTAAGACTTTCTTAATGGTTTTTCCTGTATTTTAATATGACACACTATCGCTCACCCGCAAGAAAAGTGACACATCTCGACAATAGTAAATTTCACAGGACAGGGAAAAGAAAATTTGCAAGATTTTACTGCAACATGTAATTATAGCACTTAGTTTTGCATGTAGGAGTAAAAACGTGGATAAAAGCTTAAAACCCTTAAGAATGAAGACGTAGATGTGGTTTGAAGGTTTGTGTAATTTTACCTCCCCACACAATCCACCTCCCTTCTTTGGTCACGAATGGACGAAGAGCGTAATAAATCGATTTTGAGTATAACTACACTTATGAAACGTCTTCTATAGTAATACGCATCTATGACAGACCTTTTAGTGGAATAAAAAGAGAAAAAAAATTGCAAGATGTGTCACTTTTCTCGCGGGTCCGCGATATGCTGTCTTAGTGATTATTTCTTTTATATGTGTATTTTTTAATACTTAGTCAATTTTTGCATAATAATAGAAAGTGGTGTCCAAAATACAGGATGCAAATGAGATGAAAATGTCTTCACTTACAGAATAAAGAAAAATAAACTACGAAGTTATTATTATGTAATAATTTTTAAAGGGATAAAACTACTTATGTATTTTTACACCCTTATATTTAACTCAACGTAGTTTTTGTATGTAAAGAGATAATTTTATAATCAATTTTAAACCCACTTCCTGCTAGAATATGGTAGAATTATGGAAGTTACGGACAATATAAACTTTTAACATTTTTTTTTTTAAATTAATACATTAATTTTAAGACATTTTGTCGTCAGCCAGCCACAGGTGATCGATTGCCCAATATTCTCTGTAACTCGTACGAGTTGAAACAAGAATGAATTTAGTGATGCGCAATAAACATTCCCCAAAGTATGTCAAATAGCTTTGAAACTACAACAATGCAACGTTTTAAAGGGTAAAAGATAGATAATCTACTCCATTAAAATCCGTGCGTAATCCTATGTAACCTCAAAAACTCGGAAACCACCGAGCTACGAAATTTGGCACACAAGTTGCTGTTAGAGGGCCCCTGAACGATTGCGGCAAAAAATTCGAAAATTTTAAATAGATTTTTTTTTAATTTTACGTTTTTGACAAATTTTTGCTTTTTTCTATGTTCAACCCGTATTTGGTGAGTCCTAACCAGTTTTAAACGTTTAGTGCAATGTGAGATATACGTATTACGTGCACCACGCTGTAATACTGAGACGATGTAGCGGGTATTACGATAATTATTTTACCTCGCACGCAAATAATTAGAGATAGATTTTTTTTATTTTATGTTTTTGACGAATTTTGCCCCCGTTTTTAGGTGCGTTCGTAATTATATAAATACGTAGCACGTATAGTCGTCGTTCAGTCCGTCTGTCCGTCCGCATTACAGAGCAAAAACTACTCAACCGAATGGTCTGAAATTTTAAATATATGATTGTTGCAAAATTTTGTCAAGTCATTTCAAATTTTATGAAAATCGGATGTATAGTTTAATGACAGGGACAGTCAAAAGTTTTTCTTTACATGACGGCCAATGGGAAAAATTATTGCAAGTGCATTTTAATGATGTTACAGCCTTCCGAATGGTCTGAAATTTTAAAGATATAATTGGTGCAAAATTTTATCGAGCCATTTTAAATATTATGAAAATCGGATACATAGTTTAATTACAGGGACAGTCAAAATTTTTCCGTTACATTACGGGGAATGGGGAAAAAAATTGCAAGTGCATTTAAATGATGTTACAGACTATGCACTTATGAAGTGCAAAAAATATACATTTAGTACAATATGGGGTGCAAAAAATAATTATAAAACTAGTTATACTACGAACGCACCTCATTTGCCACGTTTGAGGAGCAATTTCCAACTTGTTTTATTATATGTTCAACCCGTAATCGCGCGAGTTCTAACCAATTCTAACCCAGATAGCATGAACATTGGCAGCAAGTTTGATTTTTTCTTACATTATCATGCCGTGACAAATTTGAATTGGGAAATTCGCAGCAAATTTACAGCAAGGTATACCATCCCCTACTTGCATGAGTAGTTTGTTGTGAAACTAATGGCAAGATTGTCTTTAATTCACGAAAGTGACGAAAGCAAAATATCCCTCTGTTGAGAGAATAAGACAATCAGCACATACGCAGAAATTGCAGAAATTTTATTCGGTTGGTACCGCTTTTTCTAAACGCTATGCTTATCAAATACCAAAAAAGGCTCGTATTGAATAGTACAAATATTACCTTAACATGTTTATGGTGATGAAAACTATGCTTATACCATCTGAAGGCGTGTTCGCATCAATAGACCTGACCAGGTCTATGGACCCCTCCAAAGGGGTTAAACTTATAGTGTAACAGCCGTAAACAGATAGTTGGGCGTGGAAAGATTACTACTTTGCAGTAAGATTGCAGCATCTTTGATTACTCCTTTGCCGTTAATTTGCAATAAATTTGTTACACTATGAATTTAACTTGCACGACAAGTTAGCTGCAAGTTCAAAGTGTGGTGACTTCGGCGTTTGCATAATCTTGCTTCAGTCTTGTTATGAACTTTCAGTCTTGTCATGCTGAGCTTGCTGTAAATTTGCAGGTTTTCAAAGCAAGATTGCTGCAAATTTTCTGAAAATTAAAAATGCTATCTGGGAAAGGTTTACTGCAATGTGAGATATGCATATTACGTATGCGACGCTGCAATACTAAGAAGCTGTAGCGGGTATTATGATAATTCTTTCACTTCGCTTGCAAATAATTAGAGATTATTTAATTCCGCTTAATTACTATATTTTTTTTAAAATAAAGAAAATTTATTTATCACAAACATCAACAAAACTTTTTATTCTATTTATTCCCTTATTCCAAAGACTTAGTTTTATCGTCTGCTGCCAAAGTAACATGATAAATTAAATTTCATTAAAAAAAAATGCACAATAGTAGAAAAATATTTTCCTAAATCGATAAGTTATTGGACAACTCAATACTTTATCAGGGGAAATCTTATTTCTTATTTAGATATTTAAAAGTTGTTTGTTGTTATTGCATTTTTATGCTAATTTTCGTTTCATATTCGATTATTATTATCCGGGCATAGAACGGGTTAAACAGCTAGTAAATTATACATAAATCATGATGAGTAATTAAAAAACACATTTTCTAATTAATAGTATTAACTTTTATAATTAATCTAATATTAATCAATTTACAGTTATACGTTGAGCTATCAATTTAGAAATGCTAAAAAAATAGTTTAAATATTGTTTTATTTTTTATTTCTGGTTTCAAAAGTCTTACATTTTAAAAAAATTCACTAACTTGCGCTTGCTATCAAGTGTTCTACTAGTGACTTTTTCATAACTGACAAGGAGATGGTCCAAGGTTGGTCTCACCGAATGCGATGAATATTTGTGTTTCGATAGAGTATAGTTAGTACATAAATTTATGACCGTCATAAAGCGCAACACCCAGGGGGTCTTGAGAAAATCAGTCGTAAAGTTTAAGCAACAGTTTATAATCGGATAAATTTCCTGCTTTGGCAAGCGGCTTCGTGATATAGCGGCAGCGTGCTGGATTTGAGTTTCTTTTACCCGGGTTCGATCTCGGCTCGGACTTGTTTTTCAGAACGAAAATTTTTATCAATCATTTTCGAACCGCAATTGAAAGAATATGTATAATAATTCAAATTTACGAAAAATATGAATTAAATGTATGTTTTGTAGCATATAAGTGCTTTTTTAACTACGAAATTTTGCATGTTTAAATATATAATGAAAAAAAAAAAAAGAAACCCGCATATTTTTATGTCTATAGACCAGAAATTTTTTGTTGTTATTTAAAATTATTTATAGTTATTTCAATGAATATCTACAATTTTTAACAGAGAAATAAATTAAAATAAGTGAACACATATATTACACTGCTCAAAACAATTAAAGGATATTGCAGTTTTAGGTGGATTTTGTATCTGGTAAACTGTTTAGCTGATTGATACATGGTCGACAGACATAGTAGGTTATATGAGAATAAATTACACATGTTTGGCAGAAAAAAATGCATTTTATTGCGCATTTGTGTACTAAAGGAAAAAAACACAATTTGTGCATATGAGAAAAAAAGAATAATAAAAGGTGTTTTCTTCAAAGAAAATCATTTTCAGTAGGGGGTATGGTTTCCACGGGCGGCCAGCAACGTTGAACACCTTTGAGGCATGGACTCAATGAGGCTATTAATGACGAGTTGGGGTATTCTGCCCCACTCTTCCAGAAGAGCTCTTTCCAGTTCTTGGAGAGTTTGTGGGGGTTGTTGGCGGCCAGAAACTCGTCTTCCTAGAGCGTCCCAAACGTGCTCGATTGGATTCATGTCTGGAGAACACGCTGGCCATTCCATTCGAACGATTCCTTCCTCGAAAAGAAAATCCTCCACCAGGATTGCACGATGTGGCCTGCAGTTATCGTCCATTAAAATGAAGTTATCTCCGATTGCTGCAGCGTAAGGGACTACAATAGGTCTGAGGATCTCATCCCTATATCGGCGACCAGTCAGAGCTCCATCTCGAATGATGTAGAGGTCAGTGCGCCCGTCAATGGAGATGCCACCATACACCAACACTCCTCCACCGCCAAATCTGACACTTTCGTGCACGAACGCAGGATTATTACTACTGCCACGGTCCCTCCAGATGAAAATACGCCTATTATCCGGATGCACAGAAAAACGGGACTCGTCAGAAAACAGAATATTGCCCCATTCATTTCTCCTCCAGTTGACATGCTCGGTTGCCCACTCCCTGCGGTCGAGACGATGCCTTGATGTTAATCTAACACATACCATCGGTCGGCGAGCATACAGACCTACAGCATGGAGCCGGTTTCGGACAGTCTGAGTTGAAATCGTGGTGCCTGTAGCCGAGCGAAGGTGTTGTTGGAGAAGTGTAGCGTTCATGGTTCGGTGTCTCCGAGCTGTTAACGCTAAATACCGATCTTCATTGGGCGTTGTTGCCCGTCTACGACCTTGCCCTGGTCTTCGGCCTGCACATCCACTCTCCAAAAAACAGTTCCACATCCTGGAAATGACACTTTGTGACACTCCAATGGCTTGCGCTACTTCGGCTTGAGTTTGGCCCCCTTCTAACCTACCAACAATTCTCAAAGCTTCTGAATCTGTCAAATGACTTCGCTTAGACATCGTACTCATCGAAACAAAGCAATCACTGAATGCCGATCATCCTTGTCTTCATTCTCTTTTATCCAGTTGAAAGGCAAATTTCATTCGCTGCCGCTGAAGCGACGTTTTTGACGTCGAACTCAAAATTTGCATACTCCACAGTTTGAAAACCAGAAAAATTTGCATTTGTGATTCTCTCCTTCTATTTTCGGCAAAAAAAAATTCGTTTATATCTTTATTTTATATAAAACTTCAAATATCCTTTAATTGTTTTGAGCAGTGCATTTTCATTTTGTTTCCTCATTGAAATATTTCATGGTTTATTCAAAATATGCTTTTATATTTTTAATATGATTTTTTAAAGTCTGGTATTCTTTATTATTAATTAGAATAAGTGTCTACGTAGTAATTTCTTTCGGAAATCTTTTTTTTTCTAGCTTAATATTTTTATATAAATCAGTTTAATTATATAAATACAATTTTAGGTGTGAATCTTTACATGTTAATATATTTAATGAAAACTAAAGATAAAATAAATAAATAATAATAATAAAAAATAAAAAAAAGTCAATTGGAACTTTTATAGACCATAAAGTTAAGCTAATTTAAAAATTTATTTACTGTCATTTACATAAATAAGGTACAACTTTTCACAGTGAAATAAATGTATCGTTTTTTACCAAATAGCTTTCTAACTTTTGAATTTTTAAAATCTTGGATGCTTATGATTACAGTTAGAATAAAGATACTGAACTGCTAAAAATAGTTGTTACGTAGGCAATAATTACAAAACCAAAAATCCGAAATATGGCGATTCCATGCGGAGAGTCACGCACGTAACGCAGGCTTTAATTTGCATTTATTCAATTATTTATTATATTTTAATGTTAATTCTGATTTTAGGTGGTATGGTAAATAAGTTATTAACATATTTTTTAGTTTAAATGTGTGTAAGTAAAACTCACAGAAATATATCATTTAATTTCATACTCAAAATATGCTTTTTTTCTGAAGTAGAAAAAAGGCACATTTTGAGTAATGAAATTAAATGATATACTTCTGTGAGTTTTATTGCCACACATTTAAATTTAAAAATATGCTAATAACTTATTTACCATACCGCTTAAAATCAGAATTAACATTAAAATTTAATAATTAATTGAATAAATGCAAATTAAAGCTTGCGTTACGTGTCTGACACTCTCCACGGAATCGCCCAATAAAAAAAAAGTTATATTTAGAGTTTAGAAAAGCGTATTAAAAAAAATCATGAAATATTCGAAATACTTTCATATAGAAACAAAATTAAAGTAATATAATTATTTACGCATTTATATCACGTGTTTTAATTTAGATTATTCATTGAAATAACGGTAAATAATTTTAAATAACAACAAAAAATTTCTGGTCTATAGACATAAAAATACGCGGGTTTTTTTTTTCATTATATATTTAAACATGCAAAATTCTGTACTTAAAAAAACATTTATATGCTACAAAACATACATTTAATACATATTTTTCGAAAATTTCAATTATTATACATATTTTTTCAATTGCGATTCGAAAATGATTGATAAAAATTTTCGTTCCGAAAAACAAGTCTGAGCCGGGATTGAACCCAGGTAGAAAAAAACTCAAATTCAGCATGCAACCGCTATGCTACGGAGCCGCTTTCCAAAGAAGGAAATTTATCCGATTATAAACTGTTGCTTAAACTTTACGACTGATTTTCTCAAGACCTCCTGGGTGTTGCGCTTTATGACGGTCATATATTTATATACTAACTATACTCTATCGAAACACAAATGTTCATCGCATTCGGTGAGACCAACCTCGGACCCTCTCCTTGTGAGTTCGTTGCTCACTCCAAATTAATGTATTCTGACGGAAAGTTTTGGGAAGAACATGAAGTAAAAAAAATTAGACAGACAACTTGCTTTAGCTGTAACATTCTGAAATTCCAATGAATCAATTTTTATAATGTCATTATTAACGTTCCATTCCAGTCCCAATGACATAGACCGCTCAGATGGGTTATCTGACATACCGTTTTTGTTACCATAATTCTTTTAACTCATTGAATTTGAATTAAATTTACGCAAGTTCATGCTAGCGTCCTTAAGTACAGTGTTAGCATTGGATGAAAGGTTATAAGCATTTTCAGCTGTATCTGCCCCAGAATAAAGATCATCAACGTACATGGAATTATTTAACATTTCAAAAACCTCAGGATAAAATTCTTTATATTTTTTAATGTGTACCTTAATTGTGACCACTAAGACAAAAGCGCTACACCCAATTCCAAAAGGTAAACATATTGTATTCATCACCCTAAAGGAGTTAGAGTCACTATTATTAAACCAAAGAAATTTTAAGAATTTTCTATCTTCTTTTGCTATTTCTATCATTAAGTATGCTTTCTCAATGTCGGAAGAAAAAGCAACTTCATATGTTCGAAATTTAAGTATCATATCTAGGATTTAAATTTGGACCTGATACCAAAACATCATTTAAAGATTTCGAATGGTTTTCCTTTGATGACGCATCAAAAACTATCCTCACGCGCGTAGTTTCTTTATCTGGCCTTAAAACAGCTTTATGAGGCATATAGTATCCAGACAATAATTCATTATTTTTAGGTTCTTCTACAATTCCCTCACGAAACTGCTCATTGATAACTTTCTTATACTCAGCACATACTACTTTATTTTTATTCAATTTTTCTTTCAAATTATCAAACCGCTTTTTAGCAATGCAAAAATTATTATTAATTTCATGTGAACCTGAATCTCAAGTAAGATTAGTTGTGTACCTATTATTTTTGTATTGCAATTTTCTCTCAAACTCTTCTATTAACAATTTATCCTTTTGAGATAATTCATCACTCTCGTCCGAAATTCCGATAGAATCAATTTCCCAAAATATTCTTAAATCATTAAATTCAACTGCATTTTTCATTACTGCAATATTTTGAGAACAACTATTTCCTTTTCTCAATTCCTGTCCTGTAATTACCCATCCAAAAACCGTTTTTATAGCTCCTGAGTCATTATTAATGGATATTCGTTCGTTTAAAATAAACTCCCAAAACAAGTCTGATCCAATTAATATTTCAACATTCATCAAATCTTTCCCTACACATTCCTCAGCCATTTCCATTTTATTATCCCTCATAAATTCCCTAATTTCTGCAGACGATTCGTACATCTCAGCACCAGATATCTGAGGAACAACAAGCACTCGGATTTTCGCTTTGAAAGATTGATCTAAGCTTTTAATTTCTACCTCTACTATTGCATATACTTTCTCTACCGCACTTTGCATTCTGAAAGAATACACTGATAAAATCTCCTGGCCTACTGGCTTTAAATTCAAAGCATTCACTAAATCTTCACTGACAAATGACCGCTGACTCCCATTATCTAAAAGTACTCTAGTCAATTTTGAACTGAAATCAGAACTTGCGACCGCCTGTAAATATACATTTTTAGAATACATCACATTATTATTACAATACGAAAAAGAATTAACAATTTCGGTACTAGAATTGTTTGCATTTACTGTCACCTCAAATCCATATTTAATAGATTCAGAATTTTGCCCCGTATTGCTTATCTTATCATCCCGAGCGGTATTTAACCCTCTGCTGTCTTTTGTGCAAATAGAACCATGATGATATTGATTTTTACATTTAAAGCAAGACAATTTACTTCTACACTTTTTGCTGTTGTGAAAAAGTTTAAAGCATTTAAAACAGCTACTAGAATTTTTCAATATCTTAAACTTATCTTGCGGGAGCAAGCTACATTTGAATGAATCATGGGGAGAAGAACAAAATATGCATGATAGAATTTGTGCATTAAGAGCGCTAACAGAACTCAAACCCTAAAATTAATTTTTACTACCTTGCTTATCAGGGGGACCTGTATACTTTTGTTTAGTATCTTTAAAATGATTTAGTATAAGAGAAGATTCCCGACACTCAATTTCAATTTTTAAATATCTCAATAGTTCTAAAATATCAAACTCATTTTCATCTGATTTTCCTAAACGTTTTCTATTAAAATTTAGAGCAAGATCATCTGGGATTAATCTAATCAGAATGGGATACAAAAGATGACCGTACATTTCAGTCGTTACATTTAACGACTCTAAACTTCGAATTTGAATTTCAACAATGTCATATAATTTTCTTAACTCAAATATATTAGTGGAGTCCTTGACGGGATTAAGGTTTAATAATTTTGACATATGCCTGTTAACAACTAATTCCTGTCTACCAAATCTTTGTTTTAGTAATTTTATTGCTTTTTCATAATTTTCCTCCGACAAAGCAAATCCGTTTACAACATTGAACGCGACCCCTTCTAAATGAGTTTTAAATATGAAAATTTATCTATTTTTGACAAATTTTCGTTTTTATCAATAGAGCTTTGAAACTGATTCCAAAATTCCATCCACAAACATGGATCACCATAATATTTTGCAATCGCGATTTTAGGCAATTTCACTGTTTCATTATTAAAGTTTAAACTTATTATTTCCTGCATTTTCAGGTGATTCGCTAGGTTTATTAGCTATAACCTTTTGCGCTGTACTATCAGGACTGGGAAGTGTAATTTTTTTCGATTCTTTAATAATTTTTATTCTTGCATTAATTCTGCTAATCCAAGTCGTTATTTTTTTTATTATATTCAATAGCATTCTGCACTTCATTCTCGAATTCTTTATCTTCATTAATCGAACTTTTAATTTCATTATCAAAGGTTTTTAATTCTTTACTCATTTGATCTAAATAACCAACATATTCTTCTAGCGAGCTCTCTGTACATTTTCGCAAATCATCACTTTCCAATTTATTTATATACTTAGTTACCGCTGTTCTCAAAACAGCCCTTTCTTTCTTAAGTTTCACTAAATCATTCATGTTTATTTACTTACACTGTATATCAATCAGAATAAATAATTAAGTTTCTAATCATTAAATTATACAGTTTTTTCTTATATCACATTATTGAATTCGAATGATCACTTTCGTTTTCAAAATAAAATGAATCAGAACAAGAATTTGTCTTCAAACAAAACAGCATATATTTTTTTTATTAATCAGCAAAGTTACTTTTTTGTTATTTATTGTGAATAAAGTGTTTTCAATCAAAAAATAATTAAATGACCATACTTCCTTTGGCCGGTTGCACCATATAGAAACCCTTTGGCTTCGTTCCAAAGTTTGCCGGGTGTAAATATTTTAAGTGATATTACTTTGATATACACTATGACGCAAAAGTTTAGACAATGACGTCATTCAGCTTTAAAATGTAGAATTATGACGTCAGAATTACAAAAACCTGTAAATATATTCAAAAACTGATTTAAAATGCTATGTACAAAAGACAGTCGTTTTATTTGCTATAATACTAATTTTTTTCATAAAAATTCAAATGTGCTTGTCGCAAAAGTTTAGACACTATTCTAAATTTCTTTGAATATTCGCTGGCATATGCAAATTTAGAATCGATGATGTCACAAATTTGGAGTACTTAAGTTCTGCAAACGATTGCGCTTCATAGTCGACATGCCGAGAGCTAAAGAAATTCAAGTGAATGAGGTTTCAAGGATTTGGCAGTTGAAAGGTGAAGGGAAGAGCGTTTCTGAAATTTCTGCTGCTATTAATAGGTCAAAAAAATCTATTTATCGAGTTTTATCGAGTGGTTCCGAATATAAAGCAAAATGTCGGTCTGGGAGGCCACGTGTGACAAATGTACGAGAGGATCGCCTGATACAAAGACTAGCGAGTACTCAACAAATGAGCGTACGTGGAGTTCAAAGCTCATCGGGACTCTCTGTATCAAAGGATACGATTCGTAGACGAATTTTGGAAAAAGGAACAATCGTTTATAGCAAAATGCAGAAGAAACCAGCTCTGAAACCATATCATAAGTTACAAAGACTTATGTGGGCTCGAAAGCATATGTCATATGGAGAGAAATGGCAGTTTGTCATATTTAGCGATGAAAAAAAGTGGAATCTGGATGGTCCAGATGGTTGTTTATCGTATTGGCATGACTTGCGGAAGGAACCTCGACGTTTTTTTAGTCGCAGACAAGGAGGGGGCTCGGTGATGGTTTGGGCAGCCTTTTGCTATAATGGACAAGTATCTCTGACCTTCACCAGTGGTCGTCAAACTTCACAGCATTATACACAGACATTAGAAGAAAACCTACTGCCATTTGCTGAGCTTCTAGGGGGTCCTCAGTGGGAATTTCAGCAAGACAATGCTTCAATTCACACTGCAAAACATTCAAAATCTTGGTTTAATTCCCATAATATAAGAGTTCTCGACTGGCCAGCATGTAGCCCAGATCTTAACCCTATAGAAAACCTTTGGAGCATCATGTGTCGCAAAGTTTATAGCAACGCTAGACAATACTCTTCTGAAAAGGAACTTAAGACATCTATTGAGAATGCATGGTACGATATCGATCCACAAACTATGCAAGATTTAGTTTCTTCCATGCAATCTCGTGTATATGACGTAATACATAAGCATGGATGCGCAACAAGGTTTTAAAAATTGTTTATTTCGATTTTATTTAATTTGTGTCTAAACTTTTGAGACAGCAGTTTATTTTTGTTACCATTTAATTTATTGCAATATGCACAATTCCACTTTTCTTTGTTATAAATATTGTTTATATGTACAGCACATTAATTTCAAGCAGTGATTTGAAAATTGAATAAATATTTTTCAAAGTATGTAAGAATTTATTCATTGTCTAAACTTTTGCGTCATAGTGTAGTAGCATCATAAAAACTTAACAAGATATTTATTCGCAAATCTTCATCATGAGCATTCTAAGATATTATTAGGATCTCTCCTTCATAGCTTCGTTTCGAAGCTGACATTACACAATATCGTTACATTGATGGTTCAATCATATACAAATAAACACTGAAATGTTCTCTCTTCATTTCACTTGACAAGTGGAGGATATCGAATCAGCAGCGACACCTGCCTTTTATTTCACATTTTTGACATTATGTTCACTATTTTCTTTCTCACTTAATATATTGAACCCTTCCAAAGTCAGATGTCTTACTTATCTTTTAATTTTTACTCTTATCAGATAAGAAATTTAATATTTATTTTTAACATGAATGTAAGCTGAGAAATATGCTGCCACATACATTACTTTTAGTTTCATAGTCTTTTTCATTTTATCTCTTATTTATTTGTTCAATGGTTCAATGTATGCACAACATTTTATTGAAATTGCTTAATATTTTAATAGTTAAAAACAAGTCTTTAAACAAAATCAAAAAACAGAAATATATATATATATATATATATATATTGACCATTTGGAAAAATGGTTATTGTCCTCGTCAGGGTAGGAAATCGAAAGCATATCTGAAGGTTTTTATTGGTTTAATCCGTGTTTTATTCGTTTTCTGATCGGTCTATACAGTAATCAGTATTTCCCTTTACTTTCAACAGAGATGGATACCTTCTGTTTCCACTATAACAAAAAAGTAATAAACTGCAAAAAAAAAAAAATTAATAACTCAGAAACAAATTGAGATACAGCTTTCAAACAAATTGCATTTAAAAGTACATTTTTTTCTCTATCCGACGGTGTAAAAGTAATATTGTCGGATGTTTAGAAGTTTAAGAATGAAATTTGATTTAAAATTGGTCATCAGATTTCTTGGAAATCTGACGATGGCAAAGTCTTTTCCCGAACAGCCAATGAAATGCTTGGATAATACATACGAGTCGCAGGCGATTTTTGTCGCTTGGAATTTTTACGTGTAATAACATTATTAATGTTTAATTCATGGCATACGTAATGTATGATCAACTCCGTGCGGTTATTTATGTCTTAAATTTTAGTCTTTGAAAAAATCATTTTCCAAATGGTCGTTGTAATTTGTTAAATTGCTTTTTTTATTATTATTCTTTGATGGAATAAAACCTGGAATTCGGTCCTGCACTAGTCATTCACTAATGTGTTAAGTGAGAATAAATCTCCACGTTTTCAAAATACTATTTTATAGTGATAAAAAACTTGACTTATCATGGTTTAGTGCGTGAGAAATAAATTTTTCTTGACCAAGATGTTTTAGATTTTTTCCATCGGTAAATAGTTTGATAAAAATAAATATTTAATTTTCTTAAACCACACCAAAAAAAAAAAAAAAAAAAAAAAAAAAAAAAAATAGGAGAGAGAACAAACACCCCATTCATTTTAATATCCAAATTGTCGTAGGAAAAAATGTAAATAGTCATTCTCATCCAACCGGAAGTAATTTCTTTTAATTTATGTTATAAAAATAAGCTTAGGAAGACATCTTCATGGAAAAATTGTACCTAACTCTGAAATTTTCACTATGAGTACCTAATTTTGACGCAGACTTGCCAAGTCTCCTTATTTTGACAGGATACTCCTGATTTTCACATGTTTTCCCACACTCCTGATTTTTGACATTTTTCTCCTGATTTATCACATATTTTTCAAAATTCTATTATTTTACCCCCCAAATTCAGGGATGAAAACTGCAATACATTTACTTGTTCTTTAGCATGATTGATCAGTAGTATTTTTTGTGATAAATTATGCCCAGATTCATTATAAAAGATGAATCTTTAAAACTTTTCTACTTTTACTATGTATACATTGTTTTTCATTATCAATAATGTCTCTCGATTAAGACTTATTTTAGATTTTCACTATGCCTTTATATATGTTTATGGGAAGCAAAACTTCCCGCTTTAATGTGTAATTAATTTAAAATTATGTTAAAACATCTTAAACATTACATTCTTAAGTCCATTCTACATGTAAGAAGCACATATATTTTTCTTATTTGACTAAGAGTGATATACTTTTTTTTAATCTTAATAATAACCAAACACTGTTTAATCCTGACTGCCAAGCAAAAGGGCAACATTGTAATACTGTTTTCTCTTTATTTTTTTAAAAATACTAAAAAAATATAGTTTTTTTCAACATTATATAAAAAACTTAATTACGTATGTGAATATAATCCTTGAGATTATTAATCATAACTAAAAGTTTTATAACTGCCTCTGTAGAATTATAATAATTTAAATAATGCTTCTATTGCAGTGAAACCTACAGATTAGTGGATGAATATATCAGTTCAAGCCACTCAGAAGGTTAAAATTAAACTTAAACATATTAATTTTATGTAAACATGTTTAGTATAAGTTTTCGCTGAAAAATCTCCTGATTTTTGGCTTTCTGTTGCCTTTTTGCTACGCAAATCTGTTGACATCATACTTGTTTTTTATAAATTTTACTTCAGAATACCAAACAGGAAATCATTCAACCAAGTAATTTAGGAAGTGTGAAGGTTTAAAGTTTGGCATTCCTAATGTTAAATGTAGTCATCACATAACATTGCATTGTAGATACAGTAGAACTCCGCTAATCCGAACCCCGCTGGTCTGAAATTCTGGTTTATCCAAACCGATTTTATTTTTTTAAATGGTACTTGAACAGATAAAAATAAGTGAATAAAAAAAATAATAATGTAAAAGTAGAACATTATATACGAATATTAAGATGAAAACGTGCACTGTAGACCTACTCGTAGAAGCCATCTTAAAATAATCTTGAATACCTGTTTGTTTGCCAACCACTATAAAATTCTTTTAGAAAATGCAAAACGTATTTAATTCAGATGATAAAAATTTATTTCCCATTTCAGCAGTTTGATTTCGCAAATTATCTGCAGAAATCTTTTTTTCTTCACCCATCGTCGACGTGGTGATTGAGCACGATTTTGAATAGCTTGTAATGGGTTGTTACATACTTCCTCATTCTGAAGTTCCATTGGATTATCATAAACACCAGCAGTGATTAAACAGGAATACCTTTTTTCCCGAAAGTTGTGCCGGATTACAGGCTGTTTACTATACTACTGAGTACTTATAACTTACATTTTCTATTTTTATCAGAATTTCAGGTAATCCGAACTGGCACCAGTCCCAATTAGTCCGAGTTAGAGGGGTTCTACTGTAGTTTTTTAAACATAACTCAAAAATTATTTGTTGGAATGAGCTGTAATTTTGGATTCATTTATTTGAAGATTTTATCCTAAAAATCAATGTGTATTATAAAATTTATGGATTATAATTCTTATTTCTTTTTTTTATTATTATTATTTTGGCGAAATTGATTATTGAGAAAAATAATAATTGTAACCTATGAATCTTTTAACTCAATCGATTTCTTGAAGCTTCAAGTATGCAAATCCAAAATTACGACTCATTCCTCTAAGTAATTTTTAAGTTATGCTTTGAAAACTATCAGCATTGCGCTGTGCTTTGCAATGATTACAAATTAATTTATTATTGGGAATTTCAAACTTTAAACTTTCAAAATTCCTAAACTACTTAATCTAATAATTTGGGTCAAAATTGGATGTTTATATAAATAATTTAATAGTTTGGTACAATTTCACTATGAAGATAACTCCTAAGCTTATTTTTGTAACATAAATTGAAAGAATACATAATTTCTAATCAAATAACCATTCCTGTATTGGAGGGGGGGGGGGCTTTACATTAGGGTGGAACTTAATAACTATATAGTGAAAATGAATTTTTTTTTTTATTTTGATGTGTAATAGTGAAATTTGTTTTCTTTTTCGGATTTCTAAACTACCAGTACAAAACTTTTGTGCTAATTAATTTGTTTTCTGATTCTCTAGAAGCGTCAAAGTTGTACAATATAAACATAAAGTAACTTAATTTAAAAAACACAGCTTTAATCATATTCGCTTATACTCAGCAAATATTATCAAAAAGTCATTACGGGGAGGTGACTGCTTATCAACATCCATCTCTTTCTCACAATCAATGGTGGATCCAAGGGGGATGTCACGGGGGTCATGACCCCCCTCTGAACATCAAAGATATTCTAAAGATCATTTTAAAAATCAAATATACAATAGAGTCCCAATTATCCGAGTCCCGCTTAACCGAGTTTCCACTTTAACCGAGTTATTTTCTTTTTGATGGACTGGTGGCTTCCATTTTTATGAAACAGCCATTATAAATGAAGTTTTAGGTGAAGATGAAAAAGCAGCCGTGAAAAGTTAGAAGTCTGATTTTCTGGTCAGAATGGGGAGGGGGGGGGGGGGGTTTATGATCATAACTTTTTTTTAAAAAAAAGAAAATTATGGCCATTTTTTTTTCCACATTCTGACTAGAAAATCAGAGTCCAAACTTTTTACGGCTGCTCTTTCATCTTCACCTAGCACTTAATTTATAATGGCTGTTTCATAATAATGGAAGCCACCAGTCCATCAGAAGAAAATGATCCATTCCAAAGGAATAAGTTCAATTGAAAAAAAAACTATTTAATACTTTGATCAGAAAGAAGAGGCTACACCTGCAATTTTCATGACACTAATAGAGTCACATAGCTGCCAACGTGTACAATTTTGTTACCTCTAAAATTGAATGCAAATTTTTGCCCTATTTAATCGTTGACAATTGTTAGACTTTTTAAACTGAATTTCCGGAAGTGACAGCCGATTGTATCCATGTGATGACATTTTTGTGGCTGTCAACTCGTAAAATTTGGCTAAAAATGCTAGCTTTGACAACATTTTCTGAATGAATCCTTATCTTTATAAGAAAATGGGAAACTCTTGGTATCTGAACAAAATCAGTAAATTTTATATTTTTATGAATATTAATGCAATTTTTTTGTATTTATGAATGAAAATGACTTCGTGAAAGTATCAGAAAAGTAAAAGTAGTTATTTTGGATTTGGGAATATAGCTTTCAATATAAAAATTCTCATAAAGAGATGGGAATTCCTGCCACCCCAAAAAAAGGAAATCCATGACCCCCCTCTAAATGGTGAGCTGGATCCGCCCTTGCTCACACTTGATTGATTATATTAGCTATTCAAACTGCTGGTTTATAGACCTCCTTAGCATCAAATTTTGGCATAATATTGTGTGTCATCAACTGTATAAAGATAAAATCATCTCTAGTTTCTGACATGATTGACATGGCTTCCATGGCACTACTGACACATTGTTTCATTGCTTGATTATAACAAAAAAAAAAAAACATAGAAAATAATGTGCTTTTCCTATTTGTACTTTTTTTTTCTTTTTTCTCTCTGATAAATCTGAAAAAGCTGGAGGTTCCATCAGTTTACAATCATTTCAGCTTATTAAATCTACACGGTGTTTCCACAATCTTGGGACAAACTTGGAGGGGTGGTGTAGCTGACTAAAACAAACATGTTTCATACAGGAATGTATTGTCGGAAGTGATGCTTTGAGGCACGAACACAAAAAATAGGACATGAAAAGAAAAGCATTGTTTATTTACAATATCATCACAAAAATGCATGCTTACAATAAATGTTCAGATTTATTTTATCATCTGTTTGTTATTTTATTTATTTTATCATCTATGCTTCTTCAATTTTAGATTTGACTCAATATATTTGACCCAAAGTTGACTTAATTGAGGACCTCGTTGCTAGGCTATGCATTGTGGCTGCAAATATATGCAAAATGCCTGGCATATTTGGAACTGTTCGCCAATCACTCCTTCGATGCTACCAAGCATGTATTACTGTTGGTAGTTAAAATTTCGAGCATTTATTGTAAGCATTGCTGCAAATAAGCACTTTGTGATGATGTTGTAAATAAATAATGCTTTTCTTTTCATGTCCTATTTTTTGTGTTTGTGCCTCAACTTGTCGCTTCCGACCATACATTCCTTCTACAAGGACATGACTAAAACCTGTTTGTTTTAGTCAGCTGCACCACTCCTCCAAGTTTGCCCCATGATCGTAAAAACACCCTTTATATATCCTTTATATATCAGGCATGAAAGAGTTCCTCCTAAAGGAGGAATTCCATCTTTTTTAAAACAATTTTGGTCATTCTCTGGATTGATGCAAAAATCCAACGAAAATATTGGAAGCATATAAGGGTTTTGTTTGTTTTGTTTGTTTTTTTTGGTTTTTTTTTTTTGGGGGGGGGGGGGGGAGAGAGTCCTCGAAAATTTAATAATCAGACATTTTGTCTACTTAAATCCTTGGAGTTTTTTTCTGAATTGCTGTGTAAAAGAGCTATCAAATCAAAGGTGATCTTATAAGTATATGAAAGTCATGTAAATGAAGTTATTAAAATATCTTTCAGGAGTGAAACTTTTTTCAGTCTTTAAAAGAGAAAGGAGGTTTCCATAAGGCTCTTTTTGGGATAGAATAGGTTGTCCTATTTAGACAACATTTTTTATTTAAAAGTTTAAATTTCTTTTTGTTTTTAATACTTTCTAAGTTACAAAAAGAAAATAACTATCATACGTACAGTTATATTTCATTTTATTCTATAAATAATTTTAATAAATGTGTCTAAATTATAAGAATTTGGCATCATTGTATAGATGGAAAAGATTTTCCACCTTTTTTCCTGTTTCCCGCTTTTATGCCTGATATATCTAGAAACTTCAAAGTTAAGGGAAGAAACTTGAAAACTCCTACTAGCTGCAATTGTCATTCTATGCCCAAAATCTCTAATTTGTTTCTGAGAACTTGTTTCATTGTTATTTATTTTAATTTCACCTTCCAAAAAGCATCTTTTCATGATAAAAAAAAAAAAGAATAGAGGCATTAATTTTAATGACTGGATTGATGATGTCCTTATACTATTTTTTTCGATACCTTGAATATTTGATTATTTCGTACAAATGAATAGATTTATCCTTGCAAGAAGGTTGTACATTGATGTTGTACCACATATCACTATAAATTTTAATGACATATTCAGAAAGAATCTCTACATTTTGAGTAGGAGTTTTACAGGGCACATATAAACACAAATTTCTGTTGACTGTTGTTAACCATCAAGGGTGAGCGAGTTTTCCAGTATTCCTATTCACTAACTGTTTGCAAAAATATACTGGTTGATGTGATGGGAATAAATTGTGTATATTATATTAATCCATATAATATGTATGGGTCGTTAATTAAAGGGATTTTAAGTTTGAAGTTCTTTTTAGTTAACATGCGTTGTGTAGTATCGCAATAAAACCCTCTGTTCTTTGAGGTCAGCAATTGTAAAAAAATAAAAAGGAAACTTCTTACTTGTATATCTATCTGTAAAGAAATGACGAGGAGACTTTTAAACACAAATCAAACTTTTTATTCATCTTGTGGAAGAGAAGTAAGAGGCCTTCACCCTTTGGTCACCGATTTTCAAAATAAATACGTTGCCGATAAAATAACTTATTCCTCTTTAAGAAAATCTTTAAAAATGTAAGATGCAGCACCAGGAGAATTTTCTATAGATAAAAATCTCAAAGCCTTTTTAAACCAACAAAAAATAAATTTAACAGGAGTTATTAAAAACGCAGACATCGTTTACGCAGAAGCTTTTCACCGGATCCCACATTCAGTGGCGGCAGACCGATCGGAGCCCACAGCCCCGCGATCTTTTTAAAACGAAACTATGTCATGACAGCAACACCAACAAAACAGATTCTGATTTAAAATTAACGAAATTTTTAATTTATAGTAAGAATACGGGGACTTCAAAAGTTAGAGAAAGAAAAGATTTAAATCTATTAGAGAATTTAAAATATTAGGTAATGTCTTAATAAACAAATCTGAAAGAAAACATTTAAAAAGCTTTATTTTTATTTGCTCCACGCACAGCTAAAAGACACACCTCCGAAAGATCGACATCCATTCAATGCATATGCCGTGAGAAACTTGCTCCGATGACGTCATCACAATACGCACAGATTCAAAGGAGAAGCACCCCATGCCAGGCACTGCGGAACATCGGAGAACTTACCGATGTGCGAACGAAACGAAATCGCCCGTGCAAAAATAAATATGGATTTAAGTTTAAGGAACATCGATGTATAAGGCAAAAAGAAATGAAAAAGTAACATGATTTAAACACTGTGAGATGAAATCTCACAGTTGATACTGCTTGACAAATTTCAAATGAGTACTTCTTATCCTTTCTTAAATCCTCAAAATTAACTTGTGGCATTTGTTAGAATTTTTCAAGTTGTTTTCCCATTGTCCAAGAAAATCCTTTAGAACCCTTAATTTTTTCATCGATTTGTTGAAATAATTCTTAAAGGGAGGCTCGTTTTCATGTAGCAAGCAAATTATCCAATGTAAATGTTCTTTAGTTTCCAATACTTTAATAGCTCCAGATTTATTTCGCACAATGATGGCGATTTCGCCGCATTGTCTCAAATTTGAAATATCAATATTTGAAAATACACTAGAATTCTATTGGTTATATTATTTGCAGAGGAAGATATTAGTGAAATATAACTAATCTAGTTTGATCCTGACTGTTGCACTTAGACCATAAGTTCTTTAATGATTTTTAGATGTGTTCATAATTATGTAAATACATAGTACCTATAGTCGTCATTTGGTCTGTCTGTCATATAGCAATGCAAAACTACCCAACTCAATGGACTGAAATTTAATATATGTAATTGTTGCAGAATTTTGTTGAGTCATTTTAAATTTTCTGAAAATCGAATCAAAACTTAAAAAGATATTAATAAAAGTTTTCTTCATTCTATTGAATCCTATCGTATGTAATTAATTCAATAATATCCCTTGATAGGTAATGATTCTAGGTTGCCATGGTGATTGTGTCCTATTTAAGATAGAGTCCTATTATTTCCGTAATACCTAATTTAATAGATGCAATCATAATAAATTTTGTATTCGTGCATTTTTGCTTAAGAGTGCAACAGCTATTGCACCAAGATCTGAATATTTATAAAACTAGTTATAGTACGAACGCACCTCATTTACCACGTTTCATGTTTAATTACAGACTTGTTTGGTATACTTTGTCCCTTTGATTCATAATTTTGTTACATTTTAGATGCATGTTGTATGACAAAGTGAATTATTCACAGAAATTATTTTAAAATAGATAAAGAAAGTTATATTATCCTAGGCTTATGTAGAATGGTTTTTCATTCTATTTAATTTTTAAATTGGATTTATTGTAAATTTTTGTTTTTAAAGTTTGATTAAAATTTAGCAAAATTTTATTTATTTATTTATTTTTATATATTTAAAAAAGAAATTATCCTAATCTAATTTTTTCATGTTATTCATGTTCATCTTATTGTGCTGGTAAACTTTGTTTCATTGTTATTTATTTTAATTGACATAGTGAAATTTTTCTAATAAGTTTCCCTTACTTTAATTATTGTTCCTTATAAACAAACAATTTTCATTTGTTCTCATAATTATGAAGAAAGATGTAATTTCTTGAAAGTGCACAAAGTAAAAATCAGTACAGGGTGACAGAAAAATCATGTTTCAAATTTAAATATATATATATATATATATGTACAAAGCCAAAAATGGATAATAATGAGATAGTTTTCATCACTATACAGTAGAACCTCTTTTATCAGAAACTCTCGGTTAACCAGAATCCATGTTTAAAGCTTTTTTTTTTTTTTTTTTTTTTTTTTTTTTGCTATCACATTCCTTGTGTGCAAAATCCATTTTGAAAGCTTCTTTTTACTATCATATTCCTTGTGTGCAAGAGGTCCTTTACGAACTACAAATACATATAAATGTTTTCGAGAGTTCCTTTGAATTTAACTTGAGCTCCCTTAAGCTGCGGAGTGTAATGGAGAAACCGAACAAATTAGCAATTCTGAAGTTTTTTAATGTTTTGCGAAAGGTTTGGCATGGATGGAGCAGCAGGAAGACTGTGATACTGGTGAACTAATAATATTAAAAAACTCCGTGCTAGAACTTGAAAGCAAAGGCAATTGAAACTGCGACAAACAAAACATTTTTTTTGAAATTCTTGTGATACATATAAAAGGCACTTAATTTCAAAATTAAAATTCAGGCAATTTATTCTTGTTTCTATTGCTTTATTTATTTTAAGCACTTGTTACCATGATAAGAAATATTGCACATATTTCTCCTTCATCTTAAAATTGAAGCATTCTCGAGTATCTGAAAATTTTGTTTTTCCGAAAGAGGGTCGGTCCCAGTTACTTCGGATAATCAAGGTTCTACTGTACTTATAAAAGTCATATAGCAGTAGAAATTTCATTTGTAGCATATTCTTTTAAAGAGACTGGAAGTCCAAGGAAATGCGTCACATTTTTAATATCTTCTGAGACAATGTTAATTTTTCTTTCTGCTTTGTTCCACTGAATATTCACACTTTTAATTTTATGTTTGTAGTTTGAATCGTATGTAATGCATATTTTTCTTTTTATAGATTGCATGATTTTTCATTCACCCTGTATTATGATCATGTTGTTAATGATATGAATGTTTATTTATGTTAAAAAGTCAAATTTTTGCTAATTTGATGATTAGAAATTATTGGAGGGACAATAGACCGTTACAACTTTATTTACAATAACTTGTATAAGTTTATGTACACTTATTGTAAATTATTTAAGATGAATAAAAAGCTAGTTTTAACTAAAGGACATCTCATGATATGCAGACATAATTATGGTGACATGATTTTAATCTTAAATGTGGTTAAATGGGGGGGGGGGTGTAATTTTCTGATTTATTTAACAAACTTAAAATTTTAATTGTGATTAAAGAAACAGGTTGTAGCGAAGCTTTGGATTTTGTACATTTGTGTTGAATTTTTCCGATGGCTGTAAGAGTTGATAACGAAGTGAAACAATATTAACAGAACGAATTAATCCATATTGCAGATAGAGACAAGCCGAATGTTACAACTAATTCTTTATTGACCAAATCGGACACCAGGTTCGGGTAGTTTTTTTGCAAGGCGAGCCCTCGGCCGGAGCCGGGCGTTGGAGAGAGAGTCTCGCTACATTCTTATGCTCAGAGCATGCGAGTTCAGAAGCATAGTCTGACTCAAAAAAACACTTTCTCGAAATCTGGAGTGTTGGCAAGCTTACATACACAATTTCGCCAAATATATATACTATATGGCGAGATTAAAGAGAGGAAGACATGTGGTCAAAGTACAATAATTGAAATTGAATGGGGAATGTAGAAGATTAATAAGAACTATTTAACGCCAGATGATTACTTAGTAATTATAGCACATAAACCGCAAAAGGACATTCGATAGGTTTGCCAAAGTTCTCATGGGATTGAAGCGGCCGAAGCGCCCGTTAATAAACAAAACAAAATAAAGACAGGGTTAATAACTGAAATGACTAATATCTTACATCTGGACCAACGGCTAAAAATGTAGTAGTTTTTTTGCAAGGCGAGCCCTCGGCCGGAGCCGGGCGTTGGAGAGAGAGTCTCGCTACATTCTTATGCTCAGAGCATGCGAGTTCAGAAGCATAGTCTGACTCAAAAAAACACTTTCTCGAAATCTGGAGTGTTGGCAAGCTTACATACACAATTTCGCCAAATATATATACTATATGGCGAGATTAAAGAGAGGAAGACATGTGGTCAAAGTACAATAATTGAAATTGAATGGGGAATGTAGAAGATTAATAAGAACTATTTAACGCCAGATGATTACTTAGTAATTATAGCACATAAACCGCAAAAGGACATTCGATAGGTTTGCCAAAGTTCTCATGGGATTGAAGCGGCCGAAGCGCCCGTTAATAAACAAAACAAAATAAAGACAGGGTTAATAACTGAAATGACTAATATCTTACATCTGGACCAACGGCTAAAAATGTAGAAGTAATATGTCTGACTAATTTCTGCATATCATCAAAACTAAGGCAGAAGGATGAAAATTGGAATCCAGTTATTAGGCGAGAAAAGGAAATGATTTCTTTTCTTTTAACTGTAGTGCGCTGTGGTTAAAATATTAAAGAGACTGAGAATTGAATGCTTAATTTATGAAGGGAAAAGAGTGCTAAAAACAGATTGAATCCGAATGCAGACAGATAATTAAATTTAAGAATTTAAAAAAATGTAATTTTAAAGGGGGGAAAGAGGAAAAGTCTTAATATTAATATGTGAAGGTAGGCGCCTTCACACAGGTTAATATGTAAAATTAATAATAAATAATATAAAATATTTATATTTTAATTTTGCATAATTTCCAGAATAAATTTTTGTAAAGGTTGTTGATTTTTTCCCCCCTCCCTATTTGATTTGTTATGCTGACACAACTCTTCAGTTCAGTATCCAAATTACTTGACTTGAGATCATTAGTGTATGTGTTCTTTAAGTGTCTTTTTCTTGACATTAACAAAATAATTCAAAAGTGAATGTAATAGAATTATAACAAATATAGATATTCCTGAAAATCTCAAGTGCAATGTTATTGCTGCAATAATTCTGAGAAGAATTAAGAGTTTTTAAAATCTTTTTATAAAATGTTTTGTTGATAATCCAATAATAGTTAAAAGAAAAAGATGAAAGCCAAACAAATCTGTTAGAATCTGACGTGTATTATGTGTGTTGTAATGTAGGAAGAAAAGTATGATAGCATAGGTGTAGTGTTTTCAAATTATTGTTGGTAAGGAGGGAGATATTTTTTATCTCAAACGTAACTTTTTTGCATACGCAATCTTATGTGTGTAACATAAATGAAAATCTTCTGTCTATTATTTTAAACATTTTTCATTGGAATTAAATAGAATTAGACAATAATTACAATTATTTACAATAATTATTTGCAATAGAATGTGTTACATAAATGTAAAGCATTAAGACAATTTAAAACCAATTAATAAATAAATGATTGAATGATGAAATGCACATTACATATAAAATTAATTATTTAATCTTGGAATAAATGGTGTATATCATTATTTTCTCAAATGTTTTCTATTTTATTTGTTTTTATGGCAGATGAGGGGTGAAAGAGCAAGGGAATTTTGTGGAATAAAACAATTGTTTACAATATATATATTATATCTTAGAAATTATTGGAGTGGCATAGACCCTTATAACTTCATGTATGATAAACTTATTACTTGCTGTTAAAAGTACATTTCATGGCCTTTCATTACATGCTTCATTAATTTAAAATAAATAAAAGACTAATTTTAACTAAAGAATGTCTGATGATATACAAACATAATTATGGTTTTAATCTTAAATGTGGTTGAAAATTGAGGAAAAAGGGGGGGGGGGGTACTGTTTGATTTATGTAACAAACTTAGTATTTTAATTGTGATTTTAAAAATATATATTTGTTCTTGTGTGAATTTTGTCATTCACAGGAAAAATCTTGGATCTTTCTCTCTAAAATTATTACTTGCTTTTCTTAACTACTATGCAAACATGCACAATTGTGTATTCAAATCTGACAGGATTTTTAAAACTCAATTTACCTAAATTTTATTTAAGAAAGTTACTTTTAAGATTTTTTTTTTTTCAGTTGAGAGGACTACATATATTGACTACAAAATAGCCATGAAATATTTTTAAATTTTAAAACATGTTTGCTGGAAGAAGAATCAATTTCTTAATGAAGCTTTGTAATAATTAATGCATTAAAAATGTAGATAATCAGAAAGTAATCGCAATTAAATAAGCTTTGAAGCATTAATATAAAATAACTAATTATTTATCAAGAAATAAAGCTTTGAAACTTATTAGGGGGAAAAAATCTTATTAAAGTTATTACAAAGTGTTATATTGCTCTGAAGGTAGATTTGTTAATAATAATGGTAATTTTATTTGTTTCAGGAGGTAAGAATATTTATCATGTCAGTATTATTATGTTAGTGGTTGGAAAAATAAAAAGAACATATGCTCCAGTGCTGAGATGCTCTACTTTTATGATGACCAAACTCTTATGGCAGAATGTATGATACTTTCTCAAGATTCATTCTAACCCAAGTGACTGTTGCTCTATTTTAAATACACATTAATGAATTTTTACACAATGTTTTTATAACAAAAATCTAATGAAAAATTTATATTATTGACTAGAATCTGAATTATCTTAATCTTTTCAAGAAATGTTGTTTATGTAGAAACGATATTTAAAAATGACTCATTTTGTAATGTTCTTGTGAGTTGCCCAGGCTATATACCATTCTAATAGCGTTACTCAACAAGGATTAGTTAAATAGATGCACCTTACTCTATTTATCATTTTGGAAGTTTGATGAGATGTGAGAAGCTTCACTTCATATGAATTTATGTTTGTTGGACAAATGTATATGAAATTCCACATGTTTGCTTTTATGTAAATAAAATTTTGTTTATTTTTATTATTCTGTATTTCTTGTCTGCTGTTTTTGTTTTTGCATTTAACCCTCTAAACATTTCAAATGCATATTGATATCTACCTTTGCGTGAGATAAATATCTAAAGTATATGTAATACAAATCCTCATACTGATGCTTTTTTTAGTTATTATTTAATGAATTATTACACAGATAATCAAAAATGTTCCCACATACGTTGAGAGCTCAATTAATTTGTATTTTAAAACTGAACAAATTTCTAGAGACCTGTCAAGACAAACAACTTTTGTATGAAAACCAGCGTAAAAAATACAGGATGTCTCACTACAAACTCAAATTGAATTTTAGTACCGAAATTTGACAGTAATAAGCTATTTAGTGAAATTCTCATAAGATTAATTCTATTTTTTATGGAATGTAATGACATCATGGTAAATGCAGCACATGCACTGCCGGTATCACTATGTACAATGTCAGTTATATTCTGAATTATATAGTGTCTAATTCAGTGTTGTTTGGATGTAAATGCTCATCATGTTTCATCGAAAGCATCATAAATCTGTTGAAAAAATCACTACAATATCGTCATTATTATTACATTTATGAATGAAAGTCTGTTTGGTTTAGAGTACAACACCCTGTAATTTTAGCTGGATAAGTGAATTGAGACCCTGATTTCCTACACAGAAATTGTTCGTCTTCTCTTGAATATATTATCACCCGTGAAAGTTTGTTCCATTAGTTTAGAAACTACTTATATTTATGTGTATCTACACCATTCAAGTATTCAAAAACTTTATTTTAAAATTTGTCAAAGAAATCTGTATATAAGAGTACTAAAAGGGGAAAATATTTTTGAAGGATGATTAAATTTAATTTTAAAAGGTTGCTCTCTTTCTTATCCATCAAGTCTTTCAAAGGTAGTTTGTTAATATAAAAATACTTTATAAATTATTTCTCTTCTCCCTTAAAATAGAAAAAAAAAATCTATCTTAATAAAACAAAGAGTTTGTGCAATAATGGAACAGCTGTGCCAATTTTACCCCAAAAAAATGCTCCGTATTTTTGTACCAAATCTATCATTTTTTTCCACAAAGTTGCACTCAGGTGCACCCAAGTACGATAATTTTCTCCTAGCACCATTTTGCAATAACAAAGTCTGTAATTTTTCACAATACTAAGTTATGTAAAAATGCTTCATAATTACAAAAATAATTGACTATTACACAAGTTATAAATATCAACCAAAATCAGCTATGGAAAAGGCTGAATGACCAGACCACTATACATGACAGGCCCATAGCTGGAGAAGAGAAGAGTCGAGACAACCAATACCTGACCTGGAAAGTCTTTTGCATATCCTTGCATGATCGATACAACACCATTTCCTTGATAAAAATGAAGTTAAATTTCTGATTTTTTTTTCTTTTCTTACTTTTTTTAAAATCTATAATAATTAATAATTTAATATAAAATATTTTTATATTAAATTATTACACTTAATTATAAAGTACTTTTTTCTTTCTTTAAAAAAAAAATCTATCTTAATAAGACGAAGTGTTTGTGCAGTAGTGGAACAGCTGTGCCATTTTTGCCAAAACAAAAATGTCCCGTATGTGACGTTAATTATGTTGAGGAGAATTAAGTAAATAAAGAGAGTTAATTTGTTGAGAATAAACATAAGTGGCGAGAATAAGAGTGATCGTATAGCTAAGATGATAAGGTTGACTTGCAGTAAAAATAAAAGGAATAATCTTACTTAAATGACAACAGTAGACACATTGAAGAGACAGCAGTTATAAAAATCTTCTTTATTCGTTGATTCACTTGAGAGGTGGAAGGTAATTAGGAGAAGTAGGTCACTGTACACATTCGAAGAACGTTCCACGTAGAATTATTAAAACTTGGAAGTAATTCCATGATAAAGATGAATACTGGTTAAAATCATTTTTTAAAGAAGGTCTTGATAATAAAACGTCCAAAATCAAATATGCGTTAAATTAAAAAAAACCAGAGACCGAAGATAAACTTTTAGATATCGCGATACAGCTGTTGAAGAACATCGCTCTTTGAATTTAGGCGCTAAGGCCCGAAATTCAAAAAAGACAAATCACCTTGTCAAAAATAATACATACTTTCGTAAATCTTAAAATCTGTTAAAAAACTGGCTGCATTGATATATATACTGCATAAAAGGGGTTTACAAAACTACATGCAGAAATGATTTAAATCTATTTGTTAAATTAAAATTGCGTATGAACTGTAGAACGAATAATAATATTAAGAAACTGTGTAATAGAGCTTCAAGGCAAAGGCACACTGTAAAAAAAAACACTGTAAATTTGCTAGAACAAACTCGATCACAGTGAATGTGCTGTATCTGTCTTTGGTTTCCTGATTATATAAATATGGAAAATACAGTAGTTGCATAAAATTAATGGCACAGTGTGCTGGCAATTTGGACAGCAGCACAAACTGCTGGCATCCGAATTGCCAGCACATTGTGCTGTTAATTTTACGCAACTACTGTATTTTCCATATTTATATAATCAGGAAACCAAAAAAAGATACAGCACATTCACTGTGATCGAGTTTGTGCGCGAGATGAACAGTACTTTGTACTGTAAAAATGTCGTCTTTTTTTTTTTACAGTGCAATTGAAACTGCGACAAGCAAAACATTTTTCAAACCCTTGTGATGTATGTAAAAGGTACTTAATTTCAAAATTAAAATTCATGTAATTTATTCTAGTTTCTGTTTTGATATTGCTTTATTTTTATTAAGCATTTGTTACCATAATAAGAAATAGCGCATATATTTTTCCTTAATCTTTAAATTGAAGCATTCTCAATTATTCGAAAGATAGTCGGTCCCAATTACTTTGGATAATCGAGGTTCTACTGTTCCACACTGGTGATAAATATCAACCAAAATCCAGCTATGGAAGTTGCTGAGTGACAAGTATACTGGACAGACCCATACCTAGGGAGGCAACCAATGGATAAACTTTTGCATGTCCTTGTGTTATTGAATCGATACCTCTTCCCTGATAAAAGTGAACTTGAATTACTGAATTTTTTATCTTTTAAAAAAAGAAGGTTATAACAAACCATTATTCGAATGACCATTTTTATGTTAATTAAAGATATAAAGTTAATTTATAAAGGAGAAAATTATAGAAATTAATATAATTATTTTCATGTAGGTCATTCTAGAAAACATACTACTTTACAGTACATGATTGATTTTTAATGGAATATATTATTTTAAATGTTTTACATAACAAAACAAATAAAAAATTATATTTAATGATTGGTGATTTAGAATTGTTTTATTTTATTCTTATTTTTTTAACAGTGGTTTACTTGCATACCTCTGTTACATTTTGAATATAATTTCCTCTATTAGCATTTTCACTTGTTTTGTGAATGTGATAAATACATTATTCATACAATATTGCAATTTTTTTCTCTAAACATTTTGTTATATGTAGATTAAATTTTATTCTAAAAATAATATATATTTGGATGGAAGAATGATACCATGAACTTTTAAAACAGATTATATTCCAAAATTAAACTATTTACAAGATTATATACAAAGAAGAGTATTGTTGTCTTAGAACATCATAATTCTGCAGAATTCGATCAGAACCATTCCATTCATCATAACACATACATCATCTTTCTTTTTGCCATTACTCGCTTCATTCCAGTTCTCTCTTTTCCCTTAGAGTACCCAAATTGTAGCCGAAAACTCTCATACATGTGCTCCATGTCTAGTCAGGTGTTCTTGATACAGCGCTATTATCAGCAGATGCTTAAGGGGATTCTTCACGCACTTGAAAACACACGCTCCGTAATGTTAATCCTATGGGCAAGTAATTTTTGAATTTCTCGTTTCAGTTTGAATATTTTTAAATGTTTTTTTTTTTTTTTTTTTTTTTTTGCATGGGATAGCTGAGCTCAATCTTTAATATGACTCTTTTTTACTTTTTCGATTTTGGTTGTAGATTTTTTTTAATAAAGGTACTTTCACTTTCGGATCCGGTTTCGAAATTGAAAATACTTTTTTTTTAAAAATTTGCATCCAACATCGAAAAAGGGAAAAAGAGTCATATTAAAGATTGAGCTCAGCTATCCTATGCAAAAAAAACAAAACAAAAAAAAAACATTTAAAAATATTCAAATTGAAACGAGAAATTCTAAAATAACCTGCCCATAGGATTAACATTACGGAGCATGTGTTTTCAAGTGCGTGAAGAATCCCCTTAAGTGTGCCCCTACAGTTTCAGTCATGCAAACGAGTCTGTTGCCCCCAACAGACACCCAAAGGAGCAGTCAAAACACCTGAAAAGATTTTTAAAAAAGAGCGTAGCATTCAAAGTTCTAAAATAAAACAGTATCAACTAGATGTATAGATTGATTATGAAGCATCAAGAGTTCTGATTCCAAAACACAAAAAGTTCATCTAACACTACAGTCAAGAGTTAAAACTTAGCAGTTCATTTCAAAAAGCATATCCATCATAAAAAGCTTCTAACATCATTAAAAATTGTTTCTTCTTCTTTTTCACCTCTTTTCTTCTTATTCATCTCTCTCTTTTTTTTTTTTTTTCATCACATTTCATTATCACTATCATATAAGGTCTTCTTACTTCTTCGGAATTCAACATGATCTTCAGAATCAAGGGATTTGTCAGGATCGATACCATACTCATCGAAATCTGTCAAATTGTCTTCTTCTGATTTACTGATGTGATCTTGGGAATCAAGTCAAATTTAATTTTATTTTTGTCAGAAAAAGATCTATCACTAGGCTTCTTTTTAGTAAACTTCTATTTCGGTTTCTTAACTTCATAATCTTTGTAATAATTCATTTCAGATTCATTTACAAATTCATCTGACGATCTAAAAATATTCTTAATTTTCTTAGAAACATTACTCTTCAATTTTCTTAAGATTAACTTTTCCAAGATTTTCTTCTTTTATTACATCTAATTTTCGGTTGTTTTCATTTAGGGAAGAACATGTCATATTTTGTTTACAGTCGGACCTCTATTTAACGAAGTAGCTAAATCCCGAAAAAAAGTTCGTTATATGGAAAATTCGTTAAATAGGGGGTCACTTTTTAAAATACTTCAAACTATATAAAACGTAATTTAAGTCCATAAACACTAAATATAATTTTAAATAATAATTAGTCACACGTTTTTTATAAATTACATCTATTTGTTTTAACTATCTGGAAAATGGGAAACTATAGTTTAAGGAAATGGGGCAGCTCCATTGAGGGTTAAAAGGGAATATTGAATCTTTGCACATCTTGGATGGAAAGCAAAGAATCACAGCAATTTTACTGCTCTCGGTGAGTTAGGTGCCTGGTAAGACCTGTTCATGGTCATTGATCATCATAAAATGTGTTAAGAGAAAGAATAAGTTTGAAATGTCCAGTAATATTTTAAGAAATAGGGAGAAGAAAAAATTAGATCCCACTGAAAAGTTCGTTAAATAGAGAATGCACTTCGCTATTTGGAGGTTATTTTACGAAGAAATTTGCAAAATGTTCTTGGTTCCAAGTAAAAGTTCGCAAAATAGAGGTTCGACTGTATTTTCAAGATTAGTGGTCCTTATCATTCTTAAGGTTTTAAACACTGTTACTTTTACTTTTTACTGTTTGTTCACTTAATTTGCTTCTTAAGCGTAAGGAATTCTTTTTTTAAATTTTCAAAATCTTCCTGTGAATTATCTAATTTTGTTTTAATTCTTATTTTTGTCATTTTTATTCTGGAACATTCATCCTGAGATTCTTCTAACAGCTTTCTCAATCGTTTAGAGTAGTTGTTGGCTTCACTGGGTATATTTTATATTGCTCTGATCATTTACATTCTTCATCTAATTGTGATTTTAATATCCTGCAAACACCTCTGTTATTTAGCTATGTTCTGCCTTTCTGCTACTTCTTATTCTAGTTTAACTTCTGTGTCATATAATTTAGATTCTAAGGATGTTATTACGATTCTTGATTTAGTTTATTCTGGCAGAAATACTTCTTTTAATTCAATTACTTCTATTTCTAACAATTTATATTTTCTTAGCTAAAGAATTATTCTGATACTTATTTATTTTAAAATAATTACCAGAAATAATTAATGTATCTTGCTGTATTACATCAGTGCCAAGAATCTTATCAAAATCAATGGAATTATTATAGTCGATATATCATTAGAGTCTCAATTATCCAAAGTAATTGGGACCGACCATCTTTCGGATAATCGAGAATGCTTCAATTTTAAGATTAAAGAGAAATATATGTAATATTTCTTATTATGGTAACAAGTGCTTAATAAAAATAAAGCAACAGCAAAATAGAACAATGAATAAATTACCTGAATTTTCATTTTGAAATTAAGTACCTTTTACATACAACACAAGAGTTTGAAAAACTTTTTTACTTGTCGCAATTTCGATTGCCTTTGCTTTGAAGCTCTATCACAGAGTTTTTAATATTATTAGTTATTCAGTATCACAGTCTTTCTGCTGCTCCAGCCAAGCCAAACCTTTTGTAAAACATTCAAAATCTTCAGAATTGCTAATTTGTTCATTTTCTTCGTTCCACTCTGCAGCTTACGGGAGCTCAAGTTAAATTCAAAGGAACTCTAAGAAAGCGGATCTAAAATATTTATATGTACTCGTAATTCGGAAAAGACCGCTTGCACACAAGGAATATGACGGTTTAAAAAAAAAAAAAAAGCTTTTAAAATGGATTTTGCACACAAGGAATGTGATGGTTTATAAAAAAAAAAAAAAAAAAAAAAAAAAAAAAAAGCTTTTAAAATGGATTTTGCACACAAGGAATGTGATAGTAAAAAAGCTTTAAAAATATATTTCAGTTAACCGAGAGTTTCGGATAAGAGAGTTTCTACTGTATATGTATTTCATTCTAGTCTAGCTATACCTAAATATTTTATAAATTGAGTACAACAATTTAATTCGTTATGTTCTTTTCATCAAAGTATGTTTTCAAGATCGAATGACTATTCATAATTCTAAAAAATGTCTCCTAATATCAAAATTTCCTTTACAATATTTGTCAGGCTATCATCCAATTTTTTTTAAAGATGAGAATTTACTAAGCTGTGATGAAAAATTGTTAAGCAATTTATAAGCGCTAAAAAATAACTTTTTGGAATTATGAAATTAAACGTAAATATAATAGATTTATATTTCACATGAAAAAAACTGTTTTATTTCTTAATAAATTACTATAAATGCAATGAGATGAATTAAATGGTAGGGATTTCACAGCTAGCAAACCACAAGCGCGAGAAGGCAACAAACTGATTGGGGAGAAAGGGTAGAAAATAATAACAACATAACCTATAACTGAGTAGTCAAAAAGAAGTTGGCAATGTGGTCATAACCTCTGCACAACTTTAAAGGATTTTACAGTCAAGAGACTGTCTGTGAGTAGACAAGATGCTTTTCCTGCCAATCTTTGGAGTGAGATCGCCTAGGCAAAGATAGTTCAGTTTGTATACTTTGTTGCAGTTGAGCCAGGGATTATTTGCTGCTTTGATATTACCCCGATTACAGTCACTGTTATGCATAATAGAGGTACCAAATCGGTTTTTAAATATTTCCCATCATCAAGTAATAGAATAAATTTCTTTATCAGCTCTGTGTCTACAAATAATTGTTATTGTTTCATGGTGCCATTTACGGAAGCCTTTTAGCCGTTACCCATTGAACGAGCAACGTTTCCAGGGAGAACCACGTGGAGGTAGGCTTCCTCTCTCCCCTTTCGCAGGACCATTCCTCTGCTCATACGTTCTTACCTGAACGTTGACTTCCCCAAAGGAAAAGAGCAGAGTGCATCCCACTCGCAGGACTATTCCTCCACTCCATAGTAGTACAGGTGGATGGCTACATTCCCAGAAGGAAAGGAGTGGAGTGTGTCCCGCTATTTATTGATTTAGAACGTGATGATGGTAAGAGCCAGATGGAATTGGCTGTAGTGAGATGCGAGATGAGTGCCCAGGTGGTTGAGAAGGAGCTGCATTAATAGTATGATGGAAGATGAGAGCTGACCGATCTGATAGTGATGATGTGCTGCGAGGAGATGTTGCTGCCTATTTCCAGAAAACAAACAATCTATGATAAAGAAGAGATACAGATGTTAATAGTGACATTTATCAGCCAGATGTCATTTGGCTGTTGGTGAAGGAAGAGATGCAAGAACCAAATAGCCAGAGAAGAACCGGAGCACCAAGCTGCGTGAAAATATATGTAGGAATAGGGTGTTTAATCTGAACGAATCTTATATTTATATTAGACCTAACCTTGTGGGATGTTTTTATTCACTTTTATTTTGTTTGTTTGGGGTGGTTTTTTTTTGGGTGTTTTTATTGGGGGGGGGGGATGTTTTTTCGTTTTTGTTTGTTTGGGTGGCTTTTTTAGGGGGGTGTTTTTGTTCGGTTTTGTTTGTTTGGGGGGGGTTTTTTGGTGAGAGGGGGTTGTTTTGGGGAGTATTTTTGTTTGTTTTTACTTTATTTGTTTTTTTTTTATTGTTATTAGTTTAGTTTGATTTATTTTTATTTGTGTGCAGTGGTATGATTTGTTATATATGTAGTGGTATTTATAAAATTATGATCTAAATTGTTATTAAAAAAAAGTTTTGGATGATGGAAAAAATGGAAATTTGGAATTATGAGCCAAAAAGATAGAAAATGTATTTTGAATACTAATAAATATTTCATTTAGAAGTTATAGTAGGCCGAAAGAAAAGAATGTGTTTATTTTCAATCAAACATAAATTATAACAATTTAGATATATACATAAACAGTGCCAGATTTGTAATAACTAATACTACAATAATAATTAACTAATAGAGGCTAACTAAATACAATAATAATTACTCTAATAATTAACTAATAGATAAATTAAGTACATACTTACTTTTATGCTGTGAAAGAGACAGGTCATCATTAAAAAAAATATTAATCAGAAAACAGAAGGTAGAGCTCGCATAGTATCATTAAAAATGTATTTCAAAATATATTTTTCAAAGAAGTATTCTATTTCCACTAAAATATAGAGACTATTGAATAGTTTCAGAAATAGAAATGTTGCATTACTAAAACAAGGTTCAACAGATTTTAATAGGTCTCTTGACAAACGCTTTAAGCATGGTTTGCATGGGATTCTACTTTCTGTTAAATCAGTTTATATCTATTTTAAATTAAATGAATGCAATACAAATCATAGTGATGAGAGCAATATTTAGCGATTTATCTCACCTGCAATCCGACTAACATAAAAAATATTCTAAAATGTTATATAGCATTTCTATCAGAAGTTCCTTAAATCACACTTGTTGTCTGCATAAATAGGGTTGCATTAATCATTATGTATATATATTTTTTAAAAATGAAACTTCTATTGACTTTACTAAGAGGAATGTCTGATAAAAATGAAGTAAAATCACCTTAATATATTTTACTTTTCATTATAAAAAGGATATTTTTTTTTTCCTGCCAAAAATTACTATTATTATTAACAAATTCATTGAATAACAAGTTTAAAATTAATCGTAAAATGCACAACTAGAAATAACTGTGAAATAATAGTTGCATTTAAAGAGCATATAAGTTAACTCAGATGATTCTTTTAAGCATTTTTATTCACTAAATATTTTTCATGTAGCAAGTGAAAATCAGTTTAACAAATAAAAAGTTTAAAATTTTTATCACTAGTTTTTATTTTTGTGAACCTGAATATTGCGTCTGAATTATTATTTTTGAAACTCTACCCTCTGTTTTTCTGAAAATTAAAGAAAATAATACCTGTCAGGCGGCTTGGCGCAGCCGCAACAGCAGAACAGTGCACGCAGGCGATCGCCAAAGGACCTCTTCCTCTTGAACAGAAAGGGGTCAGATCGGAGATCCCTCTTCTTCAAAGGTGGTGGCTGCGGTAAGCTAGGCGTAGGCGAAACGGAGATGAGAGATCTCACATCATCATCATCTACTTCTTCATCCGATTCGTCAGGCACTTGATTCCGGCAGATGGACTCCGCGCAACCAGCAAATAACCTTGATGAAGGGACCCACTTTCCTAATGGAGCATCCTCAAAGTCATCTTCCCCTTCTTCTGCATCCTCAAATACGTCTTGGTCTTCATCGTCTAATCGCAACTTCTTTCCATCTTCTTCATCCAAAAGCTTGGCAACTAGAAAAGAAACAGAATTAGCAAGGAAAAATAACCAAAAAAAAATAAATAAAGCATACAAAACTGTAAAAATCCATGATACTAAAGCCTTAGCGTTCAAGATTAGCTATCAGCAGTTGAGAGATTATAGTAATGAAATGACAGTTTTGCTAAAAAGCTTTTTCAGTAAAATATATTGTTGCCACACGAACAATGCTTTTACCAATGATAAGTGGATTTGCAACAATCGATCAAAATTTTGCACGTGAAAGTGTAAACAAATGAAAAATATTACGCCTTGCACGTGAAAGTGTAAACAATTGAAAATATTATGTTCGCCGTACAAAAGTAAAAATCATACATCCAAAAATAAATCATACGTGAAACACTATGAGAAACCAGGATTTAGTCTTTTAAACGTCACTTTTTGATTCGATATCAATAGTGAGATAAAAATTTAAGGAAATTGTTGACTATTTCTGAGATTTTTAAATCACATTCTCTGATTTGATAAATAAATAAGAGAATGCAACATTTTCGTTTATTTCTGTTTATTTTATTGTATTTTGGCTAATTGTTGCTAACTGATTAGTATTTTATTTTCAGTTATTGAAAACGTGTAGATGCTTTGAATGTGACGTCAGTCATGAGGTTTTGGTTGGAAACTGACTCCAAATATATTGTTGCTATGTTTCATTTCTTATTAAATATAAATCGTAGAAAATGTCACTGCTGCATATAAAGTACTAAAACACTTAGCTGTGAGGTATAGATACAATATACAGACAAAATAAAAAAATAGCAGCCGTTTGTTTGGAGTCAGTTTCTAGTCAAAACTTCATGATTGAAAGCATCTATTGTTACTAAAAATTCCTGAGCTTACGGCCATAGGTTAAATACCTCTTAAGGGTACATACACATTATCTCACTAGATATGCATTAAAAAAGTAAATAAAGCCGAATGGATGAGTTGCGTACTTGATAAACTCAATATATTATTTTTATCTTGTCAATTAAATGAACGTGTTTGGCCTACATTTTTATTTTTAGACCTTACGCATAATCTGCAGGGACCGATTTACAATTTCGGGGCCGAGGGCAAAGAGGCTTACGGGGGAGGAGGGAGGAGGGGTACCAAATTCCCATAGACTTCCATTGTAACCTACTTGCTTATAGAAAAATCAACAAATTGAGATATTTTAATGCAACAAAAACTAATATTAGCTTAAGGGATTATATTAAAATTTTCTTTGATGACCTAAGTAGGAATTGACTTAAAAAACAAAATTATATTAAATGTTACTCATCTAATCTGTTGCACATATACAACAATCAGCGACACTAAAATGGGCTGCAAAAATAGGACACTGCTTCCCGGATTGTTTAACGAGCAGTGAAAGAGTTTTTTTTTTTTTTTTTTTTTTTTTTTTTTTTAATAGCTATTAATTAAAATTTCCTTTTTCGTAGGAGCCTTTAATAATTCATGTTCGTTAATGTCATTGTCGAAAAATGTCCCTTTAGCGGGTGGAAAAAAAGGATACTCCAAAACTGACAAACGACACCAAGAATATTTAATTAAAATTTTCCTTTTATAAAGTATGGGAAAATAAGCAAGTTTTTATTTTCTAATAAATTCATTCGTAAATTCTGGTGTCAGTCCATCATGTCATCATTTTCCAAACAAAATTACTCGGCGCCAGAAAGGGTTAAAAGAAAATGAAAAAAATAATATGTATAGTAGCAAGAAATGCGCTGTTTCCTTTTACCGAAAAACTAAGTAATTTACAAGAAAAAAAAAATTCAAATATCACTCTATGATTTCGTCAATGCACATTTCCGTTAAACTTTCCTTCTGTTTCCTTACAGAGCAAAGCCGTTGAATAATAATCATATTACAGATTCAATATTGTTACAGAGAGGAAAACTCCTTCCGAGAAAAATTAAAATTTGGAAGAAAAAAAAATTGTCATCTCTTCAAACTTTCAACTCATTTAGGACAGCTAATATAAGAAATGTACAGACGTAGAAAGAATGAAATCGTTTATGAACTTATATTTGTTTAAGTTACCGCTAGATAGCAGCACTAAAACTCATGTTTCGGATGGCAGTTAGAGTACCTGTTGCTTGCATTAGAGAAGTGGTTTTTTTTTTACTTTTTTTAGCCCTCGGTATGGTATGTTATTTCTTTCTCCCAGCTTATTTTGTGTCGTCATCAAAAAATAACGTTACCTTACAGAAGCCAGTCGTAAAACAAAGCAGTGTGATTAAATATTCTATAGCAATTTTTTAAACTTCTAAGCATCGCACTTTTTTATACCCTCGTATTGGAAAAAAAAAGTACTTTTAAATGCAATTTGTTTGAAAACTGCATCTCCATTTATTTTTGAAATATTAATTTTTTTGTAGTTTGTTGCAGCTATTTGCTTAATATTGGCAACGGAAGTACTCCATTTCTGTAGAAAGTAAAGGAAAAATAGTTGTTAAATATTAATTATATATTTTTGTTGCCATTTTCTCATAACAACCGAAGAAAATGTAATCAAAATACGTGTTATTTTGAAAAAATGTAAACGAATCATTCTGTTACTATATTTAATTTTAAGTGTCTATATTAATGTTACGAACAAACGAAGGCATATGACTCATTAGATAGCCTTTTTTATTTGTTATTTATTTATTTTTTTTAATGACGGCATCTGTTTGTTTCGTTTCTGTATTATTTCGCGATAGTGACGTCCTATGCATACTTCACTGCAGCTGTTTAAGAGTGGATTGTAAATGTGGAATTCTTCAGCGGATGCGAATGACGTCATTTTACATAAAATAAAAGCGTGTGTTTTAAGTATTAAAATTGAAATATGTTTTGTTCTATTTATATATACATACATTTTTTTGCATCGATGGCGACACTAAATTCTGAAAAAGCAGAATTCCTGTTTTCTAGTTTTTTAAAATGACGGTACACTTGATCCATGATAAAATTTCACGGCTGATTTGAGCTTATAATTAAGGCTTTTCTCAACTGCTCTGCTCAACAAGCGCAAAACGTTTTGACACATTTACAAATTCATTTTTTAACGGAAAGATATAAAATTGGAAAGCCTGGCCATGGAAGCGATTTGGAATCGAACTGTGTTTTCCATTTTTGGATCAATCCATTACCTATTGAGTTATAAGCGATTTTGATAACGTGACTCGACATTTTTCTCCCCTTACTGACTGGATTTTCTTCTTTCGTTCAGAAGTTCAGTTCAAAATGCCAAGTTTGACAGTATTTTCTGAAAGATCTATTGCGTTTACAAGAAAACGGAAAAAACAGTTCGATGACATAGTTTCTGAATAACAACACCTACCAGTTTCATGCGTTTCCGAATAAAAATGAATTAAAACTTATGTCAGAAAGTTAACCCTTTGGATTTTGGCCTTAAGTATAAAAGTAACTATAGTTACTTTTATACTTAACCGACTATAGTCAGATATATAGACTGACTATAGTCGACTATAGTCAGACTATATAGTTACCGACTATAGTCGGATGCGCCAATGCCAAAACTTTCTTCTATCTCATACATATTAATACTTAAAAATTCGTTATCACAGTGCCAAAAGTAAATGGCAATCTATGCCCATTATGAGAATTCTAAATATATGAATTTCTGTTATTAGTTCTCCAGGCATGACTATCACTAAAATCGTTTAAATCCTGCCTAATGCAGCGCAGCAGCGTCACCTGTCGAGCGATTTACACTAAAACCTAATCAGCATCAACTTAAGTCAACGTCTAACTGAATCTGAAGTTTGATGAAAATTCGTGCATTAGTTCTTGAGATCGTGCAGAAGTCGTAAAAAAAATGCAGCATAGTAAGCGCCACCTGTTGGAAGATTTACACCAAAAACTAATTACCACCCATTTATATCAGGGACAACCTGAATATAAATTTTTATTGAGTTTCGTACATCAGTTCTTGAGATAGAGCGCCCACAAAATTTGTGTCACAGACAGAATCAGAGATATGAAAATTTTGTAAAAACATGCTTATCGGCATTTCTGATTCCTAAAACGTGTAAATCCGTCGAAAACCGGAAGTCGAAATTTTCGCGAATCCAATACTTTCTTCTTGTAAAGGTAGAAAAAAGTAAAAATAGTTTTTTTATACACTTTCGGTGATTATCTTTAAAATTCCTCATTTCATAACTGTAATTCATGTTAAAAAAAAAAAAAAAAAAAAACTGATATAATGTTAATTTGGCAAAAGCCTCGATTATGGAACAGTCACTTTTTTGATAGACGTCTGGTAGGAAGCGCGAACTAGTGAATTTCTTACAAAAATTGTAATTTTATGCTCTATTTCCTTTGTAAGATGCGGCAAAAAAATATTTAAAAAAAGGAGCAGGAAATTGTACGTCAAAAGTGGCAAATGAGATGCGTTCGTACTATAACTAGTTTTATAAGTATTCAAATCTTGGTGCAATAGCTGTTGCACTCTTATGCAAAAATGCGTGAATACGAAATTTATTACGATTACATATATATTAAGTTCAGAAATACGGAAATAATGGGACTCCAACTTAAATAGGACGTCATCACCACGGCCACCTAGAATCGCTACCTATCATGGAATATCACTGAATGAATTACGTAGGATAGGATTTAATAGAATGAAGAAAACTCTTATTAATATCTTTTTAAGATTTAATTAAAAAAAATTTTAATAACTCGACAAAATTCTACAACCATTATATATATTAATTTTCAAACCATTCGGTTGGGTAGTTGTCGCACTGTTATACGCGTACAGAAAGACAGAATGACGGATCAGACGACGACTATAGGTGCAACGTATTTATATAATTACGAACGTACCTAAAAAGCCATATGTAAATAGTAAACCAAGACCTCCCTTATTATATTAATTATTATTATTATTTATATTACCAATGTATCATATAATTATTATTATAGTTATTATCGTGCAAGAGTCTTGATCTAAACTTTCAATTTTTTCAGGTTCTTCAGCCTATCACGCCAGATGGTTCAATCACAAATTCTGGAAGCTTCACGAGCCATCCATTGGTCAACTGCACCATAGATTAACTTACAAGATGGGACATTTACGGCTAAATCTGTAATGACAACAGTACCAGCGTCACTACCGACAAGGAGAAGAATTAACAAGCCTCCGAACTTTACCTATGTTGAAGAAATATGTTTACACTCTATGTGTTGAATATCTATTCTTTCCTAAAACGAAGTAGAGTCAGACGATATTGCATTTATACTTTATTTATTTAGCTACTTTTTTTTTTTTTTTTTTTTTTATCTTTAACTTGCAAAATGATAATTAGAGTAATAATATAAAAGAAAAACCCTTGAAAATTCTGTTAATTACGTAGATATGTAAGTTTATGAGATGAAATTGTAAAAAATCAAATTCAGGTATTGTGTTAATTTATTCATATCGAATAAAATTTTATTGAGTGTAATGTCGGTATCTCTATTTATTTTTAACTGTTAGATTTATATAATTCTACAAATTTGACGGAAGGAATTTTTCCCCATCTGTAATTTTATTGTTATTTCTCATATGTTAATATGTATTATTAATATTATTGAATTGATTGTACGTTATTTACAATAAAAACAATATTTTTATGTTATTTGTAAGAAAGTGAAAATGCGTAAATTTTAAAAGATTATTGTAATGATTGCTTAATACGTTAAACTTCATAAATTAATAAAAAATCGGCTATAAAAAATTTTCTGCCGAATGGGAATATTTTTGAAAATTTTTGGGACTTGTAGAGTGCAATATTTCGTATATTTTTATATTACACCATTGCTTTTGATATATAGCAATCAAGACGAAGTTTTTACCTTGTTGCACTTAAATCGTTCACTCCTCATGTACAAAATAAATAAATAAATAAAATAAAATAAAAGGCATATATCCGTACATGAACATAGAATAGATATTAGATATATAAAAATGAAATAGAATATATATTCTATATTCATGTATCGGTGAAGATTCCATTGAAAACGTAAACATGCAACATTAAAAAAAGAAAGATCGCAATAAGGTAGATACGCAATAATAAAAATATTTCAATGATAGGGAGTTTCTTCCCCATTGTCACTAAAGGCGCTACGATCGCAATCGCATTACCATTACGCTGTACGGAAGTGTCCCGTCTTGTATGTTAATCTATGAACTACACCGACCTTCAGAAGTTGAGGAACAGTGGCCGGATGCTTTTAATATGAAAAAAAGAACCATGCCATTAAAAAACTAATCACTAAATTTTTATTAAAACAACTTAGTATTCTATTGCTTCAAAAATAAACTCCTTATTAGCATTTTCCTTGTAATAAGACCTCGAAGCTGGTAGACTGAAGGTGCTGGGTTCTAAACTAATCACGCCCGTCGGCCCAATCGTTCGGAGTTTTGTGTGGTTTTCTTCGAACCTTGGATTTCCTTGCGTAAATATGGGTTGGGTTCCCTTAGAAAGACCCCCGCCGAGGGCACTCCTCACCTTCGTGCCTATATCCCTCGTGTTGATAATTGGCCGTCATAAAACAACACCAACACCTTGTAATAAGACAAGTTAAAACCTTTAACCCTTTGAGCTCTGATGGGTGTGAATTTCTTTCCACTTAATTTTAATAAACAAATGTCACAATGGTACCGGAATATTCGACCAAATTTATTTGAAAATAAGAAAGTGCACATTTTCGTGTATAAAAACAACTGAATTTTTTGCTTGCAAAATACTGATGCCGATATGTGATTTGGGTATTTTGAAGAAATTCACCCACCAGAGCTCAAAGGGTTAATGATGACCCATTTGGGGCATTGTATTTCAGACAACCTATATTATACGTAGATAAGCAAAGTAAAAATTTGCAAACAAGTACTACAAGTACTCCTGTCAAACAATCCATAATATTTTCTAATATTATCCTACTACACTGGTGTGCAAAACTTAAGCAACAAGCATAAAATGCTAATTTTCAAGCACGCGAGTACACAAAAGTAAATGATATAAACATCAGGTGTAGAAAATAGGTATTATATCTACAACACACCTAGTTGATGTGACATCACCTTCATGTCATACATGGCCACAAGTGTCACAGTCACTACGGAGAAATAAAATTTGGGATCTTTTATTCGTCTCATTATTACTCTAAAATGGTCGTCATATGATGGCTCCACTGGGGGAAGTCACTGTGTCTGTTGCTTTGTGATGAGTCACCAGGTGACATTACAACGAGGTCACCTTGTGATCCTCATGTGACTGTCATTTGAATTTGAAGACTCAGTTTTGAAGTCATCGTGAGCATTGCATTGTTCTGAGTCTCCAAATAAGGCCACAATGAAGTCACGTGGTGACTTTCAGGTGACTGAGACTCTACTGTGAAGTCACCATTGCGCTCCTTTGTGAAAAGTCACCACATGATTTCCTTTTTTATCTCTTGGGAACTCGTCATAAAACAGCTATCGTGATGATTTTACAATGGGACGTTCACCTGGGGGTCACAAGGTGACTTTGTTGTACAGTCATCTGGTGACTCGTCACAAAGTAGCAGTCATGGTGACTTCTCGGTGGAGTGATTAAATGAGATTAAGAAGGAGACGAATGAAAGATACCGCATTCAGGGGCGCCATTTCAGAATTTTCTTGGGGGGGGGGGGGGGCAAGGCTGTCTTTGAGGACAGTGGCATAGCCAAGGGTGGGGTGAGGTTCTGCGGCGGGGGGTGGGGGAGCCTGTACTCTCTCCCATCAAAACGAAAACCTATGAAAAATTCCGTTTTAAGGAGGTTTTTTTTATTTTAGCAGGTATAATTTCAAGATAGTGACTAACATTTTTTCCGTTTAAGACAGTATTCTATTATAGACAGTTTCCCTTTTTACAAGTATTCTTAAAGGCATTTAAAACATCCTTTCTATAGCATACCTCTGAAGAGTATAGGTATATTACATTTATTGTAAAACTTGCGAATACGAAACCTGTCAAAAAAAGAATTGTTTCGTAAACGGAAAAAAAAAAATTAAGTTTCTATGAAGAAAGCACTACATAATTATTCTTGCTAAGAAGGGTATCTGTCTAAAACGGAGATTTTTTTTTTTTTTTTTGGACTTTGCAGGCTTTACGGACAGGACAGAAAGCCATTTAATAAGTTTCTTAGAGTGGGGAGAGGAGGCAAGATTTTGTTTGAGGGGAAGGGTTTGAAATAGCATGCCATTCTTAACATTTTCATAAGCATGGGATTCTTCAAGAAATATTTGTAACACTTTCCAACGCAGTTGAAAAGTGAATTGCGTTTGTCTGCCCGTCTGGTCATGCTCTAACTCACGTAAATATACTCGGATTAACGCGTAATTGATACATGTTATTAATGTTTACAATGGAATGTTCGGTATTCAAAATGAAGTGTGTATCATTCATAGTTCATTTACAGGAGGACTCAAACGTATTCCGTTAGATTATGGTCTATCGGGTAAAATCATTTGCGGTATATTTTAATATTGTTGTATTACAGTATTTAAACATAATAACATTTATATACATTATTGGGGTGTACTAAAAGATGACTACTACATGTAATGTTATGTTTAGCACTTACAGTTCGCGTCCGGGAGAACTCACAAGTATTCCGTTATATTATAGTCTATTATATTATATCCACAAGTATTCATATTATAGTCTATGAAGAAAGAATATTTGTGACGTATTTTAATAATGTTACTCCGTTACAAACATAATGAAATTGATAAAAATTTCTGAGATGTGCTAATTAGAGATGAGTTCGGGCTCATTTTTCAGAGCCCGGGGCCAACAATTTTAAATCCGAATTCGAAAAAGTTTGTGCCATCAGAGCCCGATTCCGATACCGAAAGTATGCACGGAAAAAAAAGGTTTAACAAAAATGCATATTTAAAAGCTGTTCTAAATGTAATAGATCTCATTTTTTAACAACTGTTAATCTCTAGCACATAATTAATTTTATGAAATTTACATTAAATCTTATCAAAAGAGACGTTTAGTGTCAAATAGAAATATACTTCCCTAAAAAGATTTTTAAATTTTTCTCCCGCAACAAGTAGGTGTCTCTGATGGACACAATAACGAAGAGCATTTTATGTATAAATTAATGAAATTTGCAGAAATTATGATTTATATGACGAAGAATCGAACAGCGTTTTCTGTTTCCTATAAAAGGTGTACATCTTTCGCATTTATCATGGCTTTGAAAATAAGTTTAAATTATAAATTTGACACCGTTACCGAAAATATCCGATGCTTTTATAGAAAAAGAGGAAACGCTGCTTGATTGCTTTCAATCGGGAATAACAACACATGCCAATTTTATCTACTTACGTATGAAAGTGATTGTATGAATATGAAGAACAGAGCCACAGAATGAGCAGACTTCAAGAAGAAGCATGAATAAAATCACCAACATTATTTTCATATAAAGAGCGATTACAATCGCAGACAATAGGAGACTAAAAATTTGCAAAACTTAGGCTAATGCTGATTGACGTAAAAGAAAATATTTATTTCGCGTTAGATCTCTGAAAAAAGTAATAATAAATAAGCATTCCAATTAAACAGTATCTTAATGGCGCCATATTCTGATTGCCGCCAACATCAATAGGTCATTACTCGCGTTAAACTACAGACATAAATCATCAAATATCACAAGTTTTCTTTCAAAATAATGTTCGACAAATACTAAAAAAAAAAAAAAAAAAAGAAAAAAATCTATTTGTCTTTCCTCCTGATCAAAATAGCATTAAAAAGACTTGCAATGGGATAATTAATTTTTAAGGGGTAAAAAAATTATTTTTTGTTTCTACACGAGTACGAGAATAAATAAAATTGCCAATTTGAGGAAGAATGGGCCCGAGCCCGAAGGCTGGTATAAAAATCAAACCCGTGTCAGGTACGGGTTGAGTCCGTCTCATCTCTAGTGCTAATACATACTTTCTGTAGAATATGGGGTGCGAAGCATTCATCACTCATTTACAAGGTTATGCAAAAGAGTTCGATTATTTGATGGTCTACGGGTAAAAACTGTTCGCAGCGTATTTCAATTATGTTGCACTATTTCAAACATGATGAAACTGATATATATTACTGAAGGTAACAACAAAATGCTTGCAGTAAAATAGGATGGGGATTGCATTTATCATTCATTTACAGGGACACATAAAAGATTTCGGGAACAAATCTGTATGCGAAGTTTGGCTATTAGGAATGATTGCTGCAAGTCCGTTTTCACTTATGGTATGGTTTTTTAGTTTAACTAAATTTTTGAATACTACATGGTGTACATAAATTCTATAGAACATATACAGAGCAATTTTTAAATTCGTAAGACACACAGAAAAATTCGTAAGCATTATTGAGAAAGAGCAGGAATTGCTTAAAGATGTTATTTTTAATTTGAGTTATGCAGCTTCAAGTTGTCTTTCAAGCTCAACTACATTTAGTATAATATACTAAGGTAAGTTTGCTGCATATAAATAAAATCATATACAGGACTATGCAAAGAACTGGATATATAATCGCCTATGGATATTAACTCATGGAAGCGTAATTTAAGTAGCTTAAGCATTGCTTGTAAATTTCAGCATTAATATGTGGTGTGTATTAAAATCTGTATGTCATATACAGGGCTGTACAAAAGAATTTAAGTACGTTTCCCTCTATCGGTAGAAACTGCTGAAGGGGAATTTTTTACTATGTTATGCATTTTCTTACTAAACATAATTTAAGCACACTGTGTATCATATGTACAAATTTATAGATCATATACAGAGCTTCACAAAAGAACTGGATTACTTTTACGGTTATGGGCGGTAATTATTGAAATATGGTTTTTAAATGTGGTATAAGGACTGTTTCCTAGAAATCTGCACAAACTTTTCTTGACTTGAAAGTCATTAAAAAACGAGATAAAGAACTCAAATGGGCACTGTAAGGTGACTTCAATAACCACATTCCTCTGTAAAACTGTTATCGGATTCCAATTAAACCGTTTCGTTTGACATTATCGATTTTACTTTTGGTGGTACTTGCTAGACATTGTACAAAATTTAAGTTCATAATTTTGAAACAATACTTGATTCGATTGATCAATTTCTGGATGTTACCTGTTTTCTAGCCTTTGGCATACACTTTTGACTTCAGATATTTTCAGAACCGCTCAATTGGTCAAATTTGGGGAACGCTAACCAGGTTGTCAGACTTCTTTATGAAAGTGAAGTTTTGCTGGCGGAAATGGCTGAGAACGATTTTGCTGAGATGACTGCTATCCAAGTCTGGCCAGATACCGTAATCACCGTCATTGTAGTTGCTACAGATGTAGGGGATAAGAAGACGGCGAATGCCCTTGTTCAAATATCGTTGCCCATTGACAGCGAACCCTGACTTTCGGATGAACGGACGACTCAAACCTTTCGGACCCATTGCAATCCATACGAGGATCTTGTCTTGGAATTTTGCTTTAGTAGAAAATTTAATGATATCTTGGGTCGTAGAGACGTCAGATGTATAATAGCCACCGTTATAGTTAAACGTGGAACGCTTGAGCTTAAAATATGAGCCGTCACCGTCATCGAAGATGAATATTCTATCAGAGTATTTTCTGAACAAGTGACCACACTTCGTTTTCACGACAACCATTTGTTTTTCTGTTCATTCTGTTATGACCATTTCTTGTAATATTTGATGTTCAGGTTCTTAGTGATTGTCTTTTGTTGGTGGTTAGGTGAAACACTGTATTTCGAAGGCATGGGATGGATTAATACTCGGTCGTTTTCGTCAAATAGTCCTTTCAACTGCTCTAACTCTTGCTTGGAGATTTTTTTTGCCTTCCTACCCGATCCCAGTTCTTTTTTGGCCGAGAGCCCCTCTTAGTAACATTCTAGAACATCGTATGTATTTCGTTTGGTGATATTTTCGGAAAATAAATAGTTCACGATGGACTTGCTCCTTGATGAATATTGCTTTCGTAAAACTTGTACACAATAATACATAGACACTCCTCTTGTGGCTCTATTCTCGGAAAACACAGATTATTTAATGATCTCTTGGCTAATGGCCATGCTCTTATATACCATAGCACAACACTTCACGTACAAGTTTCACCTGATTCGGTTTCCTTTGCTATTTTACATAATTGCAAAGCTTGTGAGGATTTCTAGGAAAAAGTCCTTATGTTTTCTAAAATGTTTAATTAGATATATTATTTACCTTATTGAAAGGCTAAGTTTTGCTAAAGCATTCATGATGTGTTGGAAAGTGTTTCATAATCTATGCTTGACGCATGATTTTTCTCTCTTGTTTAATTTTCAAGGGAAGACCATGCTATTTTATTTATTTATTTGCTTATTTTTCTTGCAGAGCGACGCAAAATCAATTCGTCAATTGACCGCAGAAAAAAAAAAAAAAAATGCGAAATTTGCAAATTAGACTTGGAAAAAAGAGATAAATTGGCAAATTAGAAATTTTTTTTTCATAATTTTTAGTTTATATACCTAAAGTGTTTATTTATACGTGTTTTTATTGTAATAAAATTTGACAAGCTATTTTAGGTTTTGAGTAATTTTTTAAAATTCTTTTGAGTTTGACCTGCGATGACAGATAAATTTTCTAAAATATCAAATTCCTTGGGGGGGGCTATGGCCCCCCTGACCGCATTTCAGTTCATTGCAGTGACTGTGACACTTGTTAGATCATGGAGACTTCCTATAGGCTGGCTATGCTGTTAGGATAACACCTATTTTTTACACTTGCTCTTTATAGAATTTTCTTTTGAGTATTCACGTGTTTAGAAATTAACATTTTGCGTTCGTTGCTTAAGTTTTGCACACTTGTGTAGCATTTTTTTTTTCTTAAAGTTGTGAACATTTTTTTTATACCCTCTAGGCAGATCTGAATAGCGCGCTGGTACGAAATTTATGCATTCATACAACATGTATGAAGTTTAGTACTAGCTACTTCCACATTATTCGCGAACAATTTCTATGGATATATAGAACGGAGGAGGCCCAGAAGGGAGAAGGGCGCCCTGTTCGGTCTGGTTGTTTTTTTATTTTCATAAAAAAGAAATGCGAATGCGAAATGAATATCTGAACTGTCTCAAAGATTCCACGAAATGTCGTTGTAGTGCTGCCATCTAGTATAACAATTTCGTTATAATGCTCGTAGTGCTGCCCTCTATTGTCTTTCACATGTTTTAACAATTTTAATTGTATATTTTTTCTTTTCTACTTTATTCGAAAAACCAATGGCGGATCTAAGGGGGGGGGGGGGGGGCGAGGGGGCGATCGCCCCCCCCCTTGAGCGGATAAATGGTTTGCAAAACGGCATTATGCATCCTCACAGGAAATGACTTGGGGTGAAGTTCGAGCCCGGCGCGACCCGACCCGGGTCGCGCCTTTTTAAAACCACGAGACTCGGCCTGGGTAAGGTCTTTTCTCTTTTAGAGCCGGATCGTGCCCTGATCTTAAATTTTTTTTGCAAATTCGGGTCGGGTCAGACTTCTTTTTCTTCCAGGTCGAGCCTGGCCTGGACTTCATTCTTCCTAGAGGTCTGCACTGGCCAAAATTTCCAGGTCGGGATTTGGCCCTGGATAAAAGCTAAATGTTCGGTCCATTTCAGCCCGTATGATAAGCAGTATTGATCAGACCGCGAACCGTGCACTTCTCTAAATTCTTCTCTCCGAGCTCAAGTTGGTTTGTCATTTTACTAATTTGTTATTCGTAAAAATTATATTTATGTTGTACATTTGTTTAGCGAAATCTTTAAAAATTTAATTTGAATTATTAAGTTACAGAGATGCATTTTTTAAAATCTACTTTTTTTCTTTGTAGAGCTTTAAAATTGTGATATTTTCTTTTATTATCCGTTTCTTTCATTCTAAACTGATTTTCTTACTGGATTTTCATTTGAATGTAATTTGTCTAAGTAATGATTTTTATGTAGCGTTTATCTACATAATTGCCTAAACAGTCACTAATATAAATGTTTTTCTGTATTCACGAATTTCGAACAAAATCTGAAATAAAATATGAGCATAAGTAAGCGCACTTTATGAATTAATTTTAATTACAAAATGCAGGCCGGGCCAATAATTTTTTATGCGAGTTGGACCTAAAAATTTCAACCCAGGTACATTTCTAACTGACATATCGAAGCCAGCTTTAATTATTTTTTTAATGCTTCTTTCAGCCACCATCCCATAGCCAGAGCTGTATAATATAGACGCACACGCGCACGCGGAAAAATTTCCGCAAAATTCGGAACTTTGCGGAAAATTTTTTAGAAAAAAAAACGTAGTTTTTGTTCCTGTAACTTTTTTTTTTTAAATATAAAAAAAATAAAAATGTTTCCCAATTTTATGTACGATTTATTTATTATTTGCCAGGGGGGGATTTTGTTCCGAATTTTCCGAAAATTAAAAGCATTCCGTTCCAAAAATTAAAAAAAACCAGCCATCAGTCCGAAAATTCAAACATAAAAAAATATCACTGAAAAATATTGCGAATTTCAACAAATGATCGCCGAAAAAAGACAAATTTCGTCAATCGTTCGCAGAAAAACATCACCCCTTTTCTCGAATCATCGCGGAAAAAACGCGAATTTCATCAAAGGAACGCGAATTTCTCCAAAGAATCGTGCAAAAAAAAGATAATTTCGTCAAAAAATCGCAGAAAAAAAGCAAATTTTATTAAAGGAACGCAGGGGAAAAAAACGAATTTCGTAAAAGCATAGCGGAAAGAGCACGAATTTTGTCAAAAGATCGCGAAAAACACAAATTTCGTCAAACAATTGCGGAAAAAACGCAAATTTCGTCCAAAATTTGCAAAAAAAACGCCCACAAAATTCGTCAAAAGATCACGAAAAACCGCACAACATTCGTCAAAAGATCGCGAAAAAAATCGCAAATTTCGTCAAAAGATCACGAAAAGACCGCACATTTGTCAAAAGATCGCGAAAAGACCGCACATTTGTCAAAAGATCGCGAAAAGACCGCTAATTTCGTCAAAAGATCGCGAAAAACCGGAAACTTCGTCAAAAGATCGCGAAAAAACCCGCACATTTCATGAAAGATCGCGAAAAAACCGAAAATTTCGCCAAAAGATCGCGAAAAATCCACGTATTTCGTGAAAAAATCGCGAAAAAACAGCAAATTTCGTCAAAAGATCGCGAAAACACCGCAAAATTCGTCAAAAGGTCGCGAAAAAGCGCAAAGATCGCGAATTTTGTCAAATGGCCGCAGAAAAAAAAAAAACACATACTAGTTAGTGCCGGGAGTGGATTCACCCCCACACCCCACTCCTCTGCTTTTCAGAAAATTTGCTGTGAATTTCTGGATTTTTTTTTTTTTTTTTACTCGGAATCACCCCTGGCTAACAGAGTGACTGGCATTTTGTGTGAAGAAGTCACAATATTAAGGATTGGGCTGTTTTTAAATGCACTGACAAAATAATTGATAAGAATTCACCCTTTCTTATGTTTTTTTAGCTTTATTATTTTTCTAACCAAAATAATTATTCTTTAATTAATATCAATTACGTAATTTTTAATTTAAATGGTAATTATTTTAAAACTACTGTTTTTAATTCAAATCGTCAAAATAATATAACACGTTATTTTATTAAACATTAAATTAATTTGCAGAAAGTTTTTGACCCAATATTTGTGTGCGCAGAAAGTTTTTGGTTTTATACAAGTCTGCCCATAGCTACTGAATATACAGGGTGTTTTAATATGGGCTGACGGATTTTAAATACAATTCAATAACTTGTAAATGGCAACAGCTATTAAAAAAGATTACTTGAAGGAGCGTTATGTAAGATGTCAGGAGCAAGGGCAATTCTGTTCCTAATTTTCCGAAATTTTAACCCTCTCGCTGCGCATCACCCGATTTCCACGGGCTACGTAAAAGTGGCAAAATTTGCGCAACCCGCAATTTCCGAAGCAAATTTTTTTTTATGATATAATTTTATTTAAAAGAGAAACTCTTTCAAAAAGATTTTGGACATATTCGAACTCTAAAATATATGCAGATTTGAAATAGGTAATAAACTAAATGCGCAATACATTCATATAAATAAATAAATATATATATATTTATATATACGCAGCGAGAGGGTTAAGGCATTCGGTTCCAAAAATTAAAAAAAAATTATCAATCCGAAAATTCGGACATAAAAATAATCGCGAATTTTGACAAATAGCCGCCTTAAAAAATCTATTTCGTCAATCGTTCGGAGAAAATAACTTAAATTTCGCCAAAGAATCGCAGGAAAAATGTTAATTTGGTAAAAGGGCCAAGGTAAAAACGCGAATTTATCTTCAAATGATCACGGAAAATGCGAATTTCTTGAAAGGATCGCGGAACAAACACGAATTTTGTAAAAAAAAAAAAAAAAAAAAAATCATTAAACATTAAAGGATTGCGAAAAAATGCAAATTTTATCAAAGAATCGCGAATTACATCAAAGGGTCGCGAAAGAAACGCGAATTTCGTCAAAGGGTCGCGAAAAAAACTCCCATTTCGTCAAAAGATCGAGGAGAAAACGCGAATTTCTTCAAAGAATCGCGGAAGAAAGCGAATTTACCCAAAGAATCGCTTAAAAAACGCGATTTTCTTCAAAGGATTGCGGAAAAACGAGAATTTTATCAAAGGGTCGTGGGAGGGAAATGCGAATTTTATCAAAGGTCTACAGAATTACACTAATTTCGTCAAAGGGTTGCGGAACAAACGTAAATCTCGTCAAAGGGCAATGGAAGAAATGCAAATTTCATCAAACGGCTACGGAAGAACGCGAATTTTATCAAAGGGCTGCGAAAACATGCAAATTTCGCCAAAGAGTCGCGGAAGAAATGCGAATTTTATCAAAGAGTCGAGGAAAAAATACAGTGTCTCTTTAGAAAACAGCACACATACATACAACTGTGTTTATTATTATAGGTATAGTTTTTAATCTGAAATAATATACTGAAGTAACTTTTGAAGAAAACGAGTTAACCCAAACCCAATTTGCAGGAATCTACAATCAAGTTGACATCGACCTGAAACGAAAACAGCTAAAACGACTTGTAACAAAAATAATTAGTGCCAGGAGGGAATTCCCCTCCCCCCCCCTCTCTCTCTCTCTGCTGTAACATTTCAGAAAATTTGCTTTGAATTTCAGATATTTTTTTTTTTTTTTTTTTTTTTTTTTTTACTGAGAATTTGCGATTCATAATTTTAGTTTAAAATAGCAACGACAGATGGCGCGGCAAACAATAGACGTTAAATCGGGCACCGATTTAGTGTATGCTATTGTAAGGCAAAATCAAAAATCACAGTGAAAAATCTCCTAACATCTTACATAATCCTCCTGTAAGATTTTTTTAAATTGCTGTTACCATTTGCAAGTTGCAGAATTTTAAAATCAGTCCATTCCGGGAAACCCGGTATATTTTTTAATAAGTTTTAAAGCATTATCTACTAAATTACAACTGATCTTAGATATAAAGAGACAAGCAGTTTTATACAAATTAGTATTTTTTACATAATCCTGGAGATTAAAAAGAATTATTAAATAATTGTTTGGGCGTGCCCGTTATGGAGCTTTTACTGTATGTAGTTTTTATCTTAAAATATATTTAGACTTTCTTTTCAAAATTAGGTTCGGTCCGAACCCTTCTCGCAAGAGTAAAAACCCAACCCGAAACTGACCCAAACCCGAAATATTATATGTTAATCTACCCCAAACCCAACGCGCTAGGCGCAGTTAAAAAGTAGAAGTGAACCTGACCCGCTGCAGAAAAATAGAAGTCAACAGGACCCAAACCCGACCCGCAGCAAAAAAGTAGATGTTAACCCGACCCGCAGCAAAAAGTAGAACTCAACCGGACCCAAACGCGACCCACAGCAAAAAAATATGTTTACCCGACCAGCAGCAAAAGATAGAAGTCAACCGGACTCAAACACGACCCGCAGCAAAAAAGTATAAGTTAACCCGAGGAGCAGAAAAAAATAGAAGTCAACCGGACCCAAACCCGACCCACAGGAAAAAATTGAAGCAACACGACCCGCAGTGAAAAAAATTAGGCTCGACCGGCGCATCAGATTGGCTTCTCCAAATTTCCAAAATCGCCCCCCCCCCCCCCCCTTGAGGACTCTCCAGATCCGCCCTTGCGAAAAACATCTATATTTTAGAAAAAAAAAATGATATCTTTGTTATTAAATATGTCTTAATCATAATGAACTAAATGTATTGAGACTTAAAAAAAGGTAAAAAAGTCAAACTGGATTATGATGATGCAGCTATTGATTGCGTCAGTATGAGAATGAAAGAAAAAAAAACTTTTAAATAAAATAAACGGTCAAGTGCGAGCATTACTCGCGCACAGAGGGTCCCGTAGAATAAATATATAAATTTGTAATTGTATTATAAAAAAAAAAGTTGCTAAAAGAATACTAAGACTTTGTAAAAAACTATACAACGTAGGGTTGGGTATAACTGTATATATTGGAAAAGTGTAAATGGGTATACCATGAAAGTTCAAAGAGATATGGAACCTAAATAATACCAAATATAGCTATTCGTATAACTCTTTTTTTTAATATTATCCTAATATGTTTATGATGAACTTAATTCGGCAAAGACAATAAAAGCAGTGCATAGTTAAACTTCATTTGGCATTTCATGAAGCTAAATTCAGCGTAGTAATAACCTTTATTTATACAGTGTAGCTAAAACAAAACCTTTGTTCAAAGTTTAAATTTGGCACTGTGCTAAGAGCGCTTCGAATTGAGGTCTCAAAGTTGCAACGCCGCCTTGGTCAGTGCCGCGTTTTTCTAGATAGGTGTTTAATTAACTTTTAAAGTCACTCGAGGCGTATTCAGAGATATAATCAATGCAAACTATCGCGAATCCCACAGTATTTATGCGATTCATTCTAATTAAATATTTCGAGAGCGATGCCTTTAAAAAAGGACACCTAATTTTAATTCCAAAATAGACAAACGGCACCAAGAATATTTAATTAAAATTTTCCTTTTATCATGTACGTGAAAAAAAGCAAGTTCGCATTTTCTAATAAATTAGTTTATAAATTCTGGTGTCAGTTCATTATTTCATAAGTTTATAAATAGAATTACTCCGTGCGGAAAGGATTAAGCGGTCGCAAGGACTCTTAAAGCTTCAAAATTTAAGAAATTTTAATTTTTTTAGATGTTAAACTTTTCTGAATATTTTGATATAATTGTTTCCTTGAAATTTACATTAGAACAGAAGTTTTGACTTTTAGAATTATACCCGCTCAATAGCTGAAGCGGCGTTTCCGAAACTTTAAAGTCATTATTTTCCAAATGGCGTTTTTGGGGCATAACGCGCAGGATACCTCAAAAACTTCTGAATATTTTTTCATGAAATTTTCAAAACATATATTTCATGTTTTTCTGTATAAACTGAACCTAAAATTTCCTTTTTATTGTTCAAAAAAATATTTTTTAAGTGATTTTACTGTTGAAATTTTCAAAATTTTGTATTAGCTAAATGCAACATTGCATTAAAAATATTAAAATGCTTTAAATACAAATTTATTTAAGTTCAGGGAAATTATTACAATTTGAAGTATAAGTAAGCACCAAAATTTTCATTCTAGTTGCAATATTTATTTTGTAATCCTGCGCGTAAACTGTTATGCGAATTTTTTGTTCGACAAATGTCTAACAGTTTCGAGCCCCCTATAAATACTAATTCTGTATGTTGCCATTTTTTAAATACATGAAACGAAAGAACATACTTATATCTTTCATCCCAATTAAAATTGTGTTTTAAAACCATACACATTTTAAGACATTAAATGTTGAAAATGGTCTTTTTTTCATTTTTTCCACTTTTTAGAGTCCCGAGACCCCTTAAGTTAGTATTTTTTTTTTTGACGTTTATTGCTTTTATACTGTTACTGGACATTACATTACACATATATATCATTCAAAGTTGTTAACTAGGCATAGAATACGTCGCCCCTGTCCTTGTGTATGTCCAAACTGACCGTACCTTTAAGGTTTAATATCTCGGCTAATTACCGATGATTTTTTTCGAAAATCATTATCAACAATGCTTTTATTCTTCTATAACGATAGGTATATTCAGTGATGCTCAACAATTTTTCTGAATGACCGTAAATCGAAATTTGTGTATAACAGAAAAATGCTAATTACTCTAAAACTATGTGACGCTATAATTTTCCGGCAAGGTTTATATTAACGTCTACTCCCTCTAATTTTTTCATAATTTTAGTTTCAGTAGATTCGGAATTAGATGGGGGGGGGGACATATTTTTTCGTTACATTTTCAATAATATCTTTGAAAATATAATACCTAAAATTAAAAGGAATGTATTTTTGAGTTCGGCGTTACAAAAGCTTTCATAGGATACCCCACATGATATACAAAGAAAAGATTTTTTTTTTCAAGTAGCATAATTAGCCCCTCTAGATTTTTATTAAATATATTTATCAATGTTTATTAATCTGAAAATATGTGGATCAATGGTCTTTATTACTTCCCCGAATTTGAACTTTCCACGTTCCATAGTTTACGAGTAAAGAGGCTGTGACAGACAAACGGACGGACGGACACAGGAGTGATCTTATAATGGTTCCGTTTTCGCTTTTTAAGTGCGGAACCCTAAAAATAAAATCTTAAGGCGAAATTCTTCTAAACATTTAAAATGCATATTCATATTTTCCTTTGCATGAGATAATAAGTATATGTAATGTAATCCAAACCTCATACTGATGCCTTTTTACTTACCCATCATACGTGGTATAGGGTAAGTCTTGCAATCGTTTTAAAAATCGAAAAAAAAAAAGAAAATTGACGGATTTACACGTTTCAGACACTGGAGGTTCCGAAAAACATATTTTTAGAAAAAGAATTGCTGTCCGTCTGTCTGTGTGTGTGTGTTTAAACTCTCTATCTCCCGAACAAATTGAGATAGAGACTTGAAATTTGGTGTATAAGTAGTATGTAATAATGGGAAAAAGCCTATTGACTATCAGTAACCCCTATTATCCGGAACAATTTTTTCGGACTCTCGAAATATTCTTTTTGATAAAAGGTATACAAAAATTTTCGTAATTGTTTATTTGAAGGAGTGAGTATAAAAAACATTAAAAAAACATAAATTTTGCATAAAGAATCAGTCGATCGGATACTTAGTTGGCGAGATATTTGTAATCATAATTTTCACACTCTTCGATTTTTCATGATCCTGTATTTCATTCAAATTTCAATTCAAAGATATATTTTAATTGGAAATGAGACGCTTAATCCGACGCAGTAAACTGTTTGTTAATATGATTATAATGTTTCGAGTTGTAAGGATGTTTCTTTTACGCAATTCGGTACTACTCGATTATCCCGACGACCCAAAAACTATCGCCAAACTATATAGGGTTAAATGCCAATAATGGCCTATCATAAATGTCACATTCACTTGACATTAAACACGTTATACGTGTTTGTTGCGTCATCAAGTGCTTTTTAATTTGACGTTTTATTTGTATTTTTATTAATCTTTTACTAATTTATTTGTTCTTTCGCTATTTAAAATAAGAATTATGCCAATCTATATACCTGTTCCGTCGCCAAATGTCGCCAACATAGCGATATATCGCTAAATTTCGCAACCAAAATGAGTCGCCAAAAGTGACGCCAGCTTGGCGATATCTCTAATATTTCGCCAAATTCTCATAGACTTCCCTTGTCAACCAATAGGGTTTACTTGCTTACAAAAAATCAACAAATTGAAATAGTTTAATGCAACAAAAACTAATATTAGCTTAAGGGATTATATTAATTATATTTAAGGGAGTCCAAGTAGATAAATTATGAATAAAAGTAACATGATACAATGCTTGGCATGCTTTCACAAACATAAATTTTAAGGGAGACCAAACTGATCGCCAAGGGCGGCTAGTTTGTATAATTTTGCGAGTAGTTTGGCGATTTATATAATTTATCGAAATGGGTCGACGGAATAATCAAGTAGTACCCTCAATTCAGTAATAGAGCATTACTATGTATTAAAAATATTTAAATATACGTTTAAATTGTATTTTGGAATTGCAATGCATTTTATAAATAGTTTACGCATGTTTTATTTTCATATTTTATATTATGCATATCCATGATGGGTAAGTATTACGGTGTTGTTATCATTTCATGAATCATTATACAGATAATCGGAAGTATTCACACATGCGTTGAGGTCTAAATTAATTTTTATTAAACTAAATGAACAAATTTTCAGACACCTGTCAAGACAAACAACTTTTGTATAAAAACCAGCGTAAAAAATACATCACGTCAAAGTGAACTTGAATTTCAGCGTACAAATAAAACAATAATGAAGCTATTTTAATGAGATTTTCATAAGATTAATTCTGTTTTTTATTATATAATGACATCATGGGAAATGCTGCAAATACACTGTAATTTCATCAGTAACATTATATATACTGTCAGATAAATTCTGAATTATATAATGTCTAGTTCAGTGTTGGTTGGATGTAAAATGTCATGTTTAAAAGAAAGCAGAGGAAATCTGTTGAAAATATCGTTACGCTATCTTCATTATTGTTAAACTTATGAACGAAAGCCTATGTTTGGTTTCGAGTGCACAACACTCTCTAATTTTAACCAAATAAGTGAATTGTGAGATTGTAACCCTGTTTTCCTACACAGAAATTGCTTATTTTGAGTATGTTCTTACTCATGAAAGTTTGTTCCATTAATTTAGAAACAACTTGTATATATATTTATGTGTATCTGCACCATTCAAGTATTCAAAAACTTTATTTTAAAATTTGTCAAAGAAATGAGTATATAGAAATAATAAAAGCGGGACACATTTTTAAAGGATAATTAATTCTAATTTTAAAATATCCATTTGCATACATTTCGCTTAGTTTGGATAGAATGACGCAAAGAAATCATTTACATAAATTTTACTTTTGATTTTGAATAGCGTGGCGCAAAAGATAAATCAATTTATTCATATAAATACATTACAGTGCATTGTATAGGTTCAGTGAAAGTGATATTTTTAACTGTGTATTGGAAAATTAAAAGTTTTGGGTAGATGTGTATGGCTACTTGTATTTAGCCAAACCGAAAACAATTAAAATTGAATTTTAAAACAAATTGTTTAAAACTACATGAAGGCGTCACTTTTAATTTCCATATTTAAAATTCTTATAGCAATAAGATAAAGTGCTGCGTCACAAACTTTTAACCCGTTAAGGGTTTTTTGAATTGATACCATTACTTTTTTTTAGGTTAATACCAAAAAGATAAAAAAAAATAAGACCAACGATAACAACTCATAATCGTGATTTCCAATCACCTTTAATTCTACCCCCCCCCCCCCGCTCCAAAAAGCATACCTCATACTTCAATTGTAATGAATGCTGTACTATTTGATTTTTTAAAGAACTTTTTAGTAAGGTATGAAAGTATTATACAAAATGGGGGGGGGGGGGGGGTTATGGTTCGTTTCACAGATATAGAAAGCTTTGTTAAATTTTGCTATGTAAAAAGTTTACTTTCTTAAGAAAAATATCAAGAAATATTACTCTTTAAACTTTTTTATTTAAAATACAATAATATTGTAAGCACAGGAGAACAACGAAGATAGGCTTTTCTTCACAGAATTTGACCCCGAAAGTAATACTTGTTTTGTGATCCTAGTGTACCCAGCCTGCTGATCACGTAATCGATTGGATCCAGTTCGATTTTCGATTACAGATGGCACCATCAACTGCCACTGAGTATTTTATTATTTTTTTTTTTGAGTCGCAAAAAAGTGTACCATAATTACAATAAATATGAATGAAAATAAGAAAAACAGCTGGTTTATAAAGATATAGGTTTTGTTTTTTTATTTTTTAATTTAAGCTCATAGCAACAAACATAAATTTCTATCAAAATAGCCACATTTTCGAGTAAGATTTAATCATAAAATTTGTACATTAAAAAGTTTTTCTCACTAAAAGTTTAAAAAAAATTCATCATTTTATGATTTTTTAATTTTGTTAATTAAAATAGGTATTATCATTTGATTTTTGCACTACAATAGTAAAACTACACTTACACTTGTAAACTACAATTTAAAATAATATTTAAAATACAAAAATTTGAACTGAAAAATGCCTTTTTGAAAAATATTAGAATTGCATCCCAAATTTTAAATATTTCAGCATGGAGCAGGAAAAGATTAAAGTTGCATTGCATTTGTAACAATAAATATATATATTATAGGTGAATTCTATAAAAATTGTTGAAAAATATTTTTACATACTCATATTACTGAATAGAAGACAATTTGACAAGAAGACTTATAAATTATTTTGCTAGTCAGAAAATAATTTTGAATTATTATGCAAAACATTAAACAGCAAATTTTTAATGATTTTAATTTGCATCATTTCTCAAAACGAAAAAGAAGTACCTAGTCTAAGGTATGATATTTTCAACATATAAAAAAAATAAATATGACAGTTAGTTAATAACCTTAATAAATAATTGGAACAATTTCAAGAGATTCTTATTTTAAATTACATTACATTTTTTATACTCCTTAATATAGGAAAAATAATTTCTGCAGTTTTTTTAACACACACACACCTTCACGGAGAAAAATATCTGAATTTAATACTATTTGGGAAGTATTTTAGTTTTTTTTAGCAGATATAAAAAACATACACCAGGCAAGAAAAGACTGTATTTATTTATGTATACATAATTAAATGTGAAAATACTTTCTGAAACAGTTAATCTGAGATTTTTAATTTTTATGTGGGGATAAGATACATATTTACAAAATATTTGAAATGCATAGAACAAAATTCATTACTTAAATTTAGTTGGTTGTATTTATGATGGCCAGTTATCAACACGAGGGATATAGGCCCAAAGGGGGGATGGGTGCCCTCCGTGAGGGTCTTTCTAAGGGAACCTAACCCATATTTACGCTTGGAAATCCAAGGTTCGAAGAAAACCACGAAAACTCCGAACGATTAGGCCGACGGGCACGATTGGGTTCGAACCCAGCACCTCCCGTCTACCAGCTTCGAGATCAGAACCTCTCGGCCACTGGTGGGGCAATACTTAAATTTAGATAAAGATTTTTAACTCAATTACATTTGCGAGTTAATAAAGTCAATGCACCAGATATATTTGCTGTGTGATAGTAACACTCTCAAAATATCTAAAGGATTATGAAATAATATTGAATAACATTTTCCAGTTATCGTCATTTAAAAAATGTTAAAATTATATATCTATATTCTATATGAAATGTTAGAGTTTAGGTTTCTATCCAAAATATAGATAGCGCCACATTTACCAGCTGCAGGAAATGGCACATTTTGTTATTGAAATTTATTTAAAATGAAGTTTCATTTTATTTAGTTTAGTTATAATTGCAATTTAATTTTGTTTAACTTGATAACAATTAAAAAGTCTTAAATTTTATTTAATGATCTAATTGACAATAAAAAATTACAAATGAACTCATAAAAAAAAATCAAAAGGCATCACTGCGGATTGAACCCGAGATATCGCGTCTATGAGAGCAGCACTCTTAACCGCTCAGCAATGTTAAGATAGCTATCTGTTCCTAAAAGTGAATAAAAAGAAAGCATGCGCAGGAATACATTAATAACTTCTTGCGCATTTGCGGTAAATTCTCATAGAATGGCGAAAAAATATAGTCTCATTTTTCATACCGATTATATAACAAACAACAGTTTTTCTGCAAATAAGTGTTATGTTATTCGCTTTATCTCAAACAGATTTATATTATATATTAATTTTAATAAAATCGCGCAGGTCAATTTAAGAAGAAAAATTGCGAATTATATAAAAAACAAGAGTTTTCTCGGACACAAGTATTATCTCATCCCCTTCATCTAAAACAAATTCATATTATATATCAATTTAAAGAAAATCGCCGGAGCCATTTTCCAGAAATGGAAATTAGGAACTTTATCCATCGCAAGTACTTTAAAAATGGGTTTCGAGATCTCAAAATATACTGCATGTAGAAATGTAAAAATTTCAGAATAGAATAAGACTGCAGATATAAGACTGTTTTTAAAAAATCAGAACAATATGCGCTATATTTGCTGAGTTATGAAGTGGTAGCTTTTCGCGTTTCCTTTGATCTCGAGTTAAGTGTATATATGAGTTCCACCATTCTTACGATTTTAGGCTTAAGGCTGTGTCACTGGAATACTACCGTCTTCCATGATATATACTATATAATGGGAAAATTTAGTTTAGCAAGAAAATGCATAACAGATTGAAATTCATCTTTCAGAAATTTATACTAATAGATGGAAACATACTTGAATACTTTTGTACAGCCCTGTAGTTTACATAGTACCTTTATTACATGCCACTGTTTAGCTAAAATTTAATTCAAACTAAAACACTCTTAAAACTACTGAAATTACATTTCCAGAAATTATCACCCATAGATGGCCATGTATCCAACTCTTTGTGTAGCCCTGTATATCATTTTATCTATATTCTACAAATATTTCTTAGTCAACTAAATTCAGTTCAGCGTGAAAATGCATAACTCCTTTAAACCCACCTTTAAGCAATTTATGCTCATACTCAGTAACCTTTACGAATTCATTTCTGTAGCCCTATATATGAACTATAGCACTTATACGCACTTTATAGTATGCATAAATATAGTGAAAAAAAACGATATCATAATTAAAAATGCATTTCGAGCAATCATTACTAATGTACAGTAATTCAGATACACTATAGTATCTGAAATCTTTTCAAATACACCGCAAACAATTTCCCCTATACCATTATGAACGGAATTTTTTGTGTGGCCCTGTAAACGAACAATAACTATTCTTTGCACCGCATATTCAACAGAGTGCATATTTTAGTGAACTTCATAAATGAATATCCATTTTACTATGTTTGAAAGAGTGTAACGCCATTAAAAATCATTTGAAACGATTTTTCCCATTGGCCGTAATGCAATGGAAAATTTTGACTGTCCAGGTAAATGAACTAAACATGCTACAAACTTCATTTGAAATAGGGAGCGTGCTATGGTAGAGGACACTAACATTCAAAAATTTCAGAACGATCCGAGCATATTTACGAGAGTTAGAGCGTGGACAGATGAACAGACAAACCGAAGTCATAAACACTTTTCAACTTTGTTGGAAAGTGTTAAAAATTATCTAAAAATATAATTACAGTGGAACTTCCCTTTAACAAAGTCCCTATTTAACGAAGTTTTCTACTTAACGAAATTTTCTGCGGAACCTTGACTTTGAACACCATTCACATGTAAATAAATCTCCATATTACGAAAAATATATTCTATATAACGAAGTTTATTCCACTTTTGTCTGTACAGCAATCAAACGGGGAGGTTGTTGTTGCGTCGTATGTATGAATTTATTTCAGTGGATTGTATGAAAATGAAATTATTTATTTAATCATTTCCATTCAAAAGAAGAAATTTAAAAAGCCTTCGATACAAGTACAAGGGGATTCCAGTTTCACGAAAATGTTATAGATGAATGGTTCGGATACTTAAAAAAGCGGGAAAACTTATTATGAAAAGTGCATTTTTTATAAGAAACCTGTAACAAAGATATATTAAAGACATTTTAAAATTTAAGGATTTGGAATACTGAGAAAAAGAGAAAAGTTACGCTATGCTTCAGTTTTTGTTTACCTCTCTTTATTATGTGATTTTTTAGACATTATTCTAATAAAATTTTTCTCATGTGTCTACATTGGATTTAAAAAAAAATTACTGCTTGAATTATATTTCCTGAATTATATAATACTGCCTGCATTTTCCTAATATTTCCATTTTACGTGTATTTTTCATTTAATGCATGTGTATTTTATTATACAAATTTCATGAATTTGAGCTGATTTCTATTTAACGAATATTCTTCATAACGAAGTATTTAAGTGTAACGACGAGACTTCGTTAAATGGAAGTTTCACTGCATTTTAATATATGTTGTTCTGGATATTTTAGACATTAACGTAAAAAATTACTCAGGTGAAGCAGTTTTTTAATTCAAAATTCAGGATATAAAGGGTTAAGTAAAGTTTTTTCTGGGATTGATTTTTGGTCATCTTCAGTCTTGAAATATCTTAGACATACTATGGTTGCTATGATGAAATGACTTAGTAACGCTAACACGAAAGTTCATTCCTGCCTCGAAAATATAAAAATCCATTACTTCGCCTTTTTATTAATTATTTTTAAATACTTATTTAACCCCCTCAATGGATCCGACAGATACGTTCAAAATGACTTTTTTCTTTTAAAAAAAAGGCTGAAAAATTTTATAAATATGTGACTTTTCGAATATATGACTTTATCTGTAAATATGTGAAAAAGTCACAAGTTTACAGAATTTTTAGTCATTTTTTTTTCATGAGAAAAATCATTTTGAATGTACCAGTCGGATATATTGCATCAGTCTGGTAGGCGGAAGATTAGATATTGCCGGTTATAGAAACAAAATATTGTATTTAATTTTTAATAAATGATTAATCGTATGTAATTTATTTTCACGATTGTCTTAATATGTGAAATATGTGTTATTTATTTTGAATATTATGTACGAGGGTTGTTTTTTAAGTAAGGGCCTTTTGAAAATAAAAACCAAACGAAAGAAATTTTTCAAAAACCAAATTTATTTTCAGATTCTACATACATTTTCCTATTTTTCAACATAGATGCCAACTTTGTTTAAGCACTTATTATACCTTATAACTAAATTTAGAAAACCCTCTTCATAGAAAATTGCTGCCTGCTCCGATAACCAAGATGTCACAGCCGTTTTCACATCTTCGTCATCCTTGTAGTGGTGCGATAACTTCACTCTCACAAGAAAAACTCTCCCATTGAGATCCCCATGTGTTAGAAACCTAACCTCTTTTTATTTCAAAGTACCCAAATATTTCGGCTGGAGTCAAAAGGAACGATACAATTGGATCGATCTTCCTAGTTGAAGCTCTAGTGTCAAACATTTCTAAAGAGCGCCAAAGAAAATAGCTAATGGTTTTTACCTGTAATCTCATCCGATCAACCTCCCAAAGCGAAAGCGAAAACAAGGGAGAGTAGAGGCGCTCATGTGCGTGGAAGATTTAGGCAGAGCCTATCCGAACGAAGTTTGTTGATGATGCGAACAGCTGAGGTCTGTTAAATTCTAAAAGAGGATACTCCTTTGTTGAGAAGGAAGAAGAAAAAGTTTCACAACCTAGGCTGAGAGACCAGTTCAGTTCAGTCCAAAAATTTCAGAGAGATAGTCGGTCAAGACTAATCTCTCGGTGAATGTAACAAGGTGATTATCACCAAAAAAATTACTTCGAATCTTCGAAGGCATCTTTATTGAAGTCAGGCTTAGACTTCAGTCTGCTCATCGCAAGGAAATGCGAACTGAATTTATTATTTTCGTACCTTGAAATCTGTGGACTTTGGGATCCATCACGGTTCGGAATTATAGATCTTCTCAATGCTATGAAAGACTTTGCCTCACCAAAAAAACTATCATATCCTCAGAATCAACGAATTCTTTAAAAGTTGTGACGAACTCATCAAATTAAGTGTTGTATTTAGTCAAGAAGTAATATAACTTATAATTTAATAAACATATTTTTGAATTAAATTGTGCCTCGGCCGTAGACGTCATAAATTTACGCTACCCGTCCTACACTAAATTCGGGGCATTACAGTGGTTACCCCCCGAGATGATGTTTGGTTTGAGATACCGGAAAAGATGGAAATTGTTCGGCATAAGGTCGGGGCTCTAGTGGGAGGGGTCCAAAACTTCCCAGCCTAAAGAATCCAAAAAAGCTCGGGGTCTGAGCAGCTGTGTGAGGTTTTGCATTGTCATGGAGTAGCAAAATTCCCTCTGTCAGCACGCTGCCCCTTTTTACTTTTAATCGCTTTGCGATAATAAACGTATCACTGACATAGCTGCGTGGGGCGGGCGATTCGATAATCTTGAATATTTTAAAGACACAGGACAGACCGAACAGGCTATCTACATAGCTGCAACTGAGCCCAGTTGTTCCCAAGGAATGCCGGGACACGACACAAGCACTCGTTGTGGCACGTGAGCCACCTATTACTGTATACAACAAAACAGCCCTCGTATTTTGTTGCCATTTACTTTTAAATCCTTTTTCAAATATATACATATATATATATATACATATTTATTCATTCATTTATATTTAGGTATACTAGTTGGATATAATAAGTTGGGATAGATAAATGTTTCGGATCTCTGAAAGTTAAGAAAACACCATAAGAGTGAGTATAAACTTTGCTTACATAAGCCTTTGATTTGCTTTTATGCATATCTTTTTTTGTATAACCCATTGTTTTGCTATTTTTTAATGATCAAGCTCACATTAGATACTAAACAAGTGACCTTTTTTTAAATAAACAGTTTTTTAATTAGTATTAAATCGTATGTAGGTGAGTGTTAAAATTGTATTTGATAGTTCTATCGTAACAAAATTAAATTTCAAAATCTGTCTTGAAACGTGGGAATTCGGGACAATTAATTTTTAAGACGTATGTTGGCTGTTTATGAGACATTGAGAATCAAAGGCGAGCGAGACTATATAAAACATTATGCAGAGGACTTTAGAGTTAGTGAGCTCCAATTGTATTAAACTCAGAATCATAGAAGACTTATTCTATTTGTTGCTCAAATTTTCAGCGAAGAAATTAGTTTGTTAAGGCACCAAACAATTGAAGAGCTGAGTGGATGAGCATGTTATGCTACATTTACTAATTTTTTTTTTTTTTATATCTTAAGAATGAAAGCGTTATGAGGTATCCTATCACACAGTGAAGCTAAAATACTAAGATTCCATTTAGTCTTGGAGATTTAAGACATTATTCATTAATATTTAATATTTTAATATTTAATAATGTCAATAATATTAATAATTTTTAATATTTGAGAATTAAATATGAATAAGTTTTTCTGAGAGAGTTTAGTACCATACCTGTTAATATTTTAAACACATGGTATCAAATAGAAAATAAATCATTAAAATTTACAGCAAAAACTTTCACCTCAAATTTCTTGAAATTTAATTTTTGGTTACTTAACATGTTCTTCCACTTAGCTCTTCAGTTATTGTCTTTAGCGGAAGAATTCATCTCATAGTAGGGTTATTACAAATGAATCATTGGGTTTTGATACGTTACTACGTACGAACTAGGAACCATATATGTTTCCATGGCAACTCAAACGAGAGGGCGTTAACTACAGTTTCGCGCTGTGTATGTGTCATGCGCGTGTGGTTGCCATAGTTGCTGCGCGAACGTCATATTCAAAATGGCCACTGGACAGCAGAAAGCGTTTTGTGTACTAGAATTTTCAAAGTGGGAATCGCTTATAACCGTTCACAGAGCATTCCGAAAACCATACAAATGCAAACCACCATCCCAACAAAGCATTCTGTGCTGGTATCGACAGAAACCGGTTGTTTATGTAAAAGCCAAAGTTCCAGCCGACCAAGCGTTACTAAAAAACAGTGAACTGAGTTAAAGAGAGTTTCATCCGTAGTCCCAAGAAATCAGCAACTCGCGCTAGCCACGAACTTTCTATTCCACAGCCAACTGTGTGGAAAATTTCTGCTGTCCAGTCGCCATTTTGAATATGATGTTCGCAAAAAATTTACTGACATACATACTGGCGATACCAACTTTCATTGTGCTATTTTTTACTGAAATTATTTCATTTGCTAAACATTTTAAATTATTACTTCATCTTAAGTAAAAGAAAAAATGTCATGGTTATGATTAAATTTGAAAGATATTTTTCATATTTTATAATTACTTTGAAATCACCAGCTAATACAAATAACTAAAGGTAATTTCTAACAAAAACTCTAAAGCAAGCAGCACACTGGGGCAACAGGAGGAAGATGAAGTGCGACTTAGAAGGAAAAACGGGTCGAAACAAAGAAGAAAGATGTTACAAAATCTATTTTAAACCCATTTTTACCAAAACTGCCAAGAAGGGTTATGTATTTCCCGCGTATCTCGTACGTGGATTTCTTTACACTCTCGAAACAGCCCAACAGCTGGATGGATTTTAATGAATGAGGTCTCTATCAATTTGTCTTAACCGTCCGATGGTTATAGGCTAGATTTTGTTTTTATAAATTCAAAATGGTGGTCGTAAAATACAAAAAGGCGGTAGAGACGAAAAATTTTTTACGCACCCTATTGAGTGGTGTATCATTGGATAGGTCTTTCAAAATGAAGACGATGTTTCATTGGCTATTTTAAAATCAGAAGCTCCGTTTAAATATTACACAACCTGGAAGTTGTGTAGGAAGGATCTCTAGCTTTACTGAAAGTCTAACCTTCATAGACATCTATAGGCCTCATCAAAACAGTGTTTATACATAGAAACTAAAAATTAAACACAACTTAAAAGTCATCAATACAAGTAAGTAAAAAAATAGGTAAGTACTATAAAAAATAATTTCACACTGATGAGAAATAACTAATTAGTTCGCTTTTTACGCAGTCGGACTTTTTGATTTTTCAAATTTAATTTTTACTTCTTCCTCGAAGTCGAGCAACATATTGCATGCTAACCACAGTGGGGCAAAATCCCGAAAAGCTGGTCAAAAGTCGAAAAATAAAGTTACTATTTAAGGAATTTTGACTATACAGGTGGTTAAAATAATGTTTGGAGGGTCAGAATCTATATTTATATAAAGGCTTTCGTTTTACCTTGACAACCTGTATCATTTCAAAAGTGACGCTTGGAGGATCATCATCTGAGGTGAACAAAAAGAGCAAAACAATGGTTCCTCTAAAAACGTGCTACATTTTTCCATATCATCCGATTTTAATGCTTTAAAATGGATTCACATGATGATAGATTGTAAATTATTTGTGCGTGTTACAAAAATTTTTATTAAGCACATAAAAATTAATAATTTCATGATTATTTTTGATAAAAAATTTTAAAAAATATCTTATTTTTTTGTTTTCAAACATCAAAAAGTTTAAAAGTTCCACAGTGTTCCGCAACGACATATAATGAAAATAGTAGCCTGAACTATGTATAGTGAAAAACCAGCTGCCATAAACTGCCATTCTGCATTGTAACCACAAGTAAAAATGTCACTTCTTTAGTCGCTTCAAAAACTCTGAAATTTATTACTTGTCACAGTAATTTAGCTGGCAAACATTTTTGAAATTTTTAGATTAATCAGTTTTGTGATAGATTATTATGTATTATATTACAAACAAGTATTATAATCATGAGCATAAATGAATTTCATAAGCAATATTAGTAAAAAAAAAATTAAAATAATTCTCTATAATCGATCCGATAGAAATACATTATCTTATCTTTATAGCTAATAATTCTGTTTATTCTAATGTAATTAGAATAAATATCTTGTTAATTGCACTCTTTGCTAGATCATACTGCTGAACGTGATTTATTAATGGAAATGGAAATTGTTAAGAATCTGACTTCTCTCCGAGAACATTAGCAATCTGAATTTGATTTGCAAGTGGGGATGTGATGGCACATCTATGGTCAAAGTACCTTTAAACAAAAATATTGCGATGATGATGGTAGAAAGCAGGTTCAAATATCTTTTCCATTTCTCTAGTGCCACTAGAATTTTTAAGTGTTGCGAATAATTCAGAAATCGTTATCTGGAAAAATTCGAGACCTTCATCTCCTAGATTTTTTTAGGCCCATCAGAATCAATTTTTTCCTCAAAAATACGGAAATTACTGTCAGTGAAATGGATTATATTACAGATTAGAAGAGTAAACTTATTCCTTTAAAAGCAATCATTGATTGAAAATAAGTAGGAGTTAATTACAAACTAGATTTAAGGATGATTGATTGTAAAAAATTTAATGCCTTTACTAATTTTTTGCCAACTTAACGTTGGTAACTATGTCAGGCAACTTCAAGACAGTTTAATAAACTTGATGACATTTTCAAACTAAAAGTGAATGAAGGTCATTTACGATTCGGGATGACCACGTTACATGCCTATGTAAGATGTTATGAGGGTTAGCTTGCATTTGGCATCCAAACGGAATATAAAGGAATGGCAAGCGCGCACTCCTGACGAAAAGAAAAAAAAATGTAAAACAAAACTTGCTAAAAGGATTTCGTTTACAATTAGGAGTTCTCGTCGTTAAACCAAAAGCCGAATTTGGAAGCACAAATGATGAGAGTACAACTCATCGATTCTTTGAAAACGCAACTATTTCTTCTTTCATAAAGAGAGTAGACGAAGATTTGATAAAACGATTCCACGTCATATTACAAGTGATTTCTTAAAATTCATTTGATCAATTTCGTGGATTATTGCTCACAAACAGCTTCTAAATTCATTGAATTGTATTCCTAGTTTTATATGCTAACTTCAGTGCCCAGAATACGGCAAAGAAATAATAGCTTCCTCAATATTACCATTTGGGAAAATGTAGGAAGACGCTCAAGAATCGTGCAACAAATTGATCAAATGGTACCAAGAAGATTTCTCGCTAAAATACAGTAGGACGAAAACAATGGAAGATGGGGCTTTTTTTGGCTTTGAATGTCATCAGATCCCATCATTTAAAGATTAAATAAATTACCGTAGAAGAAATCAAGATCCTTGTCTTTAGAGGCATAACAAGTGCTGTAAAATATTTCGACAACTCCCATTCTGAATAATCTACTTATTATACTATAGATGATTCAGAAGACGAATTTCAGAATATCCTTTCGTTTTATTTTAATAATATAAAAATTAAACCTTTCAACATTTTACTTTTCATTAATGTACTTAATTGTGTTTCATAAATAAAAATTCAACATGTAATTTCGATTAAATATATCTTAGTTCTTGAAAATTCTTTGTAACGTTTAGTCTTGAAACTTCACATTTTATTTAAATCAAAATGTCTTTAGTTTTAATCCGACATTTTTTTTTTAATTTAACTTTTGAATCGTATTTAGCATCCTCAAAAGCACCTGTATACGAAATTTCATAGAAATTGAGTAACTTTCAAATCATTTTAATTTTTAGTCCGCCATATTGGATTCGCCATATTGGATCTGCCATTTTGTTTTTTCAAAAAATTTAACTTTAGAATCGTAATCAGCATCCTTAAAAGAAGCCGTTTACTTAGTTTCGTGCATTTTTAATAACATTTTCATATTTTGGCCAGCTTTTCGGGATTTTGCCCCACTGTGCGACGCCTCGATGTGCAACCGGCCTAATATAGCATTTTTAGGCATATCAAAAGTAATTTTGTGCTTCAAGTTTCTCTATTTTTAAAAAAAAATTCAAAACCTCATAAAACTTTTTCAATCGCCTTCGTCGTGAATCTCTCAGACGATCTTTTATCGAATAATGAACTCTGTAAGGAAATTACTGATAAATATAATCACCGAAGAAATCAGGAATTCACTACGAAAAGCGTTTGAAGTTGCTTCCAATCGGGATTTAAGTCTAATTAAAATCCGCATCTTTTCCGGAAAATTTATTCATCGATCCGATTCTGAAATCAGCTGCAGGCTCCGGTATATTTTTATGTATACCGCTTCTCCATTATTTCTTCTTCTATGTGAAAGAAACAACTTGGAAATCGCTCGTCAAACGTGGCAAATGAGGTGCATTCGTACTATAACTAGTTTTATAAATATTTTTTGCCCCGCATATGGTACTGAATGTCTATTTTAGTGCACTTCATAAATGCCTATCAATTTCATTCTGTTCGAAACGTTGTGACATCATTAAAATGCACTTGAAATAATTTTTTTCCCATTGGCCGTCATGTAATGGAAAACTTTTGACTGTCCCTGTGATTAAACTATACATCCGATTTTCATAAAATTTGAAATGACTCGACAAAATCTTACAAAAATTATATATTTAAATTTTCAGACTATTTGGAAGGCTGTAACATAATTAAAATGCACTTGCAATAATTTTTTCCCATTGGCCGTCATGTAACGGAAAAATATGACCGTCCCTGTCATTAAACTATACATCCGATTTTCATAAAATTTGAAATGACTCGACAAAATTATGCAACAATTATATATTTTAAATTTCAAACGATTCGGTTGGGTAGTTTTTGCGCTGTTATATGCGGACGGACAGACAGACGGAGAGACAGACAGACGGACTGAACGACGACTATAGGTGCTACGTATTTATATAATTACGAACGCACCTAAAAAGGTCTTAGAATTGAAAAATGTATTGGTGATTATCTTTTAACATTAATAAACGGAGGAAATACGCCTATATTATGAAGTTTTTTTATGTGACTAAACTAATATTTTGATGGATCAAAAAACTTCTTTTGTGACGATAAAAATTCTGTCAATAAACTAATATTAACAAAGTTCTTTTATACCAAGTTCTTTTTAGACCAATTTAAGGTAAAAGGTTCACAAGATATATATATGTAAATATATAACATATATAGGGGAGACTGGGGAGGGTTGACCATTGGGGAGGCATGACCCACACTTCATATTTCATATTTCTAAGAATTTCAAAGTTTTGCCAATAGGTGGCAACCAATGTTACTGAAATGCTCAAATAATAGTCTTTGTTTCATGCTGATATGTAATTGAAACAGGTTTAGCAAAATCAATTGTTAAAAGTTGTCTGCTTAAAAAGTATATTTTTTAGCATTTTGTGAGTTTTTCTCAGATAAAATATATCATCGAAATTTAAGTAAGTACGCTTTAACTAATGCAGAAATATTGAGCTTTCATTTCAGGCATAAACATTGTATAGTAAATAACTTCAATTAAATTAAAAAAAAAAATCAAAAAACCCGACTGCGTAAAAAGCGAACTAATTAATTATTTCTCATCAATTTGAAATTACTTTTTTATATTACTTACCTATTTTTTGATTTGCTTGTATTGATGACTTTTAAGTTGTGTTTAATTGTTAGTTCCTATCTATAAACACTGTTTTGATGAGGCCTATAGATGTCTATGATGGTTAGAGTTGAAGTCGAGCTAGAGATCCTACCTACACAACTTCCAGGTTGTGTAATATTTAAACGGAGCTTCTGACTGCAAAATAGTCAATGAAACATCGTCTTCATTTTCAAAGACCTATCCAATGATATGCCACTCAATAGGGTGCGTAATTTTTTTTCCTACTCTGCCGCCATTTTGAATTTATAAAAACAAAACCTAGCCTATAACCATCGGATGGTTAAGAAGAATCGATAGCGACCTCATTCATTAAAATCCATCCAGCCGTTGGGATGTTTCGAGGGTATAAAGAAATCCACATACCCAGATACGCGTGAAACACATAACCCTTCTTGGCATTCGGGTAATAAGGCTAAACATAACCATGCGCTATACTTTAAAAAGTGGCTATGTGGGGAGGCTTGGCCTAATTAATGTGAGGCAGGGTTGACCATATCAAAGCTTCATTAATTAATTGTTTTTGGAGATCTTTTTATTCTACACTGTACATAATTAAGAGTTAATGGTTATATTTCTAAAGTAATGCAAATTTATTCTGGAGAGCTACAGTAAAATGGAGAGGAAAAAGGCAAATGTTTAAAATGGATTAAAGGAAGATGTGAAAAATTGCTATAAAAGCATGAAAAAATTTAATGAAATATAAATTGGAAAGTTGATAGGAATTTTTATTTCATTTAACTAGAACCCATAGTATATAAATAGAAAGAATAGAAAATACTAGAAAGCATGAAAGCAGTAGCCTTAAGAAATGTTATGTGTTCATGCCTCTGGAAAAGAATATAACATTGATCTCCGCATGGCCTATGGGTGTCGGCGGATGTTTTGGTAGGTCGCGGAACAATCGACGTTTGCCACAAAAATATCTTTTATTTCATCTGTTATCCGTTTCATCTGTTCATAAAAAAATATAACAAATACAATATTTTACAACCGCAATAATCATGAAAGCTATAATCATAAACTAAAACTTCGTGAGAAGGCAGTGTTTTCTTAAATTGTCAGTTGGTATTATGTTATGACCTCGTTGTGAGATGTATCAGTAGTCGCGCAATCGTTATGGCAACGCTAGAAAAATCCTTAAATTTCTTCCGGATGTACACAGGAGCAGAATATCCAAAAATATCTAAATCTGTTTTGAGGTCCTTGATCGGGTTCAACACAACATACTTGTGTGAACGTGCTTTTTAGGCGCTTTCGTAATTATATAAATACGTAGCACCTATAGTCGTCGTTCAGTCCGTCTGTCTGTCCGTCTGTCCGCATATAACAGATCAAAAACTACCCAACCGAACGGTCTAAAATTTTAACTATATAATTGTTTTAAAATTTTGTCGCGTCATTTCAAATTTTATGATAATCGGATGTATAGTTTAATGACAGGGAGAGTCAGAAGTTTTCCGTTACATGACAGCCAATGGGAAAAAATTATTTCAAGTGCATTTTAATGATGTTACAGTCTTTCGAACAGAATGCAATTGATAAGCACTTATGAAGTGCACTAAAATATACATTCAGTACAATATGCGGTGTAGCAAGTATTTATAAAACTAGTTACAGTACGAACGCACCTCATTTGCCACGTTTGACAAGCAATTTCCAACTTGTTCTACTTTGCTGTTCTTGAAAAACAAGTACAGAAACAAACTGCAAGTAGAAAGTGACTTACGGATAAAATTAACCAGTTTTAACATTGATATATTTGCCCTCATAGGCAAAAACCAGTGCAAGGAATCTCACTCACTATAAAGTTGTGTTTTAATAATAATTAAACGTATTTTTCTTTATATTTGTCGTTTTAATTGTTATTCAACAATATGGATTACCAATTCTTGTTTTTGTTGATAGTGCATTCTTCGTACTAAAATTTGCCCTTTTCTTAGGATAAGACAGCCGATAGCTTATAGAAGTCACATAAAAATTTCATACTGATATTAGATGCAACCTTATATAAGGTGGGTCTAGAAAAAAAATTTTAATTTAAAGGTGTACCGCGTACCAATAAAGTTTGGGAACCGCTGATCTAAAAAATAACAGATAATTTTGCTATGATTTCGATAATTTTCAGGTGCTATTTTTTTCGCCAATTTCTGTAATACAGAATGGTTCTTTCAATCGCTCGGTCTTGCTTTTTTGGCACCATAACGCAGTTTTTAGACTCTTGACTCATAAATTTATGGCATCAATATGGCATTTTTTTTGGCATCATAGCAAAATTGGCTCTTTTTTTCGCCATTTGTGTGATGCGAATTTGTGTTTTGTAGAATGTCTCATTCAATCGCATGCTGTCGCTTCACGAAGTCAGTCATGTAAACGTAAGACTTAGAAATGCTCTCTGGCACCATCCCTATCCATTTCTGTATGGACTGTTTAATTTTATATTTCTACCGAATAAACATCGTAAAGAGCAATTTTCAGGGCATTTATTTCTATAATTATCACAGCCTTTTATGAACTCCAGCGAATGCATACAAATCGAACCTGCTCCTTACTATCAATCTCCGATTATTTTAACCTTTTATATCCTGAATTTTTAATATAAAATTTGCTTCATCTGGTTCATTATTTACGTTAATGTCTAAGATATCCGGCACAACATATATAATAATTATTTTATTTTTAGATAATTTTTTTAAATTAAAACTGATTTCATCGGTAGTTAGAGCTATTTTTTCGAACTATTGACAAGAATAATTAGATTAATGAACAAAAAATACTGTTATGGAAATCTCACAATTCTTATAAGAGCGGTATAAATAAATGTATTGCGATTGTAAAAGTTTTCGTATAACATTTTTTAATAGGATACAAGCTACACATAGGTAATTGGTTGAGAAAGTAACCACATTAAAAAAAGTATTTAGCTTCGACTGTTTTACCGTGCTTTCTAAATAGGATTGAGTAAATTATTTTGCATGAAAAGTGTAATCTACTTTTATTAATAGACAAATTAAACAAATTTTACATTGAATGTTCTTTAATGGTGCTTAAAAGTATCGTCAAGATATAAACAGTTAATGTGCTGAACTCCGCCATAGGTAGACTGACAAATAAAATCATTAACCCTAGATCTACCGGGAATTTTATTCAAGTTTTAATAAAACGTTCTACACCAGAATTTTTATTTAAAACTATTTAACTTATTTATTTACCTTATTTCTGTCTGGTTTATATACTTAGTTTATTTTAAAGAAATTTCTGGTTTGAATGAATATTTTGTATGTACCTGTCGGGTCCAATGGACCCGTCTGGTAGACGGAGGGTTAAAGGTGAATGAATGATGAATCTCCATTAAAAGATTTAGACAGAACTTAAGTATCCATTTAAAACAGCCTTTTCTTTGAAAATCGTTTTTCGTCGATCCAAGTTTGATATCAGCTGCCAGCCTCTGATAGATTTATAGACCACAGGATCCACCTTTTTCAATTAATCTTTTTTCTGCAGCACGAGTAAAAAAAAGTTTTGATTAAAAATGTTACCTATGAAGATAACGATTACATTTTAACCTGTTTAAACTATGTTAAAAATACGTGTAGGTAACCAAGTTTTTGTGTTGATTAATGAAATAAGATAGATCAAAATTGCTTTTGCCTTACTATATTTTAGTACATTGTATCCCTTTTTACTTCCTTCTATCTTTAGAATAAGAAATTGAATTCTTGAAAAATTCCAACTTCCGGTTTTCGATGGATTTATATGTTTAAGAACGTGCTGAACACGATTTGATATTTTTTAGAAAATGTCTGTCTGTGAGTATGTCTGTCACTCTATCTGTGAGTCTGTCTGTATGTGGCACAAACATTTTGGGCACTCTATCTCAAGAACTAGAGCACGGAATTTCACGAAACTCTAGATTCAGTTATACCTTGATATAAACTGGTGCTGATTAGTTTATGGTGTATATCGTCCGATAGGTGGCGCTGCTATGCTGAATTTTCCTGGACTTTCGCAATACCTTTATCTCAAGAACTAACGCACGAATTTTCATCAAACTTCAGATTCAGTTAGACGTTAACGTAAGCTGTTACTGATCAAGCGCGCCTATTCCGATCAAACGCCCGCAAAGTTGTGAAAGCTATTCCGCAAAAGGGAGAGTTTACGAGAGAAGGGGGGAAAGAACTGAAAGTAGCTATTCCTGACAAACATCTTTCACCTTCCGCAACTGCTGATGTCACGTACGATTTAAGAATAAGAGAATCGATTTTTAATCGAATATTAGAATGTATTAACCAATGAGAGTGCATCAACAACTTTTAAAGGGACAGAATATAATGTTTTGAATAATAGCTGGCCAGTTGAAGAATATTTCTTTTAAATGTTAAATTTAAAAATACTTAATATCCGAGTATTATTTTAATAACAAGCTCATATTACGTATTAATATTTTTATTGCTCTAGCTTATTCCCATGAATGTATCACCTATTTTCCTATCAAATTAAAATTTATTAATTTAAAATTACGGATTATGTTAACCTTTTACTTTAGCTTTAAAGCCTCGGCTTTTCTATGATGGTATTTTTTCTCACAATTAAATACATTTAAGAAAAATAAAGAACAGATTGATACATTACAGTAAGAATAGATTTATATGGAACTTCCAAAAAAGCAATCGGGAGCAGGGCTGTAAAATGATTTAAATTGGTTCTGGATGCAGGATACATGAATGTCATTCACGCTAGATAAGCATATACTTTGTTAAATAAAATATTTAAAAAATATTATACGAATTAAAAATCGATGTACCACATATAGGCGCCATAATAGCTGCAGTTTTAAAGTATATGTTGGTGTATATATATATATATATATATACTATATTATAGCCAGTTTTATATATATTTGCATTTACAAGTTCCTATGATTAACTTTTGTATTATTTTTTCCCTTTGATTTTTAGACATTCGATTTCATTTTAAGTATATATATATGTATACTGGCTAACTGGTGGAGGGGGGAAGGGGGGGCATTAAGAGTTTACAAACCAGAGAGAGCACTTAAAAACTGATGACATACATATGAAATTTTTTTTGCTACGATAAATACGTGATATTTAAAAATCAACGCAAAGAAAAGCTGAAATATTTCGAGAAATTTTTTCTTGCATTTATTTTAAAGCTTCCTTCTTCAGTGCCAAAAGAATGATACAGAAAATGAGAAATAATAGTAGCAGAGTGTGTTATTGTTATTCCTGTTTTCTCTCTTTTTTTATTTTAATTTTCTCACTATAGAAGGGTCGGGCTCCTTTTGCAAAGTTTTGAAGCAGCTCAATGTTAAATTTATTTTGGTTGCTTGTTCTTTTCATTCAGCTTATTTATACTAGACACTATTTTTACAATTAGCTGTATCACAAAAGTTCTTTTATACTAATTAATTATTATTATTAATTAATACTTCTTAAATTGAATTTTATAACAAGAATAATGTATATAGGCTCAAACCGAAACAACATCTACTTCTATGCAATAGTATTCTTTCACAAGACCCCCCCCCCCCCAATTTAAATCAATTTAACATTTTTGTCACTTTTAAAAATCACTTATTACTTGGGCTAACTGTACATATATTTTTATATAACTGAAAATTAAAATACAAAATATTATTGAAATTGTTATTTTTATTTATGTTACACAATTTCATTTCATATTATTTATAATGATTAAATACAAACGAAGAAGGGGGGGGGGGGAGGAATGTACGTTTATGCTACCTGTAGGGTTTTTAAACACCAAATTTCATGATAACATGTTTATCTATGTCTCTTAATTAGTGTCTTTTCCAATATATTTAGCAATCTTGAAAAGCTCAGAGCTTTAAACAAACTGTTTAGACACTGTTTAGAGTGAAAAAGTTAGAAAACTCTTAAAAGCATTATACACATACTTAATATAGCAAGCTTTTGCTATAGACCTATCAATACTTCATTTGCACTGACGAAATTTATACTAAATTAAAAGTTCATAATTTATTGTGTAAATTAATATAGGGTAGATGTGCTAGTAATAGACATCCTTCAATGTTTTGGTTTATAAAAAAAAATAACCAATAAAAATTTAGCTTTTATTATTTGTTTCATAACTTCCTCTTGCCTATTTTATAATCTTGCATTATTATTAGTCATTTTCCAGTAATGGACACCCGTGTAGACATTGCTAAAAATGCAATTTCAGTAATGTTTATATTAGATAAAATATTGACTTAACTGAAGACCTAAATAATAAATTTAACTTTTAAATTACACTTACCAAAATGTAATAACACCAAAACTTTTATATATAGCTGCTTTTAAGTTATTTTATATGGTTAATAAAATTTCAATAATTTATTTTCTTTTTTTTTATGTATATAATAACTCTGACTTGCACATTTTATAATATGGCAATCAAACCAGTCAGGAAGCAGAAAATATAATTTAAGGGCATAGTCAAACAGGGGCTCATAGAGCTTAACCCTCCCCATTTAAATAAAAACAATCAAGTTACAGAAGTTGTTAAAAATCTGTCATAAATGTTCCCTTATTCATCTCTGAAAAAAATATATATATTATTGTAATGTTAATTAAAATTATAGTAATCATGAAACTAGTAAATCTGCAGATCAGTGGCCTCAAACGTCAATTCTACAGTTTTATTTTGAGAATTATTTTATTTAGTGTTTAAAATATCCAACTCACAGTATCATTTCTTTCATATTTGTAATATTAATTATTACAAGTAATATATCAAGTAGTCTAGCTATGAGACAAAGCTATTGCTATACACTAATACTCAAAACATTTTTTTAAAAATTATTATTAACTTTTAAATCTCCCACTGTCTCAATAATCTGACAGCTGTAATTGCTTGATATTTAGTATTTCAAACTATCCATCTAAAATAATTAAAATATCGATCTTCTGATAATTACAATAATTGATGCAAACAGTGAATAATTATCACAAATATTTTATTAAATACTGGCATCCTAATTGTTAAATTTATTTGAAAATCAGTGTTTTGTTTCATTAGTATGCTTTCATTAAATTCTGGTTCTAAATAGTCATAAAAACAATTATATCTGTTACTTTTTGTGGGATGTCTATTACTGGAACAGAGAATGTCCATTACTGGAATTTTGGGGTGTTTTGATATATTTCTGTTATTTAAAATTGAGTTTTTATTCAAAATCTGAAATGAGACTATCAGAATGGTTAAATATTGTTGATAGATTAATATAATATTGAAAAAACTGGAATATAATGATTATAATTTATTAATAAAAAATAATTTTAAAAGAAATTTCTTAAGGGTGTCTATTACTGGCACATCTACCCTATTTGAGAAATGTACTATACAGCAGGATTTTCTTTTATTTTTTTTTAAGCCAACAAGTACTAGAGAAATAAATACCAATTAAGATATTAATCTTTATCCAAAATGTTGAAGTCATTTACCTTAAAAACTTAAATTTGTTAATAAACATCATTAAATTATAACTTTCAGCTAATTAGATTTTTTCAGTTTGAAAATAATACAGACATTTGTTATCTGCAAACTGACTAGTATTTATTATCATCTTTACTATTAATATTATTTTGTCTTAGATATAATGCAGATAGAGTAGTTTATCTCCCCCTCCCCCCCTTAAACTGAATAAGTAATAATACTTGTTGATCTCTGTGAATTAAATACTTTCACATAATAAATACTCAATCATACATCCTTACATACTCTCAACCAGTCACAATGTGAAATGTTTTCAGTGTTTTATTATTATTAACATGTTGTATTATACTGAAGAGTAAAAACAATTTTCAAGATAAGACATATTTATAAATGTCACAATATAGTTTCAAGAATTATGATTTAATCATTTTTTAATAATTCATATTATGTAATCATATATATTTTTACTTCTTCATTGCACGATTACAGATAAGCTTTAAAAATGAAAATCTCGATGATAAACAGTATTTAATTAATAAAAGCATCTTTATAAATTTATATTTTATCAATTTTATTTCTTACGTGTGCATTTAAAATTTATTTCAAATTAACATCAAATGCTGAACAAATTAATACGTTACAGTGATCGAAAATAAATTATCCACAAGTCATGGAAATTGTCTGTTGCTTACTGCAGAAAAATAAGAAATTAAACTTATTGTTTAAATACAGCAGTTCATGTGTCAGCTTTATTATTATTATTATTATTATTATTATAAATCATCAAATCTAATTCTTAGGGATTAGTAACAAAAAGATATAAAAACTTCATTACTAAATTATTAGAAACTAAATAAATATCATAATTTTACTAAAAGTAAACAAATATTTTTTTAATGGATGCGATAGCATTTCGCTTTCACGAGATAAAAGTCAAAACTGTCAATACCAAGATTCTAATGATATATGACTTATCTTGGTAATAACTAAGAAAAAAAGTAAAGGTTTTATAGTAGTACAAAAAAAAAAAAAGCTATATTTCACGATAACACAACATATCAAAAAGTACCGTAACACTGAGAAAACATTTCACATACCTGTATTTTAAATGAGTATTCCCCTTATGTTTTGTTTTGATGTTAGCTCCTATCTATAACAAGTGATTTTTAAAATCTGTGTTATTTATTTGCAGCACAAAATTTACTATAACAGCATTTTGCAAGCGTCACATGGCTCTTTGGACGCTATGCTACCAAAAGTCCGCCATCTTTTTTTACTAATTACGAGTCTTTTGTACCTCCCGCAAATAGTTATCACGTGACAACCTCAGTTACGATTGCTCTGCGAGAGTGAAACCGTCCGCACGTTTGATCTGTTTCGTGATTTTAGACGCGCCTCGCAAATCCACGAGGAAAGGGGAGTTACGGGAGAAAAGCGTTTGATCGGAATAGGCGCGCAAGTTTTTGGTGTAAATCGCACAACAAGTGGCGCTGCTATGCTGAATTTTTCACGAATTTCGCAAAAGCTATATCTCAAAAACTGATGGGTGATTTTAAAAAAGTGTCGTGTTTTAATGTCCTTTCAAAAATGCACAGAAAAATTATTAATTATTGCATTTTAACTATTATGTTTTTTATGATAATTTACAAATATATTATTATTTATAAAAAAATTAAAAATAAGAAATATATTCTTTTGTAGTCAAAATTTCATTTTTGTAGGTTGTCCCAACAAGCATTTTATTAGGTAAATATTTGACTAAGTTCTATTTAAAACAGATGATTATAATTTGTTTAATACATTTTTATTTATTAAGATGCTACTAATTAAAAAATATTTATTTTCATTAATTAAACTGATCAATAATTCTTAATAATTTTTTAAACCCCTGTCCTAAGAAAGAGTGTCATTGCCATACTTATGACAAAAAGCTCATCTGGAATTTTTTAGAGGGCAGCACATGCCTTTTTATCAAGGCAAAAATACTCCTTAAAAGTCAACTTGTTATCAGGTTTAGGTGAATAGAGTAAACAGTTTTATAGTTTCAATAAAACAGGCAAAGACTTTGAATGTTTTGGTGAGTATTTTTTTGTAAGCCATTACCATACCCACTTCTAATTGATAATTTAATGAACTTTTATTTCTTAATCTGCTTTTATTATATAAGAAATAGAAAATCATTAAATGGGCAGAAGATATAATGGCTGCGAATGGCTGCCTGGGGAAAATTAAAAAAAATTTGTTTAATTTGTCATTACTGTAGATGTTATTACCGTACTCACTTATGTCATTACCAAGTTCATTAAAATTTAAAAATTAGTTTGTTACATTAGTAATTTGGTCTCTGCTGATGCTTGTATATTAACGTTTATGAGGTAAGGTAATTATTTATAAAAAAAAAAAATAACGCTTTCTGATTATTTCTAAAAATTTGATTTTGTTATTCCAAAACATGGACAGATTTTGAAAATGACCCTAATGCATGCAATTTAATTAAACTTAATATCCTGTTACATTTTCACTTAAATAGATCATTCTTTCACTTGGGTCTATAATTGTGTTGATTTTACGGTCCTTGGGTTGCAGATTTTGGTTGCGGCCATCTAAGAAGGTGAATTCTGAAATTCAATGATTTGTTTGAAACAATGCAATACTTATATCGCCTTGTTCAATGCATCCGATTCAACGAACCTATATATCTTTAGAATCCTCATGATGGGCATAGATTGTCATTTAATTTTGGCACTGTGATAGCGAATTTTGAATTAATAACCTGTATGAGATAGAAGAAAATTTTGGGATTGACACATCGGACTAGTTTACTCTCGATGTACAGTAGAGCAAACCTCCGAAAATCTGGCGAAAAGTCGAAAAAAGTTACTATTTAGAGGATTTGGATTATCTAGTTGGCTAGAATAATGTTTGGATGCATCATTTCAAATTTGACGTTTGGGAATAAAAGATACTGAGATCAACAAACAAGCAAAATAACGGTTCCTTTAGAAACCTGCTGTATTTTTCCATATAATTCAATTTTAATGCTTGAAAATGGACTCCCATGATAATACAGCATAACCTCTTTTATCCGAAACTCTTTCAACCGAAACTCTCGGTTAACCGAAAACTATTTTTAAAGCTTATTTTTAATTATTAATATTACATTTCTTGTGTGCAAGCGCTCCTTTCTGAACCACAAGTACAGATAAATATTTTGGGACCCCTTTCTTAGAATTTCTTTGAATTTAACTTGAACTCCCGTAAGCTGCGGAGTGAAATAGAACGCATTAAGAGGAGACAGAACCGGAATGTGTGAATATGGTCTAGAAGGCGGAGAAAACGAGTAAATTATCGACCCTGAAGCTTTTGAATGTTTTGCAAAAAGTTTGGCATGGCTGGGGTAGCAGAAAGACTGTGATATTTATGAACTAATAGAATTAAAAAAAAAAAAAACTTCGTGATAGAACTGCCAATCAAAGGAAATCGAAACTGCGACAAACAAAACTTGTTTCAAACTCTTGTGAATTGTGTAAAAAGTATTTAATTTCAAAATTAAAATTATGTAATTTAGTCTCGCTTCTGTTTTGTTATTGCTTTATTTTATTAAGCGCCTGTTACTATAATAAGAAATACCGCGCGTATTTGTCCTTAATCTGAAATTTGAAGCATTCTCAATTATCCGAAAATTTCGATTTTCCGAAAGAGGGTCAGTCCCATTTACTTCGGATAATCGCGGTTCTACTGTACTTAACGAAGCAGACGTAAGATTGTACGGTTAAATACTGATAATCATATTAGTTCATGCAATGACTGCATTTTTTAAAACATCTAAGGAACCCATATTTTCAATTTTTACATCTTCGTTTAGGGGAGAAAAAAAAAACTTTTAAAGGCAATTTGTTTGAAAACTGCATCTCAATTTATTTCTGAAATATTAATTTTTTTGTAGTTTTTAAAGCCATTCTGTAATGGTGGCAACTGATGTACTCCACTTCTGTAGAAACTAAAGATAAAATAGTAGATTGCTATAAATTTCGTTGCCATTTTCTCATAAAAACTAAAAAAATGTGTAATCAAAATACGTGCTATTCCAAGAATATAGTCTGCTATAAAAATGTATTTTAAAGTACATATGTATGACTTTTTTTTTCTCCGCAATTTACTTAATTCCTATGAAAAAGCTGGAAGAACGCAATTTTATTAATCCGTGTCTAATAACCGTTTCCGAATTTTGAAAAAATATAAATGATTTCTGATAATATAAGGAGCTATTATAAACAATATTTAAATATCAGTATCCATATTAATGTTACAAACAAATGAAGGCTTATGAATCATTAGATACCCGATTTTTTTGTCGAGTTTCTTGAAGAATGACGTCATCGCTTTTGGCTGCGTTTTTGTATTATTCCATGATAGCGACGTCCTATGCGTACTTTTCTACAGATTTTTTAAGACTGGGTCCTAAATGTGGAATTAAGTGGATGTCTTAAGTGGATGCCGAAGACGTCATTTTATCTAATATATAAAATGGAAAATTTGTCTGTCTGTAATGCTATACAAATCTACAGTTTGGAAGCCGGAATTGTGAAATGTTACGTACATGTGTATTAAAACACGGCTGAGGCAACTGAATTAATCCGGAATTGGAATAACTTATAGTTAATTTTTAATTAATAAAAAACCACCTATTTAACAGCAATTTCCAATCAAATTTAAACATTTATCGTTATAGCTGTTGCCAACAATTAAAAATCCACAATACAGTTCTTACCACAACAATTACTTTTCTATTGTAAGATTTCCACATGAAAAAATGAAATAAATGGTTTGACGAATTTAAAAAGGGGAATATTACATCATAACTTTTCTACTGTAAGATCTCCATGTGAAAAATGAAAATAAAATCAATAGCTTGACGATTTAAAATCAAAAGTGAATGTTACGTCATAAATTTTCTGTTTTATGATTTCCATGTGAAAAATTATAATTATTTAATTAATTTGACAAATTAAAAAAAAAAGGCATATTACGTCATATTGGAAATATCGAGGCTAACGAAAAAGACAGGCTACCGCGGTGGGTCCGATTCTTCTTTTTTTACAGGCCGCTGGAGTCACGTGATGCTCGAATGCACCAATGAAGGTGTGCGAAAACAGCATCACGTGACTCCAGCGGTCTGTAAAAAAAGAAGAATCGGACCCACCGCGGTAGCCTGTCTTTCTCGTTAGCCTCGGGAAATATAAAGAACGTGGTGAATATATAACGTCATATAAGTGTGGAAAAATGTATTGAAGCATGATAAAAACTCGATTATGGAAATATTTGCTTATTTTAACATTATCACTCCAATGATGAAAGGAAATAGGTTCATTTATAACTGTATTATTTTGCGTCTGTTATATAAATTTATACATCTTTATATTGGGTTTTTATTTGATTCATATGTCTAACACTTCGACTGGTTTTTTTTTTCTTTTTTTTATGTTGTTTGTTACATTTATAAATTGGTTTTTCAAAACTAACATTCTTACAATTCCGGGCAACGCCAGGTACTTAAACTAGTCTAAAATAAAAGCGTGTATTTTAAGTCTTAAAACTGAAATATGTTTTGTACTATCTATAATTTCTTTTTCTACCGGGTGCGACACTAAGTTCTTTGGAAGCAGAATTTCCGTTTTCTAGTTTATTTAATTGTTTTTGGCCCATTAAAACAGCCCGATTGAGAAGGCAAGATATGAGTGCGATGCGAGATGAGAGGTATTTTGTGTCATAGATGTAGGATTTTTTTTTTTATTTATAAATACAGAATTCTTGAGACTTTCTTAGTTCAGCCCCACTCTAGTATTTCATCGGAAGTTTAATGCCAGAAAGAAACTAGTATGTTGTAGCCATCACAAAACTTTCTTCTATATAAATCACGTCAATTAAATCATTTAAATAGTACAAGAAATAACAAAGATTTAGCACCAATTCATATCAAAGTATATCTGAATTTGAAGTTGGATGAAAATTCGTGCATTAGTTGTTGAGATAGAGCTATAGCGGAAATTCTGAAAAAATGTAGCATACCAGCGCCACCTGTTGAGCGATTTACACCAAAAGTAAACAGCACTAAACGATATCAAGGTATACCTGAATCTGAAGTTTGTTGAAAATCCAAGCATTATTTCTTGGGATAAAGCTATTGCGGAAATCGCAAAAATATAGCGTAGCAGCGCCACCTGTTGAGCGATTTACACCAAAAATCAAACAGCACTAATTTATACGCCAATTCATGTCAAGGACTAAGTAAATCTGAAGTTTGATGAAAATCCGTGCAATAGTTCTTGAGATACAACTCTTGTAGAAATCGTGAAAAATGCAGCACAGCTGCGCCACCTGTTGGGCGATTTACACCAAAATTTAAACAGCACTAATTTATATCAGGGACTAACTGAATCTGAAGTTTAATGAAAATTCGTGCATTTTTTCTTGAGTTAGAGCTATTGCGATAATCATGAGCAATGCAGCATACCAGCGCCACCTGTTGGGCGATTTTCACAAAAAAGTAATCAGCACCAAACTATATCTGGGACTAACAGAATCTGAAGTTTTATGAAAATCCGTGCAGTAGTTCTTAAGATATAGCTATTGCAGAAATCGTGAAAAATGCCGCATAGCAGCGCCACCTGTTGGGCTATTTTCACCAAAAACTAATCAGGTCCAGTTTATATGAAGGTCTAACTAAATATGAAGTTTTGTGAAATTCCGTGCATTAGTTCTTGAGATAGAGCGCCCACAAAATTTGTGTCACATACAGACTCACAGACAGTGACAGAATGACAGAGTTACAGAGTGACAGACAGACTCACAGACAGACATTTTCTAAAAACCATCAAATCGTGTTCTGGACATTCTAAAACGTATAAATCCGTCGAAAACCGGAAGTCGAAATTTTTCACGAATCCAATACTTTCTTCTTGTAAAGATAGAAGAAAGTAAAAAGAGAAACAAATATATTTTAAAATGAGATATAGCAAAATATTAATCTCTTTCCCAAGATGATAACCAAGATATCAGATATAAAAATATCACATTTGAAAATATGTCAGATTAGCAAATGTTCAAAGAATAAAAAAGTCTCAGAGTGAATCTGGTAAACCCCACCACCACGTTAAGATGAAGTCTCATATCAGTGGAGATCCCTCCCACCACCCAGAAGAGCTGACCAATATCCGGTTGAGTTTTTAATTTTGCTTTATTTTATATAAGAAAGCGAGAATTTTTAGGTATCCTAAGAAGCATTTTTTTAATTCCTGCATGTGTTGATCGTGATCATTTTAATTATCTGTAAACTGTTTAATTATCTGCATTTCAAAATAATAATAAGATTTTTATTTTATTAGTAATGAGATTTATATTTTCAATTTTAGAAGATTAAGAATTTTAAAATTTTCAAAATTATACAACTGACTATAAACTGTCTTATTGACATATATATGCCTGTATCTCGACTCTCATATAGAAATGATTTCTTCACTGATTCATAGTGAAGTTATGTGCTGTAATTTATAAAAAAATTTCTCTGAAATTCTAAAATTATTGTCCGGGCAACAAATTTGTAAATAATATTTTGTAATTTTAAAGATGGAAATTTAATATGCTAAAGTATTTTTCTTAATTTTTATTTTATCATACGAGTGAAATATATAAACTTATAATCCGTATATATTTAACTTTTTTACTTATGAATTAGGACCGAAATATTAAATATGGTTAGCAATCCAAAAATTCATGCAATTAACAATATTATACATATAATATCCTTATAAATCCGTTTTGGCAAGCTCTTCCGACCCCCCTTTTCCCCAAAACTTATTTTATGTATTTAATTTATGCATTATTTGTGTACCTAGTGTTTGGAGTGTTAGATGCACATTAAAAGTATATCACGAACTGCTTGGCTAGGAGACATAAATTGTTGTGAAACATGAAAAAAAAAATCCCATTTTTTTTAAAGCACACTTTATTTCAAAAACTTTACATTACACATTATGATATACATTAAAATATGCAGTTATTGATAATATTTAAAGAATAAGCGTAACAAATAAAAGAAACAAAAGCAAGACCCATGTTATTTTGGTATAAAACTCATCAATTATTAAAGTAAAAGAACAGACGGGTGATGGTGAAGAAATTTACTTAAGGTGTTTCTAAAATTCCCTGCTCAACAACGCGAAATTTTCTGACACATTGTCTGAATCCACGCTTTCCAAACTGCGCGACCATTTTTCTCGCGAATTTTTCGACCGATTTCTTTCCTTTTTTAATTCAAAAAAAGGTAATCAGGTTTGTTGGAACCTATATATACAACCAAAAAGTATAATTTTCATTGATTAATTATTTTTTCGAACTCGCAAAAGTTAAAAAATACATAATTTTTCTTTTGTTTATATAATGACTATTATGTCAAAAATTAACTTTTAAAGCTAAATTTTAATATAAGGTCTAGAAAATCGAATGCCCCTTGCATAATTTGGAGACCTAATTTATTTCAGATGCTTGTGACCGGAAAAAAAACGGTCGCCGTTTGAAGTTCACAACAAGCACTCGCAGCTACTCCACGTAGCACAAGGGGCATTATTCTTTGTTTACACACGAAAATTTAAGTATAATAATAATTAAGTAATATAAGTGAAATGTCATTAAATATAATTCAAAAAATACATATGTGGTATCTCGTTTTTTTATAACCGAAACATTTCCGTAGTAATAATGGGAAATTTACACAAAAAAATAGAATCTTCTTAAAAGTAGATTTTTTTCACCAGCTCTCGTTCTAAAATATATTGTGCATGCAACACTCCCTAACATTAAAAACGTTTCATAAAGTTTGCGCGAGATTTTTAGAGTATTGTGAATAGACCATCACCTCTTCGAGTTGACGGTTGAAATTCCAGGATTAGTTAAAACTCGATTCGCATATGAAAATGCAATTGGTCTGCCAAATCATATCTTGGTGGAAAACACCTGCAATCCCGACTTTAGTGGTTGACTGGTTGGTTTACTATTGTGTTTTCCTTCTCCGAGTCCTCTGGGTTTTCATACCTTTGGGTGCAAGAAAACAGAATGATAAATCTACCGATCAACCTTTAAAATCAGGTCTGCAGGTTGTTTCCACCATGATATGATTTGGCAGACCAATTGCATTTTAATATGCGAATCGAGTTTTAACTAATCCTGGAATTTGAACCATCAATTCAATGAGGTGATGATCTGTGGAGTCGCTTCCCGGTCTAGAAGAACTGAGGCGGAAGGAGAGTAAGTGCCAAAAATGAAATTTTACAGGAGACGCCAAAAACTGTTTGAATAGTTTCTATTTCAGCAAAATTCTTTATTAAATACGTTTACTGGAAGAATTTAAAGTGATCACCTGGGTGCCAAACTTAAAAAGACTAATTATAGGGTTTATTTGTTGTTATAACAAATACAGTATACATAATTCGGAGTAAGTTCAGAAAAATATAGTAAGTTACAGTTATCCCAGAGTGCCACGTACAGATATAAAGTCATTACTAACCTGACCATGATTTTTATTTATTATTTTGTGGAAAGCTACACTGTAAAAAAAAAAAAAAAAAAGACTAAAAAACGGAGATTCTACTTGCAATCTAGACGCCAGTACCATCTTCGTATTTTTACGGAAATTTTTCCCCATAACTTACAGAAACATTTCCATTTCTAATCACAAAAACAGAATTTTTTCTGTAATTTATGGGGAAATTTTTCCGTAAAAATACAGAAATAGTGCTGGCGTCTAGATTGCCAGTAGAATCTCCGGGTTTTTTTTTTTTTTTTTCAGTGTACCTGTTACCCGCGGTTGATGTTCACGGCACAGAATGAAAAAAAATTGAGACCCACCGGTGATGATCATGGCAGTGAATGTGTTAATAAACATGATAATAAATTTAAAAAACGGAGTATGTACTGACTCTCTTTCCCATGCTATTGGCATTGCTATTTACTATTTGATCAACGAAAAAAAAACCGGAAAAATTTATTGGCACTTACACCTCGTTCCAAGTCAACGCCTCAATTATTCTAAATGGTTGTTTGTGTTTTGTACCAAGATAGTAAATAATGCAAGCGTTAAAATAAATCACACAGATAAACAATTTATTAACAAATTTATTAACTAAAAATATATCATTACATTATTAATATTAGATTGTAACGAAAGTTTTCCGCCAAATCACAATTACACAATACTAATTATAATATATATATAATTAACTGTAATTTTATAGATAACCACCATTCTGCCAAACATTCACAGTGTCATATGATACTACATTAGTACCTAAAGCTGTGCACTTTATTCGGTGACATTCTGTTGCTGACTTTTTGCAACAGAACTGGAAGTAAATGATGGTTCTAACCTGGTAGCATGATAGTTCCATTTCATACACCTTGTACTTAATGATAACTATATTTTTTTACAAATTTCACACACTGTTATAAAGCAAGTCTCTTTCTTTCAAATGCCAAAAATCGTTTTACAAAATATGAACAAACACGTGAACGCGAATTGTTTGCACAGACCGTATTAGCTGTTGCGAGACACTTTCGTTACAACCTGATATAAACACAGATGTAAGTACATTTTACAGCGAAAAATTTATATCGTTTGTTACCTAATACATCATTTCGATTAACAAATGCCACGTTGTCTTATCAACCGATAGTCGAAACAACACCATAAATTACGAGGGACACTAAAACCACGCAACGGATCTTTAATATACGCTGTACCACTGAGTACGTTAAACCTTAGTACTTTTACCACGAATATGTTTTTTGTGATTAAAAAAGGTAGAAATTTGCCAAGTATACGATTGTCCGACAAGCCAGAGGTTGATTACAGCCGATGCGAAAAATTCACGTAAATCGAATTTCGACAGATGCTCTTAAAAAGTACCAATGCCAAACCAAAACGAATTGTATAAAGCCACATATTTTAGAAGATTTTAATTACAGTTCAACTTTCAAAAAGCTGTAAAAAAATGAAGCATCGGTGAGAAAGACCTCAAAATTTGACCTGAATATACGCAAAGAAGGGGGAAATGGTATGGCATAAGAATAAAAATAGTTCGAAATTTTAGCAATAGATGGCGCTTCCCTTTACTCGTCATAACGTAAATGGGTTCTTCTATCAGTGACATTGAAATCCTAATATGACAGGTATTGCATGAGTTACAGGTTAAACCGACTGTACTGTTCAGTGTGCATCACTGTATCGGTTTTTTACTATAAAAAATGATTTATAGGTCATTCAACAGTTGTGGCAATCTTAGTGGAAAGCCCATCCACCGCGACAAGGTGTTGCCACATCGGATGGGGTCGGTTTTTAATTGTCCTGCCAAAAACCGTAGAAAAAGCAGCAATGAAATCGGTTTTTAATTGTCCTGCAGCCAAAAACCGTAGAAAAAGCACCAAAAATCGGTTTTTAATTGTCCTGCAGCCAAAAACCGTAGAAAAAGCACCAAAAATCGGTTTTTAATTGTCCTGCAGCCAAAAACCGTAGAAAAAGCACCAAAGAAATCGGATTTTAACCCTCCGAGCGTCTTGCAAAAGGGCAAAATTGTAATGTGTTTTCTTTGAGTTTTGTTTTAAATGCTAAGTAAATATGATTCTTTACACATTATAAAAAAATATATTACAAATATGAATATAATCCTTGAAAGTATTAATCACTCTCCAACGTATTTAAAATTCATTAAATCTATAGAATTATATTATCTTAAATATTGATTATATTGCTGTGAAAACTGGAGCTTAGTGAACGAAATATTACGCCCCAAACACTTAGAGGGTTAATTGTCCTTGCTCATTAAAAAAACAGTTGATATTTTTCTGTAAAGATCTAAAAATTGGTATTGTGATGGTATTGTAATCTATTGAACTCTGGGGGAAATTTAGAATAATAAGCCAAAGTATTTTTTTAAAGAATATATCCAGATAATTTTGAAGTACAGTAAGCCAAACATGATGATTAACTTGTTTAATTACATAAAACTTACAATAATAATAATTTAGATATTTACAGAACAATGAACGAATGTGATATCTTAAAAACTAACTTAAAACTAAATATATAATATAAATAAATTAATTAATCTTATACATACTACATTAACAATACACTAATCCCATTTCTGATTTTTTAAAAATTTAAGGGGTCAGGTGCCTTTTAAAGTATTGAAAAATCGATTTTTTAAAAATAGCTTATAATTAAATATGATAATTTATGTACATTTAAGAACCCCTTTAAAAAGTTAGGTCTGAAACACTTTTAACTCCTTCTATATGGTCAAGGGGGGTGGGGGATTTAATCCTTAAAGTCCATTTTCTCAAAAAGGCGATTTTGGACATTGCGTACACGATTTCTGAAAAAAGGCTGCCCACAATTTCATGAAAATTTCACTGAATGTATTAAACGTATAGAGGAAGAAAACGACCTATTATTAGTATGTTTCTCAAGTTATGAGTTTAGAATTCACGACTACTTTTACATAAAAAAAACACTCCGATATTTCGAATTTCTTTGATTTTTTTTCTCGGGATATTTTTTTCATTCTATATTTTTCACTGTAGGTGGTTTTGAAAACTCATTCTATCTGTACTCATTACAAAATCTTGGCTGAATTTAGCATTTCAAGCATGAAAAATCATGCACGCAATGCCTGCAAGAATAATTCTTTCGTAAAAATTGTATTATCTATAAAAATAAATTAAAAAACTTTAAATGTGTGTATTTCTTTTGAGAACGTTTACTGATAAAATAAATCTTTCTTAATATGTATTTTAAATTTTATAGAATAGAATTAAATTTTATAAAAGTCAGTTACAGAGTAATTGCAATTTTTATAGAGGTCACTTTTTCACATATTTTATTAGTTCAAAGAATACCTGATTCCATAAGGGATCAAGTACTTTTAAATCAAATAGTTTATTCTTTTTCTTTTTATATTTATTCATATTAAAAATGTAATATTTTAAGCAAAATAAGTTGTAAAAAAAAACCCCTCAACTATCGTTTCTAAGTCATTTCATTAATAATGGATATTTCGTAGCTCAATTTCGCCAAAATGGCGTAGCCTGATTTTCACAAAACTTTGACATTTTGCATAACTAATAAATATTCTCAAAATATCTTAAATTTTTTATTATCCAGTTAATTCTAATAATATTATGCTTTATAATGTATTGAAAATGTTTCCGAATTCGTAAATTTTAATAAAGTATTGCCTTAGGTTATTACAAAATACAAATTTTGTTTTAATGCAGATTATTTTGGATTCTGTTATTCTAGATATAAAAAAAAAAAAATAGTTTATATGGGTAAGTTAGGTGGGTGCTATCCTCCGCGCTTTACATCCGTTTTTTTTTTTTTTAAATATATATATAAAAAACATAGTTGATTTCCTAAAAAAGAAAAAGCCGAAAAAATACAGCGCTGCCACAGGCGACAATTTAATTCTACCTCACACCACTTTCTCCAAACTAAAATTACTGACATACTGTTCGAGAGCATTTACAGGAGAAATATATACTACAAAATCTGCTTTTTTTTGTACTGATGCGAATAGAATAGAAAAATAGTCGCCTGTGGCAGCCCTGAGAATACGGTTGTTTAAATATCCCTATTACTTTATTTCTACAAGTGCGTCTAACGATATTTTAAAAAGTGCTTAAACATTTTTTGACATTTAAAAAGTACGCAACCTTGAAATTGGGCCGCGCTATATTGTTTTTAACTTATTCATGCTCAGAGAGATGTATACAGGGTGTTCCAAAATCTGAATGACAAATTAAAAGGTGTGATTAAAAGCATCTAGAGGATGAAAAATCACCATAGAACATGGAGTCGCAAACCGCCCATTTAATCAAACATGCAGGATTTTCTACCCTAACACAACTTTTGCTGATGGACATAACTTTAAAAAAATCTGAAGCATATTATAATGCAACTTTTAACAGACATGATCACCTTTAGTGCAAATATGATAATATAAGAAAATAGTGGTAGATGTTTCCTTTATACGTGCCAGCAGTATTGACGCTCCCCATTTTGGACCGTGAATATGAGTTCATACGATATGAACGATTGAGTAAGCACGCTGTTTTTTCATAGCTTTTCGTGATGTTATCACATTTCATAGAAACCAAAGTACATATCGTAATTTGTTTTTTGCAATATTTTTATTTTTCGCAAATTTAATACCGTCATGCCGACTTCAGTTAGGGTGAAACACCCTGTATTTGTGATTAAATAAGTGATTTGCGACCCTATGTTCTATGGCATTTTTTCATCCTCTTGATGCCTACTATCACCCCCTCTTAATTTGTCGGTCGAATTTCGGAACACCTTGTATATATACATACAGGGTGTCCCAAAAAGGAGTACCTATTTTTAAAAATGAATAATTAACAAAAGAATAGAGTTATTAAAAAATTCTTGCAGGAAACGGATGTGTGAAGTCTAGAATTCTGTTTAGAATATTTTATCATAATATTTCACAATCTGACCGACAGATGGCGCTACAGCACATTTTGGTGGCTATATTACACCATTTTGAAGAATTTACGCAACGACAACTACTGTTTCCCTTGAAATGGTTACTACTGAACTTTCACTGACCACGTCTACTTCTGTCTGGTCTTCACGTAAGCTTCGTTTGTTCATATAGCCACCAAAATGTGCTGTAGCGCCATCTGTTGGTCACATTTTGAACTATCATAATAGAGCATTCTAAACAAAATTCAGGACTTCACACATTCGTTCCCTGCAAAAAATTTTTAAATAGCTCTATTCGTTTGTTAATTATTGATTTTTAAAAATGGGTACTCCTTTTTTGAACACCCTGTATATATATATAAATCAGCTGTTAGCCGTAACTTCCTTTATGTAAGATTTAACGACAAATTAACCCGATAATTAAGCGAAAGAATTCCCTCTCCAATAATTAAAACCTATGCAATTAACCAATTCATTATTACATTTTATAATAGACAGTACTTTTTGATAATTCAACTTTACATTTTTTTGTTTTTGTATAAGATTATTTCCAGTTCTTTCAAGTGCTCTACATTTCATACGCTTTCTCTAAAATTAAACTTGAGTAAATTTACTGCCTTGTTGATTTATGTGATTATCCTATCTATTCTATTTTAATTTTATTGCACTCATAGATTTGTCTGTTTTTTTTAATCAGAAAATATTGTTTAAGGGGACAGTTTACCTCAAAATTGATCAAAAAATCGATTTTTTAAAATTATTAAATGAAAGCCTGTTTAATTGTGAATATTTTGACACCATATTTTCACTCATATAGCAATTATATCGCGAGATATTGTAAATTTTGTTAATACACTCAGTGCAATAACCTACACAAATTAAAACTTTAAATCCCTTTTTCTCCTGTTCATATTTTATTTACTTTCATGTATTAAAAATGCTAAGGCCTTTTTTTTGTATTTAAGATAGAGATTTAAACTTTTTTGCGCATGTACTTTATCATATATGTGACAAATCTGCGAGGCCTTCAGTTTTTTTAAAATAAAAGTATATGAAGATGTGTTAGATTTCATAGTTTTACACTCTATATATGTCAGTAAGAAAATTATATTAAATGTAATATTAGATTATCTAAAAATCCATGCGCAGTCTTGTGTAATACACATTTGAAAATCTTTAAAAAAATTAGCAAAAATATCAATATTTAAAAAAGTAGTAGGGATTTTTAAAAATTCACGTTCGAAATATATTTTTTAATTTTAATTAAATATGAAGTCGATTTTTTTTTTATTTCAAAATATAGTTTTAATTCGTCATTGAAATGCAGTGAGTTCACTATCTGAAAAATATTTATTAAAAAAAAAAAAAAAAAAAAAAAAAAAATCGTTGAAAAGGTAACCTGTGCCCTTAAAGTCATAACTGAAGAGCTAAGTGGAAGAACATGTTAAGTAACAAAAATTACATTTGAAGAAATTTGAAGTTTTTGTGGTCAATTTTAAAGATTTATTTTCTGTTTGATACCATGTGTTTAAAATATTAGCAGGTGTGGTACTGAACTGTATCAAAAAAACTTATTCATATTTAATTTTTAAATATTAAAAAATATTAATATTATTTACATTATTAAATAATAAAATATTAAATATTAATGAATAATGTCTTAAATCTTCAAGTCTAAAATAGAATTTTGGTATTTTAGCTTTACCATGTGATAGAATACCTGATAACGCCTTCGTACAAAAGATAAAATAATTTTTAAGAAAATGTAGCATAACATGTTCTTCCACTCAGCTCTTCAATTATAAAGAGCAATAATATTTTTTAATAAATTTGTTTGTTAATTGACGCATCATAAATTACTTGTTGGTTTAGTTAAATCTGAAAATGAAAAAAATGCAGTTATTTTAAAGACACCTGACCCCTAAATTATTCATTAATAAAATTTAACTTAATGCATGCTCAGACCGATCTATTCCTAATCAAATATCCCCCCGTTTGCAACCCCCCACTTAATTGAGAGATGGATCTGCGGTCCTGAACTTGGCCGACCTACCGAATAAGAGAGCGAGCCTGCTCAAACGTGCTCTCTGTTTGGAAATAGAGGAAACATTTAACCCTGACAAATCATGATTGCTTTCCAGGACCCGCAGCATACTGTCCGAATCTCTCAAGCTGCGGTGAGAAACTTCAACCGCAACTTCGCGACCCTCACCACCCACTTTTGGCCCATCTCCATGCTGTGCACTCAAGTCCTCAAGAGGACGATAGGGTACACAGGCTTCTATACCTACACCTGAACTGACCCTTCCCCCCTGCGGTGAAGAACAATCACCGCCACCTACTTCTAACCCCCTCTGAACGTCCCTAGCCTGGGCAGCCGCCCAACGTTTCCTCAAAGCATCCCTATAAGACTGGAGCATGCGCATACGAAGAAAAACGAAATCGTTTACCTGTATCTCCTCAGCCATCCTGTCGTACCTACAGGGCTCAGGAACAGGGCGACGACGGCGAAGACGGCCGAAACTGAAAAAAATTAAGAATTGAAATTGGAGATTTAAATGAATACATAAAAACTTACTTCTTGGTTTAAATACTTTTACAATATTTCATATTTATATTTGACAATTTTATAATATTTGATAGTTTTATAATATTTATCGGTACTTGTTAGTTATCACGTCGACCAATTTCGCCAAATTATACAAATCGCCAAACCATCCGCCAAATTATACAAATTGACATAATTTTTATTTTAAATGACGAAAGAACAAATAAATTAGTACAACAATTATAAAAATACAAATAAAACGTAAAAATAATAATCACTTGATGACGTAAACACGTATTGTCAAGTGAATGTGACATTTACGATCAACCATTATTGGCATTTAATCTTACAATTTGGCGACAGTAATTTGGTCGACGTACTTTATCTATCTCCTATATACATAAAATGCAAATGGGAATTCCTTTCCACCCGCTTATAACTTGAGTTCTGTTAAATGGATTACGACTTTATTCATTAAATAATATTACAGGGAAGGTCTTAGTATATGGCATAACTTTCTACGTTTCTTAGTTATAAAATTATGAGAGAAAATTGTATAATGAGATGAATCCGATTGTGAAAGATTAGCCTTTTTAAAAAGTTCTGCGATTTCGATTAGACTTGCACAGTTAGTTAAATAAGTGTTCAGGACTGGTTTTAGTATATTAAATATCCGTCTACGTTGTTTAATTACCGAGCAACGTATATACCGCCCGTACTATGTATGATGGGTAAGTAAAAACGGCAAAATGGTGGTTTAAGGGGCCGTCTGTGATAAAAGTGACTAGATATTTTTATATTTCTTATGCTATCCTGTAATCTAGCAGTCTTCAATGACTGTTTGAGGGGCGCTTAGGATGCCTTGATCAAGAAGGAAGCGCTCAAGAAGGGAAAAATTGCATAAAAATTTGTTTTTAGACTAATTGAAGGGTGTAGATTTCACTCATGCTATCAGAATTGTGTACTGCTATTGAAAAAAAGCAAAGGTGGTTCGTTTTAATATGAATATGGCCCCCTAAGCAAATTTTATATCCATCATTTAAAAGTAGACTTTATTACCAGTCGTGTGGTACCAGTAACTTTCTTCTACGAGAATTTTTTTCAGAGTCAGTAAGGTGTGTTTACTTTTTTTTCCACGACTGTACATATCGTTGCATTTTCATTACAATGTTTTTATTTTTCTAAATATTTTTACCGTCAGCTCGAGTTCAGTTAGGATGAAAAACCCTGTATCTATGACTTTATAAGTGGTTTGCTACCGTATGTTCTATAGTAACAGATGAACATACAGAAACAGATGAAACAGATGAACAGATTATAGAGATTAACATAACAGAATTTTTTTTTTAATTGTATTCAAGGAGGTTAGAGGCTAAGATGTCAGAGAGGCTTTTAAACAGTGGTGAAAATTCTCAATCCCTATCCCTTTTAGTACTGAATTATGTTAAATCGGTACTTTTCGGTTAGCCGGGCGCCAGTGTTATATATATCTATATATATACATGCATATATATAAATATACACATATATACATATACATGTATTGTATACATACACACATATAATATATATATGTATATATACTTACCTGTATATATACATATGTATGTATATATAACACTGGCGCCCGGCTAACCGAAAAGTTCCGTTAAATCTTTTAAGAATAAATTTTGCAATAATTTTCAAAATCACAACCGAAGAAAAGTTAATTAAATTCGAGAGCTAATTCTGGACAAGGGATATTTTTTTTATAAAACGTAAGTAGAATATTTTTTTAAAAACTCGGCAGCTCTTCTCCCTACTATCTACCCCGCCAAACCCTTACACGCCCGCAGCTTTTATATATACACTAATTTCCTCCGTTGTAAAATAAATTTCCCAATTACGTAATATCGAAGGATTTTATGACGACCAGTGACGACCTTCTGCAATCAAATTGTCATTCATTTATCTTTGACTTGGGGATTTTCGGTACCCAAGGCCGCATCCACTACTGCCGTATCATCTGGTAATTGATTTCCATATTAAATAAGATTTAACATTTGTAAATAAGCGTGTGTGAAATCGTTAAGTAAGGAATGCCGCTGCCTCTCGGATTTAAGGTCTACAAGAAAACTTTTCTTTTAGACGCTATAAGCAAATCATTCTAAATGTACTGCTTGGAAAATGGCATAATTTTCAAATTTAAATTTTTCTCGCACTTTATAATTTAAATATTTAATAGTTTTCTTTCTTTTTAAAGCCCATGAGTAAATATATTTTTCAACTGAAAATTATTTGGATGTATAACTTAGGCTTTTTAAAATCTGACATAATATGAACACAACTATGAAATAAATCTTTATTCAGATAATGAAAGTTTAAAAAAAACTAGTCGTTGGGGCCCACCGTAATACTTACCTATCATGGATATAGATAATATAAAATATGAAAATAAAACATATTTGCTAAGCATTGTACCATGTTACTTTTATTCATAATTTAATTTATTTGGACTCCCTTAAATATAATTAATATAACCCCTTATAGCCCAGTGGCAGGGGAGCAAAAAAAGGCCGAATTCGGAATTAATTAGGGGAAAGCTGGAAATTGTTTTAATCCCATCTGTTTAGGTCTAGAATGAATATGCTATGTTTCCCCCTCGTACTAGGTGAGCGTTAGGAAATATGTATCGAATTATAGTCAAAAAACACGTATTTTTGCATACCATAACAATATCTCAAAACAGGTAACTCTGCCAAAAACATTGTCAATACAAATGTTGTAGAGCTTAAAATTCTGAGTAAAATGAGTACCTACACACAATACTTATGTTGAATATTAAGGTCACAATTCTACTTCAAAGTTTTAGACCCATCATCAGGGAGATGACCTCAGAATTAATTAGGAGAAAACTGGAAATTGTTTTAATCCCTTCAATTTAGGTCTGAAATGAACGTACTATGTTTTCTTCTACGTACTTGGGTGAACGTTAGAAAATATGTACATATTTATTTTCGAAAAACACGGTTTTTTTTTAGTTTCCTTAACAATATCTCAAAACAGCTAACTCTATAAAAACATTGTCATTACAAATCTTGTAGAGCTTAAAATTCTGAATAAAATGAGTACCATCATTAATATTTTTGTTCAACATTAAGGTCGCAATTCTATTTCAAAATTTTGCCTTAATCGATAATCAATAGCTTGAAGCCAGGAGAGACCAAGTTAACTTAACAATATATCAAAATAGCTAACTCTATCAAAAACATTGTTAATACAAAAGTTATAGAGCCTAAAATTCTGAGTAAAATGACTACACTTAATATTTTTGTTCAATATTAAGACCGTAATTCTGAGATATTGTTAAGTTAACTTGGTCTCTCCTGGCTTCAAGCTCTTGATTTGAAAATTTTTGAAATAGAATTGCGACCTTAATGTTAAACAAAAATATTAATGATCGTACTCATTTTATTTAGAATTTTAAGCTCTACAACATTTGTACTGACAATGTTTTTTATAGAGTTAGCTGTTTTGAGATATTGTTAAGGAAACTAAAAAAAAACGTGTTTTTCGAAAATAAATATGTACATATTTTCTAACATTCACCCAAGTACGAGGAAGAAAACATAGTACGTTCATTTCAGACCTTAACTGAAGGGATTAAAGCAATTTCCAGTTTTCTCCTAATTAATTCTGAGGTCATCCGCCTGATGATGGGTCTAAAACTTTGAAGTAGAATTGTGACCTTAATATGTTGAGTGTAGGTACTCATTTTACTCAGACTTTTAAGCTCTACAACATTTGTATTGACAATGTTTTTGACAGAGTTAGTTGTTTTGAGATATTGTTAGGGTACGCAAAAAACGTGTTTTTTTACTACAATTCTATACATATTTCCTAACGGTCACCTGGTACGATGGGGGAAACATAGCATATTCATTCTAGACCTAAACAGAAGGGATTAAAACAATTTCCAGCTTTCCCCTAATTAATTCCGAATTCAACCCCCTAACCACTGGGCTATTAAGCTAATATTACTTTTTGTTGCATTAAAATATCTCAATTTGTTGATTTTCTGTAAGCAAGTAAACGCTAGTGGTTTACAATGGAAGTCTATGGGAATTTGACAAAATATTACAGATATTGACATTATGTACCAATGCTCTTTCACTGAACTACCTGGATGATATCCAGGTTAGCAATTCTTACTCTTATCTATTGGTAAGGCTGCATTCACAGGACAAGATGGAATATTTTCATGAGTCACAATCCTGAGGCAAACACAAAACGAAAGAGAAGTTATGGCTCATGAAAATATTCCATCGTAACTATGCAGATCAAGTTACGGTGAATCTTTGCCTTAAAACAATTTTTATGACAATCTCTCTCCAATTCCAAAACTAGCACAAAATGATTAAACTAGAGCATTAAAAAAAAAAAAACCAAGTTAGACAAAAAACTTTAAAATAAAACAACTTTAATTAACTAATATAAGGGTCATTCTTTTTTTCAACCCCCGAGTGAACTGCTAAACAGCCAGACAAATGTTAAGAGGTAAGGATGCACAGTGGGCATCTGGCCATCTTCCTAACTATAACCTCTGCTACTACCTACTGATGCCAGATCGTCATTTTGAGCTTAGCTGTAGGCATGCAAACATGGCTGGAATAATTTATGCTCCCGCCAATGTGAATTACATAGCATTATTCTTTTTTTTTTCTAACAGAAAAGACAAGGGAATAGTGCAGCAGAAATTCACCTAAGAATGACCGAAATGTATGAAGAAATCTTTCTGAGACATTGCGTTATGCGTGAATGGTGCTGGAAATTTAAACATGGGTGAACCAATGAGGATGGAGGGCAAATGAAAGTTACAGACGCAAGTCTGTTGCAACTGAAGACCTTGCTAAACGAGTTAACCAAGTGGTTTGAGACAAAGGGAGGTTTACGATAAGTGAATTGAAGAGCTGACTAGGAGACAAAAGCTTCTAGATGAATGATGAGCTTTAAGTCACTGTTCACATTCAAGCTCATCACTGTTCACATTCAAGCTCATCACTGTTCACATTCAAGCTGGTGGCTTCTTCGAAGAGGGGATCAGAAAACTCATCCACCGATATGACAAATGCTTGAATCTTCACGACGATTATGTAGAAAAGTACCAATATTTGTACACAACTTTTGGTAACACATCCATTTTGTTCTTTACTTTTGTCCTTTTTTTACGGTCCATCGAAGGTGGAAAAAAAACCCAACCCTCGTATGCATGAAATCTTAATTCATATTTAAATTACCTTCATTTTAATTGGATAAATTCTTAAATCTTAACACTATTTCTATCGGTGTCAAATGAGACCTTTTAAAAGATTGAGATTTACGGTTTTCATTTGTAATTTTTAGATTGGTGAGATTTATAGTTTTTCATTTGTAATTGTTAGATTGAAAGAATTATAAATCATTTTTAATACATTGAATATTTTTTTTATGCTTATTACATTCAAAAACTATGAGCAAAATAAACCTAAATCAAAACTATAAGGTGTTATTTGACACCGGTAGAAATCAGGGTTGCAAAAAAGCCAGCCAAAATTAATAAAGGCCACACCAGTGGCTTTTATTGGCTTTAACCAGCTTTTTTTGACCAAAATTGGCTTTTATACAGTGAAGCACTTTAATTATAAACTTCACCTTTTTAAGTGTTTTTTAATTAGTTTTAATGACATTTAATTGACTTAGAATTTAATAAATAACCCAATTTCTGAATAATGAAGACATTAATACTGGAATAACACATAGATGGAGCCGCAAGAGATTTTTAGCCAGAATTGCAAATATGTCGGCTAAATTTTAAAAGCTGCCGATACAAACTTCTTTATCTAATTTACACGGATCTTTACTTTAATCCCACCCTTTTTCTCCATTTTTACCGCTTTATAAAATTAAAGAGGACCACAATGATTACTTACAAGGGAACCACTTTAGGTGTTGCTCGCACCTAGAATCGAGACCTGGTGCATTTTGTAGCCCTATGCATAAAAGTTAGAGAACCGATAAAAATTCTTTGTTAAAATCATATTTTATATATTTTTTTATATTTATAATTTTTTATTATTGGATTTTTATTTTGTTAATTTTACACCAAAAGAGAGTTAAGTCGCCAGATATGGCACTTCAAAATTTTCACTAGCTTTATACTTGTAATAGGTTTACGTCCAAACCATTACAACACGGTGCATGGCGAAAATACTGAGCTAGGATTGCCCGAAAACTGTACGGGACGAAAAAGACGCCAATCTTTCCCCGCCAAATATGTAAATATAATATTGTATTTTTTTTAAATCAAATTCGTAGGTTCTTGAAGGAATTTTAAAACTTTTTTCAACATTTTATAGTTATTATTGACTAATTTATATTTTAAACTATTTTTTTTTTTTTTAACTTTTACTTTAACAGCCCGAAAGTGGTCTCAAAAATTGCATTTTCAGAAAGTTAATCTGCGGTAAAATCAAAAAATATTATTTTAACAAAAAAATTTTATCGATTCCCAAAATTCCCAATATAGAGCTTTAAAATGCACCAGGTTTCAATACTAGGTGCGAGCAACACCTAAAGTGGGTTCCCTTGTTAGTTATATCTTTCATTACTTAGCTAATTTTAAGAGCTATTAATATACAAGTCATATTTTATTTCTCATAAACATTTAAAATCATACATAAAGTCATATAATAAAAACACTATTTCTCACTATTAAAAACAGTGAGCATATGCATGAATATATGCATACACTCTTTTAAACAGCAACAAACTTTTCAAAATTTTAATTCCACAAATTTTATTTCGAGAACATTTTTCTTTTGTTTAATTACTCTCTTTATTTTATACACTTATGTACTAAACTCTCCTCAAATATTATATATCCTTCCTAATTTCTCTTTCAACATTGTTCATTCTATGACTTAATCTTTCCGTATAGACATCTAAGAATGTTTCCATTTTGATATGTTACATTTTCCATTCTTTAATTAAACATAATCTTTAAGATGTGTAGTATACAGTAAACCCCCGACTATTCGGCCTACTGTGGTGGAAGAGTAGGCCGGATAACAAAAAAAGCCGTATAGGCCGGAGTTCTATAATAACTTCCTGCCCGCCACCCACCAGGGGTGCAGAATATGTCCGATCCGGCGATCTAGGATCGGGGGAAATCTTAACCCCCTGGGGAAATTTTTCAGAAACATATAATTGATTTCGATTTTAACAACGAATTCCATAATTCCTTGCGATAGAACAATTTCAGTACAAATAAAAATATCCGTATGTTGACCTTCACAAAATCGATCTCAGAATAATATGTACCGTATATCAGGTGTGATTATGTTCCGAATTTTCCGAAAGTTTAAGACATTCGGTTCCAAAAAAAAAAAAAAAAAAAATTGGTCATCTGAAAATTCGGACATAAAAATACCGCGAATTTTGGCGAAGAAGTACGGAAAAAACGCAAATTTCGTCACAATATCGCAAAATACCCGCACATTTCGTCAGAGGATCGCGAAAGAACCGCAGGTTTCTGCGAAAGATCGCGAAATAACCGCAGGTTTCGTCAAAAGATCGTGAAATGAACGCACATTTTGTCAAAAGATCGCAAAATAAATGCTCATTTCGCCAAAAGATCGCGAAACAATCGCAAATTTCGTCAAAAGATCGCGAAACAATCGCAAATTTCGTCAAAAGATCACAAAACAACCTCGAATAACAATCGCAAATTTCGTCAAAAGATCGCGAAACAATCGCAAATTTCGTCAAAAGATCACAAAACAACCTCGAATTTCGCCAAAAGATCGCAAAACAACCGCAATTTTCGTCAAAACATGGCGAAATAATCGCGATTTTCGTCAAAACAGGGTGAATAACCTTCTATTTCGTGAAAGAAAAGCAAAAAAAACCCGCAAATTTCGTCAAAAGATAGCGAAATAAACGTAAATTTACTCAAAAGATCGCGAAATAAACGCAAATTTTGTTAAATGATTGCGAAACAAACGCGCATTTCGTCAAAAGGGGCGACATAACCGCAAATTTCGTTAAAAGATCGCAAAAAATCTGCAAATTTCGTCAAAAAATCACGAAATAATCGCAAATTTCGTTAAAAGATCGCAAAAAACTGCAAATTTCGTCAAAAGATCACGAAAGAACCGTAAATATCGCCAAAAGATCGCAAAACAACCGCGAATTTTATTAAATGACGGCAAAACAACTGCGAATTTCGTCAAAAGGAAGGAGAAATAACCGCAAATTTCGTCGTAAGATCGCGAAATAACCGCAAATTTCGTCAAAAGATCGCGAAAAAACGCGAATTGTGTCAAAAGATCCATGAAAAATACATAGCGTTGGGAGTGGATTTCCCCCACTCTGCTGTAACATTTCAGAAAATTTGCTGTGAATTTTAGGATTTTTTTTTTTTCACTCAGAATCACTCCTGCCATATATACTCGAGCATAAGTTGAGAAATATTTGAAAAATAAATTTTCTATACCTATGGTAATACAGCACTTACCTATAACATACCATAAAATTTTGGGGAAATTTTCGTGTGGATTAGGGGAAATGTTGGGAGTAGAAACATTTTCTGCACCCCTGCCACCCACCCATCATATTAAAAACGCATGCTACACATTTTAAGATAATTTTTTTATATACAGTACATACAGTTTCTAAATAATCGAAACATTAACGTAAAACGTAAACCTAATTCGTAAAAAAATCCGTAAATCTTATTTTACTGTTTATTAATAAATGATTACACAAATATTAAAAGTTATACACATAAGTTAAGTGTGAAAACTTCTTAGTCTTTAGTTTTTGAAAAAGTGCTTGATGGATGACTGCTTCTCCCTGTTAGCCCTCTTCTGCTACGCAATGTCCCTCCTTTTACGCAAGCATATAATATCAGGTGGCGTCGCTTTCTCCTGCTAACTTGTAGTTTCTCCTCCATAGCCACTAAAACCTTTTTTTCGTTTGTCACCCATTTCGTTAATCTTCAATAAATAAACACGAAGCACACCAAAAGACTATACGAAAGTAACCTGGATAAGCGGAAAATAATGTCCGCACTTGTTAACATCCGTTGCACAACTGACGAAACAGGCTTTCAAGCCTTAAACCCCCTCCCTCCCTGCCTGTCTGTGTTATTGCATTCTGCATTCCCTTCTTGCTCATTCCTGTCGTGAGTTAGCAATTTCCTACGGACGGGAACCAGCCTGTCTCGGCCGCTTGCAACATTCTTCATTTTTTTAATAGGCCGGATAGTACGGAGGGCCGGATAGTCGAGAGCCGGGAGTTTACTGTATATGCAGAGTTATGCAATATAGAATTTCAAAACACCATTTTGGATTATAATTTATCTTCTTTTCATTTCTTTTTTCAGGCATATTGCTTTTACAGTTACCTTCTAGTGGTTATAAAGAGTTATTTATTTGACAAATTTAATAGAAATTTATAATTTTTTTAGTAGAAAATATTTATGTGTAATTAAAAATACGTTAATCCAAATTTAATGTGAATTAGCAGCAAACTAACTTTTTAAAAATAAAAACCGTTTTTCTTTTAAGTGGTAAAAACCAAAAGAAGTCAGCCAGCTTTTTTTGGACTTGCTAAAAGCTAGCAACCCTGGTAGAAATAGCGTTAAACATATTAACTTTAACTATTAACATTATCCCCTACACTAACTTTAGGCATGTTTTCTTTCTTTCTTTTTTTTTTTTTTTTTTTAAAGAAAAAAAAGAAACATGATCTAATTTAGCACATTAGTGAGCCATGTAGAGAAACAACTCGATTTAAACTGTGAAGCAGCTGAAACGGAAAAATAAACTCAAATGTGATTAATTAGAAAAGGTTAAATTAAGACTGCATTCTCTTCCTGTTATAAAAAAATGGTCTAAATGCAAAAAGCATTTAATCGAATTATATCTGCATCCTGCTGAACTTTAAAATGTTACAGTGCATCTCCAGTAAGTATAAATACTTAATTATTTTTTTAATTGAAAGCCTATTTAACCAAGTGATTTACATTGCATCTAACACAAACATCAAGTTCAGATATTAAAGTGAAACATAAACTTCCAGATTAATGACTATTCGTTCTTCCAGAACTTCTAAAAACAGGATTAGAAGGTTTATGGAAAAAAACAAACTGACAGGAGAAACTAAAACATAAATTGAAACAGGAAGAAAATAAAGAAACTGTGCTGCATACTGTCTTCGAAATAATTCATATGAAGTTTTAACTCCATCCTAAAACATCCACGTTTTCACTTCACATTCCAGGATTCACAACTGGAGGAATTCTAAAACATCTTTACTGCGGGCGAGGTAGAAAAATACTGCAAAATATCGCAGAAGAAAAGAAGAAGGCAAAACATATTGGATTAAGTAATCCACTAATTACAAACAATATAAATAAAGTGGATCCCTTCAGCTCATTTCACACCTCAAGATGAATGGTATTTTAAAATTTAAAACGTTTAAAGAAATCTGAATCCATTTAAATTTTTGTTTGTTTGTTTATGACCCTCTCGGGCCCGGTGAGCAGCTTTCTAATTCTGTATAGCTGTCTTAATCCACTACCAAGATACACTACCAAAGTCAGATACGCCAGAAACTAAACAGACCGGCACAACGCATTACCACCACTGACAAGATTAACTCCTATACAGCAGCATCGATCCAACTCCGACAGTGACGATAAATCTCATTCAATAACTGTGAGAACAAACCCAACTCTTCATCTCCCTTTCTCCTCATAGCCGCAAAGATCTCTTCGTACGACATACTCTTCGACATCGATAACTTTCCAAAAATCTTATCCCGAATCCTACAAAATTTCTTACATCTCAAAACCAAGTGTTCCTCAGTTTGCTCCTCGCCACCACACAAATCACACTTTGCATCTCCACTACCCAGAAACTTCTTATGACGAACTAGAGTAAGAACAGTTTTTGTCAGAAACCGAGCAAAAATTACACCACTTTCCCTCCTAAGACACTGATGCGGATGCCCTATGCTAGCGTAATCCCAACCACGACCTGAATGATCAATCCTATACTGGTTCCAATCCCAAACAGACTCCCTCTGTTTGTTATTTCTCACAACCTTCATCCAGTCCTCAGGAGAAAACCATGGAATACTAATATTGCTATACGGGCCTTTCCTGGCCAGCTCATCTGCACACTCGTTGATTTCAATTCCTTTATGTCCAGGCACCCAGATAAACTCCATCTGAAACTGATCAATCCTCTTCCTGTTGATCTCATCCCTTAGCATGGTGATAACCGCCACAGACTTTCGATTGATCTTCTCAAGGGCCATCAAGACACTTTTGGCATCCGTAAAAAACATATATTTCCCACCCTCCACCATATAATATTTAATGGCAACCAATAATGCAATCGCTTCTGCAGTAAAAATCGAATTGACATTGGGAATTTTCAACGCCATCCGATTACCCGTATGTTGGTTGACCATTCCAATCGCAGTCTTGTTCTCTTCTTTTGAAGCATCTGTTGCAATGATGATCGCCTTATCTCTATGCATCTGATAAAACCAGCCAAACGAATTCCTAATAACCTCCTCAGGGAAATCTTTATTTTGGAAAGGCCAGGCATTTACATGAATTTTACAATTTTCATTCACCTTGGTCCCCCACTTGTACGTGATCATTTCATTAACATTCGTGTTATGCCGACTAAGGATATTCTGTTCCCTGTAAAGCAAATCCTCTGACAACACATCAGTATACTCTTTATGTTTAAGTTCAGAAATACTCCTCTTTACAGCCAAGAATTCTCTTCTTGTGTGGCTACTCCAGACCCCGCTCTCTTGTAACAGCACCGGGATTGGACACCATCTTGGCATGCCACTCGCCCATCTAAGGCCCACATTATGAATCACTTGAAGTTGGCGGCTTTCAGTTTTGTTTGAGTGCGCAAGAATCCTCGGGTTACCATCTAGAAGAGAACCCATAATACTATTTGTGATTTTTAAAAGATATTTGGTCTCAGTACCCCAACTCCTGCCAGCAATAACTTTAAGCATGTTCATCCTCTTACTAGATTTCTCTTTCAGCATGGCGATATGGTTCTTAAGATTCCCCTGACTGTTTAAAAACACCCCTAAAACTCTTAACTTCTCTGAAAAGTCAACCTCCTGACCTTTAATCTTAAACTTCTCCACATCCTCATTCCACCGCCCTATCTTCATGATTTGGCACTTATTTGGATTCACCTCAAGATTCCACGCACGCAACCAATTTATAGTCCTAATCAGATTCTCCTGTAAAATGTCCCTTAACCATTCCACATTGTCATGAAACCCATACAGAAAAATATCGTCGGCATAGATCACACAATGAATACAAGAGTCAAAAATCTCAAAGATATCCGCAAGGTAAATGGCAAAAAGAAAAGGAGAAAGAGGGCTGCCCTGTAATAAGCCCCTCAGATACATGAATGGCACCGAGAACAAGCCCCTCCACTTGACCCGAATCCTCAGCTCCTGCATGAGATTCCGGATCAGAATACACAGATCCGCACCTAGCCCCAATTTTTTTTAGTTTAAGAAGTAGACCGTCCCACCATACATTATCATAAGCACCTTTGATGTCCAGAGCCACTAAAAATCCCCTCTGTTTGGCTTGACGTCCTCTCCGAATATCCCTGTAAATTCTGTACGCGGCAGCTTCACAGTCCCTGAATGGAATAAACCCATAGTGGTTCCTATGAAATATTTTGTTGTTCATGCTCCAATTGAGCAGAATATCTAATATCATCTTTTCAAATATTTTTTTACTGGTCACAGTCAAGGCAATTGGCCTATACCCCCTTATATCGTTTCTTTTCTTTCCTGGTTTTCTAATGGGCAGCATGATGACCTCTTTCCAGATTTCAGGGATTTTTTTTGTCTCGAGAATCCTATTATACATCTCCAGCACCTGAGATAACACCTTGGTTTTTAGGTTTTTAAAAAAGTTCCTTTTGATCCCGTCTATACCAGGTGAAGTAGATTTACTTTTCCTGATTATCCTCTCCATATGGTCCATCGTAAGTCTTGTGTCCAGCTCATCATCTCCCGAGAAGTCAATAGGTATGTCATGAAGGATAGGAGAATTTTGGAATATAGTCGCAAACAAATCTGCTTGGGAAACCGCATCAGGAGGACAGTTTTGAAAATTGAAGTCCATGTTCGCCTCCTCCTCCTTCAAATTGTTAATCCCTCGAATAATCTTGTAGATGTGAGGGCCCCTTCCAGCGTCCCTGGTAACAGAATCCCAAAACTTCTGATTATCTTTCTTAATCTGCTTCTTCAGTTTAGCGTTATAGAACTTGTATTTGCACCATAAGTCCAACTGACCTAAACGGACTGCCTTCCTGTGGTAAAATCTTTTAAGAGCCAACAGTCTACGGGTGACAATCCCCCACCCAGGCGGAAGATTACCCCCACTCACTAGGAACCTCTCCGTGCACTGAATCAACGCCTGAGCGATATCCTTTGACCACCTGTCCATCCCCTCCGCATAAACCTCATCGTCCAAACCATCTACAGCCGAGCAAACTCTATGCCAATTGACCTGGGACCAGTACATTTTCTTACCGCCCCCACCACTAGACCTTTCGAGGATTCTGATTGGGTAGTGGTCCGAACCCAACGGATCCGACAGAACATCCACCTGGAAGCCCCGAGCTAAACTGTCCGACACAATTGTCAAATCCAATAATGAACCCATACCTCCACCCCTACATCTCGTAACCACATCTAAATTCATTAAAATGGCATCCGTATGTATAATCCAATTCATCAAGTTCATCATTTTATGAGCTTTAGGGTTATTTTCCCAATTGAGGAAATTAATGTTGAAGTCCCCAACAATAATATAATCATGGCCGATCAGATCTTTAATGCTTTCCAACCACCTAATATCAGCAAACCCCTTCGGTGCATAGACGTTGATGATTACGATCCACCTTTTTTTGTACCATATTTTGATCCCAAGCGCCTCGTGATCCCGGCCAATCCTAGGAAGCTGAAGTCTTTCCACAGGTAATCGCTTCACGCCCAATCCAAAGTTGCGGGTGTGACATTTACACAAACTAAATTAGCTATCATCTAAAATATTTTTGAGCTATGGTTTCAATTTTTATGGATTTCAATGTGGACCACTTACACGTACATTAATCCAAATTTTTAAGTTACTCAGTATTTTATTTATTTTTAAAAAAAATAATTCTCTCCTGTTGCGGGTGTGACATAAAAAGGACATGCATTTTCATCTTCCAGTACAAAAACTCAAAACTCTGTGATTTATAACAACAGGATGAACTGTTTTTTTTTTAATGTTAGACAGTAATACTTAAATAATTATTGTATGAAAAAATTAAATTACTTACTCAATTCTCGCTTGTGTAGGGAATATTTAAAGTTTTCGTTGCGGGTGTGACGCCCTGTTGCGGGTGTGACTTGTATGGGCAATAAAATAATGACATACACAAATATTTACAAAGCAGGGTTTTTTTTATTAACCAATTAATGAATAATACAATTATAATATCAAGCAAAAAAAATCAAATACATTTCATTTTTAATCTTGAATTTATAATTTCTGCCGGTGGCAGCTTTTTTTTTTATAATAATACTCTGTTTCTCCCGGAATACATCTGGCTGATTTGGCCAAACATACGCATTTTCTGATTTTTTTTTTAGTTGCTCTATTTCTATATCATCACCACCCATTTGTCTTATTTGCACAACCAAGTTTTCGCTGTTTTTTTTTTTTTTTTTTTTTTTAATGTGGAGAACAAAACTACTTCTACAAAATCTCCAACTTCACTTTTATTATTAATGGATATTATATCCTTATCCAGTGCTGTAGTTGGGAAAAAATATTTGTGGGAACTCACCTTTTCACAGAGTAGATGTTGATGCTGCCGGACTTTTGCTGAGCCAAAAGCCAATTCAAAACATTTAGCTAAAAGCTGACTTTTTTAAATTAACAGTTTTAATTATTATATTCTAGATTTTATAGTATTGTATTTGCATAGCATTTATCTAAAAGCAATATTTAATCAATCTCATAGTAACATTTTCCGTTATGAATCAAAATTTAACTGAAATAGCAAAAATAAATCCATATTGCTTACTGGCACATCTATCCTAGAAGTTTCCATAAAGAATGATAATGAGAGGTGTTTTCTGTGCTCTGTGGTTTATGGCAAGCTGTCTCGTCTGTTAATCTTTTTCCTGATAGCAACCAAGATTTCACATATGGCTCAGGAGAAAATTCTTTTAAGAGGGGTACTACACGGCTTATGAATATAAGTGAACTAGCTCTTGCTATTAGGAGTGAATTTCTCGCATTGGTCATGATGTTATTTATACAGCTGAATGCTCTTTGGCATTCAGATGTTGAAATGGGTATAGTTTTCACAGTCTGGAGAAAAGGAGTTAGCTCTAGGCTCATTTCCAGGCTAGTATCATTTCGCTTGAAAAAAAAAAAAAAAAAAAAAAAAAAAAGGTGTGTGCTCATATGTGATTTTTTTTTTTTTTTCCAGTAACAAACCAAATATTTCTGGGAACGGCGTTTCCACCTAACTACAGCACTGTCCTTATCAGAATGTGGCAGCAAACAAATTCTCTTTTGTGCATTTTCTGTAATTATTGCTATATTTCTTTAGGTGGAGTATAATGTTTTCCTCATGTGCTAATTTTTTCACTACAGTGAGTCTTTTCCTTGGACTTAACGAAGATTTCGTTTAGCTTTACCAAGAGTTTGTGCTCCTCGGTAACTTCCAATAGATTATTCTACTCTTATAGCTGGAGATGGTGTGACACATTTTGTTGAAGATTTCTTCTTCTCTCTACACTTTCTTTTGCTGCTTCTTTCATTCTGCTTTTGTCGCTGAAATTTTTTTCTTTCTTGGCTGCTGATGTGTTTTTTTTTTTTTTTTTTTTTTTTTTTTTTTTTTTTTTTTTTTTTTTTAAGTTTCTTTTTCTTTTCCCTCCTTGCTTTGTCGCTTTCCTTCTGTTTTTGTAGATTTTCTGCATATTTAAGGTAGTTTTCCTTAATATTTTCCATATGATTTCGTGACCTTTCTGTGCTATTCATTCTTCTGCAAGAGAAAAGAAATTAATGTATAAATTGAATAAACATAGCACTTCAAGTCCAAAAATACATGTTTAACAAATTGCCAATGTTATTGAAATTCTTTATCTAATATGTTAAATTTTGGTTCATTTCAAACTGACTATCTACATTTTATGCTAACTTAATAAAAATTTTAATTAATAACAGTTTCAATTATTCTTATTTAATTTGAATTAAAATTGAAAAAAAATTCTTGTAATATATTATTTATTTTAAAAAATGAAAAAAAAAAAAAGGTAAATGCTATGAAATAACAAAATCATACATACATACATATTAAAAAAAAATTGTTAAAATATTGTTGTGGAATTTTTTTTATTTTCATAAAAATTTTGCCTTTTAAATTATTTTCTTATTCATTCTATATCATTTACAAAAATATTATTTTCCTGTAGAAGCAACAATTTATCAATCCAAACTGAACAAATATAAATCAATTGCACACAATGTCAAATGCTCAAATGATGCTAATTTTGATCATGTGAACTGGGGTTCACACAACTAAATCAAAGGGTATAATAGTTAGTGCTGTGACCTACATGTTTTCCAGTATATTATTCTTACATAAATTTACATATAATTTCTTTAGATTGCATTTTTGTTCAATTTTAAAAGATGTTGCGGGTGTGACTTTAATTAAATGTCACGCCCGCAACGCTTAATAACTATAATTAAAATATTAATTAAATTTTTTTTTGTGTCTTAATTCAAAGTACCATAATAAACTATTTTTGAATATAAAGTTTCATAACTTACAGTCAAAGAAATTTTTCTGTGGAGATATAAATGTAACTTTTTGTTGCGGGTGTGACACAATAATTAAGAGTAATTAAATATGCTTACCTCTTGTAACGAAGATTAGTGAACACTTCTCTGCAGGCAAAAACTCTCAATAATAGATACATCTAAGTTTGGAGATTTTCAGAATATTTGTTCAGCTGTACGAGGCCATAAAATGTAAAGATTTTTGGTGCAGTCTATTTCACACAGTCATAGTGTCACTTTATTAATTAAAATAAGTATGTTAATGACAAAATTTTTATTCTTTTTCAATAAAATATGAAATAGTACACATTTAACAGTTAATGTGCAAAATTTCAATCATATTTAAGGAAATTTAAAATTTCATCCTCATGTCCACTTTTTTGTGGATTGGGCGTTCAGCACCGCTAGCAGCAAACCACCTCCCCCCCTCGAAGAACTACTAGGCCTATCAGCTCGAAATAAATTCCTATTCCTGAAGGATAAATTAAAATTGTTGCTAAGAAGCGTTTCTTGAAACGCCCAAACAATACAGTTGCGAAACATCCTGGTACGCAGCCAGGGTAAATTAGACCTGAGACCTCTAATATTCCACTGACAAAGAAAAGTGTCCATGAACAATAACAAAAAAAAAAAAACTCACAAAGAACACAGAACCGCTAAGAAACACAAAAATTATCAACACTTACCCCCAAAACCAGCATACCAGTAAATCCAGATACCGATCCACCAGCTGACAATGAACAGAGCACTAGTACCACAGAACAGTCCATGACCCTTATCCATTTTCTGTATCAACCAACATTTTATCCATCTCTGGAGCTAGACATTCCTGTAACAGCAATCTTTCACCTTCCTGGGCTTCATTTGATAACTTTAATTTTTTCTCTCTTAACTGAGAATAGAACTCCCCCATGATATCTCTTTTTCCAATTTTATTTTTTACTGTCGTTTCTTTTTCATTTCCTTCCACCCCGTTTTCGCTTTCATTTACTGATTTTTGTTGTAAGCTCACCATAACTTCGCACATATTCATTACTATGTCCATTATTTTGTTGAACTTCTCTTCCATAAGTACAGCTAACTTGTGATAATTACTTTCATCATTCACTTTTTCGATGTTTATTTTTGTTTTAGCCGCGTAACTTTTAGCTGTTTTCAAATTGAACTCTCGTCTAGCTTCAGCCAGCGTGATATGGTTTTCACTTTTAAATTTTTGAATTTCCACCTCTCATTTTTTTATTTCGCATTCCTCGTCGTCTGCTTCATGATTTTGCTCACAATTTGCGCATTTGACTTCGGCTTCTTTGCATATCAACTCAGGGTGATTTTTCCCACATCTTTTGCATCTTTTGTCGTTTGTGCATTTATTAGTTCCATGGTTGAAGCTTTGGCAAATATTGCATTTTCTTGGCCTGTCTACAAATAAACTTATTTTCTGTCGCATATAAAACATTTTGATGTATTCTGGTAGGACATGTCCATATATGCATATATGGATTATATGGCATATATGGTTATAAGCACTGTTCCTGTGGGAACTGTGCGACCTTCATATCTCCTTGTAAATCTTCTAATATTTTGGATCGTAACTTGATTCTCTTCTTGGATTTCTTTTAATGTTATATCGGTATCAATTCTGAAGATTAAAAATCTAGAGGTTATATTTTCATTCATTAGTATATGCTTCACTTTGGTGTTAAAATATTTTTTCTCTGTTTACAATCTCATTGGCACATTCATAATTTTTCGTTGTGATTAGCATCTTGTTGTTCCTGGTGTATCTGGCCGTATCAATTTCCTTGTAATGTTCAAAGCTTTGTTTTATTTCTTTCTTTAGCTGGATCGGGTTTAACTTGTGGAGTCCGCCCTCCTCACCTTCCGTAATGATGACATAGTCTTTTAAATTCGGTATCATGTTAATTTGCTGCTTGGCTGTCCTCCCATCGTTCCAATTATATTTCTTGTATTCTTCACTGTTGAAACCTATGCTTTCTTTTATCTTTACCTCCGTTCCCGACATTATACCAAACCGTGCCTGATGACCAGTCCAAAGTGCTCAGACTGTCAACACACACTTAAATTTAACTACACACAAAATCAATAATACGCGAAAACACTAACACTATTGTATTACGATAAACAAAAAACTTACTCTCACCACACTATAAGCACAACCCTCTACGCGCACGTGGGCTTAAAGCTACCGCCAAAAACACCACACACACTCACCGGGCCGCCTTTTACGGAAGAGACTCAAGGGTGAAAGGTTCCATTCTCCCATTGGTTGAGAAGAAACAAGAATCCCGTGATTTACTTCTCAAGGTTACAAGACATGATTATTGAGCAGTGGTAGACATTTCTTCCTAACAAATCAGAGGGCACATCTCATTTCACCACCAAAACAAATCGCCAAGTGTCACTTGAGATTATTTCAAGTATTATGTTGCAATCATATTAAATTTTGTTTGCGACATGTAAGGAATTTAAATTTATTTTTCATATAAAGTGATTCACGGAAAACAATGATATGGTATTTTTAAAAATATCTTTTTTCCCTGCAAAAAATTGATAGAGCTGACTTTCTTTTAAGAAAGTAATCAATTTAAATATTTTAGACTTATTATTTTTAAATTACACATTACACGTTATTCCTTTTGTATATACAGGTGTATGTAAATTAGACTTAAAAAACATATCCCATATTATAAAAGTATAAAATTGATATTTATGCGAAAAGTAAAATTAATAGTTTTTAATTTATAGCTTTGCATCAGGAGGAGAGAAGCTTAGGGGATTAGACCCCCCCCCCCCCCCCGAAATAATATCTTGGCTACGCAACTGCATTTAATTACCTATGTGTTTTGACTGTAGTTATCTGTGCAAAGAACAGTAAACTCAAGCACTCCCCCTCCCCTTCCTTGATAGCTGATGTGTTTTAAAAAAATAATAAATATATAAAAAACAATTAATAAAAATACTCAGTCAAATTGTATGCATTTTTTTTTTCATGGCAGTTTGTATGCGTAAATATAAATAATTAAATGGCCAAACTAGTATTCAAATAATCAAAATTGTCAGAAAGGGATTTAGATCATCTAAATTCTACTTTGCCCTTATAGTAATTTGCAATATTAATATCTATTTATTATTGCTGCAAAATAACAAATAGGGCAAAAAAAAAAAAAAAAATCTAAAAATAAAGTGTTTCATAGATAGTGAATGAAAAAGGTCAAGCTAAAATAAATCATAGCTCACACTTGTAGTGAAATATAATGAAAAAATAAATTAAATAATAATGACAGATTTTTTTTTTTTTTTTTTTTTTTTCACACACCCAAAAGAAGAAAAATAAGTTGGAACCCAAAACAATAATATCTGAGCAATAACTACCAAAAACTATAAGAAGTTTTTATAATGTATTTTGTCGCATTAAATATTTCTAGTTAATGATTACTTGGACTTATTGCTTTAATTTAGTTTTCAAATATTTAGGGTGGTAATAGTGAAGGGGAAATTTATAATAATTTTTTAATAAAAATAATTTGTTTTTGACTGAGTTTTCAAATAATATATATATAATATATATATTGTTTTGAAAAGTAGTTTATTAGAATTTTTTAATAATAATAACAATTAAAATTTTTTTAGGAAATTTTAATAAAAAGTATTTAACAATTAACAATTACAAATTGGTTTAAATAATTAATTACTTGCTAAGTTAATAATATTATTAATATGAATTCATAAATTAATAAAATTTTACTTTCAAATAAAATAAACTGAATATAGTTATGTATTCAGATATATTGTTAAATAATATAAGATAAAAATAAAAATATTTATATAAGTGTAAGAAATAACATTATATTTTCAAAAATATTCATTTTAAGAAATTGAAATAAATAGCTTATAAGTAATATGAGTTTAAAAATTAATTTCATTAACATTATTTTATACGTAATAAAAAATTACAAAGCATTTGATAATAAATGAATAAAGTTTTTCTGTATGAAAAATACTAATTAATTTTAAAAGAAAACTTTGAAAAATTAATTTTGCCAAATTAATATTTATCTGATACTAAAGTTATAAGGGAAAAAAATAATGTATGCAAGTTTAGGAGATATTATTATTTAATTACAATAAATGTTCACTTTAATTCATAAAAAAATAGCTTATATGAATTTTGAAATTTATTTAAAACTAAATTTTATTTTATAAAAATTAAATTTCAGTTTTATTTAAAACTAAATTTTATTTTATTTAATAACAATTAAAACTTAATTTAATCAAAATTTTATTTAATTATTTAATTGACAATTAAAAAAATTGTTGGAAATGAACGGATAATAAAAGTCGATAAATCTTTATTAACCAACTTAATAAAAATCGAAACAAAACACAAATAAAAAATATAAAAGTAACCGGGAGGTTAGAACCCGCGTATTTGAGCTTGCTAGACAAGCGCGTTAACCACTAGACAAGTTCGTCCACAGAAATCTCTCACCAAAATAGCATGAATTAACTAGATACGCTATTTCTCAATGTGGTTGCATTTCATCGCCAAATCATACATGAGAAGCAAGCCAAGATCGGTTTCTGATCAACCAATGAGAGAATGGAACCTTTCACTCTTGAGTCGCTTCCGCCTTTACGCAAAACAAAGGCATATAATCGGATGCTACATAGTAGAAATTCGTAGCAGTGGATTCTGGAATCTCATTCGCTGAATTTGTCACGTGCTCAATGTTAACAACCCTAAACGTACGATCCATCTTTTCGCCAACAGCCAAAGGATTTTGTTGATTATTTACCGGTTGTTTTGGAAGGAACTTGAAACGTCTCATCAGAATGGAATGCAGAATTATGGATTGTCATCAATTTTTTGTTAGAAATTGAGCTCTGTTCTACTTTGGCTGTTATTATTTAATGTTGTCGCTGACAGCTAACGTGTACTCTGAATTTGAGGAAAGCCTTCCTTCGAGTTTTCAATTTCAGACAAAATCACGTTTATCGATATGACATTGTTTACATGTTGATATTACCTAACTATAACATTATGCTTATATTTTTTGGGTAGATTCCAATCAGTATCATTTATAAAATAAATAATTATAATAAACAGGGAATAAACATATTATTTATTAGGTGAAAAATGTTATTATTGCCTATATAAGTATATTTTCTATAATGGCATAACATCTGAATATTTAACTCTTTTTTTTTTTTTTCTCATTAATTGTTGTTCCTGCACAGCTATAATTTCAGATTTTTTTCTTAGCGCAATCTCTGATCTCCATACACTGCAAAACACTTATTTTAAAGCCATTAGAATTTCATAATGCTAGTACGTGACAGTAATTAATAAAAATGACAAAATGATGTGTTTGATTTAAATTAATAAAAATAGGATAAATGTGTCAGTAATGGCCACCTTCCAAAGATTTTAGTATAGAAAATAAATACCCAATAGCAAGTTTTTATTATTTTTTGTCATAGCTCTCAATTTCATGTTTTACTATCTGGATTGTTGTTGACAAGTTTAATCAAACCAATTAGGAAGTAGAAAATAATGCTTCACTATCCAACTGTTTTTCAGTGAAAACTTCAATGAACAATTAAGATATGTTTTTTTTTTTTAAATACAATTATCTTAAAAACAGGTAGCACTTTCCTGTTAGCTGGGTGCCAGTATTTTATATATATATATATACATAATATGTATGTGTGCATATATATTTATATTGTGAAATCCCGACTGTAAGCTGCCCCCCTTTTTTTCAAAAGTAAAAACAGTTAAATTTGGGTGGGGCTTATAATAGATTAAAAAAAAAAAAAATCTTCTAACAAATATTGCTCTCCACTTTTGTTTTATTCAACTATTTTATAAGATTTACAATATTAAAATATTTAAGTCTCAATATTTTGAGTTTTCTTTGTGGGTTCTGTATGCCGATTAGATTTACTGTAATATTTTTACATGACATTTTCATTTAGAATTTTGGTTAACATCGTTATATGAACTTGTTAGATAAATTTTTATTCAAAGGTATTTTTTATATACGCATATGTATAACACTGGCGCTCGGCTAACAGGAAAGTATCTAAAAGCATTTTTATTTAATTTATATCTTCTTTATTTTCTTACTAAAATTTGCATGTTTTTGTTTTGATAGTAATAGAAAACTTTGAATTTCATATATACAAATGGCTATCATTTACAAAATTTCATTTATTTTTAAAGTTTTAGGACCAGTATCCATTACTAGAAAACTTAATCAACTTTCAGGAATGGAAATCCCATGTGAGCTATATGATAAAATTAGCACTTGCCAATCGGCAAGTAAGACTGAAAAGACTTTATTGACACTACTGGCCAGACTTAAAGGATACAATTACGTTGATTGAATGGAAAACATACGAAAGAGGGGGGGGAGGGCGATGGATGTCAAATTTGTTAGAAATTGAAATATAACTTCAAAAATTAATTTTTTTGTCTGTTTTATGCCATGCATCAACATATCTTTAAATATAGTGTATAATTTGGCTGCAGTAATTACTTGTTCATATTTCCCTGTTCAATGAAATGCCATTTTTTTTCCATGAAGCACATTTTTTTATCAAGTATTTGTAAATTTGTTGATCCATGTACTGGTCAGTGAGTAAAAAAGTTAATTTTGACCTATAATGTGGACCTTATTAAAAGTGAAATTTCCTTAATTTTCTTAGGGAATAAAATCTTTTGATTTAACTTTAAGTTAAGTAATCGAATTTAATCTTTAAGTTATGCTTACCAGACTGTAACAACACCTATTTTATAAACAGCTTCTAATTTATTTCATGTAATTAATGCATTTTTAAAATATTAGAATGAATTATTATTATTATAATCCTTGCACATTTTATAATCTGAAATTCAATCAAACCAATTAAGAAACAGAGAATAGTGTTTAAAAGCATAGAAAAAGAAGGAGCTCAAGCCCTTCCCATTCAAATAAAGATAATTTATTAAGTTACATGAATTGTTAAAAGTCTCTTAGTTTGTGTCTTTGTCTTTAATGTTTGATGGCACGGGTGTCATATGCATCATATTGGTGTGATTTTTTCCGACGCCAATTTGGCGAAAACATCAACATCATAAACAACAACATTCAGGTTACCATATCAATCAAAATAACGACACTTTGGTGCCAGTTAAGCACCCATTGTGTATATGACATTGGCGTCAGAAAACAATCATGCCAATATGGGGCGTATATGACATCTGTGCCTGTTTGATTATTCATCTGTGACAAAACAACTTTGTATATAAAAAATATGGACTTATTTGTTGTTACAGCACCCACAATTATGATTATGCCATACTAAGAGCTTTGCTAAGATCATCACAAAGTTTATATATGCATCATACGCTATATGGCCAAACTTAGATAAAATGTAAAACTGTCTGCGAACTCTAATAATTTCTTAAATTTTCTGCAAACAAACGTTGCGTCCCTCCAGAGTCGTATATCGCCTCTAACAGCACAAATGAACAGTTATATGCAAGTGGAGTGCCACTAAGCAACACCACTAAAAGAAAAATATTAATTTACGAGCATTATTAAAACTCAATCAAGAAATGTAGCATTGAATGGTATACTTAACACAGACAACTAATGAATGAAAGAAAAACTAATGAAAATTTAAAAATATATATATTTATTAAAATGTCAAATATTTTAATCATTAACTTATATAAAGATATCAATTTAGGATTGCTCAACAAAACTGTTATTTTATTAATCTATAAAATAACTGAAATACGAATAAATGAATGTTAAAATAAAAAAGTTATTAGTCCATGAATGGAAGAGATGAACTCTTACTCATCAGTTTATCTACTGTTTTTGAGACAAACCATTCCTTAAAATTGTGACTCATTCTTAAAAATTTTAAAAACTTTTTTTTCTCCAGTTGAAAAATAGTCTGCAGACCTTCTCAAGAGTCTGCGACGTGCATTGCATCAATTCTCCGCCCGGGGTCTTAATAATTTTTTTTTATAAAGAAATTTGTAAAAAAAAAAAACCATCAAAACTGTCTGCAAACTTTGAAAATTTTCTGTGAACGCCGTTTTCGCGTGTTCGTCTATATTATCTGACTCTCTATATGGCCAAAGATGACCGGTCACTTGCAATTTTAGACGTTTTGTCAAATATCTAGAAAAATACATGAGGAATTAACCTGAAACTGCAGGTGTGTAAACAGTATAGTATAAGTCATATATTTTGGCAAAGATTTTTTCCCAAAACTCCATAGGGGACCATCAACATATAAAGAATGAATATCTTTTGGATAACACTGTAAAAACTAATGTAGCAAAAGCGTTCAAACTCGATATTATTAATAAGTGGCTTATTGTAATATACTGTGCTCATTTTTATGAGGATAACATGTATACTCATAGAAAAATTAAGGTTTGTATAAAAACTCCCAAATTTTGCCAAGTTTTTTGCTTAATAATTTGCAGAGTTCTTAATCTAAAAAAAAGATCTTTTCAGAAAAGATGACAAACAACATTGTACACAATACTCTGCAATCAGAATGAAAAAATAATAATAATTGTATGAAAAATGAGCAGGTTTACTAAATAATGATTCACTGTGCATGCTCGAACGTAATCCAAATATAATTTGCATAATATGTTAGCTAAATGTATAGAGTAACTTTTGTGAAAGTCTCAAAAACATAGTTTGAAAAGTCTGATAATAATTGTTTATAGAATAAGCTCAAAATCCGTTATTCCTAAAAGGAAGCAAAAATATGAGGGGCTGTATCCAAATAGAGTAGTATGTGCAATATTGTGTATGCTATATTGGCACTAATCAATAGATATATGGATACAACACTTCATCTTTTTGCTTCATTTTGGGAACAATGGATTTTGAGCTTATCCTATAAACGATTATTATCAGGCTTTTCAAACTATGTTTTTGAGACTTTTACAAAAGTTGCTGTATACATTTAGCTAATACATTATGCACATTATATTTTGATTGCATTTGTGCATGCGCAGTGAAACATTTTTTAGTAAACCTGCTCATTTTTCATCCATATATTATTATTTTTTAATTCTGATTGCAGAGTATTGTGTACAATATTGTTCGTCATATTTTGTGAAAAGAACTTTTTTTTAGATTAAGAACCCTGCAAATTATAAGCAAAAAACTTGGCAAAATTTGGGACTGTTTTTATAAAACCCATAATTTTTCTAAGAGTATACATGCTATCCTCATAAAAATGAACACAGTATATTACAATAAGCTACTTATTAATAATCTCGAGTTTGAACGCTTTTGCTGCATTAGTTTTTACAGGGTTATCCAAAAGATATTCGTTCTTTTTCCATTTTTCGACAGTCCCCTATGGGGTTTCGGGGGGAAAATCTTCGCAGAAACATATGAACTATACTATACTGTTTACACACCTGCAGTTTCAGGTTAATTCCTCATGTATTGTTCTAGATATTTAACAAAACGTCTAAAATCGCAAGTGACCAGTCAACTTTGCCCCTATAGTGTATATGTATATACTCCAAAACAGTGTTGAATTCGGATACTTTCTGCTGGGAGGGATTTCTGTGGCCCCTCTGTGACATTATAGAGTTCCAGGAGAGAAGATGACACCCCTTTACCTGTATTACAAAACAACAGTGGACCAGCATAATAACAAAAAAGCTGAACTTTCATGCACAAAGAAAGGGGGAGAGGGAGAGTGCTTATTTTTTCTACATTTCACATCTTAACATATTAAAAAAGTTATTGCCAAGTTTTACCAAGTTCCATAACATTTTTTCTACAAAGAGTAATTATAAATTAATGAAGAGACGCAAGAACACATTATTAAAGCACGTTTTCATTTTCGATGCATTAAATACACGTACAGATGTTTTAAAAATATCTCTCAAGCAAATAACAGTGGGTGCCATAGTGCCTTTTATATACCGTATGTACTCGCATCTAAGTCGACTTCACATATAAATCGATCCCCTAACTTATGTTGTTAAAAATAAGAAAAAATTCAAAACCTGCACATAAGTCGACCCCTCCTCCCCCCCCCCCCCCCCAAATAGAAAAAAATGTTTTTTTTTTTTTTTCATTTTTTGCATGAGAAAGAACTATTCAATTTGCGTTGCTTAGTTGCAGAAGGAAAAAAAAAGTATTGCATTGCAGTTGCAAGCAAAGAAAAAGAATGAAAAACCAAACTCTTTCTTTTACTTACTGTTTAAAAAAAAATCTCTTATGTAAGTTGACAGATTTTTTTCAAATTTTCAGCAAGTTGAAATAATAGTAAATTAGGTTGTGTAACAAATTTTTATTAAAATATAATCAGTTATTAGGAAGGTACAACAACTGCCAAAAATGCCCACTTTACCGAAACTGCCAAGAAGTAGGAAACTATCTGCGGTTTGTTTTTGTTTATTCACCTCGCTCCATGAAATTGGAAGTCGAATGTTTACACTATCAGATCATCAACTTTAGATGGATAATATGTTTTGCTATGCAAAAAGAAACCATGGATAGATATTTTTTTTTTTAAACTAAAGATTTAAAAGAAATAATACAAAACCATACCATGCAAAATAAGGTGTTTATATCTTAATCTACAAATTTAGAAAATTATTGATGAAATTTTTTCGAAAAATAAAATTTGTTGAAAACTGTGGAGGGGAGGGCTTACATTTGGGTGGTGTCGTATTTCAGAATTTTATGATAAATAAGTTAAATGCGTTGATAATTAAATCCGGATGATCAAAGGATTGCAGCAGTGAAATATTGTTACAGGATAGGAACTGATGTTCGTTTATACAATAAAGGAGGTTATCGCCAAAAAATTGAAATTGGTGATGCAGCGCGAAACAACGGACATGTTCAGTGTAAAAAGCATACAGAAAAATTAAGTTTGTTATCTAAAATTTGTTGTAATTCAGATAAGTTTTTATTTACTTTTTATAAAAAAATTCTCAGATATCTGCTTCGGTTTTATTATTTTTAAGTATTGTCTTTTTTCGTTATTGCAAACGTGTTTCATCCAGGACATTACGGATTATGGGCCCTGCCTTTAGTAACCATAACTCTGGCCTGATATACATGGGGACAACATTTATTAAAATAATTAAAAACTGCATTTAATATTAAACTGTTAACACTACTGAAAATTAAGGGGCTACTTCACTCGCACAAAATCACCCACTTGCTAATGTTAATCCTATGGAAGAATTTTTTTTAAATATCTGTTTTGTATTTCAGTATTTTAAATTGTTTTTTTTTTCTTTTGCAATTGGATAGCTGAGGTCAATCTCTACGAAGAACCTTTTTTACTTTTTCTATTTATTTTTTTTTTGGGGGGGGGGAAGGGGGGGGGTGATTTTCAGAACAGCTTTCAAAGGTGAAATTATCCTATTAAAAAAAGCCTCTAAATAAAATCAAAAAAGTAAAGAATGGTCTTTGTGAAGATAGACTTCAGCTATCAAATGCAGAAAAAAATATTGAAATGCGAAAGATATTTTTAAAAGTTTCTTCCATAGGATTAAGATTAGCGAGTGGGCGTTTTCATGAGTGAAGTAACCTCTAAACAATTATTAAACAATTGACTCTCTAATTAGGAACATAATGTACAGTTTTATGCTTTAATTACTAAAATGATAATTAATAATTTAGTATTCATTACTGAAAGAAAAAATGGCACAACGCTAGTTCCAATATGTGTTTAGTAATGATATAATAAGGGGGGAAAAAAGTAATAATTTTACAATCAGCCAATGTCATTCTTTCATTCTTCTCTAGCTCCCATTTGCTATAAATTTATTATTGCAAAAAGCAGAAGGATAAAAAAAAAAGTACTGGTTGTTTATTCTTTTACTTACAGGAGTTTATCTTTTTCTATGTAAAACATGGATAGAGATAATGCTTTATCCGACATTTTATAATTCAAATAATGTAAAGTAACAAAGTGAAAGGAGAAATATCTTTTGCTTTGGTGCGGTAATGCAATAACAGGTTTTTGAATTGCTGATTTCTTAGACAGAGCTTTTTTCTGTCATTCTATGATCATAGATATGTTTCCTAAGTAATATTAATTTCTTGCTGGTTGCTCCAAAAATTACTAGATATATTGTTTGATTATTAAATAATAATTTATATTCTGAGAAAAATGGCTCCACGTTTTAAAGGTCTGAGGCAAAAAGAAATAGAAAAACTAATGAACAGTGACCTGGAGCCGAACAATTTTTGATGCTCCAGCTCCGCTCCTAGAGAAAATACTGTGGCTCCAGCTCCGGCTCCAACTTCACGCTTTTGAATTGCAGATTTTAATTTACACGTTTAATTTTTTGCTCACAAATACTTTCTACCTTCATTAAAGATCTGACAAAATGCATTTTTCTTCTCATCAAACTTGAAATGCTTGTTCAGAAAATATGACATCTTTTAGCTTTTGCTTTTAAAATAGAAAGTTTGGTGGAATTTTAAACACAAAAATCTTAAATTTCTTCTACACTTTTCAAACAGCCAAAATTGTACAACTACACATGTAAACAACAGGCGACCATATTTGTTTTCAAATAGTGTTGTTACTCAGTTCAAGTAGAAAGTAGAAGTAAAGTAGTGTTACCATGTTTTGAGAAGGTTTCCTTCTCTAATAATAATAAAAACCTAAAAAATGATATAATTAAAATACTGAATAATGATGTAATTAAAATATTTTAAGCCTAGAAATTTAAAAGACTGAAAAAAAAAATTTAAAAGAATATTAAAAACTAAAGGAGCCCTGGAGCTGGGGAAAATTTAGAGCTCCAGCTCCAGGGAAAACACAGCTCCGGAGCGCCCCGGCTCCGGGTCCCTGCTAATGAATGATTTTGATGAAGAAAACTGTGCTGACAGTGATTCAGATTGTGAAATCGAAAATATTGATGAGATATCAAATGAATTTACACACTGCAAAAACAAAATGCTGTTTTAAGTATACAGACTATTTTTCCCAGAATTAAAAAAGAAAGTGTAATTATTTTATTTCATCAACATAAACGCAAGATAGAAAAGAAAAATTCTGTATGAGAAGATACCGTTTTTCATTTAACTGACACACTGAAGAAAAATGTCTAAGAGCACAAAAGATTCTTTCAAGAATCTTAAAACATGCAAAAGCTAGTAATCGATTTACTTCATCAACATAAACACAAGGTTGAAGTGAAAACTTTTGTATAGAAAAATATCGTTTTCCATTTAATTTACACACTGCAAAAAGAAAATACTATTTTAAATGTGTAATCAATTTTTACCAGAATTTTTTTAAAAAAAGGGAAAACTGTAATCATTTTATTTCACCAACATAAACACAAGGTTGAAGTGAAAATTTCTGTATCAGAGTGTATATTTTTTCATTTAACTGACACTAAATATAATGCTCTGTTAAAAGAATTGTTAAGTTATTGTTACAAAAAAGTTACATAAAGAGAGAGAGAAAAAAAAATGTTAGCGTTTCAGAGAGGAGGGGATTAATGAGAAAAGAGAAGATTTTCTTCGAGAGGGGAGGCGAAATAATTCGTATGGTTTTTTAACAAATTTTACAATAAATTCTCAAATAGAGCAGAAAAAAAATTAAGAATTTAAAATTTTTTAACTGCATTGGGCGGCAGAGGGAGTGAAGAAAGAGATGCAAAGAATTTGGGTGGAGGGGATGATTCAAGGAATAATTATTTATTGTTACTGTAAAATATTAAATATGTCAAAAAATTTAAAGTGTTACAAAGGTTAAACTATGCATATTTGGTACAAGAGAGTGGTGGGCAAAGGGAACAGCAATAATTTTGGTGAGAGTAGATGATTGATTATTTACTGTTAATATAAAAGTTTTTTCTAGAAAAAAAGTCCAGTAATATGTGTGTGTGTGGGGGGGGGGGGACGGCATGGCGGGGGAGAAGAAAAAAAACAGGGAACAGATAAAAAAGAGCACAATGGAGAACATAAAAGCATCAGAAGACATAAAAGAGCATTAAAAGAAAAACTAGCATATCTAACACTAAAAAAAAAGTTTGCTAAACAAATTCATCTAAACAACGTTGCAAACGCTCTTACAATATTGCAGAAATATAGTTAACTTCACCTGCTTCCAAAAAAAAAAAAAAAATGCTCGGTAAAACCCAGTTACTTGGCCCGTTACACTTTTAACAATTTTTATACCTTTCATGCATAATTATAAATTAAAATTAGGATGATCACAAATGTACTCATAATTGCCGACCACCCGGTTTTTTGAATAGCAATAAATTCTTACAAAATAGCTCACTTTATTTAATTTCAGAAATTGCGCGATTGTACAAAACAAGCATTTCTGCATATAAATATTCGTATTAAAAAAATCGAGATGTTGGCAACTATGCGCACTTATGAAAAAAAGAAACCTGACCAATGGAAAGATTGGCTTATCTGACTCAATGTGATTCGTCTTACAAAATTTATGATTTTTTCCCCTTGATCATTTGGCGAAATACTCGGTTTTTAGGGCTATCAAAGCCTGAGAGCTAATGTGCTCGCAGCTTTTGTATGTACGTACGTATGTTTGTAATGAGGTAACTCTTGGTAGAAATATCTGATTTGCTTCAATGTTTTTTTTTCTAGGTTCATTCTGATAAGGCGCTTCCCTGATTAGTTTTGGGAGTTCATTGGTTAAGCATAAAAGGTGGGAACGAGGGCTAATCCCCACCCCTTAATTTAGATAAGTGGGTTTTTCATCCAGAATTATCCGATTTGCTTCAAATTTGGTATACCGGTTTATGCTGATAAGGTGCTTCCCTGATTAGATTTGGAGATTCTTTGGTTAAGTATAAAGGGGTTGGGGACAGCTGATAAATCCCCCTAAATTTAATTAATGGGTTATTCATCATAATTATCTGATTTGTTTCAAATTTGGTATGCAGTTTATTCTGATAAGACGCTTCCCTGATTAGATTTGGAGGTTCATTTGTTAAGTATAAAGGAGGAAAACAGGGGTGGGGGGCTAATCCCTCTTAATTTATTTTTCGAGGGGCATTACTCTTTAAAATTAGAGTATAACATACAATTATTGTGAATAACCTGTGAGCTCAATTCCATCAGTTTACCTGGGCCTATTTATTTTTAGATTGATTGACAAAAGAGATTTTTTTTCTGCGACTGAATGGTAAAATTAACAATTTTCCGTAACCAAGTGACAATATTGGCTACTAATTTCCGACATTTTCCTTTGATCGTTTATCGAAATTCGTGACTTTTCCTTAACCGTTTGGCAAAATTTGATATTTTTTTGTGTGATATCTTGGCAGAATTCGCGATTTTCTTTCTTTCTTTTTTTTTTTTTTTTTTTTTTTTTTTTTTTTTTTTTTTAACAGCGACCAATTGAAGAAAATTCCTATTTGTTTCTGAGATCTTTGTTGAAATTCACGTTTTTTTTCTCCATCACTTGAAGAAATTCAAATTTGATTTTCGAAATTCCACAAAAGAAAAGAATTGCAGTCCTTCTTGAAAGTCAAACGATTTTGCAGTAGAATCACATGCCTGTGAAAGAATTAAATTGGGAAAATGCAATGAGGGATTTTCCTAATTTGTGCGCGATTCGCTCAATCTCGCATGCAATTATAAACCCTGCCCTTAAATGAAAACTTCACCCCCCCACACACACACACACTATAAAAAAAGAAAATTTTTGAAATTTGAAGATTCCTTTGTAATTACTCTTTTTACTTCCAAACTAAGAATAAAAAAGATTTTTAAAAAACTTAAAAATCACGATTATAATCAGGGCCCACTTATGCAGGGGCAGCTGCCCCATGACCCCCTTTTTAGGGGGGGGGGCATGACAGTAATCAGTATTTTCATTAAAGGATGCCAAAATGACTCAAAATTCATATTCTTCCAGTACCCCCTCTACCCATACATAAAACAAACTATATAATTAGAAAACCAATGATTAAAATTTTATTATAACAACTTAGTATTCTATTGTTTTCAAACGAAGTTCTTTATCATTGTTTTCCCTATGACGTGGCAAATTAAACCACTTATTATGACCAATTTGGGACATTTTCTTTTAGAAATCTTATAACATACGTAGATAAGCAAAGTAAAAGTTTGCAAATACTCGTGTCAGCCAGCCTATCATTTTTCTACTATTATCCTACTAATGTTTCTTCTTAAAGTTATGACCATCTTTTTGTGATAGTGTGTACCCCGGTTACAAAATTTATGCATACATACAATATGTATGAAATTTAGTACTAGCCAGTTCCACATTATTCACAAAAAAATTCTATAGATAAATACTCCCTAGACTGATGCTTGCCCCAAGTTCCTCCATAGTTTATGTCGGGTCCTGATTATAATCCCACTCCCAAATATGATTGCTTTAGCTTTTGAAAAAAAAAAGGGGGGGGAGGTGCTTACAATGAGGATTTTACGGCAACTATTTTTATGGGACTTACAAATTTTATTTTTTTTATTTGGAATATTTATATTATAATTTGTCTTTTTAATTAACAAATTGCAAAGTTCTTTAAAAAAGTGTATTTAACATCTTTCTCAGTGAATATTTGCCTAATTGATAAAATTAGCAAAAAATTAGTAGTTCATATTATTTTCATTTACACTTAAGAATATTTCTGCAGTAGTAAATGTAATAATTCTAAATTCTTATTTTATAACTGGAATGTAAATTACATGTTTTTTTCCCCCATCATTTTGCAACATGCTCAAAAAGAACAGAGTTATTATTGGTTGTGTTTTCTTTTTTGATATATAAATATATATTTTTTTACCTTGAACCGGTAAACGGAAAAAAATTATATATTTTAAAATAAACAAAAAAAATATAAAAACCAAATATATAATTTACTTGAAAAGAAAAGCAACTTACATTTCGATAAAAGCGAGATCTTGTATTGAAAAAAAAAATGGAGATTGTTTCTACATGCTGGAATGTGTAAGAGATTTTCTGAATGAGTAACATGAAAACAGATCAGATCTTCTAAAAAGCCTATTATTTTATTGCTTAGGAATATTCTCAGTCTATTATGAATTTAAATTAAATTTGCAGCTCCGTCAGTCTAAATATTTCAAGTATTTTATGTTTCAATAAAGCTAAACCAGAAAATTCAAAGAAACAAAAAATGATCTAAATTCCGTTTATTCCATGATTATGAATGATATTTAATATAATTTGCGACACAGTGTATATTTTTTCATATTCAGTGAAAAATAAAAGCAGTTAAAATAGAGGCTGAACGTGAACGATCTGTATAATGAACATTAGTAAAAATCAATACACTTTATTTCTTCATAAATATATTCTCATTTAAAAGAAGAAAAAAAAAAAGATTAGTTTGGAAATATTCAGCTGAAACTATATTTTTTCTAAAATCGCCAAAATGACCATTTCTGTGGGAAAATTCCTCACCTCAGTCGAAAAATGCAAGTAATCCTGGAATTGCACGGCAACCATTATCAGAAGGCATGGATTGACATTTTCCAAGGAGAAGGACAAAGGATGCTCTCCACTTGATCATGTAGCAAAAAGGGGGAAGAAAGTTCTCCGGAATGCCGTATTTTGGTTTAAAAAACAGACAGCTTAAGCCGATTCCAAGAGGTTAAATACAATTTTTTTTCTATTAAATACTTTTAACAGAGGAATTACTTTAAATATATGCTTCAAATTCCCGAATTTTGTAATTTATAAACATAACCATATAAATTTCTATGCATTTTGACCATTTAAGATTAAAAAATAATGGAGAGCTATTTTTTAAGGCAGAATGTTATTGTTTCTACCTTTCACAGTGCTGCCAAGTTGAGGTGAAATAGAGTATAGTTCAGCACTGTTTGGACATGAATGATGATACTATTTTTTTGCGATATCATTACATTTGACAAAGTTATTGAAAATTTTGTTGAAATAGCTTCATTATTGTTAAGTTTATGAGCAAAAATGTGTGTTTGCTTGTAGTGAAATTTCCCATATTTTTGACTGAACAAATAGATAGCAATCCTGGTTTTCATGCACAAAAATAATTTCTTGTAGTGTGTTCTTCCTTCCTTAACCCCTTGGGGAGGAGCGACCAGTATACGTGCCACACAAGGAATTCGTGATTATTCTCTCCAGTAAATTTTCATTGTAAATTTTGCCTTATTTAATCGGAGCACTTTCCGATTCAGTTAGGCAAACATTTCTGTTTAGAAAGAACCAGTGATAAAAGATTAAAAATTCTGTAAAAGACGCTCGTCCCAAAAGGGTTAATGTTTCCCACATCTTTGTACAAACAATTTTTTTAAACGCAACATCAGCTTTATGTTATTTCATTGGTATATTTTATGTTTTTAAACTATGCTAGTAAATGCTGTTTAAATGAATCATGTTTAATATTCCGATTTTAAAAAAACAAAAAAAAAGGCAGTATTAGAATTTAATTTATTAAACAGTGATTTGATTAACCAGCGATTCTAAAAAGATTCCATCATTTATATAATTGTTTTGTTTTTTTTTTTCCACTTTAGACTCTTTCTGATAATAACTGTTAAATTTTCCTTCTAATTCCTATTATGAAAAAGTTAATGAAAAATATAATTAAATTAGCAAAAGAAAAGAAACTAATTTATTTTAATTCACTGAGAAAGCTGACATTTAAAATTTTATTAATTAAAAATGTCTTAGGACTATCCTTTTCTTAAAAAATAATTTGAAGCATAGATTTTTGTAAAAAGATCTTGTTCATAAAATGGAATATTTTCATTAAATATGAAGTAAAGTGTTTTTAAATTTAACTTCAATATTTTTAAATACTTAAATATGGGAGTATTTAGCGAAAATCACTATTCAATACATCCCTTACTGGGATTTATATTCTTTCTTCACAAAGAAAAAATTAGAAGTATCAAAGATATTATAAACAACAAAAAATCTTTAAATTATTTGCCATACAGATCCAGTGAAACTTCAGCTTCCATTAATTTAGTTTAATGATACACATGCTTTTATTTTTTCATCATTACAAAGTATGAACAGTTCTTGTTACAACTAAATGTTTTGTCGCCACTGCGGGGCTGCCACTGGCGACTATTTTATAATTATCATGGAAGACGGTAGTATTCCGAGTGACGCAGCCTTAAGCCTAAATCGTATCGTAGAATTCGTAGATGGCGGAACTCATATATACAGCTAACTCGACATCAAAGAAAATGCGAAAAGCCGCCTGTTAATAACTCATCAAATATAGGTCCTATTGTTCTGATTTTTTTAAAACAGTCTTATATCTGCAGTCTAATCCTATTCTGAATTTTTTACAATTCTACGTGCAGTATATTTTCAGATCTGTAAACCCATTTTGAAAGCAATTTCGATGGTGTAAGTTTGTCTTTTTTTTTTCTCCGAAACGGTCTAGATTTTTTTAAAAACACTAATATATAAAATGAATCTGTTTTTGACGAAGTGGATAAGACTAACCTAGTATCTAGGAAAACTCTTAATTTTTATATAATCCGCATGAAAAAATGGACTTCTTAGGATCGCGGATTACATGTTATTCTATGGGCTAGCAGACAGAACGTTGCACATCGGTTTTGCGCGGTTTAGGTCACAGTTAAAAATCTGAATATTGGCAATAAATCTTTTTTTAAACTACGAAAACAGTTTATTATGTGCTTTAAAATACTTAGACTGATTTTTTAAAATAGAGCAGTATTTTGTAATTATAGGTATTTTATTTCATTGTTATTCATAGTAAGTAAACATTTTTTAAGGAGAAAATATTTCACATTTTAAAAAAAATTCTCGTATCGAAATTCGATATTTATCGAAAATTCTCGTATCGAAATGAAAATTCATCGCGTTCGCCATAAGACTTCGCCATGTATCACTACGCGATACGCGAAGTTGACTGAAGTGATAAGAAATATCAAAGATCTTGAAATGGTATTCCAAGGGGAGAAAGTGAGTACAATTTCTAATTATCCAGACAGCATTCTTTGCAACCGATCCTTTCTAATTAGTATAATGTTCTGAATTGTTTTTATTTTCAACAATACTTATAACTGTTTTCCTTACAAAATAACGTCCATGTGTGGCATAGGTATTTCTTGTGATATGTAAGTGTAATACAGATAGATTACTAATTTAATTTTGAGTTTTCTTTTAAAGAAATTAAACAAAATCTTTCATTTTTAAAGAACGCACAATTTAAATAAAAGGTATGACGAAATCAAAATTAAGATTTCCAATCCCGTTTATAAAATGATTCATTTGCGAATCGTTTCTAATAATATTATAAACGAAAATTGACTTAAAATGACATCTTTCGTTTATTATTATTTTTTTTTATACAACTCTTTTCAGCTTCAAAAATTAAAGCATCGTAGTATTTTATTTTTATAAAATTTAACCTAAAGGGGGGAAAAATTCTTATTGCCGTTTATCTCTGTAACAAAAGAAAAACAGAAAAAAAAAACACCTGAAGCATTTCTTTTAGGCTAATTGATTACAGCCATGGGTGCAAGACCTTCAGTCTCAGGACTGATTTCAGTCTTGGGCATATTTTTGACTGATAGTAAATTCTACTTTATATACTTAAATTATCACGATTAGCTCAAAATGAACCATTTTATCCTGACTGGTTGTTTTGAGCTCCTAAAAGTAAAAATTTTCATCATGATACTTTTCCTTATTTAGTAATTAAAGTTTATAGATAAATAAGATAAAACAGCTTTTTTGCAAAAGTAAGATACTTGTTTTTATTTAATTTTAAAGTTAATATGCTTAAAAGAAAGCTTTAAATAATTTACTTTTAAAAAATATAAAAGTAGCCAGCTCCCTTATATGGTATTTGTGGTAATGAAGTATAATTGTAAATAAGAACAATTCAGAACATGTTACTATTTAGAAAAGATTGGTTTCACAAAATTTCATTAGCAGCTGCATTGTAGCTGTCATGATAATTAGACTTTGTATAAACTAATAAAGTTATTACTCAGTAACCATTTCAATTAATATATTAATCTGACTCGCATCTTAAATTAAATATTAAGTTTTTATTCTGCTTTCATTAAACCAGTCACTATTCTGTAACATTCCGCATATTCCGACTACAAAAACTCTTTTTATCAATTCCACCTGTATACTGGAGGGTTGCCGTGCCACTTACAGAATAGCGCGTTTATCGCCTCGTTGTGCAATAGCATTTGAAAGATCACCACACTAACATAAAAAAGTAGCAATAAAAGAAAAACAAAATTAATCAGTTGATTGTAAAAAACCTGCTACATTCTCGGTCGGGGGAGGAACATCACAAGAAAAAAAAAAACCTCGCGAAATTTGACAGTATGTCAGGGGGGGGGGGAATCCAAAACTTCATGAAAATAGTTGTAACTTTTCTAATAAATATGTTACACATAACATATGGTAGTAATAATCAGTATATCTGATGAAAATACAAGTAATTTTTTAAAATAAACTATTTAATGATTTTTTTTTTATCCCTATTACTGTATTTGATTAATAGTAGTTCAAGAGCCATAATTTTATATTGTAAAATCCTTAAAAGCACTCTGCAAGCAGTCCTTGTTCAATCACAAAAGCCTGCCACTAAAAAATTTTAATGCAGAAGATGTAATGTATTTCTCAGATATAAACAATAAATTTTTCAGTTAAGAAGCACGTGTATTTTACAAATATTGCTATTTCTTGGAACACTAAATATGATACATTATCGCCTTTAACACATTATTTTGGAGTAATGAAAACATTGTTATTATATTAAAATTTTTTGTAAATGAGTGTAATAATCAGAGCAGCTCATGACAGGTTTTTCTTGCAGCACTAAAATGCATGCTTTCCAAAAGTTTTTTGTTGTTGGTTTTTTTTTTATTATTTTAAATTTTTGCCTTATTTAATGGAAGAAAATTCTGCTAAAAATAAGGCAAAGATTTCATTATTAAAAATAGTGAAAAAGAATAAATTGACCAGCCATGCATTTAGTGTTTACCACTGTTTATAATGATTTTGCCCAGTCATATTTGGATGTTATATTTCAAGGTAATATCTTTAAGGTAATTTAATAATGTGTGATCTATACCTATTATGTAAAATTTCATAATTTGCACATTTTCTGGTTCCAAGGAATGTAATTTAAAGCATGTATACGAAGTAAATTTAATGATGTATGAAATATGATCTATATAATGCAAAATTCTATAATACGCACAACTTCTCATACCAAGGTGTGCATTATAAAGATCTCCTACTGTATTCATATGTAGTTCACACATCAAAAACCTTAAAGATTTAGTATCTGTAAGAGGACATTATTACAACTTTATATTTTTTTCATTCTGTAGCACAAATTACTCAGCTTAGAATTTGCCAATCAAAACATTGCCATCTTGATTTTTTCCACTGTCTTTATTTACCTCAGAAGTGATTAAGATTTTTTTATATTGTAAATCCTAAAGGTTATAATAGCAAAAAAGCATCTTTAAGCCCTTGGGAATGAGCGACCGGTATACTTGGCCACTTAAGGTGTCCAGAATCCTTCATTATTCTCACCACTTATTTTTAATTGTAAAGTTTACCTTCTTTAATGGGATCATTTCTGTGATTCAATTACAGAAAATTTTCTGTTTTTAAAAACCTGTAGTAAAAGGTTAAAAATTAACCAAAGGGTTCTTGTCGCGAAGGGGTTAAACATCTTGAATTACAGTGAACTATAATAACACTTGGCTTTAATTGCCAGTACTCTTCCAAGTGATCTATCAGTACGACAGCCCAGCCAACACAATATTTGCTCAGAACAACTATTATCATGACATCAATTGATTGTGTGAAAAATAATTAAAAGTGTACATGATTATATATTTTATTATTAAGCAACAGACTTTGCAGATCCGATTTTCTAAAAAGCTTTAAAGATTGAAATCTCTAGGCTGGAGTGGGAAAATGGTAACTTTGAGGAATAGGAGGATAATTTATATAGAAGAATTTTCTGTATAAAAATAAAGATTTAAATTTGTTTAATGTTGGGGAGTAGGGGGAGGGAGAAGAGGTGAAATGTACAGTTGTGGAAAAAAAAAAGTAAACACCCTCTACTAACTCCTTAACAAATTATTATTGTAGACAAAAGTTATTGGTACCGAACGATTGGAAATAAAGTCTATTTTTAAATGATGTATATAAAATTTGCTTAGGGGCCATCTACATATTAAAACAAATCCAAACTTCATTTTTTTCAATGGCAATACCCACTTTTAACGAGATATTTCAAATCTTCGGTTCAAACTATGCCTAGGCACCAAATTTCAAGTAATTTGAATAATAAGTTTTTGAAATATAAACATTCAAAATTTATTGCTTCTAATGTTAAATTATATTTTCATATTTTTATTCATATCTCCTGAAATTATGCTCCTAATGTGCTAATTTTTTGTGTAGCAGTAATACTAACATACCCAAACATAAATACGTTGAATTTGCAATTTTTATAATTTTATGATATGAATTATGAAATTAATATTCGAAAAAATTATGAATTGTAACCTAAAATGTTTTGATGGATTTAGATTTGTTAAGTCCTGCTTTATGGAAATCCAAAATTTCACATTTTTCTTCCAAATAGTTTTCAAATTATGCTTAAAAAACGGCAAAATTATGGTTTAAGGGTCCGTCTATGATAGAAGTGACTAGATATTTTGAAATGTCTTACGCTGTCCTGTAATCTAGCAAACTTCATTGACTGCTTGAGTGACGCTTAAGGTGCCTTGATCAAGAAGGGGCTCTCTCGGTTAACAATCGAGTGCCGAACTTCAATTTGGATACAGCCCTTAAAATAAGCTTGTTTTAAAATAATTAATTTCTCGGGAACTTATTGTACGAATTGCATAAAAATTTGTTTTTAGGCTAATTAAATTGTGTAGAATTCATTTATGCTGTAAAAATTGTGTACTGCTATTGAAAAAAAAACAAAGTTATGGTTCGTTTTAATATGTAGATAACCACTTAAGCAAATTTTATATACATCATTTAAAAGTAGACTTTATTTCCAATCGTTCGGTACCAGTAACTTTCTTCTACAGTAATTTGTTGAGGAGTTAGTAGGGGTGTTTACTTTTTTTTTTTTCCATGACTGTACATTAGGGAAGTTAGATCTTATCTATTTATTTATGTTAGTGAGCAACAAATGTTGCAGATTTTTTTTTTCAAACTAATTTTTGAAAGATTTTATTATTTAGGTAAGCTGGAGAGGTGGGTGCAAGAGCAGAAGTGGAATCTTCGGAGCTCAGGGGATTATTTTATATGATTTATTATTATTGTTAATAAAGAATTTTAAATAGGGATGGTGAAAGATTATTTTATATAAAATTAAAGAATGATTAATTTTTTTGCACTAGGAATGAGAAAAGGGAGAAGCAGAAATTTGTAGTTTTGGATTTAATATACATGTATGGAATTACTTTTATAAGTGAGCGATGATTGTTATATATGTATATAAAGGTTTAAAGAGTAATATTTCTTGCTATTTTTCTTAACAAAGTAATTTTTTTATATAGTAAAATTTAACATAGCTTTTTATATCTCTGAAGCAAACCAACAGAAATACCCTCTAAACATGCATGTTGTATATTACTTCCATATCTTACCAAAGAGTTCTTATAAAAATCTCATTGCACGATACTCTTTAAAATTGAAGTATGGTCATCCTTTTTCGCGGGGAGGTAGGGGGGAGAGTTTGAAGGTGAATTGAAATCCTGACTATGAATTCTTTGTATTGGTCTTTAATTTTTTTTGTGTGTGTTTATTGTTTTATTTTTTTTTTTTTCAATAACCTCAAAAAAGTAATGATATCAATGCAAAAACCCTTAACGGGTTAAAAGTTTGTGACGCAGCACTTTATCTTATGCTCTAAGAATTTTAAATATGGAACTTAAAAATAATGATATCAAATTTTGAGTGACGCTATGCTATTAATTATAATCTCTCTAGATATTATTTATTTCATCTTTTTATTTTTTTATAATCGCATGTGCAAAAATTATGTTCAATTTAAAAAAAATGTATAAAAGTTTATTCATTGATGCTTTAACATTTACACCTCTCATAAATTCCAAGTATGAGTTTTAAAAGATATGATATCAAAATTTTAGTGACGCTTTGATGTGGCTTTAAACGATTTGTTTTAAAATTAAATTTAAATTATTTTTGTTTTGGCTAAGATATATTCACACATCTAAATAATAGTTTTAATTTTCCAATATGCTTTAAATATGTCACTTTCACTGAATTTATATAATGCATTTAAATGTATTTATTTGAATAAATTGATTTATACTTTGTCCAATGCTATTAAAAATTTAAAATAAGATTTGCGTAAATAATTTTTTTGCGTCATTGTATCCAAACTAAGGGAAATGTATTCAAATGGATACTATGAGGCAAAAAAATTATTTACGCAAATCTTATTTTAAATTTTTAATAGCATTGGACAAAGTATAAATCAATTTATTCAAATAAATACATTTAAATGCATTATATAAATTCAGTGAAAGTGACATATTTAAAGCATATTGGAAAATTAAAACTATTATTTAGATGTGTGAATATATCTTAGCCAAAACAAAAATAATTTAAATTTAATTTTAAAACAAATCGTTTAAAGCCACATCAAAGCGTCACTAAAATTTTGATATCATATCTTTTAAAACTCATACTTGGAATTTATGAGAGGTGTAAATGTTAAAGCATCAATGAATAAACTTTTATACATTTTTTTTAAATTGAACATAATTTTTGCACATGCGATTATAAAAAAATAAAAAGATGAAATAAATAATATCTAGAGAGATTATAATTAATAGCATAGCGTCACTCAAAATTTGATATCATTATTTTTAAGTTCCATATTTAAAATTCTTAGAGCATAAGATAAAGTGCTGCGTCACAAACTTTTAACCCGTTAAGGGTTTTTGCATTGATAACTGGTACCACTTACTCAAATCAGAAAATTTTAAATTTGCTCACTTTGAGAACTTTTGTAAGAGAAATATACTTCAAAATTTATAGACTGGTTGCACATGACGTCACATGTCTGGCATCGCTTCACATGGCGCCCAAACATAAGGCGAATGTGGTGCTCTCCATTTGACTTATTACACTTATTTGCACTATAATAATAAAAATATGAAAGATTTAAATTAAACAAAGATAACACGTGCTTTTAATGGCAAATGGGCAGTTCTGTGCTCCAGATGCAATAGTATCAGCCGTTGCTAATAGCGACATGACGTCAATGCAAGGTGTCTAGATTAGAAAAGTACTGGTGCGAACAGCAAATACAAAAAGTCGCCTGTGGCAGCCTTGCCACTAATATTGCTTAGGCTGTCTGAAGTGTCAAATAACGATAGCATAAATGAAAAACAATGCATGCACAATGGGCTGTTTTGTGTTGCGTTCATTTATATGAGTAAGCACTTACGGAAATGAGATCCAACTACAAATTCCTTATGCACTATATATTTTTTCAATGAAACTGAGTGTTTTCCAAAATTAAACCAAACTTTGCTTAATAGTCCTATTACCTTATTTCATTGATGATAAATTCTGAGGCAAGAACTACCTTCATCTAATCTCTATAAGCAAACAAAATGAGAAAAAAAAAAAAATTGTTTCTTTTTCAGATTTACAATTCATGTATACTTTTATAGATTTTAGTAGATTGTTGTAATTGTTTAATGACGATTTAAACATTCTACATTTTCTGTTGTCACATCAAACCTGGGAAATTTTAACAGGATTTGAACTAACAGCATTAAATAAAAAATGAATCTCCCAATTGCTGATCTTAACTAACAAAAGAAACGCTATTTCAATTACACTGAAAACAAAGTAAACAGGACTACTCAATTTTAATAGAATGCATTTAAAAAATACTACATAAGGTGAAATTCTATAAAATTGTGAATAATTTAATTTAAATAAATTCCTAAAAATGCAAAACTTACCAAACACATAATGTGTAATAAAAACTTTGTGTTACTTAAAAATTATAGTATTTAAATTTGTTAATTTAGGCCTAAAAATCTTCATGCAAATAAATATGTTAATGTTTGAACGCATAGAAAGTAACAGATAAATTAACACATTGTTATTAAAAAGTAACAAATTAAAGATTCCATTTTTGTACTACAAAATAAATAAATAAACTTATTTCTTTCAAAAACATACTTTAAATCTTAACCATTTTACAGAAGAAAACAAATGTAAACAACCTCATTGTTTGTAAACAAACCTACTTATGTTCTACAGGCGCCATCTATTGGTTAATAATGAAACATTTGGGTTTAAAATATGGCTGGCTACATAAAGAATTAATTTGCACAATGATTCTTTTGATAAAAGAAATTCAAACACACATAGGAAAATTAAATACTGGTGAAGATTTATACAAGTAATATTAAAAAAATATATATTATGAATGCTGTTTTTCAATTAATAAAATTTTTTTTAATGTAATGATTAAAAAAAAATATTATAAATGCTACTTTTCATTTAATTATTACTGTTTTACTCTACATCAGAGAAAGTTTTACAGAATAAACTCATCTCTAAAAAAACTAACCTAGATTAAATGCTAAAAACTAATTTTATTATACATAATTAAATAGCAGGATATCAAACTACTTTTAAAATCTTAACTACATAATACAATCTTGACATGTTTTAAATCAGTTGATTTAAATAAGTTCAATTTCAGTCAACAGTTGTTTTTTTTTTTTCTTTCTTTTTAATAAGAGCATGTATTTCCATTTATAAATAGTAATCTTTGAGGGGTGGGGGGAATGACTCAGGAAAAGGACGAAACTCGGGCACTTTTCATGCAAACGAAGGAACTTTTTTTAAAGTCACAAATGCTATTCCAAAGGATGTGATTTTTTATTTGCAATGTTTGATAATTCATCTTTGAAAAAACAGTTCTATACATAACGAAGCAGAACAAGTATTGATTATAATATGTAAATCTGCAGATCAGGGACCTCAACCCAACACCCACTATTCAAATCACATCTTGATTTTTATATTTGAAGCTTTCAATTCACATTTTCATTTCTTCATATTATTAACACTATAAGTATGATTTCAGAGATTCACTTATGAATTGTAATGCAAAACCGACTGTATGTACCCACTGGCAAAGAAAAAAAAAAAGGGGGGGGGGTATGGTTAAAACCCCTTCCAGAGCGTTTTAAACTAATAAGATTATAAGATGTATACAAAGCTCTCTGTGTTAAGAAGTACATGTGTAAAAACTAAAGTAAGAAAATAATAAAATTATTATCATTCAACTGTTTACAGGTATAATAGAAATCACTAACGTAAAAGCAACTTTGCCCACATATCAATTGCAAAAATATTTTAACACGTAGGCAGTGGGTGTCGAAAGGTGTTCGACACTAGCACCCCTCTCCAAATGGCGGCCGTCGACGACCCTTCGACACCTGTTAATGCTGTTTCAATTCATTCTGTATCTGTCTAGCCAACTGGTAACATCTTTAAATTTTTCCCTAGCCTTCTTAAAGAGTTTTGCTTGATACATGTGCTACCACCCGCCACCGGATTTTTTCTAGGCAAAAATATAAAAATCGGCAAAATTTGTTATGGAACATTTATAGCATTACATTAAGATTAAATTTCAACAACAACAACAACAAAAAAAAAAACTTTCAGCCATGAGGAATGATTTCACCTCATACGGCTTAGCTGCCAACGTGTTAAAGTTAAAAAACTAAAATTTTGGCTTGAATGACTTTCTAATAATAATAAATAGTGTATTTTCCTCTTGAATAGCTTAGTTATAATTCAATATACTGCATTTAGATGAAGTGAAACCACACATTAAAAATAAATTAGGAAAAAAATTATGAATAATGAATGTAATTGTATTGTTTATAAATAGAGCAAATTATTCTGTCCCCATTTTTTAAAAATACTTTTATTTAAAAAAAAAAAATGGTCTTTTTACTTTCATAAACAAAACCCTTTTTTTTCCTTAAAACATCATACACTTCCCCCTACTTTTCTTTTTGTAAACTTAGCAGCAGATTTTATTTTATATCCCAAACTGAAACATAAAAAAGTTAATTTCACAACATTATCATTTAAAATATTTTCAGGTAAATAATTTTTGTATTTACTTTTTTTATTGTGTGACATTTTTTTCCCCATAGTCTGTAGTATAACATGCTATTTTTTGGAAAATATGCTTTAGTGAGTAATGTAATAAAAAAAACTGTCAAATTTTAGAGAACATCAATATTATTTTTGACGTTACTTCAATAAACTTACCTCACTGTCTCCTCTTTTGACGTAGCAGTGGGAGTCCTACTATATTAAAATATCCTTTAAATGTTCTTCAAGGAAAAAATAAATCCACAATCCTTCCAAAAGTAATAAGCAAGTCTGTTGTCAAAGGCCATCAAACAATTTCCACTTGCTTGCAGAAGATCACTAATGGTAGTCAATTATTCTACAATAAAACTACACACCTGTGATTTTCTGAGAGCAATCAAGCTGGAAATAAGGTTATCCTGACGCCGGAGAATCCACCAGATGCTAATCTTCTATCAGTACACTTTTGTAGATGGAGATTTTATTTGTTTCTGGAAGTAACGTCAAAATAATAATGATATTCCCTACAAAATAGTTTTTTTCCTAAAATGTACAGTACTTGTTATTTAAAACTTTAGAATTATATGCTTAAATCGAAGAATCTTCCACAGAGAGCATTCTAGTTTTAGGTAATGGAACTTTTTAAAAAATAGAATAAATAAATGATCAAAAAAAAAAAAAAAAGAATCTACATTTTTCTGAGATATAAATATATTTAAACATATGACCTATGCTTAGTTAAAGTTATATAATTATAAGAGAAATGCTCCTAAATCATGATATAAACATATGTACTATTTTAAATATAAAAAAACTCTTATTTTTTTTGGTATGCGATACTTTTTCAATAAATAATAAAATTAATCACCCCATGGCATACAAAATATGCAGATTTAACTCTAAAATTTATTGAATAGGGCATAAAATAGGAAGGTTTCAAAAATAAATTCATAAAATATACAAATTGTAATTTTAGGAAATTTTTTTTGCCAAATTAGTATGTTACAGGTATTGGTTATCTTTTTCAGTGAATGCCAGAACATTTGTTGCTGTTATTATACTTGGAGGCCATTTTTAATTTTTGGATGATATGGACTGGTGGTGAGAAAACTTGGATTTAAAGTAAATAAAAACATATTCTCAGATTATTTATCAATTATATAGCATAAACCATTTATTTAAGATTATCTTTCTGTGTTTTTTATTAGATAATAATGTAAAATTATTTTTTTATAGAGCAAAACAATTTATGCAGGGTAAAATAGTTATACTATGAGGCTTAATGAACAAATACCATTTTTTTTTTTTTTTTTTTTTTTTTTTTTTTTTTTTTTTTGGGATACTGTGATATTTTTTTATGTAGCATTTGTCATTAAAGCAATATAGTGTTCTAAAACTACGTACTTTAATAAAATTATTACAAATTAATTTAACTCGATAAATTAATTCATAGTAAAAACAAAACATGCAACTTTCAGCTGTATGTTTACTTTGTACTAATTGTAATACTTAGAGATTTTAAAAAGTGGCAAGAAAAACATGAAGCATGAAATAATAACTAAATTATGGTTAAAGTTGTGATTATTTATAAGAGGTTTTGTTTCTTTAGAAGAAAAAAAAACTCATTCAATTTAAATAGATACTAATAGCAGCAAATACACTATCAAAATTGGATTTACATATTACAGGAAGAAATTTTGTTTCTTCATAAACACATAAATCTATAGTGAAGTTCCCAAGACAAATTATTGATAATTAATCAAAACATGTCCTTGGTAGCAGTCAAAAAGCAGGGCCGAAACTAAAGGGGGGCATGTGCCCCAGGCGCCAGAACAAAGGGGTGCCAAATGAAGATTATACCTTTGGAAAGGATCATTTTCTTCCGGTGGACTGATGGTTTCCATTACTATGAAACAGCCATTATAAATGAAGTGTTAGGTGAAGATGAAAGAGCAGCCGTAAAAAATTAGAACTCTGATTTTCTGAGTCCGAATGAGAAAAAAATGGCCATAAGATTTTTGCAAAAAAAATTATGGCCATTTTTTTTCCCATTCGGACCAGAAAATCAGAGTTCTAACTTTTTATGACTGCTCTTTCATCTTCACCTAACACTTCATTTATAATGTCTATTTCATAATAATGTAAGCCATGAGTTTATCAGAAGAAAATAACTCTGTGAAAGCAGAAACTCGGTTAGGCGGGACTCGGATAATCGGGACTCCACTGAATATGTCATTTTTAAAATGATCTTTAGAATATTTTTGTTGATGTTCAGAGGAACCTCCCCCTTGGATCCGCCACTGTAGATTACGTAGTTCAGTATTACATATTTTAAATTTTAAAATAAATTGTCTATTATAAAATTAGTAAAATTCTCTTTGTAAATATACTTTGTGGAAGAGAGGAGGGGGGGGGGGGGAGGCGCCAAAATCCATGTTTGTCCCGGTTGCAAAAAAGGCCCTGCCTTAGAGTCATAATTCATAATGAATATAGTGTAGTTTATCACATAAAATACTACCGATCAGTAGTACTAAAGAACAATTGGATTTTTTATCCCCGAATTGCAATACATTTGAGGATAAAATAATAAAAGTGAAAAAAAAAAGTGAAAAATCAAGAGTATGGGAACAGATGTGAAAATCAGGAGACTTGGCAAGTCTGTAATTATCTTTTAAACTCCCCACTGTTTCAATAATTTGATAGCTGTAACTGCCTGATATTTAGTATTTTAAACTACCCATCTAAAATAATTAAAACATTGATCATCTGATAATTACAATAATTAATGCAAACAGTAAATGATTAATTACTGGTATCCTAATTGTCAAATTTATTTGAAAATAACTACTTTGTTTCATTAGTATGTATTCATTAAATTCTGGTTCTAAATACAGTCAAAAACAATTATATTTAGCTATTACTTTTTATGGGGTGTCCATTACTGAAACAGAGGGAATTACATGGCTTTTGGGTGTTTTAATATATTTCTGTTATTTAAAATTAAATTTCGATTCATATTGGGAAATGAGACTATAAGAATGGTTAAATATTGTTGATAGATTAATGTAATATTGAAAAAAAAAAACTGAAATATAATAATAATTCCTTAAGGGTGTTCATTATTGGCACATCTAACCTATAGGATGATAAATGAAACTTTTGAAATGTATGAATGAAATAGCTTTTTTGTGAAGGTAAGAAAATTTAAACGTAAATAAATGGTAACTTATTATCAACATTTATCAATCAAATAGAATAGTTCCCCATATTCTTCAGTACTAAATGGCTAAATAAATTATACTGAATATTTAATATATATTAATTTATATACAATTATCTAATTTAAATATTATCAAATGTGCCTTACCTTTACTGAAAGCTAATCTCTCACTTCTTTAATAAAAATTAAACAAGTCCCGTCAGGAAGTAATTCTTTATAAGTGTTCAGGTGATAAATCCACTTCACCTGTTATACATACAACACCTCAGAACGTTACACTTTCTATAACATTAAAGAAATAATAATGTTATATACAAAATGCTAGCTAATGCTAATTTTTCTATCGAAAGAATGTGAACCACGTGGAGCAGATCTGTTACACACAGAAAACATAAACAAACAGTGAAAGACACTTTGCTAACGACAGAGCATTAAAAAATATATCGCCAAATTGCCAGGCAAGCAATCGTGCGCCAAAACTTAAAACCCCTACGCATCAGATTTCGACCAATAGGAATGTAGTATCCAATGATACTGAATTCTACTATGTAGCATCCGATTATATGCAAAACAAAGGTCGATATATCGAATAAGATCGAATATCGAATGTAAAACAAACTGGCTTCCACTTCGATAAAAGTCGATTATTTCAAAATTGCAAAAATGTTTTGTAAAAATCTATCTTATTAATGCCTTTTAAAAATCCTAATATAACAGAAGATAGTTCTCTATTTTAAGATTTTCTACTTATATGGTTATCCAATTCGTTTCTGTTTTGTTATGTTACAACAAACCAACTGAAGGCTGCCCAGTAGGATGTAGCCAAAAACCAATCAACTTTTAAGAGGCAAATATAAACAAGAAAAGTACGGAACCATTTTTCTTCTTTCATTTGAATTTGATTGTGTATTTGTGTCGTGTGTTCTTTAGCAATTCATTATAGAAATATTATAAATTTTAATTACATTGGTAGTTTTAATATTTGTATCAAGAACATATATACAAGAACTTTTTCCAATAATAATAATAATATAGGTTGACTGTACCAGTAATTAATTGACTATTTAATAGAAATTTCTTCAAGTTAGTTTTTTTCTAAGTTACATAAGACAACTGTAAAACGAAGCAGATGCATCATTGGACAGTTAAATATCGATAATCTCAGCAATATTTTTAACTTCTAAGCATCGCACATTTTCAATTTTTACACCTTCGTATAGGGGAAAAAATGTACTTTTAACTGCAATTTGTTTGAAAACTGGGAACAGGTGTGTTTGTGGTCTGTGCCTTAAACTTGATTTTTTTTTTTTTTTTTTTTTTTTTTTTTTTTTTACATCAAAAATCCGTTATTAAAAGTGATTCCCATACGGAAACCGTGGGAAAGACCCATTTTCAAGTATAGCAATCACTTTCAAAACTCGAAAATGTGCGTGTTTTTTAATAATTAAAATAAATATTTAAAACTAATCATTTGTATGCCAGATGATTAGTTTATTTTGAAATGATTAGTTTATTTATTAATAATTAGTTATTATTATAGAATGATTATTAGTTGAATGGGTTCAGGTCACTCTGTTCAACACTTTCTGTGCAAATCTGGCACAGAAATAAATCTTATATTTGAAATTGGTTAAAACTTGAAAAGCTTCTGTCTTTATATTTAAGTAAATTTTGTATTGTATATTATATCAGTAAAAAAGAAAAAAATATATAATTTTTATTATTTTATTACAGGATAATATAACCTAGAATTTTATGTAACATATTGTTAAATTAAGCACTAAATTTATCAAAATAAATCTTTATTAGTTTGCTTTTTTAATAATTTCATTATTTTTACTTTTTTGCCTTGAATTGCTACTAATTCTACTTTATTTATAATAATTTTATTTCTGTTTATGAAGTTAAAAGACTTTAAGTTACTTTTAATAATCAATCCTCTTACTTTAAGTTAGTTTTAATAATCAATCCTCTTATAATATTAAATATTAATATTGAAACCCATAGGCGTAGCGTCGGGGGGGCGTGTGCCCCCCCAACCTTCTACACCTCGGGCGCCAGAACAGAAAGCGTAGGGGGCGCCAAATGAAGATTTTTTTGTCTTTACACACAAAAATATATATGAATTTATATTGAATTTGCATAAAAATGTCTTACAGCCGCAAAATCCAAAAGTAAAACTGAACCAAATGCATTGAAATTTACAAATATATAAAAAAGATTCATCTATAATAGAAGACTGCAAATGAATTGGAACAAAGAGCTTTTCTTTTAGGCATTATTCTTTCTCCAATTCCAAGTGTACCGAAAGGCGAAGGGGGCGCCAAATGAAGATTTTGTTTGACTTTGACTTTTCTGATGAAAAGATTCCATGAAGACTGTTCAATTTTTTTCTCTCTCTCCCTGAGCAGTGTTGAGCTTTCATTTTTCCCGTCTTGATATGAGCGAGAACGGGTGACTGCCCGAGACAGGTTCGGCTAGGTGGGGAGGCCTACCAATTGGCTTTAGCTCAACAAGCATCACCCAGGCTGCCCGGGACAATAAAAACTAACGGGAGGAGTCAGGGCTGAAACTAAGGGGGGGAAGAGGGGGCATGTGCCCTGGGCGCCACGTGAAGGGGGCGCCAGAGGAAAATTTGTTTTACCGTTTCATACAATATATATATATGTGCGTGTGAAATTTGTGTAAAAAAATATTTTTTAGCTGAAAAATCAAAAAGAAAACCTGAGTAAAGCGCATTAAAATTGTCGTATAGATAAAAAGATTCGCCTACAATATACAAGACAGCAAATAAATAACTCCATTCTTTTTCTTATAATTATTTTTTACATGCGTATCCCCATATCTGGCCTTAGATGGGGCGAGGTCAGGTGACTGACTGGGACAATAAAAACCAAGCGGTCGAAAATTCACAAAATGAAAAGTAAAAATTTAATAATTTTGCTGTTGTTTTGAGTCATACATAAATTTGAAAATTAACTTTGAAAATTAAATTTGAAAAGTTGAGGAAAGTATGTAGACATATCAATCTATAAATAAGAAGTGATATAAGTGATAATTCCACAAAGCTGGTGTTAATCCTGGTTTTTTAGTTCCTAAAACAATGGGACTCATATCACTATGACATTAAAGTATCTCACTTGTAATAATTTGTAATGCTACAACAGTAAAATCTAGAAATATGAAATATTTCTATAATGGAATATTATCTTAAATGAAAACAACTGCATGGTTCCAACAGAAATAATACCAACTATCTGCTAAGACGGAAACCTGTATAAAGCGGAATTATTTCAGTTTCCTTTCGATTTTTTTCACAGGTTTTAATGAATAAATATTTGACAAAGCTGGTTATATATTTCAATATTATTACGTATTTCACTGCTACACATTTTAAATTTTAAAATAAGTCTTCTAATGGAAACTTCCGTAAATTTCTCTTTGTAAATTTACTTTGCGGAGGAAGGAGGGGGCGCCAAAATCCATGTTTGCTCGGGTGAAAATATAGCTAGTTTCGGTCCTGGAAGGAGTGCACAAAGTAAAATGCTTTAGTAAAAACTTTTAAAAGAAAAAAAATGAGTATAGCATTTGCAGGGGTACAATAAAAAATCTCCCACAGGGCGCCATGGCTAATAAAGTCGCCTCTGCCTTTATACCCCAAATGATTTTTTCACTTCTTTTTGCCTTCTCGCCCTAGAACTTCCTCAGTCAGTCGACAAAAGAAAAGACGAATTTCGACAAAAGGTCTTGGAAAAATATCGCGAAATTCGTCAAAAAATCTCTGAAACAAATACCGAATATCATTTTCGTCAATCGGTCATAGAAAAATTCACGAAATTTGACAAAGGATCGTGTAAAGAAAATCGTGAATTCCATAAAACGATCGTCGGAAAAAATGTGAATTTTGGTAATTCGTCGTTGAAAAAAATCGCGAATTTCCTCAAAGGACCGTGGAAAAATATCTTTAATTTTATCAAACGTTGCGGAAACAAATAGCGATTTTCGTTATTCGGTCACAAAAAAATCATCGCATATTTCGTCAAAAGAATGCACAAAATATTACGAAATACGTCTAACGACCAAGAGAAAAAAATTGCAAATTTCGTCAAATGGTCGCGGACAAAAAGACGACAGGGGTGATTCTGAGTAAAAAAAAAAAAAAAAAAAAAAGAAATCTGAAATTCACAGCAAATTTTCTCAAAGGTTACAGCAGAGGAGAGAAAGGGGGGAAATCTCCCGGCCCCAATTATGCGTTTTTTTGGCTGTCCTTTAGCGAAACTCACATTTTTCCGCGATCCTTCGACAAAATTTGCGTTTCTTTATCGCGATCCTTTGACGAAATTCGCGCTTTTCCGCGATCTTTTGATAAAAATTGCGTTTTTTGCGATCCTTGGTGAAATGTGTGTGTTTTTCGCGATTCCCAGACGAAGTTTGCGTTATCTCGTGATCCCTTGTAGAAATTCGTGTTTTTTCCCGCGATTCTTTGGCGAAATTCGTTTTTTCTGCGATCCTTTGAAGAAATTGGCGGCTATATTTGTGTGAACGATTGTCGAAATTGATTTTTTCGGCGATCATTTGCCGAAATTCACGATATTTTTTATGCCCGAATTTTAGGATTGATGACCGATTTTTTTTAAATTTATCGGAACCGAATGTCTTAAATTTTCGGAAAATTCACAACAGAATCACCCCTGAAAAGACGCGAATTTGGTCAAATAATCGCGTAAAAAATCGAGAATTTAAACAAATAATCAAGAATTTCGTACGTCGGTTTTGAAAAGAAAATCACGAATTTCGATAAACTATCGCGGAAAAGAATCGTGAATTTCGTCAAATGATATCTGAAACAAACAGCGAGTATCATGAATTGGTCGCGGAAAAAATATATATCGCGAGTTTCGACAAGTGGTGGCGGAGAAAAAATTTCCCCAGTTTGTCGCAGAAAAATTCGCAAATTTTGGCAAAGTATCGTGGGAAAAAAATCGTGAATCCCGTGAAACGATCGCCGGAAACAAAAACACGAAATTTGGCAAAGGATCACGGAAAAAAATTATGAGTTCCGTGATACGATCGCCCCAAAAAAATTGAGAAATTTGCAATAGGTCATAGGAAAAATTGCAAAATATCCTTCAACGACTGTAGCAAAAGATAGCGAAAAGAGATAACTATTATCATTAATCGATTGGGGAAAAAATCGGGAATTTTGCAATTCGTCGCGGAAAAATTGCGAATCTCCTCAAACAACTGTAAAAAAATATCTTGAATTTTACCAAAGGTCACGGAAACAAATGGCGATTTTCGTCATGCAGTCGCGGATAAATCATCGCAAATTTTGTTAAAAGAATGGACAAAAAATTGCGAATTTCGTCTAACGATCATAAAAAAAAATCGCAAATTTCGTAAAATGGTCGCGGGCAAAAAACGAAAATTTGGTAAAAAAAAAAAAAGAGAATTTAACCAAATGATCGCGCAAAAAAATCACGAATTTTATAACTCGGTCATGAAAAGAAAATCGCGAATTTTGACAAACGATCTGGAAAAGAATCGGGAATTTCGTCAAAAGATCTCTGAAACAAATAGTAACTACCATCAATCGTTCGCGGAAAATATATATCGCGAATTTGGACAAGTGGTGGCGGAAAAAAAATCGATTTCGTTAAAACGTAGAAAAATTTGCGACATTTGGCAAAGGATCGTGCAAAAAATCGTAAAATCTCCTTCAATGATTATATAAAAAGATTTCTGAAAAATATACGTATTTTCGTTAATAGACTGGAGGGAGGAGGGGGCGAAATCGAGAATTTTGGAATTCGTCGCGGAAAAAATCGCGAATCTCTTCAAACAACCGTTGAAAAACCGTGTTTGGGAAGATTACTTTACAGGTGCTTTGAAGAAAAAGATCAAATATTTTCAGTAAAAATAGTCACTGAAATCCGGAAAAAGTCGCCTTTTTTCTTGAAATAGCCGCTTTTTAATGGTTTTCGGCCTAAAATAGTCGCCATAGCCACCAATTGCTGAAAATAGTCGCTTTTAGTAGCAAGCGGCGGCCCTGCAATTGCATGTTAAGAAAAATCGAAATTTTTTGAGAAATTGTGTCGAGCAGAACCGGGATTGATTTAATTGATTTTTTCACGGGCCGGGCTTGTTTTCATTGATTTTTGTACGAGCCGGGCCTGGTCTTAAACTGTGAAAATATAAACGGGCCGGGCCCGGGTGGAAATTTTAATTTTCTCGCTGGGCTGGGCCTGGGCCTTGGAATTGCGGTCCGTGCAGACCTCTAGTGTGCCCTCCAGGGGCGTGCAAAGAGCAGGCTAAAGGAGCGGTCGCCCCGGGCGCGCTGCAAATCACGGTTTTGTTTATTTATTCCTTTTTCGGGGAATTTCTTTTTCTCTCTTGATCATTTTATCCCCTGTCGCTAAACATCATGAACTCTCTAACAAATAAGTGCAATTTTTTTTTTTTATGTTATTTAGTTGTTCTGAATTCCTAAATTAAAATTAAACCTTTTAAAGTTCCAAAATAAACGCGAAATATTTATTCGATAGAATTTATTTATGTTTCTGCACTTTATCAATTTTATTATACCTATCACAAAAAGAAAGATTTTTTTTTTTTTGGGGGGGGGGGGGGGGGGCGCAAAATTGAAAATTCGCTCGGGGCGCCGTTTTTACTTCGCACGACCTTGGTGCCCCCCCAAAATTTCTGGTCACGCTACGCCTATGTTGAAACCATTTGACAAAAACTGTCAAGATGCCCCCACCCCCCCCAAAAAAATAAATAAATAAATATTTAAATCTAAGATTAGTTAGAAAAATATGGCAGCTATGTTTATTTTGACAGGATATTGAAGAATCTGTCTAAATATGTATCTCAGGAATCTTTGGAATGTAGGGGGAGGGAGGGGGGTCCACTATGTTATCAATAATGGAATTTACGAGTTGACTGAATATTAAAGTTTATCAGTCTCCAGATCATCTTTATGCTAGATTATTTCTTTATATGTTTATGTGTCTTCAAAGTACATGTATATAAAAAAGAAAAAAAATCGGTACTTTTCGGTTAGCCGTCGCCAGTGTTATGTATACATGTATATATACATATGTATACATATATGTTGATAATTATGTGTATATATACAATATATGTGTACATATATGTATATATACGTATATATGTATGTATACATAACACTGGCGCCCGGCTAACCGAAAAGTACCAAAAAATCTCAAGTTTTTAATTTTTTTATTGAAAAAAGATTGACTAATAAAAAGCTCATAAAAAATATTTAACAAAATAAAATGGGTGGCTCATCTAAAAATATTTTTTTGAAATTCATACATGAAATGTCAATTTTACATGGATGAATTTTTTTTCTCTCGAGTTTTTCAAAAAACACCTCTTTAATTTTTTTGTTGAGAAAAGATTGACTAATACAGAGCGCATAAAAAATTATTTAGCAAAATAATATGGGTATCTAAAAATATTTTTGTGAAATTCATACATGAAATGTCAATTTTAAATGGATATTTAAAAGTTCAAAAATAAAAAAAATATGTATTTGTTGTAAAAAGAAAATAAAAATTGGTATTACTTTATAAAATAAAAAATATAAAGAATGTTCTGCCAAAAATTTTAACCATTTTAATTATTTGGCAAAGAGTTATGAAGTATTTTGTGGAACCATACAGAAAATCAACTCAATGTCCATAGAAAAAGAAAAGTGTCACATGTTCAAATGTTTATAATTTGAAATATTTTTAATTGGATTCAATTAAAATTTCACGTGGTAGCATCTTATACATATGTATGTTTTCATGTACCAAGTTTCGTCAAAATCCGAGATGGTGGGTAACATTTTGTAAAATTGCTGAATAATTTGATATGGAATGACCCTAATCCTTTACCAGTATTGAATTCAGGGGGTGGCTCAGGGAGACATTCCCCCCAGAACATTGAAATTCCCCCCTCTCCCGTAAGATTTGAAATTTTTATGCTTTTTAATGGGCAAATGTGCACTTTTTAGAAGAAATGAGTCATTATCATTCTGGATTTAACTGGTTTCTAGATAAACAGGGTTTTATACAAATGGCCAGAATTCTGTTTGGCCTCCAAAGCTTACAGAAATAAACCAGATATTTTGTGTTTGTCAGGAACGAACTAATGCAACTAATTAGCAAAATTTAGTAATGTTAGTGAAAAATATCAGTGCCAAGAAAACAAAATTTTAACTGTTAGTTTTTTTTTGTGCACATGTTCATTTAAGAACAAAGTTGTACAATTATCTGCATGATAGCCAGCAAATAGAGTGACTTTTGAAATAGATTTCTGATGTGGCAAAAATATTAGACAATATAATTTTTTCTGTGCCTATTTTATTTTGGTAACTAATCACATTTTTGCATGTTAGTGACTCTGTGCATTTCCTGTATGTTAACATTTAACCCTTTCCGGGCGGAGTAATTCTGTTTATAAAATGAAGAAATGATGGAGTGACACCAGAATTTACAAACGAATTTATTAGAAAATCAAAACTTGCTTATTTTCCCTACTTTATAAAAGGAAAATTTTAATTAAATATTCATGGTGCTGTTTGTCAGTCTTGGAATTAAAATTAGGTGTCTTTTTTTGTGCCTGCTAAAGGGTTAATATTTATAATGTTAAGGTCATAGTATGTAACGTGTGTATGTAAAGCATGCTTTAGTATTCAAATAAATAAAAACCAAAGGTTTGGGTTAATACCTGTATTATGCAATATATTTATATATACGTATTATATACATTTACCGAATTTCATTAGTTATTATTGTACTAAAAAATGCAGCATTCATTTATGTCTGTGTTTCTTGATATTTCCTAAACAATCATAATATAGTTATTAGTTATTAAAAAATGCTTTAATTCATTACATAAAATACATTTTCGATTGCTTTCTAAAAAAAATTTCAGGTGCTTTTTGGTTAGCCAGGCACCAGTGTTATATAAAGGAAGACGGGGTACAATGAAACACGGGGTACAATGAAACATTACTTGTAAAATCAGTCAAATTTGTCATAGAGAGTTGCAGTTTATATATATGTTATACAACTATATGTTCCAATTACTGATGTGATTTGGATACATTCACACTTCTACAACAGTAGCAATAGAAGATTATTGCTTTTACGCCATTGAAAGTAACTTTCTTTACTAAAAGTAATTTAGTTTCTTTTTCCTTGTTGTTATATGTAATAATTATTTTTTCTATACATTGTTATCTTTGGGTTGTTGTCTTCATACTTCCAAAACCAAACTAAAAATAAATAAATATTAGAAGTTTGAAAATAAATTTTTATTTAGTAACCTCAGTGCGGGGTACAATGAAACACTTGCAGACGGGGTACAATGAAACATGTTTTATTATAGTAATAAAAGTAGTAAATAGAATATATTAGAAGTAAGAGTAGGAAAACAGAAAAAAAAAAGTTTTATTCTAACCAGGTCAGTAAAAAATGCTCTTGTTAAGCAATTAAAAAATAGAAAGAGAAAAAAAGCTGAGAAGGGATTGTTTTGTAAACAAACTCTGCCTGCTACAGACTCTGATGATGATCCAGATTTTTTTCCAGGCCCAGCTGGTCATCGAGGTACTAAGAATGAGATATTCACACACAACATGTATGGCACAAGCAGTATCCGCATAAATGAAAACATAAGGAAATATATACTGTTGGGGAAATCATACATTTAAATGAAGTCAAATGTGAAATACTTGATATAAAGACTCCAACATAGTTTTTTTTTTTTTTTTTTTTTTTTTTTTAGAAACTTACATTTAAAAAAAAACTCATTCTGTTGAAACTACCACCCCATATTCCTTCAGGATCAACTGAAATATAAACAGAAATGCTAATTTTTGAAACTGACTTGCGCCAATTTAATGTAAAATGAAAGGTATTTCTTAAACTAATAGAATTTTCTTATTTTTCATCTTAGACTATAATATTTTTATCAAGTTCCTTATTAATCAAGTTTTGTTTTTGTATTTATCTCATTTTTCATAAAATAAACTATACTGGGTGAAAATTGCTTCTATCATTTGGAGTGTTTCATTGTACCCCAGTATGTGTTTCATTGTACCCCGGCATACGGGGTACAATGAAACACTGTAAGACATTTATTTTTTGTTATTTTTCAAGCATAAAGATATTGTTTAGAACCTAATAAAAATTTATTTAGATGGGGAAAATACAAGATTAAAAATATGCATTAATTATATTTTTGTGCATGCAAAATTGGGGATAGGAAAAAAAAATTAGTAAATTTTGTTTCATTGTACCCCGTCTTCCCCTATACATATATGTATATGTATAAATATCTACTAGCAGCCCTTGTCTACCAGTTTGGTCTCCCTTAAATCTATGCTAAGCATTGTATCATGTTACTTTTATTTGCAATTTATTTTACTTGCCTAATCCTTCACCAAACTGGAAGATTTTGATAGAGAAATTAAGAACTCTGTATTTTTATGTTAGTAGGGCGCAGGGGATAAATCGCCAAACATTGTTCCCGTCGCATACCATAAACCATAATATTTAATTCAACATCAAAGCATTGTTTTAATTTGTCAGGAGAAAAATAAAAAATGCCAACTGGCGAGTTAAAAAATGCTATTGGCAAAATTTGTGTCCAGCTAACATAAAAGGACAAAGAATTCTTTGCGATTGTGACAACTTTTATGTAGTTTTATTTAAAAAAAAAAAAAAATGATTGTGATTTTGTAATCAAAATGGAAGTCTTGCATATGAAAATTGAAGGGGTCAGTCCGTAATTATTTAAGACAGTCATATAACTTGGACTATTATAATATAAATAGATGAAATGAGGGCGATGGAACAACATTTTGTGATTTATCACCCGTGCCTGTCTTACAACTAAAGTACCAAAATGACCGCCTGGCATATACAAGGCGAAGTGGACAGCCCAGAACTGTTGATGACAGTCACATGACTTAGGCTATTATTATAGAGATATCCATGCATACATGTATATAGACTAGGGATGCACCGAATATTCGGTATTCGGCCATGTTACTGAATATTCAGTTTGACCAAATATCGAAATATTCGACCAAACCGAATACTTAAAAAAGTTTTAAAAACCTTATTCAACTTCTACGTTTAACAGCCAACTTATAAAGATATTCAGAATAATTAGAAACAGAATCATATTTAAATAAAAGAGAATGTTTTTACATTATTTATTTGCTGTTTGTTAAGTATTATTTTAGAAAATTAACCAGTCATGAGGATTTTTATAAGAATTAATTATGTACAAATGCAAGTTCCTGAACATAGTCCTGTAAATAATCTGTTTCTTGCTAAGATTTTAAGAACAACGTTTACAATCTCTGAAAATGATCGCCCACTCCAGACACCAATCTAGGATGCATTTAAAGACTTCCTTGTTTTAATCAAATGGAGTAGAACAATTATTCTTGCTGAGTTGGCACCATATAAAATTTGAATAGATTGTATTATTTATTTACTTTTATTTTAGTCTCTTCCTGACAAACAAATAATATATGATCCTGTACAATTTTTTCACAATTTTTCTTTGATTTTAAAATGTTTGTTTTAGAATTTAAGAACATTTTATTCACTTGTTTTAATTCACAGAAGAAGTCATGAAATTTAAAAATTTATTAATTAAAAAAGTTTTATAACTATCCTCTTCTTAAATGACTCAAAGCAGATTTTTTTCAGCATAAAATTTACTTGCTCTTTTTTACCAAAATGAAAGTTTCTGTTTTAAATATTATGTAAAATTATTTTAAAATTTAACATTTTAATGCCTTTAAACTTTGAAATATAAAAGTATTCGATAAACCGAATATTCGGTATTCGGCCTAACAGTTACTATCTGGCTAGCCGAATATTCAGTATTAGGTTCACCTGTAGGCCGAATATTTGGTATTCAGCCAAAATCACTATTCTGTGCATCCCTAATATAGACATGCATATGTGTATGTAACACTGGCGCCCAGCTAACCAAAAAGTATCAAATTTCATTTCCATTTTATCTGCAAAAGCAGTATTTTCGTGCTGGCTAATAAAAATAAAGCATCTATGTCAAAAATTTCATAATAATTAGAACTCTCTACGAAAATCTAAAGTTCTTAACAAATCATCTATGTTACAAATGTAAATAAGTGCGAGTAGTAAGTCAAAATTACGTCCATTTCTATTCATATCATAACAGGTACTTGTTAGTTATCCCGTCGTCCAATTTCGCCAAATTATATAAATCGCCAAACCACTCACCAAATTATGCAAATTGACATAATTTTTATTTTAAATAACGAAAAAACAAATAAATTAGTATAACATTAATAAAAATACAAATAAAACGTCAAAATAAAAATCATTTGTTGACGTAAACACATGTTGTCAAGTGAATGTGACATTTACGATCAACTATTATTGGCATTTAATCTTACAATTTGGCAACAGTAATTTGGTTGATGGGATAACTAATAAGTACCTCATAATATTAAAATATTTATTTGCTTAAAAGACGGTATAAAAACACATTAAAAGTAAATTAAAAACTCTTTATTTACATGTTTCAACTGATTTTCTGAGTCGTCGTCAGAATGTAAAACAGAAAATTATAAATGCATAATGAACAAGTAATATAAAAATTTTGTTTTTAAAGTCAATTCCTACTTAGGCCATCAAAGAAAAATTTAATATAATCAAGCTAATATTAGTTTTTGTTGCATTAAAATATCTCAATTTGTTGATTTTCTATAAGCAAGTAGGTTTACAATGGAACTCTATGGGAATTTGGTGAAATATTAGAGCTATCGCCAAGTTGGCGTCACTTTTGGCGACTCATTTTGGCCGCCAAATTTGGCGATATATCGCCAAGTTGGTGACAAACTTGGCGGTATTTGGCGACAGAACAGGTTCCCCTCCATGGTAACCCTTATTGAAAATACTTTCATTGAAATTCAATAACCAATGGCGCCCATTTTGTTCCCATGCAAAACTAAAATTAATTAATTAAAATTTAATTAATTAATTAATATTTGAAAAAACTTTATTAACATCAATTGTCATCCAGTACAAGTTTAAAAAAATTTATTTCAACCTGATAGGATGAATAATGAGTATTTTATTAACGATTGAAAATTTGTACAAGATAAATACAGTGGAACCCGGTTAAGACGCTCACGGTTAATACGCGATCCCGCTTAATACGCGGATCTTTTCCGGTCCCTTGAACATCGCCCATAAAGCTAATGCAAAAATATCACGTTTAATACGCGAACGGTTATTACGCGATAAATTTTCGGTCCTTTGAGGAAAAAAATCACGCTTAAGACGCGAATTCATTGACCATTTCCTCCTCTCTTCTCGAGTGTTACCAATTTAGTGGATTTTTTTTTTTTATTTAGATAAGATACACTGTTCCCGAATAGTTATTATTTACTTTATTTAATATATTAATAAAGGCAAAAATTAGTAATAGAAAATAGTGGTAAATAGAAGAAGAAAACAAAAACCCGCTAAATTAGCAAGACTGCAATTCTTCTTTGATCCCGCCTCGTAAGAATCTTTGTCTCTCACTTCGTGTATATTTTTACTATATTAGAGAGATATAGGTGAATTCAAGATACTCATAAACGTTATAAAAATTATTATGATTAGATATGATCAAACCAATTGTTAGTGAGATTTCAAACGTACATTATATCACTACCATGATTTATAAAGCATATTATAGGCAACAAAAAATGAAAGTTGTAACGAATAAACAAATATGACTGCAGTTGGATAATTCTTTTATATTTTCTTTACTTTTTACTATGCTAACATTACTTTTTACACAAGATTAATAAGGATAGTTTTCCTTATATTAAAAAAAAGGACAGATTGTAATGGTATTCATTATTACTCGGTTGTACTTCAAAGATTTATTATTTTTTTGCTTTCTGCTAAAAAAACAAATCTTGTAGGGAAATTATTTTTGTTATTTTATTTTTAGTTGCAAAGTATTAATCGTCAATAAAGCCATGTATGAATCATACTTATTTTCCATTGTTATTCCAGTTGGTCCTATAAAAAGAAATAATCAGTTAAAATGGAATACAATTAAATCTAAATCTAAATATACGTAAAAGACACAATTTTTAACCGTAAACATATAAATGAAAGCTCTAAAGTTCATTTAAACGTTTAAGGGTGTTCTTAAATCCAGAAGGGCAACTTTCTGACATAAGTTTTAATTTATTTTTGTTCGGAAATGCATGAAACTAGCAGGTGTTGTTGTTCAGAAACTATGTAATCGAGCTATTTTTTCCGTTTTTTTGCAAACGCAATAGATCTTTCAGAAAATAGGGTCAAAGTTGAGGTTTTGAACCGAAGTTCCCGAAGAAAGCAGAAAAACCAGTCCGTGAAGGGCAGGGCAAAAATCGTCTTTGTCACGTGACCAAATTCGCTTATAACTCAATAGGTAATTGATTGATCAAAAAATGGAAAAATCAGTTCAATTCCAAATCGCTTCCATGGACAGGCTTTCCAAGTTTATACCTTTTCGTTAAAAAATGAATTTGTAAATGTGTCAAAACTTTTTGCGCTTGATGAGCAGCGCATTTGAGAACAGCCTTAAATGTGTAAATAAGACCAGTTCCAGTAACATTATACAAATCACGTTTAATACGCGATCCCGCTTAATACGCGACTTTGGTTCACTACCTTGAAACGCGTCTTAACCGGGTTCGACTGTATATATAAATATATAAATAAATATAGGGAGAGTGTGAGCTAATAGTAGGAATGGAAAAAATCATTGAAAATAAACAAGTAATCATGTAACGCGCCCTATATTTTCGCGATTTGTTCGTGTTCCCTCTATGTCGCAATGCCGTAATTTATCCAACCATTCAACCCATAAATTCGGGATACGAAAAGATAATGTATCGTTTATTAAGCCATCAAAACAAAATACAGAAACCTTTCAAATGCATAGTCGGACATTTGCTTGCAGTTATAAGCAATGGGTCCTAAATTCAGCAAATTGTACAAACAATCCAATTACAGATTTTACATTAAACATTTAGCATTGTTAAAGGTATATATAAATATTATGCAGACATACATACATTAAATACAATAAACACAACTGGAGTGAAAAATTAGCCAGAGCCAGGAATCGAACCCGGGACCACAGTATACAAGACTGCTGCTCTAACCACTGAGCTACTCCGGCCGATGCCTGAGTCTGCAATTTCTCACTAATTTTGTTTATCTTTGTACTAATGTTGTTTATCTTTGTAACAAAGTAAATTTTATTGTAGGCAAATGTTATGATTTCTTGAATTTTAGAGTACAGTACAGTACAGAACCATTTTTACGGAATGGTTGGGTTCAGATGTATTCCGGATAACTGTTTTTTCTGGATAACTGGTTGGGCATTAAATTAACATCCATTTTCTCAGATTTGTAGAATATATGTGACTATGACAGTGTTTTGATCTCAAATTAATTATCAGACTATTCAGAAAGAATCAGGTCCAAACAAGATCAGACATTAATCAGAGTTTAAAAAGAAGCCAATTTATAGAAATACCTTGGAAACAAAAACTTCCCTTTTTCCTCTGCATAAACATCAAAATGCCCAGTATATAACTAAATATGCTTCCATTCAAATCTTAGTTGTTGGAATCAAGTTATATCATGCATGTTGTAATGTTTAAAGCAATATACAGGTTAAACTGGGACTGCATGGCTATTTTTTCTGAAATAAATCGATTTAAAATATCATTCTGGATAACTGGTTTCTGGATGAATGGTTCCATACTGTATTTTTAAATATGGCAAGCTTTTGACAACTATCATCTGTGTTGATGGCAATTGAAAATAAACTGATTTTATGATAGAAGTTTTAAAATGTAATTTTGTTCTTAGGACAATGCAAATGCACAATTGTTTAGATTACTGTTCATTATCTCCTTTTGTGCTTGGTCGCAATGCACCTAAAAATAAAAACTGTTAATTTCTAACACAGGGTATGGTAGACTGAAGGGCTCCTTAATGGAAATTCATTCCAAAACGGTCTCCATGAGTCGAAAAAATTTGGAACTACTCCTCTAAATGAAAGTTTGGAATCTGCCACAATTAATATTTTTTTTTCTTTTATTCAATGATTAATTTTTCTCTCAAATTAATATGTGGATTTCCTTATTAGAAATCCTGCTTTTAGTAACAAAATATTAAACTATCTGGTACTTTCTTATTATAGCAGACCCCCACAGTTCCAATTTTTGCCAAGCTTATGTATATATCATGTGTACAAGGGTGGATCAATTATAAAGCAGACTTTTTAATATCAATAATTTTAGTGTTCACTCTAGGAAAAAAAACTCTAGGTTCACTCTAGGCTAGGGCAGGGTGCTAGCCACAAAAAGGGCACAGTTGAAGCTGAAAGAGGGCACTTTTTTCAGCGAAAAAGGGCATTGTTTCTTCAGAAAATGTAGGGCCGAAACTAGCCTTTTTTGCACCCGGGGCAAACATGGATTTTGGTGCCCCCCCCCCCCTCCTTCTCAAAGTATATTTACAAAGAAAATTTTATTAATTTTCTAATAGCCAACATATTTTAAAATTTAAATTATGTAATCATAAAATATGTAATACTGAACTACTTTAATCTACTTTGTCAAATATTGATTCATTAAAATCTTGAAAACGGAATTGAAAAAAATTCCGCTTTATACAGCATCCTTATGCCATATCCTTAGATTCTTCTGTGCTTTGGCATACCCCAGACAGGACGATTTTAACAAAATAGTGCTAAACATGGACATGAGAAAAATCAACAACTGGTGCTTGGGGTACATGCCTCCTCTGCCCCCCCTTCCCTTCCAGTTTCGACCCTGAGAAAATGTAGATCTTCGAAACTGATATAAGAATTACACATTACTACAAACTCATCATTGTTTATGTGCACATTTAGATTATATATACTATGATATATATGATTATATATACTATATATTTTTTCTTAAATTGATATTTCTAAGATCTAGGTAAGTAATTTTGTTTCAAATAAAAAAACTAAAAAATTATTACTCCCATAAACTAGCAGTTTTAAGGGTAAAGCAGAGATTTTAAGGGGTAGTAAAATTTAGATGGATGACCAATTAATTATTATTACAATAAATCACCAAATATAACTTAAAGATCATAAGCTTTGTGAGCTGTGAAGGTGGAGGCAAAGAGACAAAAGCGATTTTTTTTTTTGGGGGGGGGGGGGGGAGGAGGTTGATTATATAATGAATTATTTATCGTTAGTAAAATTTTAACAATTAGGACAGAAAAAATAAAAGCCTTTAAATTTGGTATGTTTGATAAGAAAGAGAAGCAGAATTTAGATGATTGGTTATTTATTGTCACAATGAAGTGACAGAGTTGTAAGTAAAAAAAAAAATAGAGTTTTAAATATTTTAACCTTCGAAGAAGGAGGGAGGCGGGGGAAGAAGAGGTAGATTAGATTAGATGATTGATTATTTATACTTTACATTTATTACAATACTTTATACTTTATTTATAATTTTTTTTTTACTTTATACTTAAAATTTACAATTAGAATAGAAAAAATTATAATATTCTAAGAGTTCAAATTCTTTTATAATAAAATAACAAACAAAGCAGAAAAAGTAATAAAGTAAATAACTTTAAATATTTAACTGAACTGTGGAGCTGATTAACCCTTTATGCACCAATGGTACTTTAAAGTACCATTAAAATAACTTGTTGTAAAATTAATGTAATAAATCGACTAATAGTAATACCGCAGTAAGAAGTGGGGGGGGGGGGAGATTTTTCACTGGTCTACATACATTATTAAAGTGCACTGAAATCATGCTGTAGTTTTAAGAATTTCATTTAAAAAAAACTAAATCCCATTTTATGAATGTTCTACCGATAAGTTTGGTTTGCACATCTTTTTTGGTGCATTGGAGGCTTTGACTAAATTTGCCTTTTTTCCGCGATCCTTTGACGAAATTCGCTATTTTTCGCGAACCTGTTACGAAAATCGTGTTTTTTATGCGATACTTTGACGAAATGTGGTCTTTTTTTCGAGATCCTTTGACAAAATTCGGCTTTATTCCGCGATTCTTTGACTAAATTCACAAATTTTTCGCGATCTTTTGTCGAAATACGCTATTTTTTCGCGGCCCTTTTACGAAAATCTCGTTTTTTCTGCGACATTTTAATGAAATTTGCGCTTTTTTCGCGATCCTTCGACAAAAATCGGCTTTTTCCCCGCGATTTTTTGATGAAATTCGCTATTTTTTCGCGATCCTTTGACGAAATACGCTATTTTTTCGCGGCCCTTTTACGACAATCGCATTTTTTCCGCAATATTTTGATGAAATTTGTGCCATTTTGCGATCCTTTGACGAAAATCGACATTTTTCCGCAATTTTTTGACGAAATTTGCTATTTTTTAGCGATCCTTTGACGAAATACGCTATTTTTTCGCGGCCCTTTTACGAAAATCGCGTTTTTTCCGCGATATTTTGATGAAATTTGCGCTTTTTTGCGATCCTTCGACAAAAACCGACCTTTTTTACCTGCGATTTTTTGATGCAATTCGCTATTTTTTCGCGATCATTTGAAGAAATACGCTATTTTTTCGCGGCCCTTTTACGAGAATCGCGTTTTTTCCGCAATATTTTGATGAAATTTGCGCTTTTTTTTGCGATCCCATGACGAAAATCGGCTTTTTTCCGTGATTTTTTGACGAAATTACGCGTCCCACGGACACGTAATAACTATTTTTTTGCGTCCCGTCTCCGATTTTTTGCGTGATTTACGCGCTATAGCGCGTCCGCAGCATCGCTTAAAGCGATCGCTGAGAACGACTCCGGGCACATTTGACTAATTTTGAAATATGAAGGGCGCAATTTGCCGATTTAAAAAACGGCAGGGCGCGTTTTACTGATTTTAAAAGGGGCAGGGCGCTGCGCCCTTCAAAAATGGCCTAGCGGGAACACTAATAATTTTTTTAGATATTTATTATCGTTGCAATTATGATAAGATTATAACTTAAAACAGATGAGAATGTCAAACCCATTGAATTTAGCACAGATTGAATGTAAAATTCGTAAAGGACTCCCTAACTAGGTCTGAAGTATGTACATGGCACAAGTTGTTTCAAAATGAGTATGGAGAATGTAAAAAAAAGGTAATCTAGTATGGAATATCACACAAAAGGGAAACAGCTCCACGGAAGCAAAAATAACAAAGCTCTCACTAATAACTATTGGAATTTACGTGTTATTTATGCCAATTTTCTTCATAAATGATCAGGGATCGAAAATATCAAAAATATCCGATATTTTTAATATCGGATATTTTAAAAATAATCAACTTATCGATGACTATAAATATCTTCAGACTCCATATAAATTAGAAACTGAAACATAATGCACTTAGCATGAAAACTAATTAAGCAATATTCTAAATACCTTTCTTTTATTAGGTAGCTTTCTTTACAAAAAAGCTACCTATTGCAGCCGTTCGGAGGAAAGCGATTTCAAAAAATTTTGGTATATTTTCATCGATCATGACCCCCAGACCCCGAAACCACCCTCCGTTCAAAATTGATATATATATATATATATATATATATATATATATATATATATATATATATATCTATATATATATATCTGACCTATGTCACACTGTAACTCCCGTAATTATGAACCAATTTCGATGAAATTTGGTGTGTACATAGTACATACCAATGTCTCGACCGAGTTCGTTGGCCAGCTTCATCCGCCATTTTGTTTCAAAATGGCGGCCATTTAAATTTTTTAAAAAATTTTAAAACTTGAAATGTGGTACCAAAAAATTAAAAATGGAAAAATATTTTTTTCTTATGTATTTGACCTTTATACAAAGATTCCGAAGCAGTTTTTGTTTCGTCTATATCTTAAAAAATGGCTGAGTTATAGCATTTTGAATTTCTAGCGTGGCTGACATTTTGAAACGTCCTGAACTTTGTCACGCGATAAAAGGCGTATTTATGAACCGATTTGGATGTAATTCAGTGTGTACACAGTACATACCAATCTCTCGACCGAGTTCGTTGGCCAGCTTCATCCGCCATTTTGTTTCAAAATGGCGGTCATTTAAAATTTTTTTAAAAATTTAAAAATTGAAATGTGGTACCAAAAAATTGAAAATGGAAAAATATTTTTTCTTATGTATTTGACCTTTATACAAAGATTTCGGAGCAGTTTTTGTTTCGTCTATATCTTAAAAATGGCTGAGTTATAGCATTTTGAATTTCTAGCGTGGCTGACATTTTGAAACGTCCTGAATTTTGTCACGCGATAAAAGGCGTATTTATGAACCGATTTGGATGTAACTTCGTTTATACATAGTACATACCAATGTCTCGACCGGGTTCGTTGGTCAGCTTCATCTGCCATCTTGTTTAAAAATGGTGGCCATTTAAATTTTTAAGAAAAATTTAAATTTGAAATGTGGTACCGAAAAATTAAAAATTGAAAAAATATTTTCTTTTTATGTGTTTGACCTTGATAAAAAGATTCGGGAGCAGTTTTTGTTTCGTCTATATCTTAAGAAATGGCTGAGTTATAGCATTTTGAATTTCTAGCGTGGCTGACATTTTGAAACGTCCTGATTTTTCTCACGTAATAACAGGCGTATTTATGAACCGACTTGGATGTACCTTGGTGTGTACATAGTACATACAAATATCTCGACCGAGTTCGTCGTCCGGCTTCATCCGCCATCTTGTTTCAAAATGGCGGCCATTAAAAAAATTAAAAAATTAAAAAATTTAAATGAGATACCAAAAAAATTGGAAAGTGAAAAAGATTTTTTTTGTATGTGTTTTACCTTAATACAAAGATTCCGGAACAGTTTTTCTTTCGTCTATATCTAATAAAAATGGCTGAGTAATAGCATTTTGAATTTATCTTGTGGCTGACATTTTAAAACGACCTGATTTTTGTCACGCGACAACAGGCGTAATTATGAACCTATTTGGATGTAACTTGGTCTGTACATAGTACATACCAATGTCTCGACCGAGTTCGTTGGCCAGCTTCATTCGCCATCTTGTTTCAAAAGGGTTGCCATTTAAAAAAAATTAAATTTAAAATTCAAAATGAGGTATTAAACAATTGGAAAATGAAAAAGATTTTTTTATGTGTTTGACCTTGATACAAAGATTCCGGAGCAGTTTTTGTTTCTGAAAATTTGTTCTTTTGTTTATATCTTAAAAAATGGTTGATTTATAGCACTTTGAATTTCTAGCATGGCTAACATTTTGAAACGATCTTGTATTTGTCACGCGATAACACACGTATTCGCCTATTTCGATGTAAGAAGGCATGTGGATAGTATACATCAACACCTCGACCAAGTTCGCTGGCCAGATTCATCAGCCATCTTGTTTCAAAATGGCGACCATTAAATTAAAAAATATATATATATATTTAAAGTGAGGTGCAAAAAAATTAGAAATTGAAAAGGGTTTCTTTCTTAAGTATTTGACCTTGATATAAGGATTCAGGAGCATTTTTTGTTTGTCTTTACCTTAAAAAATGGCTCAGATATAGCAGTTTCAATTTCTATTGTGGGTGACATTTTGAAAAATCTGATTTTTTGCATGCGACAGCACTCCTATATATTAACCGATTCCGATGTGAGTGAGCATGTGCACAGCAATTACTAAGGTCTCGACCGAGTTCACTGCTTAGCCTCATCCACCATGTTGTCTTAAAATGACAGGCACTTTAAGAAATTGCCGAATTTGGCAGCCAAATATATGTTACTTCAAAGAAAAGCAGCTTGGATAAAGCTGACTAATTTCGCGAAATTCTCGTTCATTATATTGATAAAAATTAGTATTGAATCTCCTATATTCGGTTTCCACTAAATTGAGCTTCGTGTGTTTGAATGATATAATTTGGCTTTTTTTAAATAAGGATTATGAAAGCTACCTCTTCCTCCCGGCACTGGCCGGAAGGACTTTTTTTTTTTTCTTGTGTAACAAAATTGAAGATCAACTAATTGAAAACTGACAATTTGCATTTTACACTTGCAAAAATAAATTATAGGATTTAGTATTAAGTTTCAAGAAAATTTTATGCTTTATACAACAAAATTTTGAAAGATGAAATAACTTTTTTTATTGAAAAATTTTAACATAAAAGTAAGTTTGTCGGCTTTTTCATTCCCTAACTTGCTGTACCGTTTAAACTGAAGATAACTAAAACCAGAAAAGCTTCTTTATAATAAAGCTGTAAATAACTTATTGTCTAACTGAGGCAGTTTATTTTTCAATAGCTGCTTTAAGAAAATATTATTCCTCATAAATATGGGTTCTACATTTAAAAATTTCGCTTATCATAAAGTCACTGCCATAGTAGAAGTTCTTTATCTACTGACACAATAACAGCTGAAAAATTCCTTTAAACTTGTTTTGACTGAAAATATCATACACAATATTTTGAAAATAAGCATCAAGTATACATGAAAATATCAAAAATTATAATATTTTTAAATTATCGGATATATATCCATTGATATATATCACTGAAACCTGTGTATAATGTACATGTAATGTAGTATAATAGTGTTAACTTTTGGTTAAGATTAAGATTTTATATATTAGTCTTTGTGGTAAATGAGATTTTTTTTTTTATTTTAGTACATAATCGATACTACATTGAAGTTCTTTGGAATGACAACAACAAGAAGGCCAAACAGCATGATGGATACAGGATGTTCGTCTTGATATATATTAAGAATCACTGTTTAAGTTGTGTATTGGAAGGCATGTTTTTGGAAATTTATCGATTATGAAACTTCTGCATACCAGAATGAATGTAAAGCAAATGGATAATAGATCGACAATTCAAGATTTTTTATGCTGACTTGTGAAACAGTTTAAACCTGATGTGTTCTAGCAGTAGATGGATGACCTATCGAGTCAAGCTATTATATGTAGTATCCTTATCTCAGGTCAAGGTGGGGACACAGCAGCTTGCATTTTCATTTTTATGTCTTCATTACGATATATTTTGGTTTTGCTTTTGTGTCATATATTAATAGTTTAGCTAAATTTGAAAATTATTTTTCGTGCATATGTTTTATGTATTTAAATATAATTCAGATTTATAAAATCTTTTCTTATTGTTATATTTTTGAAGTATGCAAGTTAGCTGTGCCTTGCGAAACCTGATACGCTACATATTTTTTTAATACTTTTCTGCTCCTCCCACCTTCCGAAGAGCAAGGAGCAAATTTTTCAAAATAGTTCTTTATTATTATTATTTTTTTTGTATGTTCAATGTTTTTTTTAAACTGATATCTTGTTTTTGCACCCACTATTAAAAATGTGCTTATAATCCCTTATATTAGTTACCCATATGGTACTTTGTTTTTTAGTTGGTATAATATATATTTTTTTTTATCCATAGATAGAAGTAAAATATATGCTTATCTAATATGTATGATATTCATTCACTCAGAAACATTTCAAGGCCTTTTAGGGCTTGTGCCTGATTGCTTTTTTGAGAATCTCAATTACAGAAAATGATTTCTCAATTATTATATTTTTTTAGCTTTGATATGCTATTTCTTTCGGGCAGCAATTAAAATGCCTTCCCTGAAAAATAATATTCCGTTACCAGGACCCGACATAGGCTATGGAGGGCCCTGGGGCATCATCCTGGGGGCCCCTCTTCTATCTATCGAATTTTTTTATGAATAATGTAGAAGTGGCTAGTACTAAACTTCATACATATTGTATGTATGCATAAATTTTGTACTCGGTACAGCTTACATCTGGATACAGGGTATCACAAAAAGATGGTCTCACAACTTTAAGAAAAGATACTAGTAGGATAATAGTAGGAAAAATGATAGATTAGTTGACATTAGTATTTCTTTGCAAACTTTTATTTTCCTTATCTACATACGTTATGTCGAAAAGAAAATGCCCCAAATTGACCATAATTAATAGTTTAATGTTACAAGGAAAACGTTAATAAAGAATTTCTTTTGAAAACAATAGAATACTAAGTTGTTATAATGAAATTTTAATCATTAGTTTTCTAATGATATAGTTTGTTTTTGCATGGGTGAAGGGAGTACTGAGACCAGAGAGAGGAAGGGGGACCGCACCTCCTTCCTAAATGTTTGAAAATAGATGAATTTTGGTCACTTCTTTATTAATTTTAATCATTTGGCACCTTTTAATAAAAATCCTGATTAATCTCATAGGGGTTCCTAAAAAGGGGTGCTAGGGGCAGCTGCCCTGCATGCCCCTGCATAAGTTGGGCCCTGTCTGTTACATAAGCCAGCCGTAAAGTGAAGCAAATGTATCATTGTACAGTTAAATACTGATATTATCTACTGCAATTTTTTTAACTTCTAAATATCGCACATTTTCAATTTTTACACCAAAGTATAAGGAAAAAAAAGGACTTTTAAATGCAATTTGTTTGAAAACCTGCATCTCAATTTATTTTTGAGATATTAATTTTTTTGTATTTTTTAAAGCCCTTTCTGTAATGTTTGGCAACTAAAGTACTCTATTTCTGTGGAAAGTAAAGGAAAAATAGTAGATTGCTATATCTTTTTGTTGCTACTTTCTCATAAAAAATTAAAAAATTTTTTTTATTAAAATACGTGCTATGCCAAGAATACCGTCTGCTATAAAAATGTATTTTAAAGTAAATATGTGTGTGTGTGTGTGTTTGTTTTCTACATTTACTCAATTTCTATCAAAAATCTGTAAGAATACAATTTTATTAATCCATGTATAATATTTTCCGAATTATGAAAAAATATAAATGAATGATTTCTGATAAAACATGGAGCTATTATAAACTATATTTAATTTCCAGTATTCGTACAAACAAATAAAAGCTTATAAATCATTAGATACCTGATTTTTTTTTGTTGAGTTTCTTGAATGGCGACATTGCTTTTTGCTGGGATTGCGTATTACTCCGTGATAGTGAGGTCATATGCATACTTTTCTACAGCTGTTGTTTAAGACTGAATCGTAAATCTGGAATTCTTCAGCGGATGCAAATGACATTTTATATAAAATTAAAGCGTGTATTTTAAGTCTTAAAACTGTAATATTACTATGTATATTTATATAGTTTTTTTCATTGGGGGGGGGGGGGGACACTAAATTCTGAAAAAGCAGAATTCCTGTTTTCTAGTTAATATTTTTCATTTGCTTCTTATTATATGAACAATAGTGTAGTAAAATTATTAATTCTGTAGTAAATATAATATATACATACACATAAATATATATCTTTTCGTGCTGGATCTTTTTTCACTGACAAAGTAGGAGGAATAGAAATTCAGATTTAACAGACAAACAAATGTCATGTAATCTGATCTCACAATCAAATTTTTTTAGCATGAAAAATATGGGATGTTCTTCTTATTTATTTATTTTGTTTCAGAGCCTGAGCTTGATGATTTATAATTTAACCCTAAAACATTTTGTGTCATCAGAATCCAAACCCAATACTTGAAAACACATAGTAAAAATTTTTTAATAACATTTTAAAATTGCTTCAAGATTAGTTTTTTTATTTTTCATCTCTGTTGCATAGTAATAAGTATTACATCCTAAATACTCTCACATGATGACTTTTCATGTTTCTGAAAATTTGTTTAAAATAGCAAATATGTTATTTATTTTTATACTCAACCATTGGGAGAAATCTGCAAAAGTTAGGATTTTCATTCTTTTAAAATATCATTGAGCAACTACAGTCGAACCTCATTAGCACGAACACAAATTACTTTTAACACAAACTGTTTCCAGTTATCCCGTCAAGTTGTATAGGCATTTACTCTGATTTTAGTCCTTTTAACTTGAACACACTTAACACGAAATATTGTTTATCACATATTGAGAAGGATCAACCGTTGAAATATTTCCTACTCGTAGCACGAACGAAGCAAGTTTTCCCAACTTTTCGATGCAATTGTACTGAGTTTTCTTTTATTCAAACTCCAAATTTTTTAAAGAATGTTAGTCTCGGAAGGGGAATGTCTTTAGTTTTGATAGCCGCAGACTAGCGGTTCCTCCTTCTGCCAACCCAAAAGGTAAAATTCTATTTTAATAATTGCTTTGAGAGGTGAAAAAAAAAGTATGTAATGCTAATTAAAATAGTTTTCGCAAAGCTATTCACGCATGCTAATTAAACTGAGAGATTGCTGTGGCGGTGATAACTTAGATTCTAATCTGCAAAAATAAATCGTGTTGGCCGCCTGGAGCTTTGGTGGATTTCTTCGGATGTACAGGGTTATTCTAAATGATGGACTCATTTTCAAAAAATTGTATTTATTAAAGTACAAATCCAAAATGAACAAGCTATACCGATGAAAAGAGGTTTTTTTTTTTTTTTTTTTTTAAGACATTATAAATGTTCAATGTGTCCACCATTTGCTGCGCGGCAAACATCTATGCGATAGCCAAACTCGTCCCACACACGAGAAAACATATCTGCTGTTACTGAGGGCACGGCTTTCAAAGCGGTGATGGTTCAGAAGCGGCTGGTAGAAGCAACAGGCCGTGATTTCGTTTCACTGTCAGTTGTGAGTGAGATGGCTACTGTGGAGCACAAGGTTCTCGAGACGAGTTTGGCTATCGCGTAGATGTTTGCTATGCAGCAAATGGTGGGCACATTGAACATTTATGTCATCTTAAAAAAAAACTTTAAAACTTCCTGTTTTCATTGGTATAAAGATTGTTCATTTTAGATTTGTACTTTATTAAATACAATCTTTTGAAAATGGGTCCATCATTTAGAATGACCCTGTAATGTACATACCAGCCAGCTCTTCTTGATAGGACTTCCGCTGAGCGATATCCCACATGTAGGTCTATATTCTTGGTGGATCGATCTTAGGAAACAAAATCAACACCATCAACACAGCAAATTTTGAAGATATGTCTGTATATTTATTCTTGTTATGGGGTATATATAACATTTTTAAAGTATGAATAATGCGAACTACTTTTAACACAAGAAAAAAAAAATTACCTGTGAGTGTTTATGTTAACGAGGTTCGACTGCATAGCAGAAAAGCAGAAAGTTTAGTTTTCCAGTAATTCTAGAAAAGGACTTCAAACAGAAAGCAGTGATGTACAAGGATATACAAGGCATGTCCCATAGTTTCTATATGTTGCTAAAACTGGCCATGCCAATAAAGGCTTCAGAATTGGATATAATATTTCTCCTTATATCCCATAAATAGCAATTCATTTTCCTTTCAAATTGATTTTTAAGGAACTGTAAAACACTTTAAGAAACTTAATCTACCTTTTAGCAGTTATTCAAATGGCAAGTTTTTTTTCTCTCTCTAAGTGAATAACTAAAACTTTTACTTTGTTCCTCAGGTTCAGGCTGAGTCCATCTCATCTCTAGTTTCAAATGTATTTAATCTATTCTTACATATTTTTCTTAAATGCGTTTAATTGTGTAAAGATATACCATCATGGAAATGCCGACACTTTAATACTTATGTATTATTGATTTATTTGGCAAAAAGTTATCATTTGATATATATTTTTTAACACTTTATGTCCAAATTATAAACCAGAAATTTTTTCCTCTTTAATAATTATCTTTGTTAATGTATGAAGATATCCAAAGCAACTTATATAATAATTGATTTTTAGATAGATTTTTAAATAAAACTGATTTAATAAATCAATAGTTTAGTTTTTTTTTTTTTTTTTACAAGATTAATTAACGAAAAACACTGTAATGGAAAGCTCACAATTCTTACAAGAACGATGTAAATAAATGTATTGTGATCCTATCTGTGACGGAGAAGTGTTTTGTAGTTGCAAATTTTTCGTTAAACATTTTGTAATAGGAGGAAAGCTAAATCCATGTAAATGGTTGAGAAAATAACCACATTAAAAAATATTTAGCTTTGACTGTTTTGCTGTACTTACTGAATGTGATTCAGCAAAGTATTTTGTATGAAAACTACCATATGCTTTTGTTAGTAGACAAATTAAATAAATTTTATATTGCATTTTCTTTATTGGAGCTTAAAAATCCCATCAGAGCATAAAGAGTTAAATAATAAATTTTTAATTGATAGTAAATTATGAGATACAGTGGACTCTCTCAAATCCGCAACCCTAAAATCCACACATCATCGCAGATGTAAACAATGAAACTTTCAATTCAGATGTAGGGACAAAATTACAGAAATTTTTACTTTTATATCATTCCATATGTATTTTTATATGAAATTATCAATAATGTGACTGAACTTGTAGTTTTTCATGATGGAAGTACAAATTTATTTCTGAAAAAAAATCAAGATATTGGTGATATCACTGGTAATTGCAAGCTTTTTTTTCAAATATATTTATGTATTAATCAAGTGTTTTTGGTTATTAAGACTGGCTGAACCTGCAATAAAACTTCCTTACTTTATGATTTTGATGTGAATTAATAGGATACCTTCATGGGGAAAGTTTCATTGAATAATTCGAGGAAAATGTATGTTATCTTTATTATGGCTATTTAATTATACGTTATTATTATTTACTTGAACTTTACTTTTAATAATTTAATCATTTTTAAAATTATTTTAATTTTTATGATTTTAGTTTATTACTTTACTTAATTCTTTTAATATTTTACTGTATTGTAAGCATTCATTATAATTTTGCTTGCATTATTACATTCAAATGACTATTTAAAAAATGTAAACAAAGCAATGACTAGAAATCTGCAAAATTTTAAAATCCACACAACCTCTGGTCCCAAGCTGTGCGGATTTGAGAGGAGTCTACTGTACTTTCATGGAACTATGCTCTAGTAGTAAAAATATTAATATCTGTCTGTATATAAATAATATGTATGTATAAAAGCTTGTTATTACAGGACTTTCTTGGATTCTAAATATTTTTAAATTTAAATTTTAAAAACATACACTGAAATATTCTTCAACAAAGCCAGCTAATTCAAAAACTTCGAATGAATTAGGTTCTTCAACATGAGCCTAATGACTTGCTGCTAAGACAGCACTGAATATCTTGGGGGGGGGGGGGGGGATATCTATGACGAAAATAATTCAAAACATTTTATTCTTTCCCTTTAAAAGTTGTAGATGCATTCTCATTGGTTAATGCAGGCTAATCTTTGATTAAAAATAGATTTTCTTATTCAAAATTGTTATGTAATGTCATCAGTTGTGGAAGATGAAAGGTGTTTATCAGGAATAGCATCCTTGGTTGCTTTCCCTCAGGGTTGCCGGCCGGCTTTTATTGAAAAAAGCCGGTTTTTATTTTTAAAACTTGGTTTACAGCTAATTCGTTTTAAATTTAGATCAATTAATTTTTGATACACTTATAAATATTTTCTACTAAAAAAATTATAAATATCTATTAAATTTTGTCAAATAAATAAGTCTTTATAAATATTAGAAGGCGACTTTGAAGGCATTATGTCTGGACAAAAAAGTTATAAATATTGAAAAGGATATAAGTTAGACTCCAAACTGGTGTTTTGAAATTCTATACTATATAGCTCCACATATACTACACATCTTAAAGATTATATTTAATTGAACAATGGCAAAATGTAATCACATCAAATTGAAAACATTCTTATGTGTCCAATGTCTTCATTATTCAGAAATTGGGTTACTTATTAAACTGTAGATCAATTAAATGTCATTAAAACTAATTAAAAACACTTTAAAATGTGTAGTTTAAAATTACAATGCTTCACTTTATAAAAGCCAATTATGGCCAAAAAAGGCCAATTTTGGCCAAAAAAAGCTGGTTAAAACCAATAAAAGCCACCGGCCTGGCTTTTTTTAATTTTAGCCGTCTTTTTTGCAACCCTGCTTTCCCTTCTTTTCTTGTGAATCCTCCCTTTTGCAGAGCCGCTACAACAACTTTGCAGTCGTTTGACAGGAATCTTTTTATTGTTAAAATAATTTGAATTGAGAGGAGATTCCACCTAGCCAAAAAATAGGCGTTTTTTAAGAATTTGCTTTTTAATGAAAGATTAATAAAATGAAACTGGATTTTTCCCCACTAAACAAGTACATTTTAATCTATTTTAACAATTTATTGTATGTTAAAATATAAAAACTGGTAATAGTATCTATTTCAAAATGCAGGATTGAGCCTCATAGAGTCATCTGACAAAAAAAGAAAAAAATACAATTAATTAGTTATTTAAGCTATTTAAATTTGTAGTGTCATGGGTCCAATTGCATTGAAATTGATCCACAGAAGAAGAAAAAAGGATGCTTCTTTCAAAATCAATCTGCAGATCTTGCATTTTATATGGAAAAAGTATTTAAGTTAATTTTAACATTAAATAGGCTCATGGCTCCCGAAAAATGATTATTGATCAAACATGACTACTTTTTTGATGATCAGTTTGATCATTTGAATGCTATGCTGCATTGCATGATGAAAAATGTGGTTTAAAAAAACTCTATAAATAAACAAAGTACCTGCTTTTCAAAGGACAGTACATAAGTAATTTGAATAATTTAAAATTGTTTCCAGCACATATTCTACACATCTAATGGATGAAAAAAAAAAAAAAAGCTAACAGTGAATAAATAATATAGGGTCAGGTGGGGTAAAATGGGTATAAAATTCACTATTTTTAAATGTTCAGTTAAAATTTTCTCATAAATGTTAAACAATTAAAACTTTTTTTGGTATTTTCTTTACATTGCATATTCTTGGAATGGAAATACACAATTTTTATTTTTTAGGCTACAAAAGTATGTCTATAACAAAACATTTAATAGATGTATGTTTGGTATACCCATTTTACCCCACGCAGGTGAAATGGGTATAGTGTGGGGTAAAATGGGTATATAAAAATTTAACAATGAATACTGTATAAATAGATTTACCAGAGATTATATAATGAAGTAATATGGAAAACAATGTTATATGTAAGTCTTAAAAAATGTTTTTTAAATATGGAATTTATGTTAATAGATAAATGAGAAGTTTTACTATGAATCAAGCTTAGGTGTAAATGAAAACATTTTCTGGCTACACTTTTTTCAACTCGTATTCTCACACTTTTACATTTTAAGTGTTAAAAGTCTATTTATCAAAAGCGTAATGGCCCAGATTATGTAAATGTTGATTCATTTAATGTTTCTATTATCTGCTTTCTTTTTATAATATAATCTATGAGAATGTCCATTGTTACTGTTATGATCATTAGAGCAAAATTTCAGAAAAACTTCCAATTATTTAGTTATAAAATATAATGTGGATAAAATTGAAATAACCAGTTAAATACCTAGCATCATGTTCCACTCCCATTAAATATATATAATAAATAAAAATTTTGTTATAAATTAGGTAGACTCTCATAAAATATATCTAATTTGTAATAAAATTCTGATTTATTATATAGACAAGCAAAATGTTTTTTGTTTCAAATTAGATATATTTTATGTGAGTGAAACACAATGATATTTAACTAGTCATATCAATTTTTATCCTAATAATAAAATAATTGGAAGTATTTCTGAAAAATTGCTCTAATGGTCACAAGAGTAATGAATGAATGTACCCCAGTGTTTTCAGCATCAGGGAAACATAAAACACAACCAATCTTGGACTTTTCCAAGAATTTTACTTCATATGTTTCATCTGCTTCAATAGCCATAGTTTTGCGACTGAATTCTTTGTCTTTTTTCCCAAATATTGGACGTTCAATCATGCATCTACAGATACATCTATTTTTACTTTGGGGATATCTTCCACACATTAAGTTAAATGTCTTCATTTGTTACAACTTCATCTGCTATTGCTTGGACATGCTTATGTTTCAGCTTTGAAGTTTATTCTAAGATTATTTGGAGGTGTGGCAGATTGATAGATGTCGAGAAAGCAAGGATGTGTCAAAGTCACACTGCTCTTATTTTTCTCGACATTTCTGATTCTATTTCCCAACTCTTTCAACCATCTCTTCTTAAAATTTCAAATCCTATCAGCACCTGATATGCCATCTAGAAAAGGAATATTTCTAGAAGTGGGCAATGATTTAACTAAATTATATACAATGAATTTCAAGTCTTTCTGATCTTAAGAAAAATGCACTGGGGCTGAAACTAGCCTTTTTTGCATCTGGAACAAACATATATTTTGCACTCTCCCCCCCCTCAGCAAAATATATTTACAAAGAAAATTTTACTAATTTTCTAATAGCCGACTTATTTTAAAATTTAAACTACGTAATACTGACGTAAATATATGTAATACTACATAATCTGCTTTGTTAAATATTGATTCATTAAAATCTTGAAAATGGAATCGAAAAAAAAAATCCGCTTTATACAGGACCCTTATGCCATATCATCCTTAGATTCTTCAATGCTTTGGCATACCCCAGCCAGGATAATTTTAACAATACCGTGCTAAACATTGATTTGAAAAATTGGCAAACAAAATCTTCATTTGGTGCCCGGGACACATGCCCTTTCTGCCCCCCCCCCCCTTAGTTTCGGTCCTGTATGTGCATTATATAAACATTTTACAGTATTTTTTAAACTAATTCTATTCTAATTCCAGTAAAATAAAGAATTTTATTCAGAAAAGTTCTATGCAACACCTTAAAAATACTACAAACGTTAAGCCTAACACTATACCCATTTTATCCCATTTATAAGATTTAAGATAAAACAATAAAAACAAAAGACATTTTCTTGATTGTAATTTGGAAAAGTATTAGAAGTGCTTAATGAACAAAATGAGATCAAATAAATGAGTTTATATCAGATATTATGAGATGCAGGAAGAAGTTTATTCAGACCATATGTGTCATGAAATTGTCCTCAAACGGTTTTACTGTTGCCACTCAAATAGAAAAAACTATAAAAACAAAAATAAAGTAGGAGAAGAAAGCTTAAACTTCAAGCAATCATACATAATTTTGAAAACTATAAATATCTTAAAAATGTTTTAAAAAATTAAACAATATTTTTTGACTACCCATTTTACCCCACCTGACCCTAACTTGTAATTTTCCAATTGACTGAAAAAGTGTCCAGGCCAGGATTTAAATCGGGGACCTATGGCTTAAGCTGCAATGCTCTGCCAACTGAGCTATCCTGGACAAATCTCACTGCCACAAATCACTCAACCTTTTTGATAATGCTATCTGGTCGGTTATCTGAAACAGCTCAGCAGGATAAATCACAGGTAATGGGACTCCAAGAAATGTTGGATATGTAATTGCACTTTATTTAATTTAACGCAATTATTCTAATTGGTAATTAAATCGAATGAGTTGTAATATTTTCCAACTGAGTGAAAAAGTGGATCAAAGGTCAAGATTTAAATCAGGGATCTCTGGCTTAAGCTGCCAATGCTCTGCCAGCCAGATTTGTCCAGGATAGCACAGCTGGCAGAGCATTGGCAGCTTATACCAAAGGTCCCTGGTTGAAATCCTGGACAGCACAGCTGGCAGAGCATTGACAGCTTATACCAAAGTGTCCCTGGTTGAAATCCTGGACTAGACACTTTTTCACTCAGTTGGAAAATTACAACTCGTATGATTTATTTCCCAATTAGAATAATTGTCTTGAAGAATAAATAGAAATGGAAATGTAGATTTTTTAGGATCCAACAAAGTGAATCTCCTCTTGGGTTTTTATTAAAGTAAGTACATATAATATTTTTAAATGTTAAAACAAAATTTCTAGAACTTTTTCCATATACAAAGTGGTGCATTAATTTTTTTTTTCCCTCCAGATTTGTGAATATATCTAGCTTCACCACTCATTCTTTGAGTACGTTATAAAATGCAAATAGTATCACAAAAACTTTTACATCTGTTTCTACTAATCAAAGCTTTTTCTTGTACACAACATTATTAATTTCCATTTTCTCTGATTTATTTACCAAGTTTGCATCATTGAATAATAGGTAGAAAGTTTAGTCTTTGTATTTGCAGTAAGAAAGTCTAGTAAATATGATGTCCTATTCGCATGGTCCTTGCAAAATAATTTATTATTATGGATGAAATCCATGTCATTTTCCCTGCCAGAACCCTCCCACACTTCCCAGATGAGTGCATCAATTACGACAGTAATTTGTTTGAGGTTTATTGGATGCTTTATTAGGATTATGTGAGACTAACATAGCTTTCAAAAATGTTTCATCAAGTGTATACTAAAAATCTTGAAATAATGCACTAAATACTAATACAGTATGGAACCATTTATCCGGAAACCAGTTAACCGAGAAACCAGTTATCCGGAATGATATTTCTGATAGACTGATTTCAGAATCTTTGCAGAAAAAGGTGTCATATACTGCCAGTTTGACATAGGCTTTGCTTGAAACAATTGTTTAATTTGATGTCAATACCTAGTATTTGAAATGAAAACATATTTAGTTGTATTTTAGATGTTTTAATTTTTATGCAGAGGAAACAGGAGAATTTTTGTTCCTAAGATTACCCTTATAGGGTATTCCCATAAATTACCTTCTTTTAAAATCTGGTTAACTTTTGATCTTTCTTGCATTGATTTTTAATCCAAGTAATCTAATAATTTAAAATGAGAAATAATGTCACAACCACACATATTCCACAAAACATATCAAATGGATGCTGCTTTAATGCACAACCAGTTAACCAGAAAAACCAGTTATCTGGAATACATCTGACCCCAAGCATTCCGGATAAATGGTTCTGTACTACTTGAAATAATGTACTAAAAAATCGTAGTATGGGTCCTGTCTGATTACATTCAAAAATAAAGATTAGTAAACATGATTTCATATCTACATAATCATTCTAAAATATTTTATTTTGTTGGATAAAGATGATCTTTTCCTTTGAAAATGATTGCGTTTTCACCATCTGAAACATTCTGCATCCATAGTTTTTGTCATCATTTAACACAATTGCTTCAAATATTTGAGTTTTAGGAATTCCAATATAATTTTTTTAAGTAAGATATCATTTTTACTGGTAAACGAATACTTCTGATTCATGGATTATGATCAGACAAATTGAATTTTAGGTTATAAATAGTGTGTTCATTTACCTGAAAGGTTAAATTGTTTAATTAATTAATCAATATTGTTTATATTTGCCCTGTCTAGAATTTTTTGCGCATGGAATTGACTGGATGGAAACTAATTTCTGCATAATTACAAATTTATAAAACAAAACACTTTTTAGCTATTAAAGTTAATGTAATTTTCTTAAATAACCCATAATCTAACATCTAACACTTATTTATTTTAGTTTATTTATTGTTCTAAACGGCTGATAACAATTACATTTCTAGATTACAATGTTTGGCATATTTTAAACTATTTTTTCACATATTTGTTTTTATCTATGTAATTAAATAAAATTGCTCTACATAAATCAGCCAACATATTTAAATAAAAAAGTTATATTAACAGCTAATTAATTATGGAAGTTGATGAAAATGACGTGATGCATATAATACTCTCAATGCACTAATTTGGCTGTTTTCTGCACTGTATTTCTTTAGAAAATTTTACCATTTTAATAATTATGTCATAGTCACATGACAAAATATAAGTGTAAGAATAGAATCACAAAAGTAGAGTTTGCAAAATGTGTAACAACACATGCAAGGAATGGGGCTTTGGGTGCATTATTGATTGGCCACCGCCATAGTATATAAAAGTTATTGCAAACCGTATTTTGTCCATGTAATTTTATAGTTGTGAAATTTTATTATGGATAAATTTAATGTATGGTAGCTTGCTTGTACATTCTTCATGCTTTGATTGTTATTTATTTATTTTTCAGTGCTTGTCTAATATCCCTGCTAATAATGACATTAATGAATTTGAGAAATCCTAAAAAGAAATTGAAGCAATATTATGCATGATCCTTTCATTCAAGATCATATCGAAGGTATAATTTTTAAAAATAGATTTTTTTAATTTGTTAAAATTATTGCTATGTTAAGGTCCTTTAATTTTGTTTTTTTAACTTCAATGTTTTCCAAATATAGTCTACCTCTTGTAACCATTCAGAGGAAAACTATTCTACAAAATTTTGGCATATTTTCACCAATCATTACCCCCCCCCCCCCCAAATCTCCCAAAATCCAAAATCTTCCTTTCAAATGTTGATGCACCAAAGCTCTCAGCAGCTCAGCTTCGGTACTTTGCTTTTAATGAATATTTAAATATTGGTCGAAATTCACCGGAGCTCAGGAATACTACTCTCTGGAGCCTAGAGGAACAGTGTTTCTGAAAAACCAAAGCCTAAATTAGATATTCCTTTCCTCCCATCCCTAATCTCATGTGCTCATTCTTACCAAAGCACTTACATATGTGACGTAGTGTGTAACACAAGTAGAGTATACTTCCATCTAGCCTCGCAAGTATACCTCATTGGTTTACTGTCTCAATGGTTTCTGAATAGCGATGAGGAGTGCCAGAATTAATCACAACTGCATCTGCCATTTTTACTTGCTGCTTTTTATTCATGTTTTTTAAATATTCTCTGATCAACTTTCTTGCATTATGAAGTGCTTAATTTGCACTGAAGTTTAAAGAAGCTCAGCGCTAGTACTTCTTTATTTTTAGTGAACATCTAAATATTAATTGGAGTCCACACTGCTTATAAATACTATTCATTGAAGCCCACTAGTTGATACAGAGAAATCCTCGTTGAGTAGGATTTTCTGAAAACTCCCCACTCCAGATTTTAATATTTTTGCTCTGTTCATTTACTAGTTTAGATATTATATATATGTTGGAAGGTTATATATAAAAAGTTAATTTATTGATGACTTGAATAACTAGAAATTGAAATAACAACACATAAACTTTAATATAATTCTATAAAGATAATCTTACAATGCCGGTAGCTTCTTCAAATATATTACATTTCTCACTTTAAACATATAATGCACTTTCTTTCGAACAGTCCGATTAGGCCTAACATTGCCCTTATTGGCACGTCGTGACATATGTTGACGCTTCATGAACCGTATAATTTAATAGGCTGACTCTTTTCTAATTTTGAATATCTTCAAACCTTGATCTCATGATCGTGAATTTTCATAACTCATGCTTTCAAATCATGGATAATAAAAATACCAGAGTGTCAGTTAATTTGCTGATCATGCATGTCATAAAGCAAATAAAGTATGTTTAAATTCAAATCCTACAAATCGGTCATCCTGACATTATTGCGTCTTGACATCAGCATCTTGGCTTACTATTTTTTTCTGCTTAAACAGCTAAACTTTTAAGACTTTTATATATTTTTCTTTCCCATAAAATTTTGATTGCATGTTCAATACTTACACATGTACTTAATCTATCTGACTTATTCAGGAGTTTAACCCATATGCTTCATGTATTCAGCCCCGGTTGACGTCTTTTCTGAACCTTCATGATGTCCTACTTTCTCTATTTTATACCGATCATGATTCTTGACTGCAGTTATCTCATATGGCCCCAAATATTTTTCTTTAAGTTTGATGGCATTGCCAAATTGCATCCTCTTTATGGTGACGATATCTCCTACTTTGTATTTTCATGACTGTTTTCTTCTTATACTTTGAGTATATTTTTCTTTGCTCCTTCTCTCATGGCTTTGCGCTCTTCCATAATACTTTTGGTATATTCTTCTTCCAAAATCTTCTTGTTGTTTTGCATGTCACTGTCCTTCATTTTAACTCCTGTCATTAATTCAAAGGGACTATAATTAGTGCTTCATGTTACTGTGCTATTGAAAATCCTTTGTAATTTTGGTACATACTTATACAACTTGGATTCGTCATCACTAGACATTTTTGACAAAACGGATATCATCACTCTGTGTATTCTTTTCACCTGTCCATTTCCTCTTGGCATCCCAGTTGTTATTTTTAGAGGCTCAATTCCTTGAACTCGCTTTCAGTAAAAGCTTTTCCTTTATCGGTTATGATTCTGGCTGTGTTCCCGAAAGTTGTTTGTTGTAGTTCCAATTTATTTATTACTTCCTTGGCCGACTTTGATTTCACTGGATAAAACCATACGAACTTTGTAAATGCATCTACTACGGTGAAAATATATTGATATTTTTTATTTGTGAGAGATAATGGACCTACTGTCTGACCGAGATAAGAAAGACTCTGGACTCAATCTCGGCTTGGTTCTGTTTTCAGGGTAACTGGTCAGTCAACTTTATTTTAGAGGAGTCCGGCGTTTTCTTTTCTTTCCAATTCCTCCCCTTCAATTGGTCATTCTGAGAATAATTTTGTATATAAATTTGTATATACTTCAGAATTTTTTATTACACTAAAATTCTGATTAAGATGATGTCAAACTTTAAGAAGGGAAAGGTACTTCATTCTCAAGTGCAGGAAATTATTCATATTTTTTCCCAATTTTTCACCGCTGAAGCTGCTGCAAAGTCATTGTCTTTGCCCATTACACAAGCATGCAAAAGAACTGCTGCAGTGACTGGCATTTCTGAGTCAACTGTCAAGAAAATAAAACTAGAATCTTTGGATGCAAATGGAGATAGGAGTTTTTCTTCTCCTGGTAAGCACCGTAAGAAACCATCTCATTTAAAATATGAGAATGATGATTGTGACAAATGTGTTATAAGGCAGACAGTCCAAGACTTTTATACCAAGCATCAAAAAGTGTCTTCTATTTCGAAACTTCTTCCCTTATTGAGAGAAAGAATCAAAAAAGAAACTTTACAGCTAATTCTACATTCGATGAATTTCCATTGGGAAAAAATGTATCGGTAAACGAAAAATTTTTGTTGAGAGACCGAATATTGTTTTCTGGAGAAATCTATATTTGCAAACAATGAAACAACACAGATCGAATATCCGTTCCATTGTTTTCATTGATGAAAATTGGGTGGACAGCAACATAACATTTAAAAAATTTTGGCAAGACGTTTCAACGACAAGAATCCATGTCGATAACAATTCAAAAAATCGGCTAATTGTTGTCCATGCTAGTTCTTCAGATGGTTTTATACCAGGAGCAGAATTAGTATATAAAGCTTGTACTACTACTGGAGATTACCACGGGCAAATGAACTCCGTGAATTTTGAAAAATTCATCAAGGAGAAATTATTGCCAAATTTGAAACCTAATAGCATCATTGTCATGGATAACGCTCCATATCATTAAATAAAACTCAATCCTGTGCCCACAAAATATGCCCCAAAAAATGAAATGATAAAATGGCTGGACGAAAACAATGTACAAGTATGAGAAAAGCAGAATTATTTGATCTAATATCAAATAATATGCCTAAAACAACATAACTAAAAAAACTAAACTCTGTGGCTATACAATCCAAGAAGGATCTGGGCCGACAGTGCCCATCTCTGTTTTCTTGACCCTGGGGCCTGAGGTGCTATGCAGCATGCGTCCCAGCCAGGTGGTCAACCTAATGCAAGACCCTCGATGTTTAGTTCCCAAGCAAGCTTGGTACTCATTTTATTGACCCCAGAGGGATGAAAGGCTGAGTGAACCTTGCCCAGTCGGGTGTCGAACTCTCGACCTGCGGTGCGGCAGACAGGCGTGCTGACCACTACACTGCTGGGCTTGCCTAAAAGAACCACTTACAAAATTAATTCTCTATTAGAAAATGAAGGCTATGATGTTGTGAGACTGCCTCCTTATCACTGTGACTTAAATGCCATTGAATATGTATTGGCATCGGTAAAGTTGTATGTAAAAGAGAGAAACGTGACAGGAGAACTGTCTTCAAAATCTGCAATCGCTCTTAAAAGATGCTCTTTCCAAAGTAGATAAGAATGAGTGGGCAGAGCACTGTAAACATGTAAAGAAGATTGAAGATGATTATTGGGAAAAAGATGGACTCATAGAAGAATTGGTGGATGATTGCGTCATTGAAGTTGCATCCAGTGACTCTGATTTAGATGTCAACAATGAATGAAGTTACACTGAGAGTAACTCCAATTCAGAGTAAAAAGTTGTTATTAATAATAACTTTTTACTCTAAATCAAAGTTTTTTTTTTTAGGGTTCCGTACTTAAAAAGTAAAAACGGAACCATTATAAGATGACTCCTGTGTCTGTCGGTCTGTCACAGCCATTTTACTCGTAAACTATGGAACGTGGAAAGTTCAAATTCGGGGAAGTAATAAAGACCATTGACCCACATATTTTCAGATTAATAAACATTCATAAATATATTTAGTAAAAAAGTAGCTAATTATGCTACTTGAAAAAAAAAATCTTTTCTTTGTATATCATGTGGGGTATCCTGTGAAAGCTTTTGTAACGCTGAACTCAAAATACATTCCTTTTAATTTTAGGTATTATATTTTCAAAGATATTGTTGAAAATGTACCGCAAAAATATGTTCCCCATCTAATTCCGAATCTACTGAAACTAAAATTATGAAAGAATCAGAGGTAGTAGACGTTAATATAAACCTTGCCGGAAAATTATAGCGATTACCCTAGGTCGCATAGTTTTTGAGTAATTAGCATTTTTCTGTTATACACAAATTTCGATTTATGGGAATTCAGAAAAATTGTTGAGCATCGCTGAATATATCGCTGAATGCAAAAGAATAAAAGCATTGTTGATGAGGATTTTCAAAAAAAATCATCAGTAATTAGCCGAGATATTAACCCTTAAAGGTACGGTCAGTTTGGACATACACAAGAACAGGGGCGGCGTACTCTATGCCTAGTTAACAACTTTTAATGATACATATTTGTAATTTAATGTCCAGTAACAGTACAAAAGCAATAAACATCAAATTGTTAAAAACATACTAATTTAAGGGGGTCTCGGGACTCTAAAAAGTGGAAAAAATGAAAAAAAGACCAATTTCAACATTTAATGTCTTAAAATGTATATGATTTTAAAACACAATTTTAATTGGGATGAAAGATATAAGTATGTTCTTTCGTTTCATGTATTTAAGAAAATTGCAAGATACAGAATTAGTATTTATAGGGGGCTCGAAACTGTTAGATACTTGTCGAACAAAAAATTGGCATAACAGTTTACGTGAAGGATTACAAAATAAATATTGCAACTAGAATGAAAATTTTGGTGCTTACTTATACTTCAGATTGTAATAATTTCCCTGAACTTAAATAAATTTGTATTTAAAGCATTTTTAATGCAATGTTGTATTTAGCTAATACAAAATTTTGAAAATTTCAACAGTAAAATCACCTAAAAAAATATTTTTTTGAACAATATAAAGGGAATTTTAGGTTCAGTTTATACAGACTAACATGAAATATATGTTTTGAAAATTTCATGAAAAAATACTCAGAAGTTTTTGAGGTATCCTGCGCGTTATCCCCAAAAAACGCCATTTGGAAAATAATGACTTTAAAGCTTCGGAAACGCGGCTTCAGCTATCTAGCGGGCATAATTCTAAAAGCCAAAACTTCTGTTATAATGGGAATTTCAAGGAAACAATTATATCAAAATATTCAGAAAAGATAGGAGTTTAACATATAAAAAAATTAAAATTTTGAAGCGTTAAGAGTCCTACGACCACTTAATCCTTTCCGGCACAAAGTAATTCTATTTATAAACTTATGAAATAGTGAACTGACACCAGAATTTATAAACGAATTTATTAGATAATGCGAACTTGCTTATTTTCACATACATGATAAAAGGAAAATTTTAATTAAATCTTCTTGGTGCCGTTTGTCTGTTTTGGAATTAAAATTAGGTATCCTTTTTTTAAAGGCATCGCCCTCGAAAGATTTAATTAGAATGAATCGCATAAATACTATGGGATTCGCGATAGTTTGCATTGATTGTATCTCTCAATACGCCTCAAGTGACTTTAAAAGTTAATTAAAAACCTATCTGGAAAAACGCGGCACTGACCAAGGCGGCGTTGCAACTTTGAGACCTCTTTTCGAAGCCCGCGTTCGATTGCGCTTAGCACAATGCCAAATTTAAACTTTGAACAAAGGTTTTGTTTTAGCTACACTGTAGAAATAAAGGTTATTACTACGCTGAATTTAGTTTCATGAAATGCCAAATGAAGTTTAACTATGCACTGCTTTAGGTAGGTAGGTAGTGGGGGGGCTTTGGGACCTATAAGCAGCACGGCTGTTGTCCCAAATGATCCAAACAAACAGAAACGTCAAACATAGACAGCACTAGACGCCTAGCTAGAAGCAATCAATACTATGGATAAACCGTAGCGTAGAGTTACGAAAAACACTCGACGAACAAAACTTTTTGATAAAGCAACCAAATGAACGAAAACACTCATCGCTCAAATCAAAACCCGCCCAACAACTCCTGCGTTGAGCGTGGTACCTGACACAAGAAAACAAAATATGCTCCAAGGAGTTTAAAACACCACACGCACGGCAGTTGCCGTCCGCAACCAAGTTAAAGCGAGCTAAAATCTCCGGGGTAATAAGCATCCTGCAGAGGAGACGAGACACAATCACATCATCTCTACGATTATGAACCCAACACCGAGAGTGATTTACATTGGGGATATCCCCATAAGAAGCATAATACTTGCAAGTACGGTAGGAGTGCTCACCCTGCAGCAGAACACTGTGAGAGAACCTACGGATAGTATCTTCTGGCGAGGTCCAATCAATCAGAGGGTCAGATACAGAAACACTTTTGGCAAGGCCATCGGCCCTTTCATTGAGGGGGATACCACGGTGTCCCGGAACCCAGTAAAAGGAAAGGTGAATGGAGAAATGCTGCATCCGAACAATTTTATTGTGGAGCCAAAGGATAACTCTGGGAGACTTCAGATTAGCGGACTGGAGAGCCAAAAGGACCGACAAGCTGTCTGTTAAAATCACCACGGGACGAGATAACGAGATCAATTCGTCGAGAGCCACACCTATTGCGAGAGCTTCCGCTGTGAAGACGGAGTTGACATGCTGCACCCTATAGCCAAAGTGGTGTGAGGAAGTGCAGCCTGCAATCGAAGTGAGGGAATCTGTCTTTGAGGCATCGGTGGCAATAATATCCCACGAGTCAGTAAAGTTCTGGAAATAATCAGCAAACATCGGGGCAATGATGCTAGCATCAAGGTCCGTACGCTGAAAAGGAAGATCAGAGGTGAAAAATTGCACTGCGTTTGAGTCAAGAGAAAGAGGAACTTGGAAGCTGATGAGGAAATCCAGATCAATGCCCAGACCGGCAAAAAATTCAGAAACATGAGAAAGATGATTTCCTGGTGAGACCAGGATATCCTCACAAGAGTCCAAGAGAGGAGACCAGCTGCCAAGGGCAAGATGCTTCACCCAGAAGCCGAAAGCCAGAACCCTGATTCTGTCAGCTAGGAGACAAACCCCAGCATGCTTGAGAAGAAGAATATTAGGCGTCCACTTCGGGAGCCCCAGAGCAACCCGTAACGCACTCGTCTGTATCACTTCGAGCATCTTCAGTAGCGAAGGACTAGCAGCCGTGAGAAGAGCAGCTCCATATTCGATGATACTACAAATAGAAGAGAGGGCCAACGTCCGCAGATGATGTGAACGAGCCCCATACCTTTTGTGGGCAAGAGCTTTTAAGATGTTGATCCTTTTAAAGCATTTCGTCCGGAGGTATTCTACATGCTTCCGGAAGCCTCCACGACGGGCAAAAAGGAAACCTAGGAACTTTAGAACGGGGCACCACTCGATGAGTCCACCGTTCACGCTGAAGTGGAAATCACAGACCGCTCTCCGTCTCGAGAGATTAATCGAATGGCATTTGTCAGCCCGGATGGAAAGTTTCCAATAGGAACACCACACCATTATAAGTCGAAGAGCCTCTTGGAGTTTGGCTCTACAGGTATCCAAACAATCATTCACACAGTAGATAAAGATGTCGTCTGCATAGATGAGGAACTTGATGCCCAGGCCCACCAGGACCTCATAAAAATCTGCCATGAAAATTGTAAAAAGGATGGGACTCAAAACCGCCCCCTGGGGAACACCTCTACCAATAGTTCGGGAGGAAGACACGTGACCCCTCCACGCAACCTTGACGACTCTAGTAGAAAGAAAGCGATGAATCCACCGAAGCATCCGTCCTGTGATGCCCACCTGGGCACATTTATAAATAAGTCCATCAATGTAGACGGAGTCATAGGCTGAATGTAAATCCAAAGAGACGCCCAAAATATATTTCTTCGCCTTTTTGGCAGACGTGATATCATGCTGAAGAATCGCTAACGCCGTATGGCAATCCCGGAAGGGAAGAAATCCAAGGTGCCTAGGGACCAAGGTTTTATGGCAGAGCAGGTGGTGCACCATCCTTCTGGCAATCATCCGCTCACAGATTTTACCCGTTACCGAGGTTAAGGCAATCGGACGGTATGAAGAAATATGATGTCTCGGCTTGTCGGGCTTCAGAATTGGGAGAATGGTCGCCGACGTCCAGCTTGAGGGAATGTCCCCTGAGCACCAAATGCTGTTGTACATACTCAACAAGCAATCTAGAGAGTGATCGTTTAGCCCCTTGAACAGGGCCGCACTAATCCTGTCCTCCCCAGGAGTAGAAATTCTCGTTCTTCCAATGGCCATCTTTAGCTCTGAGATCGTGAACAGACAGTTGAGCGACTCATTACACTCATCACCATAAGTAAATGGGATTGGCTCGTGGCAGCTTCCCTCACCAAAGTGATCTGCAAAGGCTTCAGCTTGGGCCACCGCATCAGCAGAAAACGAGTCAGGCAGTTGTAAGTAGAGGTGGGAATCCAGAGAAGAGCTGGACCGAGATTTGAGGTTACGAAAAATTTTGTATAAAAGGCCAGGGTCGTTCGCATTACAGCAAATGGAGTCCCAGTACCGACGCTTGGCTTCCCTGACCACCTGGCGGAGCTTGGCCGAGAACCTTTTATATTTCATCCAGTGATCCACAGAAGTTAGTTGACGAGCTCTTCGCAGATGGAACTTTTTCTGTTTGCTGAGGGTGCTGCAACGCGCATTCCACCACACAGGGAGGCGTTTCAGAGACTTAACACAGGCTGTACTGTGATTCGACATGGCACCACGAACCAAGGTCTGGAACGAAGACGGCTGGATGTCGGTAGCCAAATGTAGGCTGGAGTTAACTTCCTGGGCGATGCGGGCCCAGTTGTAAAGAATGGGGCCGGGACGCAGAGAAGGATTAAGCTCTACAGAAATAACAATGGGGAAGTGATCGCTGTCGAAAAGGTCATCCTCAACGACGATCGAGGAGCAAGTAAGAAGCCCAGAAGAACAGATCGAAAGATCAATTAACGAAGTAACCCCACCAGGGGCCACATGGGTAGGAGCAGAATAGTTCATTAAGCAGAAGGGGCTATCAGAAAGCCAGTCCACCAAGCGCACGCTGGCCCGCGAGGACACCGGGGATCCCCACAGCGGGTGATGAAGATTAAAATCTCCCAAGATAAGCGAGTGACCAGAAAGATCACGGCAAACCTTCAAAAGATCGTCAACCACCAACCCAGATGAGGAGTAAACGTTGATAATGTTGAGACAGGAAGAACCAAGGGAAATGCGGACGCCTAAGAATTCGTTAGCTGAGCCCAAGTTATCGAAACACAACCTTGTAGATGACCAAGCAGAGTTCACCGCCAAAGCCAGACCACCACCGGCCCGACCGACTCTGTCTTGACGGTAGATCACTTTGCCCGACACCGACAGAGGCTTCCCGGGTGAAAGAAAAGTTTCCTGGAGAACCAAGACATCCGACGACAAGAAAGGTTCAAGCTGGAGGAAGGGGAGCTTGTTGGAGATACCGCGGCAATTCCACTGAAGCACACTAATACCCATAAGAGACAGAAAAAAGAAAAACAATCAAACACAAAACAAAAATCAAGAACCTGCCCCCTGCAGGAACACTCACCCAAAACACAAGAGAAAAACAAAAACTTTTTTTTTTTTTTTTTTTTTTTTTTAACCCCCCTTACCATGCACGTAGGCACGTTTCCGCTCCGGGGATTTGTCACTGAGTTTAGCCATACAGTTCATAATAATATTACTCAGAGCACTGATAGTTTCTAGAATTTTTGCAGACTGCTTTTCTGAATGATCCACTAGAATCTTTAACATGTTATTCGTCCTGATCTCAATAGCTTTTTTTACTTCATCTTGGTCGGGTTTTTTAACACTGGTTTTCTGTGCATATGTTTCAGAATTCGCCCTCGTCGAAAATTTTCGTCGAGCTTCAGTAAAAGATAGGAAATTTCCACTTTTGAAGCGGAGAAAATCCATTTCTCTCAAGCGGGTGGGGCACTGGAGATAATCTGACCTGTGGCCCCCCCCACAGTTCACACATTTGACTTCTAGCGTGCACGGACCAGTATGCTTTTGGCCACACGTGGCGCAGATATTCTCGGACTGACATTTTCCGGTTGCATGGTTAAATTTGAAGCAACGTACACATTGCCTTGGTCTATCGATAAACTGACGGATCTTCTGAAGAGTGAACCATAACTTAATTTCAGTCGGTATAGCAATACCAAGCGAGGTAATTAAAACTGGGGAAACAGTACTAGGTGAATCTTTCTTAATAAATCGTCGCATTTCTAAGATCTGCACATTGTTATTGATCATTATCTCCTGGCCCACCTCCTCTAGGGGGATGTCGACAGGTACGTTGAACACCAAGAAGCGATTCGAAATGTTCTCCCAAATCACTCTATGTTTAACTGTAACCCCCAAAAAGTTCGTAACCTGACAGATGTCAACAGCACAGTTGACGTCTTTCGTGCTAATAAGTAGACTGCCTGTACGTGTGTGACGGACATTCTCTATATGATTAGCATGAGGAATTGTCTTTTTAATCTCTACTTGCACAGCTCTAGGATCTCTATTTGGAATAGATTTTGAGTCTGTACTTTGTAAAAAAATATTGAAACACTTACCGCCATTCTCGGCAGCCATTGAAAGAAGCAGCTCTGTGGAAGCAGTGGACCGCGCCACATTTTTATTATCGCTGTCACATGTCAAGAAGTTTTCTACCCCGTTTTTCTTGTCGCTGTCACATGAGGTACTTTCTTCACATTCCACCATATCAACATTGACAACAGAAGAATCCGCTGTTCCATCAATATCCACAATCTTAAATTCAGAACAAGCCATAACACTGTCCAGTGACATAATCAGCAAAAAGTAGAGGTAAACAAACCGTAAATAAAACTATTACACCTACCAAACACCCACCAAATCACCAATAAGATAGTTCACTAATAACCACCACGAAAAGAGAGAAAAAATAAACACCTTACTTCGAACCACAACAACGTAAAAGCAAAAGCTTCACCGAAAAGAAAGCTAATACCGCCGGCTGCAAAACGGTCACCGCCCCCCCACGTGTAGAAGGAGGGAGCACCTCGCACAGCCAACCTCCAACGAACAACAGCCAGCTTTTTCGTCTCTTTCATGCACTGCTTTTATTGTCAGTACCGAATTAAGTTCATCATAAACAGATTAGGATAATATTAAAAAAAGAGTTATACTGAATAGCTATATTTGATATTATTTAAGTTCCATATCTCTTTGAACTTTCATGGTATACCCATTTACACTTTTCTAATATACAGTTATACCCAACCCTACGTTGTTCAGTTTTTTACAAAGTCGTAGTATACTTTTAGCAACTTTATATATATATATATATATATATAATACAAATTTATATATTTTTTCTATGGAACCCTCTGTGCGCGAGTAATGCTCGCACTTGACTGTTTATTTTTTTTTTAACATGAAAATTTAGTGACTTATTAATAATTTTCATGTTAAAAACTTTTAAACACACCAGTGCTGTGAGTACACTGCCTGGGTAAAATGTGAAGGGAAGTTGAAAGTAAATACACACTATTGCTGCTAGCATGAGTGGCAGTTTAGCTTATTTGTTTCAAGATTTCATAAATGAGCACTTCTTCCATCCATAATTTATCGAAACAACAGTTTCGTACTCAGGATTTAATTTAGGAGAACGAGCGGGAGGGACTTAAATTTCAATAATGTTCTCAATTTTGCGAAAACTTTTGGGTTATGCTGACTTCATAAGAAACACTACCTATTGCATTCTCCCCTATGTTGTAATTTCTGAAAAACTTTTGCAGATCTACACCGAAAATTCATAACTTCATCAATTCTCAAGATATCAAATCCACTTAAATTTATTATAAATATTCCTAATATTATCTACAACTTTTATATTGACAATTTTTTGATAAGACCAACTGTTACCGGAAAAAATAATTAAAAACAAAAAAAAGAGGGCAGGTTAAAGAAGAAAAAATTCATAACTTTGTCAATTCACGAGATATCAAATCCACTTAAATTTATTATAAATCTTCTTAATATTATCTACAACTTTTATATAACAGATTTTTGATAGGACCAAGTTTTATAGCAAAAAAGAAATAAAAATAAAATAAATGAAAAAAAATGTATAGGGGTTGAAGAAAAAATTATCGTATTAATACGATTCTGATAAAAAACCAGCTCTTACAGAAAAAAGAAATTAAAAACTCGTCAAAAGCCACGGGATAAAATTGTTAAACTGTGTTTATCTCTAATCTTGATTTTGTTTTTGTTGGAGAAATTTACTTAACTTCGAAATCTACCTCCACCTGTAGGCCGAGTCAGAGGGACTTTTTTTTTCAAACATAAAGACATAAAATTGACAGGGCTGACTATTAAAGTAATTTGGAATCAAAAATGTTTGTCGTTTTTTCGTTAAATAAATTAGTCATTGAGTCATAAGCAATTTTTATCACCTGACGACTTGTTCTTCTCCTTTCTCCCTCTATGACATCCGAAAATTCGGTTCAAAAGGCAAACTTTGGTAGCATTTATTTTTTTATGTTAATGTGTTTAAACGTATGGTGGGGAGGGAGGAGGGGAATCCTGGCAAAAAGCTCTTCATTTAGTTTGTTTTATAATTATAATATCCATGTAAAAAAAACATGTTTTAGGATTCCGACCACAGTCTACTGTTCTAAATTCTTGTCTAAAATCTTCCTGTATTACGAACTGCCAGTGCCTGCGTCTGTAGAAGATGCTTTTAATTTTGATTTTTATATTCCTTTTTTGCTCTGTGGCAGTGTTATATAACAATAATCGTGATTACATATCTTGAAATATGAGTTGATTATATTTTGTTAAAAAAAAAAAAAAAAAACTAGTGATTTAATAATTGACAAAGTGTTTCCAAAGATTGTAGTGGACACATGGCATGTGGAAACCTGCACAAAGAAAAACACAAATAAAAATGCATACACTTATTTCAAAGATTTATAAAATGGTGGATACTTCATTGCAAAATTAAAGGAAAACTGAAAATAAATAACGTAGTTGAGTATGTATAACGAAAATAAAATATAAAGGCTCTCTGTATTAGTTTGAAAAACGGATAAAAATTAATAAGAACTTTTATTTGAAAATTATAACTTGATATTGTGTTTGTGAGAAAAGTCAAATTTATAAGGAAAAAAAATCATTGCAATACTTTTTATTTAATAATTTGAAATATTTTCCTTCATTTAAAAATCGCTAAATGAAATCGAAATGACATCTGCCTTTTCCCATCTACATGAACTCTGGTGAATATTTAACCAATTCATTTTTTAATTTCACTCTATCCCCCAAATTTCCTGTTAAGATTATGCTTGAATTCTGGAAACTTTTTTTTTATCACCAAGTGAATGCGCAAACTTTTTCATGAGATAAGGTAAAGAAAAGTGGGAAAAATCTTTAATGACTCTGCCAATTGCAGCAACCTCGTTCCTACTAACAAAGTTCCCTACCTACAAGATTTGGAACCTCCAAAACCAGCAACCCCACTCAGGGTTTTTCTAATCCGAGCCAGACAGTATCTGATTGATGTGATAGGTTTCCAATGGTTTGTCTCCTTTTGGTATAGGGTTTAGAAAATCTTCAGCTTTTCCCTGCTTCCTATTATATAAGATACAATCGACACAGTTCGTGATTACTGTTTCTACTTTCTTCCTTAATCCAGCTTTGTAAAATTCTTGCTTCACTAGATCTTCCGTCTTTAATACAGCAGAGTGTCCTCTTTCATGAATTTTTCGTATAATTTCTCATTGCATCTCTTCCGGCACCACCAACATTTCTTTTCCATTCTCGAATCTGTATAGTACATCATCTTTTACTTAGTAATTATCACACGATCCATTTTTAACAAGCAGCTTGATGCACTGTATGGATTCATCTAGCCTTTGCACTATTGCCATTCTTTTTGTTATTTCTCCTTGCGATCTAGTTATTATTAATACTGATTGTGTTATTGGCTTAATGCATCTACATGTTTCATTCTTGTTGCTGCTCTGTGTTCTATCTCGTAGTCGTACTCTTCGATGAGTAGTGCCCATCTTGCTACTTTAAGTATTAAATCTTTTTTATTTAATGTTTTCTGGAAGGCACCGCAGTCCGTTACAATCTTGAACTTATTTCCCATTAGGTAATTTCTGAATTTTTTTAGAGCTTCTATTATGGCTAATACTTCAAGTTCATAGCTTGAATATTTCTCCTGTTGTGGGGAAGTTTTCTTGTTCATGTATTGTAATGGGTGAAATTTTCCATCATCTCCTTTCTATAATAAAAATGTGCAAAATCCTTGGCTGCTTGCATCAGTATGGAGTTCCAGTGTGGATCCTTGTTTATATAATTGAAGAACTGGTTTTTTTGATAATATTCTCTTTAATTCATTGAAAGCTACAAGCTGCTCTCTTTCAAATTTGAAATAATTTTGTTAAACCTAAAAAGGATTGTAATTGTTTTGTTGTAGCTGGTTTAGGTAAATTTTGCACAGCCTTTGTTTTCGCTTCGGACAGTTTTATTGTCCCATTTTCTATTATGTAACCCAAGAACTCTATGTTCTTTTTAAGAAATTGGCATGTTTTGAAGTTAATTTCTAAACCATACGCTGATGCTACTTCTAATACCCATTGCAGCTTCTTTATCCCATCTTCTTCATCATCTGAGAGAATCACAAAATTATCCATATATACAATGATAGTGCCTTCTCGCAGTAAATCTTTGAATACTGTGTTTACATACCTTTGAAATTGATTACCCAATATGCACAATCCGAATGGACAACATAAAAATTTGTATTCCCCTTCATGCGTTACAAAAGTTGCATATTTACGACTGCTTTCTTCAATTTTGACGTGGAAAAAGCCATTTTTGAGATATAGTGTCGTAAAATTTTTGTCTTCTGTAATTTATCAATCACATCCTCAGGTAACAGTAATGGATAGCGATCTTTTAGTATTTTTCGATAATCTATACGTAACCGGTGTGACCATCTTTTTTCTTACTCAGGACTATTGGAGTCATAAAATCTGAGTAATTTCGTCTAATGATTCCATCTTCCAACCACTGTTGTATTTGCTTACTGATGATTTCCTGCTAAACTAGGGATAACCTCCTGGACCGTTCACAGATAGGTTTTTCATCTGCCAAAAGTATTTTCATCTTTAACCCAGTATCTTTTGTCTTATTCAATTTTTATGATTCCATTAATTCTCGTATTTTTTCTCTGTTAGTTAAATTTGTAATATGATTCAAATCCACCTTGGCATTTACACAGTTGATATTAACAATATCTTCCCAACCTCGATTATCATTGTCTATATTTCAAGTAGCTACTTCATCCGTTTTAGAAGGGACTTCATTAATTTTAATGTATCCTACTCATACTGTACTGTCATTTATTATTTTAACATCTTCCATTACTTTTAGCGTCAAGCCTTCGACTGCTTTTCTACCTATTATTAAATCGTAGTCAGTCTCTTGTATCACTTAAAATTTATCTTGTATTTCTATATCATCTACATAGACTTTATGCAAGAAAAAACCTGTTGGCTTAATTGCTTTTCCACCTATGCCCGATTAAAATTTGAATATTCATGTTGTGTTTTACTCCCCATGGTACATTTTCCACTCACGTGACCAGGTTTGCCACATTGAAAACATATTAAAATGCGACTTGTTTCTTCCGTAATTCACATTGTGCCTATTTTCAGCTTGGCATCTTTTCGAATTGCCATAGTCAGCCTCTCTGAATCGTTTATCCTCAAAACTCCCACTCGTATTCCTTACTGATTGTTTATTGCAAGTTTCGTAAATATCTAATTTGTTAACTAAGTCATTTTCTTTTTTTACTAATAGTTCCTCTATGAAATGTGTCTTTGTTTCTGCAGGTAAATTATGCCTAATCTGATTCACTACAATTAATTCCGATAATTCCTCAAAGTTATCTACTTGAAGACCTTCATTCCATTGTTGAAAATGCACCTTGATCTCATAAGCGAAATTGCTCCAATTAGCCGATGGCTTCTTTTTAAATGAGAAAAATTTCAGCCTAAATTCTTTGGCGATAGTTTGTAGCGTTTCAAAAGGATATTTTTTATATAATCATAATCGTGGATTTCGGGTTTGTACTCTCTAGTTATTATGTTAATCACATCTAATGGCATTAGATTAATTAAATAGTTTACCCATTCTTTTTTATCAATGCCCGTTTGTGCCATTTGCCTTTCGTACATAATCAAATATAAACTAATATCATTTGAACTATCATATTTTTTTAAATAATATAATCTAAGCAATTCATATTGCTTACCTGGATTTGTCCTTACATTCCCATCGATGTGTTATCTTGCATTTTCTTGTACTATTATGATATACTATTATGTACTATTATGTAATACTATTTTCCTAATCTCCAACTCTCTTTCGCAAACTTCTTGATCTAAATCTAGTCTCCATTTTCTCTCTTCAATTTCCATTTTCAATTTCTTTTCTTCGATCTCTGCTTGCAATTTCTTTTCTTCAATCTACAATCGCAATTTCTTTTCTTCAAGTTCTGATTGTACTTGTATATGTAATTTCTTCTCTTCAAGCTCAGCTTTTTCTTTTCTAGCTGTCATAATTACTTCTAAGCAATCCTTTATAAAATCTTCGTAGTAATCCTCCCAGCTTTTAATTAGCTTTATTAGTACAGGGATTGTCGGTTTTCTGGTGGTTCAATCCCGCATTCCTCGCAAAGATTTCTTGCATCAATTCTCTTAGCCTTGTTTAGGGTTCCCATATTTATCTTTCAATATTGTACTTGAATAAATACGATCACAGTTTTTACGCTTGCCTTGCTAATTCACAATCCAACTTTTGGCACTGGCGATTTACAACAGTTTCGTTTCGATTCATATTTGACTCCTTATTCTGCTGTTAGTTACTTTTCCTTTTAAGATTCCGGTACCGAGCCCCCAATTTTGTAGGAAGATTATATATAAAAAGTTAATTTATTGATGACTTGAATAACTAGACGTTGAAATAACAACACGTAAACATTAATATAATTTTATAAAGATAATCTTTCAATGCTTCGCCGGTAGCTTTTTCAAATGTATTATATTTCTTGCTTAAAACATATAATGCACTTTCTTTTGAACGGTCTGATTAGGCCTAACATTGCCCTTATTGGCACTTCATATGTTGATGCTTCATGAACCATATAATTTAATAGACTGACTCTTTTCTAATTTTGAATATCTCCAAACCTTAATCTCGTGATCGTGAATTTTCATAACTCATGCTTTCAAATCATGGATAATAAAAATACCAGAGCGTCAGTTAATTTGCTGATCATGCATGTCATAAAGAAAATAAAGTATGTTTAAATTCAAATCCTGCATATGTATGCATATAGATATAGTCAAAAGATATAAAAATTTCCTTTCCTGAAGACGAAACTGATTTAGATTTTGAAATAATGTAGGAAATATAAATATGTGGATGGAGAAGTTATCACTTAGTTGTTATTACTGCAGAATGTTAAAGCTCTACTATTTTTGCTAGAAATTAAACCCTGTATATATATATATAATAGAGTTCTAATTATCCAAGTTAATATGGACCAAGCTTACCTCATGAAAACTCAGGTAAATCAAATTTACATAAATGAACACCAACTAAGGAGATAAAATATAAATTTACACATAATTTATTAGTTTTCATGGTACTACTAATAATCCTTATGGTGTTCGCTTCCATTACTTTTATAAAAAGTTGGGAATGAAATTGTTCATCAGAAGAAGTCCTTCATATATTTTTTATTTTATGATAAGCATTTCTTTGCTGCAATATTATGCCGTTGTCGATTAATGCCATCATAATTGCAGCAGAAGCCTCTTCTTGCTGCTCAATGTATTCAATAACTTTTGCAATCAAATTTAGACATTCTGAATGCACCATTTTCTTCAGATGGATATTGTTTCCATCATCATTGCTCTTTTATTTGTGTTTTTCAGTGATGTCAATGATCATGTCATTTGTAATTTCTTGTAGTTCATTTGTGTTTATCTATTCAGCAAAGTTTCATAAACAGGCAGTCTGTCTGCTAGTCTCAACAAAGATTTATTATCACCAGCTTAATTTTCATCATTTAGCTACTCTGGTGCTATAATTTTCTGTCACAATTTCTTTAGAGCTATTGGTTTAACTTGTTTCTGCTCTTCAGCAATTCAATGCACCACATCTTTCAGTGTTACCTGTTTCAGGCCTCCTATAACTCATTGTTTGTCAAAACTTTCAATCAGCTTTCTTAACAGCTTTTTTCTGAAGTTTCTTTTCAAGTTCTGAAGAACACATCAATCTAACGGCTATATTAGTGAAGTCACATTTGGTGGCAAAAATATGTTTTGATCTCTCCTCTTGCCATTTGCACCTCATATGGATGGCATGGGGATTGTTTAAAAGCAGAAATGTTTTTCTTTTCAACTTCTTACTCTCTAAACATTTTTCCCCTTTAGGAACAAAATGCTCATGAAACGACTTCTTAAAAATTTCAGCACTCATCCGTGCACTTTTTGGATTTCTGTAATATAGATGAAGACTTGAAGTGTTGACTTTCTTGATGTTCTACGCTTCATTGACTTTCAGAGGAGCATGGGTTTTGAACTTCAAACTGTTCATCTTCATACAAATTGTTTATCTTGAGAAGTTTTTGGAATTTTACTCCAAATTTAACTTTTTCAAAATATGCAGACAGCTTTTCACCAGTTATGTTGAGTTGACAAGTTTCATGTTGAGTTTTTTTTCCAGCGATTGAACCATCCAGCACTTTTCAGTAAAAAGGGCTCGTCATAAAATATCTTATGAAAATTCATAGCTTTTGACTGCAGTATCATTTTTTCAATTTGAAAAAAGGACCATAATTTTTTTTACAGTAAATCAGTTAAAGCATAAACTCAGTTAAGTAAAACCCAGGCAATTAAAACTGTATTGTATATCAGATTTTTTTTTTCATCTCTTGCCATTTTTTATAATCAAATTTAAACACAAAAACATGCAAAACAGTTAAATTAGCTAAAATTTCAGTAAGCACTACAGTCAGTTAATTCTAGATTAAATGCATTTTTATTCAATATGTATAAAAATACTAGAAAGTAATTATACTGATGCTCTAGATTAATACTTTTTAAATAATTCACTAATAACCTGTGCACTTTTCAATTCCTAGGCAATTCTCTTTTTCAAACAACATGTTTTAACAATATATAAGTGTATTATGTCAAAAGCCACTTTCGAAACTTTTTGAAAAATACCTCATTCATTGTACCTTTAGTATGTGAAGAAAAAAAAGGTGTTAATATCAGAAATAATATACAGGGTGTTTCACTACCAGACCGACAAACTTTGAGGGGTGATAGTAAACATGAAGACAAACATTATTAAATGGGAAACCATCACACAAACGTCTTCTGTAGGAGCTATGGGCCGTTAAAGTTTAAGGTCCAAAACTTCAAACGATGATAAAAAGCAGAAAAAAGGGTCGATTCGTTTGCGGTTTTCACTAAAATAATTTTTTTTATAGCACGATTTTCTAAAAAAAAATTTTTTTTAAGGTTATGTTAAAAATTATCGATAGAGGGCGCTTTAGACTTTAGAGTAACAAACAACTACTTTTTACTGTTATTTTTTGTATGATCTTAAAATTATTCTAAAGTTTAGACTTTAACTTAAATTTTAAGCCCAAAATCGAAAACATTGGTATCGGGTAACTAGCGAAAATTGAACTGTGAACAGGGTGGGGTGTGGGGGATTTTAAATGCTCATAAACATTGAACAAACTAATCGGTTTTGTTGCAGTTTGCGTGTAGGTCATTCCCTTGGTAATTATTTTATTCAAAATGACGTACAGCTTTGGTGTCCTCATTTTTTGATAGAGGGCGCTTCCGACACATCTCCGTGTTGGAAGTGCCTTTTTTGTGAGTTATGGTTAAAAGGCGCAGAGAAAAAAGCAACAGAAAGAAGCAGAGAAACAGCAACACGTTAATGTGACAGAAAATAGTTTATTTAAAGGTTTTACTACAAAAGGTCAAATGAAAAGTTTTGTGTATGAGATTCCCGTACCTTCAGTTGAAGACCTCGCGGCTCGTATTTCTGTAACTGCCAGAAAGCTATCAGAGATGCCAGGAATCTTCCAGAGCGTCGGGAATTCTATGCGACGCCACTGTCAAGCTTGCCGGACTACTTCTGGTTATAATTTCGAACATCTTTTGTAACAAAACCTTTAAATAAACTGTTTTCTGTCACATTAACGTGGTTCTGTTTCTCTGCTTCTTTCTGTTGCTTTTTAGCAAAGCATCTAAATAAGTAAAGTACTGAAAAAAAGCAGAATTTTAGAAAAAGCCGGCAAAAATTTGATGGCTAACTTCGGCAGTCAATGAGGTTGCAGAAGCACACTGAATCAAATTGCCAAAGAAAAACTGAGGTCAGAGATGTGGATTTTTATGAAACAGTTTTTATTTTTATCCTTCCCCCACATCTTTTTAACATCCTCACCGCCATGAATTGATATATATGTTCACTAAGCTGTAGATTTCACTGCAACAGAAGCATTTTTTAAATTAATTTTGTAATTCTACAGATATAAGGCAGTTTTAAAACATTAAACAATGATTAATACTCTCAAAGATTATATTCCTTTACATAATTAAATTTTTTATATTGTGTTGAAAAAAATATCTTTTTTTTATCATTTAAAAAAAATTAAGCGAAAAAAACATTACAATTTTGCCCATTTGCTCGTTGGTGAGTTAGTTAAGTAAGCATGCAACTATTTTGGCCAGTATTTTTATATAAATGCCACTTTTTTTGCTACTTTTATTTTTCATTGTAGGCTACTAAAGCAACTACTTTTGATGTCATTAGGCAGTGGTAGTCCTGCATGGGAAATATTTAAAATATTAAACTAATAAGGCAGAAACATTCCCTTTAAGTTGAAAATATTTATAATATGTGTAATACCAATTTGGTCTTCCTACTGGCATTTTATTCGAAACATATCCAATTTAATACAAATAACTCATCAGTATTGATATGTGCTGCCAATGTTTTTTATTATTGTAAAAGAATCTGTAATTACTCCTTGACTTTCCAAGTACTGCACTGAATACTGTGCATTAGAATCAGTAGTAATATAAAAATAAATAATTACTTCCTATTTTTACAAAAGTGAATTTTTTCCACTCTTGAACATGACGCCATGTTCTAAAGAAAACTTGTTCCTTCATTCATAAAGCTATAATCTTTTTCTGAAATTATGGTGTAATTCTCAATAGATTTTCATTATATGCAATTTTGTCTAATTTGAATATTTCCTCTAGAATTGTATTTTAATATAACATTTTAAAGTTTTGTGTTTTAAAACCAAGAAAAATAGCACAATATTATTGGCCAGTGGACTTTGATACACAAAATGTATGGCCATTATTTTTAAATAATATTATTATTTTACTATTCTTTTTTCATATAGTTCTTTTGTTATGGTATTGCTTTCATATTTTTCTCATGTTTTATATTATTATTCTTGTATTTTTAAATTTTTACATATAAAGTTCGATCAGGTTGTTTCGAGAGACATATCCCAAACATAGAAAGTTGAGCATAAAAAACTTAACTCTTAAATTTCGTCCCTTAATTTTTACTTCTCAAAATTTAAACTTTAAATTTTATTTTACCAGTAGCAAAATTCAATCCTTGTGTCCTAACAATATTAACTGTAAATTTAACTTTCACATTAACTTTAATAGCCTTAAGCCAATAAAAAAATCAGTCTCAACTAACTTTATATTCTCAAACTTCCGAGGGAGTCCCCCCCCCCCCCCCAGCTGAGTCATGCCTGTTGCGTCCCATTAACCCTTTGAGGGGAAAGCAATAATGTCTCTGTAATATTGAATTCTCACCGGAATAATCCAAAAGTTTTATCTTTAAATACAGAAAAACAATTTTTAAAAATTATTCTGCCAAAGTTTAAAATGTAAAATTTAGTTAAAAGTTTCTGGGACGAATCTTGTTTAAATTAGGTGGCTCTCAAGGGGTTAAAGGATATTGATCCAATTAAAGAGCCTCCCTATAGTGATTAATTCACACTCTGCTGGATAAAAAACAGAAGTTGGAGTATAAAACAAGATCCATAACCGAAATTAGCCTTTTTTGCACCCTGAGCAAACATAGATTTTGATGCCTTTCCCCCCCCCCCTTTTATGCAAAGTAAATGTATAATCAAAAAATGCATAATAGGTACTAAATTACATAATTAGCTTTTTCAAATGTTGATTCATTAAAATCTTGAAAACGAAGTCCAAAAGAACAGAAAAAAATTCCACTTTATATAGGTTTCTCTCTTAGCAGGTATAACTGTTAGTATTCTTTCTGTTGGGAACACGTTATTTTTTCATTTACGACAGGATTCCATTATACACAGATTTTACGATAGTTGTCAATTTACAAATGAGGCGTTTAAAGTCACAGTGATATGAATCATATTGTCTTATGAGATTACGCTAGTTACATGAAGAAATTCGAAAGCTAATGTTAAACATAGGAGACCGTTCTTTACAAATTTCCTGCTTACATTTTATTATTTTTAAATCATATTTTCTATTTGGGACAGCTGAGATTGATCTCCAATCAGGTTAATGTTTACTTTTTTGATTTTGTTTGATACTTTTTTTTAAGTTACTTTTACTCTTGGAACTGGTTCCAAAAGTGAAATTACAAATTAGCCTCATAAAAAAAACTGCAACCAAAATCGAAAGTGTATAAACTAACAACGTTAAAGATCAACCTCAGCTATCCTAAGAAAAAAAATATATATTAAAATGCAAATGAGAAATTTGAAAAGAATGCTACTATAGATTTAACTTTAGCTGGCAAGTTTCTTCACGTGACTAGTGTAGGTTCTTAAGAACTCTGAAACCAGTCTTCATTTGGTGTCCGGGACACATGCCTCCTCTGCCCCCCCCCCCCCCCCCTCTAATTTCGGTCCTGACAAAGTCCCGAAATGAAAGAGGCAGATATTTGGTAGCATTTGAGATGCTCTACCAAACTCAGTGAAATGTAAGTATTAAAGTAACATAGTTTCTCTGAGTCTCATTGGACTCTCGAGGTTAATAGACATACAGGTTGGCTCGTAACTTTTCCTCCAACACGAGGGATCTTCCCTTTGCTACGTCACAAGAATCCAAGAAATGAAACTAGAGTCGAAATTTGCCTTAGCTCTATGCGCTTAATTGCTATACAATTCTAATTGAATGAAAAATAATTATACATTTTTGTTTGCGTGTAAAGGAATAAAAGACTTTAGTTTGTAAAACTACATGGAAAAAAATTATTAATTTTTTAAAACTTTACAGTGATGCAGGAGAAGAAATAAAAAAAAAAAAAAATTGAAAAAAAAAATTGGGAGGTAGAGGAAAAATTGGTGCACTCAATAACTAATAACACCATAATTTTTTTGCTAAAAATTTATTATATCAATAATAAAAAAAGGCATATTTACAATATTTCAAGTATTCACATATTATTTACAACATAAAACGGGCAACTGGAAAATAGGGATTCTTGTGAAGTGTAACCCTTCATAGCAATGAGAGTGGGCGGGGGGGAGACCTCAGTAACGAGCCAACCTATATCTCTCTTAACCTTGTTCACTACACCCTACATACTAGATGCCTCTCGCATTTACTGTTTTCCCATATTAAAACTGGAAGTCAGCTTCGCCTCAAAATGCTTTGCCATCTATCGGTAACAATTGACATGATTTTTAAAAACCTGCAGATAAATAACGTAAACAAAAGCTGTTTTGAGAATATTTAAATAGAAAATTTTAGAATAAATTAGCTTAAAAAATAAAATTTGTTAAAAAAAATTTTAGTTTTTTATTTCTAGAATTTCATTTTTTTTTCTTTTTGTATTTATTCACCTTAAATTGTTGTAGTAAATGATATTTTTACTATAAAATATTTGAAAAGAGAAATGATTTCATCATTTCTTTTTTCATCAGTTAAAGAGAAATGATTTCATCATATCTTTTCAACTTCAAATGATGAATGATAAAATAATGCCCTATGCAAATCATTTATTTTATTATATGAATTTTAAATTATATGTTCTTTTTTAAAATGAATTATAATACAGTGAAACCTCCATGTGCGACCACCTCCATTAAGTGATCACCTCCCTGAACAACCATTTTTTCATGGAACGAAATTTATTCCCATAGGATCAATACTAATTTTACCTCCTTTCAAAGACCATCCAAGTTGAACTCCCTCCATGAGCGACCCATTTCTTTGAAGAAAATGAAACAAATTCCGTTTTTTCCTGGTCGCTTGAATAAGGTTTTATTAGAAAAATAATTCTAGAGAGAGCATCATTCATCAAACTTCTAAATTAAGTTTAGATTTTTTTTTTATTCCTTTAGCTTTTAAGTGTTTAAACCCTTTTGTGTCTTTTTTAGGCAATGAATTTAACTCTGATGACAAATTAAGAATGACTGTCAATAAACTCGCTTGCCCTATTCTGTCAGGAAACTCTCAAAGTAATAGATAAATTAATAAAATCGTCATTATTTGTTCCCGTCCCCCAAAAAATTGCATTTATTTACTGGACTTCGAAAGGACTTGGAAATATAAGTTATAAAAGATAAAACCGTAAAATCAAGGCAAACGTCAATGTATTCATTTTTTTTTAAATTCTGCAGTAATTAACTTCGGTTTAACTTTTGTTTTGATACTTAAATTTTTATATTTTTCCTAATGTGACAAATAAAGTTTAATAACATTAATTGTTACCTTTTTTCAACAATTAAAATCTAGATTTAAACATGACCTCCTTTAAGAGACCACCTCTCGGAGCGACCCATTTTTACTGGAACGAAACGTGGTTGCTTTAGGGAGGTTTTACTATATATAAATTAATAGCACTTACATTTATACTTGCAAATAGATTTCAATCAAAAATAAAATAAACAATGTTTATGAAGTGAAAATATTTATTAATACTATAAAATGGCTCATGAAATTTAATCAATGAATCAAAAACTATGAGCAAGTTTAAAAAGGTTATTGCAAAACATAAAAGTAGTTGATTAAATTAAAATTTACTAAATAGTAAGACACGTATTTCTGTCAGGCAGAATAATAATAATAATAAACAAAGTTAATGTGAGGTGAATGTGTCAGTAAAGGACAATCTTAAGGAATTGCTTTAAAAAGTATTTTTCAATTAATAATTATAATTATTATATTCCTGTTTTTTTAACATTATACTAATCTATCAACAATATTTAACTAACTTCATAGTTATACTTCCCATCTCGAGAATTAAAATTTAATTCTAATAACATGATTACTAGACACTTCAGTACTAGTACACATTCCAGTACTAAACACTCTAAAAAAAGTAATGGATAATGAATTTTATAATTGTATTTAGAATTAGAACTCAATTAAAGCATATTAATGAAGCAAAATAGTCATTTTCAAGTAAATCAATAATTAATAAAATATTTATGAGAATAATTAATTGTTCAAATTATTAATTGTCATTATCACAAGATCGATAATTTATTTATTTTAGACAGAAGCTTTTAAATACTGAATTTTAGAAAAATACATTTATTAAATTATTGAAACAATGCAAGGGGGGCGAGAGAGAAAAGAAAAGAAAAAAAAAAGAAAGAAAAAAAACGAAAAAAGTCTCTTGGAGCATCACTGTATGGATCATATTTCACATTAAATTTCCTAAAAGTATTTAGTATATTACTTGTAGTAATTGATAACACAAATATTAAAGAAATGAAATAGTGGATTGAATATTTTAACTATTAAATAAAAGAATTTTTTATAAATTAATCTGTAGAATTGACAAAGAAGCAAAGAATAGTTTTCAGGGGCATAAGAAAAGGAGGGACACGTGCCCCTCCTTGCCCCTAAATCCCTCCTTGTTCAAATAAAAATCAAAGGAAGGGTTTTTTTTCTTTGCAGTGTTTAAAACATTCGACTCAGTTTCATTTCTTTCATATTTGTATGATAAATTATTACAAGTAATATATCAAATACTTTCAGGAAATTTATTAAATTGGAAATACGATTCTATGCACTAATGTTCCAAGACACTTTTTTCATCTTTTTTACTCTCCCCCCCCCCACACACACACTAGAGATGAGTTCGGGCTCTTTTTTTGGAGCCCGAGCCCGACGATTTAAAATCCGAGCCCGAAAAATTTTGTTTCATGAGAGCCCGAAACTGGAAGTTTGCAACAGAAAAATTTTGTGTAATATTTAAAAGCTGTTTCAAAATTAGTATCTCATTCTTAAATCTCTACAAAGAAATAACTGTTAATCAGCATACAATTAATTAAATGAAATATACATTAAATCGTATCAAAAGAAAAGTTTGGTATAAAAAATATACTTCATGCTTCAGAGCATTCTCTTTTTTAATTTCCTTAACGAACAAATCTGATGGCTACATTAACGAAGTGAGTTTTATAAATAAATGCATGAAATGTGCAGTAACTGCCGGTGATCAAACAATGTTTTTCTATTTTCTATTAAATGTGTACATCATTCATTATTATAGACTTCTTCCTCATAAGTCTTTTGTGATTGTCATGTATCTGAAAAACAGATGAAATTAAAAATTAGACACAGTTTGAAATATCCGTTACCTTTATAGGAAAATAGGAAAAGCTGCTCAATTGCTTTCTATCTGGGTAAAAATGCCTGCGAAATATGTGTATTTGCGAATGAAAATGACTTTGTGAAAGTTTTCGATGCATACACGTGTTTGGATTTATAAATAACCTTAAATCTTTAAAATGTCGCAAAATTTAAATAATTTCTATCGAGAAAATTTTTGGGGAAAATAATTAGTGTAAGATTAAAATTTAATTTCATTTTGCTATTTATTGTTACGTAGATACATAAGTAGTATCATAAAATTATTTTAAAAAATACATCCCTAAAACATTGTAATTACTTCTACCCCATTGGAGCCAAGGGAACATTGGGATTTAGAAAGGAGCAAATCACCAACTGTCACAAATGATTTTAAAAATGTATATGGATTGTAAAATGATGTTGTTAAAATATTCTCATAACTCTACATACAGGAAAAACATTATTATGTTATAGTAAACAATTAAAACGTTAAAAAATTGTAGGCTGTAAATTATGGAAAAGAAAATATTCACAGAAAAATTCATCGAATTAAACAGACGAAACATTCACAGAAAACTTTCATTCACCAATTATAAAATGCTAACTGATTCTATTACATCAATATCGTGATTATAACCAATATTCATTCTTATAACAATTTAAGCATAGGCATTACATTATGAATAAAAATATATTCTGGGCTATAAAAATGTCGGATAAAAAAACATTTTTTTTTCTAATACGTATTAGAAAAATTGAAGATAACTTACCAAATTCTAAGTATTTTTTCCCGCTAAACTTCTTTTTCTTTTCAGTAGAGTTAAATTTCACAATTACATTTAAAAAGTCAAAAAAAAAAAAAAAAAAAAAAAGACATATAGTATTTAAAAATAACATCATTTATAGCAAAAGTTACATTAGATTTTGTCTTCTTAAAGGTTTTTTTTTTTTTCTAAAAAGCCCTGTTTATTTTTTTCCAAAATGTTTTTAAAAAAGTATTGCGTCCACAGCTTCAGGACTCAAGTTACATCGTCTTTCTTCTAGAACACGTCCAGCAATACTGAAATCTCTTTCGCATGTTGTGTTACTTGCAGGTAAGCTTAAAATTTTCCTTGCAAGATTAGCTAAATTTGGAAAAGGACAATTTTTCCACCAATTCAATAGATTTTTGTCTTCGATCTCCGCATTTACTGAGAAGTCAATATAATTGCGAATTTCTCATCGGATTCTACCTGTACACTATTATCGGCCCATTCTTCAAATATACCACTACGTTGATTTGAAATGCAAAGATTAGCATCCGACACAGTGTGATTTTCCAGAGGATATTGTGGTATCATTTCTCGTACTTGAGACTGTACTTCCATCTTTTCGTGATCAGCAAGCATTTTCAAAGATTTAAAGTTCAGATACTGAAATGTAGCAATTTTGTGATATTGGTCAATTTGAATTTTTTTTTTTTTAACCACTTTTCTGTTTTCTCTTTTAAGCACTTTTCTAATTCAGAGTCTGTAACTTTTGGCGCACAGCATTTTTTCAGATACTGATTCCACAATAAGACATGATGTAACGTTGGATATAAATCGCCTTCCAGCTGTGAACTTGCTTCTTTAAATATTTTAAGAAAGTTTTGCAGTGTTTGCAACATTTCAGGTTCTATGTTTTGTAAGCGATTATTTTCTTTCCTTTTCTCCATTATTTTCTGAATGTCAGAATATTGTGTGAGAACGGATCACAACATGAAGCTGAGAGTATTCCACCTACTCTCAATCTGCTGATGCACAGTTTTTTCTACTTTGTTTACAGCACCGGATTTCTTTAAATATCTGACTAACATTTTACAATTTTCAACTGAAGATTTTAAAATAGGAAATTCATCAGCAGTTTCATTGTAACTGTGTTTCAGAACAGTATTTAATAAGTGACATATACAAGTACGTTTTTTGCAGCAATTTAACGCAGACATTATATTTGATCCTTCATCTGTGACAAAAATTTACATTGATTCAAAACTGATACATCAAAACCTACATTTTTCAAAGTATGCAAAATTTCTCTTAAAATATTCACACCAGTTTTGGGATTATTTGGGAAAGAGCATGTCAATAGTACAGTGGGTTTTAGCTCAAAATCATCATTAATATAGTGACAAGAGAGGGTAATGTATGATAATGGACAAAATGGTTCTGTCCACATATCAGTAGTCAAAGCACCTCCAAAATTTGGTAAGATTTTATTAATACTTTTCAAAATTTCATTTCTGGAATTTTCTGCTGTCTGACGTACGTGCTTCGAAATTGTTGTACGATGAGGCAGAACATCTGAAGCTTTCACTTTACCCAAAGATGCACCTAAGTTAATTAGATTTTGGGCTAAATGAAGAAATCCTTGTCCTTCAACTGTATTAAATGGTCGCAGATCTTCAGTGCACAGTTTTACACAACTTTCTAAGATAGTTTTTTTTTCAATCGCTGTTACTTGTTTGGAAGAAGAATATAAATATTTTTCCAGGGGTTTTTTAATTTTTGAAGGAGCACATGTTTTAGAATGTCGAGAAAGTCTGCTTGAACCAAGTGAACTTTTATATTTTAAAACGGATTTACAGTGACAACACTGAACGTATTCTAATTTCAAGTTTGTTTGAGCATCAAAGATTTCTAGATCTTCTTACATTTTTTTAAAAAGCTTTTTTCCCATGCGTGAATAAATTAAATTTTCAGTTAAAAAAAATGAGCCGGAGCCCGAAGGCTGGTATAAAAATTGAGCCCGTCTCATCTCTACCATACACACACACACACACACACACATGCGTTGCCTCAATAAATTGATAACAGTATTTTTCTGAAATTCTCTATTTAATATTTTTTATCTAAAATAATTAAATCATTGATATTGTGACAATAATACTATAAATATTAATTACCTTTATTATAATAATGAAACTAGCAAGTCTTTTTTTTTTCTTTTACTCACAGTTTAATTTCTTTTATATTTGTATTATTAATTAGTAAAAGTAATAATCAAGTATTTTCGGGAAATTTAATTAGTTGGAAATACTATTCACTGATGTTCCAGGACACTTTTTTCATCTTTTTTACTAGCCCCCCCCCCCCACACACACACACACACAATAAATTGATAACAGTGTTTTTCTGAAATTCCTTATTTAATATTTTCTATCTAAAATAATTAATTTATTGATATTGTGACAATAATACTATAAATATTTGTGGCATATATTGTAATAATGAAACAGTCTTCGGGCAGGTTTTCAAGTGTCGATTCTGCAGTTTTTTTGCAGTGTTTAAAACATTCAACTCACAGTTTCATTTCTTTCATATTTGCATTATTAATTATTACAAGTAATAATCAAGTTCTTTCAGGAAATTTAATAAATTGGAAATAAGATTCTATGCACTGATGTTCCAAGACATTTTTTTTTTAAATCTTATTTAATAGCCATTTATTTTGCTGGATGAACAGCGGTAAGGCGCACAGCAATATGGCATTTTATAGGGAATGTATTTACTTCATTAAAAGTAAACTTTCTGTTTAAAAAAATCACAAATTACTGCAAAAAATAATAGCTTTCAAAAGCACGTCTATGAGGCGATCCATGCAAATAAAGCAATAACATACCCCAAACAGTAGCGCCATCTATCAACCTTACTGACTTCCATTTTTGTGTCAAATGCGAGAGGCATGTAGTATGTGGGGGGTAGTGCCTTGTTGGACTCCCATGCTCTGGATGGGTCTGGATTGATCTTGAATAGTGAAACAGTTTAATCTGCAATGAAGTCCTGAGTCAAGTTCTTTTAATACTCTAGGCCCATTGACTACATAGAGCCCAATTCTTCATAAAGAATTCCTCGCATATATATTAATATTGAATGTAACCTAGGGTTTAAAAAAAAAGTGAAGAAAACACTTTTTACAGTTTTTTTACTGCTAATCATCAGTATTTTAACACCACTTTTTAGGGTTTCGTTCATCTGACGAAACCCTATTCGTCTCACTCCTTTGTCTGTCTGTCTGTCTGTCCGTCACAGAGCCCGTTCTCAGAAACTATACATGTTAGAGAATTGAAATTTTGGGTACTTATAGCTGAACACCTCACATCAAACAACAAATCATAAAATTTTGAAAAAGTTGGTAATTAACCTAATTATGGGCTAATTAAATTCTAAAATTAACCAATCAACCTTTTGAATGCAGGTGAAAATGCACGTTATCGAAATCCTCGCCAGTTTCTCCTAAGGGTTGCCAGTAAACTCGGCGGATGCTCCGTCAAATCAGCCGGTGCAGGGTTACCACGGAGTACTTTAAGCAATAAATGAAGTGGACCTTTAAAAATCAAAATTGGATCTGCCGAAATATCAGTCGAACAAATTCGTAACAGGTGTAGAAATACGCGGAAAAAATTCTACTTTATTTTGGTATAAATTTAAAATTTCTGCGTAGGATAGAACGCAAAAAATCCACTAAAAATCGATCGATAAAAATTTAATTTCTGTGTTTTTAAGACAATGAAAACAGATTTCCATTTACCGGAAGGCAGCTGTCATCATTTCTCGACATATCGGCGCGGGAGAAATTTAAGGGGAGGAAAGTCTAATACGAAATTTAAACTTTTTAAATATTAAATTTTTCGACATCCGGGCTGGAAATTTCTCGCAGATTTCATACACACCCGGTTCAAAGAGCTTCATTATGAGCTGAGATATTAATTATTATTTTATTAATTCCTTTTATTTCCATCAAATGCCAGATTAAGATGGAGGCACGTGCTTTTTTAATGGAGATTTCATTTAAATTAGGAAATCTAACAATTTGCGTGGGGTGTTTCGACGGCGCGCTATGAGATAAGTATTAATTATTCAATATGAAAAAGTTTATAGGTTTATAAGTGTTCATCCCACTATTTCCGAATAGCAAATTATTGTTTAAGACCGCCACTCGATGTGTTCGAAACTTTAAGATACAACACATAAGAAAAAGTGTAAAAAAGAATGGAGTGTGATATTTCGAGGAGTGGAGGGGCGGGGTGATTAGATTTATTTATTAAATCTTAGCGTTTGTCATCGCAGAAAATGTTTTAAATTGTTGGTTAAGACTGCACCGCCACCCTCCCGACTATGTATCTACGGAGAGATTGCGCAAAGGAGTTTCGTTTAGATATGCTTTTGTTAAGAATAGAGTGCGCTCCCTGGTGGTGGAATGCAGAACTAACGTAACGCGATTTTGTTAAAATTAGGAAACATAACAAGGCGATCCGTTTGCAACTTTAAGATACTTCATGACACATAATAAAAAGCTTATAAAATAATGGTGCATGCAATTTCCTGTGAAGGGAGAGCGGGGGAGGGGCGCTGGATTTCTTTTTTAAAAATTAGCGTTTACGACCTTTTTAGATGTCGTTTTTTGAGCACTATGATGTACTCAGACACGTGCTGCTTATGAAATATAAAAATGTCAAAATTTTAGTTACCACTATTTCCGAATAGTACTTTCAGCAAATTTCTTAATTTCTCGCTTAAGGCCGCCACCAACTCGAGTAACACATCCACTGATAGGTTGTTTAACAGAGTTTTGATCTGGCACACTTTTGTTATGAATAGTGTGTGCTCCCTGGTGGTGGAATTTGCAACTAACATAACGCAATTTTGTTAAAATTATGAAATCTAACAAGTCGATCTGCTGGAAACTTTGACATAGTTCATAACACATAATTAAAAGCTTATAAAAGAATGTTCCATGCAATTTCCTGGGGCGCCTACCTATCTCGGGTGCCATAGACCCGATACCCTTGACTAATATACCTACGGATAGGTCAGAGCATATTTTAAGGAATTTTCACTGGGCGACAAACGGTTTAGTCTGTTGTCTCAAATAAATGTTCATAAATCAACCCCTACCCCTGATAACAGCAAACCAAATAATAAGAATATCGACTGACTGACAAACTTTTATATCTTATTAGTTATGTCTATTGTACTTCTCCTGTTGCTGGTTAGTAAACTACAAAATCGTCATTGAAACATGTAAACCGCCTTTATATAGTTAGGTAAAATTAAAGAAGTTACATTCTCGTTTCATACAAATTTTTAATTGTTATGTTAGTAATGGACCAAACATGACATCTAACCTACCACATTCACATGCCTAATTAAAACTTTATGTAAGAAAATTATCATTTAAATTCAATTTAAAATATTGCTTATTAGTTTGTACACTTTGCTTTTGTTTATAACCATAATATATCAGACTAATTAGGTAGTTTCAGCCTAGAATAAATTCTGAAATTCAAAAATAAATTTGACTTGAATTGTTAAATAGTTCATGAAATAGTACCTTAACTATAGTTTTAGACTCAATGTTGAACTAATCAAGAAAACATACTTTCCTCTTAATGGATGAAAATCATCAAATTTAAAAATAATATAAAATTACTATGTTAAATTTTATAACATGTTTCCAAATATAAAATGAATAATAATTGTAGTGGTTAAACATATTTTGACTTTTACAAGTTACTATATTTTGCAAACACTGGAACTAAACAAGGAATCAGATTTTACTCTTTATGTTTTCAAAAATCAAAATGTATCAATAAAATATTTCCAAAATGCTACAATAACAGTTACAATGATTTAAAACTTTAATACAAAGGACTGCACAGAGTTGTATAATATAGACGCACGCCATGCATGGAAAATTTTCCTCAAAATTCGGAACTTTGTGGAATTTTTTAGAAAGAAAAACGTAATTTTTGTTCTTGTAACTTTTTTTTTATATCAAAAAATTAAAAATATTCCCAAATTTTATGTACGATTTATTTATAGTTTGGCAGTGGTGATTCGGTTCCGAAAAATTTTAAAAAATCGGCCATCAGTCTGAAAATTCAGGCATAAAAAATATCACTGAAAAGTATTGCGAATTTCAACAAATGGTCGTCGAAAGAAAAACCAATTCCGTCAATCAATCGCAGAAAAAATCACCAATTTCGTTAAAGCATCGCGAAAAAAAAGCGAATTCCGCCAAAGGATCACGAAAAAAAAAACGCGAATTTCGTCAAAGGATTGTAAAAAAGATAGTTTTGTCAAAGAATAGCAAAATTGTAAGTATAATTTATCTATTGTTTGCCAGGGGTGATTCTGTTCTGAACATTTGGCATTCGGTTCCAAAAATGTTTAAAAAAATCGGCCATTAGTCCGAAAATTCACACATAAAAAAATATTGCAAATTTCAACGAATGGTCGTCGAAATTTCGTCAATTGTTCGCAGAAAAAGTCACCAATTTCGTCAAACCATCGCGAAAAAAAAACACGATTTTCGTCAAAGAATTGTAAAAAAAAGATAATTTTGTCAAAAAATCGCAGAAAAAACATACATTTCGTTAAAGGATTGCAGGAAAAAACAAATTTCGTAAAAGTGTAGCGGAAAAAAGCCAAATTTTGACAAAGAATCGCAAAAAAAAACCCCGCAAATTTCTTAAAAGAACCGTGGAAAAAAACTAATCTCTTGTGAAAGACAACACGAATTTCGTCAAAGGGCGGCGGAAAAGCTTGAATTTCATCAAAAAATCTCAAACTTTGCCAAAGAATCGCGAAAAAAAAGCGAATTTCGTCAAATCGCGGAAAAAACGCAAATTTTGTCAAAGGAGAGCAGGAGAAAAACGAACTGCGTAAAAGCATAGCGGGAAAACGCGCAAATTTTGTCAAAAGATCGCGAAAAAATGCAAATCTCGCAAAGAATCGCAGAAAAAAAAGCGAATTTCGCCAAAGAATCGCGGAAAAAACGTGAATTTCGTCAAAACGCCGCAGAAAAAGCGCGAATTTCGTTAAAGGATTGTGGGGAAAAAATGGATTTCGTCAAAGGATCGCAGACAAAACGCAAATTTCATCAAAGGATCGTGGAAAAAAACGAGAATTTCGTCAAAGGGTCGCGGTACACACTCATTGGTTTCTTTAATGATAATACCTGTGAATGGGCCGCTCTCTACAAAATGTGATTCAGTTGTTTCAGAAGCAATGTCACATTAGTTCTGTGAACAGAGTGACTGGCATTTTGTTAGAAGGGGCCACAATATTAAGGATTGGGCTGTTTCTAAAAGCATGACAAAATAATTGATAAGAATTCACACTTCTTACCATGGATTTTTAGATTTATTATTTTTTATGCAAAATAATTATTCTTTAATTAATATTAATTAATTTTTAATTTAAATGGTAATTATTTTATAATTATTATTCAAAGTTAGTCTTTATCCAAGTAACGTTTCATAAGAACACAGAGACCACTGTTTTTGCCTGTATTTTCCTTTACCCACTTGTAGTTAAGCCTGTCAACTTTTTGCAATATTCTCAGTGCACAAATTATCAAATACAACCTTGGCAAAATCCCTGAGGCCTTCTGCTCCTCGCTTACTGAATTTATATTGTCCTAGAAAAACTCATTCTATGTCCTGATTTTTTGAAAAAAATCGTGCTCTAACAAATTTGTTATCAACTCCATATTTCTCAACAGAACGATCTACTTGGATAGTAAAACAAAAAGCATTTTGTAACTGTGATACGGTGTTTTCTTTTACTGCTATGCCATTCTTATCATCTCCTGGGTCAAAGAGTCAGCTTATGCTATTCACCTGTTTAAAAAAAAGTTGCCAGCATCACGACAATATCGCGGTACTAGGCGACACTAGTGTCACCTACTTTATATGTTATTTTATGCTCTGGGATAGGTTGTAAAACGGAGTTTCCTTTGGATAGAGGTTTGTGTAGAATAGAGTGCGCCCCCTGGTTGCGAAATGCAGAACTAACAGATTTCACAAAAGGATAAAGTGTTTTAAAGGAATATTAAACGAAACCCTCTGTGCGATCTGTGATCACACTTACCCACTTGTTTAAATAATGATTGAAAACATATTCAACACTAATTTTAGGTGCATTTAAGATTATTATCACAGTCTTTTGTTTAAAAATGTAAAAGCAGACCGGAGCATGCTTAGCACTTCCAAATGTACTCTGTGTATATAATGTGTTTGATATTCTTTTCTTTTAATTAGGCTAGTCCTAGTTATAGAGGCTCCTTCAAAGGGGTATCCTACTCTGTGTCCAGGAAGCAGGAAATGGGCTGGTGTTAGCAGTTCAGGCTCAGAGGAATCATCATAAACGTATGTTAGAGGCCTGTGGTTGAGAACATTTTCCACCTCTACAAGCACAGTCATAAGTTCTTCAAAAGTAAGCAAAACTTTTCCTAAGATTTTTGTTAGGGGGTCTTTAACACTTTTCATCAACCTCTCATAGAAACCTCCTCACCATGGGGCAAGTTCAACGATGAATTTCCATGTTATTCTTCTAAAGAGATAAGCACCAAGATTTTCAAAATTTTAAGTATGTCAAAGAAATATTGAATTTCTTTATTTGCACATTTGAAGGTTTTGGCATTGTCAGAGTAGAATATATGACAGTTTCCTCTTCGGCTAAGAAAACGTCTAAGTGCCAATATGAACTTTTTAGTTGATAAGTCTGAAACTGGTTCAAGGTGGACAGCACGAGTCACAGCACACGTGAATAGAGCTATGTAAGCCTTTTCGGTTTATCTCCATTTTTTATATAAATAGGACCGGTGAAGTCTACTCCAGGGACGGAAAATGCCGGGGTTTCCGAGATTCGATCTCTGGGAAGTTGCGCCGTCATTTGTTTTGCTGGCTTCACTGCATATTTTCGACATGTGAGGCATTTATTGATGGCTTTTTTAACTGCTTGCCTCCCCTTGGGAATCCAGTAATTCTCACGCAATTTACATAGTGTAGCTGCAACACCACTATGAAGCATTTTGTTATGCTCTCGTAATATTATCAGTTTCTTTAAATCAAGAGTCCTTTGGTAGGAGGATTGGATGCTTTTCTGCATAAGTATATTTACTCTTGTCCAGTCTTCCCTTTATTCTTAATAAGTCATTTTCATCAAGAAACGGTGCCAATAATAGTAAGCTAGATTGTTTTGGAAGCTCACTCGTCGATTTAAGCAAGTCAATTTCTGGTTTATAAAATTGTTTCTGAACTGACCTAATGAAGAATATTTCCGCATCTTGAATTTCATCGGCAGATAAGGGACCATCGTTTCCAGGTAATTTTCTAAATTTCCTTATAAAGCATTTCACGACAGCTCCATATGCTTTGTCACTAGCATCGCAAAAAATATGTACAGTTACTTCTGTTGGATTTGCACTTTCCAAAAATATTTTCTATTGACTGATATGTTTTCCAATTCTTGAACGTCCACTAACCAGTTTCTAAATTCAGTATCTAGATCTTCGGGAAGTTCTTCGTCCCATCCTAACCATTTTAGCCATATTTTCTGCATTAACAGCTTAATTCTGATTATAAAGGGGTCTATATATACGGCGGGATCATAGATTTTTGCTGCTGCACGCAGGACTGATCTTTTAGTGGCCAAACTAGTGTTAGCTGTAACATTCTGAAATTCCAATGAATCAATTTTTATAATGTCATTATTAGCGTTCCATTCCAGTCCCAATGACATAGACCGCTCAGATGGGTTATCTGACATACCGTTTTTGTTACCATAATTCTTTTAACTCATTGAATTTGAATTAAATTTACGCAAGTTCATGCTAGCGTCCTTAAGTATAGTGTTAGCATTGGATGAAAGGTTATAAGCATTTTCAGCTGTATCTGCCCCAGAATAAAGATCATCAACGTACATGGAATTATTTAACATTTCAAAAACCTCAGGATAAAATTCTTTATATTTTTTAATGTATACCTTAATTGTGACCACTAAGACAAAAGCGCTACACCTAATTCCAAAAGGTAAACATATTGTATTCATTACCCTAAAGGAGTTAGTCACTATTATTAAACCAAAGAAATTTTAGAATTTTCTATCTTCTTTTGCTATTTCTATCATTAAGTATGCTTTCTCAATGTCGGAAGAAAAAGCAACTTCATATGTTCGAAATTTAAGTATCATATCTAATAAATTAGGATTTAAATTTGGACCTGATACCAAAACATCATTTAAAGATTTCGAATGGTTTTCCTTTGATGACGCATCAAAAACTATCCTCACGCGCGTAGTTTCTTTATCTGGCCTTAAAACAGCTTTATGAGGCATATAGTATCCAGACAATAATTCATTGTTTTTAGGTTCTCCTACAATTCCCTCACGAAACTGCTCATTGATAACTTTCTTATACTCAGCACATACTACTTTATTTTTATTCAATTTTTCTTTCAAATTATCAAACCGCTTTTTAGCAATGCAAAAATTATTATTAATTTCATGTGAATCTGAATCTCAAATAAGATTAGTTGTGTACCTATTATTTTTGTATTGCAATTTTCTCTCAAACTCTTCTATTAACAATTTATCCTTTTGAGATAATTCATCACTCTCGTCCGAAATTCCGATAGAATCAATTTCCCAAAATATTCTTAAATCATTTAATTCAACTGCATTTTTCATTACTGCAATATTTTGAGAACAACTATTTCCTTTTCTCAATTCCTGTCCTGTAATTACCCATCCAAAAACCGTTTTTATAGCTCCCGAGTCATTATTAATGGATATTCGTTCGTTTAAATTAAACTCCCAAAACAAGTCTGATCCAATTAATATTTCAACATTCATCAAATCTTTCTCTACACAAGCGTCAGCCATTTCCATTTTATTATCCCTCATAAATTCCCTAATTTGTGCAGACGGTTCGTACATCTCAGCACCAGATATCCGAGGAACAACAAGCACTCGGATTTTCGCTTTGAAAGATTGATCTAAGCTTTTAATTTCTACCTCTACTATTGCATATACTTTCTCTACCACACTTTGCATTCTGAAAGAATACACTGATAAAATCTCCTGGCCTACTGGCTTTAAATTCAAAGCATTCACTAAATTTTCACTGACAAATGACCGGCGACTCCCATTATCTAAAAGTATTCTAGTCAATTTTGAACTGAAATCAGAACTTGCGACCGTCTGTAAATATACATTTTTAGAATACATCACATTATTATTACAATACGAAACAGAATTAACAATTTCGGTACTAGAATTGTTTGCATTTACTGTCACCTCAAATCCATATTTAGGAGATTCAGAATTTTGCCCCGTATTGCTTATTTTATCATCCCGAGTGGTATTTAACCCTCTGCTGTCTTTTGTGCAAATAGAACCATGATGATATTGATTTTTACATTTAAAGCAAGACAATTTACTTCTACACTTTTTGCTGTTGTGAAAAAGTTTAAAGCATTTAAAACAGCGACTAGAATTTTTCAATATCTTAAACTTATCTTGTGGGGGCAAGCTACATTTGAATGAATCATGGGGAGAAGAACAAAATATGCATGATAGAATTTGTGCATTAAGAGCGCTAACAGAACTCAAACCCTAAAAATAATTTTTACTACCTTGCTTATCAGGGGGACCTGTATACTTTTGTTTAGTATCTTTAAAATGATTTAGTATAAGAGAAGATTCCCGACACTCAATTTCAATTTTTAAATATCTCAATAGTTCTAAAATATCAAACTCATTTTCATCTGATTTTCCTAAACGTTTTCTATTAAAATTTAGAGCAAGATCATCTGGGATTAATCTAATCAGAATGGGATACAAAAGATGACCGTACATTTCAGTCATTACATTTAACGACTCTAAACTTCGAATTTGAATTTCAACAATGTCATATAATTTTCTTAACTCAAATATATTAGTGGAGTCCTTGACGGGATTAAGGTTTAATAATTTTGACATATGCCTGTTAACAACTAATTCCTGTCTACCAAATCTTTGTTTTAGTAATTTTATTGCTTTTTCATAATTTTCCTCCGACAAAGCAAATCCGTTTACAACATTGAACGCGACCCCTTCTAAATGAGTTTTAAATATGAAAATTTATCTATTTTTGACAAATTTTCGTTTTTATCAATAGAGTTTTGAAACTGATTCCAAAATTCCATCCACAAACATGGATCACCATAATATTTTGCAATCGCGATTTTAGGCAATTTCACTGTTTCATTATTAAAGTTTAAACTATTATTTCCTGCATTTTCAGGTGATTCGCTAGGTTTATTAGCTATAACCCTTTGCGCTGTACTATCAGGACTGGGAAGTGTAATTTTTTTCGATTCTTTAATAATTTTTAATCTTGCATTAATTCTGCTAATCCAAGTCGTTGTTTTTTTTATTATATTCAATAGCATTCTGCACTTCATTCTCGAATTCTTTATCTTCATTAATCGAATTTTTAATTTCATTATCAAAGGTTTTTAATTCTTTACTCATTTGATCTAAATAACCAACATATTCTTCTAGCGAGCTCTCTGTACATTTTCCCAAATCATCAGTTTCCAATTTATTTACCGTATTTTCCGGGAATAACGCCGCGGCGTTAAACTAGATTTTTCTGGTTTGAAAACAAAATTGCGGCCAATAACTAGGTGCGGCTTGTAAATAGTACCAAATTTACTGCCAATCTTTATTTAAAAATTTTGAAATCTGGTTAGAAAAAAAAAAAAAAAAATTCCTGATCTTATGTCGTATTTCTGAAAAGAAAAAACAATGTCTCGCACGGCGGAAAGGTATCAACGTGTTTACAAACAATGCAATTTTCATGAGCAAAAAATTGTACTTTGTCCGGGCATAGCATCCAATCACAATTATTCTCCTCAAGTTCGCCTGGCATCTTGCATGCCATATAAGGAATATCTCCTCCCACTTTCTGCCTCGTTCATTCTTCGCCAGAGCCGATAAAACTACAGGAAAACTATTTTACTCTATGTTCGTAATTACTTTCAGCATTACGTTTGGCAACAGCTCGATTAATCTTAAACACAATCGAGCATGCAACCCCGATCCAAAACAAACGAGATGCGATCTGCCGGCTCGTTTTTTTTTATAATGACACGAATGATGCAGATGATTCCATAGACACCAATCAAAGTTTCTCACCTGAAATTTAAAACTTATTCCATAGTGATACCAAGGACAAAGATTTTCATGGGTTTTCAAATGTATAACATTAATTATTCGTTGCTACTATATTATTATTTTTTTCCGTTTGATAAAATAAATAACGTTGATAATGGAATCAATTGTTCAATTAAAAGATAAATTATTTAAGTTCAAAATGCTTAATTTTATGTCCGCCAATTAATAATTTTAATTAATTGCACTTGGTATATTTTTATAACGTATGTGACGTTATGAACAGCGCGGCGATATACCCGATGCGGCGATATACTGGGTGCGGCGTTAAACTAGGTTTTTTTGTTTTGTTTTTTAAGTAACTGCGGCGTTATACTCGGTGCGGCGTTATTCTTGGAAAATACGGTATATACTTAGTTACCGCTGTTCTCAAAACAGCCCTTTCTTTCTTAAGTTTCACTAAATCATTCATGTTTATTTACTTACACTGTATATCAATCAGAATAAATAATTAAGTTTCTAATCATTAAATTATACAGTTTTTTCTTATATCACATTATTGAATTCGAATGATCACTTTCGTTTTCAAAATAAAATGAATCAGAACAAGAATTTGTCTTCAAACAAAACAGCATATATTTTTTTTATTAATCAGCAAAGTTACTTTTTTGTTATTTATTGTGAATAAAGTGTTTTCAATCAAAAAATAATTAAATGGCCATACTTCCTTTGGCCGGTTGCACCATATAGAAACCCTTTGGCTTCGTTCCAAAGTTTGCCGGGTGTAAATATTTTAAGTGATATTACTTTGATATAGTAGCTTCATAAAAACTTAACAAGATATTTATTCGCAAATCTTCATCATGAGCATTCTAAGATATTATTAGGATCTCTCCTTCATAGCTTCGTTTCGAAGCTGACATTACACAATATCGTTACATTGATGGTTCAATCATATACAAATAAACACTGAAATGTTCTCTCTTCATTTCACTTGACAAGTGGAGGATATCGAATCAGCAGCGACACCTGCCTTTTATTTCACATTTTTGACATTATGTTCACTATTTTCTTTCTCACTTAATATATTGAACCCTTCCAAAGTCAGATGTCTTACTTATCTTATATTTAATTTTTACTCTTATCAGATAAGAAATTTAATATTTATTTTTAACATGAATGTAAGCTGAGAAATATGCTGCCACATACATTACTTTTAGTTTCATAGTCTTTTTCATTTTATCTCTTATTTATTTGTTCAATGGTTCAATGTATGCACAACATTTTATTGAAATTGCTTAATATTTTAATAGTTAAAAACAAGTCTTTGAACAAAATCAAAAAACAGAAATATATATATATATATATATATATTTAACCATTTGGAAAAAAGGTTGTTGTCCTCGTCAGGGTAGGAAATCGAAAGCATATCTGAAGGTTTTTATTGGTTTAATCCGTGTTTTATTCGTTTTCTGATCGGTCTATACAGTAATCAGTATTTCCCTTTACTTTCAACAGAGATGGATACCTTCTGTTTCCACTATAACAAAAAAGTAATAAACTGCAAAAAAAAAAAAAATTAATAACTCAGAAACAAATTGAGATACAGCTTTCAAACAAATTGCATTTAAAAGTACATTCTTTTTCTCTATCCAACGGTGTAAAAGTAATATTGTCGGATGTTTAGAAGTTTAAGAATGAAATTTGATTTAAAATTGGTCATCAGATTTCTTGGAAATCTGACGATGGCAAAGTCTTTTCCCGAACAGCCAATGAAATGCTTGGATAATACATACGAGTCGCAGGCGATTTTTGTCGCTTGGAATTTTTACGTTTAATAACATTATTAATGTTTAATTCATGGCATACGTAATGTATGATCAACTCCGTGCGGTTATTTATGTCTTAAATTTTAGTCTTTGAAAAAATCATTTTCCAAATGGTCGTTGTAATTTGTTAAATTGCTTTTTTTTATTATTATTCTTTGATGGAATAAAACCTGGAATTGGGTCCTGCACTAGTCATTCACTAATGTGTTAAGTGAGAATAAATCTCCACGTTTTCAAAATACTATTTTATAGTGATAAAAAACTTGGCTTATCATGGTTTAGTGCGTGAGAAATAAAGTTTTCTTGACCAAGATGTTTTAGAATTTTTCCATCGGTAAATAGTTTGATAAAAAAAAATATTTAATTTTCTTAAACCACACCAAAAAAAAAAAAAAAAAAATTAGGAGAGAGAACAAACACCCCAATCATTTTAATATCCAAATTGTCGTAAGAAAAAATGTAAATAGTCATTCTCATCCAACCGGAAGTTATTTCTTTTAATTTATGTTATAAAAATAAGCTTAGGAAGACATCTTCATGGAAAAATTGTACCTAACTCTGAAATTTTCACTATGAGTGCCTAATTTTCACGCAGACTTGCCAAGTCTCCTTATTTTGACAGGATACTCCTGATTTTCACATGTTTTCCCACACTCCTGATTTTTGACATATTTCTCCTGATTTATCACATATTTTTCAAAATTCTATTATTTTACCCCCAAATTCAGGGATGAAAACTGCAATACATTTACTTGTTTTTTAGCATGATTGATCAGTAGTATTTTTTGTGATAAATTATGCCCAGATTCATTATAAAAGATGAATTTTTAAAACTTTTCTACTGTTACTATGTATACATTGTTTTTCATTATCAATAATGTCTCTCGATTAAGACTTATTTTAGATTTTCACTATGCCTTTATATATGTTTATGGGAAGCAAAACTTCCCGCTTTAATGTGTAATTAATTTAAAATTATGTTAAAACATCTTAAACATTACATCCTTAAGTCCATTCTACATGTAAGAAGCACATATATTTTTCTTATTTGACTAAGAGTGATATACTTTTTTTTAATCTTAATAATAACCAAACACTGTTTAATCCTGACTGCCAAGCAAAAGGGCAACATTGTAATACTGTTTTCTCTTTATTTTTTTAAAAATACTAAAAAAATATAGTTTTTTTCAACATTATATAAAAAACTTAATTACGTACGTGAATATAATCCTTGAGATTATTAATCATAACTAAAAGTTTTATAACTGCCTCTGTAGAATTATAATAATTTAAATAATGCTTCTATTGCAGTGAAACCTACAGCTTAGTGGATGAATATATCAGTTCAAGCCACTCAGAAGGTTAAAATTAAACTTAAATATATTAATTTTATGTAAACATGTTTAGTATAAGTTTTCGCTGAAAAATCTCCTGATTTTTGGCTTTCTGTTGGCTTTTTGCTAGGCAAATCTGTTGACATCATACTTGTTTTTTATAAATTTTACTTCAGAATACCAAACAGGAAATCATTCAACCAAGTAATTTAGGAAGTGTGAAGGTTTAAAGTTTGGCATTCCTAATGTTAAATGTAGTCATCACATAACATTGCATTGTAGATACAGTAGAACTCCGATAATCCGAACCCCGCTGGTCTGAAATTCTGGTTTATCCAAACCGATTTTATTTTTAAAAATGGTACTTGAACAGATAAAAATAAGTGAATAAAAAAAATAATAATGTAAAAGTAGAACATTGTATATGAATATTAAGATGAAAACGTGCACTGTAGACCTACTCGTAGAAGCCATCTTAAAATAATCTTGAATACCTGTTTGTTTGCCAACCACTATAAAATTCTTTTATAAAATGCAAAACGTATTTAATTCAGATGATAAAAATTTATTTTCCATTTCAGCAGTTTGATTTCGCAAATTATCTGCAGAAATCTTTTTTTCTTCACCCATCGTCGACGTGGTGATTGAGCACGATTTTGAATAGCTTGTAATGGGTTGTTACGTACTTCCTCATTCTGAAGTTCCATTGGATTATCATAAACACCAGCAGTGATTAAACAGGAATACCTTTTTTCCCGAAAGTTGTGCCGGATTACAGGCTGTTTACTATACTACTGAGTACTTATAACTTACATTTTCTATTTTTATCAGAATTTCGGGTAATCCGAACTGGCACCAGTCCTAATTAGTTCAGATTAGAGTGGTTCTACTGTAGTTTTTTAAACATAACTCAAAAATTATTTGTTGGAATGAGCTGTAATTTTGGATTCATTTATTTGAAGATTTTATCCTAAAAATCAATGTGTATTATAAAATTTATGGATTATAATTCTTATTTCTTTTTTTTTTATTATTATTATTATTTTGTCGAAATTGATTTTTGAGAAAAATATTAATTGTAACCTATGAATCTTTCAACTCAATCGATTTCTTGAAGCTTCAAATATGCAAATCCAAAATTACGACTCATTCCTCTAAGTAATTTTTAAGTTATGCTTTGAAAACTATCAACATTGCGCTGTGCTTTGCAATGATTACAAATTAATTTATTATTGGGAATTTCAAACTTTAAACTTTCAAAATTCCTAAACTACTTAATCTAATAACTTGGGTCAAAATTGGATGTTTATATAAATAATTTAATAGTTTGGTACAATTTCACTATGAAGATAACTCCTAAGCTTATTTTTGTAACATAAATTGAAAGAATACATAATTTCTAATCAAATAACCATTCCTGTATTGGGGGGGGGGGGGGGGCTTTACATTAGGGTGGAACTTAATAACTATATAGTGAAAAGGAAATTTTTTTTTATTTTGATGTGTACTAGTGAAATTTGTTTTCTTTTTCGGATTTCTAAACTACCAGTACAAAACTTTTGTGCTAATTAATTTGTTTTCTGGTTCCCTAGAAGCGTCAAAGTTGTACAATATAAACATAAAGTAACTTAATTTAAAAAACACAGCTTTAATCATATTTGCTTATACTCAGCAAATACTATCAAGAAGTCATTACGGAGAGGTGACTGCTTATCAACATCCATCTCTTTCTCACAATCAATGGTGGATCCAAGGGGGAGGTCACGGGGGTCATGACCCCCCTCTGAACATCAAAGATATTCTAAAGATCATTTTAAAAATCAAATATACAATAGAGTCCCAATTATCCGAGTCCCGCTTAACTGAGTTTCCACTTTAACCGAGTTATTTTCTTTTTGATGGACTGGTGGCTTCCATTTTTATGAAACAGCCATTATAAATGAAGTTTTAGGTGAAGATGAAAAAGCAGCCGTAAAAAGTTAGAAGTCTGATTTTCTGGTCAGAATGGGGAGGGGGGGGGGGGTTATGGTCATAACTTTTTTTTAAAAAAAGAAAATTATGGCCATTTTTTTTTTCCACATTCTGACTAGAAAATCAGAGTCCAAACTTTTTACGGCTGCTCTTTCATCTTCACCTAGCACTTAATTTATAATGGCTGTTTCATAATAATGGAAGCCACCAGTCCATCAGAAGAAAATGATCCATTCCAAAGGAATAAGTTCAATTGAAAAAAAAACCATTTAATACTTTGATCAGAAAGAAGAGGCTACACCTGCAATTTTCATGACACTAATAGAGTCACATAGCTGCCAACGTGTACAATTTTGTTACCTCTAAAATTGAATGCAAATTTTTGCCCTATTTAATCGTTGACAATTGTTAGACTTTTTAAACTGAATTTCCGGAAGTGACAGCCGATTGTACCCATGTGATGACATTTCTGTGGCTGTCAACTCGTAAAATTTGGCTAAAAATGCTAGCTTTGACAACATTTTCTGAATGAATCCTTATCTTTATAAGAAAATGGGAAACTCTTGGTATCTGAACAAAATCAGTAAATTTTATATTTTTATGAATATTAATGCAATTTTTTTGTATTTATGAATGAAAATGACTTCGTGAAATTATCAGAAAAGTAAAAGTAGTTATTTTGGATTTGGGAATATAGCTTTCAATATAAAAAATTCTCATAAAGAGATGGGAATTCCTGCCACCCAAAAAAAAGGAAATCCTTACCCCCCCTCTAAATGGTGAGCTGGATCCGCCCTTGCTCACACTTGATTGATTATATTAGCTATTCAAACTGCTGGTTTATAGACCTCTTTAGCATCCAATTTTGGCATAATATTGTGTGTCATCAACTGTATAAAGATAAAATCATCTCTAGTTTCTGACATGGCTTCCATGGCACTACTGACACATTGTTTCATTGCTTGATTATAACAAAAAAAAAAACATAGAAAATAATGTGCTTTTCCTATTTGTACTTTTTTTTTTTTCTTTTTTCTCTCTGATAAATCTGAAAAAGCTGGAGGTTCCATCAGTTTACAATCATTTCAGCTTATTAAATCTACAAGGTGTTTCCACAATCTTGGGACAAACTTGGAGGGGTGGTGTAGCTGACTAAAACAAACATGTTTCATACAGGAATGTATTATCGGAAGTGATGCTTTGAGGCACGAACACACAAAATAGGACATGAAAAGAAAAGCATTGTTTATTTACAATATCATCACAAAAATGCATGCTTACAATAAATGTTCAGATTTATTTTATCATCTGTTTGTTATTTTATTTATTTTATCATCTATGCTTCTTCAATTTTAGATTTGACTCAATATATTTGACCCAAAGTTGACTTAATTGAGGACCTCGTTGCTAGGCTATCCATTGTGGCTGCAAATATATGCAAAATGCCTGGCATATTTGGAACTGTTCGCCAATCACTCCTTCGATGCTACCAAGCATGTATTACTGTTGGTAGTTGCAATTTCGAGCATTTATTGTAAGCATTGCTGCAAATAAGCACTTTGTGATGATGTTGTAAATAAATAATGCTTTTCTTTTCATGTCCTATTTTTTGTGTTTGTGCCTCAACTTGTCGCTTCCGACCATACATTCCTTCTACAAGGACATGACTAAAACCTGTTTGTTTTAGTCAGCTGCACCACTCCTCCAAGTTTGCCCCATGATCGTAAAAACACCCTTTATATATCCTTTATATATCAGGCATGAAAGAGTTCCTCCTAAAGGAGGAATTCCATCTTTTTTAAAACAATTTTGGTCATTCTCTGGATTGATGCAAAAATCCAACGAAAATATTGGAAGCATATAAGGGTTTTTTTTTTTTGTTTTGTTTTTTTTTTTTTTTTGGGGGGGGGGGGGGGGAGTCCTCGAAAATTTAATAATCAGACATTTTGTCTACTTAAATCCTTGGAGTTTTTTTCTGAATTGCTGTGTAAAAGAGCTATCAAATCAAAGGTGATCTTATAAGTATATGAAAGTCATGTAAATAAAGTTATTAAAATATCTTTCAGGAGTGAAACTTTTTTCAGTCTTTAAAAGAGAAAGGAGGTTTCCATAAGGCTCTTTTTGGGATAGAATATGTTGTCCTATTTAGACAACATTTTTTATTTAAAAGTTTAAATTTCTTTTTGTTTTTAATACTTTCTAAGTTACAAAAAGAAAATAACTATCATACGTACAGTTATATTTCATTTTATTCTATAAATAATTTTAATAAATGTGTCTAAATTATAAGAATTTGGCATCATTGTATAGATGGAAAAGATTTTCCACCTTTTTTCCTATTTCCCGCTTTTATGCCTGATATATCTAGAAACTTCAAAGTTAAGGGAAGAAACTTGAAAACTCCTACTAGCTGCAATTGTCATTCTATGCCCAAAATCTCTAATTTGTTTCTGAGAACTTGTTTCATTGTTATTCATTTTAATTTCACCTTCCAAAAAGCATCTTTTCATGATAAAAAAAAAAGAATAGAGGCATTAATTTTAATGACTGGATTGATGATGTCCTTATACTATTTTTTTCGATACCTTGAATATTTGATTATTTCGTACAAATGAATAGATTTATCCTTGCAAGAAGGTTGTACATTGATGTTGTACCACATATCACTATAAATTTTAATGACATATTCAAAAAGAATCTCTACATTTTGAGTAGGAGTTTTACAGGGCACATATAAATACAAATTTCTGTTGACTGTTGTTAGCCATCAAGGGTGAGCGAGTTTTCCAGTATTCCTATTCACTAACTGTTTGCAAAAATATACTGGTTGATGTGATGGGAATAAATTGTGTATATTATATTAATCCATATAATATGTATGGGTCGTTAATTAAAGGAATTTTAAGTTTGAAGTTCTTTTTAGTTAACATGCGTTGTGTAGTATCGCAATAAAACCCTCTGTTCTTTGAGGTCAGCAATTGTAAAAAAATAAAAAGGAAACTTCTTACTTGTATATCTATCTGTAAAGAAATGACGAGGAGACTTTTAAACACAAATCAAACTTTTTATTCATCTTGTTGAAGAGAAGTAAGAGGCCTTCACCCTTTGGTCACCGATTTTCAAAATAAATACGTTGCCGATAAAATAACTTATTCCTCTTTAAGAAAATCTTTAAAAATGTAAGATGCAGCACCAGGAGAATTTTCTATAGATAAAAATCTCAAAGCCTTTTTAAACCAACAAAAAATAAATTTAACAGGAGTTATTAAAAACGCAGACATCGTTTACACAGAAGCTTTTCACCGGATCCCACATTCAGCGGCGGCAGACCGATCGGAGCCCACAGCCCGCGATCTTTTTAAAACGAAACTATGTCATGACAGCAACACCAACAAAACAGATTCTGATTTAAAATTAACGAAATTTTTAATTTATAGTAAGAATACGGGGACTTCAAAAGTTAGAGAAAGAAAAGATTTAAATCTATTAGAGAATTTAAAATATTAGGTAATGTCTTAATAAACAAATCTGAAAGAAAACATTTAAAAAGCTTTATTTTTATTTGCTCCACGCACAGCGAAAAGACACACCTCCAAAAGATCGACATCCATTCAATGCATATGCCGTGAGAGACTTGCTCCGATAACGTCATCACAATACGCACAGATTCAAAGGAGAAGCTGTGACGATGTAAATTTAAATGTTGAGAATAAACATAAGTGGCGAGAATAAACATTTTCTTGAATGCCGTAAATAGATAAGGTTGACTCGCAGTAAAAATAATAGGAATAATCTTACTTAAATGGTGAGAACAGTAGACACATTGAAGAGACAGCAGTTATAAAAAATCTTCTTTATTCGTTGTTTCACTTGAGAGGTGGAAGGCAATTAGGAGAAGTAGGTCACCGTACACATCAGAAGGACGTTCCACGTAGAATTATTAAAAACTTGGAAGTAATTCCATGATAAAGATGATTACTGGTTAAAATCATTTTTTAAAGAAGGTCTTGATGATAAAAAGTCCGAAATCAAACATGCGTTAACTTAAAAAAAAACCAGAGACCGAAGATAAACTTTTAGATAAAGATAATAGCTATTGAAGAACATCGCTCTTTGAATTTAGGCGCAAGGCCCGAAATTCAAACGACAAGTCACGTTGTCAAAAATAATACATACTTTCGTAAATCTTAAAATCTGATCCGATCTTAAAATCTTAAAATCTGTTAAAAAACTGGCTGCATTGATATATATACTACATAAAAGGGGTTTACAAAACTACATGCAGAAATGATTTAAATCTATTTGTTAAAATTAAATTTACGTATTATGATTAAATCGTATGAAAACAGAGAAAAGAGAAACGAAACTTTACACGGAGAGAATGAAGCTCTAATTCGCCAAGCGAAGACACACCCCAATATGACGCGGTCAACGTCACTTGCAACACACCCTGGTTCTAAAAATAGATCAGGAAGAGGGGAAAAAGCTGAAATCAAAACTTATCTGCTGCATGCAGTAAAAAGGAGAGAAAAAAAAGTGATTTGAACGATGTTTTGCGTTGAAAATAAATAGTTTAAAACATGAGATAATAATGCTGCATTACAATTTAAAAAATAAATAATAAATGTGATTGCTACATCACATTACCCCCATTTGCCGAACAAAATTTTGGATGACCAAAAGGTGAAAAAGGTAAATCTTGAAAGAGCTTTTTCAACAAAGGGAAAACAAAATTTTAAAAGACAAGGAGCAAAAAAAAAGTAGAATAAAATTTGAGTTAAAATTTAAAAGTCATAATAAAAATTTTAAGTGCATGTGCACATTTAGGGAATGTACATGTACAGTGACCTAAAGAGAAAGAAAAAGAATTTACATCAAGTAGTACATTCAAATTTCAATAGTATACATAACATAGTATACAATAATAATAATAAGCCCCATTGCAATCACAGGCAAAGAAAGGCACCTTCCTGTGTAAAATGATTTCTATAAATTAAAATATTACTCTTTTAATATTTTAAAATTTTATAAATCCAAAAGTTAAATAAATTTTTAGCCGAAAGAGACCACAAAAAAAAAAATTTGAATTCAATAAGTTAAAAAATAAGGAACACTTATGAATCAAAATTTATAAAGTTGCAAAAGTAAAGCAACATAAAGTCAGAAGTACCCTCTCTAAATATACTCTGACTGCCTAGGAAAATAAATCATAAATTGAAACATTCGAAATGAAAAATCATTTCTACTAATCAATTTTCTCATAATATTGAAACATTCAAAATGAACAAGTCATTTCTACTAATCAATTTTCTCATAAATATTGAAACATTCAAAATGAACAAGTCATTTCTACTAATCAATCTTCTCATAAATATTGAAACATTCAAAATGAACAAGTCATTTCTACTAATCAATTTTCTCATATATTGAAACATTCAAAATGAACAAGTCATTTCTACTAATCAATTTTCTCATATATTGAAACATTCAAAATGAACAAGTCATTTCTACTAATCAATTTCCTCATAAATTGAAACATTCAAAATGAATAAATAAATCATTTCTACTAATCAATTTTCTGCATATTTATAAAAATAAATTGCAATGAAAAAGTCGAGAATATTTTACTTTTATATTCCGACAACCTAGGACTTAAATTTCATTAATCATAATAATAGTTTTAAAAAAAATGTCATAATCAGGAAAAAATTTAAATTACCAAGCAAGTGTACCATAAAAATATTTAGTTTAATTCCTTCAATAGTTTAATAGTAAAATTTAAATTTAAGTTTCTATGCTTGTAAAAAAAATATTTTAAATTAACTTTAAACAACAGTTGAAATTAAAGAGCTGCAAAAATTTAAAAAATATTGTAGAGTAAACAGACAATCCTTCATGATACCCTGGCCAATGGACACATTCAGGAACCCTGTAAGGATATCTATATCAAAACACAAAAATACAACAGACTTCAATGTGCATAAGAGACCTCTGAGATCTTGTGCAAGAGATAGAGTGCAATCAGATAATCAGCATAGAAAAAGAGAAAAAAAAATAGTGTATTTTACAGATGTAAAGAAGCTCTTGGTATAAACCACAAATGGTTGGATATGAATAGTACTGTGAACTATTCAAACACTTCTATTTTGTTGAAAAAAGGCACAGTTAGCACAACAACACATCACCAATTATGAATATTTAGCAGAATATGGTGATATACTTGAAGGAAAAATTGGTAGACACTGCTGGCAAAAAGAAGACAATGCATGGTGGTACATTTAGGAGTAACACTTCACTTAAGGATGATATAAACACATACACCATGATGAGTAGAGGACAAGATCGGTAGTCAAAATCGGTAGTGAAGAAGCACTTTTTAAAAAAAAAATATATAATTTCTTAGAGAATTGTTGAAGATTCACTGATGAACACTTCAAAAAAAGATGCGCTGGTAAATATTTTCACTAAGAATTTTGTGCTTTTCTTCGTATAAAAGGTGCAAATAAAAATTTTCTTCATTAAAAAAAATATATCTTCATGATCAATTTAAAATAATTTTTTGCATAAATTGAAAAAGTGAGGCATATGGCAGATTAAAAATTTTGAAGCAATTGGGTTATAAAATAAGAAAAAGGCACTATAATAATAATTAACATATAAAAATCTTCAGAAATAAATAAATAAACAAACATTCTTGAGCTTAAACATTTTCTGTAATTCAAATAACATTAAATTTTATAAATATTTGTAGAATATGGTATAATGTAGAAGTCAAACATTTCCAATGCGAGGATGAAACTTTGCCGCTTACCCCTACGTAAGGATGAAAATTTTCCACTCACAAGTAAATGTTGACTGGGAAATTCTATTGTTCATGAAAAAATAATGTATACACTGATTTAGCTTCAAAACAAACTTCAAAAACACACTGGAGAAGATCAGAAAAAATATGGATATTTTACTACATAAATTACTGAGAATTCACCAGGAACATCAAAGCCGAAAATGGAGCACAAATCTTTATTGGTTGCTGTAAATGAGGAACAGAAATTTTTTTTTTTTTTTTTTTTGCAGGTATGTATAATATTTTCAGTACTTTCAGAACAACATTTCCACACACCAGAGAAGCGTTTCAAAAAATGGATTAATAACAACACTCTTGAAGGCAACTTCAGCAGGTAAGTAAATGTGAATAAGAAAGATGAGTACATATTGTCATATTTGAACATGTAGAATAAATTTTATCAAACTATTTCAGTTATGAGGATGGTACAGGAGAATGAATTTTTTAATTTCTTCTTTAAGCAAAAAAAAAATGTTATTAAATTTTGATGAAGCTACATAATTCTGGAAAATTGAAGCACTGAGAGTTACGATGAGAACAGTTTGTAGAAAGCAAACAGAGTTCTTGAAATTTAACTTAGTAAAAGAACACTGCACTCACCAAACACCAAAATCGATATTAGCAGTCAAATCGTGCACTAGATGACAAAAATATCTTGAGAATAAAAGTGGAAGGTGGTACAACAAGAATAAGTAAATTTTTTTTTTAATAAAAAGTTATTGAAGGTATTAATAAATTGATACATTTAAAAGCAGAGAAGACTTCAAAAAATTATGCAGGATATTTTACAGCTACGAATTTCATGAAGAACTTCAGCTCCTTTGCAAGTAATAGATAAGAACAACTTCAGTAAAATAATTTAAACTTCAATAATTATCACAGATTCCAAGAGGAAAAAAATAATTTGCTTCAATAAATATCTTAATTTTCATAATATATCTTCAAATTCATTAAATATTTTATTTCAATATATAAGTGCCATAAAATAAAATTTAAAAACCCAATATGAGAATAAGTATAAAAAAACCATAGCCTCTTGTTAAATAAATTTGTTCTTAAAATCAGAGAACAATTTTTAGAATTCATTTCAGAATTTCAAAATTCATTAAAGATTTTCTATGATAAATATCTTGTAATGCACCATAAGAATAAATGAATTAGAGAATAAATAAATAAATTTCTTGATTTTTAAAATAATATTTCATTCTTCAAAAATTTAAAAACAGCAATAATTTTGTCAAGACATATCTCAAATTGAAAACCAGTAACGGATTTTTTTTTTTTAAATTATACTATGCTCAAAAATTTAAAAATCATGGAATAAGTATTGCAAATAAAACTTGAGAACAAAAATTTCATTACGATGTTTGATCGATCTTCATCCGTTAAAAAAGCAAAATGTTCCATTTGAGAACAGCAGAATATTATAATTTTCTTAAAATTCCATATTAAAAATAATAATTTTAAAACAAATTATTTGAATTTACGTCAGTAATTTTCTATAAAAGTAACAAATCTGCAAAATTTTATGCAAAAGAAAATTCAGTTAGGAATAATTTTCAGGAACAGAATTTCTTCTAAGATTGAAAAAGATTACGTTTTCTCTTTATAAGAACAGAAAATATTGCAAAAAAGAATAACAGCAATTATAATGCTAAAACATTTTCAGAATTCCATTTAAAAGAGCAGTTCATCTATTTGAGAACAAAAATTTTCTTTAAAAAGAATGCATCAATCGTCAAAAATACGGCGAAAAAATACAGTCATTAAGTTATTTTTTAAGGCATTACGTTGTAATCAAAAAGCAACAACGCCGAAATGTTCTTTTTTTGTCACGGAAACCAAATGTGACGAAAGTTAATATGATTGTTGCAGTGGAAATAAAAATAAATGGTCTTACTTAATGGATGAATAGTAGACACATTGAAGAGACAGCAGTTATAAAAAATCTTCTTTATTCGTTGTTTCACTTGAGAGGTGGAAGGCAATTAGGAGAAGTAGGTCACCGTACACATCAGAAGGACGTTCCACGTAGAATTATTAAAAACTTGGAAGCAATTCCATGATAAAGATGATTACTGGTTAAAATCATTTTTTAAAGAAGGTCTTGATGATAAAAAGTCCGAAATCAAACATGCGTTAACTTAAAAAAAAACCAGAGACCGAAGATAAACTTTTAGATAAAGATAATAGCTATTGAAGAACATCGCTCTTTGAATTTAGGCGCAAGGCCCGAAATTCAAACGACAAGTCACGTTGTCAAAAATAATACATACTTTCGTAAATCTTAAAATCTGATCCGATCTTAAAATCTTAAAATCTGTTAAAAAACTGGCTGCATTGATATATATACTACATAAAAGGGGTTTACAAAACTACATGCAGAAATGATTTAAATCTATTTGTTAAAATTAAATTTACGTATTATGATTAAATCGTATGAAAACAGAGAAAAGAGAAACGAAACTTTACACGGAGAGAATGAAGCTCTAATTCGCCAAGCGAAGACACACCCCAATATGACGCGGTCAACGTCACTTGCAACACACCCTGGTTCTAAAAATAGATCAGGAAGAGGGGAAAAAGCTGAAATCAAAACTTATCTGCTGCATGCAGTAAAAAGGAGAGAAAAAAAAGTGATTTGAACGATGTTTTGCCTTGAAAATAAATAGTTTAAAACATGAGATAATAATGCTGCATTACAATTTAAAAAATAAATAATAAATGTGATTGCTACATCACAGAAGCACCCCGTGCCAGGCGCTGCGGAACATCAGAGAACTTGCCGATGTGTGAACGAAACGAAATCGCCCGTGCAAAAATAAATATGGATTTAAGTTTAAGGAACATCGATGTATAAGGCAAAAAGAAATGAAAAAGTAACATGATTTAAACACTGTGAGATGAAATCTCACAGTTGATACTGCTTGACAAATTTCAAATGAGTACTTCTTATCCTTTCTTAAATCCTCAAAATTAACTTGTGGCATTTGTTAGAATTTTTCAAGTTGTTTTCCCATTGTCCAAGAAAATCCTTTAGAACCCTTAATTTTTTCATCGATTTGTTGAAATAATTCTTAAAGGGAGGCTCGTTTTCATGTAGCAAGCAAATTATCCAATGTAAATGTTCTTTAGTTTCCAATACTTTAATAGCTCCAGATTTATTTCGCACAATGATGGCGATTTCGCCGCATTGTCTCAAATTTGAAATATCAATATTTGAAAATACACTAAAATTCTATTGGTTATATTATTTGCAGAGGAAGATATTAGTGAAATATAACTAATCTAGTTTGATCCTGACTGTTGCACTTAGACCATAAGTTCTTTAATGATTTTTAGATGTGTTCATAATTATGTAAATACATAGTACCTATAGTCGTCATTTGGTCTGTCTGTCTGCATATACCAACGCAAAACTACCCAACTCAATGGATTGAAATTTAATATATGTAATCGTTGCAGAATTTTGTTGAGTCATTTTAAATTTTCTGAAAATCGAATCAAAACTTAAAAAGATATTAATAAAAGTTTTCTTCATTCTATTGAATCCTATCGTATGTAATTAATTCAATAATATCCCTTGATAGGTAATGATTCTAGGTTGCCATGGTGATTGTGTCCTATTTAAGATAGAATCCTATTATTTCCGTAATACCTAATTTAATATATGCAATCATAATAAATTTTGTATTCGTGCATTTTTGCTTAAGAGTGCAACAGCTATTGCACCAAGATCTGAATATTTATAAAACTAGTTATAGTACGAACGCACCTCATTTACCACGTTTCATGTTTAATCACAGACTTGTTTGGTATACTTTGTCCCTTTGATTCATAATTTTGTTACATTTTAGATGCATGTTGTATGACAAAGTGAATTATTCACAGAAATTATTTTAAAATAGATAAAGAAAGTTATATTAGCCTAGGCTTATGTAGAATGGTTTTTCATTCTATTTAATTTTTAAATTGGATTTATTGTAAATTTTTGTTTTTAAAGTTTGATTAAAATTTAGCAAAATTTTATTTATTTATTTATTTTTATATATTTAAAAAAGAAATCATCCTAATCTAATTTTTTCATGTTGCTTTTTCATCTTATTGTGCTGGTAAACTTTGTTTCATTGTTATTTATTTTAATTGACATAGTGAAATGTTTCTAATAAGTTTCCCTTACTTTAATTATTGTTCCTTATAAACAAACAATTTTCATTTGTTCTCATAATTATGAAGAAAGATGTAATTTCTTGAAAGTGCACAAAGTAAAAATCAGTACAGGGTGACAGAAAAATCATGTTTCAAATTTAAATATATATATATATATATATGTACAAAGCCAAAAATGGATAATAATGAGATAGTTTTCATCACTATACAGTAGAACCTCTTTTATCCGAAACTCTCGGTTAACCAGAATCCATGTTTAAAGCTTTTTTTTTTTTTTTGCTATCACATTCCTTGTGTGCAAAATCCATTTTGAAAGCTTCTTTTTACTATCATATTCCTTGTGTGCAAGAGGTCCTTTACGAACTACAAATACATATAAATGTTTTCGAGAGTTCCTTTGAATTTAACTTGAGCTCCCTTAAGCTGCGGAGTGGAATGGAGAAACCGAACAAATTAGCAATTCTGAAGTTTTTTAATGTTTTGCGAAAGGTTTGGCATGGATGGAGCAGCAGGAAGACTGTGATACTGGTGAACTAATAATATTAAAAAACTCCGTGCTAGAACTTGAAAGCAAAGGCAATTGAAACTGCGACAAACAAAACATTTTTTTTCAAATTCTTGTGATACATATAAAAGGCACTTAATTTCAAAATTAAAATTCAGGCAATTTATTCTTGTTTCTATTGCTTTATTTATTTTAAGCACTTGTTACCATGATAAGAAATATTGCACATATTTCTCCTTCATCTTAAAATTGAAGCATTCTCGAGTATCTGAAAATTTTGATTTTCCGAAAGAGGGTCGGTCCCAGTTACTTCGGATAATCAAGGTTCTACTGTGCTTATAAAAGTCATATAGCAGTAGAAATTTCATTTGTAGCATATTCTTTTAAAGAGACTGGAAGTCCAAGGAAATGCGTCACATTTTTAATATCTTCTGAGACAATGTTAATTTTTCTTTCTGCTTTGTTCCACTGAATATTCACACTTTTAATTTTATGTTTGTAGTTTGAATCGTATGTAATGCATATTTTTCTTTTTATAGATTGCATGATTTTTCATTCACCCTGTATTATGATCATGTTGTTAATGATATGAATGTTTATTTATGTTAAAAAGTCAAATTTTTGCTAATTTGATGATTAGAAATTATTCATAGATGCCAATATCTCCGGAAATTCCGGAGTTTCTCCGGAAATGTAGGATAAAATACGGAAGTACGGTAATAAGGTAGAAAATACGGAAATTTGAGACAAAAAATTCGCGAATTTCTTCGATCGATCGCGGCAAAAAAATCACGAATTTCGTCAATCAGTCGTTGAAGTATATCGCGAAAATCGTCTATTAATCGATAAAACCGCCAATTTCTACAATCGCTCGCGGCAGAAAATCGCAAATTTCGCCAACCGATCGTTGAAAAAAGTTGCAAATTTTGTCAATCAGTCGTTGCAAATAATCGTGAAATTCATAAATAGGTCGTTGATAAAAATCGCAGCCGCGGCAAAATATCGCGATTTGCGTTAATCAGTTGGGGGGGAAATATCCTGAAATCCGGTAATCGGCCAATGATAAAAATCGCGGATTTCGTCAATCACTCGCTGCGCTGCAAAAGAAATCTCGAATTCCGTTAGTCATTCGCGATAAAGAATTGCTGTTTTCGTCAATGAGTCGCGGCAAAAAATCGCTCTTTTCGTCAGTCAGTCGCGGCAAAAAATCGCGATTTCCGTCGATGAGTTCTCGGCAAAAAATTGCGATTTTCGTTCGTCAGTCGCGGCAAAACATTGCGATTTTCGTCCGTCAATCGCGGCAAAATATCGCAGTTTTCGTCGTTCAGTCGCGACAAAACAACGCGATTTTCGTCTGCAAGTTGCGGCAAAACATCGCGATTTTCGTCCTCATGTCGCGGCAAAACATCGCGATTTTCGTCCTCATGTCGCGGCAAAACATCGCGCTTTTCGTCCTCATGTCGCGGCAAAACATCGCGATTTTCGTTCTCAAGTCGCGGCAAAACATCGCGATTTTCGTCCTCGAGTCGCGGCAAGACATCGCGATTTTCGTCCTTAAGTAGCAGTAAAACATCACGATTTTCATCTGCAAGTCGCGGCAAAACATCGCGATTTCCGTCTGCAAGTCGCGGCAAAATATTGCGATTTTCTTCTGCAAGTCGCGGCAAGACATCGCGATTTTCGTCTGCTAATCGCTGCAAAACATCGCGATTTTCGTCTGCTAATCGCTGCAAAACATCGCGATTTTCGTCTGCTAATCGCTGCAAAACATCGCGATTTTCGTTCGTCAGTCGCGGCGAAAAATTCGCGATTTTCGTCAGCCAGTCTCGGCGGAAAATCGCGAATTTTGTTAATTGGTCGCGGGATTTCACACTCACATCAATCACGGATTTTTTGCTCCGTCGAGATAGAAAAAATTCCAAAATTTATTATAAAAAATTATTAATACATTAAAAGTAAATTAAGTAACCTTTATTTAAATTATGTTTGTGTTGATAAATGCAAAAGCTGCAAGAGGACTGAAAATATTTGTAAAAAATATAGCTCGTAAAAAACTTCATGCAACTCCTGAAATGACTCCTGAAACCTGAACATTTTACTCCTGAAGAGTGTCCAAAACTCCTGAAATTTAACTGGTTTACTCCTGATACAGTCTTTACAATGTTGGCATCTATGAATTATTGGAGGGACAATAGACCATTACAACTTTATTTACAATAACTTGTATAAGTTTATGTACACTTATTGTAAATTATTTAAGATGAATAAAAAGCTAGTTTTAACTAAAGGACATCTCATGATATGCAGACATAATTATGGTGACATGATTTTAATCTTAAATGTGGTTAAATGGGGGGGGGGGGGTAATTTTCTGATTTATTTAACAAACTTAAAATTTTAATTGTGATTAAAGAAACAGGTTAATATGTAAAATTAATAATAAATAATATAAAATATTTATATTTTAATTTTGCATAATTTCCAGAATAAATTTTTGTAAAGGTTGTTGATTTTTTTCCCCCTCCCTATTTGATTTGTTATGCTGACACAACTCTTCAGTTCAGTATCCAAATTACTTGACTTGAGATCATTAGTGTATGTGTTCTTTAAGTGTCTTTTTCTTGACATTAACAAAATAATTCAAAAGTGAATGTAATAGAATTATAACAAATATAGATATTCCTGAAAATCTCAAGTGCAATGTTATTGCTGCAATAATTCTGAGAAGAATTAAGAGTTTTTAAAATCTTTTTATAAAATGTTTTGTAGATAATGCAATAATAGTTAAAAGGAAAAGATGAAAGCCAAACAAATCTGTTAGAATCTGACGTGTATTATGTGTGTTGTAATGTTGGAAGAAAAGTATGATAGCATAGGTGTAGTGTTTTCAAATTATTGTTGGTAAGGAGGGAGATATTTTTATCTCAAACGTAACTTTTTTGCATACGCAATCTTATGTGTGTAACATAAATGAAAATCTTCTGCCTATTATTTTAAACCTTTTTCATTGGAATTAAATAGAATTAGATGTATTTACAATAATTATTTGCAATAGAATGTGTTACATAAATGTAAAGCATTAAGACAATTTAAAACCAATTAATAAATAAATGATTGAATGATGAAATGCACATTACATATAAAATTAATTATTTAATCTTGGAATAAATGGTGTATATCATTTTCTCAAATGTTTTCTATTTTATTTGTTTTTATGGCAGATGAGGGGTGAAAGAGCAAGGGAATTTTGTGGAAAAAAACAATTGTTTACGATATATATATTATATCTTAGAAATTATTGGAGTGGCATAGACCCTTACAACTTCATGTATGATAAACTTATTACTTGCTGTTAAAAATACATTTCATGGCCTTTCATTACATGCTTCATTAATTTAAAATAAATAAAAGACTAATTTTAACTAAAGAATGTCTGATGATATACAAACATAATTATGGTTTTAATCTTAAATGTGGTTGAAAATTGAGGAAAGGGGGAGGGGGTTACTGTTTGATTTATGTAACAAACTTAGTATTTTAATTGTGATTTAAAAAATATATATTTGTTCTTGTGTGAATTTTGTCATTCACAGGAAAAATCTTGGATCTTTCTCTCTAAAATTATTACTTGCTTTTCTTAACTACTATGCAAACATGCACAATTGTGTATTCAAATCTGACAGGATTTTTAAAACTCAATTTACCTAAATTTTATTTAAGAAAGTTACTTTTAAGATTTTTTTTTTTGTTTTCAGTTGAGAGGACTACATATATTGACTAGAAAATAGCCATGAAATATTTTTAAATTTTAAAACATGTTTGCTGGAAGTGGAATCAATTTCTTAATGAAGCTTTGTAATAATTAATGCATTAAAAATGTAGATAATCAGAAAGTAATCGCAATTAAATAAGCTTTGAAGCATTAATATAAAATAACTAATTATTTATCAAGAAATAAAGCTTTGAAACTTATTAGGGGGAAAAAATCTTATTAAAGTTATTACAAAGTGTTATATTGCTCTGAAGGTAGATTTGTTAATAATAATGGTAATTTTATTTGTTTCAGGAGGTAAGAATATTTATCATGTCAGTATTATTATGTTAGTGGTTGGAAAAATAAAAAGAACATATGCTCCAGTGCTGAGATGCTCTACTTTTATGATGACCAAACTCTTATGGCAGAATGTATGATACTTTCTCAAGATTCATTCTAACCCAAGTGACTGCTGCTCTATTTTAAATACACATTAATGAATTTTTACACAATGTTTTTATAACAAAAATCTAATGAAAAATTTATATTATTGACTAGAATCTGAATTATCATATTCTTTTCAAGAAATGTTATTTATGTAGAAACGATATTTAAAAATGACTCATTTTGTAATGTTCTTGTGAGTTGCCCAGGCTATATACCATTCTAATAGCGTTACTCAACAAGGATTAGTTAAATAGATGCACCTTACTCTATTTATCATTTTGGAAGTGTGATGAGATGTGAGAAGCTTCACTTCATATGAATTTATGTTTGTTGGTCAAATGTATATGAAATTCCACATGTTTGCTTTTATGTAAATAAAATTTTGTTTATTTTTATTATTCTGTATTTCTTGTCTGCTGTTTTTGTTTTTGCATTTAACCCTCTAAACATTTCAAATGCATATTGATATCTACTTTTGCGCGAGATAAATATCTAAAGTATATGTAATACAAATCCTCATACTGATGCTTTTTTTAGTTATTATTTAAGGAATTATTACACAGATAATCAAAAATGTTCCCACATACGTTGAGAGCTCAATTAATTTGTATTTTAAAACTGAACAAATTTCTAGAGACCTGTCAAGACAAACAACTTTTGTATGAAAACCAGCGTAAAAAATACAGGATGTCTCACTACAAACTCAACTTGAATTTTAGTACCGAAATTTGACAGTAATAAGCTATTTAGTGAAATTCTCATAAGATTAATTCTATTTTTTATGGAATATAATGACATCATGGTAAATGCTGCACATGCACTGCCGGTATCACTATGTATAATGTCAGTTATATTCTGAATTATATAGTGTCTAATTCAGTGTTGTTTCGATGTAAATGCTCATCATGTTTCATCGAAAGCATCGTAAATCTGTTGAAAAAATCATTACAATATCTTCATTATTATTACATTTATGAATGAAAGTCTGTTTGGTTTAGAGTACAACACCCTGTAATTTTAGCTGGATAAGTGAATTGAGACCCTGATTTCCTACACAGAAATTGTTCGTCTTCTCTTCAATATATTATCATCCGTGAAAGTTTGATCCATTAGTTTAGAAACTACTTATATTTATGTGTATCTACACCATTCAAGTATTCAAAAACTTTATTTTAAAATTTGTCGAAGAAATCTGTATATAAAAATACTAAAAGGGGAAAATATTTTTGAAGGATGGTTAAATTTAATTTTAAAAGGTTGCTCTCTTTCTTATCCATCAAGTCTTTCAAAGGTAGTTTGTTAATATAAAAATACTTTATAAATTATTTCTCTTCTCCCTTAAAATAGAAAAAAAAAATCTATCTTAATAAAACAAAGAGTTTGTGCAATAATGGAACAGCTGTGCCAATTTTACCCCCCAAAAAATGCTCCGTATTTTTCTACCAAATCTATCGTTTTTTCCACAAAGTTGCACTCAGGTGCACCCAAGTACGATAATTTTCTCCTAGCACCATTTTGCAATAACAAAGTCTGTAATTTTTCACAATACTAAGTTATGTAAAAATGCTTCATAATTACAAAAATAATTGACTATTACACAAGTTATAAATATCAACCAAAATCAGCTATGGAAAATGCTGAATGACCAGACCAGTATACATGACAGGCCCATAGCTGGAGAAGAGAAGAGTCGAGACAACCAATACCTGACCTGGAAAGTCTTTTGCATATCCTTGCATGATCGATACAACACCATTTCCTTGATAAAAATGAAGTTAAATTTCTGATTTTTTTTTCTTTTCTTACTTTTTTTAAAATCTATAATAATTAATAATTTAATTAATTTATAATAATAATAATCTATAATATAATATATAATTAATATATAATCTATAATAATTAATAATTTAATATAAAATATTTTTATATTAAATTATTACACTTAATTATAAAGTATTTTTTTTCTTTCTTTAAAAAAAAAAAAAAAAAAAAAAAATCTATCTTAATAAGACGAAGTGTTTGTGCAGTAGTGGAACAGCTGTGCCATTTTTGCCAAAACAAAAATGTCCCGTATTTTGTACCAAATCGATAATTTTTCGATAAAGTTGCTCGCAAGTGCAACAAGTATAATAATTTTCTCCTGGCATCATTTTGTCATGACAAACTCCTTATTTCTTAACAGTACAATATTATATAAAAATGTTTTGTAATTAAAAATAATCAAACACAGTAGAACCTCTTTCATCTGAAACTTGTGTGCAAAATCCATTTTGAAAGCTTTTTATTTATTTTTTTTTAAACCATCATATTCTTTGTATGCAAGCGGTCTTTTCCGAATTACGAGTACATATAAATATTTTCGATCCCCTTTCTTAGAGTTCCTTTGATTTAACTTGAGCTCCCATAAACTGCGGAGTGGAACAAAGAAAACGAACAAATTTGCAATTCTGAAGCTTTTTAATGTTTTGCAAAAGGTTTGGCATGGCTGGAGCAGTAGAAAGACTGTGATACTGAATAACTAATAATATTAAAAACTCTGTGATAGAGCTTCAAAGCAAAGGCACACTGTAAAAAAACCACTGTAAATTTGCTAGAACAAACTCGATCACAGTGAATGTGCTGTATCTGTCTTTGGTTTCCTGATTATATAAATATGAAAAATACAGTAGTTGCATAAAATTAATGGCACAGTGTGCTGGCAATTTGGACGGCAGCACAAACTGCTGGCATCCGAATTGCCGGCACATTGGGCTGTTAATTTTACACAACTATTGTATTTTCCATATTTATATAATCAGGAAACCAAAAAAAGATACAGCACATTCACTGGGATCGAGTTTGTGCGCGAGATGAACAGTACTTTGTACTGTAAAAATGTCGTCTATTTTTTTTATAGTGCAATTGAAACTGCGACAAGCAAAACATTTTTCAAACCCTTGTGATGTATGTAAAAGGTACTTAATTTGAAAATTAAAATTCAGGTAATTTATTCTAGTTTCTGTTTTGCTATTGCTTTATTTTTATTAAGAATTTGTTACCACAATAAGAAATAGCGCATATATTTCTCCTTAATCTTTAAATTGAAGCATTCTCGATTACCCGAAAATTTCAATTTTCCGAAAGAGGGTCGATCCCAATTATTTTGGATAATCGAGGTTCTACTGTTCCACACTGGTGATAAATATCAACCAAAATCCAGCTATGGAAGTTGCTGAGTGACAAATATACTGGACAGACCCATACCTAGGGAGGCAACCAATGGATAAACTTTTGCATGTCCTTGTGTTATTGAATCGATACCTCTTCCCTGATAAAAGTGAACTTGAATTACTGAATTTTTTATCTTTTAAAAAAAGAAGGTTATAACAAACCATTATTCGATTGACCATTTTTATGTTAATTAAAGATATAAAGTTAATTTATAAAGGAGAAAATTATAGAAATTAATATAATTATTTTCATGTAGGTCATTCTAGAAAACATACTACTTTACAGTACATGGTTGATTTTTAATGGAATATATTATTTTAAATGTTTTACATAATAAAACAAATAAAAAAATTATATTTAATGATTGGTGATTTAGAATTGTTTTATTTTATTATTATTTTTTTAACAGTGGTTTACTTGCATACCTCTGTTACATTTTGAATATAATTTCTTCTATTAGCATTTTCACTTGTTTTGTGAATGTGATAAATACATTATTCATACAATATTGCAATTTTTTTCTCTAAACATTTCATTATATGTAGATTAAATTTTATTCTAAAAATAATATATATTTGGATGGAAGAATGATGCCATGAACTTTTAAAACAGATTATATTCCAAAATTAAACTATTTACAAGATTATATACAAAGAAGAGTATTGTTGTCTTAGAACATCATAATTCTGCAGAATTCGATCAGGACCATTCCATGCATCATAACACACACATCATCTTTCTTTTTGCCATTACTCGCTTCATTCCAGTTCTCTCTTTTCCCTTAGAGTACCCAAATTGTAGCCGAAAACTCTCATGCATGTGCTCCATGTCTAGTCAGGTGTTCTTGATACAGCGCTATTATCAGCAGATGCTTAGGATGCTTAAGGGGATTCTTCACGCACTTGAAAACACACGCTCCGTAATGTTAATCCTATGGGCAAGTACTTTTTTTAATTTCTCGTTTCAGTTTGAATATTTTTAAATGTTTTTTTCTTTTTTTTTTTTTGCATAGGATAGCTGAGCTCAATCTTTAATATGACTCTTTTTTACTTTTTCGATTTCGGTTGTAGATTTTTTTAATAAAGGTACTTTCACTTTCGGATCCGGTTTCGAAATTGAAAATACTTTTTAAAAAAAAATTTGCATCCAACATCGAAAAAGGGAAAAAGAGTCATATTAAAGATTGAGCTCAGCTATCCTATGCAAAAAAAAAAAACATTTAAAAATATTCAAATTGAAACGAGAAATTCGAAAATAACCTGCCCATAGGATTAACATTACGGAGCATGTGTTTTCAAGTGCGTAAAGAATCCCCTTAAGTGTGCCCTACAGTTTAAGTCATGCAGACAAGTCTGTTGCCCTCAACAGACACCCAAAGGAGCAGTCAAAACACCTGAAAATTTTTTAAAAAAAGAGCGTAGCATTCAAAGTTCTAAAATAAAACAGTATCAAGTAGATGTACAGATTGATTATGAAGCATCAAGAGTTCTGATTCCAAAACACAAAAAGTTCATCTAACACTACAGTCAAGGGCAGTTCATCTTAGCAGTTCATTTCAAAAGGCATATCCATCATAAAAAGCTTCTAACATCATTAAAAATTGTTTCTTCTTTTTCACCTCTTTTCTTCTTATTCATCTCTCTCTCTTTTTTTTTTTTTTTTTTTCATCACATTTCATTATCACTATCATATAAGGTCTTCTTACTTCTTCGGAATTCAACATGATCTTCAGAATCAAGGGATTTGTCAGGATCGATACCATACTCATCAAAATCTGTCAAATTGTCTTCTTCTGATTTACTGATGTGATCTTGGGAATCAAGTCAAATTTAATTTTATTTTTGTCAGAAAAAGATCTATCACTAGGCTTCTTTTTAGTAAACTTCTATTTCGGTTTCTTAACTTCATAATCTTTGTAATAATTCATTTCAGATTCATTTTCGAATTCATCTGACGATCTAAAAATATTCTTAATTTTCTTAGAAACATTACTCTTCAATTTTCTTAAGATTAACTTTTCCAAGATTTTCTTCTTTTATTACATCTAATTTTCGGTCGTTTTCATTTAGGGAAGAACATGTCATATTTTGTTTACATTCGGACCTCTATTTAACGAAGTAGCTAAATCCCGAAAAAAAGTTCGTTATATGGAAAATTCGTTAAATAGAGAGTCACTTTTTAAAATACTTCAAACTATATAAAACGTAATTTAAGTCCATAAACACTAAATATAATTTTAAGTAGTAATTAGTCACACGTTTTTTATAAATTACATCTATTTGTTTTATTTATTTTACCCATCAAAAAGAAAACTGCAAGGGAAATAAGAATGAAACAAAACATTGTCTGGAAATACATTGTATTTTCAGTTAAAAAATACTTTTACATTAAAATCACGATTTTTTATTATGGTTGATAAGCTGTCTGGAGGAATACCAAATTTTAAAGCAGCATTCTTTTTCTTCACGCCTTTATCCACCTCATCAAGAATATTTTTTTTTCTTTGATGCACAAGCACTTTCGCTTTGAAATTTTTGAGCTAGAAGAACCGAAATTATCAACACGATTGATCATGATCAACAATCTGGAAAATGGGAAACTATAGTTTAAGGAAATGGGGCAGCTCCATTGAGGGTTAAAAGGGAATATTGAATCTTTGCACATCTTGGATGGAAAGCAAAGAATCACAGCAATTTTACTGCTCTCGGTGAGTTAGGTGCCTGGTAAGACCTGTTCATGGTCATTGATCATCATAAAATGTGTTAAGAGAAAGAATAAGTTTGAAATGTCCAGTAATATTTTAAGAAATAGGGAGAAGAAAAAATTAAATCCCACTGAAAAGTTCGTTAAATAGAGAATGCACTTCGCTATTTGGAGGTTATTTTACGAAGAAATTTGCAAAATGTTCTTGGTTCCAAGTAAAAGTTCGCAAAATAGAGGTTCGTTAAATAGAGGTTCGACTGTATTTTCAAGATTAGTGGTCCTTATCATTCTTAAGGTTTTAAACACTGTTACTTCTTACTGTTTGTTCACTTAATTTGCTTCTTAAGCGTAAGGAATTCTTTTTTTAAATTTTCAAAATCTTCCTGTGAATTATCTAATTTTGTTTTAATTCTTATTTTTGTCATTTTTATTCTGGAACATTCATCCTGAGATTCTTCTAACAGCTTTCTCAATCGTTTAGAGTAGTTGTTGGCTTCACTGGATGTATTTTATGTTGCTCTGATCATTTACATTCTTCATCTAATTGTGATTTTATATCCTGCAAACACCTCTGTTATTTAGCTATGTTCTGCCTCTCTGCTACTTCTTATTCTAGTTTAACTTCTGTGTCATATAATTTAGATTCTAAGGATGTTATTACGATTCTTGATTTAGTTTATTCTGGCAGAAATACTTCTTTTAATTCAATTACTTCTATTTCTAACAATTTATATTTTCTTAGCTAAAGAATTATTCTGATACTTATTTATTTTAAAATAATTACCAGAAATAATTAATGTATCTTGCTGTATTACATCAGTACCAAGAATCCTATCAAAATCAATGGAATTATTATAGTCGATATATCATTATATAAAGTAGAGTCTCAATTATCCAAAGTAATTGGGACCGACCATATTTCGGATAATCGAGAAAGCTTCAATTTTAAGATTAAAGAGAAATATATGTAATATTTCTTATTATGGTAACAAGTGCTTAATAAAAATAAAGCAACAGCAAAATAGAACAATGAATAAATTACCTGAATTTTCATTTTGAAATTAAGTACCTTTTACATACAACACAAGAGTTTGAAAAACTTTTTTACTTGTCGCAGTTTCAATTGCCTTTGCTTTGAAGCTCTATCACAGAGTTTTTAATATTATTAGTTATTCAGTATCACAGTCTTTCTGCTGCTCCAGCCAAGCCAAACCTTTTGTAAAACATTCAAAATCTTCAGAATTGCTAATTTGTTCATTTTCTTCGTTCCACTCTGCAGCTTACGGGAGCTCAAGTTAAATTCAAAGGAACTCTAAGAAAGCGGATCTAAAATATTTATATGTACTCGTAATTCGGAAAAGACCGCTTGCACACAAGGAATATGACGGTTTAAAAAAAAAAAAAAAAGCTTTTAAAATGGATTTTGCACACAAGGAATGTGATAGTAAAAAAGTTTTAAAAATATATTTCAGTTAACCGAGAGTTTCGGATAAGAGAGGTTCTACTGTATATATATTTCAATCTAGTCTAGCTATACCTAAATATTTTATAAATTGAGTACAACAATTTAATTCGTTATGTTCTTTTCATCAAAGTATGTTTTCAAGATCGAATGACTATTCATAATTCTAAAAAATATGTCTCCTAATATCAAAATTTCCTTTACAATATTTGTCAGGCTATCATCCAATTTTTTTTAAAGATGAGAATTTCCTAAGCTGTGATGAAAAATTGTTAAGCAATTTATAATCGCTAAAAAATAACTTTTTGGAATTATGAAATTAAACGTAAATATAATAGATTTATATTTCACATGAAAAAAACTGTTTTATTTCTTAATAAATTACTATAAATGCAATGAGATGAATTAAATGATAGGAATTTCACAGCTAGCAAACCACAAGCGCAAGAAGGCAACAAACTAATTGGGGAGAAAGGGTAGAAAATAATAACAACATAACCTATAACTGAGTAGTCAAAAAGAAGTTGGCAATGTGGTCGTAACCTCTGCACAACTTTAAAGGATTTTACAGTCAAGAGACTGTCTGTGAGTAGACAAGATGCTTTTCCTGCCAATCTTAGGAGTGAGATCGCCTAGGCAAAGATAGTTCAGTTTGTATACTTTGTTGCAGTTGAGCCAGGGATTATTTGCTGCTTTGATATTACCCCGATTACAGTCACTGTTATGCATAATAGAGGTACCAAATCGGTTTTTAAATATTTCCCATCATCAAGCAATAGAATAAATTTCTTTACCATCTCTGTGTCTACAAATAATTGTTATTGTTTCATGGTGCCATTTACGGAAGCCTTTTAGCCGTTACCCATTGAACGAGCAACGTTTCCAGGGAGAACCACGTGGAGGTAGGCTTCCTCTCTCCCCTTTCGCAGGACCATTCCTCTGCTCATACGTTCTCACCTGAACCTTGACTTCCCCAAAGGAAAAGAGCAGAGTGCATCCCACTCGCAGGACCATTCCTCCACTCCATAGTATTACAGGTGGATGGTTACATTCCCAGAAGGAAAGGAGGGGAGTGTGTCCCGCTATTTATTGATTTAGAACGTGATGATGGTAAGAGCCAGATGAAATTGGCTGTAGTGAGATGCGAGATGAGTGCCCAGGTGATTGAGAAGGAGCTGCATTAATAGTATGATGGAAGATGAGAGCTGACCGATCTGATAGTGATGATGTGCTGCGAGGAGATGTTGCTGCCTATTTCCAGAAAACAAACAATCTATGATAAAGAAGAGATACAGATGTTAATAGTGACATTTATCAGCCAGATGTCATTTGGCTGTTGGTGAAGGAAGAGATGCGAGAACCAAATAGCCAGAGAAAAACCAGAACACCAAGCTGCGTGAAAATATATGTAGGAATAGGGTGTTTAATCTGAACGAATCTTATATTTATATTAGACCTAACCTTGTGGGATGTTTTTATTCACTTTTATTTTGTTTGTTTGGGGTGGTTTTTTTTTTGGGGGGGGGGGGGATGTTTTTTCGGTTTTGTTTGTTTGGGGTGGTTTTTTTTGTTTTTATTGGGGGGGGGATGTTTTTTTCGTTTTTGTTTGTTTGGGGTGGTTTTTTTAGGGGGTGTTTTTGTTCGGTTTTGTTTGTTTGGGGGGGTTTTTTGGTTAGAGGGGGTTGTTTTGGGGAGTATTTTTGTTTGTTTTTACTTTATTTGTTTTTTTTATTGTTATTAGTTTAGTTTGATTTATTTTTATTTGTGTGCAGTGGTATGATTTGTTATATATGTAGTGGTATTTATAAAATTATGATCTAAATTGTTATTAAAAAAAAGTTTTGGATGATGGAAAAAATGGAAACTTGGAATTATGAGCCAAAAAGATAGAAAATGTATTTTGAATACTAATAAATATTTAATTTAGAAGTTATAGTAGGCCGAAAGAAAAGAATGTGTTTATTTTCAATCAAACATAAATTATAACAATTTAGATATATACATAAACAGTGCCAGATTTGTAATAACTAATACTACAATAATAATTAACTAATAGAGGCTAACTAAATACAATAATAATTACTCTAATAATTAACTAATAGATAAATTAAGTACATACTTACTTTTATGCTGTGAAAGAGACAGGTCATCATTAAAAAAAATATTAATCAGAAAACAGAAGGTAGAGCTCGCGTAGTATCATTAAAAATGTATTTCAAAACATATTTTTCAAAGAAGTATTCTATTTTCACTAAAATATAGAGACTATTGAATAGTTTCAGAAATAGAAATGTTGCATTACTAAAACAAGGTTCAACAGATTTTAATAGATCTCTTGTCAAACGCTTTAAGCATGGTTTGCATGGGATTCTACTTTCTGTTAAATCAGTTTATATCTATTTTAAATTAAATGAATGCAATACAAATCATGGTGATGAGAGCAATATTTGGCGATTTATCTCACCTGCACTCCGATTAACATAAAAAATAGTCTAAAATGTTATATAGCATTTCTATCAGAAGTTCCTTAAATCACACTTATTGTCTGCATAAATAGGGTTGCATTAATCATTATGTATATATAATTTTTTAAAAATGAAACTTCTATTGACTTTACTAAGTGGAATGTCTGATAAAAATGAAGTAAAATCACCTTAATATCTTTTACTTTTCATTATAAAAAGGATATTTTTTTTTTCCTGCCAAAAATTACTATTATTATTAACAAATTCATTGAATAACAAGTTTAAAATTAATCGTAAAATGCACAACTAGAAATAACTGTGAAATAATAATTGCATTTAAAGAGCATATAAGTTAACTCAGATGATTCTTTTAAGCATTTTTATTCACTAAATATTTTTCATGTAGCAAGTGAAAATCAGTTTAACAAATAAAAAGTTTAAAATTTTTATCACTAGTTTTTATTTTTGTGAACCTGAATATTGCGTCTGAATTATTATTTTTGAAACTCTACCCTCTGCTTTTTCTGAAAATTAAAGAAAATAATACCTGTCAGGCGGCTTGGCGCAGCCGCAACAGCAGAACAGTGCACGCAGGCGATCGCCAAAGGACCTCTTCCTCTTGAACAGAAAAGGGTCAGATCGCAGATCCCTCTTCTTCAAAGGTGGTGGCTGCGGTAAGCTAGGCGTAGGCGAAACGGAGATGAGAGATCTCACATCATCATCATCTACTTCTTCATCCGATTCGTCAGGCACTTGATTCCGGCAGATGGACTCCGCGCAACCAGCAAATAACCTTGATGAAGGGACCCACTTTCCTAATGGAGCATCCTCAAAGTCATCTTCCCCTTCTTCTGCATCCTCAAATACGTCTTGGTCTTCATCGTCTAATCGCAACTTCTTTCCATCTTCTTCATCCAAAAGCTTGGCAACTAGAAAAGAAACAGAATTAGCAAGGAAAAATAACCAAAAAAAATAAATAAAGCATACAAAACTGTAAAAATCCATGATACTAAAGCCTTAGCGTTCAAGATTAGCTATCAGCAGTTGAGAGATTATAGTAATGAAATGACAGTTTTGCTAAAAAGCTTTTTCAGTAAAATATATTGTTGCCACACGAACAATGCTTTTACCAATGATAAGTGGATTTGCAACAATCGATCAAAATTTTGCACGTGAAAGTGTAAACAAATGAAAAATATTACGCCTTGCACGTGATAGTGTAAACAATTGAAAATATTATGTTCGCCGTACAAAAGTAAAAATCACACATCCAAAAATAAATCATACGTGAAACACTATGAGAAACCAGGTTTTAGTCTTTTAAACGTCACTTTTTGATTCGATATCAATAGTGAGATAAAAATTTAAGGAAATTGTTGACTATTTCTGAGATTTTTAAATCACATTCTCTGATTTGATAAATAAATCAGAGAATGCAACATTTTCGTTTATTTCTGTTTATTTTATTGTATTTTGGCTAATTGTTGCTAACTGATTAGTATTTTATTTTCAGTTGTTGAAAACGTGTAGATGCTTTGAATGTGACGTCAGTCATGAGGTTTTGGTTGGAAACTGACTCCAAATATATTGTTGCTATGTTTCATTTCTTATTAAATATAAATCGTAGAAAATGTCACTGCTGCATATAAAGTACTAAAACACTTAGCTGTGAGATATAGATACAATATACAGACAAAATAAAAAAATACAAAAATAGCAGCCGTTTGTTTGGAGTCAGTTTCTAGTCAAAACTTCATGATTGAAAGCATCTATTGTTACTAAAAATTCCTGAGCTTACGGCCATAGGTTAAATACCTCTTAAGGGTACATGCACATTATCTCACTAGATATGCATTAAAAAAGTAAATAAAGTAGAATGGATGGGTTGCGTACTTGATAAACTCAATATACAGTCGTCCCCACTTAATCGGGTCACGGATAATCGAATACCCCGCTTATTCGAATAGAATCCTCTGGAACCGAATTTATTCCTATTGGTTCTATGTTATTTTTCCCCGCTTAAACCAAATACCTTCTACGAATGTCCCCGCTTTATCAAATAACAACTGCGTGACCGATGTTTGAAAATAGGCGCGGAAAGCACATTTTAGCTGGAATTTCTTTCCACCTTTTGTCATTTTCGGTTCCTTTACTTTGAAAACAAATTTTCAGTTCTTCCTGCAATGATTTCAGCCTAATGGACATGTCAAATGATTTCCCCACCTTGATCTCTCCGCCATCAGTTCTTGCTGTTAACCAGGCTTTAATGGCACTTCGAGACTGGAGATGGTAGTTGATATTTTGCACTCATTCGAAAAATAACTCGATATTTACTCCTTTAAAATTCCACTTAAACAAACCTCTGTAAATGATTTTTTAAGCCAGTATAAGTAACGTAAATTAGAAATAGCAAAGTTTTGACCTAATTTAAACGAACTGCATTAGGTGTGATGTAAACCATATAAATGTATGTACTGACATTAAATTAATGCGTATTTACTTTACATTAGCATTTGTATTTAGTTTAGATTATGTTATTCTATTAACGATTTATTATTATGCTGTTAATTAAAGATACCGTAGATGGCCTATATGGTATTTTGCCTTTTTATTAAGCATTAACTATAACAGTTATGATTCCCCGTTTAATCAAATACCCCGCTTAATCGAATATTATTTCTGGAACCGTCAATATTCGTTTAAACGGTGACGACTGTATTATTTTTATCTTGTTAATTAAATGAACGTGTTTGGCCTACATTTTTATTTTTAGACCTTACGCATAATCTGCAGGGACCGATTTACAATTTCGGGGCCGAGGGCAAAGAGGCTTACGGGGGAGGAGGGGTACCAAATTCCCATAGACTTCCATTGTAAACCTACTTGCTTATAGAAAAATGAATAAATTGAGATATTTTAATGCAACAAAAACTAATATTAGCTTAAGGGATTATATTAAAATTTTCTTTGATGACCTAAGTAGGAATTGACTTAAAAAACAAAATTATATTAAATGTTACTCATCTAATCTGTTGCACATATACGACAATCAGCGACACTAAAATGGGCTGCAAAAATAGGACACTGCTTCCCGGATTGTTTAACGAGCAGTGAAAGAGTTTTTTTTTTTTTTTTAATAGCTATTAATTAAAATTTCCTTTTTCGTAGGAGCCTTTAATAATTCATGTTCGTTAATGTCATTGTCGAAAAATGTCCCTTTAGCGGGTGGAAAAAAAGGATACTCCAAAACTGACAAACGACACCAAGAATATTTAATTAAAATTTTCCTTTTATAAAGTATGGGAAAATAAGCAAGTTTTTATTTTCTAATAAATTCATTCGTAAATTCTGGTGTCAGTCCATCATGTCATCATTTTCCAAACAAAATTACTCGGCGCCAGAAAGGGTTAAAAGAAAATGAAAAAATTATATGTATAGTAGCAAGAAATGCGCTGTTTCCTTTTACCGAAAAACTAAGTAATTTATAAGAAAAAAAAAATTCAAATATCACTCTATGATTTCGTCAATGCACATTTCCGTTAAACTTTCCTTCTGTTTCCTTACAGAGCAAAGCCGTTGAATAATAATCATATTACAGATTCAATATTGTTACAGAGAGAAAAACTCCTTCCGAGAATAATTAAAATTTGGAAAAAAAAAATTGTCATCTCTTCAAACTTTCAACTCATTTAGGACAGCTAATATAAGAAATGTACAGACGTAGAAAGAATGAAATCGTTTATGAACTTATATTTGTTTAAGTTACCGCTAGATAGCAGCACTAAAACTCATGTTTCGGATGGCAGTTAGAGTACCTGTTGCTTGCATTAGAGAAGTGGTTTTTTTTTACTTTTTTTAGCCCTCGGTATATGCTATTTCTTTCTCCCAGCTTATTTTGTGTCGTCATCAAAAAATAACGTTACCTTACAGAAGCCAGTCGTAAAACAAAGCAGTGCGATTAAATATTCTATAGCAATTTTTTAAACTTCTAAGCATCGCACTTTTTTATACCCTCGTATTGGAAAAAAAAGTACTTTTAAATGCAATTTGTTTGAAAACTGCATCTCCATTTATTTTTGAAATATTAAATTTTTTGTAGTTTGTTGCAGCTATTTGCTTAATATTGGCAACGGAAGTACTCCATTTCTGTAGAAAGTAAAGGAAAAATAGTTGTAAAATATTAATTATATATTTTTGTTGCCATTTTCTCATAACAACCGAAGAAAATGTAATCAAAATACGTGTTATTTTGAAAAAATGTAAACGAATCATTCTGTTACTATATTTAATTTTAAGTGTCTATATTAATGTTACGAACAAACGAAGGCATATGACTCATTAGATAGCCTTTTTTATTTGTTATTATTATTTTTTTTTTTAAATGACGGCATCTGTTTGTTTCGTTTCTGTATTATTTCGCGATAGTGACGTCCTATGCATACTTTACAGTAGCCGTTTAAGAGTGGATTGTAAATGTGGAATTCTTCAGCGGATGCGAATGACGTCATTTTACATAAAATAAAAGCGTGTGTTTTAAGTATTAAAATTGAAATATGTTTTGTTCTATTTATATATACATACATTTTTTTACATCGAGGGCGACACTAAATTCTGAAAAAGCAGAATTCCTGTTTTCTAGTTTTTTAAAATGACGGTACACTTGATCCATGATAAAATTTCACGGCTGATTTGAGCTTATAATTAAGGCTTTTCTCAACTGCTCTGCTCAACAAGCGCAAAACGTTTTGACACGTTTACAAATTCATTTTTTAACGGAAAGATGTAAAATTGGAAAGCCTGGCCATGGAAGCGATTTGGAATCGAACTGTGTTTTCCATTTTTGGATCCATCCATTACCTATTGAGTTATAAGCGATTTTGATAACGTGACTCGACATTTTTCTCCCCTTACTGACTGGATTTTCTTCTTTCGTTCAGAAGTTCAGTTCGAAATGCCAAGTTTGACAGTATTTTCTGAAAGATCTATTGCGTTTAAAAGAAAACGGAAAAAAACAGTTCGATGACATAGTTTCTGAATAACAACACCTACCAGTTTCATGCGTTTCCGAATAAAAATGAATTAAAACTTATGTCAGAAAGTTAACCCTTTGGATTTTGGCCTTAAGTATAAAAGTAACTAGTCGGATGCGCCAATGCCAAAACTTTCTTCTATCTCATACATATTAATACTTAAAAATTCGTTATCACAGTGCCAAAAGTAAATGGCAATCTATGCCCATTATGAGAATTCTAAAGATATGAACTTCTGTTATTAGTTCTCCAGGCATGACTATCACTAAAATCGTTTAAATCCTGCCAAATGCAGCGCAGCAGCGTCACCTGTCGAGCGATTTACACTAAAACCTAATCAGCATCAACTTAAGTCAACGTCTAACTGAATCTGAAGTTTGATGAAAATTCGTGCATTAGTTCGTGAGATCGTGCAGAAGTCGTAAAAAATGCAGCATAGTAAGCGCCACCTGTTGGAAGATTTACACCAAAAACTAATTACCACCCATTTATATCAGGGACAACCTGAATATAAATTTTTATTGAGTTTCGTACATCAGTTCTTGAGATAGAGCGCCCACAAAATTTGTGTCACAGACAGAATCAGAGATAGATATTTTGTAAAAACCTGCTTATCGGGATTTCTGATTCCTAAAACGTGTAAATCCGTCGAAAACCGGAAGTCGAAATTTTCACGAATCCAATACTTTCTTCTTGTAAAGGTAGAAAAGAGTAAAAATAGTTTTTTTATACACGTTCGGTGATTATCTTTAAAATCCCTCATTTCATAACTGTAATTCATGTTTAAAAAAAAAAAAAACTGATATAATGTTAATTTGGCATAAGCCTCGATTATGGAACAGTCACTTTTTTGATAGACGTCTGGTAGGAAGCGCGAACTAGTGAATTTCTTACAAAAATTGTAATTTTATGCTCTATTTCCTTTGTAAGATACGGCAAAAAAATATTTAAAAAAAGAAGCAGGAAATTGTACGTCAAAAGTGGCAAATGAGATGCGTTCGTACTATAACTAGTTTTATAAGTATTCAAATCTTGGTGCAATAGCTGTTGCACTCTTATGCAAAAATGCGCGAATACGAAATTTATTACGATTACATATATATTAAGTTCAGAAATACGGAAATAATGGGACTCCAACTTAAATAGGATGTCATCACCACGGCCACCTAGATTCGCTACCTATCATGGAGTATCACTGAATGAATTACGTAGGATAGGATTTAATAGAATGAAGAAAACTCTTATTAATATCTTTTTAAGATTTAATTTAAAAAATTTTAATAACCCGACAAAATTCTGAAACCATTATATATATTAATTTTCAAACCATTCGGTTGGGTAGTTGTCGCACTGTTATACGCGTACAGACAGACAGAATGACGGATCAGACGACGACTATAGGTGCAACGTATTTATATAATTACGAACGTACCTAAAAAGCCATATGTAAATAGTAAACCAAGACCTCCCTTATTATATTAATTATTATTATTATTTATATTACCAATGTATCATATAATTATTATTATAGTTATTATCGTGCAAGAGTCTTGATCTAAGCTTTCAATTTTTTCAGGTTCTTCAGCCTATCACGCCAGATGGTTCAATCACAAATTCTGGAAGCTCCACGAGCCATCCATTGGTCAACTACACCATAGATTAACTTACAAGATGGGGCATTTACGGCTAAATCTGTAATGACAACAGTACTAGCGTCACTACCGACAAGGAGGAGAATTAACAAGCTCCGAACTTTACCTATGTTGAAGAAATTTGTTTACACTCTATGTGTTGAATATCTATTCTTTCCAAAAAAGAATTAGAGGCAGACGATATTGCATTTATACTTTATTTAGCTACCTTTATTTATTTATTTATTTTTTTTTTTTTTTGTATTTATATCTTTTATCTTTAACTTACAAAATGATAATTAGAGTAATAATATAAAAGAAAAACCCTTGAAAATTCTGTTAATTAAGTAAATATGTAAGTTTATGAGATGAAATTGTAAAAAATCAAATTCAGGTATTGTGTTAATTTATTCATATCGAATAAAATTTTATTGAGTGTAATGTCGGTATCTCTATTTATTTTTAACTGTTAGATTTATATAATTCTACAAATTTGACGGAAGGAATTTTTCCCCATCTGTAATTTTATTATTATTTCTCATATGTTAATATGTATTATTAATATTATTGAATTGATTGTACGTTATTTACAATAAAAACAATATTTTTATGTTATTTGTAAGAAAGTGAAAATGCGTAAATTTAAAAAGATTATTGTAATGATTGCTTAATACGTTAAACTTCATAAATTAATAAAAAATCGGCTATAAAAAATTTTCTGCCGAATGGGAATATTTTTGGAAATTTTTGGGACTTGTAGAGTGCAATATTTCGTATATTTTTATATTACACCATTGCTTTTGATATATAGCAATCAAGACGAAGTTTTTACCTTGTTTTTCTTTGCACTTAAATCGTTCACTCCTCATGCACAAAATAAATAAATAAATAAAATAAAATAAAAGGCATATATCCGTACATGAACATAGAATAGATATTAGATATATAAAAATAAAATAGAATATATATTCTATATTCATGTATAGGTGAAGATTCCATTGAAAACGTAAAGATGCAACATTAAAAAAAGAAAGATCGCAATAAGGTAGATACGCAATAATAAAAATATTTCAAGGATGGGGAGTTTCTTCCCCATTGTCACTAAAGGCGCTACGATCGCAATCGCATTACCATTACGCTGTACGGAAGTGTCCCGTCTTGTATGTTAATCAATGAACTACACCGACCTTCAGAAGTTGGGGAACAGTGGCCGGATGCTTTTAATATGCAAAAATGAAAAAAAAAAAGAACCATGCCATTAGAAAACTAATCACTAAATTTTTATTAAAACAACTTAGTATTCTATTGCTTTAAAAATAAACTCCTTATTAGCATTTTCCTTGTAATAAGACCTCGAAGCTGGTAGACTGAAGGTGCTGGGTTCTAAACTAATCACGCCCGTCGGCCCAATCGTTCGGAGTTTTGTGTGGTTTTCTTCGAACCTTGGATTTCCTTGTGTAAATACGGGTTAGGTTCCCTTAGAAAGACCCCCCGCGGAGGGCACTCCTCACCTTCGTGCCTATATCCCTCGTGTTGATAATTGGCCGTCATAAAACAACACCAACACCTTGTAATAAGACAAGTTAAAACCTTTAACCCTTTGAGCGCTGATGGGTGTGAATTTCTTTCCACTTAATTTTAATAAACAAATGTCACAATGGTACCGGAATATTCGACCAAATTTATTTGAAAATAAGAAAGTGCACATTTTCGTGTATAAAACAAACTTAATTTTTTGCTAGCAAAATACTGATGCCGATGTGTGATTTGGGTATTTTGAAGAAATTCACCCACCAGAGCTCAAAGGGTTAATGATGACACCCATTTGGGGCATTGTATTTCAGACAACCTATATTATACGTAGATAAGCAAAGTAAAAATTTGCAAACAAGTACTACAAGTACTCCTGTTAAACAATCCGTAATATTTTCTACTATTATCCTACTACACTGGTGTGCAAAACTTAAGCAACAAGCATAAAATGCTAATTTTCAAGCACGCGAGTACACAAAAGTAAATGATATAAACATCAGGTGTAGAAAATAGGTATTATATCTACAACACACCTAGTTGATGTGACATCATCTTCATGTCATACATGGCCACAAGTGTCACAATCACTACGGTTTGGTTTGTTTTTGACGGCCGATTATCTACACGAGGGATATGGGCCCAAGGGGGAGTGCCTTCCGTGGAGGTCTTTCTAAGGGAACCTAACCCGTATTTACGCATGGAAACCCACGGCTTCGAAGAAAACCACGAAAACTCCGAAACGGTTAGGCCGACGGGCGCGATTGGGTTCGAACCCAGCACTTCCCGTCTACCAGTTTCGAGAGAAGAACCTCTCCGCCACTGGTGGGGCCACAGTCACTACGGAGAAATAAAATTTGGGATCTTTTATTCGTCTCATTATTACTCTAAAATGGTCGTCATATGATGGCTCCACTGGGAAGTCACTGTGTCTGTTGCTTTGTGATGAGTCACCAGGTGACATTACAACGAAGTCACCTTGTGATCCTCATGTGACTGTCATTTGAATTTGAAGACTCAGTTTTGAAGTCATCGTGAGCATTGCATTGTGCTGAATCTCCAAATAAGGCCACAATGAAGTCACGTGGTCTTTCAGGTGACTGAGACTCTACTGTGAAGTCACCATTGCGCTCCTTTGTGAAAAGTCACCACATGATTTCATTTTCCATCTCTTGGGAACTCGTCATAAAACAGCTATCGTGATGATTTTACAATGGGACGTTCACCTGGGGGTCACAAGGTGAGTTTGTTGTAAAGTCATCTGGTGACTCGTCACAAAGTAGCAGTCATGGTGACTTCTCGGTGGAGTGATTAAATGAGATTAAGAAGGAGACGAATGAAAGATACCGCATTTCAGTTCATTGTAGTGACTGTGGCACTTGTTAGGTCATGGAGACTTCCTATAGGCTGGCTATGCTGTTAGGATAACACCTATTTTTTACACTTGCTCTTTATAGAATATCCTTTTGAGTATTCACGTGTTTAGAAATTAACATTTTGCGTTCGTTGCTTAAGTTTTGCACACTTGTGTAGCATTTTTTTTTCTTAAAGTTGTGAACATCTTTTTTATACCCTCTAGGCAGATCTGAATAGCGCGCTGGTACGAAATTTATGCATTCATACAATATGTATGAAGTTTAGTACTAGCTACTTCCACATTATTCGCGAACAATTTCTATGGATAGGTAGAACGGAGGAGGCCCAGAAGGGAGAAGGGCGCCCTGTTCGGTCCGGTTGTTTTTTTATTTTCATAAAAAAAGAAATGCGAAATGAATATCTGAACTGTCTCAAAGGTTCCACGAAATGTCGTTGTAGTGCTGCCATCTAGTATAACAATTTCGTTATAATGCTCGTAGTGCTGCCCTCTATTGTCTTTCGCATGTTTTAACAATTTTAATTGTATATTTTTTCTTTTCTACTTTATTCGAAAAACATCTATATTTTAGAAAAAAAAAAATGATATCTTTGTTATTAAATATGCCTTAATCATAATGAACTAAATGTATTGATACAAAACAAATAGGTGTTGCTATCCAACGTACAATTTATACACAAGTTTAACATAAAACTCTACGTTTCGGTTTATTCTTTAAAACCTTCATCAGGAGAAAAATTTTCTGAAATATAAATCGACAACAAACTCTTTACATGCTACATTTTGAAATCAATTCAAAATTCAAAACATTCTAACGGAAACCTCTTACTCCCAAATAAAGAGTTCAGTGGCGCCATCTTTTAATCAAAGATGCAAACGAAGAAAGACTAGCTGAAAAAATGGAATTTTCATTGACTTTTCAAAATTGAAAGCCATATTTCTGGTATGTGAAAGGAAACATTATCATTACACACTTCATGGTTTCTTAGACGAATTTCTAAAGATTCACGAATAATAGCATTGCGCGGAATAACTTGTTTGGAAATAACTTTAGCATGGTCAAAGTCTATAAATGAAATGAGTCCTTTATGGTAGCTTCTTGAGAGTGCTGTAGAAAATTTACGAAACTTCAAATCGTTTTTATGTTCTTGCAATCTTTCGAAAAATCGACGTTTAGTCATACCAATATAGGACGAGGTGGTCCCATCAGAAAATTTAAAGGGAATTTCATACACCCCAGAAAAAGATGAAAAAGGAATTGGATCTATTTTTTTACACAGGAGATAAAACAAAGTCATAGAATTAGAGGCAACAAGTTGAATGTTGAATTTCATGAAAGACTTTTTTAACTTTTCAAAAAGGAAAGGAAAAAAAGGAACCTTTCGGTAAACTTGATTAAATTTGGGGGAGGGGGGATAAACGGAAACTTTATACTTATCAACCAATTTATAGATAAGGCTTGAATTAAAACCATGACATAATCCAAAATTAACGATGAAATTGATTTCATCATCCAAAAATTCTTCGGAACAAACAAGTAATGCACGCTGGATAAATGACCTAAATGCTGCAATCTTATAATTCCATGGGGCAGCTGCAGGGACGGGATTTTTAACTTTTCAAAAAGGAGTCTCCTGTGTATATCTCCTGTGTAAAAAAATAGATCCAATTCCTTTTTCATCTTTTTCTGGGGTGTATGAAATTCCCTTTAAATTTTCTGATGGGACCACCTCGTCCTATATTGGTATGACTAAACGTCGATTTTTCGAAAGATTGCAAGAACATAAAAACGATTTGAAGTTTCGTAAATTTTCTACAGCACTCTCAAGAAGCTACCATAAAGGACTCATTTCATTTATAGACTTTGACCATGCTAAAGTTATTTCCAAACAAGTTATTCCGCGCAATGCTATTATTCGTGAATCTTTAGAAATTCGTCTAAGAAACCATGAAGTGTGTAATGATAATGTTTCCTTTCACATACCAGAAATATGGCTTTCAATTTTGAAAAGTCAATGAAAATTCCATTTTTTCAGCTAGTCTTTCTTCGTTTGCATCTTTGATTAAAAGATGGCGCCACTGAACTCTTTATTTGGGAGTAAGAGGTTTCCGTTAGAATGTTTTGAATTTTGAATTGATTTCAAAATGTAGCATGTAAAGAGTTTGTTGTCGATTTATATTTCAGAAAATTTTTCTCCTGATGAAGGTTTTAAAGAATAAACCGAAACGTAGAGTTTTATGTTAAACTTGTGTATAAATTGTACGTTGGATAGCAACACCTATTTGTTTTGTATCGATATTACAACGTAAAGTCCTTTATTACTAAATGTATTGAGACTTAAAAAAAGGTAAAAAAGTCAAACTGGATTAGGATGATGCAGCTATTGATTGCGTCAGTATGAGAATGAAAGAAAAAAAAAACTTTTAAATAAAATAAACGGTCAAGTGCGAGCATTACTCGCGCACAGAGGGTTCCGTAGAATAAATATATAAATTTGTAATTGTATTATAAAAAAAAAGTTGCTAAAAGAATACTAAGACTTTGTAAAAAACTATACAACGTAGGGTTGGGTATAACTGTATATATTGGAAAAGTGTAAATGGGTATACCATGAAAGTTCAAAGAGATATGGAACCTAAATAATACCAAATATAGCTATTCGTATAACTCTTTTTTTAATATTATCCTAATATGTTTTTGTGAACTTAATTCGGTAAAGACAATAAAAGCATTGCATAGTAAAACTTCGTTTGGCACTAAATTCAGCGTAGTAATAACCTTTATTTATACAGTGTAGCTAAAACAAAACCTTTTTTCAAAGTTTAAATTTGGCACTGTGCTAAGAGCGCTTCGAATTGAGGTCTCAAAGTTGCAACGCCGCCTTGGTCAGTGGCGCGTTTTTCCAGATAGGTGTTTAATTAACTTTTAAAGTCACTCGAGGCGTATTCAGAGATATAATCAATGCAAACTGTCGCGAATCCCACAGTATTTATGCGATTCATTCTAATTAAATATTTCGAGGGCGATGCCTTTAAAAAAGGACACCTAATTTTAATTCCAAAATAGACAAACGGCACCAAGAATATTTAATTAAAATTTTCCTTTTATCATGTACGTGAAAAAAAGCAAGTTCGCATTTTCTAACAAATTCGTTTATAAATTCTGGTGTCAGTTCATTATTTCATAAGTTTATAAATAGAATTACTCCGTGCGGAAAGGATTAAGCGGTCGCAAGGACTCTTAAAGCTTCAAAATTTAAGAAATTTTAATTTTTTTAGATGTTAAACTTTTCTGAATATTTTGATATAATTGTTTCCTTGAAATTCCCATTAGAACAGAAGTTCTGACTTTTAGAATTATACCCGCTCAATAGCTGAAGCGGCGTTTCCGAAACTTTAAAGTCATTATTTTCCAAATGGCGTTTTTGGGGCATAACGCGCAGGATACCTCAAAAACTTCTGAATATTTTTTCATGAAATTTTCAAAACATATATTTGATGTTTTTCTGTATAAACTGAACCTAAAATTTCCTTTTTATTGTTCAAAAAAATATTTTTTGAGTGATTTTACTGTTGAAATTTTCAAAATTTTGTATTAGCTAAATGCAACATTGCATTAAAAATATTAAAATGCTTTAAATACAAATTTATTTAAGTTCAGGGAAATTATAACAATTTGAAGTATAAGTAAGCACCAAAATTTTCATTCTAGTTGCAATATTTATTTTGTAATCCTGCGCGTAAACTGTTATGCGAATTTTTTGTTCGACAAATGTCTAACAGTTTCGAGCCCCCTATAAATACTAATTCTGTATATTGCCATTTTTTAAATACATGAAACGAAAGAACATACTTATATCTTTCATCCCAATTAAAATTGTATTTTAAAACCATACACATTTTAAGACATTAAATGTTGAAAATGGTCTTTTTTTCATTTTTTCCACTTTTTAGAGTCCCGAGACCCCTTAAATTAGTATTTTTATTTTAAATTTGACGTTTATTGCTTTTATACTGTTACTGGACATTACATTACACATATATATCATTCAAAGTTGTTAACTAGGCATAGAATACGTCGCCCCTGTCCTTGTGTATGTCCAAACTGACCGTACCTTTAAGGTTTAATATCTCGGCTAATTACCGATGATTTTTTTCGAAAATCATTATCAACAATGCTTTTATTCTTCTACAACGATAGGTATATTCAGCGATGCTCAACAATTTTTCTGAATGCCCGTAAATCGAAATTTGTGTATAACAGAAAAATGCTAATTACTCTAAAACTATGTGACCTAGGGTAATCGCTATAATTTTCCGGCAAGGTTTATATTAACGTCTACTCCCTCTAATTTTTTCATAATTTTAGTTTCAGTAGATTCGGAATTAGATTGGGGGGGGGGGACATATTTTTGCGCTACATTTTCAATAATATCTTTGAAAATATGATACCTAAAATTAAAAGGAATGTATTTTTGAGTTCGGCGTTACAAAAGCTTTAATAGGATACCCCCACATGATATACAAAGAAAAGATTTTTTTTTCAAGTAGCATAATTAGCCCCTCTAGAGTTTTATTAAATATATTTCTGAATGTTTATTAATCTGAAAATATGTGGATCAATGGTCTTTATTACTTCCCCGAATTTGAACTTTCCACGTTCCATAGTTTACGAGTAAAGAGGCTGTGACAGACAAACGGACGGACGGACGGACAGACACAGGAGTGATCTTATAATGGTTCCGTTTTTGCTTTTTAAGTGCGGAACCCTCAAAATAAAATCTTAAGGCGAAATTCTTCTAAACATTTAAAATGCATATTCATATTTTCCTTTGCATGAGATAATAACAATATGTAATGTAATCCAAACCTCATACTGATGCCTTTTTACTTACCCATCATACGTGGTATAGGGTAAGTCTTGTAATCGTTTTAAAAATCGAAAAAAAAAAACAGAAAATTGACGGATTTACACGTTTCAGACACTGGAGGTTCCGAAAAACATATTTTTAGAAAAAAAAATTGCTGTCCGTCTGTCTGTGTGTGTGTGTTTAAACGCTCTATCTCCCGAACAAATTGAGATAGAGACTTGAAATTTGGTGTATAAGTAGTATGTAATAATCGGAAAAAGCCTATTGACTATCAGTAACCTCGATTATCCGGAACAATTTTTTCGGACTCTCGAAATATTCTTTTTGATAAAAGGTATACAAAATTTTTCGTAATTGTTTATTTGAAGGAGTGAGTATAAAAAACATTAAAAAAACATAAATTTTGCATAAAGAATCAGTCGATCGGATACTTAGTTGGCGAGATATTTGTAATCATAATTTTCACACTCTTCGATTTTTCATGATGAATTTCAATTCAAAGATATATTTTAATTGGAAATGAGACGCTTAATCCGACGCAGTAAACTGTTTGTTAATATGATTATAATGTTTCGAGTTGTAAGGATGTTTCTTTTACGCAATTCGGTACTACTCGATTATCCCGACGACCCAAAAACTATCGCCAAACTATAGGATTAAATGCCAATAATGGCCTATCATAAATGTCACATTCACTTGACATTAAACACGTTATACGTGTTTGTTGCGTCATCAAGTGCTTTTTAATTCGACGTTTTATTTGTATTTTTATTAATCTTTTACTAATTTATTTGTTCTTTCGCCATTTAAAATAAGAATTATGCCAATCTATATTCCTGTTCCGTCGCCAAATGTCGCCAACATGGCGATATATCGCTAAATTTCGCAACCAAAATGAGTCGCCAAAAGTGACGCCAGCTTGGCGATATCTCTAATATTTCGCCAAATTCCCATAGACTTCCCTTGTCAACCAATAGGGTTTACTTGCTTACAAAAAATCAACAAATTGAAATAGTTTAATGCAACAAAAACTAATATTAGCTTAAGGGATTATATTAATTATATTTAAGGGAATCCAAGTAGATAAATTATGAATAAAAGTAACATGATACAATGTTTGGCATGCTTTCCCAAACATAAATTTTAAGGGAGACCAAACTGATCGCCAAGGGCGGCTAGTTTGTATAATTTTGCGAGTAGTTTGGCGATTTATATAATTTATCGAAATGGGTCGACGGAATAATCAAGTAGTACCCTCAATTCAGTAATGAGCATTACTATGTATTAAAAATATTTAAATATACGTTTAAATTGTATTTTGGAATTGCAATGCATTTTATAAATAGTTTACGCATGTTTTATTTTCATATTTTATATTATGCATATCCATGATGGGTAAGTATTACGGTGTTGTTATCATTTCATGAATCATTATACAGATAATCGGAAGTATTCACACATGCGTTGAGGTCTAAATTAATTTTTATTAAACTAAATGAACAAATTTTCAGACACCTGTCAAGACAAACAACTTTTGTATAAAAACCAGCGTAAAAAATACATCACGTCAAAGTGAACTTGAATTTCAGCGTACAAATATAACAACAATGAAGCTATTTTAATGAGATTTTCATAAGATTAATTCTGTTTTTTATTATATAATGACATCATGGGAAATGCTGCAAATACACTGTAATTTCATCAGTAACATTACATATACTGTCAGATAAATTCTGAATTATATAATGTCTAGTTCAGTGTTGTTTGGATGTAAAATGTCTCATGTTTAAAAGAAAGCAGAGGAAATCTGTTGAAAATATCGTTACGCTATCTTCATTATTGTTAAACTTATGAACGAAAGCCTATGTTTGGTTTCGAGTGCACAACACTCTCTAATTTTAACCAAATAAGTGAATTGTGAGATTGTAACCCTGTTTTCCTACACAGAAATTGCTTGTCTTGAGTATGTTCTTACTCGTGAAAGTTTGTTCCATTAATTTAGAAACAACTTGTATATATATTTATGTGTATCTACACCATTCAAGTATTCAAAAACTTTATTTTAAAATTTGTCAAAGAAATGAGTATATAGAAATAATAAAAGCGGGACACATTTTTAAAGGATAATTAATTCTAATTTTAAAATATCCATTTGCATACATTTCGCCTAGTTTGGATAGAATGACGCAAAGAAATCATTTACATAAATTTTACTTTTGATTTTGAATAGCGTGGCACAAAAGATAAATCAATTTATTCATATAAATACATTACAGTGCATTGTATAGGTTCAGTGAAAGTGATATTTTTAACTGTGTATTGGAAAATTAAAAGTTTTGGTTAGATGTGTAAATGTATTTAGCCAAACCGAAAACAATTAAAATTGAATTTTAAAACAAATTGTTTAAAACTACATGAAGGCGTCACTTAAATTTTGATATCATATCTTTTAAAACTCATATTTTGAATTTATGAAAGATGTGAATGATAAAGCATCAAGGAATAAATTTTTATACATCCTTTTAAATTTAACATAATTCTTACACATGCAATTATAAATAAAACAAAAATAAAATGATGAAATAAATAATATAGCGTCACTTAAAATTTGATATCATTATTTTTAAGTTCCATATTTAAAATTCTTATAGCAATAAGATAAAGTGCTGCGTCACAAACTTTTAACCCGTTAAGGGTTTTTTGAATTGATACCATTACTTTTTTTTAGGTTAATAACAAAAAGATAAAAAAAAAAAAAGACCAACGATAACAACTCATAATCGTGATTTCCAATCACCTTTAATTCCACCCCCCCCCCCCCCGCTCCAAAAAGCATACCTCATACTTCAATTGTAATGAGTGCTGTACTATTTGATTTTTTAAAGAACTTTTTAGTAAGGTATGGAAGTATTATACAAAATGGGGGGGAGGGGTTATGGTTCGTTTCACAGATATAGAAAGCTTTGTTAAATTTTGCTATGTAAAAAGTTTACTTTCTTAAGAAAAATATCAAGAAATATTACTCTTTAAACCTTTTTATTTAAAATACAATAATATTGTAAGCACAGGAGAACAACGAAGATAGGCTTTTCTTCACAGAATTTGACCCCGAAAGTAATACTCGTTTTGTGGTCCTAGTGTACCCAACCTGCTGATCACGTAATCGATTGGATCCAGTTCGATTTTCGATTACAGATGGCACCATCAACTGCCATTGAGTATTTTATTATTTTCTTTTTGAGTCGCAAAAAAGTGTACCATAATTACAATAAATATGAATGAAAATAAGAAAAACAGCTGGTTTATAAAGATATAGGTTTTGTTTTTTTTATTTTTTAATTTAAGCTCATAGCAACAAACATAAATTTCTATCAAAATAGCCACATTTTCGAGTAAGATTTAATCATAAAATTTGTACATTAAAAAGTTTTTCTCACTAAAAGTTTAAAAAAAATAATGCATCATTTTATGATATTTTAATTTTGTTAATTAAATTAGGCATTATCATTTGATTTTTGTACAAAGAGATAATGTAAACTACAATTTAAAATAATATTTAAAATACAAAAATTTGAACTGAAAAATGCCTTTTTGAAAAATATTAGAATTGCATCCCAAATTTTAAATATTTCAGCATGGAGCAGGAAAAGATTAAAGTTGCATTGCATTTGTCACAATAAATATATATATTATAGGTTAATTCTATAAAAATTGTTGAAAAATATTTTTACATACTCATATTACTGAATAGAAGACAATTTGACAAGAAGACTTATAAATTATTTTGCTAGTCAGAAAATAATTTTGAATTATTATGCAAAACATTAAACAGCAAATTTTTAATGATTTTAATTTGCATCATTTCTCAAAACGAAAAAGAAGTACCTAGTCTAAGGTATGATATTTTCAACATATAAAAAAAAATAAATATGACAGTTAGTTAATAACCTTAATAAATAATTGGAACAATTTCAAGAGATTCTTATTTTAAATTACATTACATTTTTTATACTCCTTAAAATAGGAAAAATAATTTCTGCAGTTTTTTTAACACACACACACACACACACCTTCCCGGAGAAAAATATCTGAATTTAATACTATTTGGGAAGTGTTTTAGGTTTTTTTTTAGCAGATATAAAAAACATACATCAGGCAAGAAAAGACTGTATTTATTTATGTATACATAATTAAATGTGAAAATACTTTCTGAAACAGTTAATCTGAGATTTTTAATTTTTATGTGGAGATAAGATACATATTTACAAAATATTTGAAATGCATAGAACAAAATTCATTACTTAAATTTAGTTGGTTGTATTTATGACGGCCAGTTATCAACACGAGGGATATAGGCCCTAAGGGGGGATGGGTGCCCTCCGTGGGGGTCTTTCTAAGGGAACCTAACCCATATTTACGCTTGGAAATCCAAGGTTCGAAGAAAACCACGAAAACTCCGAACGATTAGGCCGACGGGCACGATTGGGTTCGAACCCAGCACCTCCCGTCTACCAGCTTCGAGATCAGAACCTCTCGGCCACTGGTGGGGCAATACTTAAATTTAGATAAAGATTTTTAACTCAATTACATTTACGAGTTAATAAAGTCAATGCACCAGATATATTTGCTGTGTGATAGTAACACTCTCAAAATATCTAAAGGATTATGAAATAATATTGAATAACATTTTCCAGTTATCGTCATTTAAAAAATGTTAAAATTATACATCTGTATTCTATATGAAATGTTAGAGTTTAGGTTTCTATCCAAAATATAGATAGCGCCACATTTACCAGCTGCAGGAAATGGCACATTTTGTTATTGAAATTGATTTAAAATGAAGTTTCATTTTATTTAGCTTAGTTATAATTGCAATTTAATTTTGTTTAACTTGATAACAATTAAAAAAGTCTTAAATTTTATTTAATGATCTAATTGGCAATAAAAAATTACAAATGAACTCATAAAAAAAAATCAAAAGGCATCACTGCGGATTGAACCCGAGATATCGCGTCTATGAGAGCAGCACTCTTAACCGCTCAGCTAATGTTAAGATAGCTATCTGTTCCTAAAAGTGAATAAAAAGAAAGCATGCGCAGGAATACATTAATAACTTCTTGCGCATTTGCGGTAAATTCTCATAGAATGGCGAAAAAATATAGTCTCATTTTTCATACCGATTATATAACAAACAACAGTTTTTCTGCAAATAAGTGTTATGTTATTCGCTTTATCTCAAACAGATTTATATTATATATTAATTTTAATAAAATCGCGCAGGTCAATTTAAGAAAAAAAAAATTGCGAATTATATAAAAAACAAGAGTTTTCTCGGACACAAGTATTATCTCATCCCCTTCATCTAAAACAAATTCATATTATATATTAATTTGAAGAAAATCGCCGGAGCCATTTTCCAGAAATGGAAATTAGGAACTTTATCCATCGCAAGTACTTTAAAAATGGGTTTCGAGATCTCAAAATATACTGCATGTAGAAATGTAAAAATTTCAGAATAGAATAAGACTGCAGATATAAGACTGTTTTTAAAAAATCAGAACAATATGCGCTATATTTGCTGAGTTATGAAGTGGTAGCTTTTCGCGTTTCCTTTGATCTCAAGTTAGGTGTATATATGAGTTCCACCATTCTTACGATTTTAGGCTTAAGGCTGTGTCACTGGAATACTACCGTCTTCCATGATATATACTATATAATGGGAAAATTTAGTTTAGCAAGAAAATGCATAACAGATTGAAATTCATCTTTCAGAAATTTATACTAATAGATGGAAACATACTTGAATACTTTTGTACAGCCCTGTAGTTTACATTGTACCTTTATTACATGCCACTGTTTAGCTAAAATTTAATTCAAACTAAAACACTCTTAAAACTACTGAAATTACATTTCCAGAAATTATCTCCCATAGATGGCCATGTATCCAACTCTTTGTGTGGCCCTGTATATCATTTTATCTATATTCTACAAATATTTCTTAGTCAACTAAATTCAGTTCAGCGTAAAAATGCATAACTTCTTTAAACCCACCTTTAAGCAATTTATGCTCATACTCAGTAACCTTTACGAATTCATTTCTGTAGCCCTATATATGAACTATAGCACTTATACGCACTTTATAGTATGCATAAATATAGTGAAAAAAACGATATCATAATTAAAAATGCATTTCGAGCAATCATTACTAATGTACAGTAATTCGGATACAATATAGTATCTGAAATCTTTTCAAATACACCGCAAACAATTTCCCCTATACCATTATGAACGGAATTTTTTGTGTGGCCCTGTAAACGAACAATAACTATCCTTTGCACCGCATATTCAACAGAGTGCATATTTTAGTGAACTTCATAAATGAATATCCATTTTACTATGTTTGAAAGAGTGTAACAACATTAAAAATCATTTGAAACGATTTTTTCCCATTGGCCGTAATGCAAGGGAAAACTTTTGACTGTCCAGGTAAATGAACTAAACATGCTACAAACTTCATTTGAAATAGGGAGCGTGCTATGGTAGAGGACACTAACATTCAAAAATTTCAGAACGATCCGAGCATATTTACGAGAGTTAGAGCGTGGACAGATGAACAGACAAACCGAAGTCTTAAACACTTTTCAACTTTGTTGGAAAGTGTTAAAAATTATCTAAAAATATAATTACAGTGGAACTTCCCTTTAACGAAGTCCCTATTTAACGAAGTTTTCTACTTAACGAAATTTTCTGCGGAACCTTGACTTTGAACACCATTCACATGTAAATAAATCTCCCTATTACGAAAAATATATTCTATATAACGAAGTTTATTCCACTTTTGTCTGTACAGCAATCAAACGGGGAGGTTGTTGTTGCGTCGTATGTATGAATTTATTTCAGCGGATTGTATGAAAATGAAATTATTTATTTAATCATTTCCATTCAAAAGAAGAAATTTAAAAAGCCTTCGATGCAAGTAGAAGCGGATTCCAGTTTCACGAAAATGTTATAGATGAATGGTTCGGATACTTAAAAAAGCGGGAAAACTTATTATGAAAAGTGCATTTTTTATAAGAAACCTGTAACAAAGATATATTAAAGACATTTTAAAAGTTAAGGATTCGGAATACTGAGATAAAGAGAAAAGTTACGCTACGCTTCAGTTTTTGTTTACCTCTCTTTATTATGTGATTTTTTAGACATTATTCTAATAAAATTTTTCTCATGTGTCTACATTGGATTTAAAAAAAAATTACTGCTTGAATTATATTACCTGAATTATATAATACTGCCTGCATTTTCCTAATATTTCCATTTTACGTGTATTTTTCATTTAATGCATGTGTATTTTATTATACAAATTTCACGAATTTGAGCTGATTTCTATTTAACGAATATTCTTCATAACGAAGTATTTAAGTGTAACGACGAGACTTCGTTAAATGGAAGTTTCACTGCATTTTAATATATGTTGTTCTGGATATTTTAGACATTAACGTAAAAAATTACTCAGGTGAAGCAGTTTTTTAATTCAAAATTCAGGATATAAAGGGTTAAGTAAAGTTTTTTCTGGGATTGATTTTTGGTCATCTTCAGTCTTGAAATATCTTAGATATACTATGGTTGCTATGATGAAATGACTTAGAACGCTAACACGAAAGTTCATTCCTGCCTCGAAAATATAAAAATCCATTACTTTGCATTTTTATTAATTATTTTTAAATACTTATTTAACCCCCTCAATGGATCCGACAGATACGTTCAAAATGACTTTTTTCTTTTAAAAAAAAGGCTGAAAAATTTTATAAATATGTGACTTTTCGAATATATGACTTTTTCTGTAAATATGTGAAAAAGTCACAAGTTTACAGAATTTTTAGTCATTTTTTTTTCATGAGAAAAATCATTTTGAATGTACCAGTCGGATATATTGCATCAGTCTGGTAGGCGGAAGATTAGATATTGCCGGTTATAGAAACAAAATATTGTATTTAATTTTTTATAAATGATTAATCGTATGTAATTTATTTTCACAATTGTCTTAATATGTGAAATATGTGTTATTTATTTTGAATATTATGTACGAGGGTTGCTTTTTAAGTAAGGGCCTTTTGAAAATAAAAACCAAACGAAAGAAATTTTTCAAAAACCAAATTTATTTTCAGATTCTACATACATTTTCCTATTTTTCAACATAGATGCCAACTTTGTTTAAGCACTTATTATACCTTATAACTAAATTTAGAAAACCCTCTTCATAGAAAATTGCTGCCTGCTCCGATAACCAAGATGTCACAGCCGTTTTCACATCTTCGTCATCCTTGTAGTGGTGCGATAACTTCACTCTCACAAGAAAAACTCTCCCATTGAGATCCCCATGTGTTAGAAATCTAACCTCTTTTTATTTCAAAGTACCCAAATATTTCGGCTGGAGTCAAAAGGAACGATACATTTGGATCGATCTTCCTAGTTGAAGCTCTAGTGTCAAACATTTCTAAAGAGCGCCAAAGAAAATAGCTAATGGTTTTTACCTGTAATCTCATCCGATCAACCTCCCAAAGCGAAAGCGAAAACAAGGGAGAGTAGAAGCGCTCATGTGCGTGGAAGATTTAGGCAGAGCCTATCCGAACGAAGTTTGTTGATGATGCGAACAGCTGAGGTCTGTTAAATTCTAAAAGAGGATACTCCTTTGTTGAGAAGGAAGAAGAAAAAGTTTCACAACCTAGGCTGAGAAACCAGTTCAGTGAAGTCCAAATCCAAAAATTTCAGAGAGATAGTCGGTCAAGGCTAATCTCTCGGTGAACGGAACAAGGTGACTATCACCAAAAAAATTACTTCGAATCTTCGAAGGCATCTTTATTGAAGTCAGGCTTAGACTTCAGCCTGCTCATCGCAAGGAAATGCGAACTGAATTTATTATTTTCGTACCTTGAAATCTGTGGACTTTGGGATCCATCACGGTTCGGAATTATAGACCTTCTCAATGCTATGAAAGCCTTTGCTTCACCAAAAAAACTATCATATCCTCAGAATCAACGAATTCTTTAAAAGTTGTGACGAACTCATCAAATTAAGTGTTGTATTTAATCAAGAAGTAATGTAACTTATAATTTAATAAACATATTTTTGAATTAAATTGTGCCTCGGCCGTAGACGTCATAAATTTACGCTACCCGTCCTACACTAAATTCGGGGCATTACAGTGGTTACCCTCCGAGATGATGTTTGGTTTGAGATACCGGAAAAGAGGGAAATTGTTCGGCATAAGGTCGGGGCTCTAGTGGGAGGGATCCAAAACTTCCCAGCCTAAAGAGTCCAAAAAAACTCGGGGTCTGAGCAGCTGTGTGAGGTTTTGCATTGTCATGGAGTAGCAAAATTCCCTCTGTCAGCACGCTGCCCCTTTTTACTTGTAATCGCTTTGCGACAATAAACGTATCACTGACATACCTGCGTGGGGCCGGCGATTCGATAATCTTGAATATTTTAAAGACACAGAACAGACCGAACAGGTTATCTACATAGCTGCAACTGAGCCCAGTTGTACCCAAGGAATGCCGGGACACGACGCAAGCACTCGTTGTGGCACGCGAACCACCTATTACTGTATACAACAAAACAGCCCTCGTATTTTGTTGCCATTTACTTTTAAATCCTTTTTCAAATATATACATATATATATATATACATATTTATTCATTCATTTATATTTAGGTATATTAGTTGGATATAATAAGTTGGGATAGATAAATGTTTCGGATCTGAAAGTTAAGAAAACACCATAAGAGTGAGTATAAACTTTGCTTACATAAGCCTTTGATTTGCTTTTATGCATATCTTTTTTTGTATAACCCATTGTTTTGCTATTTTTTAATGATCAAGCTCACATTAGATACTAAACAAGTGCCCCTTTTTTAAATAAACAGTTTTTTAATTAGTATTAAATCGTATGTTTAGGTGAGTGTTAAAATTGTATTTGATAGTTCTATCGTAACAAAATTAAATTTCAAAATCTGTCTTGAAACGTGAGAATTCGGGACAATTAATTTTTAAGACGTATGTTGGCTGTTTATGAGACATTGAGAATCAAAGGCGAGCGAGACTATATAAAATATTATGCAGAGGACTTTAGAGTTAGTGAACTCCAATTGTATTAAACTCAGAATCATAGAAGACTTATTCTATTTGTTGCTCAAATTTTCAGCGAAGAAATTAGTTTGTTAAGGCACCAAACAATTGAAGAGCTGAGTGGATGAACATGTTATGCTACATTTTCTATTTTTTTTTTTTTTTTTTTTTTTTTTTTTTAATCTTATGGATGAAAGCGTTATGAGGTATCCTATCACACAGTGAAGCTAAAATACTAAGATTCCATTTAGTCTTGGAGATTTAAGACATTATTCATTAATATTTAATATTTTAATATTTAATAATGTCAATAATATTAATAATTTTTAATATTTGAGAATTAAATATGAATAAGTTTTTCTGAGAGAGTTTAGTACCATACCTGTTAATATTTTAAACACATGGTATCAAATAGAAAATAAATCATTAAAATTTACAGCAAAAACTTTCACCTCAAATTTCTTGAAATTTAATTTTTGTTACTTAACATGTTCTTCCACTTAGCTCTTCAGTTATTGTCTTTAGCGGAAGAATTCATCTCATAGTAGGGTTATTACAAATGAATCATTGGGTTTTGATACGTTACTACGTACGAACTAGGAACCATATATGTTTCCATGGCAACTCAAACGAGAGGGCGTTAACTACAGTTTCGCGCTGTGTATGTGTCATGCGCGTGTGGTTGCCATAGTTGCTGCGCGAACGTCATATTCAAAATGGCCACTGGACAGCAGAAAGCGTTTTGTGTACTAGAATTTTCAAAGTGGGAATCGCTTATAACCGTTCAGAGAGCATTCCGAAAACCATACAAATGCAAACCACCATCCCAACAAAGCATTCTGTGCTGGTATCGACAGAAACCGGTTGTTTATGTAAAAGCCAAAGTTCCAGCCGACCAAGCGTTACTAAGAAACAGTGAACTGAGTTAAAGAGAGTTTCATCCGTAGTCCCAAGAAATCAGCAACTCGCGCTAGCCACGAACTTTCTATTCCACAGCCAACTGTGTGGAAAATTTCTGCTGTCCAGTCGCCATTTTGAATATGATGTTCGCGCAGCAACCATGGCAACCACACGCGCATGACACATACGCATCGCGAAACCGTAGTTAACGCCCTCTCGTTTGAGTTGTCATGGAAACATATACGTTTCCTACTTCGCACGTAGTAACGTATCAAACCCGATGGTTCATTTGTAATAACCCTGTAGTTTGAACGAAAAAATGTACTTGATCCTGTACTTGTTTCTAAACGCCAGATATTTAAATATCAAACTTGATGATAAATTCCCAGCTGTTTACAGAAAAGGGATTTGTTTTTCAAAATTAGGCCATAAAGCGTAGATGTTTTTATTGAAAACGTATTACATAATTCACGAAATTTTAAATCTGTCTAACGTATTAGCCAATACCTGTGTTCTATAATTTTTACCATTTGTAGATTCCTTCAAAAATGTATTGTCTCTTTTGACATAAGTAAATGATTCATCATTGTTGCCATATAAGATTTGATATAATTTTTAACCCTTTCAGAGTAAAGAACTTCTACTGGTAAAATGCTGAAAAGATTGAATGACACCAGTATTTACAAAAATATTTATTTAAAAATAAGTGAAAGTTTTTTTTAAGTACTTGATCATTAAAACCGGAGCACCAACTAAAAAATGGCATAGGATGTAACGCTCCGGCGGAAAATCCCCACTACAATCACCGATGCCGGACAAAGGAACTTCATATAAGTAAAATTTTCGTTTCAAAATTTAGGGATTAAAATTAAGTGGTGCATAAATGCAGCACCGTCCTTCAAGGAGTTAGCCCATTACCCACTAATGTTGCGTTGATGCAACGGTATATATAAATTCGCATGCTTAAATTACCTATCAAGCTACCACAATTTTTTAATTAAAAAATTTGCCTTATTTAAAGAAACTTTGACCATTAAATAAAGGGAAGATTAACTTTCAAATTTTGAAGAGGCAAACGTTTTTCATGTAAAACGTTAAAAATCTCTACCTTATAGTTTTGGCGGTTAACGGGTCAAAGTATCATTTCAAACTTCCTGATTAAGATCTAGATAAAGTGAACAAAATTTTTGGTTAAATTGTGGCTTTATTTAAATCAATAAGAAAGTAACTATATAGAATATAAGAACAATAAATATTAAAAAGTTAAAGCACTGCAAAGTAACCAAAAGATGTTACATTGAAGGATATTTATGTTAATGAATAAGACTGTAACTGTATAAAATGGTAGAACGATATTTATTTAAAAGTTACTTTAAAGACTATATCATGGATTTTTTATTCGTAAAAAATTTACTGACATACATACTGGCGATGCCAACTTTCATTATGCTATTTTTTACTGAAATTATTTCATTTGCTAAACATTTTAAATTATTACTTCATCTTAAGTAAAAGAAAAAATTTCATGGTTATGATTAAATTTGAAAGATATTTTTCATATTTTATAATTACTTTGAAATCACCAGCTAATACAACTAACTAAAGGTAATTTCTAACAAAAACTCTAAAGCAAGCAGCACACTGGGGCAACAGGAGGAAGATGAAGTGCGACTTAGAAGGAGAAACGGGTCGAAACAAAGAAGAAAGATGTTACAAAATCTATTTTAAACCCATTTTTACCAAAACTGCCAAGAAGGGTTATGTATTTCACGCGTATCTCGTACGTGGATTTATTTACACTCTCGAAACAGCCCAACAGCTGGATGGATTTTAATGAATGAGGTCTCTATCAATTTGTCTTAATCGTCCGATGGTTATAGGCTAGATTTTTTTTTTATAAATTCAAAATGGCGGTCGTAAAATACAAAAAGGCGGTAGAGACGAAAAAATTTTTACGCACCCTATTGAGTGGTGTATCATTGGATAGGTCTTTCAAAATGAAGACGATGTTTCATTGGCTATTTTAAAATCAGAAGCTCCGTTTAAATATTACACAACCTGGAAGTTGTGTAGGAAGGATCTCTAGCTTTACTGCAACTCTAACCTTCATAGACATCTATAGGCCTCATCAAAACAGTGTTTATAGATAGAAACTAAAAATTAAACACAACTTAAAAGTCATCAATACAAGTAAGTAAAAATATAGGTAAGTACTATAAAAAATAATTTCACATTGATGAGAAATAACTAATTAGTTCGCTTTTTACGCAGTCGGACTTTTTGATTTTTCAAATTTAATTTTTACTTCTTCCTCGAAGTCGAGCAACATATTGCATGCGACCCACAGTGAAGCAAAATCCCGAAAAGCTGGTCAAAAGTCGAAAAATAAAGTTACTATTTAAGGAATTTTGACTATACAGGTGGCTAAAATAATGTTTGGAGGGTCAGAATCTATATTTATATAAAGGCTTTCGTTTTACCTTGACAACCTGTATCATTTCAAAAGTGACGCTTGGAGGATCATCATCTGAGGTGAACAAAAAGAGCAAAACAATGGTTCCTCTAAAGACGTGCTACATTTTCCCATATCATCCGATTTTAATGCTTTAAAATGGATTCACATGATGATAGATTGTAAATTATTTGCGCGTGTTACAAAAATTTTTATTAAGCACATAAAAATTAATAATTTCATGATTATTTTTGATAAAAATTTTTAAAAAATATCTTATTTTTTTGTTTTTAAACATCAAAAAGTTTAAAAGTTCCACAGTGTTCCGCAACGACATATAATGAAAATAGTAGCCTGAACTATTATCTAATGTATAGTGAAAAACCAGCTGCCATAAACTGCCATTCTGCATTGTAACCACAAGTAAAAATGTCACTTCTTTAGTCGCTTCAAAAACTCTGAAATTTATTACTTGTCACAGTAATTTAGCTGGCAAACATTTTTGAAATTTTTAGATTAATCAGTTTTGTGATAGATTATTATATATTATATTACAAACAAGTATTATAATCATAAGCATAAAGGAATTTCATAAGCAATATTGTTAAAAAAAAAATTTAAATAATTCTCTATAATCGATCCGATAGAAATACATTATCTTATCTTTATAGCTAATAATTCTGTTTATTCTAATGTAATTAGAATAAATATCTTGTTAATTGCACTCTTTGCTAGATCATACTGCTGAACGTGATTTATTAATGGAAATGGAAATTATTAATAATCTGACTTCTCTCCGAGAACATTAGCAATCTGAATTTGATTTGCAAGTGGGGATGTGATGGCACATCTATGGTCAAAGCACCTTTAAACAAAAATATTGCGATGATGATGGTAGAAAGCAGGTTCAAATACCTTTTCCACTTCTCTAGTGCCACTAGAATTTTTAAGTGTTGCGAATAATTCAGAAATCGTTATCTGGAAAAATTCGAGACCTTCATATCCTAGATTTTTTTAGGCCCATCAGAATCAATTTTTTTCTCAAAAATACGGAAATTACTGTCAGTGAAATGGATTATATTACAGATTAGAAGAGTAAACTTATTCCTTTTAAAGCAATCATTGATTGAAAATAAGTAGGAGTTAATTACAAACTAGATTTAAGGATGATTGATTGTAAAAAATTTAATGCCTGTACTAATTTTTTGTCAACTTAACGTTGGTAACTATGTCAGGCAACTTCAAGACAGTTTAATAAACTTGATGACATTTTCAAACTAAAAGTGAATGAAGGTCATTTACGATTCGGGATGACCACGTTACGTGCCTATGTAAGATGTTTCGAGGGTTAGCTTGCATTTGGCATCCAAACGGAATATAAAGGAATGGCAAGCGCGCACTCCTGACGAAAAGAAAAAAAAAATGTAAAACAAAACTTGCTAAAAGGATTTCGTTTACAATTAGGAGTTCTCGTCGTTAAACCAAAAGCCGAATTTGGAAGCACAAATGATGAGAGTACAACTCATCGATTCTTTGAAAACGCAACTATTTCTGCTTTCATAAAGAGAGTAGACGAAGATTTGATAAAACGATTCCAGGTCATATTACAAGTGATTTCTTAAAATTCATTTGATCAATTTCGTGGATTATTGCTCACAAACAGCTTCTAAATTCATTGAATTGTATTCCTAGTTTTATATGCTAACTTCAGTGCCCAGAATACGGCAAAGAAATAATAGCTTCCTCAATATTACCATTTGGGAAAATGTAGGAAGACGCTCAAGAATCGTGCAACAAATTGATCATATGGTACCAAGAAGATTTCTCGCTAAAATACAGTAGGACGAAAACAATGGAAGATGGGGCTTTTTTTGGCTTTGAATGTCATCAGATCCCATCATTTAAAGATTAAATAAATTACCATAGAAGAAATCAAGATCCTTGTCCTTAGAGGCATAACAAGTGCTGTAAAATATTTCGACAACTCCCATTCTGAATAATCTACTTATTATACTATAGATGATTCAGAAGACGCATTTCAGACTATCCTTTCGTTTTATTTTAATAATATAAAAATTAAACCTTTTAACATTTTACTTTTCTTTAATGTACTTAATTGTGTTTCATAAATAAAAATTCAACGTGTAATTTCGATTAAATATATCTTAGTTCTTGAAAATTCTTTGTAACGTTTAGTCTTGAAACTTCACATTTTATTTAAATCAAAATGTTTTTAGTTTTAATCCGCCATTTTTTTTTTAAATTTAACTTTTGAATCGTATTTAGCATCCTCAAAAGCACCTGTTTACGAAATTTCATAGAAATTGAGTAACTTTCAAATCATTTTAATTTTTAGTCCGCCATATTGGATCTGCCATTTTGTTTTTTCAAAAAATTTAACTTTAGAATCGTAATCAGCATCCTTAAAAGCAGCCGTTTACTTTGTTTCGTGCATTTTTAATAACATTTTCATATTTTGGTCAGCTTTTCGGGATTTTGCCCCACTGTGCGACACCTCGGTGTGCAACCGGCCTAATATAGCATTTTTAGGCATATCAAAAGTAATTTTGTGCTTCAAGTTTCTCTATTTTTAAAAAAAATTCAAAACCTCATAAAACTTTTTCAATCGCCTTCGTCGTGAATCTCTCAGACGATCTTTTATCGAATAATGAACTCTGTAAGGAAATTACTGATAAATATAATCACCGAAGAAATCAGGAATTCACTACGAAAAGCGTTTGAAGTTGCTTCCAATCGGAATTTAAGTCTAATTAAAATCCGCATCTTTTCCGGAAAATTTATTCATCGATCCGATTCTGAAATCAGCTGCAGGCTCCGGTATATTTTTGTGTATACCGCTTCTCCATTATTTCTTCTTCTATGTGAAAGAAACAACTTGGAAATCGCTCGTCAAACGTGGCAAATGAGGTGCATTCGTACTATAACTAGTTTTATAAATATTTTTTGCCCCGCATATGGTACTGAATGTCTATTTTAGTGCACTTCATAAGTGCCTATAAATTTCATTCTGTTCGAAAGGTTGTGACATCATTAAAATGCACTTGAAATAATTTTTTTCCCATTGCCCGTCATGTAATGGAAAACTTTTAACTGTCCCTGTGATTAAACTATACATCCGATTTTCATAAAATTTGAAATGACTCGACAAAATCTTACAAAAATTATATATTTAAATTTTCAGACCATTTGGAAGGCTGTAACATCATTAAAATGCACTTGCAATAATTTTTTCCTATTGGCCGTCATGTAACGGAAAAATTTGACCGTCCCTGTCATTAAACTATACATCCGATTTTCATAAAATTCGAAATGACTCGACAAAATTATGCAACAATTATATATTTTAAATTTCAAACGATTCGGTTGGGTAGTTTTTGCGCTGTTATATGCGGGCGGACAGACAGACGGAGAGACAGACAGACGGACTGAACGACGATTATAGGTGCTACGTATTTATATAATTACGAACGCACCTAAAAAAGGTCTTAGAATTGAAAAATGCATTGGTGATTATCTTTTAACATTAATAAACGGAGGAAATACGCCTAGATTATGAAGTTTTTTTTATGTGACTAAACTAATATTTTGATGGATCAAAAAACATTTTTTGTGACGATAGAAATTCTACCAATAAACTAATATTAACCAAGTTCTTTTATACCAAGTTCTTTTTAGACCAATTTAAGGTAAAATGTTCACAAGATATATATATGTAAATATATAACATATATAGGGGAGACTGGGGAGGATTGACTATTGGGGAGGCTTGACCCACACTTCATATTTCACATTTCTAAGAATTTCAGAGTTTTGCCAATAGGTGGCAACCAATGTTACTGAAATGCTCAAATAATAGTCTTTGTTTCATGCTGATAATTGAAACAGGTTTAGCAAAATCAATTGTTAAGAGTTGTCTGCTTAAAAAGTATATTTTTTAGCATTTTGTGAGTTTTTCTCAGATAAAATATATCATCGAAATTTAAGTAAGTACGCTTTAACTAATGCAGAAATATTGAGCTTTCATTTCAGGCATAAACATTGTATAGTAAATAACTTCAATTAAATTTAAAAAAATCAAAAAACCCGACTGCGTAAAAAGCGAACTAATTAATTATTTCTCATCAATTTGAAATTACTTTTTTATATTACTTAACTATTTTTTGATTTGCTTGTATTGATGACTTTTAAGTTGTGTTTAATTGTTAGTTCCTATCTATAAACACTGTTTTGATGAGGCCTATAGATGTCTATGATGGTTAGAGTTGAAGTCGAGCTAGAGATCCTACCTACACAACTTCCAGGTTGTGTAATATTTAAACGGAGCTTCTGACTGCAAAATAGTCAATGAAACATCGTCTTCATTTTCAAAGACTTATCCCATGATATGCCACTCAATAGGGTGCGTAAATTTTTTTTCCTACTCTGCCGCCATTTTGAATTTATAAAAACAAAACCTAGCCTATAACCATCGGATGGTTAAGAAGAATCGATAGCGACCTCATTCATTAAAATCCATCCAGCCGTTGGGATGTTTCGAGGGTATAAAGAAATCCACTTACCCAGATACGCGTGAAACACACAACCCTTCTTGGCAGTCGGGTAATAAGGCTAAACATAACCATGCGCTATACTTTAAAAAGTGGCTATGTGGGGAGGCTTGGCCTAATTAATGTGAGGCAGGGTTGACCCTATCAAATCTTCATTAATTAATTGTTTTTGGAGATCTTTTTATTCTACACTGTACATAATTAAGAGTTAATGGTTATATTTCTAAAGTAATGCAAATTTATTCTGGAGAGCTACAGTAAAATGGAGAGGAAAAAGGTAAATGTTTAAAATTGATTAAAGGAAGATGTGAAAAATTGCTATAAAAGCATGAAAAAATTTAATGAAATATAAATTGGAAAGTTGATAGGAATTTTTATTTCATTTAACTAGAACCCATAGTATATAAATAGAAAGAATAGAAAATACTAGAAAGCATGAAAGCAGTAGCCTTAAGAAATATTATGTGTTCATGCCTCTGGAAAAGAATATAACATTGATCTCCGCATGGCCTATGGGTGTCGGCGGATGTTTTGGCAGGTCGCGGAACGATCGACGTTTGCCACAAAAATATCTTTTATTTCATCTGTTATCCGTTTCATCTGTTCATAAAAAAATATAACAAATACAATATTTTACAACCGCAATAATCATGAAAGCTATAATCATAAACTAAAACTTCGTGAGAAGGCAGTGTTTTCTTAAATTGTCAGTTGGTATTATGTTATGACCTCGCTGTGAGATGTGTCAGTAGTCGCGCAATCGTTCTGGTAACCCTAGAAAAATCCTTAAATTTCTTCTGGATGTACACAGGAGCAGAATATCCAAAAATATCTAAATCTGTTTCGAGGTCCTTGATGGGGTTCAACACAACATACTTGCGTGAACGTGCTTTTTAGGCGCTTTCGTAATTATATAAATACGTAGCACCTATAGTCGTCGTTCAGTCCGTCTGTCTGTCCGTCAGTCCGCATATAACAGATCAAAAACTACCCAACCGAATGGTCTAAAATTTTAACTATATAATTGTTTTAAAATTTTGTCGCGTCATTTCAAATTTTATGATAATTGGATGTATAGTTTAATGACAGGGAGAGTCGGAAGTTTTCCGTTACATGACAGCCAATGGGAAAAAATTATTTCAAGTGCATTTTAATGATGTTACAGCCTTTCGAACAGAATGCAATGGATAAGCACTTATGAAGTGCACTAAAATATACATTCAGTACAATATGCGGTGCAGCAAATATTTATAAAACTAGTTACAGTACGAACGCCCCTCATTTGCCACGTTTGACAAGCAATTTCCAACTTGTTCTACTTTGCTGTTCTTGAAAAACAAGTACAGAAACAAACTGCAAGTAGAAAGTGACTTACGGATAAAATTAACCAGTTTTAACATTGATATATTTGCCCTCATAGGCAAACACCAGTGCAAGGAATCTCACTCACTATAAAGTTGTGTTTTAATAATAATTAAACGTATTTTTCTTTATATTTGTCGTTTTAATTGTTATTCAACAATATGGATTACCAATTCTTGTTTTTGTTGATAGTGCATTCTTCGTACTTAAATTTGCCCTTTTCTTAGGATAAGACAGCCGATAGCTTATAGAAGTCACATAAAAATTTCATACTGATATTAGATGCAACCTTATATAAGGTGGGTCTAGAAAAAAAAATTTAATTTAAAGGTGTACCGCGTACCAATAAAGTTTGGGAACCGCTGATCTAAAAAATAACAGATAATTTTGCTATGATTTCGACAATTTTCAGGTGCTATTTTTTTCGCCAATTTCTGTAATACAGAATGGTTCTTTCAATCGCTCGGTCTTGCTTTTTTGGCACCATAACGCAGTTTTTAGACTCTTGGCTCATAAATTTATGGCATCAATATGGCATTTTTTTGGCATCATAGCAAAATTGGCTCTTTTTTTCGCCCTTTGTGTGATGCGAATTTGTGTATTGTAGAATGTCTCATTCAATCGCATGCTGTCGCTTCACGAAGTCAGTCATGTAAACGTAAGACTTAGAAATGCTCTCTGGCACCATCCCTATCCATTTCTGTATGTACTGTTTAATTTTATATTTCTACCGAATAAACATCGTAAAGAGCAATTTTCAGGGCATTTATTTCTATAATTATCACAGCCTTTTATGAACTCCAGCGAATGCATACAAATCGAACCTGCTCCTTACTATCAATCTCCGATTATTTTAACCTTTTATATCCTGAATTTTTAATATAAAATTTGCTTCATCTGGTTCATTATTTACGTTAATGTCTAAGATATCCGGCACAACATATATAATAATAATTTTATTTTTAGATAATTTTTTTAATTAAAATTGATTTCATAAATCGGTAGTTAGAGCTATTTTTTCGAACTATTGACAAGAATAATTAGATTAATGAACAAAAAATACTGTTATGGAAATCTCACAATTCTTATAAGAGCGGTATAAATAAATGTATTGCGATTGTAAAAGTTTTCGTATAACATTTTTTAATAGGATACAAGCTACACATAGGTAAATGGTTGAGAAAGTAACCACATTAAAAAAAAATATTTAGCTTCGACTGTTTTACCGTGCTTTCTAAATAGGATTGAGTAAATTATTTTGCATGAAAAGTGTAATCTACTTTTATTAATAGACAAATTAAACAAATTTTACATTGAATGTTCTTTAATGGTGTTTAAAAGTATCGTCAAGATATAAACAGTTAATGTGCTGAACCCCGCCATAGGTAGACTGACAAATAAAATCATTAAAGGTGAATGAATGATGAATCTTCATTAAAAGATTTAGACAGAACTTAAGTATCCATTTAAAACAGCCTTTTCTTTGAAAATCGTTTTTCGTCTATCCAAGTTTGATATCAGCTGCCAGCCTCTGATAGATTTATAGACCACAGGATCCACCTTTTTCAATTAATCTTTTTTCTGCAGCACGAGTAAAAAGGGGTTTTGATTAAAAATGTTACCTATGAAGATAACGATTACATTTTAACCTGTTTAAACTATGGTAAAAATACGTGTAGGTAACCAAGTTTTTATGTTGATTAATCAAATAAGATAGATCAAAATTGCTTTTGCCTTACTATATTTTAGTACATTGTATCCCTTTTTACTTCCTTCTATCTTTAGAATAAGAAATTGAATTCTTGAAAAATTCCAACTTCCGGTTTTCGATGGATTTATATGTTTAAGAACGTCCTGAACACGATTTGATATTTTTTAGAAAATGTCTGTCTGTGAGTATGTCTGTCACTCTATCTGTGAGTCTGTCTGTATGTGACACAAACATTTTGGGCACTCTATCTCAAGAACTAGAGCACGGAATTTCACGAAACTCTAGATTCAGTTATACCTTGATATAAACTGGTGCTGATTAGTTTATGGTGTATATCGTCCGATAGGTGGCGCTGCTATGCTGAATTTTCCTGGAATTTCGCAATACCTTTATCTCAAGAACTAACGCACGAATTTTCATCAAACTTCAGATTCAGTTAGACGTTAACGTAAGCTGTTACTGATCAAGCGCGCCTATTCCGATCAAACGCCCGCAAAGTTGTGAAAGCTATTCCGCAAAAGGGAGGGTTTAGGAGAGAAGGGGAAAAAGAACTGAAAGTAGCTATTCCTGACAAACATCTTTCACCTTCCGCAACTGCTGATGTCACGTACGATTTAAGAATAAGAGAATCGATTTTTAATCGAATATTAGAATGTATTAACCAATGAGAGTGCATCAACAACTTTTAAAGGGACAGAATATAATGTACCCCCCCCCCCCACTTCGGTAAACTCATATACATTCGGTAATTTCACTTTCGTTCAAAAATTGCATCATTTGGCTCTGATTTTTTTTCTTTTTTCTTTTTTTTTAAAGAATTTTTAAAGATATATTACAAAATTTATTACAAAACAGAAAACAATGTCAAAACATATTTAAAATTATTACATATTTTCTAATTAGAAACTTCCTTTCTCTTTGCATTATGTAATTTTTTTTTCGATGGGAGGCGATTACAATTTCACTTTTTAGCTATTCCATGGATGTAAGAAGGGGGAAGTCCATGATACAGTATCCCTTAGAAGATTAAATATACCTTCTTCCTATTTCTATGCAGTATCCCTGTAAGCTAGAAGATTAGGGTAGAGAATATCTTCACTTCATTCAAGAAAGGAATCTGGAGAAAAAGGCCTTGAGGGTAAATGTGTACACTCCTTGACCAATGCAAATGAAATTAGAAAGCCAGACTTCTTGTTCATTAAAATTCATTTTGCTGGACTCTGAAAGCTATGGGGGGTGGATATTTTGCGGTTTTTTCGGGGGACAGGATGTCGCCAGATGTTTACTGTTGTATGGACCCTATTCAGGTGACGTCAGACGCCAGAGCTGGCGGTATGATAATCTGTTATTCTAGTTACTGCACCGGCAGAATACCAGTATGCGCAGGCACAAACACCGCTAGCAGACGACTTTAGCCTTGACCCAGGTTGAATGCATACGTTTTTACTGAAAATTTGCAAACTTAGGGAATTTTCTCGCATAAAGAACAACATTTTGAATTTAGGTTACAATATATTAAGTATATGCTGCTGCATCAAAGAATTCTTTTGCGGTATTTTTAACAAACAAGCATTAATAACTCACACTCCATAGACTACTATGCTAAACACCGCCAGTAAATACCGCCAGCAGACGAATTTTAGCCTCGACCTCAGGTCGCGTGCATAAGGTTCATTGTCTGTTTTTCAAAGCAAAAAATAAGAGAGAACCGGGAATTTTTTCTTATCAAAGAAAATTAAAACGGTGTAATAAAATTACATCAGCTATTAAGGATGTACCGAATACCGAATATTCGGCCAACAGGCGAACCGGATACCGAAGATTCGGCTACCCGAGTACTAACTATTCGGCCAACTACCAAATATTCGGCAGGTCGAATATTTTAAAATTTTATTAATTAAAAAAGTTTCATGGCTTCTTCTGGTGAAATAAACCAATATATATATTTTTTAATTCTAAAACAAACAACTCAGCAAAAATAACCTTTCTACCGAATATTCGGCTAGCCGAATTAACTGTTAGGCCGAATACCGGATATTCGGCCAGCCGAGTAGTAGCTATTCGGCCAAATACCAAGTACTCGGCTGGTCAAATACTTTTATATTTCAAAGATTAAAGGCATTAAAATGTTAAATTTAAAAATAATTTTACATAATATTTAATGCAGAAACTTACATTTTGATAAACAAGAACTTTTTACAAGTAAACTGTATATATGGAAAAAATCTGCTTAAGAAGAGAATTTTAAAATTTTATTAATTTAAAAAGTTTGATATTTCATACCTTCTTCTGGTGAATTAAGCCAAGTGAATATATATATTTTTTTTAATTCTAAAACAAACAACTCAACAAAAATAACTTTTCTACTGCCTTTGATTTAGCAAGGAAGTTTTTAAATGCATCTTAGATCAGTGTTTTGAATGGGCGATTATTTTCAGAGATTGTAAACATACACATTGTTCCTAAAAAAATTGTAACAAACTTTCAACAGAGATAATGTGGTCAAGACAAAAAAAATTTGGGCAAGAAACAACACCTTACTCCATCTATTCCACCAAAATTGCAATATATTCAGTCAAAAATTCTGGGTATGCAAGTACAAGCCGAAACTGAATTTTCGTTCACAACTTTATCAGTAAATGAAGATATTTTAGCAAGATTTGTTTCATATTAATTTAGTTTGTATTAAATGTGATGATATCATTGAAAATGGCTGAATTTTGGCCAGTGGCACGGTATAAATACTATAAATTGCATTCTGAATAAAGGAATGTCTACCTCATAGTTGTTTAAATATGAAAAGTGGAAATTTCCAGCACTTCTCATCATGATATTATATTTCACAGAAATCAAAGCAAGTTTATTAAAAATATAGCTATGATATCTTCATTAGGGTTAACAAATGAAAATCCAAGTTTGACCTCGAATGAGATGAGATAAACTTTATTTATAACTGAATAAGTGGATTGCGATTATGGTTTTCTGAGCAAAAATTGTCTTTCTTGATGTGTATTATCAACCCTGAAAGTTTTTCTGTTTTGATTAGAAGCGCCCTTTTTTGTGAAAAAACAAGAAGCAGATTATTTACTAGAAAAGGTTCAGGAACTTGCATTTTTACATTGTTAATTCCTATGAAAATCCCCATTAAGAGGCTACTTCAGTCAGTCAAAAAGACCCGTTCGCTAATGCTAATCCTATGGAAGAAATTTATAAAGATATCTCGGTTGCATTTCAATATTTTTAAATGATTTCTTTTGCATTGGATAGCTGAGATCGATCTGTATGCAGGCCGTTTTTTACTTTTTCGATTTTCATTACACATTTTTTTTATGAGGATGTTTTCACTTTCGAAACCGGTTCCAAAAATGAAAGTGTCCTCATAAAAAAATAGCTGTAAACAAAATCGAAAGAGTAAAAAACAACCTTTGTACAGATCGATCTCAACTGTCTAATGCAAAAAAAAAAAAAAAAAAAAAAAAAAAAAAAAAAAAAAATCATTTAAAAATATTGAAATGCAACCGAGATATCTTTATAAATTTCTTCCATAGGATTAGCATTAGCGAACGGGTCTTTTCGCCTGACTGAAGTAGCCTCTTAAGGGTTAATTTTCGTAAGTAATACTTTACAAAAAGCAAATAATGTAAAAACATTCTCTTTTACTTAAATATGATTCTGTTTCTAATTATTATGAATATCTTTATAAGTTGACAGTTAAAAGTAGAAATTGTGTAAGATTTTTAAAAATGTTTTAAAAGTTTTTTTAACAATTCGGTTTGGCCGAATATCTTGATATTATAACCGAATATTAGATTAGGCCGAATATTCGGTAACATGGCCGAAAAGGCCGAATACAGAATAGATACCGAATATTCGGTACATCCCTATTAGCTACTATATATAATGGTATATTGTATCTTCGAAAAACTAAAAGTTTCTTGAAAAAATTATTTAAAAAAAAAATGCGGGAAAAAAATCCTTAAGGGAGTTCCCAAATCAAAAGAGCTACTTTCTGAGACATCTCTGAATTCATTTTTGTTCGGAAATTGGCAGGTGTTGTTATTCATAAACTATGTAATCGAAAGACGTTTTCCATTTTTTGGTAAACGCAAAACATTTTTCAGAAAAATATTATCAAAGTTGGCGTTTTGAACCGAATTCCAGACACGGCAGCTCGAGAAAGGCAAAAAACTTATCGTCATGTGACCACAATCGCTTATAACGCGATAAGTAATTTTATCAAAAAATGTAATATTAATTTCCATTGTATTCCGCTTCAACAGTGAGGCCTGCCAATATGCTTAAAAATGAGACAGAAAATGTGTCTGAAAATTTTGCGTTGTTCAGTAGGAAGCTCGAGAACCGCTTTAAAGAAAAATAATAATAAGATAGAGAACTATAAAATATTGGATTTTTCCCATTGTAATTTAATATAAACCGAAGATATGTTTTATGATCTGGATCTGTTCTTGTCACGGGTTAGTGGAGGGTTATACGCTGTATCTGGATTTTTTTAAGAAACTCCGCATACCCTCTGCTTCTCAAATAAAGCGCATTAGCGTATACTGTATCCATGAATGTTCATGACTTTTGCGTATGCCCTTTGTTTTTTTACGACTACAGCACTGGCTTTTGTCATTCAGTTCGAAAAGATATTAGGTAGCTTTCTTTACAAAAAAGCTACCTATTGCAGCCGTTCGGAGGAAAGCGATTTCAAAAAATTTTGGTATATTTTCATCGATCATGACCCCCAGACCCCGAAACCACCCTCCGTTCAAAATTGATATATATATATATATATATATATATTTATATATCTATATATATATATATATAGATATATATATATATATATCTGACCTATGTCACACTGTAACTCCCGTAATTATGAACCGATTTCGATGTAATTCGGTATGTACATAGTACATACCAATGTCTCGACCGAGTTCGTTGGCCAGCTTCATCCGCCGTTTTGTTTCAAAATGGCGGCCATTTAAAATTTTTTAAAAAAAATAAAACTTGAAATGTGGTACCAAAAAATTAAAAATGGAAAAATATTTTTTTCTTATGTATTTGACCTTTATACAAAGATTCCGGAGCAGTTTTTGTTTCGTCTATATCTTAAAAAATGGCTGAGTTATAGCATTTTGAATTTCTAGGGTGGCTGACATTTTGAAACGTCCTGAAATTTGTCACGCGATAAAAGGCGTATTTATGAACCGATTTGGATGTAATTTGGTGTGTACATAGTACATGCCAATCTCTCGACCGAGTTCGTTGGCCAGCTTCATCCGCCATTTTGTTTCAAAATGGCGGCCATTTAATTTTTAAAAAAAAATTTTAAATTTGAAATGTGGTACCAAAAAATTGAAAATGGAAAAATATTTTTTTCTTATGTATTTGACCTTTATACAAAGATTTCGGAGCAGTTTTTGTTTCGTCTATATCTTAAAAAATGGCTGAGTTATAGCATTTTGAATTTCTAGCGTGGCTGACATTTTGAAACGTCCTGAATTTTGTCACGCGATAAAAGGCGTATTTATGAACCGATTTGGATGTAACTTCGTTTATACATAGTACATACCAATGTCTCGACCGGGTTCGTTGGCCAGCTTCACCCGCCATCTTGTTTAAAAATGGCGGCCATTTAAATTTTTAAGAAAAATTTAAATTTGAAATGTGGTACCAAAAATTGAAAATTGAAAAAATATTTTCTTCTTATGTGTTTGACCTTGATAAAAAGATTCGGGAGCAGTTTTTGTTTCGTCTATATCTTAAGAAATGGCTGAGTTATAGCATTTTGAATTTCTAGCGTGGCTGACATTTTGAAACGTCCTGATTTTTCTCACGTAATAACAGGCGTATTTATGAACCGACTTGGATGTACCTTGGTGTGTACATAGTACATACAAATATCTCGACCGAGTTCGTTGGCCAGCTTCATCCGCCATCTTGTTTCAAAATGGCGGCCATTTAAAAAAATAAAAAAATAAATAAATTTAAATGAGATACCAAAAAATTGGAAAATGAAAAAGATTTTTTTTGTATGTGTTTGACCTTAATACAAAGATTCCGGAACAGTTTTTCTTTCGTCTATATCTAAAAAAAATGGCTGAGTAATAGCATTTTGAATTTCTCTTTTGGCTGACGTTTTAAAACGATCTGATTTTTGTCACGCGATAACAGGCGTATTTATGAACCTATTTGGATGTAACTTGGTCTGTACATAGTACATACCAATGTCTCGACCGAGTTCGTTGGCCAGCTTCATTCGCCATCTCGTTTCAAAAGGGGTGCCATTTAAAAAAAATTAAATTTAAAATTCAAAATGAGGTATTAAAAAATTGGAAAATGAAAAAGATTTTTTTTATGTGTTTGGCCTTGATACAAAGATTCCGGAGCAGTTTTTGTTTCTGAAAATGTGTTCTTTTGTTGATATCTTAAAAAATGGTTGTTCGCTGGCCAGATTCATCAGCCATCTTGTTTCAAAATGGCGGCCATTAAATTAAAAAATATATATATATTTAAAGTGAGGTGCAAAAAAATTAGAAATTGAAAAAGGTTTCTTTCTTAAGTATTTGATCTTGATATAAGGATTCAGGAGCATTTTTTGTTTGTCTTTACCTTAAAAAATGGCTCAGATATAGCAGTTTCAATTTCTATCGTGGGTGACATTTTGAAAAATTGATTTTTTGCATGCGACAGCACTCCTATATATTAACCGATTCCGATGTGAGTGAGCATGTGCACAGCAATTACTAAGGTCTCGACCAAGTTCACTGCTTATCCTCATCCACCATGTTGTCTTAAAATGACAGGCACTTTAAGAAATTGCCGAATTTGGCAGCCAAATATAAGTTACTTTAAACAAAAGCAGCTTGGATAAAGCTGACTAATTTCGCGAAATTCTCAATCATTATATTGATAAAAATTAGTATTGAATCTCCTATATTCGGTTTCCACTAAATTGAGCTTCGTGTGTTTGCATGACATAAGTTGGCTTTTTTAAAATAAGGATTATGAAAGCTACCTCTTCCTCCCTGGCCGGAAGGACTTTTTTTAATTTATATTTTTTAACTTGTTTTAGAATCATCAGTTGTATTGATATATAAAGACAAGTGCACTGATGATAACCATTAATCTTTCTTCTACTTGGCGTTTTGAGACATACATTTACTTTCTGCTGCAAAAACTGAAAGCAATTTTTTTTCTTTATTTTCTGAAATGAAGGGATCTGAAATTCAATTTAAATTAATTAAAAAAAATCCTTTGACTTGAATCAGGCTATTTCATGTAACAGAATCAACGCTACAGCTCACAAAAAAATGCAAGCAAAGTAATTTTGCAGAAAATAAAATAATTTTTCACACTGTCTCCCCTCTCTCCCCTTCTCCATCGAAAAAAAATCTTTTTGTGTTCAACACTTTTTTTTTATTATTGCAAATTAAAATAACAATATTTAATTTTTATAACGGAATCCTGTTTTAAACTGAAAAATGTGTTTATCCATGCAAAATTAATATAATAATATGTGAGAAAAGGATATATAATACATTTACACCTATTAAGAAGGGAACTTATCTATTTTGCATTTTTTTACTTTATAGTGCAATTCCGTCTTAGAAGATTTTACTGCATAGCATTTTTTAGATTTTTAAGTCTCCAGTACATGGAATATGGATTAACAAAATTAAGGATAATCGAAACATTTGCATATAACAAATAGGATTTATTTAAAAAAAAAAAAAATTATTATCGCAGCCTACGGTATTTCTATAAAAAATAATGATTAAAAAAAAAAGAAAAGAAAAGAAAAGAAAAGAAAGAAAGAAAAAGCTAAGATTAAGTATTTTTGATCAGAATTCCTCGTACAGACACATTTTTAACCAAATCGATGTAAAAATCAATGTTTTGTAAAAATTCACTCGGGCCATGTCAGACTCGGGTCGAGATCTTCATTTTTTTCCAGGCCAGGATGGTCTCAGGCTGAACTTTTAACTGCTATAACGTCGGGCCAGGCCAATAATTTTTTTCGACAGGCCTGGCCGAGTTTAGGCCTACCTTTCATAATGGGCTGGGTCGAATTTTTTTCTATGGGTCGGCCTGGCCCGGGCCTGAAAATTTCTACCCGTACAAACTTCTTAAAATTTAAAAAGTATTGCAAATTTCAAACTTTGAGTTATAAATAAAAAAGAATTATTTTTTAAATATTTTCTGTTGAATTTATTTTTATAGTAATAATAAATAATCAATCTAAATCTGTCTTTTTACAATCTGTCTAAATCTATCTAAATCTGTCTTTGCCTGTTCCGCGAAAACTGCCGTTAAAAACGTTGGATTTATATCTTGGGGGGACGACCCCCCCCCCCCCCCCCGCCCCCTGGATCCGCGCCTCGGGGAATCTCCTGGTGATAAATATGCTTTTTTTTCGCGGCCCTTTGACAAAATTCGCGTTTTTTTCAGCGATTCTTTGACGAAATTCGCATTTTTCCGAGATCTCTTGACGAAATTAACGTTTTTTCCGCGATTCTTTCGCGAAATTTGCATTTTTTCCGCAATTCTTTGGGGAAATTCGAGTTTTTTTCTGCGATTTTTCGACGAAATTTGGGGTTTTTTCTGCGATCCTTTGACAAAATTTGCGTTTTTTCGCGGTCCTTTCACGAAATGTGCGTTTTTTCCGTGGTTTTTTGACGAAATTCGCGTTTTTTCGACGAAATTGGCGTTTTTTGCGCGATCCTTTGACGAATTTGGCGACTTTTTTTGCGAACGATTGACGAAATTGATTTTTTTTCGGCGACCGTTTGTTGGAATTCGCGATAAGCGAGGGATTTATATTTTTGGGGGGGCAATCCCCCCCCCCCCCGTGTATCCGCGCCTGCTGTGAATTTTGCATTATTTTCTTGAATAAAATCAACTGAAAAAGTACTGTAAGTGTGCATACATATACATATAAATACACGTATGTAAATACCCCAAAAAATTTTTCTTCATAATTGAAATTTTTCTGGTGTGGAAAACACCTCTCCTGATCAGTTAAGGGTTAAAGACTTTAAAATTACTTTTTTCCTCTGCTTTATTCGTAATTGTGCAATACGATAAATAAATCAGCAGTTATCTACTTCACTCCCTCCATTCATAATTTTTACTACCCTCGCTCCCCCCGGTTTGTAAAATTTTAAATGGTTAAAATTATTTAGTTTTTTGTTAAAAATTTTTGTCTGTTTATTTATATATTGCTGAAATAATAAATAAATGTCTAATCCTCCCCCTCCCCCCTCGCCCAACAGAAAATAATGCGAAAGATACAAAATACAAATAAATACAAAATAAAAAAATACAAAATTTACTATGAACATTCGGTAAATTCGATCTCCACACCCCCCCAAACGAAATGCTCTAGCTACGCCACTGAATATCCGAGTATTATTTTAATAACAAGCTCATATTACGTATTAATATTTTTATTTCTCTAGCTTATTCCCATGAATGTATCAACTATTTTCCTATCAAATTAAAATTTATTAATTTAAAATTACGGATTATGTTAACCTTTTACTTTAGCTTTAAAGCCTCGGCTTTTCTATGATGGTATTTTTTCTCACAATTAAATACATTTAAGAAAAATAAAGAACATATTGATACATTACAGTAAGAATAGATTTATATGGAACTTCCAAAAAAGCAATCGGGAGCAGGGCTGTAAAATGATTTAAATTGGTTCTGGATGCAGGATACATGAATGTCATTCACGCTAGATAAGCATATACTTTGTTAAATAAAATATTTAAAAAATATTATACGAATTAAAAATCGAGGTACCACATATAGGCGCCATAATAGCTGCAGTTTTAAAGTATATGTTGGTGTATATATATATATATATATACTATATTATAGCCAGTTTTATATATATTTGCATTTACAAGTTCCTATGATTAACTTTTGTATTATTTTTTCCCTTTGATTTTTAGACATTCGATTTCATTTTAAGTATATATATATGTATACTGGCTAACTGATGGAGGGGGGAAGGGGGGCATTAAAAGCTTACAAACCAGAGAGAGCACTTAAAAACTGATGACATACATATGAAATTTCTTTTGCTACGATAAATACGTGATATTTAAAAATCAACGCAAAGAAAAGCTGAAATATTTCGAGAAATTTTTTCTTGCATTTATTTTAAAGCTTCCTTCTTCAGTGCCAAAAGAATGATACAGAAAATGGGAAATAATAGTGGCAGAGTGTGTTATTGTTATTCCTGTTTTCTCTCTTTTTTTATTTTAATTTTCTCACTATAGAAGGGTCGGGCTCCTTTTGCAAAGTTTTGAAACAGCTCAATGTTAAATTTATTTTGGTTGCTTGTTCTTTTCATTCAGCTTATTTATACTAGACACTATTTTTACAATTAGCTGTATCACAAAAGTTCTTTTATACTAATTAATTATTATTATTAATTTATACTTCTTAAATTGAATTTTATAACAAGAATAATGTATACAGGCTCAAACCGAAACAACATCTACTTCTATGCAATAGTATTCTTTCACAAGAGCCCCCCCCCGCCCCCCCCCCCAATTTAAATCAATTTAACATTTTTGTCACTTTTAAAAATCACTTATTACTTGGGCTAACTGTACATATATTTTTATATAACTGAAAATTAAAATACAAAATATTATTGAAATTGTTATTTTTATTTATGTTACACAATTTCATTTGCACTGACGAAATTTATACTAAATTAAAAGTTGATAATTTATTGTGTAAATTAATGTAGGGTAGATGTGCTAGTAATAGACATCCTTCAATGTTTTGGTTTATAAAAAAAAATAACCAATAAAAATTTAGCTTTTATTATTTGCTTCATAACTTCCTCTTGCCTATTTTATAATCTTGCATTATTATTAGTCATTTTCCAGTAATGGACACCCCGTGTAGACATTGCTAAAAATGCAATTTCAGTAATGTTTATATTACATAAAATATTGACTTAACTGAAGACCTAAATAATAAATTTAATTTTTAAATTACACTTACCAAAATGTAATAACACCAAAACTTTTATAAATAGCTGCTTTTAAGTTATTTTATATGGTTAGTAAAATTTCAATAATTTATTCTCTTTTTTTTATGTATATAATAACTCTGACTTGCACATTTTATAATATGGCAATCAAACCAGTCAGGAAGCAGAAAATATAATTTAAGGGCATAGTCAAACAGGGGCTCATAGAGCTTAACCCTCCCCATTTAAATAAAAACAATCAAGTTACAGAAGTTGTTAAAAATCTGTCATAAATGTTCCCTTATTCATCTCTGAAAAAAATATATATATTATTGTAATGTTAATTAAAATTATAGTAATCATGAAACTAGTAAATCTGCAGATCAGTGGCCTCAAACGTCAATTCTACAGTTTTATTTTGAGAATTATTTTATTTAGTGTTTAAAATATCCAACTCACAGTATCATTTCTTTCATATTTGTAATATTAATTATTACAAGTAATATATCAAGTAGTCTCTGGAAGTTGTTAAAAATAGTGAGACAAAGCTATTGCTATACACTAATACTCAAAACATTTTTTTTTTAAATTATTATTAACTTTTAAATCTCCCACTGTCTCAATAATCTGACAGATGTAATTGCTTGATATTTAGTATTTTAAACTATCCATCTAAAATAATTAAAATATCGATCTTCTGATAATTACAATAATTGATGCAAACAGTGAATGATTATCACAAATATTTTATTAAATACTGGCATCCTAATTGTTAAAAATTTATTTGAAAATCAGTGTTTTGTTTCATTAGTATGCTTTCATTAAATTCTGGTTCTAAATAGTCATAAAAACAATTATATCTGTTACTTTTTGTGGGATGTCTATTACTGGAACAGAGAGTGTCCATTACTGGACTTTTGGGGTGTTTTGATATATTTCTGTTATTTAAAATTGAGTTTTTATTCAAAATCTGAAATGAGACTATCAGAATGGTTAAATATTGTTGATAGATTAATATAATATTGAAAAAACTGGAATATAATGATTATAATTTATTAATAAAAAATAAGGGTGTCTATGACTGGCACATCTACCCTATTTGAGAAATGTACTATACAGCAGGATTTTCTTTTATTTTTTTTTTTTTAAAGCCAACAAGTACTAGAGAAATAAATACCAATTAAGATGTTAATCTTAATCCAAAATGTTGAAGTCATTTACCTTAAAAACTTAAATTTGTTAATAAACATCATTAAATTATAACTTTCAGCTAATTAGATTTTTTCAGTTTGAAAATAATACAGACATTTGTTATCTGCAAACTGACTGACTAGTATTTATTATCATCTTTACTATTAATATTATTTTGTCTTAGATATAATGCAGATAGAATAGTTTATCTCCCCCCCCCCCCTTAAACTGAATAAGTAATAATACTTGTTGATCTCTGTGAATTAAATACTTTCACATAATAAATACTCAATCATACATCCTTACATACTCTCAACCAGTCACAATGTGAAATGTTTTCAGTGTTTTATTATTATTAACATGTTGTATTATACTGAAGAGTAAAAACAATTTTCAAGATAAGACATATTTATAAATGTCACAATATAGTTTCAAGAATTATGATTTAATCATTTTTTAATAATTCATATTATGTAATCATATATATTTTTACTTCTTCATTGCACGATTACAGATAAGCTTTAAAAATGAAAATCTCGATGATAAACAGTATTTAATTAATAAAAGCATCTTTATAAATTTATATTTTATCAATTTTATTTCTTACGTGTGCATTTAAAATTTATTTCAAATTAACATCAAATGCTGAACAAATTAATACGTTACAGTTATCGAAAATAAATTATCCACAAGTCATGGAAATTGTCTGTTGCTTACTGCAGCAAAATAAGAAATTAAACTTATTGTTTAAATACAGCAGTTCATGTGTCAGCTTTATTATTATTATTATTATTATTATTATAAATCATCAAATCTAATTCTTAGGGATTAGTAACAAAAAGATATAAAAACTTCATTACTAAATTATTAGAAACTAAATAAATATCATAATTTTACTAAAAGTAAACAAATATTTTTTTAATGGATGCGATAGCATTTCGCTTTCACGAGATAAAAGTCAAAACTGTCAATACCAAGATTCTAATGATATATGACTTATCTTGGTAATAACTAAGAAAAAAAGTAAAAGTTTTATAGTAGTACAAAAAAAAAAAAAAAAAAAAAAAAAAAAAAAGCTATCTTTCACGATAATACAACATATCAAAAGGTACCGTAACACTGAGAAAACATTTCACATACCTGTATTTTAAATGAGTATTCCCCTTATGTTTTGTTTTGATGTTAGCTCCTATCTATAACAAGTGATTTTTAAAATCTGTGTTATTTATTTGCAGCACAAAATTTACTATAACAGCATTTTGCAAGCGTCACATCATGGCTCTTTGCACGCCATGCTACCAAAAGTCCGCCATCTTTTTTGACTACTTACGAATCTTTTGTACCTCCCGCAAATAGTTATCACGTGACAACCTCAGTTACGATTGCTCTGCGAGAGTGAAACCGTCCGCACGTTTGATCTGTTTCGTGATTTTAGACGCGCCTCGCAAATCCACGAGGAAAGGGGAGTTACGGGAGAAAAGCGTTTGATCGGAATAGGCGCGCAAGTTTTGGTGTAAATCGCACAACAAGTGGCGCTGCTATGCTGAATTTTTCACGATTTTCGCAAAAGCTATATCTCAAAAACTGATGGGTGATTTTAAAAAAGTGTCGTGTTTTAATGTCCTTTCAAAAATGCACAGAAAAATTATTAATTATTGCATTTTAACTATTATGTTTTTTATGATAATTTACAAATATATTATTATTTATAAAAAAATTAAAAATAAGAAATATATTCTTTTGTAGTCAAAATTTCATTTTTGTAGGTTGTCCCAACAAACATTTTATTAGGTAAATATTTGACTAAGTTCTATTTAAAACAGATGATTATAAATTGTTTAATACATTTTTATTTATTAAGATGCTACTAATTAAAAAATATTTATTTTCATTAATTAAACTGATCAATAATTCTTAATAATTTTTTAAACCCCTGTCCTAAGAAAGAGTGTCATTGCCATACTTATGACAAAAAGCTCATCTGGAATTTTTTAGAGGGCAGCACATGCCTTTTTATCAAGGCAAAAACACTCCTTAAAAGTCAACTTGTTATCAGGTTTAGGTGAATAGAGTAAACAGTTTTATAGTTTCAATAAAACAGGCAAAGACTTTGAATGTTTTGGTGAGTATTTTTTTGTACGCCATTACCATACACACTTCTAATTGATAATTTAATGAACTTTTATTTCTTAATCTGCTTTTATTATATAAGAAATAGAAAATCATTAAATGGGCAGAAAATATAATGGCTGCGATTTATGGCTGGGGAAAATTAAAAAAAATTTGTTTAATTTGTCATTACTGTAGATGTTATTACCGTACTCACTTATGTCATTACCAAGTTCATTAAAATTTAAAAATTAGTTTGTTAGATTAGTAATTTGGTCTCTGCTGATGCTTGTATATTAACGTTTATGAGGTAAGGTAATTATTTATAAAAAAAAATAAAGGTTTCTGATTATTTCTAAAAATTTGATTTTGTTATTCCAAAACATGGACAGATTTTGAAAATGACCCTAATGCATGCAATTTAATTAAACTTAATATCCTGTTACATTTTCACTTAAATAGATCATTCTTTCACTTGGGTCTATAATTGTGTTGATTTTACGGTCCTTGGGTTGCAGATTTTGGTTGCGGCCATCTAAGAAGGTGAATTCTGAAATTCAATGATTTGTTTGAAACAACGCAATACTTATATCGCCTTGTTCAATGCATCCGATTCAACGAACCTATATATCTTTAGAATCCTTATGATGGGCATCGATTGTCATTTAATTTTAGCACTGTGATAGCGAATTTTGAATTAATAACCTGTATGAGATAGAAGAAAATTTTGGGATTGACACATCCGACTAGTTTACTCTCGATGTACAGTAGGGCAAACCTCCGAAAATCTGGCGAAAAGTCGAAAAAAGTTACTATTTAGAGGATTTGGATTATCTAGTTGGCTAGAATAATGTTTGGATGCATCATTTCAAATTTGACGTTTGGGAATAAAAGATACTGAGATCAACAAACAAGCAAAATAACGGTTCCTTTAGAAACCTGCTGTATTTTTCCATATAATTCAATTTTAATACTTGAAAATGGACTCCCATGATAATACAGCATAACCTCTTTTATCCGAAACTCTTTCAACCGAAACTCTCGGTTAACCGAAAACCATTTTTAAAGTTTTTTTTTAATTATTAATATTACATTCCTTGTGTGCAAGCGCTCCTTTCTGAACCACGAGTACAGATAAATATTTTGGGACCCCTTTCTTAGAATTTCTTCGAATTTAACTTGAACTCCCGTAAGCTGCGGAGTGAAATAGAACGCAGTAAGAGGAGAGAGAACCGGAATGTGTGAATAGGGTCTAGAAGGCGGAGAAAACGAGTAAATTATCGACCCTGAAGCTTTTGAATGTTTTGCAAAAAGTTTGGCATGGCTGGGGCAGCAGAAAGACTGTGATATTTATGAACTAATAGTATTAAAAAAAAAGACTTCGTGATAGAACTGCCAATCAAAGGAAATCGAAACTGCGACAAACAAAACTTCTTTCAAACTCTTGTGAATTGTGTAAAAAGTATTTAATTTCAAAATTCATTTGATTTTTGTAATTAAGTAATTTAGTCGGTAATTTAGTCTCGTTTCTGTTTTGTTATTGCTTTATTTTTATTAAGCGCCTGTTACTATAATAAGAAATACCGCGCGTATTTGTCCTTAATCTGAAATTTGAAGCATTCTCAATTATCCGAAAATTTCGATTTTCCGAAAGAGGGTCAGTCCCATTTACTTCGGATAATCGCGGTTCTACTGTACTTAACGAAGCAGACGTAAGATTGTACGGTTAAATACTGATAATCATATTAGTTCATGCAATGACTGCATTTTTTAAAACATCTAAGGAACCCATATTTTCAATTTTTACATTTTCGTTTAGGTGAGAAAAAAAAACTTTTAAATGCAATTTGTTTGAAAACTGCATCTCAATTTATTTCTGAAATATTAATTGTTTTGTAGTTTTTAAAGCCATTCTGTAATGGTGGCAACTGATGTACTCCACTTCTGTAGAAACTAAAGATAAAATAGTAGATTGCTATAAATTTTGTTGCCATTTTCTCATAAAAACTAAAAAAATGTGTAATCAAAATACGTGCTATTCCAAGAATATAGTCTGCTATAAAAATGTATTTTAAAGTACATATGTATGACTTTTTTTCTCCGCAATTTACTTAATTCCTATGAAAAAGCTGGAAGAACGCAATTTTATTAATCCGTGTCTAATAACCGTTTCCGAATTTTGAAAAAATATAAATGATTTCTGATAATATAAGGAGCATATAAACAATATTTAAATTTCAGTATCCATATTAATGTTACAAACAAATGAAGGCTTATGAATCATTAGATACCCGATTTTTTTGTCGAGTTTCTTGAAGAATGGCGTCATCGCTTTTGGCTGGGTTTTTGTATTATTCCATGATAGCGACGTCCTATGCATACTTTTCTACAGATTTTTTAAGACTGGGTTCTAAATGTGGAATTCTTAAGTGGATGCCGAAGATGTCATTTTATCTAATATATAAAATTGAAAATTTGTCTGTCTGTAATGCTATACAAATCTACAGTTTTGAAGCCGGAATTGTGAAATGTTACGTACATGTGTATTAAAACACGGCTGAGGCAACTAAATTAATCCGGAATTGGAATAACTTATAGTTAATTTTTAATTAATATAAAACCACCAATTTAACAGCAATTTCCAATCAAATTTAAACATTTATCGTTATATCTGTTGCCAACAATTAAAAATCCACAATACAGTTCTTACCACAACAATTACTTTTCTATTGTAAGATTTCCACATGAAAATAATGAAATAAATGGTTTGACGAATTTAAAAAAGGGAATATCACATCATAACTTTTCTACTGTAAGATTTCCATGTGAAAAATGAAAGTAAAATCAATAGCTTGACGATTTAAAATCAAAAGTGAATGTTACGTCATAAATTTTCTGTTTTATGATTTCCATGTGAAAAATTATAATTATTTAATTAATTTGACGAATTTAAAAAAAAAAGGCATATTACGTCATATTGGAAATATAAAGAACGTGGTGAATATATAACGTCATATAAGTGTGGAAAAATGTATTGAAGCATGATAAAAACTCGATTATGGAAATATTTGCTTATTTTAACATTATCACTCCAATGATGAAAGGAAATAGGTTCATTCATAACTGTATTATTTTGCGTCTGTTATATAAATTTATACATCTTTATATTGGGTTTTTATTTGATTCATATGTCTAACACTTCGACTGGTTTTTTTTTCTTTTTTTTATGTTGTTTGTTACATTTATAAATTGGTTTTTCAAAACTAACATTCTTACAATTCCGGGCAACGCCGGGTACTTAAACTAGTCTAAAATAAAAGCGTGTATTTTAAGTCTTAAAACTGAAATATGTTTTGTACTATCTATAATTTCTTTTTCTACCGGGTGCGATACTAAATTCTTTGGAAGCAGAATTTCCGTTTTCTAGTTTATTTAATTGTTTTTGGCACATTAAAACAGCCCGATTGAGAAGGCAAAGTATGAGTGCGATGCGAGATGAGAGGTATTTTGTGTCATAGATGTAGGATTTTTTTTTTTAATTTATAAATACAGAATTCTTGAGACTTTTTTAATTCAGCCCCACTCTCGTATTTCATTGGAAGTTTAATGCCAGAAAGAAAAAAGAGATAAATATATTTTTAAATGAGATTAGCAAAATATTAATCTCTTTCCCAAGATGATAACCAAGATATCAGATATAAAAATATCACATTTGAAAATATGTCAGATTAGCAAATGTTCAAGGAATAAAAAAGTCTCAGAGTGAGTCTGGTAAACCCCCACCACCACGTAAGGTGAACTCTCATATCGGTGGGGATCCCGCCCACCACCCAGAAGAGCTGACCAATATCCGGCTGAGTTTTTAATTTTGCTTTATTTTATATAAAAAGCGAGAATTTTTAGGTATCCTAAGAAGCATTTTTTTAATTCCTGCATGTGTTGATCATGATCATTTTAATTATCTGTAAACTGTTTAATTATCTGTATTTCAAAATAATAATAAGATTTTTATTTTATTATTAATGAGATTTATATTTTCAATTTTCAAAGATTAAGAATTTTAAAATTTTCAAAATTATATAACTGACTATAAACTGTCTTTTTGACATATATATGCCTGTATCTCGACTCTCATATAGAAATGATTTTCTCACTGATTCATAGTGAAGTTATGTGCTGTAATTTATAAAAAAATTTCTCTGATTCTAAAATTATTGTCCGGGTAACAAATTTGTAAATAATATTTTGGAATTTTAAGGATGGAAATTTAATATGCTAAAGTATTTTTCTTAATTTTTATTTTATCATACGAGTGAAATATATAAACTTATAATCCGTATATATTTAACTTTTGTACTTATGAATTAGGACCGAAATATTAAATATGGTTAGCAATCCAAAAATTCATGCAATTAACAATATTATATATATAATATCCTTATAAATCCGTTTTGGCAAGCTCTTCCGACCCCCCTTTTCCCCAAAACTTATTTTATGTATTTAATTGATGCATTATTTGTGTACCTAGTGTTTGGAGTGTTAGATGCACATTAAAAGTATATCACGAACTGCTTGGCTAGGAGACATAAAGTGTTGTGAAACATGAAAAAAAAAATCACATTTTTTTAAAGCACACTTTATTTCAAAAACTTTACATTACACATTATGATATACATTAAAATATGCAGTTATTGATAATATTTAAAGAATAAGCGTAACAAATAAAAGAAACAAAAGCAAGACCCATGTTATTTTGGTATAAAACTCATCAATTATTAAAGTAAAAGAATAGACGGGTGATGGTGAAGAAATTTACTTAAGGTGTTTCTAAAATTCCCTGCTCAACAACGCGAAATTTTCTGACACATTCTCTGAATCCACGCTTTCCAAACTGCGCGACTATTTTTCTCGCGAATTTTTCGACCGATTTCTTTCATTTTTTAATTCAAAGAAAGGTAATCAGGTTTGTTGGAACCTATATATACAACCAAACAGTATAATTTTCATTGATTAATTATTTTTTCCAACTCGCAAAAGTTAAAAAAGTACACAATTTTTCTTTTATTTATATAATGACTATTGTGTCAAAAATTAACTTTTAAAGTTAAATTTTAATATAAGGTCTAGAGAATCGAATGCCCCTTGCATAATTTGGAGACCTAATTTATTTCAGATGCTTGTGACCGGAAAAAAACGGTCGCCGTTTGAAGTTCACAACAAGCACTCGCAGCTACTCCACATAGCACAAGGCGCATTATTCTTTGTTTACATACGAAATTTTAAGTATATAAGTGAAATGTCATTAAATATAATTCAAAAAATACATATATGGTATCTCGTTTCTTTGTAACCGAAAGATTTCCGTAGTAATAATGGGAAATTTACACAAAAAAAATAGAATCTTCTTAAAAGTAGATTTTTTTCACCAGCTCTCGTTCTAAAATATATTGTGCATGCAACATTCCCTAACATTAAAAACGTTTCATAAAGTTTGCGAGAGACTTTTACAGTATTGTGAATAGACCATCACCTCTTCGAGTTGACGGTTGAAATTCTAGGATTAGTTAAAACTCGATTCGCATATGAAAATGCAATTGGTCTGCCAAATCATATCTTGGTAGAAAACACCTCCAATTCCGACTTTAGTGGTTGACTGGTTGGTTTACCATTGTGTTTTCCTTCTCCGAGTCCTCCGGGTTTTCATACCTTTGGGTGCAAGAAAACAGAATGATAAATCTACCGATCAACCTTTAAAATCAGGTCTGCAGGTTGTTTCCACCATGATATGACTTGGCAGACCAATTGCATTTTAATATGCGAATCGAGTTTTAACTAATCCTGGAATTTGAACCATCAATTCAATGAGGTGATGATCTGTGGAGTCGCTTCCCGGTCTAGAAGAACTGAGGCGGAAGGAGAGTAAGTGCAAAAAATGAAATTTTACAGGAGACGCCAAAAACTGTTTGAATAGTTTATATTTCAGCAAAATTCTTTATTAAATACGTTTACTGGAAGAATTTAAAGTGATCACCTGGGTGCCAAACTTAAAAAGACTAATTATAGGGTTTATTTGTTGTTATAACAAATACAGTATACATATTTCGGAGTAAGTTCAGAAAAATATAGTAAGTTACAGCTATCCCAGAGTGCCACATACAAATATAAAGTCATTACTAACCTTACCATGATTTTTATTTATTATTTTGTGGAAAGCTAAACTGTTAAAAAAAAAAGGACTAAAAAACGGAGATTCTACTTGCAATCTAGACGCCAGTACCATCTTCGTATTTTTACGGAAATTTTCCCCCATAACTTACAGAAAAATTTCCATTTCTAATCAGAAAAACAGAATTTTTTCTGTATCTTATGGGGAAATTTTTCCGTAAAAATACGGGAATAGTGCTGGCGTCTAGATTGCCAGTAGAATCTCCGAGGTTTTTTTTTTTTTTTTTTTTTTTTTTACAGTGTACCTGTTACCGCGGTTGATGTTCACGGCACAAAATGAAAAAAAATAGAGACCCACCGGTGATGATCATGGCAGTGAATGTGTTAATAAACATGATAATAAATTAAAAAACCGGAGTATATACTTACTCTCTTTCGCATGCTATTGGCCTTGCTATTTACTATTTTATCAACGAAAAAAAAAACGGAAAAATTTATTGGCACTTACACCCCGTTCCAAGTCAACGCCTCAATTATTCTAAGTGGTTGTTTGTGTTTTGTACCAAGATAGTAAATAATGCAAGCGTTAAAATAAATCACACAGATAAACACTTAATTTATTAACAAATTTATTAACTAAAAATATATCATCACATTATTAATATTAGGTTGTAACGAAAGTTTTCCGCCAAATCACCATTACACAATACTAATTATAATATATATAATTAACTGTAATTTTATAGATAACCACCATTATGCCAAACATTCACAGTGTCATATGATACTACATTAGTACCTAAAGCTGTGCACTTTATTCGGTGACATTCTGTTGCTGACTTTTTGCAACAGAACTGGAAGTAAATGATGGTTCTAACCTGGTAGCATGATAGTTCCATTTCATACACCTTGTACTTAATGATAACTATATTTTTTTACAAATTTCACACACTGTTATAAAGCAAGTCTCTTTCTTTCAAATGCCAAAAATCGTTTGACAAAATATGAACAAACACCTGAACGCGAATTGTTTGCACAGACCGTATTAGCTGTGGCGAGAAACTTTCGTTACAACCTGATATAAACACAGATGTAAGTACATTTTATAGCGAAAAAATTATATCGTTTGTTACCTAATACATCATTTCGATTAACAAATGCCACGTTGTCATATCAACCGATAGTCGAAACAACACCATAAATTACGAGGGGCACTACAACCACGCAACGGATCTTTAATATACGCTGTGCCACTGAGTACGTTAAACCTTAGTACTTTTACCACGAATATGTTTTTTGTGATTAAAAAAGGAAGAAATTTGCCAAGTATACGATTGTCCGACAAGCCAGAGGTTGATTACAGCCGATGCGAAAAATTCACGTAAATCGAATTTCGACAGATGCTCTGAAAAAGTACCAATGCCAAACCAAAACAAATTGTATAAAGCCACATATTTTAGAAGATTTTAATTACAGTTCAACTTTCAAAAAGCTGTAAAAAAATGAAGCATCGGTGAGAAAGACCTCAAAATTTGACCTGAATATACGCAAAGAAGGGGGGAATGGTATGGCATAAAAATAAAAATAGTTCGAAATTTTAGCAATAGATGGCGCTTCGCTTTACTCGTCATAACGTAAATGGGTTCTTCTATCAGTGACATTGAAATCCTAATATGACAGCTATTGCGTGAGTTACAGGTTAAACCGACTGTACTGTCCAGTGTGCATCACTGTATCGGTTTTTTACTATAAAAAATGATTTATAGGTCATTCAACAGTTGTGGCAATCTTAGTGGAAAGCCCATCCACCGCGACAAGGTGTTGCCACATCGGATGGGGTCGGTTTTTAATTGTCCTGCCAAAAACCGTAGAAAAAGCAGCAATGAAATCGGTTTTTAATTGTCCTGCAGCCAAAAACCGTAGAAAAAGCACCAAAAATCGGTTTTTAATTGTCCTGCAGCCAAAAACCGTAGAAAAAGCACCAAAAAATCGGTTTTTAATTGTCCTGCAGCCAAAAACCGCAGAAAAAGCACCAAAGAAATCGGATTTTAACCCTCCGAGCGTCAAAGGGCAAAATTGTAATGTGTTTTCTTTGAGTTTTGTTTTAAATGCTAAGTAAATATGATTCTTTACACATTATAAAAAATATATTACAAATATGAATATAATCCTTGAAAGTATTAATCATTCTTCAACGTATTTAAAATTCATTAAATCTATAGAATTATATTATCTTAAATATTGATTATATTGCTGTGAAACCTGGAGCTTAGTGAACGGAATATTACGTCCCAAACACTTAGAGGGTTAATTGTCCTTGCTCATTAAAAAAACAGTTGATATTTTTCTGTAAAGATCTAAAAATTGGTATTGTGATGGTATTGTAATCTATTGAACTCTGTGGGAAATTTAGAATAATAAGCCAAAGTAATTTTTTAAAGAATATATCAAGATAATTTTGAAGTATAGTAAGCCAAACATGATGATTAACTTGTTTAATTACATAAAACTTACAATAATAATAATTTAGATATTTACAGAACAATGAACGAATGTGATATCTTAAAAACTAACTTAAAACTAAATATCTAATATAAATAAATAAATTAATCTTATACATACTACATTAACAATACACTAATCCCATTTCTGATTTTAAAAAAACATTTAAGGGGGTCAGGTGCCTTTTAAAGTGTTGAAGAATCGATTTTTTAAAAATAGCTTATAATTAAATATGATAATTTAGGTACATTTAAGAACCCCTTTAAAAAATTCGCATTATAAGAGAAGTTAGGACACCTTTAACTCCTTCTATATGGTCAGGGGGGGTGGGAGATTTAATCCTTAAAGTCCATTTTCTCAAAAAGGCGATTTTGGACATTGCGCGCACGATTTCTGAAAAATGGCTGCCCACAATTTCATGAAAATTTCACTGAATGTATTAAACGCATAGAGGAAGAAAATGACCTATTATTAGTATGTTTCTCAAGTTATGAGTTTAGAATTCACGACTACTTTTACATAAAAAAAACACTCCGATATTTCGAATTTCTTTGATATTTTTTTCTCGGGATATTTTTTTCATTCTATATTTTTCACTGTAGGGGGTTTTGAAAACTCATTCTATCTGTACTCATTACAAAATCTTGGCTGAATTTAGCATTTCAAGCATGAAAAATCATGCACGCAATGCCTGCAAGAATAATTCTTTCGTAAAAATTGTATTATCTATAAAAATAAATTAAAAAACTTTAAATGTGTGTATTTCTTTTGAGAACGTTTACTGATAAAATAAATCTTTCTTAATATGTATTTTAAATTTTATAATTAAAAGTCAGTTACAGAGTAATTGCAATTCTTACAGAGGTCACTTTTTCACATATTTTATTAGTTCAAAGAATACCTGACTCCATAAGGGATCAAGTACCTTTAAATCAAATAGTTTATTCTTTTTCTTTTTACATTTATTCATATTAAAAATGTAATATTTTAAGCAAAATAAGTTGAAAAAAAGCCCCCTCCAACTATCGTTTCTAAGTCATTTCATTAATAATGGATATTTCGTAGCTCAATTTCGCCAAAATGGCGTAGCCTGATTTTCACAAAACTTTGGCATTTTGCATAACTAATAAATATTCTCAAAATATCTAAAATTTTTTATTATCCAGTTAATTCTAATAATATTATGCTTTCTAATGTATTGAAAATTTTTCCGAATTCGTAAATTTTAATAAAGTATTGCCTTAGGTTATTACAAAATACAAGTTTTGTTTTAATGCAGATTATTTTGGATTTTGTTATTCTAGATATAAAAAAAAATAGTTTATATGATTAAGTTAGGTGGGTGCTATCCTCCGCGCTTTACATCCGTTTTTTTTTTAAATATATATATAAAAAATATAGTTGATTTCCTAAAAAATAAAAAGCCGAAAAAATACAGCGCTGCCACAGGCGACAATTTCTTAATTCTACCTCACACCACTTTCTCCAAACTAAAATTACTGACATACTGTTCGAGAGTATTTGCAGGAGAAATATATACTACAAAATCTGCTTTTTTTTGTACTTGTGCGAATAGAATAGAAAAATAGTCGCCTGTGGCAGCCCTGTGAATACGGTTGTTTAAATATTCCTTCTACGTTACTTCTACAAGTGCGTCTAACGATATTTTAAAAAGTGCTTAAACATTTTGTGACATTTAAAAAGTTCGCAACCTTGAAATTGGTCCGCGCTATATTGTTTTTAACTGATTCATGCTCAGAGAGATGTATACAGGGTGTTCCAAAATCTGAATGACAAATTAAAAGTTGTGATTAAAAGCATCTAGAGGATGAAAAATCACCATAGAACATGGGGTCGCAAACCGCCTATTTAATCAAACATGCTGGATGTTCTACCCTAACACAACTTTTGCTGATGGAAATAACTTTAAAAAAATCTGAAGCATATTTAAATGCAACATTTAACAGACATGATCACCTTTAGTGCAAATATGATAATATAAGAAAATAGTGGTAGATGTTTCCTTTATACGTGGCAGCAGTATGCACTTGACGCTCCCCATTTCGGAGCGTGAATATGAGTTCATACGATATCAACGATTGAGTAAGCACGCTGTTTTTTCAGAGCTTTTCGTGATGTTATCACATTTCATAGAAACCAAAGTACATATCGTAATTTGTTTTTTTTTCAATATTTTTATTTTTCGCAAATTTAAAACCGTCATGCCGACTTCAGTTAGGGAGAAACACCCTGTATTTGTGACTAAATAAGTGATTTGCGACCCTACGTTCTATGGCATTTTTTCATCCTCTTGATGTCTACTATCACCCCCTCTTAATTTGTCGGTCGAATTTCGGAACACTAAAAATGAATAATTAACAAAAGAATAGAGTTATTAAAAAATTCTTGCAGGAAACGGATGTGTGAAGTCTAGAATTCTGTTTAGAATATTTTATCATAATATTTCACAATCTGACCGACAGATGGCGCTACAGCACATTTTGGTGGCTATATTACACCATTTTGAAGAATTTACGCAACGGCAACTACTGTTTCCCTTGAAATGGTTACTACTGAACTTTCACTGACCACGTCTACTTCTGTCTGGTCTTCACGTAAGTTTCGTTTGTTCCTATAGCCACCAAAATGGGCTGTAGCGCCATCTGTTGGTCACATTTTGAACTATCATAATAGAGCATTCTAAACAAAATTCAGGACTTCACACATTCATTTCCTGCAAAAAAATTTTAAATAGCTCTATTCGTTTGTTAATTATTCATTTTTAAAAATGGGTACTTTTTTGAACATCCTGTATATATATAAATCAGCTGTTAGCCGTAACTTCCTTTACGTAAGATTTAAAAACAAATTAACCCGATAATTAAGCGAAAGAATTCCCTCTCCAATAATTAAAACCTATGCAATTAACTAATTCATTATTACATTTTATAATAGACAGTACTTTTGATAATTCCATTTTACATTTTTTTGTTTTTGTATAAGATTATTTCCAGTTCATTCAAGTGCTCTACATTTCATACGCTTTCTCTAAAATTAAACTTGAGTAAATTTACTTCCTCGTTGAGCTATGTGATTATCCTATCTATTCTATTTTAAATTTATTGCGCTCATAGATTTGTCTGTTTTTTAATCAGAAAATATTGTTTAAGGGGACAGTTTACCTCAAAATTGATCAAAAATCGATTTAAAAAAAAAAAATTTAAATGAAAGCCTGTTTAATTGTGAATATTTTGACACCCTATTTTCACTCATATATCAATTATATCGCGAGATATTGTAAATTTTGTTAATACACTCAGTGCAATAACCCACACCAATTAAAACTTTAATTTGCTTTTTCTCCTGTTCCTATTTTCTTTACTTTCATGTATTAAAAATGCTAAGGCTTTTTTTTTTTTATTTAAGATAGAGATTTAAACTTTTTTGTGCATGTACTTTATCATATATGTGATAAATCTGCGCATGGAATTAGCCTTCAGTTTTTAAAAATATATATATATGAAGATGTGTTAGATTTCATCATTTTACACTACATATATATCAGTAAGAAAATTATATTAAATGTAATATTAGATGTATCTAAAAATCCCTGCGCAGTCTTGTGTAATAAACATTTAAAATTTTTTAAAAAATTGGGCAAAAATATCAATATTTAAAAAAGTAGAAGGAATTTAAAAAAATTCAAGTTCGAAATTTTTTTTTAAATTTTAATTAAATATGAAGTCGATTTTTTTTCTTTCAAAATATACTTTTAGTTCAACATTGAAATGCAGTGAGTTCACTATCTGAAAAATATTTATTAAAATAAAAGAAATTGTTGAAAAGGTAATCTGTGCCCTTAAAGTCATAATTGAAGAGCTGAGTGGATGAAACTATTTTGCTAAATTTTCTATTTTTTTTTTTTTAAATCTTTTGGATGAAAGCGTTATGAGGTATCCTATCACATGCTGAAGCTAAACTACTAAGATTCTATTTAGTCTTGAAGATTTAAGACATTATTCATTAATATTTAATATTTTAATATTTAATAATGTCAATAATATTAATAATTTTTAATATTTGAGAATTAAATATAAATAAGTTATTCTGAGAGAGTTTAGTACGCCACCTGTTAATATTTTAAACACATGGTACAAACAGAAAATAAATCATTAAAATTGACAGCAAAAACTTTCAACTCAAATTTCTTGAAATGTAATTTTGGTTACTTAACATGTTCTTCCATTTAGCTCTTCAATTATAAAGAGTAATAATATTTTTGAGTACATTTGTTTGTTAATTGACACATCATAAATTACTTGTTGGTTTAGTGAAATCTGAAAATGAAAAAATGCAGTTATTTAAAAGACACCTGACCCCTAAATTATTCATTAATAAAATTTAACTTAATGCATGCTCAGACCGATCTATTCCTAATCAAATATCCCCGTACTATCCCCCCTTTGCAACCCCCCTCTTAATTGAGAGATGGATCTGCGGTCCTGAACTAGGCCGACCTACCGAATAAGAGAGCGAGCCTGCTCAAACGTGCTCTCTGTTTGGAAATAGAGGAAACATTTAACCCTGACAAATCATGATTACTTTCCAGGACCCGCAGCATACTGTCCGAATCTCTCAAGTTGCGGTGAGAAACTTCAACCGCAACTTCGCGACCCTCAAAACCCACTTTTGGCCCATCTCCATGCTGTGCACTCAAGTCCTCAAGAGGACGATAGGGTACACAGGCTTCTATACCTACACCTGAACTGACCCTTCCCCCCTGCGGTGAAGAACAATCACCGCCACCTACTTCTAACCCCATTTGAACGTCCCTAGCCTGGGCAGCCGCCCAACGTTTCCTCAAAGCATCCCTATAAGACTGGAGCATGCGCATACGAAGAAACACGAAATCATTTACCTGGATCTCCTCTGCCATCCTGTCGTACCTGCAGGGCTCGGGAACAGGGCGACGACGGCGAAGACGGCCGAAACTGAAAAAAATTAGGAATTAAAATTGGAGATTTAATTGAATGCATATAACTGTATATATATATGTGTGTGCATATACATATATACACTGGTGTCCAAAATTAAGGACCGATCACAAAATGCTAATTTTCAAGTACGCGAATACTCAAAAGGAAATAATATTATTCGAATAATTACTATCTCTACAGCACAGCTAGTCCATATAACATCTCATTCATGCCACACAATGGTCACAAGTGTCACAGTCACTACGGTGAAGCAAAAAAATAGGAAATTACATACATCTCATTATGAGTCTCAAATGATCACTATATGTGACTCCACTGAGACGTCACTGTGACTGCTGATTTTTGATGAGTCACCATGTGACTTTACAATGTAGTTACATTGTCACTCTCATGTGACTGTCATCTGCAGACTCAATTTCAAAGTCATCGTGAACGCTGCATTGTGATAAGTTACCAAATAATGCCACATTAAAGTCACATGATGATTTTTAGGTGACAGGGAGACTACTGTGAAGCCACCATTGTGTTCTTTTGTAAAAAAGTCACCATGTGACTATAATGTGATATTATTTGGTGACTTATCATAATGCAACGTTCATGATGACTTTGAAATTGAGTCTAAAAATGACAGTCACATAAGAGTCACAGTGTAACTACATTGTAAAGTCACCTGGTGACTCGTCACAAAGCAGCAGTCACATTGACGTCTCGGTGGAGTCACATATAGTGAGAGATATATATCATTTGAGACTCATAATGAGACGTGTGGAATTTCCTATTTTTTTGCGTCACCGTAGTGACTATGACACTTGTGACCATGTGTGACTATATGGACTAGCTGTGCTGTAGGGATAGCAATTTTTTTAATTAAATTATTTCCTTTTGAATATTCGCTTACTTAAAAATTAGCATTTTGTGACTGGTCTTTAATTTTGGACACCAGTGTATGTTTGTATATGTAACACTGGTGCCGGCTAACCGAAAAGTACACTTAATTATAAAGCTATGGGAGAAATACTTTATAATTTGATCAACCCGAAAGGAGATATTTTCTTTTTAAAAATTCCTATTGGACTGATTTTGCTGGGTCTGATTTGATGGACTTGAATTTTGAGGGACTGATTATGCACTATTAGGTAGATAAATACATGACATGGTATTTTATATTTTGTTAAAACAAGTTGTTTGATGCAGTTAATTATAAATTAATGAAAAGTGTATTAGAAAATAAACTCGAAGATTTCGGTGCAAAAGCCTCGCACTGTATATTTTGTATATTTTACACGTATATTTAAAAAAGCACGACCCTTCTCAATTGAAATAGGCAATTTACTCTGATAAAACTCAATTTCTTTCGCTATTTTTCCGCCGTAATAACTTAAGAGAACACAAAAATATTTCTCTACAAAAAATAAGTCACAATAAATCGCAATAGACAATACAATGCTAAAATTTAAAATTATCACTTCGCCTTTTCCGTGCAGTTAGAGAAATTATGTTAAAGAAAAAACAACAACAACAAATTTCAAGGGACTAGCCGCCCTAGGAGACCAGTTTGGTCTACCTTAAAATTTATGTTTGGGAAAGCATGCTAAGCATTGTATCATGTTACTTTTATTCATTATTTAATTTACTTGGACTCCCTTAAATATGGTTAATATAATACCTTAAGCTAATATTAATCTTTGTTGCATTAAAATATCTCAATTTATTGATTTTCTGTAAGCAAGTAAACCATATTGGTTTCCAATTGAAGTCTGTGGGAATTTGGCGAAATATTTGAAATATCTCCAAGCTAGCGTCTCTTTTGGCGGCTAAATTTGGTCGCCAAGTTGGCGACAAACTTGGTGGCATTTGGCGACGATCAGGGTCCCCCTATGGTAACACCCCTAATAGGTATGGAGATGCATTAAATGCTGTTCAATAACCAATGAGGTGCAGTTCATATTCAAGGTATTCGAGAGTTGCTATTAAACAATTAACAAATAATCGCGATTTCTGTGCCACGTACGATAGCGTAATATATATATTGATTGTTTGGTACTTGTTAGTTATCCCGTCGACCAAATTACTGTCGCCAAATTGTAAGATTAAATATGACAATAATGGTTGATCGTAAAGGCATTCAATTTTATTCACTTGACAATACTTGTTTACGTCATCAAATGATTTTTATTTCGACATTTTATTTGAATTTTTATTAATGTTATACTAATTTATTTGAAAATAAAACATTTAAAATAAAAATTATGTCAATTTGTATAATTTGGCGAGTGGTTTGACGATTTATATAATTTGGCGAAATTGGTCGACGGGATAACTAACAAGTACCGATTGTTTACATGTCCGTTTTTGTTGCAAATCTAACCGTTTCCACTTCGAAGTCGTAAACAAGTCGGTAAAATCAGACCCGAACCAAAAATCTATTTCATTTCGACCCAAATCCAGTGTACTTTAACATGAAACCGAAAAGGAAAAAGAAATGACACAGATGTCATATACGCACCGCACCATATTGACGGGATTTTTTTCTGACGCCACTTTGGCGAAAACATCAACAGCATACACAACAACATCCGAGTTACCATATCAAGCAAAATATCCACACTTTGACGCCAGTTATGTACCCGTTGCGTATATGACACTGGGGTCAGAAAAAAATCGCGCCAATATGGTGCGTATATGACATCTGTGTCAAAGAAATAACCCCTGTTTTGGTACTTTTCCAGTATAGGGTCTTTGGCATTTTTTAAAAGCTCTTGGCGAAATTCGGACTTCAGAAAGTGAGATTCGTTGCCAAATAATAAACAGCTTTGAAAACAAACCCCACGGACTTTTATAATTGTTTACTATACGCATATTTATGCATATATAACCAATTTTTATATGTGTATATATTATTATTTTTTCACACACTTTACTTCTGTTTGCTAGTAAAAAATCGATAAATGCCTTCTTTATATTAAATAAATTGTATACATATTGAAAAAATTGCATGTGTAATATGAATCGGTTGCCAGAAAATTCCGAATTGTTGTCGAATTTCCTTCTCTCGCCAAGGATAATTCCTCTATTTCACCAAGGCCCCCTATACTGGAAAAGTATCCATATTTTAACGTAATTATGAGAAAAGAAAAATACTCTTTAATTATATCTATAATTCCAATTTTTTATTTTATGTAGAAAAATGATTATACTTATTTAGGAAGATTATACTTATATAAAATTTAGCTGTTTATTATTTGGTAACAAATCTCACTTTCTGAATCTTAATTGCGCCAAGCTTCTTTAAAAAAACGCCAAGGCTCCTATACTAGAAAAGTACCCACTTTTCGAATATATCCGAAAGTGTTAAAACATGATTTTTCTAATTGCATCATTCAAGCGGTTTCATAGTACATTTTGTGAAACTTACCAAAGCGCACCGCAAAGAAAAACAAAAATGAAAAATCAAACGTCAAGCATAGATTATAAAACATTTTCCAACACTTTCAGAAAGAATATTTGATACTACTTAGTAATCCCGTCGACCTAAAATCTATCGCCAAACTATAAGATTAAATGCCAATAATGGTTGATCGTAAATGTCACATTCACTTGACTTTAAGCAAGTCACACGTGTTTACGTCATCAAGTGATTTTTATTTCGACGTTTTATTTGTATTTTTATTAATGTTATACTAATTTATTTGTTCTTTCGTTATTTAAAATAAAAATTATGTCAATTTTGTATAATTTGGCGAAATTGTTCGACGGGATAACTAAGTAGTACCGAATATTTTAACCAAACTTAAAGCTCTAATAAGGTGAAGATGTCTAAATAAACAATTTGAAAGTAGTCGAATATGTCAATTCCAAAACTTTCTTCTATCTCATACATGTTAATACTCCCTGAAAAAATAAGCATATCAGCGCCACCGGCTAGGTGATTTACAGCAAAATCTAATCATCAACAACATAGGTCAAGTTCTAACTGAATCTGAAGTTTGATGAAAATTCATACATTAGTTCTTGATATAGTTATTGCGAAAATCGTGATAAATGCAACCTAGCAGCACCACCTGTTGGGCGATTTACACCAAAAACTAAATAGTTTTGATTTATATTAGGGACTAACTGAATGTGAAGGTTTGAGGAAAATTCGCGCATTCATGAGATAGAGCTATTATGATAATCATAAATAATGCCACACAGCAGCGCCACCTGTTGGGGGATTTGCACCAAAATGTTATCAGCACCAAATTTTATCAAGGACTAACGAAAACTGTAGTATTATAAAAACTCTCTGCATTAGTTCTTGAGATAGAACTATAGAGAAAATCGTGAAACATTCAGCATAGCAGCGCCACCTGTTGGGAGATTTACACCAACAAGTAATCAACACCAGTTTATATCAGGAAGTAACTGAATCTAAAGTTTTATTAAATTCCGTTTATTAGTTCTTGAGATAGAGCGCCCACGAAGTTTGTGTCACATACATAGGAGAGAGTGGTGTGGAATGGAACAATAGGCTTTTCTCTTTATGTAGTATTCTAAACATTTAATCAATCACACACTAGATGAAGCAATGGTAGCCCAATCTTCAGTTGAAAAAAGTTGTTGGGCTGCATGAGCTTACAATTGTACAAAGGAAAAGATTATTTTAGGAATCAAAAGTAAATTTGCTTCATATACTTTTTATGCTTTCTGTATATTAATGACTTACTTATGTTTAGATATAATAGTTTCCCTATTTATGGAACATTATACTGCATGTTATCCATAATTTAAACTAATTCTAAAAATAATATTTTTGTGTACGCAAGAAGTTTAACAGAAAAGAAGGTAGTAGGGAGGAATGAGACAAGCTAGCAAATGGAGGAATGGGACAAATCGAATTCCTTCTTTTTAATAAGTTGAATGTAAATTGCTATTATGCAGATATTTTTTAGAGGGTAATACATTAATTATAACACTGATAATACATTCGTTTACTTCAAAATGTAAATAAATTGAACTGATAATTTTTGAATGTCATCTGTGACTGACAATCCTGAATTATGGAATCGTAAATGAAGATACTGGAATTTGATATTGTGGCACAGAAATTACCAACCGACAATCTTTGTTAGATAACTATATGTAACCGACATTAGACTGTTTGTGCTTTATCATATTTTTTTTAGCTGTCCCATACATTCCTGTTAGTGGAGAGGTATGGGACACATTTTGAAACTTACAATTTACTTAATTATAAAATTGTTTCTGCAAATTATGTTTCTGTACTGTTCAAGGACATTAGAAAGTGTTTCATTTTGTATTCTATAAATTGAAATTTTTGTTTTTGTGTCAAACAAAGTTGATTTTCTTATTTTTGTAAAAAGTGTCCCATTCCTCCCCAATCCCCCCTGCGGACAGACAGAGTCACAGACTCACGTTCAGACATTTTGTAAAAACATATTTTGGGGGTTCACTGGCCCCTAAAACGTGTAAATATGTCTAAAAGCGGAATTCGAAAATTTTCACGAATCCAATATTTTCTTCTTGTAAAGATATCAGAAAGTAAAAACCATTATATGTTTGAAAGCCCACTTTCAGAAATTACCATTAACAGAAGACACAATATGCGAATTTGCGCAATCCCGTGTACGATCGATTGATTGGTATACACACACCATATAGTATCCTAAAATTTATGTTACTTAGGAAACGGGTAGCATAGTTGTAAATTCTGCATCAGCTAGTAAACGCAAATGTACTCTACATTATTTGGGCTGACCTGTATATCATCTGTAGAATTTATATACACCAAGTATTTTAAAAAAAGTTACTTTAATTTAAAAAAGCGTACCAGTATTTAAAACGCACTTCCAGCAATTATTGTTCTTAAATAGTACTGTAGCCAAATTATTTTGTCGGTCCATGTAAATAAAGGATGAACTATACATTACATAAGCTATATTAGGCATCTGGTAATGTAATTCAGGGATATATATTATTTTCACTATGTTTAAAGTAGCGTCAAATCATCATAATACACGGCAAATGTTTTTTCTATAAACACCGTCATGTTCCGGAATTCTTTTGAGTGTCCGTGTAAACGAACTACCATGCTATACACTTCACTTTCAATACCAAACATGCTATAGTAAACTTTAATTTTAAGAGTTCACTGCAACATTATTGATTGTCAGCAGAGTAGAGCAATTTCATCCTAAAGAGAATTCATCCTAAAACAGGTATTTAAAGGCACCCAAATTGAGTATTAATGTGTCCTAAAATATATATTTAGGATTGTGCAAAATAGGTGCTAGCATGGCCAAATTGGGTGTTAAGTATTCTCCAAAATGGGTACTTAGTAATATTCAGACTGGGTGTTAAGATATCCAAATTGGATATTAAACACTGCCTAAAATGGATTCTGAGTGGTGTCCAGAATGTGGCTTAAGGTACGCAAAATGGGTATTTAACAGCATCTAAAATGGATACATAGTGGTAACCAAAACAGGCATGGATCATGACCCAATTTGGTATAAATCCAAATTGGGTAACTCATACCTAAGAATCTTTCAACCCAAATTGGTTTTTTTTTTTACCTATTTTAGGTCTTATCTTTTTCTGTGAGCATGGACAAACATACTGACAAATGGAATCCATATAGGCTTTTGAACTTCATTGGAAAGTGTTAATGAATACTATCCCGATTACGGATGGCTATTAGTTTATTCGGGTTACCATCCGTAATCGTAATTGTAAAGTGTTAATGAATAGTATCCCGATTACGGATGGCTATTAGTTTATTCGGGTTAACATCTGTAATCGTTATTTCATCGATTTCGGTTTGCAGCGGACTGTCCTATGCTGCTGATCGTGCATTTAAACCACTAGCAAACTTCCAGATCAATACGCATGAAATAATAATTATCTCTGTATCAAACTCTCAAAATATTTGTTTAACATTTACAGCACTTAAATTATACAATAATATTGTGACAAAAGGCTACATAAAATACCATATAGGATTAATTAAAAAGAAATTTCAGAGGTCGCCGCTTCCGTTTCGCGACAGTTTATAATATTTGGCTAATATTACACATTCTTACGGCTGTGTTAGTCTATGACAATCTGTTAAAAGGAAGAACTTTTCGTTGCACACGATGTATTTCGATTATGTCAGTATATATGAGGACGTGATTTTTAAAACTACTCATATCCAAAATGAACAACAACAAAAAAAAAAAAACGAATTTCCTGTATCAATCTCCTCAAATAAAGTTTAACAAGTAACATAAAATAAAGATTGAACTTCCTACCACTACCTGTTTCCCTCATTGCGTTTTAGTATAGTTCAGTTATCTTTTGTAATATGTATGAGTAAGAATAGCTAGAATTTGAAGAAATTATCAAACCCGACTTTAAATTACACTTATTTAATAAATAATTTAACGTATATTATACACAGCCATGGCCGTATTAGTGTGCATGCAATACAGCATAAAAACGAACTATTTTACTCTTTTTATGAGAATTATTTCATAATTTTAGGTAAAATTAAACACATTTGTCATAAATTAGACAATTTATTTGAAATAGCTAAGAAAAATGTAAATAACTAGTGCACTCGTTCGTTTTTAATATTGCACGCATAATGATATATGTGTAACGGACACGAGAAAATATCTAACCAATTATAAATTTTAAAAAAATGAAAAATATGAGAAAACAACTTACCACCAGTTAAAACAAGAAGGCATTGTCTTTATTTCCAGGGAAATAAGTCAAATGACGTATATTTTTAAGCAAATTGCTAATATTAGTCCAGCTACAAACTTTAGTCACACAGCAAATGAATGAGATTTTTAAATTTTGTATATTAACTGGAAGTAATTCTATCGTTTTTTAAAAGTTTTACATTGTGCATTGTTACGTCATATAATCATCGTTACGTCATGCAATCATTGTTAGGTTAGCATTTTTTCTTTCTTGTTTTTTTCCATTGCTGCGTTGAATTATTGTCAATAATTTAATTTAAAATATTCGATTAACTGATAATCACGTTCTGGAAATATCTATTTATATAAAGTCCAAGTCTCTGTGTGTCCCTCACGATTCCGGGTAAACAGCCTCATTGTAGTGAGTAACTGTTGAAAAATACTACTGACGGGTTACCACAATGGCGCTAAAGTTTGAACAACTTGGCGAATTATCGCCAAATTTAAAGAACTATCGCCATATTTGGCGGCAAAACATGTTAACATACATGAAACCAACTTGGCGATAGCTGCCTAATTTGGCATGATTCCCATTTAAAACCATTAAGCTATCATAATCAAGCTCACCGCAATTTAATTTAAACTCCGCGCATTTAAGGGGTTTTTTTCCAAAATCTATGGACCAGTTTTAAATGTAATATACGGTAATGTACGTCTTTACATCTTCATACCGATGCTACTAATAACATAACCACCATTAGGCGGCGTTGTACTATCTTATTTCCTAACTGTCCGATTTTAATTTGTTTTAGGTACTTTTCCAGTTTAGGAGCTTTGGCGAGATAGCGAAAATGGCCTTGGCGAGAATATGAAATTTGGCAACATATTTTCTAGCAACATATTCACTGTGTTGTATCATCTTTATATCTCATTTTTGTTATTTTTGACGGGCTATCTTTCTAGTTAAACTATTATATTCTCATATGTAACACATTAACAACTTGTAATAATATATAGTAATTTTAATTGCTAAAAGGTGTAAATTAAAAAAAAAAAAAAAAAAAAAAAAAAAAAAAAAAAAAAAAAACCCAGTGAAAATAGGTTTATTTGACTATTTACATGTTTCAGATCTAATGATCAATTCTGAAAATGAGTCGGGTAGATTTGGAACATGTAAACTCTCACATAAACCTATTTTTACTCTTTATTAAAGTTTTAATTTACACCTTTTAGCAATTAAAATTAGAACATAATATTCTCATCTGGAGCATACGTAATCTCAGAGTCGCAGTGAAGGCTCGATTACAAAATTTCATCTTTATAGACATGAAGCAAGTTAACTTAACTTAAAAAATACGAGAAAGACAAACTCATGCACCAAAAATAGATTATGAAACACTTCCCAACACATTCAGAATAATCTAACAAAACTGCACCGTTTAATTAGTTAAAATATTATGCCTCATTCAACCATATGAACACGCATAACACATTTGAAAACACAATTTCACATGTTCCCATCTACAATTGGAAAATTATACAAATTCTTTGAACAGCCCTGTATATGATATATAGATTTGTATCTATTAACAACATTGATACAAAAATTTAGTTCTGTCCAGTTTAAAATTCCCCTTCAGAAATTTCCGCTAATAAAGATAGTAGATGAATTCTTTTGTGCAGCCCTGTATACGAGAGATAGAATTTATATACAGCGAGTAACAGGCAAAAAATTAATTAAGCTCACACCGAAAAAAAGCTCATACCGTTAAAAGCTCATACCGAATTTTAAAACGCACTACCAGCAATTATTACTCAAAGACAGTACTGTAACAGATTTCTTTTGTGTGACCCTGCCAATGAACGACAAATGCTACGAATGCCCTATTCTACCGTAATAACCTTGTAATGAAATGAAGTGATTTATATCCGTTTCAATACATTTGAAATAGCGTAATCTCATTAAAATACTTTGCTAACGACTTTTCCCCATATACCATAATGTAATGCAATTCATTTAAGTGCCCCTTGTAAATGAAGTATTAATCGCACATACTTCATATACAATACCAAACATGCCTTGGTGACCCTAAATAAGGTTTATCAATTGCAGGAAAATCCGAGTCTATTTACGGTAGTTAGGGCGTGGACAGACGGACAGAGAAACCGAATGAATCTGGGAGCACGGCAGTGCGTCCGCCAAGTTCGCACAAGCCGTAAGCTACCTTTTCCTGAACCATTTCGGCATACTTTTCACCCCCTCATAACGTCGTTTTAGGGAGAGATATAGAAATTTTTCTTTTATACACATGTTCGTTTTGTCAAACTGAACTAAGGTTCCACGATTTCATGTTTCTATATTTAGTAGTTTTCGAAATATTAAATTCCGAAAAAGCGCTTTTTTGTCACTGACTCACTTCGCATCATCAAATAACTAAGGTACTTCTAAAAGTCGTAGAATCATGAAATTTTACAAGTAAGTCGGGTTTGTAGCACAATTAACCAGAAAAATCTGAAAACACAGAATTTCCGCCTCTAAACCCTTCATACAGGGGGTGTTCATTTGGCCATAAACAGTTCCTACGCATTCAATTGTGCCAATGTTGGTCGCCAAAACTCGATTACAGAGCTTTGAAGGCGGTCACGTGATTTCAAGCAGAATAACATTTTATATATATGCTTTTCCAAAGATGTTTGTTAAATAGAAAAAATGAATATCCCTAAAAATTTTAATCAGTATAGGTTATGATATATTTACGATATTAAAACAATAAAACATTTAACAAAATATAACCGCAATTCGGTATAGTAGCCTTGGCGAAATACAGAAAATAGCCTTGACGAGAAAAGAAATTTGATAATAACGTATTTTCTGGCAACCTATTTACTGTGTCATATACACAAGCAATTTTTTCCATATGTATACAATTTATTTAATGTAAGGAACCCGTTTATTTATTTTTATATACCAACATAAAATAATCTGTATATAAAAAATAATATTTTATACATGTAGAAATAAAATGTTTATATGTATATAAATACATATAAATAACATAAAAGTTCATCAGGTTTGTTTTCGTAGTTGTTTATATCATTTGGCAACATATCTCAGTTTCTGAAGTCCGAATTGCGCCAAGATTTTTAAAAAATGCCAAGGTCCCTATAGTGGAAAAATATCCTAATTCCATATGAAAGTTTAAAAATCTCCTTTTAATTAAATGAAATGTGTAACTAATAAACTATCTTTAACGATGTGCGACAGATGCGGCGTCCGAAGTCCGCTGCTAATGTTATTATATTGTATTATTAGCCTATTTACTGTTAATTTATCGTTAATTTTAAATCTGTAAAAGAAAGATTATAGTTATAGATAAGATATGTTGGTCACCAAAACCCGATTACAGAAAATTAGCCTGAGTTATAAAGGTGTTGCATGATTTCAAGCTGAATGAATTTTTATATGCTTTTACAAAAATCTTAATAAGGCAAATCTTTCAGTTTATCTGTCCATCTTTCTATCTTTTACTTCCTTAAAACAAATTTTATTAAAGACCGGGAGGCGTCTGCACAGATCATCACCTCATCGAGTTGACGGCTGAAATTTTAGGATTAGTTAAATATCGATTAGCGTATTGAAATGTAACTGGTCTGCCAAGTCATATCTTTGTGGAAACCACCTACAGACCCGATTTTACGGGTTAATTGGTGGATTTTCCATTGTGTTTTCCTGCACCCATTCCTGCATGTTTCCAAACTTTTGGATGCAGGAAAATACAATAGTAAACCTATCAGTTAACCGCTAAAATTAGGTCTTCAGATGGTTTCTACCAAGATATGACTTAACAGACCAGTTGCATTTAAATATGCTAATCTAGTTTTAACTAATCCTAAAATTTCAGCTGTAAACTCGATGAGGTGATGGTGTGTACAGACGTCTATTATAAATGTCGGTATTCTAATCTCAATAGAACTCTGGTCAATCTGGCAATTATCCCTACTATTTATGAAACACTATTCCTTTAAGTGCGTTTTAGTGATGTTAATGAACTTATGCATATGCATCATACATATTATACATATGCATATAATACGTAATACATTTGCATCATACATATTATAGGTATGTGTATAATACATAATACATATGCATCATTATGACGTCAGAATAAACAAAACATTTTTGTCGCCAAATTTGAGAACTGACATATTACCAAATTTGGCGATAGTTTGCTAAATGTCGCCAAGCTTGGCGAATATTTGACGCTAGTGGCTATTTTTCAATGAGTTAATTATTAATGCGAGCCGTCTATTTTTATTTTTCTGCATATCATCTGAATAGTTAAATGATATAACGTACTAATATTTCCAAAGTGCTAATAGTTTCGTCACTGCCCAAAACCTCTGCTATTGTTATTATATTATATTGTACTGTTATTATACTTACTGTGACTATGTTGTTAACCTTTACACCGCTAAAACTTCTGTATTATATAAAGAGAATTTACGGAAACTATTAAAGCATTGAAACTGCCAGTTCTTATGACTATTATAATTCTATAATATGTAACCTGTTAATCAATATGTACGTTAGAATGAATCTTCTATAATCCGGTTCCTCGCATTTTAGTTTTCAGGTTTCGAGTAAAATTAGCTAAAATCTTAAAACCATGCCACATTGACTAATTCTTCAACACGGTCAGATGAGAAGAATGATAGATTTTCAAATGGATCATGGCAGTGAGCCGGTAGACCTTCTATTCTTCGTAATCGAGTCTATTGAAAAGGTTAACGTGAAACAAAAAGATATTAGCATCAATATGGTTTAACCTCTTCAGACCCCAGGATTTATTATTATATTTTTTTTAACGTCAGTTATGAATTTATATTAACAAACCGATAACTAAGAAAGATTGAAAAGCTAAAAAAATTAAAATGTATTTTTTGTACATAAAATTCGATGATACATGGGGACCCAATAAGTACATTTTTTGACAGTTTGTTAGGATTTTTTATTTTACTTTTTTTTGCATTGCATTGAAAAAACAATGCAAAATATGAAATAATTATACATTTAATAATTTTTTATTTCTAAAGGACTCTACAAATGGTATTTTAACGTACTGAAAAACTGTTTACATTTTCGTTTTTGTAAATTTCGTGCATTTTTGCTGCAAGCCATTTTGATATAACACGTATCTCGCTAAAAAAGCACTATAATAAAGAAATTGCTATTTTATTTAGTTCTGCTATCTGTAAGGCTACATACACGCCAATTTTCTTTTTGTTAAATATTATTTATATACGTGAAAAAAAATTGCAAAGATGTGTATCCTATAGGATACATCAGGTCTGAGGAGGTTAATGCAAATACAGATATTGTCAAAGGATTTCATAAGAACCATTTCACTTGTACCCAGTCGTATCAGTTAAAATACAACAATTGGCAGTGAGCCCAATTAGAAAAGATTACTTAATAGGATTAAAAATTTCCGCATTAGAGAATGAATCGTAACTGTTAAGGAAGCATGCATAAGTGAGTTAAGAGATATTTGTCACGAAAGATGAAATACATAACAACACAAAATATATGATGTGCTTCCATGATCAAAAACTGTTCTGATTTCTCTATCAAAAGCTTCCGAATTGGCGAAAGAATGGACAAGTAAATTAAATTATGAATCACAGTAGCATGATGCAACGTTTAACATGGAAGTAATACGGTAGATACTGCTTGCTAGAGGCGGCTAGTACTTTAATATGAAAAGAAATAAAGTATAAATTTGTAAAGCTCAATAAAATAAATTTAGGTATTTTTATGGTAGCCAGGCGCAAGTGGCAAATCGCCAAATACTGTTCCCAACTCCATTGTTCATATTGCATTCATTTCATTTAAAGGTATATACTTTTCAGTCATCTCATTTAAAATAGATGCATTTCCCTCATTTTATTTAATAGAATATTTAACATAGAAATAAATAAATAGATAAATAAGAAATAATAACATAAACCAAAATATTTTATTTGAAAATCAAAGCATTGTTTCTAATTTACACATGTGAAAAATAAAAACTGCTATTGGCGAAAAAACAAAAGGCTAATGAGGAGATTTGCTCCCGGCTAACATAAAAGTACCGAAATTTATGTTTTTTCATATTAATATGGTTTAGAATAACGAACTTGAAAAAACATACAAAAAGTAGTGATATCCCAAGAAAAAGTTTTCGGAAAAAAAAAAGCGCCAAGTTCTCCTTAATGTTTCGGCCAGAAAAAGTAGTGATATCTGATGTTCGCACAAGTTAAAAGCCAAACATCCCAAATCTTTCATTGAAAATGGCTTCCTGCGACTTGGCCGTTAATGCCTTCGTGAGAGTTTTTCAAATTTTAAAATATGTACAAATGAGCTACATGCCAACTACATTTTTTGATTATTTTAGGCATTTTGTGACACAGAATACAGAAATAAAATACACATTTGAAAAAAGCATTTAAACAACTTCAGTCTATTTAAATGCTTAGAAGTTAAAAATAACAAAATACTTGTATTCAGGAGATAATATCCCTAATTGCTAAAACGCAATTAATATCAACTTTTAACAGTTTATAAATCGAATACCTCTTAATGTTTGCAAACAAACTATAATAAATGTTCAAACGAAAAAAATCTCTTTCGTCAATACACAATATTTCAATATTATACAATAAAATATAATGTAACATATTGTGAGATATGAAGTAAGTAAATTTTGTTTTATTTCTTGGGTTTTACTTTAATGACTTTAGCTTTAGACCGTACAAAATGGCAATTAAACCGCAAGTGGACTAAATGATCTGTAATCAAAACTAATGTTTGTTGAAACTGGATGGTAGTTATAATGTCTTTATGTGAATTTGCCTCTTTGCGTTCTAATATTACTTTTAATATTTAAACAATTCATAAATGCGTAATTTCCAATCATTAATTTTGAAATGCTGTAGAAGGCATTAACGGCCAAGTCGCAGGAAGCCATTTTCAATGAAAGATTTGGGATGTTTGGCTTTTAACTTGTGCGAACATCAGATATCACTACTTTTTCTGGCCGAAACATTAAGGAGAACTTGGCGCTTTTTTTTTCCGAAAACTTTTTCTTGGGATAAACACTTTTCCACTTGTTAAAAACAAAATGAAATGTTTTTTAAAAACGTGTCTCTTTATAACATAAAATTCCCTGAATGCAAACTGCCAATCAGAAACACGCCAACACCAGTGAAGCTGACGTCATATTTAAAAGACAAATTGAATCGGAATTCATAAAATTCGAACATTTAAAATGGATTACGTTAATAATGATCAATTCATTGATGTTTAATGATCGATGATTCAATGATATAGCAGAATATTTCCTGTGGTGAAAACTATGTACTTTTCCAGTAAAAGGGCTTTTCCGAAATAAAGAAAATGATCTTGGCGAGAGAAGGAAAGTTGGCAACCTATTTCCTGGCAACCTATTCATTGATTCATATTGTACATGCATTTATTTCAATATTAATGTAATTTATTTAATATAAAGAAGTCATTTATCGATTTTTACATACAAACTGAAGTAAAGTGTGTATACAAAACAATAATAATAATATATATAAATAAATTGACTATACATCTATAAATACATATAGTAAACAAGCATAAAAGTTCATGGATGTTTCTTTTCATAGCTGTTTACTATTTGGCAAAAAACCTCCCTTTCTGAAACCCGAATTACGCCAAGCTTTTTAAAAAAACGCCAAGGTCCCATACTGGAAGAGTACCGAAATTTTATTGTGTTCCAAATGTGAAATTACTTATACGTTTTCATTTACAAGCTGAAAAACATTTCGTAGAATTGTATATTTTCAACGAAGTTGCGAGAAGACAAAAATGATAAATAGGTGATCAATCTCTATACAAACAGCTATGAACTTTTTGTCTTCCCTACAAAATTACTACGGTAGGTGATCGCTTAACGAACTTAATCCATTCCAAAACAGTGTTCGCTAACCGAATTATTCTTTAACTGATCATAGATTTTTATTGATTTGTATGGGAATTCAATAAATTCGTTCTTAAATGCTAAATAATATATAAAAAAAATAATATAAATATTCCCTTCATAATAGGGTTAATATACATTTTTATGTAATATGGACATATCTTGTTTTGATGGCTTTGTCCGAGTTGTGGCATATAAAATAATAATAAATGACATGCCTCTTGCAAAAACCTTTAGGAATAACTTCATTGACTACGGCATTAAATCATAGCAATTTGTCCCTTTGACCTTTCAAAAACTGCTTAGTTCTCTAAAAGGTCGTGTTTACTACAGAGCCAGATAAAGCTCAAATGGAGCCTAGAGCCAGTTAATAATTTGTTAACTAAATTTCGATTAAAATAATTAATTTGCAATTGAAAATATTTCTTTAAAAAGGTACACAAAATATAAAAAAATAATGTTTCTAATCTGTTCATTCTAATTTGGGTGCTCTAAAGTGCAAGTCACGAACACCCGGTAGCCCATGAATTATTTAGGCCATACGTATACAGCTGTTAAAATGTTCACTAAGTCGACAATAGATGCAATTGAATAGAGCTCAGCATTGCTTCTTCTTAGCTTCGTTTTGTGAATTATTCGTTAACCGATCATATCGCTTACCCGCAAGAAAAGTGAAACATCTCGCGAAAATTCATTTTGCGTTCTTTTCCACTAATAGGTCTGTCCTAGATGCGTCTTGTTATACGAAAAGTTTCATAAGCGTAGTTATACGGAAAATCACTTTATTACGCTATTTGTCCATTCATGACTTCAAAAGAGGGGTGGATTATATGGGTATGTAAAATTACCCAATCCTTCAAACCTCATCCTACATCTTTATTCTTAAAGATTGTATGTTTTTGTGTACAGTTTTATTTCTGCATGCAGAGCTGAACGCTTCAATTTCATCTTATAGTAAAATTATGCAAATTTTCTTTTGCCTCTCCTGTGAAATTCACTTTTGTAGAGATGTGTTACTTTTCTTCAATGTGGAGCGATATCTTCGTTATCCGAACTTAAAAATGTCTCCCAAAAGTGTTCGTTAAGCGATCTGTTCGTAAATCGAACAATTCGTTAACCGATCACCCAATGTATAGTTTAGTTGCTCAACTGTAAGTAACCTAACCTGTGCATTAAGGCAAAAGGTTTTATCGCTTATACCTGTTCTATTAAACATAAATTAACTAAACATAATATAATTTATTTGTGTTAAATATTTTTCTTGATAATTTATTTCTGGAAGTTGCTTTTTATTCTCCTTGTACCTATGAAAAAAGAGAAATGTCTCTTGGACTATTAAATAAGTTTCATGAAAATATAATAAATAAACTCTTTGGAGTTATTCACGATCTCGAAAAGAATTCTTTTAACCTTAGAAACCTCATAGACCGGACGGCAGCTGCACAGACTACCACCTCATCGAGTTGACGGCTTATAATTCCAGGATACGTTAGAGCTTGATTAGCATATTAAAAGGCAACTGGTCTGCCAATTAATATCTTGAGGGAAAGCACCTGCAAACTCGATTTTAGTGGTTGATCGATAGATTTATCATTGTATTTTCCCGCCCCCCCCAAATGTATGAATACATGGAGGACTAAAAGCAGGAAAACACAATGGTAAACCTACCAGTCGACCACAAAAATAGGATTTGCATGTGTTTTCCACTAAAATACGACTTGGCAGACCAGTTACCTATGCTAATAGGGGCCTTGGCGAAATGGGGGAAATGACCTTAGCGAGAGAAGGAAATCTGGCAATATATCTTCTCGCAAACTGTTCATTAATTCATAGTACACCTGCATTTGTTTTTCCTTCTCTCGCCTAGGTTATTTTCACCATTTCGCCAACCCCCCTATTCTGGAAAAGTACCAAAATTTCTATATATGTTTCATGCGAAACCGGGCCCCCTTTGGTCCTGACCCTCTGAGAAGTTAAACGTTGCTCCCCTCCCCCCCCCCCCCCCGTTCTATGACCTCCGCTTATGGCTAACCACGTCCTCGATTAACTTGTGCTATGATTATGTTTGCAGCCAACGCACCACAAAGTCTGGAATAAGTGTATCGTCCTTCCAAGCACAATTAACAATAACAACTACAGTTATAATTCAACTATCAACGATTAATTCGTTTCGGAATCATATTCATTAGCTAAAATATCTTCGTTGACTGATACTTCTACCCTTTACTACTATGACAGAAATTATCGCATAGCTACTGCGCACGGATTTTGAGAAAACTTGATCGAAATATGACTTAAAGGCTTTATTAATTCCTTAGGGTGCTACTTTTGGAAAATTTTATGTTAGCCAGGTGCGCAAATCTCGCCAATAACAGCTTTTATATTTTGGGTACTTGTCCACTATAAGAGCCTTGGTATTTATTGGACGCTTGGCGGAATTAAAATACCGGGTAAGTCAAAAGGAATATAGCATTACAAACGGCTATAACTATTTAATGGAAAAGAATATATCGATAAGATTAACACAGAATGTAGACGGAACTTCAAAATTTTGTGTACGTACGTCATAGATGTTCTATGTGACTTTCCTTGGTCACACGGACAACATCTAGATCTAGGCAGTAGTTCATTTCGGTGACTGAACAAATGCTTCAGAACGTATGGCGGGAAATGGACTACCGCCTAGATGTTGTCCGTTTGACCAAGGGAAGTCACATAGAACATCTATGACGTACGTATACAAAATTTTGAAGTTCCGCCTACATTCTGTGTTAATGTTATCGATAAATTCTTTTCCATTAAATAGTTATAGCCGTTTGTAATTGCTATATTCATAGCCAAAAATCGTCCCGTTCTTGAATTGGCCGGCCACTCCGAGAAGTTGCCAACTTCTTTTTAAATTGATTGGGCAATTCGGAAATTGTACCGGCCAGTTCGCAATACGCCTAACGGCTGTAGGTCAGTTTACGAAAGGGCTAAGGGCGTTTGGCCAAAGAAGAATAAAAATTTATCAGCTGAGTTTGAATTTCAATATAGTTTCTACTTATAAAAAAAGGGCTGTGGGGGTGGAATTAATTGGGATTATTATATTTTATTGAAGCTATTCTTATATTACAAAAAAAAAATGGTGTTTAAGATCATGAAGGGTCAACTTGCCTAAAAAGTAACGAATAAGCGTGGAGGACACAGAACTCCGATATAATAAATACAATAACTGATACTCTAGCATAATTATGCGACGCCAACAGTAGCGCCAACTTTCGAAAAATATTGGGGTGAGTTGAAACATTTTTGAGTAAAATAACACATACAATTATTTCCCCTTAGTGCGTGTGTCTGGAAACAGAGGCGAAAGAGGAGCAAAGAACTAAACATGATAATTCGAAGTTAAATTATGTTTTTTCTAAGCAAAATATAAATGTTTGTAAATTTTATTAATTTATATTCTCATAAGTTCTTTCTTATAAATACATTAATAGTTATCATAAATAATATAACAAGAAAGAAAAAATCATGGGTCAAGCATCGATTATGAAACACTTTCCAACGCATTTAGAATAATGTAACAAAACTTCACCATTTAATAAGTTGAAATACGATATCTAATTGAACCATTTGGAAACACATTAACACATTTGAAAACCCAATTCCAGAAATTTCCACCTACAGTCTAAAAGTTATCCGAATTCTTTGAGCAGCCCTGTATACTATATATATATATTTGTATCTATAAACTACATGCATGTGAAAATTTAGTTCAGTTAGGAAATACATACCACAGTTGAAAACTCACCTTCAATAATTTTCGATAATAAGGAGAATGGTACGTGAATTCTTTTGTGCATCCCTGTATACGAGGTATAGAATTTATACGCAACAAGTAGCGTGCAAAAAGATAGTTAACTTTAAATGCGTATACCGAAATTGAAAACGCTCTTTCAGCAGTTATGGCTCAAAGACAGTACCGTAACCGATTTCTTTTGCGTGTCCCTGTAAATCAATGACAAATGCTATGAATGTCCTATTCCTATTCTATCGTAATCATCTTCTAGCGAAATTCAATGATTTATATCAGTTTAAATACATTTCAAATAGCTTCATGTCATTCAAATGCACTGCAAACGATTTTTCTCCATTGACTATAATATAACGGAATTATTTTCATTGTCCCTCTAAGTGAAGTATTAATGCTATATACTTCAAATGGAATACCGAACATACCATGGTAAACATCATTAACATGTATCAATTGCATGAAAATCCAAGTCTATTTACGGGAGTTAGAACGTGGACAGACGGACAGACTAACCATATTCATAAACACTTTTCAATTACGTTGGAATGTGTTAAAAATTGCTAACTACAGGAAGTACAAAAAACTGGATGTCAAGAAAAGCATACAATTTAGTCACCTAATTGATTTATCAATTACAAATATACAACTACATTAAAAAAGATGACAAGATAGGCAGGAAATTTGTTTTTGAGAGAAATTTAATTATGCATCTTCTGAAGGGGCTTTCATGCTGCTGTAAGTCTAATTAATGTCCTTACTATTTTTCGAACATAATTATTTTCAGAAAGTCAATAAAGTCAAATTTCACTCCAGCGATTAAATAAATAAATAACGAATTAAATCAACTGAAATTGGGTTGGTGGAGAGATCAAATTATTGGGTAGGTTCACGCCCCCCCCCCCCCCCACGGGCCCCTATCAGTTGGCGCCACTGTACGCTAAAAATCTAACGTAAATAATGAATAAAAATAGTAAATTTAGCTTTCAGATACTTTAAGGAGATTATTTATACAAGGCTTTATGAAACTTTCTTTAGTAGAAAAAATAAACGGAGAGAGAAAAGTAGCAAGGGCTACGCACATTCTCTAAATTCAATATGAAAGGGCTTTTCTTTACGTTGGCATTACATATTCATCATAAAACTAATTATACAGAGTGTACCAAAATTTAGACCGGGACAAATTCAGAGGGGTGATAGTTAGCATCAAGAAGAAGAAAAATTAGCACAGAACATGGGGTAGCAAAAAACTTATTTAGTCACAAATACAGGATATTTCATCTAACTGAACCTGATTTGACGGTAACAATTTTCAAAAAAACAGAAGTACTTTATAATAAAACTTTTAATAGATATTCTCACATTTGTTGTAAATGTGATAACATAAAAAAAATGTCGTAGACGTTTCCATTATACGCGCCAGCAGTATGCATTTGACGCTCCTCATTTTGTTGCCAGTTCGTACGGTATCCTCGATTGCTTGAGTACCCTGTTTTCTAGAACTTTTTGTGATGTTATAACATTTCACACAAAACAAAGTACAGTCGTGGAAAAAAAAAAAAGTAAACACTCCCTACTAACTCTTCAACAAATCATCGTAGATGAAAGTTACTGGTACCCAACGATTGGAAATAAAGTGTACTTTTAAATGATGTATTTAAAATTTGCTTAGGGGTCTATCTACATATTAAAACTAACCCAAAATTCCTTTTTTTCAATAACAATACCCAATTTTAACAAGATATTTCAAATCTTCGGTTCAAACTATGCCTAGACATTAAATTTCAAGTCATTTGAATGATACGTTTTTGACTTATAAACATTCAAAATTTAGTGCTTCTAATGTTAAAGTACATTTTCATATTTTTATTTATATCTCCTGAAATTATACTCATAATGTGCTAATTTTTGCTTAGCAATAATTCTAAAATACCCAAATATAAATACGTTGAAGTTGTAAGTTTTATGACTTTATGATATGAATAATGAATTATGAAATTAATATTCGAAAACATTATGAATTGCAACCTACAATTTTTTTGATGGATTTAGATTTATTAAGCCCAGCTTTAAGGAAATCCGAAATTTTACATTTTTCTTCCAAGTAGTTTTTCAAATTATGCTTAAAAAACGGCAAAATGATGGTTTAAGGGGCCGTCTGTGATAAAAGTGACTAGATATTTTTATATTTCTTATGCTATCCTGTAATCTAGCAGTCTTCAATGACTGTTTGAGTGAAGTTTAGGATGGCCTTGATCAAGAAGGAAGCGTTTAAGAAGGGAAGAATTGCATAAAAATTTGTTTTTAGACTAATTGAAGAGTGTAGATTTCACTCCTGCTGTCAGAATTGCGTACTACTATTGAAAAAAAGCAAAGTTATGGTTCGTTTTAATATGTATATGGCCCCTTAAGCAAATTTTATATGCATCATTTAAAAGTAGACTTTATTACCAGCCGTGTGGTACCAGTAACTTTCTTCTACGAGAAATTTTTTCAGAGTCAGTAAGAGGTGTTTACTTTTTTTTCCGCACGACTGTACATATCGTTGCATTTTCATTACAATGTTTTAATTTTTCTAAATATTTTTATAGTCAGCTCGAGTTAAGTTAGACTGAAAGACCCTGTATCTATGACTTTATAAGTGGTTTGCTACCCCATGTTCTATAGTAACAGATGAACAGATGAACATACAGAAACAGATGAAACAGATGAACAGATTATAGAGATTAACATAACAGAATTTTTTTTTAATTGTATTCAAGGAGGATAGAGGCTGAGATGTCAGAGAGGCTCTTAAACAGAGATGAAAATTCTCAATCCCTATCCCTTTTAGTATTCAATTAGGTTAAATCGGTACTTCTCGGTTAGCCGGGCGCAGGTGTTATATATACCTATTAATACACATACATATATATAAATATACACATATATACATATACATGTATTATATACATACACGCATATATATATGTAGATATATATATGTATATATACATACCTGTATATATATATACATATGTATTTATATATAACACTGGCGCACGGCTAACCGAAAAGTACCGTTAAAAATCTTTTGAGAAGAATAAATTTTACAATAATTTTCAAAATCACAACCGAAGAAAAATTAATTAAATTTGAGAACTAATTTTGAACAAGGGATACTTTTTTATATAAAACGTAAGTAGAATATTTTTTTAAAAAACTCGGCGATCTACCCCGCCAACCCCGTACACACCCGCAGCTTCTATAAATACACTAATTTCCTCTGTTGTAAAATAAATTTCCTAATTACGTAATATCGAAAGATTTTATGACCACCAGTGACGACCTTCTGCAATCAAATTGTCATTCATTTATCTTTGCCATTTATCTTTGACTTGGGGATTTTCGGTACCCAAGGCCGCATCCTCTACTGCCGTATCATCTGGCAATTGATTTCCATATTAAATAAGATTTAACATTTGTAAATAAGCGTGTGTGAAATTGTTAAGTAAAAAATGTCGTTGCCTCTCGGACTTAAGGTCTACAAGAAAAGTTTTCTTTTAGACGCTATAAGTAAATCATTCTAAATGTACTGCTTGGAAAATGGCGTAATTTTCAAATTTAAGTTCTTCTCTCACTCGTCATTCTTCTCGTATAATTTAAATATTTAAAAGTTTTCTTTCTTTTTAAAACCCATGAGTAAATATATTTTTCAACTGAAAATTATTTGGATGTATAACTTAAGCTTTATAAAATCCGACATAATATGGACACAACTATGAAATAAATCTTTATTCAGATAATGAAAGTTTTAAAAAAATGGAAAAACCCTAAAAAATTAGACATTTTATAAATAATTGGACACACTCTAATGAAGTATATGCTTGCAAAATAGGTTTAAATTGCTACCAATAGTTTTTTATTATATAAAACTTATTTAACTGAACTATCTTGACCGATTTCAACATTAAATAAAATTTTACTGTCTGCTGCAACTTATTTATCATATATTTATCTATAAAACTCTCTGTTTTCATATATTTATATGCAATAGTTTTTGCAGAATAATGCGAGAAAGTAAAAATGTGACAATAAATTTAATTATGGCAGCAGAAGCGTTAGTTACATTTTTTAGAATAGAGATAAATTATAGAATAGTTGTATACAATATTCCCATATAATACTGTACAAATACGAAGAATACAAGAATCTCAATTAATCCACTGTAAAGTCAAAATAAGTCACAGAAACGAGAAATTCTTTAGACCAACAGAATATTATTGTCAAAGCATGGAATTTTTCATCCCACCACGTATACGTCAGTGGTACTCATTCGGACAGCCTTGGGTAACCACCTCGGAATTCTTTCGTCGGATCTTTCTGTCGGATATGGCCAGGCATATCCGACCATTTCGGGAATTCATTGGCCAAAGCCCAAAATACACGGTTTATCGGTCTTTGGCGAGAATTCTTGCAGACTTCACAAAACAGCCTTTTACTTCGCGAACTGGTGATACTTCGGGCTCTAGCTGTAACATATATGGATATATATATAAATACACAGGGTCCGACAAACCCCGGGCGCCAGGGCACCCAGGCGACTAAAAATTTCCTCTTGGCGACTAACTTTTTAACCTTCTTATGATTTTAATTGTTTTCCTTTAACCAAAAAAATTCCATGTGCGAAAATATTAATTTTTAATAGCGCGATTATTTGCAGTGGAAGAAAATACACCATAGCGGCGCAACAACTTTCCCTAATTTTTCAGAAGGCAGAGTCTTTGCTAAGCAAAACTAAAGTGCATGGTGAAAGAGCACAGCTTAGATTAGAAAAACTTAAAAATATTCCAGAAGAAAAGGGAAAAAAATAAATGATGTTTCATTAAGTGGAATATACCAAAATGTTGAGTTATCAGATATATCTCACAAAAATGACAAATGGACAAATGGTATTTTAAATCAAAATCTCAAAGGCATTGTTAATTTATGTATATAATTTCTAGTTGTGAATTAAAGATAAGAACATTAATTTGTCTGCTGTTTTAATGTTTAATTTCATAGTTTGTTTTATTTAATTTGTCTACTGTTTTAATGCTTAATTTCATAGTTTGTTTCTATTTAATTTTCACAATGTTAAAGTGGTATTATTTTAAAATTTTTGATCAGTTTGATTTTTTTTATTGAATAGTTAACTTGTTTACTTCAAAATGACACATATCACTCAAAAATAGCCGAATACGATTATGAGTATCCAGTGTTCCATTTTGCAGTGAAAGCGGAGAAATTTTTCTTCAAGTTGGCTCCTAAGATTTTTTTCCTGGCGCCTAATAATTTTCAACTTTTGTCAGTCCCTGTACATACATACATATATATTTATATATAAAGCTATTATAAACATTTAGAAATTACCAACAAAAATTGTGAATGTATAAATAATAAAGGAATTTATTCAAATTAAAAATCATGTATAAACTACCATAGGCTTAGATGGTGCTTCATACATCATTTTTAATTTGAATAAATTTATTATTACTTTCACCTATCTTTACAAGAAGAAAGTATAGGATTCGAGAAAATTTTCAACTTTCGGTTTCCGATGGATTTATGTGTTTTAGAACGTTATTAACAAGACTTGATGGTTTTTAGAAAATGTCTGTCTGTGAGTATATCTTTGAGTCTGTCTGTCATTCTGTCTGTGAGTCTATCTGTGTGTGACAAACACTTTGTGGGCGCTCTATATCAAAAACAAATGCACGGAATCTCACAGAACTTTAGATTCCGTTAGATCATATTATAAACTGTTGCTGACAGTTTTTGGTGTATATCGCCCAACCGCTGGCGCTGTTATGCCGGATTTCTAATGATTTCCGCAATAGTTCTATCGCAAGAACTAAAGCACGAATCTTCGTCTAACTTCAGATTCAGTTTGACGTTGACGCAAGTTGTTGCTCAATCGCTCAATGAGTGGCGGTGTTATACTGGGTTTTTTCTCGATTTTCGCAATAGCTGTATTTCAAAAACTAATGCACGGATTTTCATCAAACTTCAGATACAGTTAGACGTTGACCTAAGTTGTTGCTGATTAAGTTTTGGTGTAAATCATCTAACAGGTGACTCTGATATGCTGCATTTTGCATGATTTAGACGATTTTAGCGATAGTCATATCTCAAGAACTAATGCTCGGAATTTCATATCTTTACAATCCTCATGATTGCAATTTAATTTTAGCACTGTGGTAGCGAATTTTGAAGAATGAACATGTACGAGATAGAAGAAAGTCTTGGGATTGGCACATCCGACTAGTTATATTTTTTTCTAGATGCTATTTATTTCTGTCTCGTATATAACTATAGGTAATCGGTTTTTTTATACAAAATAAATTGTACAGATATAGAAAAAGATTGGTTGAGTATATGAAAGAGTAAATAAGTTGCTAGATAACATGTTTCCAAATTTCCTTCTCTTGTCAAGGCCATTTTTTCTATCTTTACAAGGCCCTATACTGGAAAAGTACCATTTTTTGCGTGTGTGTATATACAAAATTTTGATGATGAATATTTTTTTCTGTATTTTATCAATTATTTTTTTATATTATTTTTTTGTATTTTGACTGAAATGAGTAGCATGCATTTTAAATGTGTGTTATGTAATGTGTGTACTGCTTGTATTTAAAATGTTATGAATGCAATGCGGATGATGCTGTTAGGAACAATATTTGGCAATTTATCACTTGCGCCTGGCTAAAAAATGCATCTATTTCTTTACTAAACTTTACGTGGAGATCTATTATAATTAATATTCACATATTCAAAAGTTCTAGGGATGATAGCACTAGGACTCTAAAATAAAAAAGCACCCAAGGACAGAGAGATATTGGCAACATATCTGGAACAACATATTGGGGACATATACACTTAAGAAAAAATGACTTTAGGAACAATGAAACAATATCTACATATTTGCCAAATGCATTAAAAACAAATTGTTCCAAATACCACGCCAAAATGTATCGATGGTAGATATGGAGTCAGAACAAGCAGACAAGCATATACTCTTGGTTATGTAAAATTCTTCAATAAAACTTGTATACAGAAAGTTTAATGATAAAACAAAATAAGCTTTTATACCTTTTGATTACCATTTCCTGTAATAAAAACAGTTTTAAAGAAATAAAATTTAAGAATCTATGATATGAACTGACGAAATATGGTACACTATAAAATAGTTATTATGTTTCTATATGATAGAATGTAAAATAGTAAAAGGTGCACATATTTCACACCAAACGTCAGACACATTATAACAAAATACGGTACTTTTCTGTTAGGCTGGCGCCACTGATATATAAATAAATATACAAATATATCTATATATCTACATATCTATCTATCTATCTATCTATCTATCTATCTCTATATAGATAGATATAGCGATATATCAGTGGCGCCCGACTAACAGAAAAGTACCCAAAATACTTTTATTTATTCTCTAATAACTAAAATGAAAACTTTCATATTTTAGTGCATCTTAGGGGATATTTAACTAAATTTTATTCCAGATTTGTAGCAGAAATTAACCCAAATATTTAAACATCAATTCTTAGCATCCAATTTTATAAATTGATTGAATAAAAGAAGTATTTAAGTCTTATTTTGAACGAAAAAACTTTTAGAAAGAAATGTATTAATTACATTACATAAATATGTGTACTACAAATCCAATAAAATATGTAAATTGTAAACAGTTTATGGATATTTAACGATTCTCGTGAAATGATATCATCGCATGCAACTATTGATATTATAACACTCTCGCGATAAAATATTCAATTACATTAAAATAAACAAAAATATTTAAATATCAGTATATGTATACATACCAGCAAGCGAAAAGCCCCATCTTCTTCTTGAAATAAATAGGATTTGAGTAAAACTAACGTATTCACAATTAGTAAATCTTGATAGCAAAATCAGAGCTGTTTAAAATAGAGTATTCTATTTTTTCAAAGAAAAATTTCAAATATTACTTTGCAACAATGAGTCTCGTGCACTAATATTTTTCAACAATGAGTCTTTTGGCTTACTGTTGTGATGCAATTCTCAAATTTTGAACTTCATTTTTTGTACGGCAAAATATTTTTAGTACGGTGTTGCCACGCATTTTCTTCTAATTTTTAAACAATTTTCTTGCAGAAATGAGAAAACTTTGGACTGATCAGATATTTAAAAATTGAAATATAAGCCGGGTTTTTTTCGTCATTTGCCATTGGGAATTTTCCTACTGATCCAATTTAATATGTATATATATATTTTTTCTTTCAATTTGTAAATGAGCGACCATAAATTTTTAAATGTTTTAATTTCTATAGAGTATGCTACGATTTTGAATTAAGTAAAAAAAATAACAAAAATACTTCAAAATTGTGGGAATCGGGCTATATACTTTGTTTGTGATTCAAAAAGGGATTAATATCGATTCTGTTTTTATTTTGCTGTCATTTTCACAATAGAATTAATAAAGATATGTTTTTCTATGAATTGGAACAGATCGTACTCAAGACCATCAACAAGTCAATGATCCTAAAAGTAAAAATGTAAAAAGTTTAAAAAATAAGCATTGATTTAAAAACTTGAAACTGCAATATTTTCTCTTAATTGCGTCACAATTTTAGTGACTTTTTGTTCCAATAGTTCTGGAATTCGAGATCAAATCTACAGGCAAAGAAAGACTTTCATCTGTGGAATTGACGTCATTTTAAAAGGGCCGAGGCTAACGAAAATGACAGGCTACCGCGGTGCATCCCAAGTGTCTTTTTTTACAGACCGCTAGAGTGACATGATGCTCTTTTCGTGCACCTGCATTGGTGCATTCGAGCATCACGTGACTCCAGCGGTCTGTAAAAAAAGATAGGTGTGATGCACCGCGGTAGCCTGTCTTTTTCGTTAGCCTCGAAAAGGGCATTCGAATTACCCTACCGGCGTCCTTTCATCTCGAAAGGAACGAAATACTTGAGCATGTGAAAATGACGTAATATTTTAACAAGAAGAAAATATATTCAATGATAAAAGTGACATATTTTCATACGAATATATATAAATGACGTAAATTTTAGTTATACGTAGCCGTTACTGAAGAACAAGAACTTCAAAGGGCTCCAAAACTTTTAATTTCAGAAACCGCTGGTAAGCATTTGAAAATGACATCATTTTGTCGCAATTGTTATGAAATATTTTAGCTTTATGAATAAACTAGCAGGTTACGCCCGCTACGCTAGTTCTATTTTTCCAAACGAACCTTGAATGAAACGAAATATATCAGTGAATATGACGTATTTTAAGCCAATGTGGATTCCTGCCTGTAATATAGATGAAAACAGTATTGAAAATTGGCGATAAGACCTGGATGTTCATTTGTGAGCTTGTTTCTTTATTACGAATACGTGATTACTTGTTGGCTGATGACGGGTTGTTAAAATTTCCACTCCGAAACGCGTCCTGTGTTTTTTTAATGGAGATAAATACAACGTTTTATTAATTAAGTGCAAGCAATATAATTCCTGATTATGGGAAACGATATCATCGCCACTGAGGAATAACATTTTCTAATGTGTTGGATAAAATTTGAGTTATTAAGCACCAACGATTTTACTTGATCAATTACGGTATTATTTAGTAGCACAAGGAAGCCGTTATGACAACATAAATCAAAATGTTTTTTAGTCCCTACACTACTGAAATGGAGTGCAGTACAATGATTGCAGAGGTTGTCCGTAGCATCGAAATACTAATGTTCAGGCGATTCATCCTCACTTGTTTGTTCTCGAATTCCAGGCTTCTCGGCTTTGCGCCATATGTAGTTCTTGTAGTTTAAATGCCATCTCACTATACGTCCTGTTGTATTTCGTAAAACGCAAGTCTACCACGGCTTTTCGCATTTGCATTCTAGCAGAATAAATGCTGTTAAAATTGTAATAGCAGTAAATAACACTGTAGCTTCTATCATCAATTAAAATACTGCACTCTTTTTAGGTGCGTTCGTAATTATATAAATACGTAGCACCTATAGTCGTCGTTCAGTCCCTCCGTCTGTCCGCATGTAACAGAGCAAAAACTACCCAACCGAATGGTCTGAAATTTCAAATATATGATTGCAGCAAAATTTTGTCGAGCCATTTGAAATTTTATGAAAATCGGATGTCTAGTTTAATTACAGGGACAGTCAAAATTTTTTCTTTACATTACGGCCAATGGGAAAAATTATTGCAAGTGGATTTAAATTATATTAGAGCCTCCCGAATGATCTGAAATTTTAAAGATATAATTGTTGCAAAATTTTGTCGAGCCATTCCAAATTTTAGGAAAATCGGATGTATAGTTTAATTACAGGGACAGTCAAAAGTTTTTCTTTACATTATGGCCAATGGGAAAAATTATTGCAAGTGCATTTTAATGATATTGCAGCCTTCCGAATGGTCTGAAATTTTAAAGATATAATTGTTGCAAAATTTTGTTGAGCTATTTCAAATTTTAGGAAAATCGGATGTATAGTTTAATTACAGGGACAGTCAAAAGTGTTCCGTTACATTACGGGGAATGGGAAAAAATTATTGGAAGTGCATTTTAATGATGTATCAGACTATGCACTTTATGAAGTGCAAAAAATTATACATTCAGTACAATATGGGGTGCAAAAAATAATTATAAAACTAGTTGTAGTACGAACGCACCTCATTTGCCACGTTTGACGAGCAATTTCCAACTTGTTTAATACGTCACGAAAAGCTCTCTCGAAAAAGAAAAAAAATCTTGTTTTAATTCATTATACGACGATTGTATGAGAAGTTTTAGCCCCCGGTACGGTATGCTATTTCTTTCTCCCAGCTTATTTTGTACCATCTCCAAAAAATAACGTTTCCTTACAGAAGCTAGCCGTAAAACAAAGCAGTACGATTAAATACGCTATAGCAATTTTTTTTAACTTCTAAACATCGCACATTTTCAATTTTATACCGTCGTATTGGGGAAAAAAGTACTTTTAAATGCAATTTGTTTGAAAACTACATCTCCATTTATTTTTGAGATATTAATTTTTTTGTAGTTTTAAGCAGCATTTATTTCATTTTGGCAACTCAAGTACTCATTTTCTGTAGACAGTGAAGGGAAAATAGTTGAAAAATAGCAATTATATCTTCTTGTTGCCACTTTCTCATAAAAACTGAAAAAAAAAATTAAAATACGTGCTATTTTGAGAAAAAATATATAAATGAATTGATGTCTTTTTGCTGCATTTGTGTATTATTCTGAGATAGTGACGCCCTACCCATACTTTATTGTAGATGTTTATGATTGGATCGTAAATGAGGAATTCTTCAGTGGATTCGGATGACGTCATTTTATATAAATAAAATCGCGTGTTTTAAGTCTTAAAACAGAGCTACAGTAGAGTCCGCGAGTTTCCGCTTTAACCAAGTTATTTTCTTCTGATAGACTGATGGCTTCTATTATTTTGAAACAGCCATTAATGAAAAAAAATTATGGCCATTTTTTTCCCCATTCTGACCAGAAAATCAGAGTTCTAACTTTTTACGACTGCTCTTTTATCTTCACCTAACACTTCATTCATAATGGCTGTTTCATAATAATAGAAGTCATCAGTCTATCAGAAGAAAATGATCCATTCCAAAGGTATAAGTTCGATTAACTCGGATAATCCGGACTCTATTGTATATTTATATACATATATATATATTTTTTTCATCAGGGTGACACTAAATTCTGAAAAAGCAGAATTCGTGTTCTCTAGTTTTATACTTCTTTCTTTGATTAACAGAAGTAATATTCATCTTTTTCATAATCGGAATTTCCATTGGGTTGATGCATGATTGCGTCATCCCTGAAAATTTATTTAACAGTGTAGCTTACATCAAATTTCGTTCGGTAGAAATTCTTAAAAAAGTAATCTTTAATAATCGGGTTCACAAATTTTAAAAATTTCCCCGTAGCTCTATAAATAAGCGAGCTAGAACAATGTTTTATACACCTACTTCCAAAAACTAACATTGCATTTTCGACCAAAATAGTATAAACTTTCCGGTTGGAATACAAAGTTCCGTTTTATATATGTAGTAGATGATTATATGATTTTTTGTAAATGACTTCATCATGAAGGTTTTACTTGTAATAAAAACGGTGCTTTCAACATTATATTTAGTGCGTCAATTGGGGAGATATCGGATTACGGAAGATTAGCCAGGAATGCTATCAACAACTACGTAATGAAAACGCTGAAAGCTGAAAAATAAGAAGTAACATATAATAATAAACATATGATCTAAGCTTTATCTCAGCAAGCACTTTTTTTTTTAAATCGCGAGATTTATGCAAATAATATTAATACATAATTACATAAATATCCATAAGAATAATCTTTAATTCGGAATTCCTGAGATGGTTAATACTAACATAAAAATAAAAATAAAAATAAAAAAAGGGGAAGAAAAATAAGGGGGAGTGGAGATTGCATATTTTTTTTGGTAGATTTCGTAAGAAATACTACCTATTGCAGTCGTTACCATTGCGCGACTTTTGAAAAATTCCTTCACAACTTTTCATTATAGAACCCCAGGAACCCAGAACCACCCCCCACCTAAAAAGTATATATATATATATATATATATATATATATATATATATATATACTAGGGGGCTCTGCCCCCTGCAAGCTACGCTCGCCAACCCCCGTTCAGACACTGCAGAATCTAAAAGCACTAAAAGTGAAAGTAGGCAACAATTATTGATTTGGATCTACTAATACGTTTCATTGTACTCATTTAGTTTCATTTTGTTATTACATCGTTAATTATAGTCCATATATGAATATTTTTTTAATATTTTTATTTATAATTTCATTCTGTTCTTATTATAAGCGCGGCATAACTACAGCACAAGTGCGGCGTCTCAGCCTGAATGTACGGGTGACGCGCCGCAGTGTAATGTTTTAGAAAAAAATTGTTAAAAAATATTAATAATTCGTTTTGAATTTTTTTTTTGTCGCACTACAAGCGTTGTATATTTAACATTAAATAGCACAGCATGATTTTTTTTTATGTCCACCATGGTACTTTATACACAAGTTAAAAAAAAAAAGTGCGGCATAAATCCCGGAATTACCCTATATTGAATTACGTTTTCAAGGGTACAGAATTCAATGATATAAGCAAATCGGTTGTTTTCTGTGAGAAAAAAGCTAAAAGCTGAAAAAAAATTTTCTCCTGTACCCAAACAACCAATATGATCAAAAGAATAGTTTCAAGATGAAAACAGAACATTATCAAAAGGCATGAAATGGAAAAAACAATAAAACCCTTTAAATATTTAATTTATAGCGTAAAAAAATAGAAATATTACACCACATACCGAATAAAAACCAGTTGATTTTCAAAATATTCTCCTGCACATGGTATCCAAGCATGATCAGATTAAGGTGAATAAAACAGTTAAGTTAACACAGAAATTAAAACTGTGGATTCAGTTAATTTATTTTGTAATACCGTGATAAAATAAATTAATATAATATAAATAGAAAATAATTACATTATTTAAAATACCTAAAAAACACTTTTAAATTGTTTAATTTCGATTTTACAATATTGCCAATATACAGCGTTTAATACCACCTGGTGTAAAAAATTAAAATTATTACTTTATATATATATATATATATACTAGGTGGCTCTGCCCCCTGCAAGCTACACTCGCCAACCCCCGTTCAGACACCGCAGAATCTAAAAACACGCTAATTTGATCGGTTTTAAAAAGATTTGAGAAGATTGAATTATACTGAAAAAACCTGTAGCGATCTCCCTGTAAACGGGTATACATTCAATTCCTTTTTATTTCAAAAAATTAATGTAGAATCAGTTGCTGTTAAGACATCCAATGGTTGTTTTCGTGTTTGGTTAAAGAAGATCACTTAAACATTTGAAAAGAAGCTAAAATAAAATGAATTAAGTAAACAGAGTCTTTGTCTCTCGGTATTTTTTAACAGCGTTATAAAACGATTGACATAATACAATTTACTACAATTACTAAAATTTGCTGCTTTAACCCCTTCAAGGGCGGTGGTTCATTTTTGGACCACTTAATTTTAATTCTTAAATTCCACATTAGCACCAGAATATTGGGATGAAAATTTCCCTTTTATTAAGTAAGTGAACAAAAGCATTTTTGTATATCGAAATTCGTTTGTAAATTCTGGTGCCATTCACTGATTTCAAGATTTTACGAATAGAAGTGCCTTGTCCATGAAAGGGTTAAACGCATATTAATGTATTTATTATTTTAAAGTTTCCTTTCCCTTTTAATATTCACGTGTAAATACAATTTTGAAGACACAATTTTCAATATTTTCCTGCTTTTAACACGTACTAATTTAATAGTAATTTTTAATGGTTTTTTTTTTCTGTTTTTAATAGTCACGTGAAAATAAATTTTTAATCGTTAGGAAGTATTATTCTTTGCGCTATTTTTAGAATTGAAAACAATCTCTATAATAATAGCCTAAGTCATGTGACTATCATCAACAGCTCCAGGCGGATCCCTCCGCTTTTTATATTCCAGGCGGCCATTTTGGTACTTTAATGTTTGCCAGCCACAGGTGTGATAAGTCACCGAATATTAATCTATCGCCATTATTTCGTTTATATTATAATAGTCCAAGTCATGTAACTGCCATAAACAACGGGCTGATTCCTTAGCTTTTCATAAGAAAGGTTTCAATTTTGATTAAAGAATCAAAATTATTTTTTCGAATAAATCTACATAAAAGTTGCCATGATCGCAAAGAATTCCTGGTACTTTTATGTTAGCCGGGTGAAAATCTCGCCAATAGCTTTTTTTAAAAACTCGCCAGTTAGCATTTTTTTATTTTTCGAGTAGTAAATTAAAACGATGCTACTTGGTTATCCCATCGACCAAAAATCTGTCGCCAAACTATAAGATTAAATGCCAATAATGGTTGATCGTAAATGTCACATTCACTTGACTTTAAGGAAGTTACACATGTTCACGCCATCAAGTGATTTTTATTTCGACGTTTTATTTGTAATTTTATTAATGTTATACTAATTTATTTGTTCTTTTGTTATTTAAAATAAAAAAAATGTCAATTTGTATAATTTCGCTATTTATATGATTTGGCGAAATTGGTCGACGGGAGAAGTAATAACATTAAAACGTTGCTTTGAAGTGGAAATTAAATCTCATGATTTGTTGCATTGTCGCATACGCACCTGGTTTGGCGTGATTTTTTTACGACAATTTGGCGAAAACCTCGTTTTCAAATACCAATTACATATGTATTTTTAAATTATTTTCTGTTATTTTTAAAATGAAATAACAATAAATAAAAAAAAAAAAATTATTAATACCTATAGAACAAAACAATTTATAACATTTTTTGTAAATAAAAAGGAAATAAATTCAAATAAACATTTATTAATAAATAAGCAACAATAGCCGGGTTACTAAGTCAGGCAAAATAACGCCATTTTGGCGCCAATTAGGTACCCCGTTGCGTATATGACATCTAATATTTTTCTTTTCGTTTCGTTTAAAAAGAAGAATGAAGTAAAATCCATTTATTTTAAAGGTTTCAATTTTAAATGAAAGTTTTGTATTGAATAAAATGATAATGAAATACAAATTTAATTCTGAATAAAAGTAACATGATGCATTTCTTAGCATACATTTAAGGGAGGCCAAACTCGTCGCCAAATTAATTTAAAATAACTTTTTCTAAAATATATAAAAAAAATATCTGTTATGATTAAAATTTGAGTTACCATCATTAGAAAAAAGTATTTAAAATTAGAAAAAAAAATAATATTTCGAAAACTTATTCGAATTTTAAAATTCTAATACCAGTTTTGAGATCTGTGGATCAATACGGATTTTTAGTGTTAATTTCATCGCAAAGTATTCCATATTTCAGAAGAAATCACCGTGAAACGTAATCAGTTGTTTAATCAGTCGTTTCATAGAATCGTTACATGAATTCGTTTCAATTCAGTCGTTTCATTAGGATTTTATATATATAGGGTAGATATGTAGGTATGTACTAAATTTTGTCATTTTGTCCGCACGATAAAAGTCACAATTATGCACGGATCGTTTTCAAACTCGCCAAACACATTGAGATGGCTAATATCTCGGCGAGGATTGCAAATGAGAAAAATCGGCCCAAGGTAGTAGAAATGGGGGAGGGTTAAAAATTTTGAATACCGCCTTAACATGATTCTGATTAAACCAGCTCCAGAAAAATGACAGGAAAATAAAAAAAATTCGTTATAGCAGTTGCCAACAATTAAAAAAAAACATAATAAAATTCTCACGCAACAATTACTTTTTTATTGCAAGATTTCCACGTGAAAAAAAATATATATAGTATATATTACACTATCGTTTCTCCATACATATAAGGGGGTTACCGTAGGGGGTACCATGTTCTGTCACCAAATACCGCCAAGTTTTTCGCCAACATGGCGATACATCGCCAAATTTGGGGGGCCAAAATGAGTCGCCAAAAGTGACGCCAACTTGGCGATATCTCTAATATTTCCCCAAATTCCTATAGACTTCCATTGTAAACCAATAGGGTTTAATTGCTTACAGAATATCAACAAATTGAGATATTTTAATGCAACAAAAACTAATATTGGTACTACTTGGTTATCCCGTCGACCAAAAATTTATCGCTAAAACTATAAGATTAAATGCCAATTGTATGATCGTAAATGTCACATTTACTTGACTTTAAGCAACGTGTTTACGTGTCTCAAACGTGTTTACGTCATCAAGTGATTTTTATTTCGACATTTTATTTGTATTTTTATTAATGTTATACTAATTTATTTGTTCTTTCGTTATTTAAAATAAACATTTAATTTTTAACTTCGAAATCTACCTGCGCCTGTAGGCCTAGCCCACAGGGATTTTTCTAACTGGTTTAGAAGTTTAAAAATTTTAACCAAGGATATTGAGATATGTCGACACCAAGATGAAAGAAACTTTTTGTTGGCAACATTTGCATCCGCATAAGCGTAAAAAAAGAACATTTTAGTTCCAAAAATCGTAATTGTAAATATTCAAACCCGCTAATAACTGCCCAAGTTCTCAGTTTTTGTCACTGGCGCAGCATGTATATCGGGATTTAAGGGATTTTAAGGGATTTTGTCCCTTAAGGGATTTTGCGCCATAAAACCCCATACAACCAACCAAACCTCAGTTTTTGTCCATACTGTTCATGACTGCATAGACTATGCCCATGTGAAAACTTGTTAAGTGAAACACCAGAAATTAAAAAATAATCGTTAATTATGAAATCGCCTCATGTTTTATAATATAGGATTCATCGTAATGAATTCTCTACAAACATGAATATTGATTCCAACAACATAATTTATGCGCAAATTGGAGGAGGGGGTAGTCGATTACGGAAGATTAGCCAAATATCCTGCAATCACCTATCAGGAAAAAGAGGGTGGATACGCAGTTATTCTAAAAAATAATGAAATAAAAAAACTAGTCGTTGGGGGCCACCGTATTACTTACCCATCATGAATATGCATTATATAAAATATGAAAATAAAACGTGTGCAAACTATTAATATAATGCATTGCAATTCTAAAATAAAATTTAAACGTATATTTAAATATTTTTAACAAAACAGGACCCTGATTGTATTACAATGGGAGTCTATGGAAAATTGGCGAAATACCAAAGATAGCGCCAAGTTGGCGTCACTTTTGGTAATTTTTTTTCCGCCAGATTTCGCGATAATCTTGGCGGCATTTAGCGATAGTTCGGCGATAGGTTTTTGGTCGACGGAATAACTGAGTAATACCGAATTGCGTAAAAGAAACATCCTTATGACACCAAAAATGATAATCATATTAACTAACAGTTTACTGCGTCAGAGTAAGCGTTTTATTTCGAATTAAAATACATCTTTGAATAGAAATTTGAATGAAATACAGGGTCATGAAAAATCGAAGAGTGTGAAAAATAGGATTACAAATACCTCGGCAACTCGTTATCTCATCGACTTCATCCTTTATGCAAAATTTATGTTTTTTTATTGTCTTTTATATCCACTCCTTAAAATAAACAATTTCGAAAATTTTTATATACCTTTCATCAGAACGAATGTTTCGAGAGCCATTAAAAAATAGTGCCGGATAATCGAGGTTAATAGGCTTCTTCCCATTATTACATACTAAGTACACACCAAATTTCAAGTCTCTATCTCAATTTTTTGGGAGATAGAGAGTTTACAGACACACACACAGAAAGACGGACGGCAATTTTTTTTTTCTAAAAATATGTTTTTTGAATCTTTACTGTCTGAAACGTGTAAATCCGACAAAATTTTTTTTTCAATTTTTAAAACGATTACAAGACTTACCCTATACTACGTCTGATGGGTAAGTAACATAAAAATTTACTTCACCATGAAAATTCTTTTAATAATGCATAAGTACATAAATCTCCGAAAGGCTAACTCTAAGTTCCCCGAATTTCGTTTTTTTAACTGTATTTTAAATAAAATTACTAACAGTTTTCCCATGGTGTTCTTATTTTCTTCTGAATAATATAGCCGTTTTAATTCCACAATAATAGCATAAATAATATATTGTCGGCCAGATGACAAGCAATGGACAACAGTAACCTTTGCGCCCGTAAAAAAAGAAAAGAGAAACACCAAATTTTAATTAAAAAAAAGAACTTTCATTACCTTTATAGCTCTATTTTTTTTTATAATTTTACTGTAGTGCATCTACGGTTAGACTCTCTTTTTATGGCTCCTCTAAGATGTGTTACACAAGTACTCATTTACAGGGTGTGGAGTTGCCTTGCAACTAGGTATTCTTTCAAAGCATCAACTGTTTACCTCTGGCTTTTATGTAACATATTTTATGAAGAAACTTTTGGTTCGAGTCGATGAAATAAATTATAGAAACGAGTCTATTAGAGACATTGGGGGTAGGAAGGTTTTAGTCAACAGTCAAAAGCTGAGACCTTTAAGACTTCCTTAATGATTTTTCCTGTATTTTAATATGACATAATATCGCTCACCCGCAAAAAAAGTGACACATCTCGACAAAAGTAAATTTCACAGGACAGGGAAAAGAAAATTTGCACGATTTTACTGAAACATGTTATTACAGCACTTAGTTCTGCATGTAGGAGTAAAAACGTGCATAAAAGCTTAAAACCCTTAAGAATGAAGACGTAGACGTGGTTTGAAGGTAAAGAATAATCTTCAAGAATTTCAAGAGATTCACGTTATTTTTAATTTAAATCAAAATTGGGAGAGCTTAGATAAAAACTTTACGATTCATGTAAAATCACATTAAAATAATAAAGCATATTTCACAACTGAAAGCGGCTCAGGTGTTGTTCAGTATAAGTAATCACAGGAAGATTAAAAACTTTGATTATTCTATTTACACTTTTAAATATATACAGTATTTACAATGAAAACATTTGGATAATATTTGTTATTCCTCGCTGGGAACCAAGATAAACATATTAAAATATCAGCAATTATGTTCTTCTAAAAAGAAGCCCAGAAAATAGCATGATTTAATATTCGAAAATAAATTTTCCTTTTCAAAATCAAAACATCATTTCTCCTATAAAGACCATGACAAAAAACCTATACGCAGCCTATTACCTGCTGCGTTCAAGATTCATATTCACAATAAAACTAAACTAAAAAAAAGGAACAAGAAAGAAAAAATGTTTTTTAATATTAATTCTCCAGACAGATCATGTGATCTCTGGTGCCCTCAGCCTGGCTGAGAGAGAGCCGCTAGAGAGGGTTGCAAAATATTCCACAAACTCCCCCCCCCCCCCCCGATGAACAAGGGTTCATCAAAATGGGGATTCAAAATAATTAAAGTAGAAATAAAATTATTCTAAAAAATTATCAGTTACACTATACATAAATACAATACAAATCAAAATATATACTTACATACTGGACTTCAAATAAAATAATAAACAATCTAAAAAAATTTGGTGGACAGGTTTCTGCTGCTAAAAATATTGGGTTGGCAACTAAGTTCCCGCAGTTTGTTTAAATACATTTTTACTACCGTAATCTATATTCTGTTTTTTTGATGGAGTTAATTTATGTTACGTCGCAGTTCATTAAAACGAACTGCTAACTATAGAATGCCAACTGGGTTGGCAACGAAGTACCCGCATTGTTTTTAAATACCATCTTTGCTACTGGATCAATATATTTTTTTCTATTGTAAAATTTCAGATCATTAACTCTTTGCACTCGTATGTCCAGTCTGACGAGACATCATCTTTCTTTGCAAAATTTGTTTTTGCACCAGTAATAAAGGAAAATAAAATTGGCCTTATTGTATTAGAGCATTTTTTAAATTATGCATTTGAAGAAATAGAAGTCTTTTTAAAAAGTGGAGTCAACCGAATAAAATTTGCGTAAGCGATGCAAATTCCCACTTTTAAAAAAATGTTTTAAAAGTTTATTTTTTAATAAAAAATAACAAATAATTAATCAACAATATATCTTCCCTTGTTCTTTACAACTTCTTCCCAACCTTCAATAAGATTTTCAATACCTCATTGGTAGAAATTCCCCGGTTTCGACTCGAAAAATTCACCCAACCAAGCTCTCAGTTCTGCATTAGTATAGAACGAAACTCCACCATAGCATTTGATACAGATCGAAAGAGGTTAATATCTGTTGGTGCCAAATCGGGAGAGTACGGCGGGTGCGGCAGCACTTCCCAGCCATGCGTTTGACTGGCTTCCTTGTTCATATTGGCGATATGAGGTAGGGCGTTGTCGTGCAGCAAAATAAATCTATGCTGCCGATTAGGTCTTTTCGCTTGAATAGCCGTGTTGAGTCGTTCCATTTGTCGAACATAGACTTCCGCTTTGACTGTTTGGTTCCGTTCAAGCAATTCGTAATGGATAATCCCTTCCCAGTCCCACCATACGCACAATATCGTTTTACGTGGATGGAAATCTTGTTTCACGCGCGGTGTTGGTAATTTACCAGGGATAAGCTATTCCTTGCGCTGCTTCATATTAATGTAAAGGCACCATTTTTCGTCGCCAGTAACAATTCGGTAAAGCAATCTTGCTTGTGTCCATGAGTTGAACGGTGACGAACAAGCAAACCAGCGGAGATTGTGACTCGTTGATTTTTGTTGTTGTCACTTAAAGCATGCGGTACCCATGTTCCACACTTCTGAACCTTTCCAATCGAGTGAAGATGCTTCTCTATAGCAGTGTGGGAGAATTTCATTTTCTCTGCCAGTTCCCTTATCGTTTGACGCGAATTTTGCGCAAAAGTTTGTTTAATCGCTTATCGTCGAATTCAACTGGACAACCAGAACGAGGAGCGTCTTTGAGGCCAAATTTTCCATTTTTGAACTTGGCATACCAATCATGAGTGGTTCTTTCAGCTATGGCACCCTCTCCACACACAGCACAAATGTCGCGACAAGCTTTTGCGACTTAACAACCTTGATTAATAGGAAAAAGAAGGAAGTGTCGAAAGCGCTCCTTTTTCTCTACTTGACATTCCATTTTAATGATATGATATTAAACACAAATTAACTCTATCCAAAAAACAAAATGTAGATTACGGTAGAAAACTCTTATTTAAAAAAACTGCGGGAACTTAGTTGCCAACCTAATAGAAAGAACAATTTAAATCTATACAAATTTTTCTGGAATATTCAACACAAAAAAAATTAAACTAAAAATTAGAAATATTATCAAACAAGAAACATTTTTTTTAAGTGAAAAAAAATAAAAATCTTTTTAAAGTCAATAGCAAAGACAGTTCAAGATTTGTTTTAAAAGTCAAATGTCCATGAGAGTTTTTGAGTCTCTTAATAAAATGAAAGTTTTTTTTTTTTTTTTTTTTTTTTTTTTTTTTTTTTTTTTTTAACTCTGAGTTCAAGATTGTACAATAGATTTATATGTCTTTTAATAAATGAATTATTTGTTTTGAGTTCATAAGACCTCATTTTTTTTTATCTCTGCCCACAAATACCCAACTTCTAGAATGTTCTTGATACATGTTCATATGCATAAGAATCACATCATATATTTCAAAGTCAGAAGTTTTATTCTGGTCCGTGTAGTGTAGTCCAGGCATTTTGTGATTGAACATGGGCAAAATTGCAATAGAAGCTTTTTACAGAATTTTTTAATCAGGAACTACTGCTTAATAGCATACTAAAAATCAGACAAAATCTGAGCATGGGAACACCCCTATATACAGATTTCAAAATGGCGGAGGGGATTTTCTGGAACTAAGGCAGAGAATATATCGCTTACGGAAATATATCGCTTTATTTTCACAATTTAACTTTGAAGTATAGTCAAAAACGATAAACAGTACACAAAAGTTTACTATTTCTGACAAATTACTGCTTAAGTTCATTTTTACAGAAATGTTCCATTGAAGAAAAAAACGTATCAATAGTTTTCATCATATTTATAATTAGAAGTTAGGTAGTTCTTGTTACATCCATTGACTTGGCACACCCCAGAAGCTGTAGAACAGGGCAATCAATTACGCTTGCATCAGCATCGTAAAGTAGCACAGTTTGTCTTTCAAGAACATGGAATCATATTAAGTAAATAATCTGTAGCTGGTAGTCACTCGCAGAGTATTGGGTAGCACGAGTGTTTTTTTACATACCAGCCCCATTCTGCTGGCTTGGTTCTTTCTTCCGATATTTATTTGTAAGTAAGTGTGATAGCTATGATATTTTGTAGAAGAATCGGTCGGAGGCAAACGTTCAGGTGTAATAAATGATTTTACTGTAGTTACTTTCCTTACCAATATTTGGGGACATAGTTTGTCTATAGAATCCAGTGCCTTGCAGTCATAAAACAGAAGCATTGCTTTTCTTCCAGCCTCAGCCATATCTGAATGTAGGCTTGAATTTGAACAAAATATTTTTGCAATAGAACGGAGCTCTGTCTTGTTTATCTGTTTGAGAAATGATGAGGATTTCCCAATCGAAAAAATTCTTGATGTTGTATCGCAGCCCGTGAAAGCATGAAGAAACAGAAGGAAGTTGCAATTTTCACGACCTAACAGAGATTGGATGTTGAGGATATGATAGACTGGTTTGGAACATGATCCTCGTCTTATGTCACTGCGATAGTATAGCTTGAAGCCATTATCCTTTGCCTGTTAAAGAAGGAGAATCAGCAAGTCGGTATCTTCACCTATTACAGTGGTATGTGCATGTGCATTTTCTGAAGATGAGACTGGAGCACGAACAATGTCTATATTGGCATCCCAATCTGTGTTGGGAACAGTACAGCCTTGTTTCTTAAGCAATTCGCCTATGAGGGAAGTCATTGCTTGCTTGTTTTTTCATTGTCCAGAAACTCTTCCTTTTTTCCAATAAATTTCACGTATGGGCTGAAATTAATATCTCTACTGTTTTTTTTTTTTTTTTTTTTTTTTTGTAGCGTCATCTGTGAGCCACATCATTGATTGTTGGATACCCAATGTAATTATCAAAAACCATGATAGGTTTTCCATATTGTTTAACAATAAAATCAGCGTAAGACGTAGCAATGTTTTCATATGTATCATTTTTTACACCAGGAAATGCGACGCAAGAAAGATCCTCCATCCAATATGTACCTTTCTGTACTTTCCACGTTGTCATATCTTTCATTGTGTAAATTTTTAATGTGTTTGACTAGTGCTTGAGCTAACTGAGATTTGTCTGAATTCCTCATCATACTTGGTGATTCAAATAATGCTGCAGGGTACGCACACGGTTCATAACGCATGACATCTCCGAGATTCATTTCACCACAAGTGCCAGTAATCATCATTCTTTGAAAGAGGAGCGCTGGATCTATTTGCATATCTAAGTCATCTTTATAACTACAAATGGCGGCAGCAGATCCTAGAGTTTTCACTTTCTTTGACCTTTTAGCCGAATACCGAAATATATCCTTCCCTATCATTTTGGAGATGATGATCATACCAAATAAGTGCAACTCATCAACATTAACTTCTTTTTTAGCTGTTACGCCTGTAACAATTTTGCGTAGAGTAGAATCAGAATGAAATGGCGATATGTGTTCCAGTACATCGCCCACTTTTTAAATGTCATTGCTGCTCCTCTTCTGTCTGCTGTCTCTTATAGGTATTTTTGATAATTTTATAAAAGTTACACACTCCCAATGTTATTCCTATGGGAGTTTGAAGCTAAAAGTTAGCATAGAACACAATTTTTAACTATTTTCAAAACATCATTTAGTACACTTAAAATTGATATTTTGAATTGAAACTGGCAACAGAGCAAAGTATATACACTTACGTTAATAAAAAGCACAGTATGGAGCTGTTTATAGCATTTATTATGTACGTTAGAGGTTAGAGATTAATTAAAAAAGGTTAACATTACAATAATCTCCACAGAGATGCATTATTAAATGGCCGCCAATGGTAAAGCATGTACTTTTCAGAGGCTCATTAAAATACTAAAATTTATAAAAAGAATTCAAAACTCACTCACTAGTGTTGTATAAGCTTCAAATTACACAAATAATGTAGTAATCCGCTGTTAAATAATCATTTAACACCATAAATATAATCTTGAAAAACACTGACATGACAAACTACTCTGGTCAGATCACAATCACAGCACAGCATGTATAAAAAATATCGATATCTTTGCTTAAAGTCCCCTTAACAAAGTAAATTGGTGATGAAATGTCCATAAATGCAGGGGTCGTGCGTGTCCTGAAATTTTATAGCCAGGAAATTTTTCGGTACCAGTATTTTCTTATAAAAAATTACTTCTTAAATAAGGCAAAATTTTGCGCGTTTAAGCTAGATTTATTCTTCTATTAAAAAATACTGATATTTGCCCTGAAAAATTCCCTAAAGCATATTATTAAAAATGTTCCGATGCCTGGGAAAGTTATGCACAACTAGCATTTATAAGCACTGGAATCGATTCGGAGCCAGTTGCAATTGCGGATACATGAAATAGAGGAACGGGATTAACAGAAAGTAGAGAAATTTAAAAGAACTGTATCTCGCGAACCACTGGGCCGATTTAGATGCGGTAGGGCTTAAAATGCTCAGGAAGACTTAATATGTAGAAAGAAAATATAGTATAGGGCTTGCCTGAGGCCGGAGATATATCTCCCCATCGCCGGAGCTTGAAAAACTCACCGTATACCGGATGACTGTTAGGAGATCGGTGTAGTAGTAATACAGTTTAGAATGAGTTATAGATACTTTACTTTATCTGTTCCAAAAGCATTATTGGTTGTCAGTTGTTCGATAAAAAATGAATATTTGCAGTCCAAATTGTTTAGTGCTGCCCTCTGTCGTCTTCCGTCTCAACTAAAAGCTATACAACAGCACAATAACGCAAAACGGCATATGATTCAGTCCGTTTTGAAATCCGTTTTTAAGGGTGTTCCCGTGATCGAATTTTGTCTGATTTTGGTTATATTTCTCAGTAATGGCTATGGATTAAAAATCAGTTAACAGAGCTTCTATTGCAATTTTGCTCGGGTTGAAGGTGTATTTACTTTAATTTGCCTGGACTAGTGAGCAGATTGTAAGTTGAGAGGCACTCATTTTTCAAGCGCTTCCAAAAATGATTCAGAAGAGTCTCGCGCAAACGGAAGCGTTTCACTAAGGATTCCTTGGTTGCAGATAAACACAAGATATGCTTTAGAGTTGCTATAACTAGTTGACCAGGGCGAACACTAAATTTCTTGGAGATAGCACGTTTGTTTAGGACTGATTTTATGCACTGTCTAGATCTTAACATCGAAAGCTTTTCACGAGCTTGTACTAATGTACTGGACAATCTGAATGAAAAACTTTTTCATGTGCATCTTTCACGATTAATTCAGTCAATTTATGTTTTGCAGGAATCACAACGGGATGTTTTTCATAAAATGTGGAGTCAGACTTTTGTAACAGTCCTCGTACCAACAGCAAAACTTCATCTGACAACATAGGAATTAACTGTAGAAGATTCAATTCTTTAGGGATACTCTTGCTACATTTCAAGTATTTTACAACTTCAGGGAAACTTTCTTCCTGCATTAGCTTAAACCAAAAATTTTCAGCATGTAACATTTTCTCAGCTGATAATTCTGAAAAATCTCTTTTTTCTACCTTCAGTTTTATATTAGAAATAAATCTAAATAGCCATGCAGTTACTCGATACAATTTCTTTAGGGAGCTATACTTTTCGAGATTAAAAAATAGTATTTCATCAGCTTTATTTGTTTGAACAACGCAAGAAATGGTGGCTGCTTTTTTAGACTTCTCTTCAGAAACATCAGGTAATCGAGATGCAGCAATTTTAATCCTAGGCCACTGATTTTCGGGAAGGGAAAGAAATTCAGGAACATACACATTAGGGTTAGCATCAGGAAAAATATGCAACTGGAGATGCTCCTTTTCCATGATCAAGTTGCTAAAATACTGCCAGGGAATTTTCAAGTGTGTGAGATCAGGGATTTCTGAAAGCCAATTTCGCCAATTATTTTCTAGTTCACCCGAAAAACTTTCATCCCATGATATTCCCATTAACCATAGGTGTTGTAAAAGTCATTTGATGCGAATAACAAAAGGGGCATTATATCTGGCTGGATCAAAGAACATGGTTGCAATTTTCATAACATTGCGTGTAGTAGAAGAATCATTATTTAATTTTTCTAACAAGGGTCGTAATTCTAGTCCCAATTTATCTTCTGTATTGTTCCAGATCAATCCTAAAATTTTCAAGGAAGTATTTGGGGGTTCGAAACTCGAAACAGGAATGTTTTCATCATCTAAAACATTAGAATTCAAGTTAGGGACATGATACAAACATTCGTTTTATGATAGAGAATCACCATATTTGGAAGAAGCATCATAGACTATGCGCCTTTTTATTGTAGTTTTATCGTTACGGATAACAGGTCTGTGTAGCATGTAATAGGAATTATTAGAATCTTTCTCGGTGCACAATTCTATTACACCCTCATTAAACTGCTCTAGCAAAATGGGGTTATATTCTTTAAGTAAAGAATCGTTTTTCAAGAACTTATTTTCTAAACTAGAAAACCGCTTCTTTGCTACTTCAAGATTATTTCTAAGCAATTCGCGAGAATCTTTCCACAATAATTTTGCTTCATAACGCCCATTTACGAATTTTAAATTTCCTTTAAATTCTTTTATTACCTTATGATCGGCAATGTTCTTTTCATTGCTTTCAGCAATGCCAATTGCTTCCAGTTGAGTATTTATATTTTCAACTGAAACACGCAAATAAGCTACTTCTTTTTTATTCGACTCTATTTGCCCTTGCACCGTATGACCGAAAATAGTTTCTGCAACGTATAATTCTTTTGTCAATTTTCCCTCGATTCCCTTTAATATTTTCCACAAAAAGTCAGACCCTAGCAAAATATTTATTTCCTGTTCAAGACCTGTATCAGCAGGCTTAAAGCCTCTTGTTCTCATTATGTCTAGAAGTTCTGGTTCTAGGGTTTTCACAGAAGCTCCAGTTATATTATCAACCACAAGTGCTTCGATATTTATCGAGTTAATAGGTTGCACAATACTGGATAATTCAAGAACAACTACTTTAATATTGTAATGATTTTTATTCATTCAGAAACTGACGACATTTGTGTGTATCTTCAGCTAAATGTCTAAAAATGAATTGATAGTATCACGAATTTTTTTCGTGCTATTTCAATAAAACTTCAAAGCTGACAATGTTAACTTCAGTTTTTATCTTACATGTTTGTTAATATGATGCAGAATCCCGATACATTAATATAATTGAAGTGTTTTCTTTTTTAAATACATATACAAATGTGTTAAAAGTAAATGGTGCAATTTAAATGAAACACACGTGAGTCTAAAATCATGGGACAAACTTTGAGGGGTGGTAGAGCTCACTATAACAAACAATTATTGTATAGGAATATATGACCGGAAGTGACGCGTTGAGGTACAAACACCAGGGGGGGGGGGGCAATTTGGCGCTTCTTATTATTTCAAAATTTCTCATTCATAATTCTCCAAATGACATCTCCAAAAAATTCCTATACTATTATTTTCTTTATTTGAGATAGACATTACATGATTACATACAGAAAATATTCTTGTTTGAAAATTTCCGGTATGAAATCGAAATTTTTGAATAAAAAAAAATCACAAAACTGGCAAATCTGTCAAATACAGGGAATACATGAAAAGAAACAGAAATGGAGCTTTTTTTTTATTCAAAAATTTCGATTTCATACCGGAAATTTTCAAAAAAGACTTTTTTCTTTGTGTAATCATGGAATGTCCGTCTTAAATAAAGAAAAGAATAGTATAGGAAATTTCTGGTTTGAATGCGAAATTTTGAAATAAAAAAAGCGCCAAATTGCTCCCCTGGTATTTGAACTGCAACGCGTCACATCCGGTCCTATATTCCTATACAATAATTGTTTGTTATAGTGAGCTCTACCATCCCTCAAAATTTGTCGCATGATTTTAGACTCACCTTGTATTTACAATTCAAGTTTTCGGGACTGGTTTTAGTATATTAAATAGCTTTCTACGTTGTTTAGTACCGTTGTTTACTACGTTGTTTTGTAAAAGAAATGGCCATAATATTTTTTTGAAAAAAAAAAAATTATGACCATTTTTTTTCTTCCCATTCTGACCAGAAAATCAGAGTTCTAACTTTTTACGGCTGCTCTTTCATCTTCACCTAACACTTCATTTATAATGGCTGTTTCATAATAACAAAAGCCATCACACTGTCAAAAATAATTTACTTAAAAATGAGCATTTCTATGTACTCATATTTTTTAAATACAATTGCTTCAAAAAGGAGCATTAATCTATTTAAAAATGAAAATTTCTTTGTACTCGATTTTTTTAAATACAATTAATTCAGAAACGAGTACATGATATTTTGAAGTTGTGTATACTTATACTTGATTTATAAATGTATGCAGAAATGAATACATATATTTTGTATTTTAACTCTTAATATTCATGTTTAAATCCTATGTGCTCAAAAATATGAGTTTTCTGATAAACCCTTGAGTTTCAGTTGGGTGAGCTTTGGGATCTATAGCAGCAAGGCTTTTATCCCGAATGATCCAAAAATCCAGTCACAAATGAACACTCTAGCACGAGCAGTGGATAAAATAAGCACATGAATCAAGAAAAAGCGAACAGCACACCAGTAGAACCGATCAATACTATGAAGAAAGTTCAGAGTAGAAGCACGGAACCCATGACAATCACAAAACTTTTTTATAAAACACACAAAAGACTTAAAGCACTCGCTATTCAAAACAGCATTATCCCAACATCGGCTGCGCTGAGACCGATGCCTAGGGCAAAAAAATAAAACGTGCTCCAAGGAGTCAGACACACCACACGTACGGCAGCTACCGTCAGAAAGAAGCTTGAAACGAGCTAACATCTCAGGAGTTATCAACATTCTACAGAGGAGCCGAGTAATCAAAACATCATCTCTCCTATTGCCGGCCCAACCATGAGTACGCTTAACATTAGGAATGTCCCCGTGCGACGAGAAATATTTACCAGACTCATACAGCTGACCAAACCGCTGCTTGACCTTCATCTTATAGGCATAGATTAAATCCTCCGGAGCGATCCAATCAATCAAAATGTCAGAATCACTTACACTTCTTGCAAGAAAGTCAGCCCTTTCATTAAGGGGGATCCCCCGGTGACCCGGAACCCAGTACAGATGAATAGAAGGAGAGAGAGACGACACCCTCATGATTTTATTATGCAGCCAGATGATGACCTTAGGAGACTTAAGAGAGATCGACTGAAGAGCAGAGAGGACAGACAAGCTATCCGAGAGAATCAAGACCGGACGAGACAAAGAGACTAACTCATCGACAGCCATGCCAACAGCAAGAGCCTCCGCAGTGAAAATCGAATTCACCTGGGAAACCCGGTACCCAAAATGACCAATAGCCGAACAGCCTGCTATCCCAGTGATCGAAGTTGTCTTAGATGCATCAGTGGCAATAATTTCCCAAGAGCCAGAGAAATTCTCGATAAATTCCGAAAACAAGGGAGCCAACATGGGAGCAGCCATATTCTTACTCTGAAAAGAAAGACCCGAAGTAACAATATGAATCGCATTCACATTCATAGGCAGCGGGATTTGAAAGCATAGAAGATGATCTGGACGGCAATTCAACTCATTAAGAGTATCAGAAACACAAGAGATATTAGCAGTGATCGATGCCAGACTCGCATCCCGTACCTCGAACAGAGGAGACCAACTACCCAAGGCCAGGTGCTTGATCCAGAATCCAAAAGCCAAAATACCAATCCTGTCGATAATAGGGAAAGCATCAGCGTGTTTTCTTAATACTAGGTTAGGGGTCCACTTCGGCAGGCCCAACGCCACCCTAAGGGCGCTCGTCTGAAGAACCTCCAGTTTTTGGAAAAATGAAGGACAGGCTAAATTAAGAACAGCAGCACCGTACTCCATGATACTACGAATGGATGCCGAAACCAAGGTGAGCAGGTGGAATGACCTTGCACCATACCTTTTCTGAGCCAAAGACTTTAAAATGTTTATTCTTGAGAACAGTTTCTTTCTGAGGTATTCCGCATGTTTGCGGAAGCCGCCCCGTTGAGCCACATAGAACCCAAGAAACTTAATTTCTGAGCACCATTCGATGATTCCTCCATTGACACTGAAATGAGAATCACAATCCCCTAATCTTCTCGAGAGGTTGATAGCCTGACACTTATCCGGTCTTATAGATAGCTTCCAGTAGTTACACCACTGCATGATCAGCCTTAAGGCTTCTTGCAATCTAGTCCAGCAGGACTCCAAAGAGGCACAATCACAGTAGACAAAGATGTCATCTGCATAAATTAAAAATTTGATGCCGAGGCCCTCCAAAATTTCAAAAAAGTCAGCCATAAAGATTGTAAACAGAGTAGGGCTTAACACCGCCCCTTGAGGAACCCCTCTACGAAGGATCCGGGTAGACGAAGTGACACCTCTCCAAGCTACTTTAATGGATCTGTCGGATAAAAAGCAGTGAAGCCAGCGAAGCATACGGCCAGATATGCCGATCTGAGCACACTTGTAAATTAACCCGTCGGTATAGACCGAATCGTATGCTGCCTGAAGGTCAAGGGCAACCCCCAAGATATACTTCTTCTCCCTCCTAGCCTGATGAATATCGAGATGCAGCATCGTCAGCGCCGTATGGCTATCACGAAATGGTTGGAACCCCAGATGTCTACTATGAAGGATCTTATTTTCGAGGAGGAGACGAGTAATCCGCTTTGAGATCATCCTCTCGCAGATTTTGCACATGACCGAAGTCAAGGCAATAGGGCGATACGAGGAGGCGTGTGTTTTTGGTTTCCCAGGTTTAGGTATCGGCAGAATCACAGCTGAAGTCCAACTCGAAGGAATGTCACCAGAAGTCCAACTTTCATTGAAGAGCTGCAGCAGACGATCAAGCGCGAGGTCGTCTAAGCCTTTAAAAAGCGCAGCACTAATCTTGTCTTCCCCAGGGGTGGAGGTTTTAGTGCGATGGATAGCATCTTTCAATTCCGGTAACGTGAAAAGGCCGTTGAGAGAGGAGCTGCCTTCTTCCCCATATGTGAGAGGAATTGGCTCATGATCACAGTCCGCACTGAAGTGGTCGGCCAAGATTTCAGCCTGAGATACCGCATCTGCACCAGACGAGTCAGCCCCCTGTAGGAGAAAATGGGAGCTAGCAGGGGAACTTGAGCGATTTTTAATTTTTTGAAAGACTTTATACAGGAGACGAGGGTCCCCTGCATCGCAGCACATCTTATCCCAGAACCGCCGCTTAGACTCTTTGACAACCTGACGAAGCTTAGCCGACGTCCTCTTGTACTTAATCCAATAATCACTTGAGACCAGCAGACGGGCCCGCTTCAACAAAAACTTCTTCTGCTTGCTGAGGTTACTACACCTGGTAGACCACCAGACCGGGAGGGACTTCGACGGACCAGGACGAACAAAGCTGAACTTCGACATAGCACTATGGACCATCGACTGGAAGGCATCATAATCAATTTCAGAAAGAGAGTGAAGGTTGTTATTGATTTCCCGGCAGATCAGCGACCAGTTATAAAGAGTGTAACAAGGAAGAGGCGGCGACCGAAGGTCAACCGAGATAGCAATCGGGAAATGATCACTATCATACAAATCCTCAACCACAGACAGCGTGGAACATGCATAAAGGTCCGGAGAACAGAGCGACAAATCTATTAGAGACGAGGAGCCATTGGGGGCCATGTGCGTGTGCTCAGTAGTATTCATTAAACAAAATGGACTGTCCGAGATCCATTCAACAAAGTGCTCACTGGCCCGGGACGACACCGGGGAACCCCACATCGAATGGTGAAGATTAAAGTCACCCAAAATGAAAGAACTACCAGACAAGGAGCGACAGATTTCAACAAGGTCAGACACCACCAGACCCGACGAGGAATAAATATTAACAATATTAAGCAGCCCCGAGTTCAAGAAAACCTGAATACCCATCACTTCATTGGCCCAACTGTAGTTTGCGAGGTTCAGCTGCTGAGAAGACCACGCGGAGTTCACCGCAATGGCAAGACCACCACCCGGGCGGTCCACCCTATCCAAACGATACACAACTTTACCCGGGATAACCAGGGACTTGTCTGAAGATAAAAAAGTCTCTTGGAGAACCAAAATATCCGCAGAGGCGAACAGAGGACACTTGAGCCAGGGGTCTTTGTTCAATATACTCCTGCAATTCCACTGAACAATTTTAATACCCATAGGGCCACAAACCAAAAACCAGCTGTACTCTAAAGTACAACCACCAAGACCAAATAAGGTGACTGCCCCTAGCAAAAACTAACAGAAAAGTGTACAGTAAACCCCCCAAAAACATTTTTTTTTTTTTTTCGCAAATTGCAACTTGCAATCGCCAGTAACAAAACAAGAAAAGAACAAAGTCCAAAAGGCAAACGCTACCTCATCTGAGAGGCGCTGCCGTGATTGTGTTTTTTTCGTCTTTCAGGTGAGAAATCGTTCCACTTTGCCATGCAATTTACGAGCATATTGCTCATATCCGTGATAGCTTCAATCACTTTCTCTGATTGTTTGGTAAAAAGTTCAACTATAATTTTCAGCATGGCGTTGGTGCGGACTTCAATGATTTTTTGAAATTCATCCACCTCTGTTTTCTGGACACTAGCTATTTTGGCATAGGACTTAATTTCAGATTTAGGAGAGAATTGCCGCCGAGCATCTATGAAAGACAAGAAGTTCTGGCATTTAAATCGTAGTAGCTCGACTTCTTTAAGACGAACCGGACACTGATTAAAATCCGATCTGTGCTCCGCACCGCAGTTGGCACACGAAAGAGGGGCAGTGCATGGACCATCATGGTGAATACCACAGGTAGCACACAGTTGTTCTGAATTGCAACGAGTAGTACTATGGTTAAACTTAAAGCATTTTGAGCATTGGCGTGGCCGGTCAATGAATTGCCGTATGCGCTGGACGGAAAACCAAGTTTTAATTTCAGGTGGGAGGGAAATACCCAAAGTTGTAAAAAGCACCGGGGACGTTTCATTTTTACTGTCTTTCTTCATAAAACGACGCACTTCTAAGATGTGTAAACTGTTTGACTCCTCTATCTCCCGTGCGATATCTGCTAGTGGAATATCGACCGGGATATTGAATAACAAGAATCTGTTTGAGATATTTTCCCATAGCACTCTGGAAGAAACCTGAACTCCAAGAAAAGAAGATATTTTACAAATATTTCTGGCGCACGAAACGTCCTTGGTAGAAAAAATTAAACATCCAGCTCGAGTGAATTTCACATTGTCAATTTTCTCAGAATTCTGTACTTTAGACCGTATTTCGATTTGAACATCCCGAGGGTTACGTTTTGGGATTGCAGCTGACTCTGTGCTAGTTAAAAATATGTTAAAGTTCCTGCCTCCATTACCAGCCGCCTTTATCAACAAATCTTCAACAGCAGCAGAGGAACGAGCAAATAAAGGGTTATTTTCAACAAATTGAGAACCACCATCTACAGCTTCAGTCATATCCATATTCACACTCTCATTTCCGGAACCTGGCTCAGAAACATTATTTAATATAAAATTCTGCATTTCAGAGCTCGAAATAGCAACATCATTTATTACTGCATTAATAAATTCTGGCCCTGAGTCAGGAATCACTTTAACAATAGTATTACTCATAACTGTAGGTAGACCTGCTACACTACACAACACAAACAAAACCGGGGAAGAACTCCAATTACAGCACTAAATTCAAAACAAAATTATAACTAAATACGCTTACCCCAGTTGCAGACACAAATATAATAACAAAAATACACCAGCGGTATCACACCACTGTAAAAAGTAGAAAAGGAAAACACACAAGAATAATACACCGGCCGCCACGTTGGTTTACGCCCCCCACTTGAAAGCGCAGAGCTCACCCACACGTGCACGTACCCTGATAAACCCTTTTCTTATACCGAATTGACAGTAGGGATTTCCAAGCTTTTATTTAAAGATATGTCTATCTTTGTTATAATTTTTAATTTATAATACACACTTTTCAAATTTATTTACAATTTCATTAGAAATGTTAAAGAAGAAAATTTAGTCTAAAAATTGTTTTATTAGAAATCAAAATATTTAAGAAAGGGAAAATTCATCTCTGCTGTTAGCAATCTTCCATTGCTGATTCATAAAAGGTGTCATTTGGAAACAGCTGGTAATTGCTCTTATAGTATAGTCAGTTCAGTACTGGTCTCCCACCTAGAGGACTCGGGCTCAAATCACAGGGCGGCTCATACACAAAATTTCAAGAATTAAAATAGTAAATTTCTTTGTTCTTTTACTCCAAAAATTGTAGTTCTCCGCAATTAAAAATGGTGAATTGTCGGTTCTCTGTAATTTCGCTTTTTTTTTCTTATAGTGTATGTGTGTTCCTATACATACTTATTTTCGAATCCCTGTATGTACTCAAAAAAATGAGTACATGCGTTTCTCAAATTTAAGAGTTAAGTACTCGGAGCTATTACCTGTATAAGATCGGAAAGTACTCAAAAATGAGTACATTTTACTTATTTTTAAGTATCCAGTTTTAACAGTGCAGTCCATCAGAAGAAAATAACTCGGTGAAAGCGGAAATTTGGTTAAGCAGGACTCGGATAATCGGGACTCTAACTGTATATTTAATTTTAAAAATTATCTTTAAAATATTTTTGTTGGTGTTCAGAGGGGAGTCATGACCCCCATGACCTCCCCCTTGGATCCGCCATTGTAGATTACGTAGTTCAGTATTACATATTTTAAGATTACATATTTTAAATTTTAAAATAAGTCCGCTATTAGAAAATTAGTAAAATTCTCTTTGTAAATGTACTTTGCAGAAGCGGGCGGGGGGGGGGGGGGGCAAAATCCATGCTTGCGCCGGGTGCAAAAAAGGCTAGTTTCGGCCCTGTAACATCATATTGCACTAATTTGTCTCTAAAGAAGATAATAGTTTGGATATAATGTTTGTAGTGCTGCCACCTATTGCCTTTCACCTGTTTTAAAAACTAATGGAAATTTTCAATAAAAGTGCGATATGAACCGCGGACATGCAGGGGCGCCATTTGAGGGAGCCCCCGAAATATCAAGGGCTTATTGATATTTCGGAAAATTTATCCCTCATTAGGGATGCACCGAATAATGATTTTTGCCGAATACCGAATATTCAGCCTACAGGTAAACTGAATACCGAATATTCGGACTACAGGTAAACCGAATACCGAATATTCGGCTGGCGGAATTCAAAGTTTAAAGATATTAAAAAATGAAATTTTAAAACAATTTTTCATAATACTTAACACAGATACTTCCATTTTGATAAACAAGACCTTTTTACAAGTAAACTTTACACACACACCCAATTTCCGGCACTCCTTCTCATGATATCATATGTCATAGAAATCAAAGTAAATCTTTTGAAAATATAGTTACGATATCTTCATTATTGTTAAAAGTAAATCTTTTGAAAATATAGTTACGATATCTTCATTATTGTTAAAAGTAAATCTTTTGAAAATATAGTTACGATATCTTCATTATTGTTAAAATAACAAATGAAAATCTAAGTTTGACCTGAAATGAGATGAGATACACTGCATTTTTTTTTATTTTGACTGATTAAGCGGATTGCGATACTGGTTTCTTGGGCAAAATGGTCTGTCTGTCTTGATGTCTGTTATCACATCTGAAAGTTTTTCCCATTTTCTTTAGAAAAACTCTTTTTGCAAAAAAGCAAAAGACAGATTATTTTCAAAACCTTGTTCAGAAATGTAACAGCATTCTCTTTGATTTAAATATGATTCTGTTTCCAATTATTCTGAATATCTTTATAAATTGACAGTTAAAAATAGAAGTTGGTTAGGATTTAAAAAATATTTTTCGAAAGATATTTTTAAGTATTCGGTTTGGCCGAATATTCGGTTAGTTTGATATTCTGCCTAACCGAATATTCGGTAGCATGTCCGAATACCGAATAGATACCGAATATTCGATGCATCCCTATCTGTCATCACAGTCTCAACATTTTTATTTCATAAGTTCCTCAAAAGCTAAAGTAACTTGTCAGATTTTATTACAATAAAAACACATGCAATAAATAAACACTTTATGCACGGAAACTGATAATTATCAAAAATATTTTCTAAAGACTTTACTATTCCAACACTCTCAAGGTGAGACATTTCTCATTGATGAGTATTTTGGCTAATTTAAAAAAGATATGTGAGAAAAAATTCTATTAATTGCTTCCCAGCCGTGTGCAAAATGAGCAAAGAAAACTCGTCCCCCTCGGGGCTAGAATTTTCGAGGTGAATTTCCCCTTTAATCCGAAATTTAGAGAGGATTTTTCTTTTTTTTTTTTAAAGGGGTTAATTCAAGTTTTTTATTTTGCATTATTAGTGTCACGTTATATTTACTGCAGTCATTACAACGCTATCAAATCATTTGCTTTATTAAATCATATTATATACAGTATGTTCTTAATAATCTCCTCAGCCTGATACTAGAGTTCTGCATGGATCGGGTTCTACCCTATCTGAACCTGACAAAAGAAACACAACTCTAGCCTGTCAAACTGCAAAATAAACCTGAAATATTCATACCCGAACTCAAAGTGAAAGAAAATGTATCTATGTTTAATTACATTTATGGACAAGTAGCCTACAATTTTATAGCTTATATACAAAGAATGAACACATATGCACCCATTAATACTCTGATATATATCTTTTTCATTTTAAAAATATTCAGATCTTCCTTTTGAAAAATCGGTTCATTCAAAGAGAGACAAAGCATAACCATAAACGCTTAAAGTTAACCTACACCTAGCAAAAAAATAGCATAAACCTGACTTGATCCGCAACTCGAGTTCGGGTAAAATCAGGTTACCCGACCCGATGCAAGACTGTCAACCTGACCCGAAATGAAAAAAAGAATCGTCAACCCGCCTCGATATGTGCCACGGATCGGGTCGTGTCGGTTTTGAAAAAAATCCTGTTGCGTGACCCAATGCAGACATTAGAGATGAGACGGGCTCAGCCCGAGCCCGAAAGCCCGGGCCCGACACGGGCTTGGGCTCTATTTTTATTCTAGTCTTCGGGCTCGGACTCATTCTTTCTGAAACCTGAAAATTTTAGTTATGCATGAATGGAAAAAATTAAAAGAGCTCCCCCCCCCCCCCCTTAAAAATTACTTATTCCTTTTCAAATCATTGTATTGCTTTTTTGATCAGAATGAAGGAGAAACAGAAATTGTGTTTTTCTATTTTAGTTATTAGAACAGAATGCTATTTTAAAAGAAAATGATTAGTCATATATACAGATTTATGTTTGGCAGTGCCGACGACGGTCCAATGATACGGCCGGCGGCGCCACTAAAGAGGCGGGAATAATTAATTTGTTTTTAGTTCGATTTTCGTTTGTGGCAGAGGTTATTTTGCAATTGGATTCATTTTTGCGACATTTCTATTTCCACTAGACTTCTGTTCTAGCGTTCTTCAGAACCTCTTCTAGCGTCCTTAGAGCCGTTCTGATTGGCTGGCCCGATTCAGATGAAGTGGCTAGACGTCCGAGCACTGTTTGCAATTTGATTTTCCATTTTTAGATGATGAAACTGCTATTTTCTGCTTGAAAGTATTCAAAAATACCTGTATAAAACAAACCTCCATCATTTCCATACTAAAAGTGTTTTTTTTTTTTTGTTTTTTTTCAAACCTTTTAAGATAAAGACTGTTTCATAATTTTTAAATGTTATTTATATTAAAAAAAAAAAAAAAAAAAAAAAAAAAAAAACATACATAATTTATATTAAAAACGCATTGTCACTTATAAAACGCTGCAGTTGCAGGGGGAATTTGCATATCTAAACCATGAAAAAAATATAAATCCAGGGTTATTTTTGATTTATTTATTTTTGTAACCCTGATAATAAAAATAACCCTGAAAAGTAATTTTTTAGCACTGAATATGGAATTTTTAAATATGTCTCATGGAGGTATAGGAGGATTCAGTTTCAAATTCAGGGGACAGTTAGCAGGTATCCCCCCCCCCCCCTCTCCAAAAAAACAGTTTCTGAATTTTTTTTTTCATGATTTAGATATGCAAATTCTTCCTGCAACTGCAACGTTTTATAAGTGAAAATACGTTTTTATTATAAATTATAATTTTTTTAATAATTTTTAATATAAATAACATTTAAAATTTATGAAACAGTCTTTATGACTCTATCTTAAAAAGTTTCGAAAAAAATGGTTTTAGTATTGAAATGACGGAGGTTTGTTTTATACAGGTATTTTTTAATACTTTCAAGTAGAAAATAGCAGATTCATCATCTAAAAATGAAAAATAATTTATTCAAATCAAACTTATGTAGCATCACAATCGAAATAGCTGAAAGCAAATATCCGAATATGTGCAAACGATTCTCGGGCGTGTGGTCACTTCATCTGGAGCTAGCCAGCCAATCAGAACAGCTCTGGAGGACGCTAGAACAGAAGTCTAGTGGAATTAGAAATGTCGCGTCTTACACAGCAGCAAAAACCTGTTTGTGACGTCACCTTGCACATCTCTATTGGTGCATTCGCGCATCACGTGACTCCTGCGGTCTGTAAAAAAAGATACGCGTAAAGCACCGCGCTAGCCTGTCTTTTTCGTTAGCCTTGACGTCAATGCAAGCCATAGATTAACATTCAAGATGGGACATTTCCATAGAGCATAATGGTAATGCGATTGCGATGGTAGCGCCTTTAGTGACAATGGGGAAGAAACTCCACATCCTTGTCAAATTTTTATCATCGAGCATCTACCTTATTGTGATCTTTCTTTTATAATGTTTCATGTTTACGTTATCAATAGAATCTCACACCGATACATGAACACAGAATAGATATTCTATTTTATGTATCTAATATCTATTCTATGTTCATGCACGGATATATGCTTTTTTTTTTTTTTTTTTTTTTTTTTACATGATGAGTGAACGATATAAGTGCAATTAAAAACAGGGTAAAAATTTCGTCTTGAATGCTATATATGAAGTAAATATGATACAATTGGATTTAAAGCTACACAAAGTAATGGTGTAATATAAAAATATACAAAATATTGCACTCTACAAATCCCAGAAAATGTAATAAATATTCCCATTCGGTAGGAAAATTTTTATAGCCGATGTTTTATTAATTTATGAAGTTTAACGTATTAAACAATTGTTACAATAATCTTTTAAAATTTACGCATTTTCCCTTTCTCAAAGATAAAATAAAAATATTGTTTTTAATGTAAATAACGTACTATCAATTCAATAATATTTATAATATTAACATATAAGAAATAATAAAATTACAGATGGGGAAAAATTCATTTCGACAAATTTTTAGAATTATATAAATCTAACAGTTAAAAATAAATAGAGGTACTGACATTACACTCAATAAAGTTTTATTCGATATGAATAAATTAACACAACACCTGAATTTAATCACAATTTAATCTCATAAACTTACATATTTACGTTATTAAGAGAATTTTCTAGGATTTTCTTTTATATTATTACTCAAATTATCATCATTTTGTAAGTTAAAGGTGACCAATACAAGTACGGTAAAAAAAAAAGCAGCTAAATAAATAAAGCAAGCATGAATAGAATATCGTCTGACACCTGCTTTGTTTTATGAAAGAATAGATAATCAAAGTATAGAGGGTAAACATATTTCTTCAACATAGGTAAATTTCGGAGGCTTGTTAATTCTTCCCCCTTGTCGCTAGTGACGCTAGTACTGTTGCCATTACAGATTTTGCCGTAAATGTCCCATCTTGGTACTTAATCTATGATGCAAGCCGTCTAGGCGGCTTGCATAGATATCACTTTCAACCACGTGATCAGTTGCCCACCAATTTTTCATCAGCCAATCAGAATCACCGATCTTTTAGCGCTCAACTAATGAAAGTTGAGACACCCAAGAAAATTGGAAGGCAAACAAAAAACATTCACGAAGTTATCAAGTTGGTTGCTAGTGTATAACGACAGTTGAAACTTAACTATTGACGTCACCTTGCGACTGATACTCTAATCTGGTATTGCATCTGGAGCCCACGCGGAACGTCAGAACTCCCCGTTCGACGTTAAAAGCACGTGTTGTCTTTCTATTTAATTTAGATTTTTATTATTTTTATTATTACAGTGCTAATAAGTCAAATGGAGGGCATCGCATTCGCCCTATAGCGATGCCAGATTCTCCTGAACACGTTCTTTCAAACTTAACGGTATAATTTTCAGATATTGACTAATAAAGTTTTCCGTTTTCACAGGTATCCTCTAAGATTGTTAAAACATTCCCTCTCTTCTACCTTGTACGCTTCTGAAGAACATAGATGTATTAGAGTAAAACTTGTAGAGTAACCTGTTTATAACAGAATTTTTTCTCAAATGGCTAAAAAAATGAAGTTTCGTCAAGAATAACAGCATACAATAAATATACTTGCTAAGATGGAGACCTGGCTAAAATGGAAACTTTTTCCAGTCCCTTTTGATACCTTTCTTTGCAGGTTTTACTGCAAGGGCGCCATTCCAAGAATTTCTTGGGAGAGGAGGGGGTGAAGTTTTCTTTAAGGGACAGGTTTTAAAATGGCGTGCGGAGTTGCGCAAATCGCGCACAACATCAAAATAGGAAAATCTTGCACAATGAAAAATGTAGTGCGGGATCTTTCCCCCTTAGCTTCTTTCACAAACATTTGATTTTCCCTTTCATATTTCTTTATTTCCACGTAAGTCCGCGATTTTTTTTCTTATTTTGAGAAATTCCGCAAAATCAATTTGTCAATCGATTGCAGAAAAATATCGCAAATTTTACCAATTGGTCCTATAAAAAATAACTTATTTCGCCAATTAGTCTTGGAAAAAATCGCTAATTTCTTGAAACGACTGCGGAAAAATATCGAGAATATCGTCAAGACCGCGGAAACAATCAGCTTTTTTCGTCAGTCGGTCACAGAAAAAAATCGCAAATTTCGTCTAAAGATTGTGTAAAAAATCACTAATTTAGTTAAACAATCGTTCAAAAGAAGCGAGAATTTCGTCAAACGATCGCGTAAAAAATCGAGAATTTCGTCAAACGATCGGGCAAAAAAACGAACAATTCGTCAAACGATCACACAAAGAGAATCTGGAATTTAATCAAACAATCGCTTAAAAAAAATCAAGAATTTCACCAAACGATCACGCAAAAATCGAGAATTTCACCAAACGATCACGCAAAAATCGAGAATTTCACCAAATGATCGCAAACTTTGTCAGGTTCACTGTTGAGGAAAGCAAAATCATGAATCACAATCACGATCAACAAACGATCTTGGGAATGAATCCCGAAATGCATCAAAAGATCGCGGAAACAAATAGTGAATTTCATCAGTCGATCACGGTAAAATATAGTGAATTTCAATAAATGATCAAAAATGAAAAAAAAAATCATTTTCTGCAATCGGTCGCAGCAAAAAAGCGCGAATTTTGTAAAATGATTACGGGAAAAAATCCTGAAATTCAATCAGTCACGGAGGTAATCAGCACACGACCGTCATGAAATTTGGAAATTTTGAGATCTGAAGAGATAAAAAAAATCAATTTCGTCAATCGGTCACAGCAAAAAATCGCGAATTTCGGAAAATGATCACGGGAAAAAATCGTGAAATTCAATCGGTCGCGAGGTAATCAGTATGCGAAGGTCATGAAATTTGCAAATTTTGTGATTTGAAGTGATAAGAAAATTTTCATTAATGATTTTTTGTCAGTAAGAATTTTCCTTAATCCTATATGCCTTCCTCTTTAGACTACGATCTAAAATCCATGCAATTCAGAAATTTGCAAAATCCTTGGTCTCAGGTAGAGCCCTGCATTGGGTCGGGCAACCCGATTTTACCTGGTAATCGACCCCATCCGATTCGCAGTACGGGTCGAGTCAGGTTCACGCTGCGGGTCAGATTGTGTTTAACACTATTTCTACCAAGAGGTGTCAAAAGCAGGGCTATAGCGCCTAGAATATATAGTGTGGAAATCAGCTATCCCTGTAATACTTAAAAAAGCGCTAAAATATTGTATCCCTTAAATGTGCAATGATACTGCTGCAATATGCAGATCGCAGCAATATCTGCAGGATATTTTCTATTTTCTACAACTGCAAGAAATTGCTAGTCTATACAATGTAATACTAGTAATACGAAATTCAGCAGATGTCGCTGCAATCGACACTTGAAATTTTAGCAGTATCGTCGTACATTTAAGGGATACAAATTTTTAACACTGTTTGGATAGACAGCTATCGCTACGAGCGATTATCTCTCCCACTGGCTGGATAGCCTAATTGGTCCACTGGTTACCACATTTTAGGTGTGCCAGATATGACGTTTATTGCTTAAATCTTGGCGATAAGAACGTATTATATGTAGGTATGGTATTTTTTCTGTCAACATTAACACGTACACGTGGTTTTTTTTCCGTTATTGTGAGTTTTTCCCCGTATAAATGTTTAACTCATGCATTTATTTGTGTATTTTCCTTATAAAATTTCGAACATACTTAAAATAGGGTAAACATGCTAATAATGAATATCCTTAAGGAATTTGATTAAAAATATTTTTTTATTAATTATTATAGTAATATTGTTGTCCATATTTTTCAGTATTATAATTATATAGAAACAGTATTATCTAACTTTTCAGATGTTTCCCATTGTGAAGAAAAATGTAAATTGTAATAAGAGAAATAAATCAAGCCATATAAAAATTCAGTAATGGTCATGGAAATATTTCTAATGGACACTAACACAAAAAATTAACAAAATAGTAAAATTTGAGATATAAATTTGCTACATTATTAAAAAAGAAATATGATAACTTAATTTTATATTAGTTTTAAATTTAGATAAAGTGAGGCAATATAAATGTAACAAAACTTTATTTTTAACAAATATTATCATCAAGTGTGAGGGGGGTAGGGGAAATTAGATGGAATAGCTTAGAACACCAAAATTTCCTATTTACTTATTTAGCTTACTTAGCTTTACTTTAAACTATACTAAAAACAATATTATTTAGAAGTTTTAGTTATTGGCTCCTGAAATCATTAAAATCATTTAGAGACTCCACTCAGGTAGGCATTTCTAAATAAACTGAACCAATAAGATTAGCAATAATTAATAAATTATAGAAAAAAAATTCATTCAATTCTTAATGCTAGTATCGCGAGATAATTATTTTAGATAGAATATTTATAATTCTGAATTCAAGATAATTATAGCTAACAAAATAATGAAACGCTATCCTTAAGGGGGGGGGAGGGGGGTCTGAAATAAAAAGTATTTGATTCGAAAGCAGGAAATAAAAATCATGCGCTCAGCATCACTTTCCAACACATTCAGAATACTGTAATAAAAATGTAGTTTAAGGTGAAAGATGTCTAAAAGAAAATTTGGAAAATGCATAATGCATTTGAAAACCAATTTTCTGCAGTTACCATCAATAGTCGGAAAAATATCCGAATTTTTGGGGCAGCCCTATATATGATCTATAGATTTGTATGAATACTACACAGTATGCTAAATAGTTAGTTCAATTAAATGCATTTGAAAATTCCCATTCAGCAATTTCCATCAACAAAAGGAAATTAGATATTTTGTGTAGCCCTGTATATGATAGATCGAATTTATACACATCAAGTAATATAAAAAAAAATAGTTAATTTTTAAAATGTGTATTACAACTGAAAGCGTACTTAAAGAATTTATTCTTCACATTGTAGCCAAATTATTTTGTGTGCCCCTGTAAATGTGTAAATGAACGATAAATTATATGTACTTCTGGTTCTACAGTAAGTGCCTTGCAGTACATCTCAGTGATATACATAAATTTCAAATATTTAAATACACCATAAACAATTTCCCCCATAGGCTGTAATGCAATGTAATTCTTTTGAATGTCCCTGTAAATGAAACGTAAATGCTACATATTTCATTTTCAATAGTGGAGATGTCATAGTAAACCCCAATAATATATATAAATTTTATGGTAATCTGTGAATATTTACACGAGTGTGGATAGACAGACAAACCGAATTCATAAATACTTTTCAACTATGCTGGGAAGTGTTGAAAAAAGAACCGCCCCCCCCCCCCAAAAAAAAAAAAAACTGTGGTATAAGCGTCACTAGTTCTATTTGACGTAAGACTTAAATTACCTTGAAATATTACTTATAGTAATTAGTAATACTAATATGAAAGAAATCAAACTGAGAGATGAACGCTTGAAATACTAAATAAAATGATTTCAAAATAAAAATGTAGGTCTCACGTTTGATGGTGCAGATTTACCAGTTATAAATGCAATCATATATGTATATCTAATATGTACAGAGATGTTTTGTCAAAGATGAATAAATAATCAAAGCAAAAACAAGAGATTTTTAACAACACAAGTGATTTAGTCTTCATTTGAATGGGAGCCCCATGAGCTCCTCCCTTTCATACGCTCTTGAAGATTATCTGACTGCTTTGAAGAGATTGCTAATAAAAACCTAGATTATAAAACATCCAAGGCAAAGTCATGAGGAAAATATTCAGTTTAATTTTACAAATAAAAGCAATTATTTTTTTAAAAAATGTTCTAGTTGTATTCTGTTAAATGTAGCTTAAAAATTAAATGTAATCACATAGCTTTTCAGTTAAAGCTGATTTTTTAAAATATTTTATAACCATTAAGTAAAATTACACTTTTAGTCATAGCCACATACAGTGGCGCTTAATATGAGCCTTTTAAATGTTTACCTTCTGCACATTCAAAAATTAGTAATTTTTTAAATTATAAATTAAATTTTAAGTATAATAATTTAAATTTTCATTAAAATAAATAACCGATTAATTGATACTGAATTAATTACGGTAATTTTATGATTAATTAGTATCTCTGTAATTTCCTACAGTAATCAAAACTAGATAAATTTTGCCCCCCCCCCCCACTACATTTATTTCGTTTCGCCGCCAATATTCGGCCCCCTCCAAGATAAAATCCTGGGTGCGCCACTGGCCACATAAGGCGTCCGTTACTATAAACAATCTAGTAATAGGCACTCGTTTTAAACAATTATAAAAAAATAAGTTTTATGAGTAACCATTATTTTTGTTTTTCATGGATAAAAAGTACATTTTAGTAAATACTTGGCCCATTACAAATGACGCAATGAAAAGTACAATCAACTAAATAAAAGGAAGCATGTTTTACAATTCAATTGTTTGAAGCAGTGTTCAATTCAGACACTTTTCTAAAGGGAGGGGTTTCTACGGCTCCGGGGGGGGGGGGGGATTGCACTTTTTGCGAATTGAAATCACAAAATCTCAAACCATCCGGGGGTACACCTCATTGCTCCGAGGGGGGCATGCTACCCCCCTGAATTTAACACTGATTTGAAGGCTTCATAAAAGGAGTCCCTTTTTCAATCTTCAGAGCAAAATAAAAGACACAATGTGAAAACAGAAATAGCAGTAACACTTGTACTTTGCTGCGCTGCTATTGTACCTCATTTTACGTTGAAGATTGGATGCCCTATTATGAAGCCTTGAAGCAGCAGTTGGTTAAAGTTAAAGATTATAAGTTTATTAGTGCTTAGATTATTTTGTCCCATCATGTTTTACTGTAACTGTTAGTGTAATTGATTTTGTATGTCTATTAATTTATCAGAGAAAGGTTTTATCACATACCCCCCCACCCCCCCCCCGTCCCCCTCCACAAATCATGGCAAGCAGTGGGTTATGAATTTGTGCAGACTTTTACAGTTTTTAAATTGTGCAAATTTTAAACTAAAAACAAAAATTACTAACCCACGATTGTATGAAAGCAACTATTTTTTTTTCTTGTAAATTCAACTTTTTAATTTATGAGCTAGTTCTTGAATAGTCAAGAAAGAATTTTAATATTGATACTCATGGTGAGAAATGTATTTTATATGACGATGGTAACTTTTATTTCTGTAATGATTTTCTGCTTCTAACTTACATTTTTATAACCGTTGCATTATTACTCACTTTTATATGTTAATTAATATTAATAAAATTTTTGGAAGTATTTTCTGAGTTGCTATATGTTTTGCTAATTCACTTTTGTTTGAAATTGTAGATATAAGTAATATTTTGACCCTAAATATAAAATACATACGTTGAAAAAAAAAATCAGATTTCAAGCTAATGACTTGGATAGTTAATTTAACAAAAAAAAAATATTTCTCTTCAGTTGATTATTATGCTATTATCCCCCCCCCCTCTCCCCATATCCATAACAAAAAGAATAAAGTATTAAATTACAATCAACTTAAACTTTCATTTGGGATATGCAAATTTTATAAATTTAGTTCAATTTATTTCCCTGTGAGATATTAGTTTAATAAGTTAGTATACTTGTTTTGATTGATATTCTTTTTATACATTTTTTTAATCATTTTATTATGCAGAAATCAGTTAACTGAATAATATCCCTCGCTCCTGATTTATTCAATTTATTGAAACATTTGAAAACTAAATTGTTTGTGAACTTCATAACATTTATTATTTTAAGGGGCAAAGGGACAGGTTTGTCGCGTCGAATTTTTCCGACAGATGGCTCTGATTGCAACAGGGTATCGGAAATTTGGCGAAATGAGATTTTTAAGGAAGAGAAAAAGATAAAAAAATAAAGCGCTTTCGCGCCAACCTCTGGTAATCTTATCACTCAGTGGAGGCGGAGTTTATTCCCTACCAGCTGTATGACGTGACTAGGATCTCCAATCATGTACCTCTTGGAAGGAAAAAGATGCTTTGCTTTGTACAATGACATTTTTTCGGGAACTTACAAATTAACTTCGAGAAGGCTCAAGGTTCAGGCAAGCACAGATTAACACTAGAAAGACGAGAATTTTACTCAAATTTTAGAAAAATATTTCACACCAGAATGTTTATTTTAAATTATTAACTTATCCATTTAACTAGTTTTTCTTTGCATCTTTTAAACTAGTTTTATAAAAAAAAATCCTGGTTGAAACCGAAATATATTCATGTGGTAGCAGTCAAAATGACTGCTCGCAGGCTTTCTAGTGTTTAAAACGGTATACAAATTACTGGAGCGTGGATCTTTTAAAGAGGACCGATTTTTTAAATAAAATAGCACGAGCACCTTTTTTTATTTTGTATAAAATTTTCTTTTTCAGCAGGGGGGGGGGTTAGACGTCTGCACGAGGCGGAATTTTCTGGCCCGGTGCAAAAATAAAAATATCAGACTCGACTCAATTTCCACCAAAAATGCCGATTTTTCTTAACATACAGTTGAAATTCTTTTCTGGAATACTTCATAAATATTCATGGAAAATTTTAACAGTATATTTGAGAATTAAGATTACTATATGTTCGCGAGCTAGAACATACATAATCGCAATGGCGGATCTAAGGGGGGGGGGGCGAAGGGGCGATCGCCCCCCCCCCCTTGGGCTAATAAAGGGTTTGTAAAGCGACATTATGCATCCTCACGGGAAATGACTTGGGGCGGAGCTCGAGCCCGGCGCGACCCGACCCGGGTCACGCCAATTTAAATCCACGAGACTCAGACTGGGTCAGGTCTTTTCTCTTTTAGAGTCGGGTCGTGCACTGATCTTAATTTTTTCTGCAAATTCGGGTCGGACCAGACTTCTTTTTCCTCCAGATTGAGCCTGGCCTGGACTTCATTTTTCCTAAAGTTCTGCAATGGCCAAAAGTTCAGGGTTCGACCCGGAATAAAAGCTAAGCCTTCGGTCCTTGTCAGCCCGTATGATAAGCATTATTGGCCGACCACGACCCGTGCACTTCTCTAAATTCTTCCAATTGCATTTGAAAAAGCCATCGCGCAAACCTTGTAAAGAAATGCGTATTCATTTCAGCACGCCGACGAGCGACGATCGAATACAACAGGGTGTGGCTTCTTTAGTTATCCAGCTAGTGGAAAAATCCTTTTCCTCAGCAAATCGTCGCCAAGTTTCAGAGGGAGAAAACACAGCCAATCAGGTTGTCCAGCCAGTGGGAGAAATAATCGCTCGTGCTATCGCTACCTTTATCAATGCTTTTTCTGTTTGTGTATCCTACAGCTTTTTTCATTGTTCTACGGCAAAAGTCATGTGATATGAGCTGCTCTATGCAGTTGTATGAAAAGAGCATCACGTCACTGTAACGGTTTGTAATAAAAAGACTCGTGGAATGATGCTCCGCGGTAGTCTGTCTTTTTTCGTTAGCCTTGATTGAAGCACTACACAGGGTAAATAATATTTTATGACCAGATAAATAAAAATACTAGTTTATTCCTGTAGGCAGGCGCCGTACTTTCGCTTTGAGGCTACGAAATTTGGAAATGTTTCTGTTATTTCCCATGGAGGAAAGAGATAGATGGAGATACAGTATGCCGTAAAAACGGCTTGCAATATGATCTGCGTTATCGCTGAAATTTAAATGCTCTCACTAGGCCCAAACAAAAGAAGCACCTGGAACAGGGACCGAATTCTTTGACGTCACCCTTGCATTTTTTTCTCTAAATGAAAGTGACCTGCTTATTTTTAAACATTCTAAAGCAGGATTCCATTGTATTATGAATTAAAAATTGTATTCTAAAAGTTTTCTTCTTTTTTCGTGAAAGAACATGCTTGTGTTTGGGCCAACTGTAGCGGATTTTAGGGTTACTTTTTTGGCGTCACACCCCAGCCACCTTACTGCATCTCCATCTATTTTTTCCTCTATGGGTAAGCACGTGACCTCATGTCACAGGGTCCTGGCGATTACGCATATTCAATAAACCAACCAACGAACCAATTAATGTTTACATTGTGATTAGCTATGTGTTCTGACAGTAAGCCTTATATTTTGGAAATTTTAAAGGAAGCATCTGCTCAAAATTTGATACAGATTTTAGAATCCGTAAGAATAAAGCGGTGTGAGCATTGTTTCACAATCGCTACAATATTTTTTAACACTAAGTTGTTATAATATCCATATTTGATATTTCATTTGTTAAGAATTCATTGTATTATATTTTTTAAGTCACTCAGAATTTAATTAACTTGGACATATATCTGTATCAGAATTTATGTTTCATCTTTTTTATTTCGTACTGATATAGCATGTACATCTAAAATCGTTAGTATTTAATGCAGCTTAAATTCGTAATGAGTCATAAATTTTTTATTGCTGCTGTCGAAAAGTTCTTTTTAAATAACCCTTAATTATGAGCACTATAGTATTGATTTAAGTTTCACCATATGCTTCAAACGCCCATTCTATGAAACTACTACTTTGCCCTTTTTTTAATGACTGAATTTCTCATATAAGCGAAAAATTTTCGAAATTCGATGCTATTTAAGAATTGAAAGAGCAAAAATAAAATTTCATTATAGAGTATAATTTAAAAAAAACTAAACAGACAATGTTTTTGGTATATTTTTAGTTTTCTTCATGCAATTCTTTCTTTGGTACTTGTTAGTTATCCCGTCGACCAAATTACTGTTGCCAAATTATAAGATTAAAGGTCAATAATGGGTGATCGTAAATATCACATTCACTTGATAACACGTGTTTACGTTATCAAGTGATTTTTATTTCGACGTTTTATTTGTATTTTTATAATTGTTATACTAATTTATTTGTTTTTTCGTTATTTAAAATACAAATTATGTCAATTTGTATAATTTGGCAGGTGATTTGGCGATTTATATAATTTGGCGAAATTGGTCGACGGGATAACTAACAAGTACCCTTTCTTTTAAATACTTTTAAAGGTTTTTTTTCTTCTCTCATGTCCTATGTTTTGAAAATTGTCATTTCTGTTACTAAACATTGTCCCTGAAATTTTTACACCTAAAGTTCAGCACACAATAATGTAAAAGTAGTATTTAATATAATTATAGAGCCCTTTTTTATACATAGCAATCTTATGGATGTAAAAATAATTATTTAGAATTTTTTTATATTTTTAACTGACTTCAAGAAATGGGAAAGCAGGGGTCAATCCAGGGTTGGCACAGATGTCATATACGCACCATATTGGCGCATTTTTTTTTGTTTTTGACGCCAATTTCATATATACAATGGGTACTTAACTGGTGTCAAAGTGTCGATATTTTGCTCGATGGGATAATATGGATATTGTTGTTTATGCTGCTGATGTTTTCACCAAATTGGCGTCAGAAAAAAAAATCACTCTAATATAGTGCATATAATATGACATCTGTGCCCCAGGGTTTTCCTGGGGGCCCATTCTGTAAAAATTAAGGGTACTTTTCGGTTAGCCGGTCACCAGAGTTATATATATATGTATATATACATACACGTATATATCACTGGTGTCTGGCTAACCGAAAAGTACCAAAATAAGTTATTTTTGTGAAAATAACATTTTGTAGCAAAAGATAAAATTCTGTTAATCAAATTCAAACCAAGCATTTATTAATAACTTCTTTAAGTTCTCCTGCTAAAGTTTTCCTTTTAAGGTGAACTTGTTTTGTTGCAAATTACACATTTTAAAACATAACAAAATAAGGAACAGATGTCATAAGTTCCCCCCCGGCCGCCATCTTGGAATTTTCTTGGCGTGAAAACCCTTTTTCCGCCAAGTAGTAAATGTCGCCAAGCACCGGTTTATATGCATGTTTGGCTTAACGAAAATAAAATGTAAATAATAAACAAAATTCGCTAAAATGGCAACCAGTAATCCTTGTATGTGCGCTTCGCGCACATTTTCCGAAAAAAAACATCACTGCATTCAACACTTCTCGAGGTGTAGCATTCTCAAAATTCAGCAGTTTTCGCTTTCTAGCAATCTCATAATATAAAAACTTTTAAATAAAAAATACACATAAAAAACAAAATTCGCTAAAATGGCAACCAGTAATCGTTGTATGTGCGCTTTGCACACATTTTCTGAAAAAAAAACATCGCCGAATTCAGCATTTCTCGCGATATAGCATTCTCAAAATTCAGCAGTTTTCGCTTTCTAGCAATCTCAAAATATAAAAAACTTTTAAAGCAAAAATACACATAAAAAACAAAATTCGCTAAAATGGCAACCAGCAATTGTTGTATGTGCGCTTTGCGCACATTTTCTGAAAAAAAACATCGCCGAATTCAGCATTTCTCGCGATATAGAATTCTCAAAATTCAGCAATTCTCGCTTTCTAGCAATCATAAAATGTAAAAAACTCAAAAGCAGTAAAATACATAAAATTATCAACATACCTTAACAAACATCTGCTTTCTTGAAAGATCCAGCTCGAAATATTATCGCCGACATTTTCCTAAATAGGCTTATCAATACGTATTCACAAACTATAAACAAACCTTCTTTTCTTGTCAAAATTTCCTCATATTTCCTAATTATTTCAACAACAGCGTTTAAACGGACTACAGAAAACATAGTTAATCAAATACATTCAATAAATTTCACATAAAAATAAAAAGGCAGAACTATACAATACGATATCAAAATACATTCACAATATTCCAACATTAACTTCTCGGTTGCCGGAACGACACGTCACACGACATTCAACATATCGAGGTTGCCATATCCATAACCACCGTCAACACGCCAACAAAAAATCGCCAAACATTTCAAAACAACAACGGCGGAGGGAACATACAGCATCTAAGCCCAAAATAAAAGTAATTAATGAACAGTATGTTTTTATGGAATGAAATTTTTTGAAGGGGCCTGTTTCATTAAGAGGAATTTTGCAAAGGGGCCTGTTTTATTAAATGGATTTTTGTGAAGGGGCCCTAAATAGCTTGTATTTGCTTGGGTCGACCAATGAGAAGGTTCTCAGTTTGATACATATCTTTAAAAAAAAATATGTATGTTCACTGGTTACTCCAAAATTGTGTCTGATTCATGTGATTTTTTTTTTAATTGAAAGAATTACTCTTGAATTGCACCCATTTAAATTATATCAAAAGTGGTTCAGTACTTTTTTATTATATACAGTTCTTTTATTATATCACATACTTTTTATTAAAGGGGGTGGGGAGTGTCCTCCTGAATGCTCTGTTATCTCATTAATTTGATAATTATAACTGTAGAATTCAGTATCTTAAATCTTCTATCTAAGGAAAGTAAAATAAAGTAGGGTCACTCGGGGTAATTCCTGGCCAAAAAGCATCAACATCTAATTATTATAAAAACTATTAAAGGTATTGTTCCCAATTTTTTTGTGGAATAAGCCCCCTCTAATGGCTATATTATAAAATGCTTACTTAAATATATATGCACTTATAATTAAAATAATTATAATTTTTAAATGACCAAGAATTACCCCGGAAATGGGGTAATTCTTGGTCACTTCTGGGGTAATTATCGGTCAGCATCCTTTTTCATGTAAATTAAGTAGTACAGTTAATTTTTTTATGACTGAGTAATAAAATAAGTAGAATCAACCTTCTAAAAGTTTTGTTCAACTCATAATTGTAGAATAATAAAGCATAGATTTTGTTTTGGGCATAAATACCAAGTTATTTGATGTGTAAAAGACTCTTGTACATTTTACAAAACATTAATTAACCAAAGAATTTTTATGCATTTTTACAACATTTATAAGCAGTATTTATTACTTCATTAGTATCCATTGTGAATTGGATTTATTAATAACTTGCAAATTTATTGGTCCATAAGAAATATAACTTAATGTTTGTTATCAATTTTATTTTACTTCTAGGCCAACTGAAGTTTTCGGCTTCCTTTTCAAGAAAGTTTCAATACAGACCTTTAATATAATACACAACATAATAATTAGGTTCCTCTGTTGCATTATGTATACTTTTATGCACCATTTTGGCATTTAGCAATGAGATATTATTTCTACTTAAATTGTTCAGTCATAGAGTGTGTCTTATTCTCTGAGCACTTACTGCTTTTAAAAGTATTTAACATAGTAGAGGAAAATTTTATAATCTTTTTAAGACTGTGATATGTGATTAGTTTAAATAAAATAATTAAAACTGCAAGAATGACAATGATCTGTTGTAAAATGTGTAACAATCAAGATCGATGTTTTGCAGAAATTCGAGTAGCAGTTTTGAACATAATTTTTTTTTAAATATTTAATTTCAACTAAATGAATAATTAAGGCATATATTTCAAAGCAAAGGATTCAAAGTATCTTTGAGATTTTTTACAGTTTCATAAATTGTTATTTTTATAACAAAAGCGAAAATGATCAAGAATTACCTCAGAAACTCAGTGACCAGGAATTATCACGGGTGACTCTACTTTATTAAGAACCACAATTAACTAAAATGTGGTGAACAGTGTGGTTGCAGTTAATTCTCAAAGGTTTTGTGAAAATTAAAATCACTAAATATGACAATAAAAAGGAATTAAATGATGATAAAAACATTGACCAGGAATTACCCCAGTGACCAAGATTTACCCCAGATACATGGGGCAATATTTGACCAACTTCTGTAAATTATTTAAAATAGTATGAAATTTTTCAAGACTATTTTCTAATAGCTAAAGTAGTTGGTAATTGAACCAAAAAGAAAGAAAAGAAAAATATTTAAAATTTGAGTTGTGACAAAGATCTTTGTAAAATTGTATCATGACTAAGGCCAATGTTGTTTTACAGAAATTTAACAAGCCATTACAAAAAGATTTTTTTTTTTTCAAAATAAATAAACAATAAACTCATAATTAAGTAATAAATTCCAATGAGGATAGTTCAGATTACCTCTATGATTTTTTTCATTTTGGTGAAGCGTTCTTAAAACATAAAAAGGACTGTGACTAGGAATTACCCCAGAAACTTGCTGACCAGGAATTATCCCGGGTGACCCTATTGATTTTATGATAATGTCCATAAAATAGTCTGAATGATAAGTTAGTCTCATAAATATCTTACTAATTATAATTAATTCTGTTTAATTTGTTTTAATTTAATATTTTGTTTTAGTTTAGTTTTTAAGCTAATTGTTTGTAATTATATCCATTTCTTTTTACATTATAGATTAATGGAGTAAAAGATCTAGTGATAGACAAAGAAATTATCTGCTCTTTAGATTATATTGCGAATTTCACACTTCTGAAAGTAAGTTGATGAATTCTATAGATCTTAAAATGTTGATACTTATTTAATTATACATGGGGAGGGGTTGTTGGAACTTTTTTTTTGTTGTTGTTGTTTGTATGGTTTTCTAAAGCTTTGTATAACTCACTATGCAGGGTTCTTGCTGCTGATTGCCATTGGGCAGAATCGTGATAAAATGCTTCATTTGGCAAGGAATGGAATCACTAAATTACAAGAGCTGAAAAAAAATCTTTTTTTTGTCTTATGTTCATGCAGGCAACACTCTCATTCATGCTACTGTATGATCAGAGTTCTCGCTGCCGCTCGCCATTGAGCCAAATCACAACAAAATGTTTCATTTGGCGAATAAACGGATGACTGGACTTGTCAAATTGCGAGTGCTCAATGTTTGCTGTTCTTTGTGTGTGTGTATGTCTGTATTAGTACAGGCGAAACTATTTATTTATATTAGTGAACGATTGATGTCACTTATCATGTTCAATCGTACTGTACCATTTCCTCAAAGCCACAATAAGTAAAAATGTCATTTCAGTTTGGGTTAATGTGCCAATAGGCAACAGTGTCATTTTGAAATTGCCTTTGAAGTATGGTCTTCAATAAAAAAAAAAATGAAGAAGTCAAGAAAAATAAAGTTTTTGACACATTTTGTTGTTTATATTTTAAAATTTTCCGAATTCATTTAATGTAATACCTTAAAATCCTGAGTAAACTTGGATTGGAAGTTTTATTTCATAACATTTTATTTAGTTAAGTCAGATTTTTTTTGATTACGCAAGTCATTTAGAATATAGTTTTTTTTAGATTCTTTTAGCATATAATTAAATTTAGATGAATAACTGATCTATAAGCAGTTACAAAAACTTGGGTTATTTTAGAAGATTCAGGGGTCTGTCCAGACTTTTCTCTCAGGGTGCTGTTTTTGCGAAATTGTGAAGAGCTTTTTTACATTTGTGAAAAATCTAGTCCTAATTTTGTGAATTTGAAATGAACGTTATACTCAGGTTCTTTTTTATGTATTTTTAAGAAGATATATGTATGTAAAATACATATATTTTCTTTATATATGTAAAAGTGACAGATCAGACTTTATTTTTAAATGATTAAATTTGTGAAAGGTTTAATTTAGAGCTGGAAAAATTTTGTAAAAGGCCTATTTTTAAGACAAAGAATTTTGTGAAGGGTCCTATTTTAAGGTGAAAACTTTTGTGAATGGTCTTTTTTTAAGGTGAAAACTTTTGTGAAGGGTCCTGTTTTGAGATGAAACATTTTGTGAAGGGTCCTTTAAAGTAGGTTTGGCAGGTTTTTGACATATGTCAGTTTATGTTGGGTTTAAACCGTCATGTCAAAAACCTCAAGTACTAAATTGATCTGTAAAAATTCACATTAAATGTCCCACATGACAACATTACATGTAATATTTTTAATTCACTATTACTGTATATCAATAATTAGTACATAGTAAAGTATTATTGTTAAGTGCAACTTTTAACAGTATAAAATTTTTGTTTAATTAATTTTTTTTTTTTTTTTTTTTTTTTTTGTAAAATTGTGTTTTTCTAAAAAAGACATTAAGCTCACCTGAGCTGTACATTTTTTCTCTTACTTAAAATCGTTTTAATTTCTCTTACTTTTGAGAGTTTAAAGGATTAGCTAGCTTTTTTTTTATGAGAAAAAAAAACTTGGAAAAGTGCAGATTTTTTTGTATGCATAACATGATAATGTGCATCAATGTTATTCTAGTCTAGGCAATAACCATTCCATTCAAAATTGAAATTGGATTATTAATCTTAAACATTTACAAAATAAGAGAAGTGATAAAAAAAAAGGCTTAAAGTCAAAATCTTTTTAAAACATGCTTTCTTTAAATATATAAAAATGATTTCCATTTTAAAACTGAACAAAATTGGCTTGGTCTTCTAAAAGAAAATTTCCTTATGCCCCATATTGAAAAAGTGCATAATAGAAGGGATCAAATCATGAAAGCATACCATTGTTTGGTTTATATTTTGCATCCCAACTATCAGGGGCAAGGGTTGAATGATGTATCAGTTGATTCAACTCGCGCTTGAGCTACAGAGAGAATTTATGGATGCTTACCCATACTGATTGTGTATGAAGCTAAAGAATCCCCTTTCCCGTCTTCTCATTTCAGTGCTATAAGGACGACCCCATTGCTTGGTGGAAAGGTATCATTAAATGCAATAACTATTTGAGCCTGCTTCAAAACTTGCTCATCCTGCAATGCTTTTGCTATCAAGTCCTACTAGCTCAGCATCAATTAAGAGACAGACTATTTTCTAACGCTTCATACACTCTAAACTCAGAAATCTTTTGGGTGTAAGTAAATGTGCTAAACACGTTGTATGCTGCAGCATGTTGCGGGGTAAAATTGATCCTGATTACTTAATTGTACAAAATGATTTTCTTCTAATTGAAAAATCCAAAAAATAAAAATATTTTATTGCAAATAATTTTTTTAATTATTAAATTACAATAAATTTAAATAAAAGATTACATAAATCATTGACTTATTTAATGTTTACCTACTGTTGTTAAAATATTTTAGTGTGTTGCATGTATTTGGCAGTTTTTGACGGTTTAAACCAGTTTTTGATGCTTGTCATGTCAAAAACCTAATCCCAGCCAAAAACCTAAGTCAAAAACCTAATTTCTTCCTAAACAGAGCCCTGAGATTGTTCCTTTTTTGTAAAAAAAAGGAGGGATACATTAAGAAAGAAGTTAAAGATCGAATTTTCAATATTTCACAGCGAATTTATTTTGCTAACTTTTTTTCATTTGGCGAATGCTTTTTATTTTTGATTAGCCAAATTGCGAATGTTCGTAAAAAGTCAGCTGGAACCCTGTGTATGATTGATGGTGCTTATCATGTTTAATCGTATCATATCCTACTAGAGGAATGATAATTTTTTGTGTTTCAACATACAGTAGAACTTCCCTTTAACAAAGTCCCTATTTAACGAAATTTTCTACTTTACAAAATTTTCTGCTGAACCTTGACTTTGGACATCATTAACATGTAAATTTATCTACATATTTTGAAAAATATATACCATGTAAAGAAGTCTATTCCACTTTTCTGTGTGTACAGTATTCAAACGGAGAGGTTGCTGTTGTGATGGATATATGAATTTATGGTACTTTTCGGTTAGCCGGGTGCCAGTGTTATATATACATAAATGTATATACATATAACTATATACACATATATACGTGCATATTTATACATATATGTGTACATATAAAGGTCAAAATTAGCACAGGGCCAGTAAATGAGAAAAAGTGGCTAGTGAAAAATTGGCTATCAGCGGCCACCTTCCGGCCACTTTTTTACAAGGAGAGAACAAAATTTTCTTGCATTTCATCAAGGATTCTATTTATTTTGGTTCCAATATATTTATATTAACAAATTTATTTGGGCTATTCAGCTTTAAATTAATACTTATAGAAATTTTACTGTTTAGTGTTTCTAAATCAAAAAGTGGCCACTAGTTTAAAGAAAGTGGCCACTTAAAAAACTAGTCCTATCGGCCAGTGGCCGCTAATGAAAATTCCCAGTTTTGACCTATATGTACATATATATATATACATATATGTGCATGCAGTTTGTATATGTATGTATATATACAATATATATATATGTACATATAACACTGGCGCCCGGCTAACCGAAATGTACCAAATTTATTTCTACGGATTGTATGAAATATTTTATTTGTTTATTTATCTACTCATTTACATTCTTAACAAAACATGCTAAACAAAACAATTTTTTCACACTAAGATAAACACTTGCTATCACCACTCTCTCACACAAACACTCTGGGGCTAACAGTCGGGAGAAGCCTTCGATACAATAAGGGGGATTCCAGTTTTACGTAAATGTTACAGATGAATATTTCAGATATCCGAAAATTTTAATGAAGTGTAATTTTTTTTTTATAAGAAACCTCTACAAAATAATATTACAGACTTTTTTACAGTTAAGGATCTGGAACACAGGGAAAAAAAAAAAGAGAAAATGTATGCTACGCTTCAGTTTTCGTTTACTTTTCTTTATTATCTGTTTTTTAGATAGACATTATCATAATTCAATTTTTCTCATATGTCTACACTGCATTTTAAAAAACTCATTTTGGGTTTTACTTTCTTTTATCTTTACAAGAAAAAAGTATTGAATTTGTAAAAACTTTCGATTTTCGACGGATTTACTCGTTTTAGGGATCAGAGATTCCGAAAAACACGTTTTTACAATAATTAAAAGTCTTACGATACTAATCAGCGTACATGTAAATAAAAACTATATTAAAAATACATTACAAATAATTCCCAACGTTTCGTGCTCATTCTAACGAGCACATCATCAGGGGAGAGAGTCCTTGACCTCCTCGGAGTGAAGTCTCCAACATCACATTCACGACATCACAACTGAAAACATTACGGTAACTGATCATTAGAACAACCAAAATCAGTACTGCGCCTGATATGGCGCCATCTGTTGGTAGGTTAACACACTACGATAAGAAAATTGGAAAACTCGAAATAAACTTTGCGAATGTACTTCTTTTAAAATATTCAACCAAACATTAGAAATTTGAAATGAAATATTGTCATTGCATACCTCGTTTTTTCTTAGACTTATTTCTATGGATTCACGTATAAGGGCTTTAAGTGGGTTGGAATATTTAGAGATAATTTTTACATTGTCAAAATGAACTGCCTTGACACTGCCGTTAAATGCTAATCTAGATAAAGCTGTAGATAATCTGTTGAATTTTAAATCACTTTTATGTTCTTTAATTCTTTCAAACAGGCATCGTTTTGTCATTCCAATATATGAAGTTAATAGACCAGTATTGAGTTGAATAGGGATTTCGTAAACACCAGGATGGAATAAAATTGGTAGAGGATCTTGCTTTCTGGTAATAGCTGGAAACAGATTATTTGAGGGGGAGGCAACAAGAAGAATTCTGAATCTATTGAAAATTCTCTTTAATCTTTCAAACATTGCTGGAATATAAGAAATTTTTCTATAAGTAGGACGAGTTAACTGAGTGCTTTGTGGATAACTATTGAACTTCTCAATTAATTTATGGATAACCTGTGGATTATATCCATGATCTATTCCAATCTTGACAATATGGTTTAGTTCCTCTTCCAAAAATTCATCCGAACAAACAATATGTGCCCTCTTAATAAAAGAATTAAACACAGACATTTTATAACCCCATGGGGTTGAAGCAGTAACAGGAATAATGCAATCTATTTTCATTGATTTTCTGAAAACTTTTCTTTTAAGCGTATTACCAGATTTTATAACCAAGACATCTAAAAATGGGAGGGTGTTATTGACTTCATTTTCTATGGTGAATTTAATATTATCGTCGAGATGATTTAAATCCTCAAAAAATTCCATTAAAGCTGGCTTTCCCTCTTCCCAAACTACAAAAACATCATCCACATACCTTAACCATATTTTTCTTATTCTTATGTTTTTACAAAATGTCAGTCTGTTACTCTGTATGTATGTATGTATGTGATGTAACACAAATTTTGTGGACGCTCTGTCTCAAGAACTAATGCATGGAATTTAATAAAAATTTATATTCAGTTAGTCCATGATATAAATGGGTGCTGATTAGTTTTTGGTGTAAATCGCTCAACAGGTGATGCTGCTATGCAGCATTTTTCACGATTTCCACAATAGCTCAATCTCTATAACTAATGCACAAATTTTCATGAAACTTCAGGTTCAGGTATACCTTGATATCAAATAGTGCTGTTTACATTTTGGTATAAATCATTCAAAAGGTGGCGCTGCTATGCTATATTTTTCAGAATTTCCACTATAGCTCTACCTCAAGAACTAATGCACGAATTTTCATCAAACTTCAAATTCAGATATACTTTAGTATGAACTGGTGCTAAATTGATGTAACTTCTTGTACTATTTAAATGATTTAATTGACGTGATTTATATAGAAGAAAGTTTTGTGATGGTCATGTGATGTTGCTATGTATGTATGTGTGTGAGTGAATATGGTAGCACCCAAACTATGCTTATTTTTGGCCACCATTCAGACCTTTTTCTCTAGGAGGGATTTCTGCAGCTCCGAGGGGGATGTTTTAGAATTTGGGGGGGGGGGGAGGGATACCCCTCCCAGGCCATCCCCTGAATTCAACACTATAGACCACTGTCACAAGAACTGTATGCACTTTTGAAAAAATCAGCCGATGGGTTTGGTTGTTTGTTAAACCTTTTTTCAACCTTTCTGTTACAATACCTGATGAACATTTTCTCTTGTACAGTAGACTCCCTCAAATCCACACATCATCACAGATGTAAACAATAAATCTTTCAGTTCAGATGTACTGGCAAAATAACAGAATTTTTTTTTAAGTTTTATATCATTCTGTATGCATTTTAATATGTAATTATCGATAATATGACTGAACTTGTAGTTTTTACGAAGGAAGTTTAAATTTATTTCTGAAAATAATCAAGATATTGCTGATATTACTGGTAATCACAATCTTTTTACCCAATACATTTATGTATTAATCAAGTTTTTTTTATTACTAAGACTGGCTAAACCTGAAATAAAAGTTTCATACTTTGATTTTGATGTAAATTAATAGGGTACCTAGTTATGAGGAAAGTTTCATTGAATAATTCAAGGAAAATGTACCTCATCTTTATTATGCATATTTAATTACACATTATTAGTTATTTACTCGACCTTTACTTTTAATTTAATCATTTTTAAAATTATAGTACTTCTTATCATTTTAGTTTATTACTTTACTTATTTTAATATTTTGCTATTATTGCAAGCATTCATTATAATTTTGATTGCATTATTACATTCAAAGGTACTTCTTAGTTATCCTGTCGATCAATTTCGCCAAATTATATAAATCGCCAAACCACTCGCCAAATTATACACATTGACATAATTTTTTTTTTAAATAACGAAAGAACAAATAAATTGGTAAAACATTAATAAAAAATACAAATAAAACATCGAATTAATGGTTTTATTGGTCATCATTGCATTTAATCTTACAATTAATTAATTAATGGCAACCATTATTGGCATTTAATCTTACAATTTGGTGACAGTAATTTGGTCGACGGGATGAATAACAAGAAGAGGGTCCGAGGTTGGTCTCACGGAATCCAGCGACCCTTTGTGCATTGATAGAGTATAGTCCATAGATAAACATATCAACAGGATAAAGTGCAATATTCAGGGGGGGCCGTAAAAAACGTGCCCCAAAGTTGACCCATTATTGACTCTTTAGTATATAATCAGATAAATTACACTCAATTGCGAGAGCCTCGATAGTACAGTTGGCAGCGCGCCAGTCTTTTAATTTTCTCTGTCTGTGATCTCTACGTGTTCGATGCTCCGACGAGGCTTTTTTTTTTTTTTTTCCTCCCAGACAAAATAATGATCATTTATTTTCGAATCACTATTAAAAAATATATATCTAATTATTTAAATGTAAGGCAAATATAAATATAGACGCATTCACACATTTTTATTTATTTACAGAGAGAGAGTTTTATTGCAACTTATGGATATAATGAAAAGTAAAAAATAAAACAAAAATCTTATGCAGTAGATACGTATTTTTTTTGCATTAAACATTTTTGTAAATTTTATATTTAGTTTTATTTAGAATTATTATATTTATTTTAGAATTACTTACATCTATTTCACAATTACATACACTTATTTTACACTTTTTTACATTTATGTCTATACTATGTACTTAAAAATTAAAGGTGTGCTATTAAAATTGAGGTTCTGATTACGGGCCGGAACCGGGGTGATAATTATCATAAAAACATATAAAACAGAAACTTTTGCGACAGCGTGCACAAATAATTAAAGGAAGTGTTTTTACAGGAACAAGACATTTTAAGAAGTTCGTTTGGAAAACACACTTCATTGACATTCATAAATATGGTTCTTTTTTGTGAAAGTTTCGACGCATGCCAGGCGTATTTTATCATGTTACAAAATATAGGTGAAGAGAGTTGATGGTGCACAATTGAATGTATTTTTATACAATCCTCGCGAGAATTAATTTCTCTTTTCTGTTCAATTAAACAATTACAATTTTGTAACCGCTTAACCATATTTTTCACCTGCCTATAAAAATAAACGTCGCATGGTTGAACCAAAGCTGTGCATTTTGGAGGAATGACTTTAATTGTACAAGTAGTTTGTTTATCTTTATCCTGGAAGGTTTCGTCATATATTTCTGGTCGTGTTTGTCCTGCACAGGAGTCAATAATCAACAAAAAATTTTCTTCCCCAACGTAATTTTTTAAACAATTGTTAAGAAATTCACTGTATAAATGTGAGGTAAGTTTACCAGATTTCGATGACAGGGCAAATACATTCGTATATTTCTTTGCATATTGATTTATCAGTATTTGTATCTTAGGACCAAATGTACCTGTTACTTCCTGTAAACACAAAAAGACACGAGGCAGCACTTTTCCTGACAAAGTTATGCCATATTGTGCCGTATATGAATGAGAAAGTTTATTCATATCTTGTTTTTTAACAAATACACTTTTAATTCCTTTTTTGGCGAGAGTTCTATTGTATGCTGATTGGTATTGACACCCTGAAATTAAAATAAATTTATTTTACAAAATATTATAATATATTTTTCATTTTTTTTTTTTTTTTTTTTTTTTTTTTTTAACACACAAAAAGTACTTGAATATTTTATTAATAAAATATTTTACATACCTGTCTGGTCAATATTAATGACATAATTTTCGTCGAAATTGGGGATTAAGCTTAAAGTCTGGACACAAAAATTTTCCGTAGATGCTAGCATTTCTTCAATGGACACTACCTCTTTCTGTGACACAAATTTTGTGATTTTTCGCTGCCGTTTTCCATGTCTTCTTTTAAATTTTTTCACCCATGAGTCAGAAGCTTTAAATTCGAAATCTTCATATTGCCTTGCAGCAGCCAAAGCCCATTCTTGCAAATTTTTTGTTGTTACTTGTTCATAGTTCTGTCGAACTTCCACAAAACGGTCATATGTCCAAGAATCAATGACAGAAAATTTATCGTATTTGTTGCCACCATTTTTAACATCTTCTTCCCATTGCAACAAATGATGTTTTCTTTTTAAGAGACTGCAACCTCTTTTTTGCAATGATTGCAAACTCCAAGTAGGATGTTCTTTAGCCATATTGACTGCTTTTATTTTATAATCCAAAGGAATGAAATCTGCATCTTTGCTTTTTTTAGGGGGTGGTTCATATTCATTTGTTGACTGATCATCTTCCACCTCCTCAAAATTTACTTCTTCACATATTTCATTCATATGGATGAGCTCATCTTCAACTATAAGTTTTCTATCACAAAGTAGTTCTAGAGTATTGTGAAAAAGTTCATTCCAAATGAGCTTGGCTTCATAAGAAATAGTGTCTGAAGACTCCAATGTAATTAAATTATTTTCAGAGAGTAACTTTTCGTAATACACAACTGCATCTTTTAATCTCAATTTTGATGATTCACTATGAATTGCGTCTTCTGAAATTCGCTCTTCAATATTTGTAAATTTAGAAGCTTCTTCACTAGACATCTTTTACAAAATAACCTTTTTCATTTTAATTATGACACTATAATAAAGAACAACGTCTAATAACCGCAAAACTTTAAAAACAAAATGCCATCCTCATTCGCTCTGCAGCAGATGGCTGCTGAAACTTCAATATAAGAAGAGCAAACATTCAAAACCCACCCTATTTATTTTCCATAGTGTACTTGTTTTGCTTAAAAACCACCTGCAAATGTACGTAATAAAATGTCCCTGAAAAGATTCTTAACCGAAAACAGTTGTTCTAATTCCAAACATGAGATCCCATGATAAAAAAATAATTATGTTTTAACAATTAAAAAAAGAAAAAAAATTGAAAAATTATAACCTTTAAATTAACAAGATAAAAATAAATTAGCATATTTTAATTTTAGGTAGCGTATTTTAATTTACTTCGCTGAGAACAACAGAGATTTATTCATAGAAAAGTCTATAAATGTGAATAAAATTAAAATGTTGTCCACAGAAAAATTCAGTTTTTTTACTTTTCTCCCCATTAGATCCATAAAACTGAAGTCTCTCTGTAAATAAATAAGCATATATATATATGTGTGTGTGTGTGTGAGTGCAGAAGCATGTTTTTATGAATATTTGTCTAACATTTAAATAATTAGATCTATATTTTTTAATTGTGGTTAAAAAATAACTGATTATTTTGCCTTGAAAAAAAAAGTACCCCGTCGGAGTAGAACCCACAGAGATCACAGACAGAGAAAATTAAAAGACTGGCGCGCTGCCAACTGTATTATTGAGGCTCTCGCAATTGAGTGTAATTTATCCGATTATATACTAAAGTGTCAATGATGGGTCTGGGGTTCGTTTCTTACGCCCCCCCCCCCCCCTGAATATTGCACTTTATCTTGTTGATATGTTTATGTATTGACTATACTCTATCAATATACAAAGGGTCGCTGGATTCTGTGAGACCAACCTCGGACCCTCTCCTTGTAAGATGTACCCATTCAAATTAATGTTTTAAAAATGTAAACAAAGCAATGACCAGATATCCGCAAAATTCTAAAATCTGCACAACCTCTGGTCCCAAGCTGTGCGGATTTGAGGGAATCTACTGTATCACAATTAAATTATTTCTATTGCTCATTTTCATTTTATGTTAATACCAGAATGTGACTTAATTTTGCAAAAAAAATTTTTATTTTATTTTTTACTTTGTTTCGAAAGATTTTACTAAATAAAAGCGTATGGAAATTTATGCATTAATTTTGATGAAGAAGAAAGAAAAATATCTACATTTTAAAGAAATCAAGTTAAATAATTCTGCAAAATATGCTAAAATGTACTAAAATGGTTAATTTAGTGAAAAGAGAGTTGTAATTTTCATTCACTTCAAATTAATTGTTGCTAGGATTGTCAAAGTTTGACGCCAACTTTGTCTGTGAATCGAATTGTGGAAGATTAGCTCTATAATTGAAGTATTTTAGTTGAATGAATTAAGTATCTTGCATTACATATTTTTTCAGTTACTTTTGGATTACCTGGTATCTGAATACAAAGTATTGTATAAAGTGTTCTGGAGGTTGAGTGAAGTCACTCTAGATTTGTCTTTGTCTTTACTATTATACTACAGATTTTAAAAGGAAGATATGTGTATGGTTGAATCCATATCAACTCAGGCAGGGGGGTTACCTTCATAGTCTCAGAAGTTTTTGAATTGAACATATGTTAAAATTTAAGAAAAAGTAAGATACCTGTATATTTTTGTTTTGTCCAAAAAAATTTCTGGCCCGAGATACAGGCCGCCAAAGATGGCATCCCGGGCACCATTTCCCATTTGCAATTTTCGATAAAAATTTTAAAGTGCTCTATCTCTTGAACGGTGCAAGGTTTTTTGTTGCGGTTTTTTTTATTTTAAAGATAATATTCTTCTGCTTAAAATGATATACCCAATTTTGAAATATGTATTCAACTTTTCTTGTGGCAGCCTTTTGATAAAAAAAATTTTTTTTTTCAAAAATGCCAATCTCAAAAATTTTGATTTTTTTGCTGTTGATCAATACCATTGGGAACTACCTTCACTGTAAAGGAGAACTTCCACTTTTGAGTTTAACAAATTTTAGAAACATTTAAAAAATTCAGAGAATTTTACAGGAACTGTATATATACAGTTCCAGTAAAAGTCACGGAATTTTTGCTTATTTGTATCATTTTGTAAGGGTAAGCCTACGATATATCCTAAACAAGTTGGAAATTGCAATATCAAATGTGACAAATGAGGTGCGTTCGTACTATAACTAGTTTTATAAATATTCAGATCTTGGTGCAATAAATGTTACACTCTTGGGCAAAAAGGCATGAATACAAAATTTATTTTGACTTCTATATATTAAATTCAGTAATACGAAAGTAATATGAATCCATCTTTAAAAGGACTTAATCACCATGGCAACCTAGAATCATTACCTATTATGGTATATCATTGAATGAATTATGTATCATAGGACTTTTAAATAGAATGGAAAAAACTTTTATTAATATCTTTTTTAATTTCTATTCGATTTTCATAACATTTGAAGTGATACATATTTTATTTTCACTACAGAACATTGCATAGTAAAGCAATCTCAATAACATATATCAATTACACAGCAATACAACCATATTAATGCAAGTTAGAGTTGAGACAGACGGGCAGACAAACCGAATCTATAAAGACTTTCAACTATGTTGGAAAATGTTAAAAACACATAAATAGGTTGGAATTTGACTTTTAAAAATTCATATCAATAGACTGAAGCATACTTTCATACAACCCTGTATTTTACATACTCTCTTTATCTTTATATACATGCCACTATTTAGCTAATATTTAATTAAGTCTAAAACACGCTTAAAACTAGTGAAATCACACTTCCAGAGTTTATCATCCATAGTCGGCCATATATCTAATTCTTTGCGCAGACCTGTATATCATTTTATCTATATTCTACAAACATATCTTAGTATACTAAATGAAGTTCAGTATAAAAATGCATAACTCATTTAAAAATCACCTTTAAATCACTTTTGTTCATACTCAGTAACTCTTACGATTTCTTTTGTGCACCCCTATATATGATCTACAGCATTTATACACACAACGCAATTAATATGGAAAAATTTAGTTAAACTTAAAAACTCATATCACAACTAAAGATGCACTTCTAGCAATCATCGTTAATATACAGTATTTTGTATACAGTAAAGTATTTGAAATCTTTTGTGTGTCCCTGTAAATACTATACACTTTCTATTACACAGGAAGTAACTTGTAAACCACAGTAACATATATAATTTTATTATATGTGAAAGAGTTTAGCATGATTAAAATACGCCACAAACAATATTCCCCTTATACCATTATCTAATGGAATTCTTTTGTGAGGATCTGTAAATGAATAATTAATATTCTGTGCACAACATACAGTCCCTGGCCAAATTATTAGACGCACCATAAGATTTTATAGAAAACATTAATTATCAGGTGATACTGTATAGCTGTATTGTTTTTTATGAGATACAATGTATATTTACTATATTATTAATCACGTAAGTATCTGTACCATTAATAAAACATTGTCATTATAGAAAAAATATGTATTTATTAACTCATGAAGAAAATGTAACAAAAAGTTTATATTTTGTTAATCCACCTTTAGCCGCTATGAGAGCTTTAATTCTGCGTGGTATGCTATCAATGCAAGACTGTACTGTCTTCTGCATTTGAGGATGATGATTCCACACATGAATGATCTGTTCCAAGAGCTGGGTTTTGTTTGTAATCACAACTTTAGCCGCTTCTCTTTTCATGAGTTCCCACATGTTTTCAATTAGGTTCATATCGGGGCTATTACCCGGCAATCCAACAGAGGGATACTTTGCTATACTAAAAAAGCTTTAACAGACCGTGCTGTGTGGCAGTGAGCTCCATCTTGCATGAAAAAGAATGGTTCCCCATTTGGAAACCATTATTTGAGCTGTGGAATCAACCGATTTTGTAAGATGTCTATGTACTGATTTTGCCTCATTGTACCTTTTACCACGTACAGACGTCAGTATCTTTGCTGCTGATGACTGACCAAATCATGATTTTTGTAGGTTGTTTAACAGTCTGAACGACACAGTCACGAGGAACTTTTCGCCAGGACGACGACACACAAACTGAGCTTTATTCTGCAGAATTTCAAATGTGCTTTCATCACTGAAGTAAACCTGTCAAAACCAGAAAAAAAATACAAACACCTCTGCGGATCTTGCATCATTGCACAGAAAAGGATATTGAATGTATGACTAATGATGAAATTATACTAACTTACCGATCTCCCGAAGTCCACATCATTACCAAGCCACTGTTTGGCCCATTTCAGACGCTTTGCCTTCATTGCAGCTGTTAACTTGGGCTTCCTGGCGGGGCGGCAGGCCTTAAAACGTATTTCTGTTAATTTTCTGTGAACAGTACGCTCAGAAATATTCACGTTAGCATCTTGGAGTTGCGATTTTATAATTTTTGTGGTAGCCATCTGTTTTCCACACAAATTTTCTTTAAACATCTCTCTGACCTTGGAGTGAAAATGGGCTTTCTGCCGCATCTTTGCTTTCGTTTTGGGCTCAAATCGTCCTCTGCCTCAATTTTCTTCTTTATTCGCCATACACTAGCTTCAGAAACTTTCAATTTTCGTGATATTTCGCGGTTTGAAAAACTTTTAGCATCCACGAGGGACTTCACTTCAGCCTTTTTATGAGGTGACAGATCACCAGTTTTACCCATGCTGAAAATCTTCCACGTGCTTATTTAAACACTGAACACACAAAAGACAACTAACTATGTAGCATACAGCTTTGAAACAAATAAACCAAGCGCATAACGCCACAGAAACACGTCCTCAACTGACGCACTAGCGAACGCCGTTTTTAACTGGCTGCAACCGGTTTCCACTTGTTTACGTCCGTGTATCCATTGGTTCGCATTCTGTTGCCATACGTTAAAACTAAATAACAACAGGAAGTATATAACAAATTTCCTGAATAAAAATTCATTAAATCTATGTTTAAATATAACATAAACTTCGTCGAAAACATGTATTTCGTAAAAAACAATGGTGCGTCTAATAATTTGGCCAGGAACTGTATTTTACAGAATGTATATTTTAATACACTTCATTTTAGTACATAGTTAAGATTTTTTTTTCCATGTTTTGTTTTATTTGTTTTATGCTTCCATTCACCGAACTTTTTAAACACGCCTTGTATAACTTGTCAAAATCAAAAGTGGAAGTTCTCCTTTACAGGGAAGGTAGTACTCAATGGTATTAATCAACAGCAAAAAAATCTAAATTTTTGAAATTGGCATTTTTGAAAAAAAAAATTTTTTTGAAAAAAAAATTTTTTTTCAAAAGGCTGCCACAAGAAAAGTTAAATACATATTTCAAAATTGGGTATATCATTTTAAACAGAAGAATATTATCTTTAAAATAAAAAAAAACGCAACAAAAAATCTTGCATCGTTCAAGAGATAGAGCACTTTAAAATTTTTATCGAAAATTGCAAATGGGAAATGGTGCCCGGGATGCCATCTTTGGCGGCCTGTATCTCGGACCAGGAATTTTTTTGTGCAAAACAAAAATATATAGTTATCTTATTTTTTCGTGAATTTTAACATATGTTCAATTCAAAAACTTCTGAGACTGTGAAGGTAAGATTTTTTCTTTGGCTGCCTGAATTGACATGGATTACACTGTATAGTATACACAAAAGGTCGGGAAACTTGACAATAATACTTTAAAATAACAATGGAATTTATCTCCCTGAAATTTAAATACAGTAAGACCTGCAAGGATAAAAATTCTAGAAACTGAAAAAAAAAAAAAAAAAAAAATCCACAGCCAACTGCATTGTGAAATGAATGGCAACCCGATTACTGATTATGTCCCTAAGTCTGGGTAACATCCGTGATCAGGTTGCCATTCATTTAATATTGCAGTTAGCTGTGCAATGTTGCCATGCCAACACCTTCTGCTGGTGTGCCTGCTGGCTGGTAGTTTAGTTATTTTTTATCATTATTATATCATGTATATCAAAATCATTGATGCTAAATTTGGTTATAAAAATGTGATGCTGCCTCCTGGACTATAATGTATGATGGTGACAAGATACATTAAGAGCAACATTAAAAACCAGATAAATGCTTTTTAAGTTCCATAATGAGCTTTTTAAAATGATAAGATTAGACAGTACTGTTGCCAAACTGGCTTAAATGTTTAAAAAAATTGTCAAGCTTTTGAAGAATTTTTTTTTTTTCATGATCTAGTATTCTCATCTTACTGTAATATAACATAAAACTATGTAAATAATGAAACTCTACTGAAATTTTTGAAGCTCTATCTACTAATTTAGGGTCCCTAGGTGTGTGCTCATGCCTTAATCTATCCCTGGATATATGTGTTGTGAATTGCAAGCCCACTGTCATGCAAACCATTGAGGAAAAAACTGCTGCAGTAAGTCTGGATGAAATTAACATGCCTAGAATAATGGGAAGTGTTCACATTGAGGTTTTGTGAATTAACATTTCGATAACCATTGCCTCTTAAACTTGGACTTTTAGATTACATATGTTTGAAACTATACCTAATTTCAACAATACATTGAATAAAATATTATGAGTTGAAATCATTCAGATCATTTTAAAACTTTCTGTATAAACAATACTTCAAACTTCAACATATCATACTTTTCAATAAAATGCCTTCACAAGTAACGACTAATTAAAGACTTGTTATTTATGTATGTAAAATTATATAATCAAAATTATTATATATTATGTAATTTAATCATGCAAAAGATACTTTGCATACATGATGTCTTGCATATTTACTGTTTATTTTTTTAGAAATGTGATGTTGTAAAAGTTTTCAAGTTGGAACCTGGTCCTTCACCTGGTCAAAGTCAAAAGTTTGTAAATTTAAATTTTTATACCATTTTATTTACTTACATAAAAATAATGTAAATATTATTATTTAGTCATTTGTGTCCTCTCTTCTATTTGTTTTGCTTCCTTAAACTCGTGTTAAATATTTGTATAATTTTTATTTACAGATGTGTTTATTTGATCAGGCCTAAAATTGAAAATGCAAGAATAATATCTGATCATATCAATGCGAATCTGAGTATTGAAAAAGACAAGCAGTATTGGGTTATCTATGTATCTCGTAAGGTAATCTATTTCTCTCTCCTTTTTCTTGATTGAGTGTGCATGCATCTATTTTTGCTATTACAAATATTTTGTATTGCTGTATTACTTCTAAACAAAGTTTGTTAAAATTATTCATTAAGTCAGTGGTACTCTCCCCATATGTGCTCATGTATATGAATCACATGTGGCTCTTGAGTAGTTCACTTCAAGTGGCCCCTCAAGATGGGTATGTAATGAAGTACCATATGCAGATACACTGGTGTGCAAAAACTAAAGACAAAGCAGATAAATTGGTATAAAAGCCAAACAAGGCAACAGAACGAATTGTTTAGATGTTTTTGATTACTTGTCACATGTTTTCACATCTTGGAGATCTTATGGTATGATTTTGGCCGATGTGGAAAACTTCTGCACAACATTACATTCAAAAAAGCATCTTGTCCTTAACACCAGTGTATATATATATATTGTAAAATGTAATTTATCGCACAGTTGTTTTTAAAATCTGATAAAATGAAAATAAACATAAGGCTTATATATATTTTTTTCAATTAATAACCCAACGATCTTAAATTTTGCGATTTTACAATTCATTAAATATCTTGGCCTGTGGTGACTACTTCTGCTTGCTTTGACCATAAGTCCTGAAGTGCTACTTAGCATATCCTGGCTAGATGGTTAGCCTAATGCAGAATCCCCAGAGTCTAGTTCCTGTGAAAGCTTGATACTCAATTTATTGACTGTGAGAGAATGAAAGGTTGTAATAACCCCTACTGGAGTAAAACATTGCAAGTCCGGTCTATAGCATTTTCCTTTCTTCGAATATCTCCCCTATCAGTGAATAGGCCTTATCCACCATGCAGTTAATAATAAATTGTTGACATTGGTTAAAAATAATATTTACATAATTAGTGTAAAATCATAGTTTATATAGAATTACTTCAAAAATGTTAAACGCTGCCCTTGAACTCATTTATTTACAAGATTTTGGCTTTTATAGAAATTTTAATGAGTACCACCGCATTAAATATTTCTCGATATAGGTCAAGGGAAATTTCATTAGCGGCCACTGGCCGGTAGGACTAATTTTTTAAATAGCCACTTTCTTTAAACTAGCGGCCACTTTTTTATTTCAAAATACTAAACAGTAAAATTTCTATAAGTATTAATCTAAAACTGAGTAGCCCAAATAAATATGTTAATATAAATATATTGGAACCAAAAAAAGTAGAATCCTTGATGAAATGCAAGAAAATTTTTCTATCTCCTTGTAAAAAAGTGGCCGGAAGGTGGCCGCTGATAGACAATTTTTTACTAGCCACTTTTTTTCATTTACTGGCCCTGTGGCCAGTGGCTAGTGCTAATTTTGACCTTTATTTCTCGATATAGTTAATCTGTCTAGAACTAAGTTATGTATCAATCAATAAAACTTCATGTGCCTGGCAGAAGGAGTACCATACAATTATGCCTGCTAAGACAGAAACATCATGTTCAAAATAGAAATATTTTTGTTCCCTAGTGATGCTTTTATTGTAAAAATTTCCAGTCCTGGCGCGGGAATTCACATAGGTCTTGACTCTCTCCCCCTCCACCCCCCTCCCCCCCCCCAAAAAAAAAAAATCTGTGAAATTTTCTCTGTATAGTTTTTTTTTTTTTAAGTACAGTAGAAGATCTTTATAACGCGATTCTATATAACGCAATTCTCCATATAACGCACAACTTCTCAGATGTAAACAATGAATTTTGCAGGTAAGAAGCATTTGAAATCCCACATCGTAAAAATTGCTACTCTCTAGAAAACTACATTTGATACATTAATTCAACTTTATCTCCTTAATTCAAAACTTTTTAATGAAAAAAAATTGCTATTATTACAATAAATATTATATTTTTGGAAATGAGTAATATAATGAATGATTGGGTCCAGGTATAGTTGGACCATGTTTATAAAATAAACAATATAAAATGATTATATAATGCAAAAATTTATAATTTGGATAATTCCTGGTGACAAGAAGTGCAGTATAAAGATACTCTAATGTATTTTGGTATGTTTCAGATTTATATGGTTGTGTTTATAAGGTAAATTTAATGATGTGTGAAATGTGATCCATATAATGCAAAATTCTATATAACGCACAACCTTGCATTTTTAGGTTTGCGTTATAAAGATCTTCTACTGTAAATACATATTAAGGGTGCTTTCAGCTTTTCCCCCTGCTTAACAACATAAACTGACACATTCACAAAATCATTTTTATACAGAAATGCAATAAATTCACAAATATTATTCTTAAACAAATATTATTCTTATCTTTTTTTAAAGCTTCAAAGAATTTAACAGTGTTTTTCATTTTCCTATAAACAAATGTAATACCTTGAAATGTAACCAATCCAATTGCTCCTTTGCGATGATCTTTCTGTGACTGTCAAATCCCCCAAAATAAGTTTAAGATGTATATTTAATTTTTACTGATGCATTCTTTACCTTTTTTTTGAAGATAGTGAAATTCTGTTTAATTTATTGTTATTTGACTAGAATCTGCAAAGTTATTGTTGAGAGAATTAATGAAAAGAAGTGACCCCTCCCTCTCTCCCACCTCTTCTAAATAAAGGGCTAAAACTGTCCTTGTTGCATTCAAACTTTTTTTTAAAAATGTATGCTTGTAAATACATTCTAATGCTTTATAATTAGTATAATTAGGTTAGTTAATAAAATTGTCTATTTTATGTATGTGAATTGATTCTGGGATGAAAAATCGTACTCTAATATTTTATTGTGCGAACTAAACTATTTTTTCAGCTATTCTGTTAAAATTTAGCTTGTAGAGTTTGTGCAACATTTATATAAATATTTTTTAAAAAGACACATTATAGCATGATGAAAAGTTAATTCTGTGTGTATTTTTACATATAAAAATGTCAATATTTTAATGTAAGTTGTTCCCTAAATTTTACTAGGCATGGTATGCATATAAAATAGGCAATATGTGATTACCCTCTTAATAGTAATTTGAAACAAACATTTCACATGGATTCCTAAAATATTCTAAATTAGTTGGAGGCTAAACCTTAAATTGATAAGATGAATCAAAATTTCACAATATGACAACTATTTGAATTTGATGCCAATGTTTGCCTTTAATTTTTTCCCTTTTGAAATTGTTTAAAAATTTGAAATTATTAACATTTTTAATTTTTTAAAGGTTTGCCCCCTAATTAAAATAAAAAAGTCTAGTTTAGTTTGTAAAAAACAAAACATCAATTGCTTAAATGGTTTAAGTGTGAGACCTTACACTGAATAATAAAAGAAAAACTTATTTCAAGGAAAACACATTTAAAGTTTTTGATCAGCTCTATTGTAAGCTGTGACACTTGTTCATTAAACTGGTTGTTGCAACTTAAATATTGGAGTAGTGGATTTGAAGGCCTAATCTAGACACTTCTAAAAATTAAAAAAAATTGAAAATTTTCTCTCTCGTAGAGAACTCTCCCATAACATTTAAAGGGTAATTCTATAATTCACTTCTGAAAGCATGAATTTTCAACTGCACTTGTAACAGAGAATATTGCATTCAATTTAAGTGTTCATTTTTGCTCTCTGAAAATTGAAATGTGTTTTCTGATTACTTTCCACTTGAGTTAATTGGAAGACATAGTCATAATCCTATTTATGTTTGGAGTTTTTCTGTTAAGTTTGGTAGTATTAAAATTCTATATTAAAATTTTTTATTTGGTTTTATTTTTCTACTTTTATTTATTTATTGTACAGGAATTAAAAAACTTTTCTGCTTAACTTTCCCCATTTTTTTTTTTTTAATTAATGAAAGCAAATTACTACAATTACAAAATTAAAATTCTGATTTTTAACTCTGGATAGCCTGTATATTAATCGTAAATTAAATCTTTAAAGAAAAATATTTTATAGACACATAAAACTTATCAAAAAATGTCTTTTCCCATATTATTTAGTAAATAATAACTCAAAAACACCAGTCTGGTATTCAGTAACTTACTGTCATTGACTTTATAAAAAAGTGGTTATCTTAGTTATTTTCAGTTGTTGTTGGTAGTTTCAGCACCCTTTTGTTGAACTATCATATTATGTCTCGATTTCCAAGATAAAAGAGCTTTTCTTAAAAATTAATCAGAAGTTAATTTTGTTCCACTCCTCAACCACAATCTTCTACAGTCCATCCAATGTTTTGGAATGCCGCTTATAAAGACCTTGTTTTAAAAGTCCAAATTCACAGTAATCCATAGGAGACACGTTGGAGGACTTGTGTGGGATGTATTTAAGTGGAATAGCCTTGATTCTAGTTTCATTTCTCATTTTTTCTAAAAGTATAGCAGTAGATTTAGAGTTATGTTTGGTAGCCTTAGCCTGACGGAACTTTGCAGGATGAAGATTTTTTGGGCAAAGTGTTGGAGTGTCTTCTTTGAAAACAGCTGCTAAAACATATTTCAAATACTAATCTAAGTTAATTTTCACATTTTTTTCTACTTCTCTTATTTAAGTTTTTTGTTACAAGAAGATTCAACAATTACCATAAAACAATTAGCAAAACATTCCTTGGTTTCTCTGAATCAACAACCTGCTGCACATGTTTCACTACGAATAAGAATATTTTAACTACTACAAAATTTTTCGAACAACTGCACGCTTACTATGAGTCACGTGGTCTTGCGAGAGCTTATCGCAGTTAGATTTGTTGTGATTGTACATGCATCCAGTTGAAATTCATCTTAAGATAGCTTTCGCAAGGCACTGCAATGCGGTTTATGCTTTGTTTGTATCATAAGTCAGTAAATGGATCTTCAGCGCGGCACCACAAGCTCAGCTTTACTGGCACTCTTGTTTAACGTTCCATGTTGTCTGACAAGTAGAAAGTTCCAACAAAAGTGTCTGTCATTTTCAAAATATTTTTTTCTAAGCATAAATATTATTGTGTCTCAATCTCGGCGTGCCTCAAATACTTTTTTATGGTAGTTGATTGTGTTGACATTTCACACGTGTCTGGCACAGTTTTTGGGCCGACTAAAGTGTCTGGCTTTTATACTTTTTATTTCATCAAATACTAAATTTGAAGGTATTGAAATTTCCATATGCTTCAAGAATTATTTTTTTACAACGAAAATTTTGGAAATTTAAAAATTAATGGGTCGGCTAAGTGCCACAATCCTTCAGCCAAACATTCGATTTTGTATTCAGGCATTGCAAAAGAAGTGTTACACAAATTTTCATGGTGCCTCAAACACCTGCCCTAAAATGTTTAACAGCTCTCGGACTAAGATGGTACAAAAGATGCACTAGTTATATGTTAAATAAAACATTGATAATACAAAAATTCACTAACGAATTTGTCTGTACAGCTGTGATAAGAAAGCATTTGTCACCATACTTTTTTTTTTTATAGATTTACTACTTTGCTATAGGAGGTATCGTTTTGAGAATACAGCACATTGTTGATAATGAAAGTAGATTTGCAAAACATTTATTTTAAGCCTATTAAACAATTTATATGAAAACATATTAGGCATTAAAATTTATTTTGAATGTTACAGCACCATCTTTTCACTAATCTTCAGATAGAAAATTTTTATTTAACAAATGAAAATTTGAGTTAATGTTGTTAGTTTAAATGTTGTCAGCTTCAGTTTAGTAGAATTCACCTTAGAGCTTTTCTGAGGTAGGTAATATACTTTATACTAACCTAGTACTTAAAATTTCTTGCATTTATAATTCGTTTTTAGCATTAAGGGGCAACAGGAAGAACATTTTAAAATAAATTAATAAAAAATGGCCCAATTTCCCAGTCATCCTCCCAATCACTTTACTCTAAGATATTTAGATAAATATATATATATATATATTTTTTTTTTTAAGTAGATATAAACAAAATGTATTTTTTATACTTATGTTTGTTTTTTCTCTCTTGCAGCTTTTCACTAGTGAAAGAGTTTTTGAAATGGAAGGTGTCTATGGATACATTAAGCAATTGGAATTTCCCCTAGGTTTTGTGACTTTGGATAAAGATTTAATTTCTTTAGAAATAAACGACTTTTATAAATCTTTTTTTCTGGTAAGAATAAACTAAAGAAAAAAATATTTCAGTAGATTTCTCTAAATTTATGATCTTGATTTTTTAACACTTTCCAACATAATCAAAAAGTGTTTATGACTTTGGTTTGTTTGCCATCTGACTTTGCAAATATATTCAGATTGCCTTGTTATTGAAGTTTACTATAAAATGCTCCCTATTGAAGATTAAATAGATAGCTGTTATAGTTTGTTTGCAGAATTCGAAAAGAATTTCATTACATTATGGAACATGGAAAAAAATTATTTGCAGTACATTTTAAAGATGTTATGCTGCTTAAAACATATAATATATATTAAATGTTCAAAATGAGGCGAATTACAACATGTTTTCTATAGGATCTATTTACATAAAATGCTAGTGACAATACCAGGTCACACTCATTGTTGGGAAAAAAAAAAAAACATACTGCGGCCATGTTAGGCGTAAGCATTCTCATGCCGTAAATATCACAATTGTTCGACTTATAATAATATACATTGTATCACATCTATCCTTCTTCATTTCCTCTAAAACCTTCAAAAACTATACAATTATAATGTTTTAAGTTCTAAATTAAAAATAACCAGCTACCAACAATAGATTACCTATATAAACAAACGAACACCATTGCCATTCAGAAACACAAATTCCAAATCTAGAAACAAATGAACGACTCTTTGAGCGATTCATTAATTCCATCTAACATCTGACTCTGCTTTTAAAATATTTGTAAAGGCATATTAAACACTTTAAATATTTTGAAATGTGCGTTTCTTTTACACACCGACTCATGTTTTTGTGAAAAACAGAGTTAATTGTTAATATACTTAATGTAAACTAGACAGCGGTTCCATGTGTCAACTGCGCTTTATTTCAGCATTGTTTTGGTGCCATCTATCGACATTCAATTTTAATACAAATGAAGGAACTTTTGACTGAAATTATAGTTTTTTATTAAACAAATGCAAGATGTGATGATGTAATTCAAGATCATTTTTTAAATGTTTCCGTTATATAATTTAAAAATTTCGTTCAATGAAATAAAACAAATATTTTTGTTATGATTTCTTTGATAGAATTTAAATTTAGTTTTATTATTTTTTTTAGAGGCAAAAATGATTATTTATCGTTATGATTAAAATCTGTCAAAACGCAGAAGACTGTCACCTCTTACCAACATCGTTCTGGAGAATCGAAACATACAGAAGATCCTGTTGCATGGATCTTCTCTCCCTCCCAAAAACATATTTTTTTTTCCAAATGAAATTTTTTCTGCAAGAAATCTTTCCCATTCTGCTGTTAATTTCTATTTATAATGCAAGCCAATTTCAAATGGATTTAAGCTACACTCTTAAAAATTGATAAAATAAAATTTTAATTTTATGAAAGAAATAATGGTAATTGATAACTTTTGATTTTATTTTTGTCAGCCTGTGAAAACATGGCTGAGCGCAGTGGTTGATGTGGAGGACTTTATCAAAAACAACAGTTCCATAAAAGAACAGTTTATTATACGGTGAAAATGAGATGGAGGTTACACAACAGCTTTACTTTGCCGTTAACTAGACCAGAAATTTAAAATAATATTTAAAATGCAGCTACATTATGAAGATATGATATACGTGCAAAATTACAAGAAGCTAATGATCCACAACAGTCCAGACATTTATACAACAACCTAGCAGTTGTTTTGCATAATCTTGTTGCCAATCTGTTAGTACAAACTCGTATCCAAAACACCATTGGCTACAAAGTATGATGTTGCAAAGCAACTAGTCATGGCAAAAGACGTGATTCTGAAATCACTTTTTACTGGCAGTTACTCAGTAACATACTTGCCTCTGAAGTCAGTGAATGAAATGAAGTGCCGGTCGTTTTGGATATGTAAACAAGTTACTCAAGAGAGGAGGAAAAATAAAATGTGCATCAATATTAAAATGTAAATACCTTTTAAACTATTATAGTTTTACCAAATCTTTCTGAATGCTTAATTAAACTTTAAATGTATAGATGCGTAACAATCACTTCCAAATGAAGTTATATAACTGAAGCTTTTAAAAATTTATCTTGAATTAAATCAATGCATCTTGCATATTTTCTATAAAAAAAACCCTACAATTTTAACAAAAAGTTCCTTCGCTTATATTAACTACCGATAGATGTCGCCAAATCCATATTTAGCAACAAATATAAAGCTTCATTAATCGATGAATAAAACCACTGCCTTAATACTAGGGTGTCAACGATTTTAATCAGTTGATTTAAATCAGCAATTAAAATCATGATTTTAATCAACCGATTTTTAAAAAAAAATCATTGATTTAAATCAAAAATTTTCTAAATGTTTAAAATGTCAAAAAATATATTAAAATCTAACATAAACATAATTTGAAAATTTCTACAGGTATTTTGACTTATGAATAAACAAAAAAAGAGCTTTAAATAATTGTTTCTAAGCTTAATTTATGAGTATTGTAAAAAATTAAAAACAGTTGAGTTTATAAAAAGCATTGTTTTTAAGTTTTTTTCCAAATTAAAACAGTTTAATTTAAAAATGATATTTAAATCTAATATAATTTGCAATGTCATAAATTCCTTTAGGTAATCAATTTATGCATTATTTTATATAAAATTACACATAGCCAGTGTAATACTTTTCTACAAGTAAAAGAATAAATAGTAATTAATAGCAATCTCAAGTTAAAGAAGAATGGAAGAATGACATCTTTTTAAAGCTAAATTGTAAATGAATGCATATGAGAAAAAGAAATAATTGGTATAAAAATGCTAAGCTCAGCAGGAACTTCTTCGGTATAGGTTGAATAAATGTTTTTAACTTTGTAACTCACATAATACTAAATAAAAAATGATTAGGGATTAAAAAGGCAGCAAAATTTTTCTTTAAAAGAAAAAAAAAATTGAACCATTGAAAGCTAATAATCCACACTAAACTGAGAGGTAATAATGCTGTTATTTAAATATTTTGAGGATTTCAGATATAAGTAAGTGGTTAACTTAGATTTAGCCTATATGAATGGGTTTAACTTATTTTCATAATTCTTTTGGTTATCATACACATACATGTGTGTAAGTTTAGATTTTGGTGGTTTACAGTAATTTTCCTAAATACAGATGCGAAACGAGCTGCAAATAATATTTGTTAGTTTTGTTATTTGTGTTACTAACTAATGAATTACTTATTTGCAGGGGTGCAGAATATGTCCGATCCGGCGATCTAGGATCGGGGGAAATTTTGTAGAAACATATACAATTGATTTCGATTTTAGCAACAAATTCCACAATTCCCTGAGATAGAAAAATTTCACTACAAATAAAAAGATCCGTATGGTGACCTTCACAAAATCGATCTTGGAATAATATGTACAGTATGCCAGGGGTGATTCTGTTCTGAATAATTAAGGCATTCGGTTCCGAAAAAAAAAAAAAAAAAAAAAAATCTTTCATTAATCTGAATATTCGGACATAAAAATACCGCGAATTTTGTCCAAGAATTACGAAAAAAAGGCGATTTTTGTCACTAAATCGCAAAATAACCGCAATTTCGTCAAAAGATCGCGAAATGAACGCATATTTCGTCAAAAGATCGTGAAGTGAACGCATATTTCGTCAAAAGATCGCGAAATAAACGCATATTTCGTCAAAAGATCGCGAAATAAACGCATATTTCGTCAAAATATCGTGAAAGAACCGCATATTTTGACAAATAATCGCAAAAGAACCGCAAATTTTGACAAAAAAAAACACAAAAGAACCGCAAATTTCGACAAAAGATCGCGAAACAACCGCGAATTTCGTCTAAAGGGGCGAAATAAGAATGATTTCCATCAAAGGAACGCGAAAAAAAAAACTCAAAAATTTCCTCAAATGATCCCAAAACAACCGCAAATTTCATCAAAAGATCGCGAAACAACCGCGTATTTCATCAAAAGGGGCGAAATAACCGCGTATTTCCTCAAAAGCATGGTTCATACACTCGAGAACAAATAAAATTCAAGCACTATTCCAGCACTATTCAAGGACTGTTTAGATACATGCATAAAAATGGCGTAGAATAACACGTAAGTAAAATAGCCACCTCATTGATTATCTATTTCAAAGAAATCTTATCAAATCTTTTCATTTTTATAACAGGCATTTTCAAGACATTATTAGAGAATTTTAAAGGAATAATCTGCTTTAACTTATTAAGGTACTATGGGAAGAAATTTCATAATAAAAAGTTAAGACAACAGAGCTTGATTTTCTTTTCTTTAAGCGAAAAAAATATTTAAAAAATAAATAAATAAAAGGTATGGTATCACAACAGGAGCAGAAAACAGGAATAAACCAGTTAAATTTTAGGAATTCTGAACACTCATCAGGAGTCATACATTAGCATTTCTGAAGTTGTGAACAATATACTTTTTAATAAGTATTCTCTGAATTCTTAAACCTTACAGCATTTGCGCTTATCCATACAAAAATAATTGAAATAAAGGTTAGATAATTTACTTTTACTTTTTAAATACAAAAGAATTTTTTTTAAAATGGATTTATAAAAAGGAAATAAATTTTTTTTATCAGTTACACGGTGAAAAATTTGGAATTAATATAATTCGGTGAAGTTTTAACTGACTGACAACATTCGCGATTTTTATAAATGACCGATTGACTATGTTAGGAAGGGGCAAGGTTTTTTTTTTCGGAGGGGGGGGGGGGCAAACATCAAACTGACGAATTTTGCGATTTTTTCAACAAATTGACGAAATTTGCATTTTTTATCGATGACCAATGGACAAATTTTGTGGTATTTTCCCCCGGCGGATTGTTAAAATTTACAATTTTTGTTCAATGACAGACTGAAGAAATTCGTGATTTTTTTTCAACGTATAGTTGACGAAATTTTCAAAAGGTGATTCTCAGTTTAAAAAATTCTAAAATTCATAGCAAATTTTCTGAAGGACTACAACAGATAGCAGAAGGGGTAAATCCCCTCCCGGCACTGGCTATGCGTTTTTGACAAATTTAGTCTTTTTTTCGTAACCCTTCGAGGAAATTTTCCTTTTTTCTGCGATCCTTTGAAGAAATTAGAGTTTTTTCTGCGATCTTTTAATGCAATTCGCGCTTTTTCTGCGATCCTTTGACGAATTTTGTGTTTTTTTTTTTTTGCGATCCTTTGAAAAAATTTGTGTTATTTCTGCAATCCTATGGGTGATTCTGAGTAAAAAAAAAATTCTGAAATTTACCTCAAATTTTCTGAAAAGTTACAGGGGTGAGAGGGGGAAATCCACTATGCATTTTTTCTGCAGCTCTTTGACGAAATTCGCGTTTTTTCGACGAAATGTGCCTTTTTTCGCGATCTTTTGACGAAATTTGTCGTCTTCTCGCGATCTTTTGACGAAATTTGCCGTTTTCTCGCGATCTTTTGACGAAATATGCCTTTTTTCGCGATCTTTTGACGAAATTTTCAGGTTTTTTCGCGATCTTTTAACGAAATTTTCGGGGTTTTTCGCGATCTTCTGACGAAATCTTCAGGATTTTTTTTTGCGATCTTTCCACGAAATTTACAGTCTTTCCCTCGTTTCTTAGACGAAATTTGCGCTTTTTTCCGTGATCCTTTGACGAAATTTGCGTTTTTTCCGCGATCCTTTGGCGAAATATGCGTTTTTTCTGAAAACGATTGGCAAAAAAAATTTTTTGGGGCTACCGTTTGTCAAAATTCGCGATTTTTATGGTCAAATTTTCAGATTGGTGACCGATTTTTTTAAATTTTCGGAAATGAATGCCTTAAATTTTCGAAAAATTCGGAACAGAATCACCCCTACGCGATCCTTTGAAGAAATTTGCAATTTTTTGCAATCTTTTGCCGAAATTTGTGCTTTTTCCACCATCCTTTGATGAAAACACGCGTATTTTCGCGATCTTTTAATGCAATTCACGTGTTTTCCGAGATCCTCTGACGAAATTCGCGCTTTATTCGAGATTTCTTGTCGAATTTCGGGTTATTTCTCTGGTCTTCGACGAAATACACGGTTTTTTCCACGACCTTTCGTCGAAATTCGCGTTTTTTCCGCGATCTTTAGACGAAATTCGCATTTTTAAAGCGAGCCTTTGGCGAAATTACAGATTTTTTTAACGAGAACGATTGTTGAAATTGATATTTTTCGGCAACAATTTGTCGAAGTTCGCGATATTTTCCAGCACTTTTCATTCCTTGAAAATGAATACTTTTTTTTCCAGCACTTTTCATTCCTTGAAAATGAATACTTTTTTTTCCAGCACTTTTTCTATTTTTTCCAGAGCGTACGAACCATGAAAAGGAAGGCGAAATAAACACACATTTCGTCAAAAGGAAGGCAAAATAACTGTAAAAGTCAAAAGATCGCGAAAAAACGCAAATTACGTCAAAATATCGCGAAAAAACGCGAATTTTGTCAAAGAGCCTCGAAAAAAACCATAGTGCTGGGAGTGGATTACACCGCCCTTCCCCTACTCTGCTGTAACCTTTCAGAAAATTTGATGTGAATTTCAGATTTTTTTTTTTTTTTTTCCACTCAGAATCAGCCCTGCTATATATACTCGCGCATAAGTTGAGAAATATTGGAAAAATAAATTTTCTGTACCTGCGATAATACAGCATTTACTTATCAGATATTGTAAAATTTTGGGGAAATTTTCATGTGGATTGGGAGAAATGTTGGGAGTCGAAACATTTTCTGCACCCCTGCTTATTTGCAGTTTTTATTAATCCTGTAATTACTTATACTATTTCTTCTAGGACTTTTTTAAATGGTGCTGCACCATGTCCCTTTTGAAATTGGCAAAATGCACAGTGCCTTAAAAAATAGTTGAAATTCACCTGTTGTTGTAGCTGGAGATTTCTTGTAAAAAACTTCCCCATTCAACAGTATTTCTAAATTCATGTGGCCAAGATCTTGCAAAAACATAGAACTTTATTTCTTTAGAAAATACAGGATATTATTAAAATGTGTTATTTAATTGTATTTTTCAATTTGTTATTCATAAAATTATTAAAAATTTTTATTCATCATATTTAAATTATTCCTTTTTTCCCCCCCTTATATCATTACTAAACACATTACTAATATATTTCCTCATGAAATAGTACCCTTTTTTGGAACTAGCATCCTGTCCCCTTTCCTTTCTAAAATGAATACTACATTATTATCATTTTAATAATTAAGTCTTAAAAATGTATAATATGTTCTTAATTAGAGAGTTAATTGTTTAATAATTATTATTTTGAAGTAGTGTTAACAATTTAATATAAAATGCAGTTAATAATTTTAAATGTTAAATATCTCTAGTATTTATAAAGTTTTAGATAATTATTACAATATTAATGTATATAACATTATTGTATGATACTACCTAATGAAACTACTAATTTGCAGTTTTTATAATTTCTGTAATTACTTACTAATAATTATAATTTTATTAATTGAAGTGTAAAAACATAGATTATGTTAGCAATTAGTGGTTTAATTGTTTTGGAAACTTAAAACTCTTGGTAGCTATTCTGTATTTGAACGCTGGGAAAAAAATCATAAAACTCCGATTTAAATTAAAAAAATCCGATTTTTTTGATTTTTTAAAAAAAATCATGATTTTTTTTACACCCTACTTAATACACTCATAATAGAAAGCAGTTTGTTGAGTCATTTGTTATTGAGATTCATTCATTTTTATAAAAATTTATAATATTATTAATAATATTATTAATTATTTATTAATAATCATTTTTATAAATATTTAAAAATAAAAAAAACTTGAATGCATTGAATATTTAATTTTAATGTTTTGTAAAATCTTCAGATATTGTGTTTCACTGTGCTATTTATTATTATTATTGTTGCAATAAATACTGCTGTTTGTTTTGTTCAGTTGTTGAACTATTTCAGAAATTGAATATTGAGAAAATAAATCCTCATCATTTGTATTTGTAGAAATCATTTGTGTTTTTAAAAATGTTTCTTTCCTACAATACAAAAGCTTCAATAACAAAATCTTCATTCTGTTTGTTTGTATGAAGTCTTATGAAAATGAAAAGCATATCAATATTCTATCATACATGATGGGGGTTATATACTAGTAACGTTCATAGTTTGTTTACAAGTACACAGAAAATAATTCTATTAAATTATGATCTATAACTAAAAGTTGTTTGCAGAGTATTTCAGTGATGTTACACTTCTACAAACATAATCACATTGATATCACTGAGGTGCGCTACAACATGTTATCTTTAGATTATGGAGCATGTATCATTTATATTTCATTTACTGAAACATGGAGAAGGATTTGCTTACAAGACTGACTATGAATTGATAATTGCTGGAAACAAATTTTCAGCTATGCTATACATATTTAATCTTAAATAATTTTTAGTATATTATGTGATATGTACAAATTCTTTATATCATCTTTATATCATCTGCACAAGAAAATGTGCATACAATGCCAACTATGAAAGCAATTTCTGAAAATGGATTTTTACTGTGTATATGTTTTTTGTTTTTTAAATTGTTTATTTAGGTATTTTATTTCATGGTATTGTAATTTCTGGCCTATAATCCGCATATGAAATTTTTCATCTCACCAGGAAAAAGTTAGCAGAAAATCCACACCGTCCTATAATCCACACTATTGGTGAATCGAATATTGGATTCATCAATATTAATTTCACTGTTTCCCATCTTTTCTGCATTTTTTACAACTTTTAGTTTGAATTCCGCAGTATGCCTCATATGTTTTTTGCAAGGCATGTATGTCTTCAAAGATGCACTGATGCTATCACTAAAGAAATGGCGATGGCACGATGGCGGTAAAAAATGCTTACTGTTCAAAAATCGTCGTCTTAAAAATTCGTCAAAAATTTCTTGTGTAAGCTTGCTTGCTACAGAGCATGCCCGTAATGAGTACCAAGTGCACATAAGCAAGCAGTTAGATTAAGTGGTTGTGTTGTGCTGCCATCTGTTGGAAAAGTAGCAAACCAAACTAAGAACATGTTTAAAATATTCGTTTTTTTAAAGTGAAAAAAAAATATATATATATCAGATAATCCGCAGTGACCGATTATCCGCATTGCAAAAAATTTCACTTTTTTTGGCAGATTATCCACAGATTATAAGCCAGAAGTTACAGTACATAAAATTAAATTTCATAAGAATAACAATATACTAATAGTGTTAGAAAGTGTTCCATAATCTTATGCCTTATTCATGATTTCTCATTCTTGTTTATAAAATTTTCAGCTTATTTTATACTGTATTTTTACAATTGTCTTAAGTCTTGTTGATTGTTATTCTAAAATTTCAGAAAGGAGACTTAAATTATATACATGCAGCAGCCAAATCTTTGGTTCAGCTTTGTAATATATGTGGTCCTATCCCAAAAATATTTGGCCAAGGAAGGTGTGCTAAGGTATGTAATGCCTAATATTTTACCTTTGTTTACTAAATGCTTAAAGATTTTTAAGCAACAATGTTTAAAAAAATTTTAATTTCATTCTAAAAAATTATTATTTTGTAAATATTAAGTGTTTGTTTTATTAATTTGTCTTTTCCGTAAAAGAAAACATGATGCACTTTATTTAAATAACATCTGCATCGAAATTTAATATATATTAGGCTATACATTATGAATATTCTTTCTCTTTTCTTTTTCTTTTTTTTTTTAAGTTAGTGTAAATTTTCCATGTTTTCGTCTCAGTCCTTCAGTATTCTGAGATGAATTTTAATTAATGGTAGGAAAGAAACATTTGATTATTTATTTTTAAAAACCCCACTTTGATGCATGATTTTCCAAAGTGGTTGGTACCCCCCCCCTCCCCCCCATTCGTCAATTTGACATTAAAATAAATCTTATTTGGTTCCGGGGGTGAATTGAAAAAGATTGCATAAGCAGAGTTTCCCCTAGACAGTTTCAAGAGGGCACTTCACCCTGCTTGCCCTTAGGTTTACAAAATAGCACCCTTCTTGCCCCCAATTGAAAAATAAAGTGCCTTTATTCCTTTTTGTATTAAAAAATTTACTTGCATAGTAAAAAGTGACTCATTGCTGTCTTTAAAAGAGTTCCCTGACTATTAAATATTAAAAGTAGTTTTGAAAATCTAAAGAATGCTTAGTGCCCTTAAGAATAAAAAAAAAAATTGTGCCCTTTGGAATCAAAAAGTGCCCTTTTCCCACAAGCAGCACCCTGCCTTTTTTTAAACCTGGTGAAAACTCTGGCATAAGTTTAAATTTGTTTTTGGCTGTGTTAAATCCATGCTTACAAAATAAAGAACTAAGTTAGATATCAAATTTTGTGGTTATGTAAAGCATTTTGAAACAGCATTCCTAATCTTGCCAAAAGTACCAACCACATCCATCATATTCCCAATGTCAATCAATTTTAGGAACTTAATAAGAGTATCATTGCAATGAATTTGATTAAATATAAATGTATTAAACCCTTGAGGGGCAAGCAAAAATGTCTCTAAATATTGAATTCTCACCGGAATAATCGAAAAATTTTATTTTTAAATATGGAAAAGCAATTTTTCAATGGTTTTTCTCCAAAGTTAAAAATATAAAATTTAGTAAAAATTTTCTGGTGAGAATCTTGTTTAAATTAGGTGGGATGTATTTTATCCCACCGCCCCTCAAGGGGTTAAACATAAATGTATATGTAATATAAATAATAAACAATAAAAATTCCAAAAGGCATCTTTTTTTTATTGTTTTGTTACAACCAGGCAATAGTAAAATAGTGCAGATTTAGTCATTTTTAAAAGGGACAGTCAAAAAAAGGTTTGTCATCTTTGCTTTAGTGTAATTAAATTTCTTACTTTTTTTAAAAAATTATTATTCTTACTTTTATTTAAAAATTTAGGATTTTAATTTAAATGAAGAAAATCTCCAGACTGTTTGAAAATCAATTGAAAATAACTTACTTCAAATCCCAGATAAATTACCCAAAAATATTAAAATTCGTATGTGAGTGCAATAATGTATTATTATTTTGCTGGTACACTGTTTTAAAAAAACTTAACCTTAGAAAGAAATGTTTATTAGTATAAATTCATTTCAAAACTCTGGAATAGGGATTTTCATCACATAGCCCATGGCTGTTAGCAGCCTAGATGTGGTCTGAGGAGATTATTTTAGTCACCCACCATCACATTTTGAATATAAAAAAACAAACATTTTCTGCAACATCTAAAAAGACTTTCAACGTGCCCTATTAAAGCAGATACTTCCTTTGAATTAAAAAAAAAAATGACAAACAAAGTGAGGAGAAAAGTATTTTGTACATATAAGTTTCCTTAACATCAACACAAATGCTGGCAAAATGAATTTGCTCTTTTTTTTTTGTGCTATAAAAAGCTAAAATGCTTTATGATGTATCAATATGGTACCGTGGTAAACATAGTGTTGTTAGCATCCAAGGATGTAGTTGAGGGTATATACCATATACCTTTTGGATAACTCTGTATACTATAGCTTATACTCTTTGGTGTATACTTTCTGCCTATGGCATATACCCTATGGTCTTTTTACTACTACACCACTGTTAGCATCTTTTACTCTTGAGTGTTATCCAATGACTTATTATCATTATTTTTATGCACTACTTTTACTATTACAGTCAAGTATTGATAGTCTGCACACCCATTATCCTCAATTCTCTATAATCTGTATTGCTTAGCAAAAGTAAATATCACGAATTTTGCCAATCTGCTGCTGAAAAATATTGCAAACTTTGGGAAATTATCGCGGTAAAAAATCGTGAATTTAGTCAACTGATCACGGAAAACGCAAAATTCGATAAATGTTGGTAGAAAAAATCGCTAATTTCGTGAAATGATCGCAAAAAAAAATCGCGAATTTCGTCAATTGAGTGTGGAAAAGGCACAAATTTCTATAAACAATCATGGAAAATATCGCTATTTTCGTCAAACGATCGTAAAAAGATCGCAAAAACGCATAGTGAATTTTGTCAATGTGCTGTTGAAAAATATCACGAACTTCGACAAATGGTCATGGAAAAAAATTGCGAATTTCGACAATCAATCGTGGAAAAAAAAGGCGTGAATTTCGGCAATTGGTTGCAAAAGAAAAATTTAAGTTTGATAATGAATATATCAAATTATCAATGTATTATTCTTTAAATACATAATTTCCTTAATAAAAGAACTCAAAATATTGCATTTTATGAGATAGCATATTTAAATATTAGATTTAATATTCATCTTATGCTATACTAAAAAAATGACGCATAATCACCCAATATTCTATAATCTGCACAACCTTTGGTCGCAACCTGTGCGGATTAAAGAACTTTGCCTGTACTACTATTCCTAAATGAGGTAATTGAATTTGAAAGAGAAAATTAAATGTGATATGCAAATACAAATTTATAAATTTATAAATTTTCTTTATGAATTCCATGAGACCTGAAAATTCCAGCCCTGCTATATAACCAACATTTGTTCTTGTAATCTAGGTGTATACATATTTCTTGCCTATGCTATTTAATTAAATTATGGGCGAGAACTTTAAAGCTGTAGCTATTGAGCATGAAAGGTTGAAGAATGCTGTTCCAAAATAAATTATGATTTTTTTTATACTTAGCTATTTTAGATAGGGTTGAAGTTTTTAAAACATGTATTATTAAAATCTATGCAAACTTTTAGATGGTTGTTGACCTAATGACCCAGATGATGCAAGGAATGGAATTTCCAAATGCCTCTACAGATCGAATTTCACATTTGATCCTTTTAGATCGAGGTACCATTTCTCTTTTCTTTTTAAATGGTTGCCCTTTTAAAGTGCTTATAATATAGTTTTCCCACAAGAAAAGTAACACAACTCAAAAATACTACATTTCACTGGACAGCCAAAAGAAGATTGTTATTTTTTACTGTAATGTAAAACTATTCCATTTAACTCTGCATTCAGCTCTAAAAGCATGCATAAAAGCATAAAAACACTTAAGAATGTACACTTAAGATGTAGAAGAGATAGGGAAGGTTGGGTAAATGTATCCCCCTCTTTTCTGTTGCAGCAAAGGGACACAACATAATGTAGTGGTTTTCAAGATAACTACACTTACGACACTGTAGTAAGACACATCTAAGTCAGATCTATTGTTGGAATAATATGCAAAATGAATTTTTGGGAGTTGGGTCACTTTTCTTGTGACGAGCAACATGTGTTTTTTTATGAAAATGTACTGATTTTTAGAAACATATTTTTTTATTTTTGCTGGAGTTAATATTTTTCATATTTTATTAAATTTTAAAAATCATGAGATTTTCATGCTGTGGCAAAAAGGTACTGTCAAATTCAGTTACAACAAAAAAAGAATATACAGTGGAACCCCGATTTAACGACGTTCAAGGGACTGCTCAAAAACGTCGTTAAAAGCGGGAAAACGTTAAATCGGGGTTCTAAGAAAAACACTATATATATTATTTAAAACAAGGCCGGAACGATAAAATTAAGTTTAAATTAATTAAACAAAACATAAAATAGAAAATAAGGCATTTGTATGTAACTGACACATTTTGTTATCTTAGTTAGAAATCAAACCTTAATATTTTACCGTACAAAAATTCGAGATTTTGGTTTGAATGTATGTTTTAGATTGAAAAACGCATAAGGATGTCTCAAGCATTAAAACTGCATCCAATTATTTTTCTTGAGCTTCATATTTATGAAAAAAGTCTCAGTTTTTGCAAAATAGCTTGGGCTTTTTTGAAAGCTGGCTTTGATTCAATAACTGCTCAGTATTTTTCATCATAGCTTTCATCCGAAGAGGGTTCCATCAATTCGGCAATCGAGAATGCTTTTGTTTCGCAAGTCAGTAGAAACAAATAGTTTGGTGTCACATTCTGCATATTCAAAGAAATCCCTATCAAGTCAACTTGAATCACCCTCAGTGGAATCGTTATTCCGTATGTGATTAAAAGCAGACGGTTTCGATGGGACCGGTGTCGGAAATCCAACTTTCTTGAAGCTGTGGAAGACGCAGTCTCTTGTAGCCTTTTTTCATGCCGACGATATCAAATGTAGGGCTTCCAACACATTTATCTTCTTCTTGGATTCATGTTGGTCCTGGAGTTGACACAAGATTCCAACCGAAAGAATACCTTTTGTACAAGTTGTTGTCTGTAAGCCCCTTTGAAGGAATGAATTATCCCTAACTCACAAGGCTGTAACATACTGGTGCAATTTGGTGGAAAAAATTTTAGGCGCACATTTTTCAATGTTACATTCCTGTGAGCTGTATGCTGGGCAACATATAACTATGATATGTTCCCGCACCATGTTGGTTAAAGCAAAGTAAAATTGCGTAATTTGTTATTTCTGTTTGTATAAATATTTTTTATAAAATATAATTATGAGTGTAAAATTATAATGTTTATATATTTAAGTAAAATAAGAGTGTAAGTTCATACAAAAATTATTAAGTTGATTTTAAATATTAAATATATATTTTTAAAAAATTGTTGTATTGTAAAATGAATGTATAATGTTGAATTCAGTTCGGATCTCAGACAACAACAATAGCCAGACGCCATGGTGTCGTTTTATGACAAGCCAATGGAAAGTGGTGTATAATTAGAAGTTGTAAAATAATAAAAACGTTGAAATAAATTTATGGCCTCAATAAAAGTGTTGGGATAAATTTATGACTTTTCAGACCACCCAAACTTTAAGGCAGATAATAATATTAAAGTATATGTAAGGGGCCATTTGCAGACTGTTAGCTAATAGGCCTATCGAAGTATAATAAAAAATCTTCTCACATCCAATAACAGTGGACTAGACAAAAATAGTTCCACCCACTGCAGGAGTGGTGTGCAAGAAGAATAAGGTTTAAAATAGATAGTCTGAAAAAAAATGTAGAGGACGCAGGAGCTCTCCTGAAAGCCCGTGCAATGAGTCCCGTAAGCCCTAGTGATGCCCCGGCGAGATGGACGTTTCGGAGCGAGCCTAATCTAGCCTAATTGAGAATGTCTTCCTGATATACTTATCGGAGTGAGCCTAAGCAAGCCAAATTGAGGATGTCTTCCTGATGTTAAAATAAAGAGGATATTTCTACAGAGGTCCGTAGCTTTGCATCCTGCCATCCCGATGTTGCCGCTCTGATATAAAGCGAATTCCGGATGAGATATGAATATGATCCTAAGCAACGCGGCAACTCTGAATTTGATGAATAAAGGCCACCATCCCGTATATTAAAAAAAAGGTACGACTTTAAACTTTTTACTTTACCACTTAAGATCATATGAAAAATTATAAATATCCTTTTCTGATATTTTATGGTAGAGAGTAATCTGAGATCCGACAAAACCAATAATTAAATAAGATTAAGGTAATTTAAAAATGAAAGAGAATTATTCTTTTAGCAAAAAGAAACAATTATAATAATTAGAGTACATGAAAATATTGTCTTTTTTTTTAAAGATTAAATATACATAAAATAATGAGAAGCAAACAAAAGTATTGCTTTCTATTTTTTGAATTAATATTATGTTTTTTCTGTATATAGTTGTGTTCAATGTAAATAAAATATTTAATCAAGTTTTAAAAAGTTTCTGTAATTATTTAATTGATAATGTTTAAGGTGTGTCAATTTATTTTTACAGCTTAAATTTTAGTTTAATTCATAGGTGGAAGAGTTCGTCTAAATAATTCACAACGCAAACTTTTAATTTTATTCGTAATTATTTAAATTTAATAATTACATTTTGACGCGAATGATAATTTAATTTTATTAATGCTTCGCGTTGCTCTTCTACTAGAATTTAGGTAAATACGATCACTTATATTATTTGAAGTTATCTAAGGTATATAAAATTATATACCAATTTGCTATGAGGTTGCTTGGATGATTTGGACCAATTAACAATTTTGGATATAAATTTAATGGAAAATAAACAGGTGTAATTATCTGTCCAGCACTGTACATTGATCTACAAACAATATTATTTTTTGGTTCTCCGATTGCATTATCTTATCCAGTTCCCGTAAATAATCTTGAAAAATAACTTCCGTCATCTAGAATTTTCTATTAGCTTTGTAACTTGTGGAAAAGTTTTAATGTTTTTAAAATAACAAGGTTTTTTAGCACATCAATAACAAGTGGAGTTAGTTATTTGCTACAATCAGCATTACAGCACGATAAAACAGTTAGGCGTTCTTTTGAGATTTTTCTTCCGTTACGTGATTCTCCTTTTACTGTGTACGTCTTATCTGGAAGGATATTGAAAAATAAGCCTGCCTCATCAGCATTAAAAATATTCTGCGTAGTATAATTTTCTACCAGAGAGGGCAGTGCACCCCTTTTCCAGTCATCAACCGTGGCTTGATTGACGCTTGCGGATTCCCCACGTACTGATCTGTATGCCAAGTTGTGTCTCTTTTTTAATCTGTCGATCCACTCATTTGATGCAGAAAATCCTTATATGTCTAATCTAACAGAAGTTTCCATAGCTTTCTCAATATTGTTCCATTAATTGGAATATTTGCAGATCGTGCTTGCTGGAGCCATTTAATTAAGATTTTTTTCAGTTCATCGTTTGGAGAAGCTTTTAAGCTCTTTATTTTTTTTTGCAGTATCCTAGTGTATCTTATTTTGTTTCAACGTCATCTTGCTGGCTTAATTTTTTTTTTTTGTAAGTGTAGATGTTGTAAGTTCAAGGGATTTCGCCAATTCTACTTTAGTTCCTGAAAAATGCTTAAATCTTTTTATAATGCTGGCCTTATAGGCAACAGAGAATCGCTTCCGTTTTGCAGTCATTTCTCGCTTAATAAAAACGAATAAATATTTTTAATGTTATCCTTCAGTTCAATTTCTATACCTAATTCTAATCAATTTCAGTCCTAATACTCCTGCTCCCTTGGCTCCTCTCTCTGTAGAATATTTCCTATCCCCTTCGTGGACCTCTCTTGCTTCGTCTATCAATCACTGTGATCACATGTCATGTAGTGGATAAGCAAAAAAAAAATATTTGTTCTTTTAGTTTTTACTAGGTGTCTCAAAAACTTGCAACTGGTGACAGATATTAAGGAAATTCTTGCAGGAGTGTTATGTAAGATGTCAGGAGTTTTTATGCTGCGATTCTCAGTTTTAGTTATAAATAGCATCGGTAGATGGCGCTGCAAGCAATAACTGGTAAATCCAGGCTCAATTTTTCGGCCTCTCTCTTCTTCCATGCGAAAAAAAGGAGATTTAAATGTATTAAATGGATCCCAAAGTACCAAAAATCGGGTCTGGACTGAGCCCCAATTGCTCTTAGCGCCACGTATTGTTTGAAATTCGAACAAAAATCAAGAATCATAGTAAAAAAACTCCTGACATCATACATAACCCTCCTGCAAGATTTTTTTTAAATATCTGCCACCATTTGCAAGTTATTGAATTTTAAAATCCATCAGTCATTTTTGGGGCACCCTGTATGTAGAAGTAAATTTGAATGCAGCAAGCAAACTAAACTTTTTTTGGTCTTCCAGAATGGAAGAAATAACTATTATTTAATTTGATTTGATTTCGTTGATTACAGGAAATGCCAATTTTAATGAAAGCAGAAATATAGATTAGAAAAAGAGCGAAATTTGTCGAAAATGGCTAAAAACATGTTCGTAAATGTGCTTATTTTCATTTAAGAAAGCAACGTTAAATGCGGGAAAGACATCAGAATGAGATTTTAAAAGCGGGTTTATTTTTACATTGTTAGTATAGGAAATTGGTGGGACCAATCTGAAACGACGTTAAAAACGAGAAAGCGTTAAATCGGGGTTCCACTGTATTATTAATACTATATTATTTATTTTTTTCATAATAACATGTTTCAGATAGGGAAAATATTAGGAAAAATTATTAAAAACTCTTGATTGTTTACATTTATAGATGCAATGTTCTTAACCTAGTAAAAATTAAGTTACTAATGACAAATTAATAGGGATGGGAATTTCCTTACCAGCCAAAGATTTGTTTTTACCAGCCAGCAATATACTGTTGAAAATTTTTATGGCAAAATATACACAATATTATAAAAACATTTCTTACTACAATTGCATTGCCATATTAACATTTTATAAAATTAAGAAAGATATGCAACAGAGAAAAGTTTAGTATAGGATAAAACTTAGGGCACTGTATCAATAATAATAATAATATATATATATATAAAGGAAATATTTCTAATGAATAAAAATACCTAAAATATTTTGGCATATTTTTATAGCCTGCAGTATTTAAAACACCTAAATGTTACTCCCTGATGATGAGTGGATTTATGTAATTCTCCACCTCTGCAAATTAATATTTATTTTCATATGTTTTCAATTTTGAATTTACAAACAGAAAATAAAAATTGTTTTTCTCCAAACTTTTTTTTAAATAATTGATTCACTCATAGCACATATTATATTTTTCTTCTAATTCAATTCATAAATAAAAAATATCGAGAAAGAAAAATAAATATATTTTATTTCAAAGGAGGATTCAGTGTTTGAAATTAGGGGAGTTGTTAGCCGTATTTTGCACCTATATTTCAGCTCAATGACTATGATATTGCACCCAGTTGTCTTTTTCTGACAGCTAATTTGCAAAGTTTTTCTTTGTTTGTAAGACATAAATTCTTTAATTTTTTTTTTTTTTTTTTACTTTTTTGCCTTCTCAACTTTTTAGTCTTTCCCCTAATAATCTAATCAATGCATGTCAAACCCAATTGGTCATCTACTTATTGTGCGTGTAGCAAGGAAGTTCCGATTGTTTTTGCTCCACTCTGCCTTTATTCAATTCTTCTTATTTTGGATATAATATTTTTTTTACGTTTTAACTCGTAACCGGAAACGTACATCTGTGAGATGTTTGTGAATATTTTCTCTCTCCGACATCCCAAACTTATTTTTATGCTGTTGTATTAAAAAATTGGTCCTGTTAATGCATTACTATTAAAAGTTAAATGTTTAAGTTCACTATTTGGTAAATTATTAAGTGTTCTGTTTGTGCACGGGATTTTCACGTTTCCAGTTAAGGGTTAATATCTTTAACAGATTTCCTTATTGTTAGACTAGTTATTTATATATGAGAGGCTCACATCCATAGTAGACCAAGTCCATTAAAAAAAAAAAAAAAAAAAAAAAAAGAGAGATATTCCATTTACAAGGTGCATAAAATCTGTTTTACTCACTCCCACAATGAACCAAGTCTGTTTTCTCACACTTTCTCGTATATGTCATTTGTTTACAGATTTGTTTCACTGCGGGAGTAGGTAAAACAGATTTTATGCACCTTCTAAATAGACTATCTCTTTTTTTTTTTTTTAATGGACCTGGTCTACTATGGTGATGAGCCCTTCATATTATAATCTGTTTTTGTTTCAATATATATATATATATTCCAACATAGTTGCAAAGCGTGTATGACTTTGGTTTATGTGTCTGCCATTTTCCCCTGCTGTAACTCTTTTAAATTATACTCAGATTGCCTTGTAATTGAGGTTTATTGATGGCATGATTGAAATTGAAAATGAAGTGTGTTACATTTCTAGTTCATTTACAAGGACACTTAAAATAATTACATTACATTATAATCTAAAAAAAGTGAGGGTGGGTGTTATGTAATAACATCCTTTCCAATTAAAATTAATTTAAAAAACTATTTTAAAATATTTAAATTAAATCAAAAAACTTCTTTACTTTCAAAATTTAAATTCTACCTTTAAATATTCATTAATTTTCGTTAAATTCGTTTTTCAGTTAAATTTCACTTAAAAACAATTTTAATTTAATCGCCATAAAAGATCGTCAAAAATTATCAATAATAAAATAATAAATCTTAAAATTAATACTTTCTACCATAATAGAATACTTTTATAATAATTTTCAAATCTAAAATTCAAATTTATCACTTAACGTTATTTTATTCAAACACTTCTATTACTCTGTGTGGCATCGATTTTAAATCAGCCAATCAACGACGTTCGTTCCTAATGGCGGCTTTTTAATAGCGTCCTTTTGGAGTAGCGTCTCTCTTCCTGCCTGGATTCTAGCGCTCTCGGCTGCACCGCCTTTTTCTATTTCTTGGCATATCAGCGTCGGGCTAAATGGGTCCTTCGCTCGATATGGCCATTTCTTTTAATTGGTAACTTATTATGAAATAGTTTAAAGTTGGATTCCTCCACCAACCCAATCCTTTAATAGAAATACCGAATGGATTATGTCGACTTCGTTGTCATTGACATTCTGCCCCTAACAGCTATGCAGTTTTCAATTACAGAAATGATATGATGAATAGAGACATTGATTTCCATTGCAAGAGTTCTGGAAAAACAAATGAATTATTTTTCACATGATTCATTATTATCAAGCAAATCTTATTATTATATATGAACAACAGAATCTGTCAAAGTGAAAGTGAGCAGTGCTCAATGATCTCAAATCTCTATCTTCAGGGCGTGATTCAGCGTAACGACTTGCCCGTGAGTTTTCAACTGTTGCAGACTTCTACTGTGTTTATTCGGTGAATTTAGAGACTGTATTAGTTCTACAAACTGAAAGCTAATTTGTGTGGATATGCTCTGACTATAGTGACTAAATGACTAATGTTAATTATAACAGACTGTAACGATCAACGGAGTTGAAGAATTCAATATTTAATAATTCAAAATGTTTACCCATCTAAAACTAAGAATTAAAATCTGATGAATCGTATATAATAATGATAGTGTCCATGCTAAACATATATGTGTTTTATTACTTAAATATTGATTTATAAAAGGGAATCTGCGCAGATTTTAAACATGAAAATAATAAATGATTATACAGTCGGACCTCTATTTAACGAACCTCTATTTTGCGAACTTTTACTTGAAACCAAGAACATTTTGCAAATTTTTTCGTAAAATAACCTCCAAATAGCGAAGTGTATTCTCTATTTAACGAACTTTTCCTTGGGATCTAAATTTCTTTTCTCCCTATTTCTTAAAATATTACTGAACATTTGAAACTTATTCTTCTTTTTAACACATTTTATGATGATCAAAATGACCATGAACAGGTCTTACCAGGCACCTAACTCATCGAGAGCAGTAAAATCGTTGTGATTCTTTGCTTTCCATCCAAGAAGAGCAAACTTTCAATATCCCCTTTTAACCCTCAATGGAGCTGCCCCGTGTCCTTAAACTATAGTTTCCCGTTTTCTAGATTGTTGATCATGATCAATCGTGTTGGTAATTTCGGTTCTTGTAGCTCGAAAATGTCAAAGCAAAAGTACTTGAGCATCAAAGAAAAAAAAAAATTATTGATGAGGTGGATAAAGTCATGAAGAAAAAGAATACTGCTTTAAAATTTTATATGCCTCCAAACAGCTTATCAGCCATAATAAAAAATTGTGATTTTAATGTAAAATTATTTTTTTAACTGAAAATACAATGTATTTCCAGACAATGTTTTGTTTCATTCTTATTTCCCTTGCAGATTTCTTTTTGATGGGCAAAATAAGTAAAACAAATAGATATAATTTATAAAAAAAAGTGTGACTAATTACTTTTTTTAATTATATTTAGTGTTTATGGACTTAAAATGTGTCTTACATAGTTTAAAGTATTTTAAAAGGTGACTCTCTATTTAACGAATTTTCCATATAATAAACTTTTTTTCGGGATTTAGCGACTTCGTTAAATAGAGGTCTGACTGTACAATAAAAATTCTGTTTTGTATATATAAAGTGTCATTTTGTGCTTTGAATTTATTTAATGAATTTTATGTGCAAAAATATCATTTCATCATGAGGAAATATAGGTAAGATTTGCGAGCAAAAACCATTTGGAAAATGCTTTTATTATTTCAAGTATTCTCATTTTTAACATCACAGTACAAGAGTTCAGGTAAGAAGTTTTTATTATATGATTTCACCATGGGGAATTTTCTTTATAATTATTTACACATGCAATGTACGATCTTTTGGTCAATATCAATAGTAAACTTTCTCCTTTCTAATTCATATTAAATTTACATAATATAATTTATAACTCCTAATTTCAATAAATTTAAATTCATTTTCTCTTCTACTCTTATTTTATTAATTTCTTTTTTTCTACCTAACAGTGGGGATTGTTTGCACTGCATTTTAATGATGTTATATTATGCCAAATACAATGAAATAAATATGCATTACTGAGGTGTAATACACGATGTGTATTGCTGAATATGGAATGCATAGTAGTTAGTGTTTATTTACGCAGGTTCACAAAAAAAAAGAAAATCAATCAATGTACTGTATAGAGCAGGCCCGGCGAACCTTTTCACGTGCGCGTGCCAAAATTCACAAACAGTATCTATCAACAATGTAACGTGCCGAATTTATACAAAAATAATTTTGAAGAGTTCAATGTTTATATACGAAATGCTATAAAATCAGTTGCTTCCGTTAATTAATAATTAAAAAATATTAAAAATCAAAATGCGATTTTTCCATATACTGGAATCAGCCATTAAATGAATGGATTTTTAATTCGTAAATAGGATTCATTTATGTGGTATGTACTTTAATAAAGGGGGGAAATGCGAGTTTTTATTTCATTAATTTTTAACTTATTATTAAAGCAACATCTCAGTTGTAATTTTCCAAGTTGCATTAAATAATGTGCTAATAATGTATTGATGCGATTTTTGCTGTTGTACGTTCGATGAAAAATGCTTTATATATGGTTCATATTTTGTTATATTTTCAAATATACATAGCTAAATTGTCACTTGTCGTTTTATTGCAGTGACTGTCAAACGAAATTCATTTGAAAATTACAATTTTTAAAATTCACATAGAAAGGGCAAAATACATGTGGAAAACGCAGCATAGCATGGCAGGAAAAGAAAATTATTCTGATGTGTTAATTGATGCAAAAAATAATTTCATTATTTGTGATCTGCCTGTATGGAACAAAATTTTATTGGTTATAACAGAAATAAAAAATAGACTTTATCTGTATAACGATTACCAAATTAAAATTTTTCACGTGGCAGAAAAATTAGCTTACGTGGCAACTCTGGTATAGAGTAATAATTGCTGAAGATACATATCTAGTTGTGGTGTGCATTTTTAACAACTTTTATACATTATGTATGTGCTGTGAATAAATTTTATAGATCATAACCTCAAATAATTTTAACTCAATAGGTTTGTGGTGTGCATAAAAATCTGTAGGTATAATACAGAACTGTTAACAAAAAATTGACTATTTTTCGGACTATGGATGATAATTTCTGAAATTTAGTTTTGAATATGTTGTTTGTTTTTCTAAGCTTCTTTCCTTTTATTTAATGATGAAACTTCGTTACAATATTCTTGATGTATTGGAAAATGCTTCATAATTTATGCTGAATACATGATTTTTGTTTTTCATTATTATTATGCTTAGATATTGATTACGCTGCAGTTCTACTTTCTCAACTGACTTATGAAGGTGTATTGGATGAAACATTTGGTATTAATAGTGGTAAGGTTTAGATAAATTTTAGTCAATTTTATTTTCAAGTGCTATTTTATGTCTTCTTCATTTATTTATATTTCTTATATTTTAATTATGAAGGGCGAATTACTTTCCCTAAAGAAGTGACTCGCAAAGAACCTATGAAGTTTGCACTTAATAACAGTGATATGGTGAGCTAACTTTTCGTTTTGTTGTATAATAGAACTTGTATAATTATTTATTTGAAGTACATCATTTTATATTCAATTATCATTCTTTGTACATTTAATCATTAATCTGTTTATAAAATGTATTTACTTTAATAGAAAAATTATGAGCTACAGGTCTGTCCTTTTCTATAAAAAGTCCAGGTGAAATTAAACATTTAGAAACTATTTGAGTATTTTAGTTTCATTAAAGCATTTTAACAGTTTGAATTAGTATGGGATCTAGAAGCGGATAAATTACCTGACGAGCCCCTAGGCTAGACATTTTTCTGGGCCCGTCCTCTCTTTCAAAGTGATTCTTTCTTTGTTTTCTGGCACTAAAAACGACAAGAAGTACTTTTAGTACAGGTAATAATTGAAATTTCATAAAAATCAAAATGCCGTATTTCGGTACGTTTTGATCATAAAAAAAATGGAATTTTAAAAATTTCTTTCCTAGACGTAGAACAACATTTTACTAAATATAAGTTATTAGAACCCAGGGGCCATATAAAAAATAAAATTTCATAATTTAAGATATATCCAGCTTGTTATAAAACAAACGCTATACTTGATTTGTACACTTTTTTTTTTTTTTTTTTTTAATTGGAAGAATGTTTCTATCATGAATCACCCAGTATGATGCAACTCTGAGAATAATTCTGAATCTTTTGCATAAATTTTTTTCAGAAGGGATTCACATTAAATAAATTTAAAAGGCCTTTCGAAAGATCTGAGTCTTTCTTCATCAGGTGCAAAGAAGACATGCTTCTACTATGAAAGCAGTAGCAAGACTCAAATGCTTTCATAGTAGAAGCATGTCTTTTTTGCGCCTGACGATGAAAGACTCAGATCTTTTGAAAGGCCTAGCGCAATTAAAAGTTTTTGATGGTGTTTTAAGTTCTTTTGTTCTTATTCATTCACACCAGTTTCAACTTAATTTCTTTCAATTAATGTAACATTTTGCAACAGTAACATTTGAAAAAAAGTTACTTAAATCATGCTTTAAGAGATTTGGTTGTATAAAAGGCATTTCTAAGTAATTGGGGCTATTTTCGGACCAAAACAGGCCTGGCACAAAGTAACCCCGAAATACTAGTTTTCATGCTAGCTTTATGAAAACATAAACATTTTCTGCCAAAATAAAAAGTTAAAGGAAAAATTATGATTACTCATGGGTTACAGGTTACTAAAGATAATATTTTGACTCTTACTTTATTTGCAGCTCTTATCAAGATTGTTTCTCAGTAGAAAGTTTGGAGAGTTAAAATCTACACACGAAAACAGTTGTTTACAAACACATTCAGTGTTGCCATTAAAAAAAATTAAATTACCCCCAAACTATTCAAATTATCTATAGTAGGGTATAAATTATTTTTCAAGGGCAAAAACTCCAAATTATCTTGTATTGTTTGTTCAATACAAAGAGTAAAATCTTTTTTTATGGGCTGGACCAAAGTAACCCCGATCAACGGTATATGAAGTCTCTAATCTCAAAAGAATTTTCTTAGTTTACAATGAATTTTAAAAATTAAAGGAGAAAGAATAGACAAAATGCTTGATTAAAATATTATAGCTTCTTTAAAGATGTAATTTGTAGAGTTGCTGAAAAATCTTGCCCAGAATGATGTGTCTACAAAAGCCACGTCTGTGTAAATGCATCACAAACTGGAAGCCGAAAAATGGCAAGAAACCAATACTTTTGTCTTGTCAATATAGAAAAAAATTAAAAGGAGAGTATAGCATTTGGAATACAATCTATATGTTAATTATTTATAAGATTAAAAATATGAGTGAGACAAAGAATATTGCACATTATTTCTCTTTTACATAAAATATTATCCCTGTATCAGGAAAAAAAAAATCTAACAGAAAATCTTAGTACCGGGGCCTCTTTCCTTTCGGGGCCCCTAGGCTTCAGCCTACTCAGTCTAATGGGTAATTTGCCTCTGATGGGATTGAGTACAAAAAATTTTTTAGGGGATACTTAATTTATTGTTTCAGTGTTTTTAAAACCTTTTTGTCTCATAATGGGTCCTGAATACACTGCACACCTTTGTTTGTCATGGTGATGTATTATTATTATTTTTTATTTAATTATGTTTATTATATCATGCTAATAATAAATAATAATGGTCTAGAATTCAATAAAAAGTTTTCGATAATACAGCATGTTATAAAATTATAAGACAACTGAAGAATTGGTGAGTTGTTGAATGAAATGAAGACTGTGAATCTTACTTTTTTAGTGAAAATTTTTTTGCACTAGCACATCTTTAAAAATAAACTTAAATATTATTAAAATTTACTTTTTTTTCTATACACTAAATAAAGCATCTGTAAAAAAAATATATAATACCACTTGAGAAATCTGCATATTATATGTCAATTGAAAATCACCATATAGTCCGTTTAAAAAGTGTTATCTGAGTATGAGGTGAAAATAATTTTATTTTTATGAAGATGATCACTTAGAAAACAATGTGATTTCATCTGCATTGAAAATATTATCAGGAGTGCAGTCTTCCAAAACTTCATCACTTTCATCTGCACTTTCTCCTCAAATTATCCTTTCCTTTATTCTGTGTCATTTCTTAGATTTATCCAGCCAGCCATTACTTGCATTGAATTAAAAAATCCCGAGGATTTTGCATATTTGACAACTTTTTCCATAATTAATGTTCTAAATATAGGTACATTTTCATTGCATACCAATAAAATCCTCTTCAAAACAGCTTCATCCTCATCTTTGTACAAGCTCGATTTAAGCCATTTTCTACCAGCGCTACAGTTGACTTGTACTTCACTTTGTTTTAAAATTGCTTCATGAATTTTTATAATTATTGATAAACTGTTCAGAGGAATACCCCCTGATTCCGCTATCAACATCCTCAAGCACTTTCACTTTCTTCTTAATAATAAGACACATTCTCTTAGATTAAAAAGCAGAAAACCAATGTTTAAAAATGCACAAATAATACGTGAAAAGCTGCAAACAGCTGTTTCGAATCTACTAGTGAGATTCTTCTTCAGTGCAAGATAGAGCAAGACACAGCGTGCTAGAAAAAGAAAGGCTGAGCAAAATGACAGAGATGCGCCGGCTTATATACCCAATACGGGTAGCGAATGCACCAAAAATAACCAATGAGACAGAAGCAGGTGAAACGACTGAGTGGACAAGTAGCGGCATCTACTGGAGAACGAGTGAAAAAGAAACCAAAAAAGGGGAAATTAAATTAATGCTTTCCAAATACTTGGAAAATCAGGGGTACTAGATAAGTCATTGACTAAAGAGTGAGAATTTCTAATGATGTGGTAAGCTTCCCAAAAATCAAGATCAAGGTTAGAAGAACATTTCTGGATAATGATGGCTGAGGAAAAATTGAACCTATGTGGAAAAAACCAACAATATTGAGCAATAGAAGAACGTTTAAGCTCCTGATTTTTAACATAACCTTCATGCTCTTTTAAACGAAATCTAAGAGCACGTTTAGCCTAAATGTGCTCTTAGATTGTTGGTCTTTTCAACATAGGTTCAATTTTTCCTCAGCCATCATTATCCAGAAATGTTCTTCTAACCTTGATCTTGATTTTTGGGAAGCTTACCACATCATTAAAAATTCTCACTCTTTAGTCAATGACTTATCTAGTACGCCTGATTTTCCAAGTATTTGGAAAGCATTAATTTAATTTCCCCTTTTTTGGTTTATTTTTCACTCATTCTCTGGTAGATGCCGCTACTTGTCCACTTAGCCGTTTCATCTGCTTCTGTCTCATTGGTTGTTTTTGGCACATTTGCTACCTGTATCGGGTATATAAGCCGGCGCATCTCTGTCATTTTGCTCAGCATTTCTTTTTCTAGCACGCTGTGTCTTGCTCTATCTTGCACTGAAGAAGAATCTCACTAGTAGATTCGAAACAGCTGTTTGCTGCTTTTCACGTATTATTTGTGCATTTTTAAATGTTGGTTTTCTGCTTTTTAATATTCCTGCACAAAGGCTTTAATTGCTATTTTAATTCGCTTAGGTATTTTTTAAATCATGAAACACGTTGAAATGTAAAGTTAGGAACGGACACCGTTATATTCATAACTAAAATTTCATGATATCACCTTTCAACTGTTTTAAAAGAAACATTTTCATCCTCATCCTGTTATAGCTTTCTTAACTTGCCTTGTTTGGTAGTAGAGACCAATAGCACTAGCATTTTAAGCGAACAAAGAACTTGACCCAAGTAGGGGTTTTTTTTTGTAAAATGTGTGTAATTTGACAGCAAAGTGATATGGTGAATGGGCTTCTCAAGATTTAGTAATGTAGAAATTGGGGGGTGGGGAATCCAAAGTAAAATTTCTTCTGATTAGCAATCACAGGGATTTGTTAGAGGTTTTGCTTCGCTTCAGGAAAGTTATTTTATGCATATTTTTTTTCAAAGTTCTGGAAATAAATTTGCTAAATAGAAGTTTGTTAAATAGAGGTTCTACTGTGTTGCATTTTCTAGCTTAATTTAAAAACTAATTTTTAAACTTAAAGGGGAGAAAAAAACCCTTATAACTTTTATCCACTATCACTATAGTTTGAAAGAAAATTTTAAATGTATTGTACATTCCATGTGCATAGTACAGTTAAACCTCCATAACAGACATTCCTGAATAGCAAACACCTTTATTCAGTGATCATTTTCTATTTTTTTTGTCCCAACTGTTATATATTTGTATGTTTTTACTCTGAATAGCAGGCACGTTTTATAGTCATGACCATAAGGTGTTTGGTATTAAGAGGTTTTAAAGTATTTTCTTTCAGTTAGTATTATAAATGCTTCCAAGAAACCTCTTCTCGATATTCAGTTATTTATATGCATTTATATTCAAAACAATAAATCTAAGAAAGGCAAATTAAAAGAGTCAGTAATTCCAGTTGCATTTTATTTAATTAAAGAAAAACAAACTTTTTTTAGAATTCCATGTTAGAATTTAAAAATATTTCTGATGATTACTATCTAATTATAAGACCTAAGAAAGTTTTTGATTAGTCAATATGTAACAAAACAGAATCTAGAAACATGCTCAGAAAAGTGGTATTTTGCAGCAAAATTTTAAACTACGAAGCTAAAAGTCACTATCATAATCATTATTGGTGGGTATGAAACATGTTAAACATATTAAGTATTAAAATAAGTAATGTTATAGGCAATCATGATTGTGATGACTGTATCTTTAAAGGATATGAAAAACTGCACATAGAACAGTAAAAATTTAATTATCGTACAGATTATATTTTCCAAGTTAATATTTTCCTGTGAGAGATGGAAGGATTTCATGAAGATGAAAAATATATGAAAGAAAAAACACCAGAATGTAGCTATTATAAAAATTGAAATGTTATATTTCAAAAATGAAATTTCAAATTTTCCAATTTTATCAAATGGAAAACCACTTCAGGAAAAAAAACTTTTCTAATCCCTATCATTTGATTAATAGTGCATGTAGCTGTATCCTAATCCATTGCATATAACTTTACGTGTTCTGTGTTTCTTTATCAATAATTTTCATTGTACAATTTTGTAATTTCTTTTAGGGATATGTAATTGAATTCTGTTGTTTACTGACTGTAACTATGACTGTTAAGTATATTTATGAAATGACAGTATACTTATTATTTCTAGTGTTACAGGTGTATGAAGAAATAAGAAATGCCTTTTTTTCCAGTGTATTTGTTACTTTAAAAGAAAAAGCTAGACAACTGCAGGCTAAAAAAGTAAGATAAAGGTGTAATTTTAACAATTATAATTTTTTAATAATTTTTAAGTATCTTTATAGTAATTTTCAATACTGTACTTAGAAATTCAGAAAATATATTATTGGGATTAAAGTTAGTGTTATCTCAGATGTTTCCTAGAAATATAAAGTAATTTACTGTAGATTATTTTTCCTAATTTTTAAGAGGAAGTTTTTTTCAATTTCTTGGCCTCATTTTAAAACTCTTGTGAAACTCTGAAAAATTAAAATATTGATTTTAAATATTGGGTATTTTTTTTCTCTATATCAAATCTAAAAGTACTTGAAAAATTTATTAACAGTTAGTCTCCAAAAATTTTTGTGTTCTCCAGTTTGAGTTATTAAAACTAACTTGGGAATTTTTTTTTTGTAGCGTTAATATGTAAAAGTGTACAATATATATATATACATATATATATCAAGCATACTTCAATATATCCCTCTTTCTAAACAAATGGGGTTATTTTATTGTAAGGGGGTGTTATGTATTGTATGGGCTTATTTTATTGTATTCAAGGTCATTTAAATTGTTAAAACCTTCTGTATCATCTTTTCTAATCTCTTGAAATTAAGCTGAATTTTATTAACAAATAATTATATCATTGATTGTAAAGTTTAGAAAATTAATTTATACAGTAAAACCTGTTAAAATGGAATCTGTTTATAACAGAATCCTGTCCTGAATGAGAAAAACTTTGATTCCAGTAAAAAAAAAAAAAAAAATGTGATCTTGCATAGTTATAAATCCATTTTACTCAACATAGCAACAATATACAAATCAGCTTATATTTTGTGCAAATAATCTGTTTAAATAGAAAACAAAACTTCCTGTGAGAAAAATGTTCAAATCACTGGTAAAATATTCTATCAACAAAAGCAGACAGTCGCAGCTTTAGCTGTTTAAAAAAAAAAAAAAAAAAAAAAAAAAAATGAAGATAAAACTCTTTAAGCATAAACACATGTCACCTATCATTAGTTCTTTTATAACAGTAGATGCACAACACACACAGTAATAAAATCTTATATTTTCCCACCATGAGCTGGTCACATGATTTTGAGAATATCAGGTTTGTCAAAATTGGAAAAGATTGCTACATTTATTAAGCTGAACATAAATTTGTATAAATGAATTCAAGGTTCAAATAGATTTTTCACTGAAAAGTCGTATACTCGGCTTATAGACGGAAATATACAGTAAAAGAAGTGTTGGGATGTCTATCGCAAAGGGGTTAAATATATTTATTTGTTATGTTACTTATGGTTTTCTCAAGTATGTAACAAATAGTAAATAGCTAAATGATATTTTGCTAAAAAGTAGCATCATAAATAAAATTAATTATTTTATACAAATTTACCTCACAGATGTGCAAACATGTAATATGTGGTGGTGCGTCATTTGCATGCATATTTAAAAAGATTTTGCCTGATAATCAGGTAAGGCAAAACTACAATCAAATTACATTCAAACTTGAAACAGCCATAATTTGAGAGAAAGATATCTGTAGATAGTATACAGTGGCTAATTATTTGCTCCGTAACTTTTCAAAGTTTGTTAGCAGATAATATACTGGAAATTGCGGTAACTAAATTCATTATTTTTTTAACACTTCAACAAAGTTGAAAAGTGTTGATGACTTTGGTTTGTCTGTCCGCTCTCTAACTCTCGTAAATATACTCGGATTGTTCTGAAATTTTTGGATGTTAGTGACCTTTACCATAGCACAATCCCTATTTCAAATGATGTTTGTAGCGTGTTTAGTTCATTTACAGGGACAGTGAAAAGTTTTCCGTTACATTACGGCCAATGGATAAAAATTGTTTCAAATGATTTTTAATGGTGTTGTTAAATGTGATTCCGGGATATGTAAATTGAAACGAAAATTCGAAAAGAAAATCTGATCGAAAAAAATTCAATTCACATTCCCTGAAATCACACTATGGCTTTGATCGTATAGTGGCAAATGCAATAGCGATGTAAACAAATTTAAATAAATCTGAAAAAGAAAAATGAATAATAACTCACCCCTTGTAGCTGATAATGACACAGAAAGTAAGAATAAGCAAAATGAACAAACCATAATTCACATCAACACATTTATTTAACACTGTTATTATATCAACTCCGGATCCGGGAATCAATAAATATATTCTTAATTAAAATCATAAAATATTATATTATAGCATAATGAAGCATCAATTATATTAAAGAAAATTTATATTTTGTCTTCTTCCACTGATTTAAGTATTATTTTTAGCAAGTCTATTTTAAACGTGTTGGCTAACGTTCCTTTTAAGTGAGATAGTCATTCTTTTAAAACAAAGTATTTAAAGTAAAGTCAGGAGTGGTATGCACTATTATCGTGATGGCAGGCGATAGATGAGAGTTTGTAATAAACAAATATATGCTGTTGAATATTAGAAGCTTGCAATATCTACGAAGGGTTATTATAAAACTTGAAACATAGGGTAAATATATTAATGATTCATATGATCTGAAATTCACAGTAGTAGTATCTGAATTGAGATTTCCCTTTTTCAGAGAATATATCAATCTTCAACGAACATCTGAAGGCAATTATCTCTTAAAGGATGCAATCAAAAGTTGAGTGAAGTAATGCGATGATTATAAGCTATTTAAACTTCTTGCTGATCTTTTGCTGTGTGGAATAATCTCCGAGATTTCAGAATGAAAAGCCATCCTGGAATACTTTTCGACTAATCCTTATAACTGAATTTCCTTCAAATATGATGTTATTAATTGGAAAATGGCTATTGCTGACTGTAGATGCCCGCTGGGTCAAAGACGCAGCGGCAAAAAAAAATAAGAAAACGCTGATCCAAAGATCGGTCTTGTATCTTCCGATAAAATTCTAAAACTGACTCTTATTTGAAATGCCTGCCGAAATCTGGAAACGATCTCGGCAACGTCAGCCAATCAGAATATTTCTAAAGATTGCCTGTCGCTAGCACTTCTGGCGAAAAAGATTTTGTAGCAGGATTATCACCATGGAATGGCAACGCACTTAAGAAGCGGGGAGAAAGGAATGTTTGCTATGTGGGAGTTCCTATGACGTCGAAAGGAATTTCCTGTCTGTTTTGAGATAAGGAACAAAACCTTCTTAAAAATTGCATCTTTTGGGATGCGAGGTGAATGGAAAGCAATAAAATTAAGGGAAACTATAGGAGTTAGAATTTCGTTTCTCTGGCAAACGATTTCAGTAATTTTATGAAAGTTTACCAGAGAAATGGAAAAAGATAATAGAATATAATAAATGTAATTTTAAATGAAATAATTAAAAATAAAGATTTAGGATTTAATATTTAAAACATAATAAAATTTGCTATCAAAATTGAAAGATGGTGAAAGGAAGTAGATTATTAAAATTAACAGAATATACAAAATTAAGTTTATGTAAATTTAAGAAGGGTGAATGTTATGTAAAGTTTTTACAACATAACAGGTGTTACACTCTTTCAAACATAGTAAAATTGATATGCATTTATGAAGTTCACTAAAATGTACATTCTGTAGAATATGCAGGGCAATGAATAGTTATTATTCATTTACAAGGCCACACAAAAGAATTCCATTACATAATGGTATAGGGGGAATTATTTCGGCATATTTGAATTATGTTAAACTATTTCATATATAATGGAATTGATATGCATCACTGAGCTTTAGTATAAGTTATTTCATGTATAATACAAAGTGCATAGCATTTACAGGGACACACAAAAGATTTCAGATACTATATTATATCTGAATTACCAGGGATATTGAAATGCAGTAAACCAACGTTTAAAATGCACAAATAATGCGTGAAAAAGCAGCAAACAGCTGTTTCGAATCTATAGCGAGATTCTTCTTCAGTGCAAGAGAGGGAAAAAAGGAACAGCGTGCTAGAAAAAGCAAGGCTGAGCTTTTCTAGCACGCTGTTCCTTTTTTCCCTCTCTTGCACTGAAGAAGAATCTCGCTGTAGATTCGAAACAGCTGTTTGCTGCTTTTTCACGCATTATTTGTGCATTTTAAACGTTGGTTTACTGCATTTCAATATTCCTGCACAAAGGCTTTAATTGCTATTTTAATACCAGGGATATGTTTAGGAAAATTTTAGGTCCTTTAAAGGACCCTTCACAAAATAATTTATCTTAAACAGGGCCCTTCATAAAATTTTTTATTCTCAAAAAAGGACCCTTCACAAAACATTTCATCCCAAAACAGGACCCTTCACAAAATTATTTGTCTTTTAAATAGACCTTTCACAGAATTTTTTCGCCTTCAAATTGAGCTTTTCACAAATTTAGTCATTTAAAAATAAAATCTGGCCTGTAAGTAAGCAGTTGAACTCACCAAAGAGCATATTAGCTTTTTATATATGAAGGATAGAACATGAAGACATCGATAATTTAAAATTCACAAAATTATGACTAAAATTTTCACAAATATAAGAAAAACTTCACAATTTCGCAAAAACAGGACCCTTTGAGAAAAGTCTGGACAGACCCCTGATTACTGTATATTAGCAATGATTGCTTGAAATGCATTTTTAATTATGATATGCACTTTTGAGTTTCACTATATTTATGCATACTATATAGTGTGTATAAATGCTATAGTTCATATACAGGGCTACAGAAAAGAATTTGTAAGGGTTACTGAGTATGAGCGTAAATTGCTTAAAGGTGGATTTTAAATGAGTTATGCATTTTAAAATGCATATATATGCAGATAAAATGATATACAGGGCCACACAAACAATTGAATTCATGGCCGTCTATGGATGATAATTTCTGGAAATGAGATTTTAGTAGTTTTAAGAGTGTTTTAGTTTGAATTAAATTTTAGCTAAATAGGGGCGTGTAATAAATGTACTAGGTAAACTACAGGGCTGTACAAAAGTTTTCAAGTATGTTTCCATCTATTAGTATAAATTGCTGTAAGAGAAATTTCAACCTGTTATGCGTTTTCTTGCTAAACTAAATTTTCCCATTATATAGTATATATATCAACCTACAGATCAAATACAGGGCTGTTCAAAAGAATTGGAAGCTATGGACGGTAACTGCTGAAATCAGTTTTTCAAAGGTTTTATGTGTTTTATAAAATGTTTACTTAGTTATCTTATTTGCTTCCCTAAATAACAAAATTTTATTAAAGCGTTCAGGAAGTGTTGGAAAGTGTTTCATAATCTATGCTTAATGCATAATTTGTCTTTCTTGTTCTTTTATGCGTGAAGTGCAATGTGCTTAGTACATTTTTCTTTTAGGATGAGTCATCCAAGTCACTTCAAGCCATGAAGGATTTTGTAAACAAAGAAATGACAAGCGCTCGACAACAGCATTCTTCTTTGTGCCTACGTGAGTGTTCTTTATTGAAATTTCTGTTGTCTAAATTATCATAAGAAACAAAAACAAATTCAAAGAGTGCTTATTGAACATTGCTGCATATTTATTCATGTAATTTATGTCCCCTGCATATTTTTCACACACCTCATTTTGTGAAAGAAATTTTCAAAAAAGGAAATGTTTTGTAGATTTTTTTTTTCTTTTTAAGATGATTATTTTTTATTTGATGAATTTAAATTTTGCAATAACCCGTTAGTTTCTACATAGGATCTAATTTATTTTCATTTTTTCAATTGTTTTTAGTTATTTAACCTCTAAATAACACAAATACATACAATGTAATTTTTTTTTTTTTTTTTTTTTTTTTTGCCATTTTACCACACATTGCAGCACTGGAGCAATAATACCGTGACAGTTTTCATATGTAAGACTTCAAAAACTATTGTACTAACCAGAGTATCACCCAGGCCCCCCTAGATTATAAAACACACTACTCAGTACACATGAAATCATTTTTAATTGTAAACGCTTATAGATTTTTTTTTATGTAAATAGAATATATATATATATATATATATATTTAGATTGTCCACTAACAATATGAAAATATCAATTATGTATTCAAATGAATTGAAAATAGTACTTTCATATTATCCACATGCCCAGGTGTTAATAACTGAAGGAATCGCTGAAGATTTTTTTTATGTGCAGCAGTTATTTCAGTGTTTGAGTATATAGTCCTATTACAAATCTGTTAAACTTGTGTTTTATTTTATTTATTCATGAAGTTTTAATTGAAATAAGGAATATTATCAGAAACTTACTGAACTACTTATATCGTTTTGAGTGCAATTGAGTTAATCTTCCATAATCGCTCTGCAAGCAATAGAGATTGATTTTTTAAAAATTCATATTTGAATTTTTTTTTCTAACCATAAAAAAAATTAGCAAATTGAAATACAGTTTTAAAACAATATGTATTTGAGAGTACATTTTTTCCTATTCAACAGTGTAAAAATTTAAATTGTGTGATGTTTAATAAATTTCTGTAAGTTATTAAATTTCTGCTAAAGGGAAAATTGATTGCTCAGGCCATCACCACTAGCAATATGGCATCAGAGTTACTCAGACACATTTTTGCTTTATAATATAGATTTGGTTGGTTATGAAAACAATATCAGGACTCATCTTTTACAAGTCACAGTAAACACAAAACGTAGCAACATCAAAGTGTCTTAAGCCAAAAGAACACGTAAATATTTGGAAAGTTATAAAAAGTGCATGGTTATAGCAACAAGTGTTGATTAGATATCATCTTCCTCAGTTCCTCAAGAAGCCAGTAGATTGGCAGGGCTTGTCTGTGCATTTTTTTCAAAAATTACAAAGCAAAAAAGAAGTGCACACTGTAGGTTCTAATGGAAACTGGAAGATTAATCTAAGAACATTTCTATGCTGTTTTTTCTCTGCTTGTTTCTCTCTTCATGTCTATAGCCATATGTTTTGTAACTAATAAAGCTGTATTGTTGGTTGTGTTATTCATTTACTCTTTCTGTTGAAAACTAAATAATTTTTGTTTGATTCATGGCTTATTTAAGCTTTTTAGGTTTGTTCGTAATTATATAAATATGTAGCACTTATAATCATTGTCTGGTCCGTCCATCTGTCTGCATATAATAGCGCAGAAACTACCCAATTGAATGGTTTGGAATTTAATATATGTAATTGTAGCAGAATTTTGTCGGGTCTTTTCAAATTTTATGAAGATTAAATCAAAACTTAAAAAGATATTAATAAAGTTTTCTTCATTTCATTAAATCCTATCAAACGTAATTAATTCAATGTATCCCATGATAGGTAATGATTCTAGGTTGACATGGTTGACATTCTATTTACGATGAAGTCCTATTATTTCTGAATTTAATATATAGAATCATAATAAATTTTGTATTTGTGCATTTTTGTATAAGCGAGCAGCAGCAGCTATTGCATATTTATAAAACTAGTTTATAGTAAGAACGCTTAACGTACAATTTCTGACTTGTTAGTTTATTTTTCCTGTTATATTTTTTAATATATTGTCACATTTTTGTTTGTAGATGTTAGTGCTTGTGAAGTTATTATGAAAAAGAAAACTATGGAGAATTTTCAAGAAAGACTTCAAATTGAAAGAGGTTCAAAAAACTTTTTATTAAAATGAATATATATACCCTTTGCAATTGTTCTGAGATGATAAAATTGTTTGTTTATTTTCAGATATTATTGAAGGTGTAGGTACAAAAGAATGTATCAACTATATAGAAGATGTTATCAACAGACAAGTATGACTTTTGTTTCTTATTTTGATTGTTAGTGAATTTAACCAAAAAAAGTAAAAATATGAAGTAAATATTTTAAAATTTTGAACAGCTCATTCTGTAAAACATGCAAAACCTTTCTAAAACCAAATTAATATTATCATTAATCATTTGAGGATGTGAGTTTCAAAACTCTCCTTATCCAGAGACGTTATGAGGGAGAGCCTTCCCCGCAATATATGTGAACTTGGGAAATTTGAGCTTAGAGTTGGGAAATTATAGATTTTTGAAACACTTTTTTTTTTAAGTAAAAAAAAAAATTTTTTTTGTTGTTTTGCTGACTATCTTTCTGAGTTCTGTAATAGTAAAATAGTTAAACTTTCAAAAGAAATACAAAAAGCAGCCAGACTCAATTTCTCATTATGTTTCTCTGTGCTATGAAAATATTTAAGTATTGCGCGGCAGCGCAATACTTATTTATTTCCAGTATCACTTCTCAATGTTAATTTAACATAGAAAAGCCTATGAAGATCATAACTTTTTCATTTTTTCTTCCCACCTTTATGTCCCTGATGCCACTCATTTTTAATTCTTTGCTAATTCTAATAATATTATAAATTCAAATTGTGAAAACATTTGCCAGACATCAGGATCAAAACGGATCATAAAATGCCTTTGCATATAGGTGGATTATAATCGAGAGAGTAACATGGGCTAATTTTTATTTACATTATTCAAATATTTTTCTTAATAATTCCAAATTTCGCTTTTTTCATTGAGAATCAACGGACATTTTCTAATAAAATTTAACATTTTTCCTTCATTGTTGTAAATAATTCAAAAGCCGTAATAATAATTTTCCTATTTTTAGTTGAATGATTTTCACGTGAAACATGAAACTAAAGAAACTGAAATAGTTTTTTTTTTTTTAAGAATTAAAAAGAAGATGAATATGTCGTCATAGTGGGAAAAAAATGACATTTTCAAACAGATTTTTTAAGTTCAGATTGTAATTTTTTGACCAAACTACAACAACCTGCATTACTGCATTGGTGAAATATTTTGAATGATACATAGGTAAATTGCCTCACAAATTGTGATGCGATATTGCACAAATCAAAGCCTGATTATGATACCCTCCATTAATTTTGAAATGTGTTTGTCAGAACGCAGTAGTTATTAAAAAACTTGACATATTAAACAAAAACCTAATTTGCAGAACAAATAAAAAAAAAAAAAAATTTATTTCCTAAATTGTTTAAGCCCGAGAAGGGGCAATATTAAGATATTTCATTCAATTCGTTCTGCATTTAATGTTAAATTTTTGTAACAAATAAGCTAAACCAATTGAACATTAAAAAATAAAAATGAAATTCATACAATATAATGCTTTAAACACCTATATACTTAGATTCCGTTCAAATGAAATCGAAATAAATCTTAGACCTTTTTCCATTTTTAAGTTGTAAATATTTGTACTGCAGATTTTGCATTATGTTTATGACGATTGTACATAATATGATAAGGTACATGCAAAATACAAAACTTGAAAAAAAGTCTAAGATTTATTTCGATTTCATTTGAACGGAATCTAGGTATATAGGTGTTTAAAGCATTATATTGTATGAATTTCATTTTTATTTTTTAATGTTCAATTGGTTTAGCTTATTTGTTACAAAAATTTAACATTAAATATAGAACGAATTGAATGAAATATCTTAATATTGCCCCTTCTCGGGCTTAAACAATTTAGGAAATAAATTTTGTTTTTTTTTTTATTTGTTCTGCAAATTAGGTTTTTGTTTATCATATATCTACCGGACCTGAATTTCTCTACTGTTGTTCATCAACAGTGTCTCTAATACATTTCCTCCAAAACTTTGTTCTTTTCTCAAAAATCTAGAAATATGAGGCTATTTTCATATGAAGTACGATTATGACTCGTACACAATTGAAGACCAAAACTTTCATTAAATGAACCAATAATTATAATTTTTATGTTTTTAATTTCAGCATTTTTCTTTCGAAAGAATAAGTATCATTATCATTTATTGAACATATCATTTTAGTTGGAAAATAGAGCAATTTGTTTCACGATGGGAAATATTTGAATTCTAAGTTGGGAAAATTTTGAACTCTACGCCTCGAAAAATTTTTTGTAGCTATGCCCCTGGCCTTATCCAAAATTAAAAAAATCGTATTTTCTCTACCAGTCTGCTCTATTGGTAAACCTGCACTGAATAAACACTATGATCTACAAAAAAACTAGTTTATCCTGTATTTCTGCCATTGTAAAATCTTGGTTTACAATGAAAACCAATGGGTGCAGTCAGAGGTTTTTCGCTATTTCCCAAAATGTGATTTTCTGGATAAAGTGAGTTTTAAACTCATGTCCTCAATTGAAATACTATAGTTTTTTAAAAAATTTCCTTCCATCTCAAAAGAAAATTCTAAGTTTTCTAAAGTATTTCGACATTAGGTTTAGAAAAGCTAAAATTTTATTTTATTCTTTTTATGTTATTTTTACTTTTTTATTCAACTTAATTTGGCTCATGTTTGTGAAAATAGAATTTTGTAATTATTTTTTATTCGTTTGCTGATATGCTGAAATTATAAAATTATGTACACATGGGTATTTTCTGTGACAGTACAACATTTTAATATGTTTAAAACTTATTTGTAAATTAATTTTAAGGCATTTTTTTCTTTAGCTGTGCACTTCTGAAAAATCAAGAAATATTTCTTATTGTTGTAACTGCATACATGTTACATTGACAATGGAGTTAGTAATTATGTGCCAAATCTTGCTCACTAAAATAGGCCAACTAGCTGCACAACTGCAACAATAAAATATTTGGAATGCTAAAATGTAAAATCAAAAATCAATATAAAATAAAGAGTGTAAAGTTTGTGTTAAAAAAAGATATGCTTGTATCAATTAATACTTGTTTAATAATAATTAAATTACGGTTATACATTGAAAAAACAATTTAGAATTCCTGAATAGATTAAAACGCACTAGATTGCAGTTTCTACCAAGCATAAATCAATGTGGTTAATTTTCCATAATCAGGGACCACACCAAATTAATGTATTGTAATGGAAATTTTTTGTAACAACAAATGAATTGCAGACATTAAATTACCGTATTTTATGGAAGAAACGCCGCGGCGTTTACGAGTTTAAAAGTTAATTTTTTTCCAAGTGTGGCGTTTACGATTTTTTTAAATACCAACTGAGTTTCTTTAATTTAAAAATTCATAAAAATATTTAAAATCGTATTTAAATATTTTAAATAAAACTTCAGACATCTTAAGATATTAAAAACGAGGCATCCTATATTGCTCAGAAAACTTTGATTAAAGTTAAGTCAATGTGACGCTGTCGGCAAAAGTAGCATTCCGATGGATGCGGCGTTTACAACGGGTGCGGCGATTACGATATTTTTAAGCTTATTCAGGCCAATTTAAGGAGTGCGGAGTTTCTTCCATAAAATACGGTAAGTGTGATTTTAACGATAAAAACTAAATTCCTATAAAAGAGTGGATTTTTTAAACTAGTTTTACATATATCACTTTAATCTGTTATTATATGAAAGAATGTATTCAGTATTCAAAAGGGAATGCATATATTTTTTATTTAGTGTTGATTTTTCAATTTTATCTTGCTTAATAAAAACAAAAGTATTTGACTCTTCTGTGTTGTTAAAGGATCCTTATGAAACTGCCTTGAGACTGATGTGCTTCTTATCTGTTACTCAAAATGGACTCTCTCCCACAGACTACAAAACTTTGGTGACTCAGTTTCGTCAGGTCTGTCTTTATTTAGTGTTCAACTACTTTTTTTTCAAATGGCATGGATATTTATAATGGATTATGCATGGATATTTACAGATTCCACTTTAAACAGAAGTCCTGGTCTGTTTATTCCTTGTGTTTATAAGATGAATGCAGTGTTCTCAGACTTGCCAAGTCTTCTTATTTTGGCAGGAGACGCCTCATTTTCAGATGTATCTCCTGACTTCTGAAATAAAATCTCCTTATTTTTGGCTTTCAGAACTTGGCAAGTCTGAACACAACAAAGCAATGAAAACCAAATCTTGTTTTAGCATTTTTTATTTATAAATGTGGACCAACTACTAGACTTCTCAGCAACTTTTAAGAATTACTTTGAACCCTGATATCTTAAACCTAGTTGGAAACATGAGAAAGTACCAAGTTAGATTTGATACTTTACGTAAACCATGAAATGCTACAATATTGAATCATAATTTTGTATTAGATTAAGCCATAAATTGATAAAATATTGGATCATATAATGGCTGTGGTTATATTTTGCAAACAAGTGCTAATCAGGCTGTGACTTTTGTTTAGAAGTAAACCTGACACACTGCACAAGCCTCAAATGGGATTTGAACTTAGCACCTCTTTACATATAGCCAGTGTTCTTACCATTAGACAAGCAGGCAGGTGTCTTCATACTATAAATTAGCATATTGAGCCTGCATTTGTTCTGATTAGTTGTCTGAAAGGTTTTGAATAGCTCCATTTTTTGGTGAAAATTTAAATCATTTTCAAGGTTGAACCATAAAGATTTTTTAAGAATGAATTCTATTGCTATTCATCTAATTACACAATGTACAGCATTGAATGGTTTAACTTTGAATTAGAATTTCTAGCAGTGAACTTTTGTTTCGCTTATTTTTCATTAATGTATGGTAATATTTGCTTTGCAATCTCGCAAATTTATCCTTCAGTTTATTTTAGTAAAAATATGATTGTGTTATGTAAACAGAACTTAGAATAAAAAATTTCCAAAAATCTAGCATAAGCCATGTAATTGTCTCCAATTTTTTTCATAAATATTTTAATGTATTTGATATTGATTTTAATATTTTAAATATTTTAATGCACTTGAACATGCGTATTTATGTCATAAATTCATACTGTAGGTTTGACTGATTTTTTTTTTTTTTTATATATTAAATTTGTATTTTAAATGTCTTTATTTAAAAAAAAATTAATTTAGACAATTTTCAAAACTAATCTTGGAACATTTATTGATAAGCTTTAAAAACATGTAACTCTTAAATGTTGTAAATCAAATATTTTTCTTTATGAATAATATAGTCGTCATTTTTAGCCCCCAGTATGCTATTTCTTTCTCCCAGCTTATTTTATGTCGTCTCCAAAAAATAACATTACGTTACAGAAGCCAGGCGTAAAACAAAGCAGATATATCATTGTATGATTAAATATTCTATAGCAATTTTTTTAACTTCTAAGCATCACACATTTTCAATTTTTATACCGTCATATTGGGGAAAAAAATGTACTTTTAAATGCAATTTGTTTGAAAACTGCATCTCAATTTATTTTTGAAATATTAATTTTTTTGTAGTTTTTAGAGCCATTTGCTTAATATTGGCAATAGAAGTACTCCATTTCTGTAGAAAGTAAAGGAAAAATAGGTGTAAAATAGTAATTATATATTTTTGTTGCCATTTTCTCATAATAACCGAAATAAAATGTAATTAAAATACATGATATTTTGAAAAAATTATAAACAAGTTAGTTCTGTTAAAACATGGAGCTATTATAAACCATATTTAATTTTAAGTATCTATATTAAGGTTACAAACAAATGAAGGCATATAAATCATTAGATAGCCATTTTTTTTTTTTTTTTTTTTTTTTTTTGTCAAGTTTCTTGAATGACAGCATCTTTTTGCTGCATTTGTGCATTATTTCGCGATAGTGACGTCCTATGCATACTTTACTGCAAATGTTTAAGAGGGGATCGTAAATGTGGAATTCTTGAGAAGTGGATGCAAATGACGTAATTTTACATAAAATAAAAGCGTGTGCTTTAAATCTTAAAATTGAAATATGTTTTGTACTATTTATATATATACATTTTTTTTTTTTTTCACCGGGGGCGACACTATATTCTGAAAAAGCAGAATTCCTGTTTTCTAGTCTTATTAATTTTAGTTTTCAGTCAACTAGCATGTGAAAATATCATATCTGTTTTTATTTCATCTAAAAGTAATTTCGAGATATTTATGAGCTATTGTGTTAATGCTTGCAATTGTATCATACTTTGAGCTTCAGTATTTCATTTTATGTATGAATTAATCATATGAACACATTTTGCTATTATCCACTAAGACTTGCAGATTGAACTGCAAATATGTGTCTGTCTTTTCACTTTAAAATCCTAAATCATTCCCAAAAAGGCCTGTAGTACAAACAGTAGTTACCAAGTATTTATGACGATACTAAATTATGAAGTTGAAATCAAAATTATACATATCATTAATACAGAAAGCATTAGTGCTGGTTGCTAATTATTTTTCTTGAACTGTTCGAATCAGTTCTTTTATCATAAGAACACTTAGCTGTAGCCAATATTAATCTTTTACCAGTTGAAATTATATGCAAAAAATTATGCTTTAATTGCAGTTATGCAATTTGCTGCAAAGGTTAGGATTGCAGTTGCTTTTAAAACTATCTCCAATAAAATTTTAACTTCTACGGTCAACTTAAAATAACTTGAATAAGTTTTTAAATTGACTGTAGGTAATATATTATCTTTGCATTTAAAGAACCTAATATTATACTCTATATCATCTTACTTTCAACACACTTAAATATTTATTTTAATTTTTTTTTAATTTAAAGTAAGTTTGTGTGTTTAAACAGTAGCAGATGTGCAAAGCATAAACTCAGTTGGCAACATATATAAATATTTTTAACATGACATTTCTTAAAGGAAGAAAAAACAACATAAAAAAAGAAAGACAAAAAATCAAATTTAAGTCATGATTGTAAAATTATGTCACATCATTTCCTTATGCTTATCATTGGCATAATCAATTTATTTTTATTATTATTAAAGAAACTTTAACTTATAATGACAAAAGTATACCAGGAGGCAGATCTTGTTTAATAATCTTATAAAATGCTACTTTTTTCAAATGTGGATTTTTTTTTTAGAAGTTTCACTTCTTTCTCATAATAGGACATATTATGCTATAGATACTTTCATTACATTATATTGTTCTTTCATGTTTGCTATGAACATCATTAGTAGTAGTTGTTTCTATCCAATAACTTAACAAAATATTCAAGTAAAAATGACTGTGTTTAAAATAACATTGTTTCATATCACTAATTGATCTAAAGATTCCTACAAATGATATTCTATGGTCGGAAGATGCTGAAAAGTCGTTCAATAAGTTAAAGGAAAGCTTATGTGAAGTTACATTATACCCGAGACATGTCCAAACCGTTCGAAATAAACACCGATGCTTCCATATCGGTTATTGGTGCCTATTTAATGCAAAGGGACAAAAACGGCATGTTAAAAGCCCATAACCTTTGCCAGTCAAAAGCTTACTCCAACTCAATAAAAGTGGAGCACAATTGAAAGGGAAACACATGTTGATTACAGCATAACTGGACACTTGGGAGATTCGAAATGTGGACTTATACAGGGGCGTAGCCACAGATATTTTTTCGGGGGGTGGGGGGAGAATTCGAAAATTTCCCAACTTGAAACAAATTGCTCCAATTTTCGACTAAAATGATATGCACAACGTGTGTAATAATTATAATGATACTTTTGCACAAAGAATTCCTTTCCAAAGAAAAATTCTGAAACTGAAAACATAAAAATTCTAATTATGGGTTTGTTTACTAAAATAATGGTGTATATTTAATTAATGTATATTAAATTACTATTTAGAATGCGATTGCCAATTGAGTATTTTAAATATGACTGTCGATTAGATAAACTTTTTTACCAAAAATAAAACCGACTTCAAAAACTACTGCAAAGTAAAAAGCGCACTTTTTGCTTTTATCGTGCAATCTGATTAAAATTTACATGTTCTCATTTCTTGATACAATTCAGATGTTTTCATGTATTAATTTAGTTTGCTTCTGTATTATTTAGCATTTTAAATAATGGTTGGCAATTGAGAATTGTAAATATGACTGCCGATTAGAAATTGTGAAGAAACATATTGGAGAAGATCCATTAGTGAATTTGAATGGGAATATCGCCAAATTAGTCAGTTACAGCCAAGTTGGCTTCATTTATGACAACTTATTTTGGTCGCCAAATTTGGCGATATTTCACCAAATGGCGCCAAGTCTGGCGACAACTTGGCGATAACGCATATGAATACACAGCTTTATGCTTATGAATGAAAAACCGGTTACAACAATGAAAGATAATTTGCGAAAAATCCTTTATTTTATTGGTTTTTGTTGAATTACTAAAAAACTACTCAACCAATTTCGATGAAACGGAAGTGGTACCAATTCGAGAGTATCCTCTTTCAATTAAAACCAAAATCACATAAATCGGACAAAAAGTTCCGGAGCAATCGGTGAACATACATAAAAAAAAAAAAAAAAACATACATACGCGTCGAATTGATAACCTCCTCATTTTTTCGAAGTCGGTAAAAAATAGCTATGTCATGTACCCTATGTTATAAGATATTTAGTATAATTTCATGATGGATTAATGCAATATATTGAATGCTTAAATTTTATTACTCATTATTTTAAATTCTATTTAAAATTTGAGAAATTTAGATTGTTCAAAAAAATTATTTGCATTTTCAGAGTTATGGAAGTAAGCATATGATAACATTTCACAACTTAAAAAAGACTGGTTTATTAGTGGAGCAGCCTCCTTTATTGCCTCCAAGCATGGGAAAAACCAGTAAAATGGAAAAAGCTGCTTCCGTCACTGCAAGCAGAATTGCAGAAAAAGTCGTGACTGCTGTTGCCTTTCCAAGATACAGTTCCTTTAAATCCATAGCAAAAAAATTTAATCTTGTGAGTGACATTCATCATATTTTTGTTTTATTGCTAAGCATTTGTTAGAAAATTATATTTAAGAAATTATTGATTTCTTTATTTTGAAAATAATTAATCATTGTGTGAAAGTTATTTAAAATTTGTAAGTATCAATATCAACAAACTTATTAAAATGGGTAGATAAGTATTGCAGGGTGTCTACAGAATCTGGGAATCAGGGAGGTTTATCACTTTAGAAAAATCAGATAAAAGTCAGGGAATTTCATAAAAATACTCAAAAATCGGGGAAATTTGTCTATATGCAAAAATATGAGTTTTTGCCTTGCCAACGAGACTGATTTGTTTATTTTATATACCATATTTTTTCACATACTGATAGTCTTCCCCAATATTTTAAAAAAGATGTGCATGATATGAGTTTTTGATATTTAGCATAAATTAAGGTGATCAGATGTCATCATTTTCTGTGGATAACACTTATATTGAAAGCAATTTACCCATTTTTGAAAAATTTAAATGATACATTAGCATAACCTGGCCAGCTTAATCCAATTAGCTAACCCGTTAGATATAGCTATGTCTTAAAATTGAACGTTTTTCAAAAAATGAGGAAATTTTCTGGCCACTATATGAAGTTGTTAAACTAAATTTTGAATTTGGATATATAAAACTGTCAGCCATTACTTTATGAATATTGTGCAATTTTTATGTTTTTCTCTTGTTTTTTCTCCCAAATGAGTTATTAGCAAGCTGAATAAATATGTTGTACGAGGAAGCAGCATACACTAAAAAATACCATATGTGTATCGTTAATAATAGAAATCAGGAAACTTTTTTTTTACAATTTCTGTAGTCACCTTGTATTGGTTTATGACCCTCTGAAATGGTCAAACATTTAAAAAAAATCAAGATGTTTTGGTTGTATTAATATAACTAGGTGGCAATCAAATAAATTACTTTCTTCTTTCTCTTTTTGATTTATAAATATTTTAATACCAATTTGTAAATTTTTTGTATATAATTTAAAACTTAGTTAGCTTTTTAAAAGTATGTACAGTCAATCCAAAAAGAAAAAAGATCCCTTTTTCTCTTTAGTACCACCACTTAATTTATTGCCAAGTAGACACAGATAAAAGCAAAAATAGCCATTCGCTAGAATTATCCCTTCTTTAAATGCATGGTAAAAAGTAAATTTAGGAGGTCATCTTTATTTTGAAATTGTATCAAACTTTAAAATTTTCATTATGAACACCTTAGAGATCCTGTTTGATTTTCAAAAAAAAAAAAAAAAAAAAAAAAAAACCTTGTGATATCAAATGAGAAGTCATTCAGTCAAGTAGTTTAAAAATTATGCATGGATTAAGTTTGGAATTCCTATTGCTAGCTCAATTAATTTTTAATCCTTGCAAAGCAAATTGCAATTCATGTAGTTTTTAAAACATAATTCAAAATCTACTTGTCAGAGTAAGCTGTAATTTTTAATTATCATATTCAATGCTTCTAGAAATAAATTTCATTACAAAATTTGTAGATTACAATTCATATGTTGTTGGAAAATTAATTTCAAAATATGTATCTTTTTGAAATTAATTTCTAAGAAAAATATAAATTACTTATACAATTTTTAACATAATTTGACTTCTAGGAGCTTCAAAATGAAGTACAGTTGAAGATCTTTATAATGCAATTCTATATAACGCAATTCTCCATATAACGCACAACTTCTCAGACGTAAGCAATGAATTTTTCAGTTAAGAAGCACTTACATTCCCACATTGTAAAAAATTGCTACTCTCTAGAGGACTAAATACATTAGTTCAACTTTATCTCTTAAAGACATTTTTAATGAAAAAATTGCTATTATTACAAACATTTTTGAAAATAAGTAATATAATGAATGATTTGCTCCAAGTATATTTGTACAATGTTTATAAAGTAAATTTAACACTGTATGAAAGGATGTATATTATGCAAAATTTTGTGATCTGGATAACTCCTGGTAACAAGGAATGCAGTATAAGTATATTCTAATGTATTTTGATATGTTTCAGACATATTTGGCCATGTTTACAAGGTAAATTTAATGATGTGTGAAAGGTGATCCATATAAAGCAAAATTCTATATAATGCAATATACCTTGTGTTTTTAGGTTTGTGTTATAAAGATCTTCCACTGTAATTAAGTTTTTAAAAAAATTATTCTAACTCGGCTCTATTTTTATAGTTAAAGTATCATATGTAATGCGCAATTTTTAAAGATTTTAAAATAATCTGTCATCTTCTGTTACTTGATCAGAATATGCTGAAACTTTCTGATTATTACAGATAACGGATAACGAAGAGTCGTCCGGCTTAAAAAATCACCAAGACATTAATTATGTGTTTGGTGGAGCTTACACACCTTTAATTGGAAGAATAACTGAGCAAGTAAGATGTTTTTTTTTTTGTTTTTTTAAATAAACTCATACCTTATCCTTTTTTTTTCTTTTAATTTATCAGAGAGATTGCCGAATATAATCTGTTACTGCTGTTTTATTTAATAAATTGTTTTTTTAGTGTTCCATACTTAAAAAGTAAAAAAAGAACCATTATAAGATCACACCTGTGTCTGTCACAGCCATTTTACTCGTAAACTGTAGAACATAAAAAGTTCAAGTTGACTGAAGTAATAAAAGCTATTGACCCACATATTTATAAAAATGGAAAGATAAGAAATAGGAGGGAAATATAAATATATTTCCTAACAAAAATATTGTGCAGAATTGCGCTATTTGCACACAGAAAAGGAGGGTCCCACATAATGAAAAATGCTGTGCAGAATTTTCCCCTGCAAATTCTTCCACACACCTATGATTCTTCTGCAAGTATATTTTTTAATTACTTGGAAGTCCATGATTTTTTTTCTTTTAGGAATTTCCCTAAATCATTTCGTGAAACAGCCGAGAGAAAATTGAGAATTTCTTCAAACGATCCTAGAAAAATATCAGGTATTTTGTCAAAGATTTCAGAAACAAATAGTGATTATCTTCAGTTGTCCTCTGAATAAAATCACTGGTGTCGTTTAGAGTTCAGAAGGAAATTGCAAATTTTGTCAAAAGATAGCGCAAAAAAATCACGAATTTTGATAAACTACCAATATTGCAAATTTCGTCAAAAAGTTGCAGAAATGAGTAGTGAATTTTGTTAGTTGGTTGCAAAAAGATATCGAAAATTTTACCGATCTGTTGCACAAAACTTTTGCAAAATATATCAATATGCCGCGATAAAGAATCGCGCATTAAAAAAATACATTTTGTACACCACATAAAAAAATCAATTTTGTCAAAGGATCGCGGTAAAAACATGAATTTAGACAAAATATTGCAGAAAGAAAACGCAAATTTTGTCACAAGATCGCGGAAATAAAAAAGAAATTTCATGGAACGATCAGTAAGAAAAAGCAAATTTTATCAAAAGATCGTGGAAAGAAAACACAAATTTCACCTAAGGGTCGTGTAAAAAACTCAAAATTCGTCAAAGAATCGTGATAATAAATGTGAATTTTGTCAAAAGTTTGAAGTAAAAAGTGTGGATTTCAACAAAGAATCGTGATAGAAAAACATGAATTACGAATGTGGGGAAAAATTGTGAATATCATGAAATGATCGTAGAAAAAAATCATGAATTTCATCAAAAGTTACTGCACTGAGCTAAAAAATTGGAACCAGGTTCCTTTTACAAAAGCTTTACAAATTGTATAATAATTTTCAGAGGAAAAAAATTACTATATTGAGTTGAATGACTGAAACCTTATTCCGTTTATGACTGTCAAAAAAATAGTCACAAAACATGAAAAACAACCGACCAATCTCCAGATTAATTCGAATTTTGTGTGCTATGATTTCTCATTTTCAAAGGTTGGCAGGTCTGTACTATTTAGGATTCCTATCGCTCTGAATTTTCATGGTATATCCATTTATACTTTTCTAGTATATACAGCTATACCCAACCTTAGGTTGTATGGCTTTATATAAAGTCTTATTATTCTTTTAGCAACGATTTGTTTTGTATAATACAGTTACTAATTAATATATTTATTGTACAGAACCCTCTGTGGGCGAGTAATACTTTTACTTGACCATTTATTTAGTAAGTACTGAATATGTTGTCACACTTTTCAAATAAATTAAATAAAAATGTGTTGTAGTATTAAATATATAATTTAATTTTTTTATATTTTTGTATTGGGGCATCCAGTATCCTTGCTTATGAATTATTCCTATTGACATTAAGTTCCTTCTGATGGTTGATTCATGAATATCTGACAGGATTCATACGGCCCTTGAAAGTACTTGATTATTTTAAGAGAGCAAAAACATACTTAAAAGTGCTTGAATTATTTAAGTATTTTTTATTGAATTTTAATTTAGATGCTTTATTCACATTGATTTGTGCTTATTTTTTTTATATTCAGATGTTTAAAATGAAATAAAAAAACTTTGGTAAAAAAAAAAAAAAATATGTTAAGTAATCTGCAAAAATATTTCTTTACACATAACATTGTTTGTGAGGTCAGAATACTGTGTGTTTGTACTTCGCTTTACTCCTCTCCTTCCCTGTCTAGGAAAGAAAATGAAAGGGCATAGATGTTTTGTTGTGCCTGCCAGTCACCTGAAAATTATGTGTCGTATAATATCGTCATAAAAATGCAAAATTATCAAGTGTTGGAGCAAAACAACTTTCAAACTAAAATGCAAAATAATTTTCTATATTTTTTAGAAGCTTTCTCATATTTTCCATTCGAGACTTTCCTACTGTATGGCATTCACTTGAAAACTGGTGAAAATGAAAAAGAAGTATTGTTGCATTTTATGTTTTTGCATTGTAACAACAATATAGTATCTTATGGTATCAATTTTAATTTCTAAAATTTCTGGGTGATGCTTAGTTCTTCTTTTGAGAAAGAAGTATGAACCCTAATTTAAGTATTTAGCCAATACTTTCAAAATAACATATAGATCTTGATCCAGCAATGTTTTCAAAGTTTTTCAGCTGGCCAGAGCATTCTTTTACATCAAAATCTTTACTTTTGAATTGCCTAAACCAGTAATTTTTATAATCTCTTTGTTATCATGGAAATTTTCATATTTCCCTACATTTCAAAGAATCCCCCTCAGGATTTAGAACTGAAATCATTGATATTCTTTAGAATATAAAATACAGAATATATAAATAAATAGAAATAATATAAACTAGTTATGCTGTATTCCTCCAACAGTGCTCTTTCAATTTCATAGCTGCCAACAGCTATGATTTCTTCTTTGTTTTGTTTTATTTTGGCACCACTTTTTCTAAATCGAAAAGTTTGCCTTATTTAATTGGAGATTTCGGCAATTATATGGCAAAGATTTTTCATCAGAAAAGTGGTGTCCAAAAGTTGTAGCAGCTGGCAGCTATGCATTTTATGCATTCAGAAAACTAAGTTTCTAGTGAATATAGAAAAGTGAAAATTTTTTACTTCAAAAGTAAAACCTTAAAAAAAATTGTAAAAAACAAAGATTCACATAATTATTGCATTAAGATTATGATATAATTTGGTATAATAAATCCATTTGTATCCTCATAGTTTTTATTTTTCAATATATCAATTAGGTTATTTAGAATATATTTTTTTCCCTGTGAATTCTTTTCTTCAGCTACCGCACAACTGTGTGCAGATGTTATTAATTATAACTGATAAAGCAATATCACCAATACTGTGATAGATTAGTGCTGATTTGTTTACACTCAAAATTTCTTATTCATGGCAGAGTGTTTTGTTAAAACAGTAAAATGGCAGATGGAGGGGAATTCAGAGCGAATAAAACATTCAGTATTAGAATAACCTGTATTATCCACTAAGAAAAGTAATTAAAAATTTATTTTGTGGCTGCAAATCTGAGAAATACCTCTCATAAAAGATAACTAAGGTGTTTTCATGCTTCAAAGGATAAGATGTTTTTGTTTCCATATTTTATTGTAGAATGCTCTAGAAACTAAAAAAAAATTATATTATCCCCATTACAAAAATTATCAAAACTTTTGAAACTGTTATCCATGTTGTTTAATCTTAATTATTCATTTATTAAAGTGTTAAATTCATCTTTTATAAAATCATTTATTTTTTATTATAAGTTGCTCTTCAAGAAAAAATTAATACTATAAAAAACTCGCATATTTTTTGCACTCCCTACTTATAGAACCAAAGAAATGGTAGAGAAAATATATAAGTAAATACAGTTTTTTTTTTTGTTTTTTTTTTTTCAGACACAGCATATTTGCTGTAAGTTTTTCCATTAAACCAAAACTTTCAGTGTTTTTTTTTTTTTCTTTCTCCCAAATTGAAGCAAAAAATTAACATTTCCTACAAGCGTCTTTTTGAGGAAAAATCTTGACATTTTTGATGTAGTAAACAATCCATCCTGCATCTTATCTAGTCTTTTTGCAATGTTCAATGTGGATTACAGGAGATCATATCGCTCACCCACAAGAAAAGTGTCATATCTCAATAATAGTTGAGATCTGTATTAATAGATGGCAGCACTACACAATCTGTTTGTAAGGTATCGCATGTTACCAGAATATTTCTGCGCAGTTGTAAAATGTGACTTGTTCGGAAAGCTGTGTTGAGCAGCTGTTGTATATAATGTATATAATAAACTATAAGTAATATTATAGTTATGCATTCTTCCTTAGTTAAGAATAATTAGTTATAATAAGAGAGTGGCGTTATAAAAAAAAGTGACACATCTCGCAAAAATTCATTTTGTGTTTTATTTCACTAATAGGTCTGTCATTGCCTTGCTACACAAACAGTTTCATAAGTGTGATTACACGGAAAATCCATTTATTACGCTATGTGTCCATTTAAGACACAAAAGGGGGGTGGCTTGTGTGGAGAGGTAAAATTATCCAAACATCATCCTACGTCTTTATTCTTAAGTGTTTTATGCTTTTATGCACGTTTTTACTCCTGCATGCAGAGCTAAGGGCTATAATTTCATGTTAAAGCAAAATCATGCAAATTTTCTTTTGCCTCTCATGTAAAATTTACTTTTGTTGAGATGTGTCACTTTTCTTGAGGGTGAGCGATATGATCTAAAAAATTATAGCATTATTATCCAACACAAAGTTAATTTATTTCAATTGGATCAGATGCCACACTGGAGTAGCTAAAAACAAATAAATGCACTAGCCAAAGAAGCCATTCAAAATGATGATTTTTCATCATTCCTAATTCCTTCTCCAACACTCTATTTAAAAGCACAGCTAAGACAAAATTCAATTTCAAGTGTCACTACAGTAGAATATGTGTGGGTAAACTACATGTATAATTTTCTTCCAATAGTTTCAGCAAATTTCCAATTTTATTCTTCTCAAATCATGGCCCATTCCAGTCATGCTTGTGTAAAATTAGGAAAACTTAACCATTGTGTATCTGTTTTCTAATCTCTACCTCACTACATTATGTGCTTCAATGCATATTGGCTTGCTTACCATGTTAAAAAGCATGACCAGATATCTCTCACTGATTGTTTGACTTACATCTTAGATTTTCTGGTCTTATCCAACCGTGTTGTCCAATGTACTATGCATCTTAATTGAAAAGAATGTAACAATATTATCACTGGGTAATTATCGACATTCTACTGACAATTTAAATAATCAGTCAAAGTGATTTTCAGTTCTTTTGTTCTCTGGGGTACTGTTATAATTAAGAACAATTACCTTTACTATATAGAGAGAGATGCAGATTGTGTATCCTTTATTTTTATTTTATTTATTTTATGGATCTTATGTCCTATAAAGTCATGTTCTGTAGTCCATTCTGTATCTGGCTGCATAATATTAAGCTGACTTTTTATTCTTCAGGTAATTGTAAATGATAGTTTTAAGAATATTGAAGATGGACTGAAGTTATTACCAGGTTCTACTATTATGCATAGCAAAGTTGATAAAGGTATGTAACTTGTTTGCAAAAAATGTTATTTTTAATTAGAGATCGACTGAAAATTCAATTTCCTTCTCAGTGCACATCCAGAGTTTCACCGAACATTCGGCCAGACTGAAACTGTCTGTATTCCAAAAATCTTGTTTTTTCCTTCAGGAATTTTCAACATTATTCATTGATTTGAGCTTCATCAGCTCAAATGAGGCACTTTTTATTTATTGCTAAGAACTTCACTGTTTTTAATTATCATCTAATAAATGAAACTTGTACTGTATAAGAAAAAAATCATGAAAAAATATATATGTATGCTAAAGTTTATTACAGTAAATATAAAGGCTTAAAATCTTTTAATCAACAAACCTACTACTTTTGTTCTCTGAATTTGTGACATTTTCAAGATCAGTAATGGTAAAACGAATTATTTTCACAAAAAAAAATTGAAATATGAACATGATAAACTAATAGTATGAGATATCAGGTACCATGAAAGTAGGTGCTTTAATAAAAACGAGGTAGAAACCGTCAAATTTCAAGGAAAGAAAATGTTTAAATGACTGTTATATTGATTTATAATAAACATACAAAATCAATTGTAATAAAAAGCCCATCGATGATTGACTAGTCTGACTCTTAAAATAAATATTACTTTAATCTAAAGTTACCAAAATACTATTTCCTTAAACTTCAACTGTTCCAAGTTATTGAAAAATGAAACTTTATTTGTATTCGTAATTAGTAAAATATAATCAAGATAAGTAAATATAATGAAATTATCAATTGAGGCTCTTATGCTATGTATTATGGAATGAAAAAAATCTACAAAAATTATTTCACTCTGACACAATCATAGAATTTTTTTTTTCTGTATGAAACCTAAATCTTACAACATTTTCACCATCTCAGAATTTACATACGCACCTCACATATCCATATTCACCATTTAAAAAATATTTTTACATGCAATAGGTTATTACTAAATATTTTTCCAAACTTGAAGTCACATTTGTCAGCTACAACTTTGCATGTGAACATTAGCATTCTTGACTTGAGGATCTATTCCCAGTACCGGCATGTAAACATTCCAGACATTTATGTCTTTTTGAACACATTTGTCTTAAAATATTTAGTTTTATCAGAGAAAATGTCAGTTTTCTTTTAAATATGTCATTTTTCTCTCATATTTCTCTCATTTCAATAAAGCATTTCGCCTAGTGTCTCATCAGTATCAACGGAATGAAAAAAAAATTGAAATGTAATAGTTTTATGTGGTAAGTGCGTATTTCTTAAAGCGTGACATTTTTTGTTAATATTTTTTAGTCTTTTTTAATGAGAAAATGGTATCAATAAGGATATAATTAATAAAAATAAACAAACTGCATTTTCTCTTTTCTCTGCAACAATGGGAGTAAACTGATTCAGGAGTGATTGTGTTCAGGTAATATACCTGAATTCAGGTATTTTTCATTTTCAATACTGGAATTCCAGTTTTTCTGATAGTTAAATTCATAAAATAACACTAAAATATCAATTTCCTATGATTGTTAAACATAGTTAAAAGTAATATATTTCATAATGAGAGAAATGGACCTCCCTGCATTAAATTATATGTTCTCTCTCCATACCAAAGCTTCTTCTCGCTAAAATTTCAGATATTTCTTCATGAATTCACAATCACCTCTGCTGATTGCTGCCATTTTAAAGAAATTTCACAAAAAACTTTTAAAATTAAAAAGTAAAATACAAAAATGGAAATAAATTTTAAAAAAATAGCTTGTACGGGTACAGCTACAAATGAACAGCTTTTATTAAAAAAAAAAAAAAAAATCAAAATTGGTTCAGTAGAAAGCTCAGGGTTGATTGAGTAAAAAATCAGCCTTGTCTTTTAAATATATAGATGATCATTTGCACAGTAGCAAAAGCAATGAATCACAGCAGTGGCATTACAAATTATTTTAGATCTTGCAAATTAATCTAACATCTTAAAAATAAAAGCTGGACTTTAAAAAAAATGCTGCTTTATGTTTCTATATTATCGTACTTGTATATATTGTAAATGCAAATTTTGCATTCATTTTATGGGTTACTAGGATTTCCTATGTTAGCAGGCTTTTGTCGACATTGTCACAGATAAATTTTAGTTTGCTGCAGATTGACACAGACAGTTGTGCTACTGGGATCATCTGTAAATGTGAATTTGAGATTTTGTGTTTGGTAATGATTTGAAAGTATAAATTCTCACTATTTACCAAACATAAACAACAGCTGTAAATTTCCATTATTGGGTTCCATGCATGAAAATGTTTTGGATCAACATGAATTGTTATCATGAAATTAAGCATGATTTAAAAAGTAAACATTGAATGTTTAATGCTTGTAAAAGAATGTTTAAAAAAAGAAAAACTATTTTTACTTTTACATTTATATAATCCAATGCTTCTGTGATATTCAAATTTTTTAATTTGATTTTGTTGTAAATGTATGAAAAGAAACAAAAAATGTAATTTAATTTATAACATTATAACATGTGTTTTTTTTATTACTTTTTTGAGTACTTTGTTTTCTTTCCCATCAATCACAAAAACCCGACCCCATAAAAATAATCTATCAACAGACAGTGTGACTTCTGTCAATAATGTATAAGCATGACATCAAAACATACTTATGAAATGTTTTTCTTGAGCCCAGACTGATTTTTTATAAGGCCTATTTTTAAAGGTTTCAGAAAATGTGTGTATAAAATCTATCGCTAACCAGTTTGATTCATTTCAAATATTTGTGGAAGTTTAAGGAATCAGATTGGCCTTGACCAGTGTTTCTTAACCTTTTTTATTTCACAGCACGCTTGAACCCATGTTTAAATTTCTGTGGCATACTAAACTTATGATGATTGAAAAGACTATAAGGAATGTATGTCATTTAATTGATTTAATAACACAAACAAAATATTCCATCATAAATAAATATAGTAAAATATTTTGTTATTACTTGTAATAAAAAAGATTTATTTTTATTATCTTCTTTATAAGATATGGTTGGATGGGCATATTAATAAAATTTCTTTTTAAGGATGTAGCTGATATTTATTTTCGCTTTTAACGTTATTTGCTGCAGAAAAGTTTACTTCTTTATAAATATAACAGTAAGAGTGGATAATATTTTTAATATTGTAAATTTACAGTTGTGGAAAAAGGAATAGATTGTAAAGTGTTTTTTAATTCTTTCCATTGCAGTTTGCCGAAGTTTCTTATTAAGAATATTCTAACACTGAAACAAATTTGGATGGAAAAGCAACTTTATGATGCTAAACTGCTAACCTTAGAATGTTTCAAGTACTTTTGTTAGTTCATTGAACGTTTACTAAAAGTGATGTAACTTTAATAAAAGTTACTTCTTTATAAATATAACAGTAAGAGTGGATAATATTTTTAATATTGTAAATTTGCAGTTGTGGAAAAAGGAATAGATTCTAAAGTGTTTTTTAATTCTTTCCATTGCGGTTTGCCAAAGTTTCTTATTAACAATATTCAAACACTAAAACAAATATGGATAGAAAAGCAACTTTATGATGCTAAACCTCATTGCATATTAAACTTCAAACCTTAGAATGTTTCAGGTACTTTTGTTAGTTCAATGAACGTTTATTGAAACTGATGTAACTTTAATGGAAATTTTTGTGGCACACCTGTGGACCTGTCATGGTGCACCAGTGTGTCACAGCACACCAATTGAGAGCCACTGCTCTAGTCAGTAAATGAGAAAATACAAATAACACCTATAATATAGTGTTCTTTAATTGATGTTAATTCTTTTGACCAGCTGTAAATTAACCTTAGTGCAGTTGCAAATACAATTTTAGAGCTGTTATAAAACATTTATTTTTTAATAGATTAGCTTGTTACAATCTTTTACATTGCCATTGTTTATCCTCTTTTTTTAAGAAAAGCCTTATCTCAAGCCATTATGCTTATTTTCTTTCATCTTTCTTTTTTTTTTATGTTAGAATATTGTATTTTGAAAATATTTCTTTGTTTTGTGAATGGAAGATACCAATTCTTTATAATTTTTTTCAAAATGTGAGAGAAACACTGAGAAAAATAGCAGTTAGCTTGCATCTTTCATTACAAAAATCAAATTGGCTTATGCACAAAATAAATAAAGATAGAATGTGTACAGTAAACTTCCAATTAGCCATCAATCACGGGACCAATGGTGTGGCGGATAATCAAAAGACACTACAAGACTGTTAATAAAATTATATTTATTTTTACCAGTTTATAGATAAGAATATTTAAATGCTTAATCTGTTGTGTACATTTGTTAATAAAAAGCATAATTGATAATAAGAAATCAATTTATGAGACAAATTTAGAATGTTACAGAATAAATAGGTAGTACCTGTTTTTTAAAGCAAAGTAACCCATTGTACATTTTTGTTTGTGTTTTACTTGCTCTTTTAGTGCAGTAAGATTACAGATTCTACGTAATAAAAGTACTTGGGTTGCATCTGCTTTCTCTTGTATCTCAAAACAACTGATGCACTTAGAGAGCATAGTCTCCACTTCTGCATGACTGACTCCTGAATCATCATTCCCCGATTAATCTAATTCGTCCGCTTCAGGTTTCTTTGGACTCAAAATATTTTTAATATTTCCGTCATCCATTAATTCTTTATAACCAAGCATTTTTCTCAAAATAGCGCGGGTTTACTGTGCATTTGAGATTCCATAATTTGTTTCTGATTTTTAAATATATATATTTAAGGGAGGGGGTGATGGTTAACCGAGGGTAGCAGTTGATTCAGTGACGGATAATTTGAAGTTTACTGCACATTGCATGTGACTTGTAGCACTGTTACGAGTTTTTACTTTATTACTCGTTTTAACGTCGTTAAATGAGTTATCCGTATTAACAATAACTTACCTGAAGTATTGCTTATTCATTATTGGCACCAAATCACATTGTTTGGTGACAGGATTTGTTTACCATAAATGGTTGATGGGAATGTGAACAAGTACACTCTTCTTTGAGTATTACTCTATTTATTTATTTTCAGATACTGGTCATGTTAAACCTTCTAGGGATTTTAAAGCAAAAACAATCCTGGTATATGTGCTGGGCGGAATTACATATGCTGAAGTGGCTGCGCTGAGACTGCTTCAAAAACAGAATGGTTTGTGGTTTTCTGTTTATTTTTAAATATGTATGTGAAAAATAGGAGGGTGGATATAAACTGTTTTTAGTTGACTTATATTACAATAGACATCTAATTATGTGAGACTCATGAAACCATGGGCACAAAGCTGAAAATAACTGTTCTACAGCTGCTACTAAGTGATTAAACTTTGAAATATGATAATTAAAATTTCAGACCGGCAAACAATTTTCCTTTCTAATATTTTTTTTAAATAATAACTTTCTTTTATTGCTAGTTTTAAATAAAAACAATTTTAAGTAATTTATATTGCTTTTTCAATTTTCAAATGGCACCTATGTTTGTATGGCCTATCAATGACAATATTCACACTGACCAGTAGATGGCTACTAAATAAAAAGGTAACTATAAATAAAAGAAATGTTACAAATAAAAAAAAGCAAATTTAAGGGAAAAATTCTGTAATTATGTGCCTTCTATTTTTTTTATCATAAGATAAAATAAAGCAATTTGAAAAAAAGATACATTTATTTTTTCTTTTATAAGGATTTGTTTGTAGCAAAATTTCTGGTTTTAATATAAAAACACTTGAGCAATTTGAATCTGCTTCTTCCAGATTTTTCAAGCCGTTTTTTATAAGAAGATTTAGAATATGAAAAGGAGTTTGTTTTTATGAATTCCTACAGATTTCTGAATTTTGTTTTATCTATTTTAAATAATTATTATAACAAAATTCTGTATTAAATTGATTTGATTATAAGTTTTTAAAACATTAATTTTGGTCTAGAATTTTGGAATTTAGCAGCAAACGCCTTTATGATGAATATGTGAGGAGTGTCACCTAACTGAGTGTGTGTCATATAATCAATCAATCAAGCATCGGATAATTTAGAGTCCATTGTATTTGCAAATTAAAAAGGGTCGCCGGGGTGACTGAAAATATAGGTTTGACAACTAACTTTTTTTAAATTTATTTATTACTTTTGTATTTAAACATAATATTCCTATGCCATTTAGTTTTTACCATCCAGGGGTTCTGATTTTTATATTCTTCAAATGATTAAAAACAAAATAAATTATTTATAAAATGAGTTCAGAATTTGTCTAATTTACTAATCTTAAATATAATCAATTCCAGTCAATTGTGGGTGTTATCAGTTTAAATACCTGCTTTTATACCTGGATGGCAAAGCCTTGCTCGGTAATTTTTTTCTACTTTCATCCTGTGTTTGAGTGAAGACAAAATTTTGTTATTTATTTGTAGATAAAAATATCATTTCCAGTTTCAAATGTTTTAATAACAAATGCTGACAATTATGTTTTTCCCCTGTATGTACTATACTGTATCTAATTTCTCCATGTTGTCAAGATAAAAATTATGATTTTTTGTTACATATTTCTGCAATCATTAAGTACCAAATCGATTGATTGCCAGTCACTATGAACAGTACTATCCATACACCATTATGGGTGTGAAGCGGATTCTCTGTAGGTAGAAATTCTTTTAAACTGTTTCACCTCTTAACACTGGAATTAGCAACGTAGAAGATTCCTTACATAAAAAGATATAGCAGTTGACACAAAATGACAAAGAGGAATTCAAATTGACATACTATAGTCAGATTTATTTTTTAATTTTTGAAGATACTGCTAAAATGGAAGATTCGAACATCCTCTTGTTGGCGCCGAAATTCATCTGATAAATAAATTTTCAAAATCCAAGTGAGATGGGAGAGCAATTAGGTTAAATAGTTTATTAAATAAAACTGAAATAGTATGTAAATTCTATTCATCATTAGAAGTTAATAATTGTTCCATAATAGTAATTCTCCGTATTTAACAGAGCCAATACAAAAAAAATGTGTTCTCTGCTTGGTTGCAGAGTCAGGACTTCCACTATACACTCTGTATTAAACAGAGCCATGATTTAACAATTGGCATCTCTGATTACAGAGTCAGGACATGTTACATGTTCTCTGCTTGGTTACAGAGTCAAGACTGACTATTTTAAAATGATACATATTATATAAAATAAACATCAAAATAAAAATTACAATATGCAGTTATAAATCTTCTAAATAGCTATAATATTCATTTAAATGACATCCAAGTAATTATAAAACTAATAAATCACCATCAATTCAAAATTATTATAAAGTAAATAAATCTATATTACATGACCTTGAAATCATAATGTTACTCATAAATATTGATTCAGGGTTATAAACAATTTAGATAAACAGATTAGATTTTTTCTGTCAAAAGAAATCAGTTTTATAATTATATTTCGCAATAAGATAAACAGAGTTAACTTATAAACAAATAAATTTGAGGGCATTTACGCCGTAACATCCTCCGCCTCCATGAACGGAGTTCATCGAACAATTATAACTTACCAAATTTCCACTATCACATACTAAATAATCAAATATTAAATACAAATTTAAAATATTACCTTAAATGTTAAGTATAACTAAAATGAAATGCAATTAAATCCTACTACTTCTATAAAAAACAGTTTCTGGAACAACTAAAAATAGAAAAAGACATTAATATACAAAATAGTTCAGAAAGTTACAAAAATTAGACATAGAAAAAAATAATAATAATAAAGTTAGTTAAAATAAAGTAAAATTCTATTATATTAAATGTCCATCGGTAGAGGAGACAATTTTGTGATAGGGCGTTTCAGTTCACCAGTAGAAGTCTTTAATTTGACAACACGAACAATATTATCATCCCCAGGAAATAGTTCAATTATTCTGCCCAATTTCCACCTTAATGGGGGCTGGTTTTCTTCCTTTATCAACACCAAGTCATTGATTTTTAAGTTCGGGTTGCTTCTAAACCACTTTGTACGTTGCTGCAATTGTGAGAGATAGTCTGACGACCACCTTTTCCAAAAACTTTGGAAAATCTTTTGTAGCAATTTCCAACGTTCCAAAGGAGTTACATAGGTAGAGGAGATATCAGGCTCAGGTAAGGAGGTCAAGGGTGCTCCTATAATAAAATGTCCTGGCGTCAGAGCCGTAAAGTCATTTGGATCAGAAGACTCAGCGACAAGCGGTCTTGAATTTAAGCATGACTCAATTTGTGCAATTAAGGTCAAAAATTCTTCATAAGTTAAAATCTGATCACCAATTGTTCTCTTCAAATGATTTTTCATTTGTTTTATTCCCGCTTCCCAAAGGCCTCCAAAGTGAGGGGCGGAAGGTGGGTTGAATTTCCATACTATCATTTCGTCAGTAAGATACTTGTGCAATTTTTCATCAGAAGCAATTAGAGACATCATTCTCTTTATTTCGCGGTCTGCCCCTACAAAATTTGTACCTCTGTCGGAAAATATTTCTAGAGGTTTTCCACGTCGAGCCACGAATCTTTTCAATGAGGCTAGAAAGGTTTCAGTTGTAAGATCAGTGACTAACTCAAGATGGATAGCTTTTGTTACGAAACAAACATACAGACAAACATAATGTTTAAAGGGTTTCACACCACGTCCCTTACGAGGTTTGATCAAAAAGGGTCCGGCTAAGTCGACTCCTACTCTTGAAAATACTCGAGCTTGTGTCACGCGTGCTGATGGCAGATTTCCCATCAACTGAGATGAAAGGTGTGATGAATTTCGGAAACATTTCATACATTTCCTTATTTCTCTTTTCACAGCTTCTTTAGCATTAATTATCCAAAATTTTTGTCGAATTGCTGAAATTGTCAATTGAGTCCCGCTATGAAGATGTTTCTCATGAAAATACTTTATTATCAAGTCTGTAACATGATGCCTTTTAGGGAGAATGATTTGATGTTTTTGATATTCAGACAAGTTTGCATTTTTTAGCCTACCTCCAACACGAAGAATATCATTTTCGTCAAGAAATGGATGTAAAGGAAGGAGTTTGCTTTTAGAATTTAGGATCTTTCTGGATTTTAGAATTTTCAGTTCGTCTCCAAATTCATGGTTTTGAATTAATTTCACAATAGCATTTGTTGCCCTTTCAAGTTCTGGAACAGTCAAAAAACCATAGACTCGTTCAGATGGGCATGTACTATTTTTAATGAATCTGAGGCACCAAGCCGTAATTCGTTTTAATTTAGACCAGGATGAAAATTTAAATAAAAGCTCAAATTCTGGAATATTTTGGGATATGGAGCAAACAAGCGTTTTACGTTGTTCTTGCAAGACCTCTTCATCAGGTAGATTAGGTTGAGTTTCAGGGGGAAATACTGGTAACGATTCTTCCTTCAGCCAGCTAGGACCATGTAACCATACCTCGTTATTAATCAATTCAGATGCAGAGCAACCACGAGAGAGAACATCTGCAGGATTTTCCTTTCCTTTACAAAATTTCCATTGTACAGGAGCAACAAGTTCCTGAATTTCGCGTACGCGGTTTGCCACAAAGGGCTTCCAGTTGTTAGCACTTCCTTTAATCCAGTGCAAGGTAATTTGGGAGTCACTTAGACAAAATATATTTTCATTCACAATTTTAAATATTTCCTTTAAATAATTCGCTAATCTTGCAGCCGTAAGTGCTCCAAGAAGTTCGATGCGCGGCAATGTAATTTTCTTGAGAGGCGCTACTCTCGACTTTGCTATTACAAATGAAGTTTCACAAGAAGAAGAATCACGTAAATAAGCCACTGACCCATACCCCTTTAAACTAGCATCAGAAAATATGAAAAGTTGAGCGGTTTCAGGATTTAATTTTGGGATAGTTACAAAATATTTTCTAAGAATTTCAAAATTTACCAAGTCTTTTATTTCATTATGCCATTTTCTGAATTTTCCACTTAAAGAATCTGGTAATGTAGAATCCCAGTCAATTCCATGTTCCCAGAGTTCTTGCATTAAAAATTTAATTCTTATCACGAAAGGGGAAATGAGTCCAATAGGATCATAAATTTTTGCCACAGTTTGTAAAACAATACGTTTGGTAATAATTTTATGGTCAAATTCTACTAAAAGTGGTTGTATGTCTATTTTCAAGGTGTCACTTTCTGTTATCCATATAATTCCCAATACCTTCGAAAGATTTTGTTCAAGAGTGTCTTCCTCAAAGTTTATTCCATGTTCCTTCCATAAAAATTTTAAATCGGAAGAATTGGTTTTAAATTTTCTGAGTTTCATATTGGCCTCACTCAATATCTTCTCTGCACCGTTTGATAAAACAAAAGCTTCATTTACTGAATCAGCTCCATGAAACAGGTCATCAACGTATAAGGAAGTATCCAGCATATTAACTATTTTTCCAAACAAATCTTTATACCCCTCAATGTGATGTTTGAAGGTTGCAGAAAGGAAAAAGGGTGAAGTTGTTACACCAAAAGTTACACGGGTCATGCGAAAAACCTTCAAAATGGGATTGTTACTAGTGATATTGTCAAACCACAGGAACCTCAAAAAATTTCTATCTTCTTGTTGTATCTGGATTTGCAAGAATGCCTTTTCTATATCGGCCAAGAAAGCAATTTTGTGGAGACGGAATTTTAAAATAATGTCCAATATGTTAGGATTTAGATTGGGCCCAGGAAATAAGCACTCGTTTAACGATTTTGCCCCCTTATCTTTGGATGACGCATCAAAAACAATTCTTACTTTAGTTGTCGATTTATCTTCCCTTATTACTGGTCTGTGAGGCATGTAATACGTGTTTATTTCATCTTTATTAAACTCACATTCTTCAATTATACCCAAACCACATTGTTCATTTAATATTTTCTCATATTCCTTAAGTAACCATTCATTTTTGCACAATTTTGATTTTAATCCCCAAAGTCTATGTTTAGCTACATCAAAATTGGATTCCAATTCATTTTTATTTACTTTCCACAAAAGTTTAGTTTCATATCTTCCATTTACAAAATTTAAATTATCATTAAATAAATCAAGAGCATCTAAATCCTTTTGTGAAAATAATTCATTTTTACTATCACAAATACCCAAAGACTCTAGTTTCCAAAACTTTTGCAAATCAAAATTTTCTATTTCATTAACAGATACAAGATGAGCATTAACTGTTTCGTTACCTTTAGAGTTTATTTTTCCCACTATTGTGTACCCAAAAAGTGTATTAGCTACATATAAATGGTCATTAATTTCTTCAACGACACCTCTCTGAACATTCCAGAAATAATCAGCTCCAAGTAAAATTTGTACTTCGGATTCCTCGGGCGTAGGGTCGGCTAGCCTCCATCTTTTACTTTCAATGTATTTTATAACTAGAGGGTCAGAATTGGGAACCTTCAATGTTGTTGCACTTATCAAATCGGTAGCTAGCACCTCAACATCTATAAAACGATGATAATTCATTTTACTTCGCAATTTAATTTTAAAAACATCATATTCTTCTTCGCGACCTTGATCCATGCCAAAAGCGAATACAGTTAAATGTTCTTTTCTTAAAACAGGCAAATTTAATTCACGAGCTAATGCTTTTGTTATGAAGCTTTTTTCGCTTGCAGAATCAAGTAATAATCGAACTACCTTTGATTTAGAATTACCTTGAGCAGTTACACAACATGTTTGCAATAAAACAGCATGCTTAGAATTTCTAAAATTACAATGAGAATTAGATACAACTGTTTGATTTTGATTTTCATTAATTTCCGGTTTCAAACTTTTCTTAAAGCAAAATAATTTGTTATGTTCAGTGCTTTTACAATTTAGACATGGCTTTAATTTTATGCGGCATTGCGAAGATAAATGCGATTTCAAAAAGCATTTGTAACATCTACCCTCCTTACGTAACATTAATCTTTTCTTATCATCAGCTAAATTTTTACACTCGGAAGATAAATGATCATTACCTTTGCAAAATACACAAAAAACTTTAATAGTGGCATTTAAGGTATTAGCATGTTGATATTTATTTGATGTTTTCTTTTCACGAAATTCAGTTTTATTTTTATGTACAAAAGAAGAGGATGCAACATTTTTAGAACTTGTCATTGACAAAGCCTTTTCTCTACATTCTATTTCACATTTCAGAAAGGCAATTAGATCGGTTACATCTGACTCTTTGCTAGTATCACGTTTTCTATGATATTCAATCACTAATTCATGGGGCAATAGCTTTAGCAAAATAGGATTTAGCAATTGTCCATAAGAACTGGATGTTACCCCCAAATTTCTTAAACTTCTAATATTAACTTCGCACATGTCATGCAATCTTCTTAATGCATTTAAATTTGAACAATTTTTAACTGGTTCCATATTTAATAAATTAGTCATGTGTTTATTAATAATAACATCAACCTTACCAAAACGGTCCTTTAATAAATCAATACAAGTATCATAATTTTGTTCTGTCAAAGGAAACCCTTCTACCACATTATAGGCCCGATTATATAACAAGGATTTTAGATAAGCGAATTTTTCTATCTTAGATAGTGATTTATTCTGGTGTATCGATGTTTCAAAACAGTTAAAAAATTCGACCCATTCTTCGATTTCACCAGAAAATTTTGGAACATTTAATTTAGGCAATTTCATGGCAGAACTCGTTTCTGTTCCACTAGCAGAACCATTCAATGAATTTACACGACTAGTTGCTATCATAGAAACATTATCCTTTTTACATTTTCTTAATCTATTTTTAATTTTAAATTTAGCACTGATCAATTGGTCAGCGTACTTTTCACTATTAGCAATGTCCTTTTCATATTCTTTTAAGTCGGATATTTGAGCTTCAATATCACGATTCAAACTTTGGAAAGCCGTTTCTTTTAAGAGAAATATTTCTTGAAGCTCTAATAATTCATCGGTTTTCGTATTATCAATGTCATCATTTAATAATGTTTCTAATTTTGTAATTAATTTCGTGAAACTCGTTCGTTCAACAGAACGTTTTGCTTTCAGCTTTTCAAGATTTTCCATTTTAAATAAAGAATAATTCTTATTTTAAAACATTAACCATTCATAGAAAATGAAAAAAATATTTTCTTACCTGTTAATTCCAGGTAATGTAGATGGCATGTCGTAATCCAAATGGCACAATAATAATTCCACACTAATCACAGGTTGAAATATAAATCACACACTAATCACATGTTGAAAAATAAATCACAGTTGTTAATCACAAATCTCTTTCACAATAGCTCACTATTATTTCCAAAAAATGTTTCGCGGGTTACTCGGCACCAAAAATAAATGTTGGCGCCGAAATTCATCTGATAAATAAATTTTCAAAATCCAAGTGAGATGGGAGAGCAATTAGGTTAAATAGTTTATTAAATAAAACTGAAATAGTATGTAAATTCTATTCATCATTAGAAGTTAATAATTGTTCCATAATAGTAATTCTCCGTATTTAACAGAGCCAATACAAAAAAAATGTGTTCTCTGCTTGGTTGCAGAGTCAGGACTTCCACTATACACTCTGTATTAAACAGAGCCATGATTTAACAATTGGCATCTCTGATTACAGAGTCAGGACATGTTACATGTTCTCTGCTTGGTTACAGAGTCAAGACTGACTATTTTAAAATGATACATATTATATAAAATAAACATCAAAATAAAAATTACAATATGCAGTTATAAATCTTCTAAATAGCTATAATATTCATTTAAATGACATCCAAGTAATTATAAAACTAATAAATCACCATCAATTCAAAATTATTATAAAGTAAATAAATCTATATTACATGACCTTGAAATCATAATGTTACTCATAAATATTGATTCAGGGTTATAAACAATTTAGATAAACAGATTAAATTTTTTCTGTCAAAAGAAATCAGTTTTATAATTATATTTCGCAATAAGATAAACAGAGTTAAATTATAAACAAATAAATTTGAGGGCATTTACGCCGTAACACCTCTCATGGAATTAACTGATGTTTAATGGAATTGATAACATTATTTGGACACAAACTAATTTTGCACAATTATGTATGATGATGCGAGAAGTTGAAGGGAAAAGGAAATGCTATGCAAATGCCAAAAGAATATAACCTTGTCAAATTGCACTTTACAATACAAGAAAGTGCTAATTACAGAAGACTTTATGTCCCTATGACCAACAAATTATGTACTGTCCTTGCATTCAAAGCTTCGTAGATAAAAAAAAAATGGTAGTGCCTCAACATGGCACAAAAAAAAAACTTTACCTAGTACCTTTTCAATATTTAAAATACTTGTTTTTCCCTACATAATAGAAAAATTTAAATTAATATCGCCTGAAGATCAAATCAGGAAGTTGTGGAGAGTATATTTATATCAAGGGATCATAGCCTCAACACAGTTCAAAGTATAAAGTTGGTGAAAATAATGTCATATTGAAACAATAAGGATAGCATGTTTCAGTTTATCAAATCGAAATCCTCATTTTATTTTAAATTTGTCATCAATTTCAACAGGGAATGTTTCAGGCAGATGCATTTATTTTCACAAATAGGAGTTGTCATAATGGTTTATCTGATTAGTGTAATGCAGGATATCATATGCATCAATTTAACAATAAATTTATACTCGCACCATCTTGAAGCCATATTTTCAAAAAATTTAATGTAAATTTGAATTCCATAATAAAATTGGAATATTTTAAGGAAATTTTCAATTTTCTGCCATATTACATTTGTTGCAACACTGGGTCGCATACAGCCCATGTGTTGGACAGTCTTGCTTTAAGTATTTAAGCCTAAAGCTATATTAGTCTGATATTTTAATTTTTAATCAACTTAAAAATAAATGGAACTTAATATTCCTAATTTGCCTGATGTATTTTAATGTGTTTAAAATCAGTTAGTTGAATGCACATTCTCACCCATAAGTGTGTATTCAAATTTTTACTTGTAACTTCTATTAGGATTTCTTGAAGATTTTTGACTTGGCTTGGCTGTTTGCTTTACTATCCCATCCTAACTTCCATCGAAATATTCAGATCGTCATAATCTTTAAATGCATTGTTAAAATTATTGTGCTGCATTTTTCTTTTTAAAGTGATGTAACCATCATAGAAAGATTTCAGATCCCAATAAAAAAAGCATTTGAGCTGCATATTCTTCTTCCTGATTTCAAAACAACTTTTGTAGCCAATGCGAATTAGAACATGAAAAATGATATGCTTTTGTATAGAAAAAAAGAACATAACTGCGTGAATAAATATTGCTAAAACTGAGTAGATTATAATTTTTTTATTCTAAAATAATTATTACACAGCATGCTCGGAATGTTAGAACTTGTTTCGCAGTTCATCTTGTAGTCATTATAGAAATATATTACACAACACCTTCTTAGAACACAGCATCACCTGTATGAAAAAATAAATATTTTAGAAAAAATATATACAGGATGCAGCAGGTATTTGAAAACACACATCCTTTTCTGTTACATGTAAACATGCCAGCATGTAGACTAACTCAGGAAATGAAGCGGAACACTGTCATTGTCTCAGCCAGCTGCTCCGATTTAGAGATTGCTGCAATCTTGAAACTCACCCCATCATTTGTTTTTAAAGTAAGGAGTGAACTGAAGGCTGCCAAGGTTGATGCGGCCACCATTTCATACAGGAATTGACAATGGTGATCTGACATTATTATGATGCCTGAATTCATCAGTCGTGTTGATGAAGATCTTAGAAAGTCGACAAGCTCGATAGGGAGCTGCAGGTTGATGGAACTACCATTGGATGTGTAACTCATGAAGACCTTCGTTTGAGGTTGTACATCATGAGAAGTGGACAGTTCTTGTCCAAAAGAACCAGGAATAACCATCTGACCAGAGCCAAGTGCCTCCTGAACAAACTCAAACATCTACAGTAGCAAGGAATGATGTGGTTTTCCTCTGATGAGAAAAAACTTTTTCTAGGCTCAGAAAGTGGACCACAAACAGATCAGTGACTCTGTAAAAACTCCAAAGAGGTTCTGACCATCATACACAGAAAATTTGCAGCCTTACTAATGATTCCGGTTGGTTTTGAGTAGAGAAGGCGATTTGATGCCTCCACATTTCTTTCTTCAAGTTGCCAAAGTCAAGGTTGTTGCTTACACAAAGATGTTAAAACTGCATTACTTCTGTAGCACGTGGGAGGCCATATTTTTTTCAACATGATTCTGTACCTTCCGATACAGCCTATACAGCCCTATAATGGATGGCCAAATCCTGTGACCCTCAACTTGTTCTTGTGGCCCACAGCACTCCAGAAGTTAAACCGACAAACCATGACACATGAGGAGTGGTTGAGAGGGACTGCAATAGGCATCCACACAACGCTGTTGCGGCTCTCAGCTCATTATTCCCTGCAGTCGGTTTCGACAGCATACAGAGGCTTTTATTGTGGCTGACGATGATTTCAATGAATAATGTCATCGACTGTGCATGTGGTCACCTATACAGAATGTTAAAATGCAAGAAATGTTCTATTTCTATTGTCTGTTCCTATTTGAATGTAGGCATGATTTTGTTCTCAAATACCTGCTGCATCCTGTATATATAAGAGCTAGATTAAATTTTTGATATTTTTCCAATAATATGTTATCTTTATACAGTAATTCCTCCATATATTGTTCACTTGAATATACTGCTCTTTTCTTTTTCTTTCATGTTCTCTAGGAAAAAAAGCTCTACCTACGCTGTCCCTTTAAATAACTTTATATTACTATGTCAGTTACACTAACTGTTAACTCTTCATTAATTTTATTAAGAAAATTGTAATATGCATAATAAATTAATCTTTAGGAAAGAAAATATATAACATTTACTTGGAGATTATCCTCGTCCTTAATTTTTAATGCCCTCAATATATTGCACATTCAGATATATCATGCTTTTATTCTTGTCTCCCAACGTTATATAATGAGAAGCTAATGTAATTAGACAAAAAGTTTGAAACTGATGGGTGAACGTAGTTTTATTTTATGAACTTTGAGAAATACATCAATACATTAAAGTTATTAAGTTAAATACCTTGGAATATCATTATTGTTTAGTATGACAAATGTCAAACAGTACTCGTCTCTCGCAGGGAGGAAAAAATGAGCATCAAATAACAAATTGTGTATTATCAAGTTGTGAATTAAATATTTCATTTTGAAACTAAAACTGTTGTTATTGTAATTGGATATCAGTTAATACAATGACATTTTTTTACATTTTCCAACATAGTTGAAAAGTGTTTATGAATTTGTATTTTTGTTATGAATTTGGATTGTATGTCCATCTGTACAATATGCTGTTAGTGTTGGAAAGTGTTTCATAATCTATACCAGATGCATGTTTTTTTGTTCTTATTTATTATTTCTTAATAATACATTCATTTGATTTTACAGATCTTTTAATTTTGTGTACTTTTTTTTTTCAGATTGTAGGATATTTATTGCCACTACATCTCTCATCAGTGGAAATTCATTAATACATATGCTGTCTCCACCTGGCAATTAAATGCCTATATTGTTCCCATTTACCCACTTTGTTTATACATTCCAGATTGCAAAATGAATTGTTTTATGTTATTGTAAATTTTATATTTATATATTTTATTTAAAGCTATTGTAAACATGTTTTGCTAAAATCACACTTTTTTTATATATAGTTGCTATTTGAATGCATATCATTAGAATTGCAAATTTGTAAGTTTTAAAAGATGTACATATATAAATTTTTTGTAAAGAAAGTGTTTCATTTATAATAAATATTTACTACTGAATACTCTGCCATTGAATTGTACAAGTTGTTTTGTATAGTAATTTTTTATTCTTTTCTGACTTTTAACTTGAATATTTCAAAAAATTGGTAAATTTTCAAAAATGGTAATTGTTTACTTTCCTATCTGCTACTTTCTGTTGCCAATATATGTCACCAGTTAGTATTAATTAATGGTATTGATCGTATTTTTATAAGCATGACATGAAAACATACTCATAATATCTTTCTTTGGTTTTATGTGACTCTTATTAATTTTTGATAAGCCAGTTTGTAACGATTTCATATAGATGTATTATGTATATCTACCAGGCTTAATGAAAGTGAAATTATTTTACCAGCGAATGTGGTTAGTAAATCCAGTTTTCTACCATTCATAAATCAATGAGGGAGAATACATTTCATTTTTTAATAAAGAAAAATAAATCTATATTTAGGTCATAAATTTAAAAGAGGAAAAAAAAAAGAGGTTGATAAAGATTCATATAATTAGACATTTGGATAATTGACGCTGTTATTATTGTGCTTGCCATGACATTGGTTAAAACATTCCATGCCACCTTGGCACATTCGAGTAAAATTTTGATTTTGCCCTTTTGCAACACTTAGTTTTGTTTTTCATTGTTGTTGTAGCCACACATAGGTTTTTGCATGATATAGTCTACCATTGTGTAGTTATCCTCTTAACCGGTCGATGACTAAACGAAATTTTTGTCATTTATTTTATAACCTTTCTATCAGCCAAACCATTTAGTATAATTAAAAATGAAAGAGATATTCTGAAAGATCGTATTTTTATGTCTTAAATGTTGCCATCATTTTGAAAAAATATCGTTCTTTAATCTTTTGAAAAGAAAATTCAAAAAGGGTCATTTTTGCAGCTCTTTTTTTCGCCCATACAGCACCGCTTCCCTTTGGGATAATTTTGTGAGTACCAATTAACAAAATATATGAATGCAAAGTTAAGACCTTCTTCTCTTCGACGGTGTAACCGGCTTTCAAAACTAAGAAATTTAGCCTTTAAGAAAGGGTTGTTTTACAGTTTTCTTTTTATCTCATACGCCACCTCTTCCCTAGGGTATAATTTCAGAGGTACTGATTAACAAAAAATACATATGTAAAGCTGAGACGTTCTTCTCATCAACGATGTAATCCGTTTTAAAAAATATGAAATTTAATCCTTTCAAAAAATTTGCAACCACAGGTCACTTTACACCTTACAGAGACAATCTCTTTTCTATGGTAAAGGTGACTAAACATCTTTATTTCAACACAATTTTTTCAGAACACCTCTTCAGACCGGATTTATATCACCTACAAAAGTTTTGAAATATTTAGATGAATAGAAAGAAGTATTTTTTACAAAATAAAATGTATGAGCATATCAACGAATACACTAAAAAACAGTGTGAATCAACGTGGTTTCGCTCACCTTCGGCTCAAGTTTCCTCTTCTAAATATGAATATTTTTTCACATTTTTAAGAAGGCTCTGATACAGTTATATTTATAAACTATTAAAGTTTCAGAGAATTTGGATGATAAGAACTATTAATTTTGCTATGCTAATGGAACCAAAGCGAAAAAAAAAGGAAAAAAACAAAAAGAAAACTTTTTTTTTGTCAACTAAATATCAATATTTTTTCATGATTTTTTGTCACAAGTACATTATAGTCATATTTAAAACCAATGAAAATTACAAATAGTTCAGACAACAAGATTTTTTTTATCTACTGAAATAGACCAAGTGAAAAAAAAAGTCTTCTTATGAGCCATTTTACCACTAAATATCAATATTTTTTCTAAAAATTTCAAAGAGTTTCGATGATAACTATTTTTTTAAAACATTTAAAATATGAGGTTGCCCCCCCCCCCCCCCCCTTCACACACACATATTTTTCTCCATTTTTTGACATATTTCAAAATTACGCATCTACTCTGAAAATCAGACTACACAAAGAAAGTACAAACAATTTGTACTTTCAATTTTCTTTCTAACACTGCGAACCATTTTAAAAAATACAAAAATTAACCCTTTGAAAAAAATCATTCCCTGAAGTTGCTTTTCATTTTTTCTGCATGTTTTTCCCATGGGAATAACATTATATGCATTTTTATTTAAAAAGAACACAATTTTAAACATTAGCTCTGAAATTTTAATACTATGTACTATTTTTTAGTTAATTATAGAGTATCAATTTGGTTCAGGTATAATCTAATTTAGGGGTAAAATAATTAGTTTGAAAATCAAAAAATTTCACTCAGGATTTCGATATGAAAAAAAATAATAATAATAAATAGTCATACATAAAACATCGATTTTTACAATTGAATATCAATATTTTAGCATGAAAATTACACATGGCCGTCAGAAACATATTTATAACATAAATTTTATTCAGAAATTATAATATACAGAAGAAAATAATAAGTTCAAATTTCAAAAAATTTCCCATTTATACCATCCTTTAACCCTTTATCTACTGTTCCATTAAAATAACTTGTTATAAAATTCATTTACTACATCGATTACTTGTAATACAGTTTAGAATGAGTTATAGATACATTACTTTATCTTGTTCCAAAAGCATTATGGATTACACAAAACAAAAATATTTTTAAAAGGATGATTTCTTTTGCCTTTGTATCTTTCCAACTTTCATGGCATTGAGGGGGAAGGAAGAATTTTTCAATTCGGAAATATTTCTATTGTAAGAACATTATATTTATACATTTCCTAATTCTACAAAATACTAAGAAAAATATTTAAAATAAAAGATTTGAGTAGGATTATAAATATTGCCCAAAATCCTTATAAATTCAATTTTAATTAATCCTTCTAAAATTTATTAAATGATTATGTAAATCTTCTAATGTAGTTTAAACAATTCACGAAAAATGGTTTAGAAGGTAAAATTTTCATGAATTCATAATTCAGTACATAAAGGGTTAAAAAAAAGAGGTATTTTTTTAAACATTGAATCCCCATCACCATCCCTTTCTTTCACATTGTAATTATTTCTAGCCCTTTTACCACTCAATATCAGTATTTTATTATATATTTTTTTAACCAATTTTTCACATAGTCAGGGGACACTTATTTTGTATAGCACTAGGGGGTTCGGCCCCCTACGAGCTACGCTCGCCAACCCCCGTTCAGACACTGCAGTCTCTAAAAGCACGCTAATTTGATCGACTTTAAAAAGATTTTGGAAGATTGAATTATAATTTAAAAAAAACAAAAGCGATCTCCCTATAAACGGGTTTCTATTCATCTCTCTTTGATTGGGGAATTTTACAGAAAAATCAGCTGCTGTTAAAAGATACAATGGCATTTCAAAATCATCTAATATAAAATGAATTAAGTAAACAGAGTCTTTGTCTCCCGGTATTTTTTAACAAAGCGAAAAGAAAGTCCTTTTAAATAAGACATTTTAAATATATCATTTTTAATCTGACGTAATTTTCACCAAACTTTTCTTTCCCTTTTTAATATTCACTTGAAAATGCTTTTATTAGAAATGAAATATTATTTGCACTGTCCAAAAAAAAATAGTTGAAAAGTTCATCTCAAAATATCAAGTAAATGTCTTGCGCTATTTTTAAATTTATACTGTTTTGCAATATTATTTTGTGTTCATTTTATGTAATAACTGTAATGTGACGTAAATGTGATGTAATTTCTCCTATTTAAGACTTCTAACGCATGTTAATAAATTTATTATTTTACAATATCCTTTCTCTGTTAAAATTCATGTGTAATTATAGATGAAGTAATTTTCCATAAGTTCCTGCTTTTTATACGTAATTATTTAATTCTAATTTGAAAGTTTTTTTTCTGTTTATAATAGTCACGTGTATGTAAATTTTTAATCTGAAGCAAACATTATTGTTTCCGTTCTTTATACAGTTGGCAACAGGTTAAATTAGTACAATTTTCTGAAATAAGTAAAAAATATCTCTCGAAATGCTGAAAATTTGAATTTAAAATAGAAATGAAACCTCGAAAAATGAGTCAAATTAAAAAAATAAATTAATTCTGCACACCGGGAAATTATAACGTATAAAATGATCTAAAAATTATTAAATTCCGATGTATAGTTTTTGCTCCTATAAAACTTTTTTAGTGGAACGATTTTGTCCAACTTTAGCATTAAATATCTCTTAAAATAATTCTTCGATTTGAAAACTATCTGCATCAGCGTATTTATCAAACATTTTTGTATAATACGACCGATTTTCATATTTTTGTATGCATTATTTTTCTTAATATTAACGAAGAAAGACCTCCGGTCACAAAAAATTCAAAACCGGCGACGGCGGTGACAGCGGTAGTTACTTTTTTTTAGAATAGAGAGATACTCAAATCTTTAAGCATTTAGACAATTGTAGGTTGTGAAATTTATTATATTTTTAAGAGAAATAATAACATTTTATAACGAAAAGTCAAATACTGTTACTCAAATGAAAAATTCTTTTTATGAGCTCTTTTACCACTAGAAATGAATGTATATATATATATATATATATTTTTTTTTTTTTTTTCATTTAACCATTCAGACAAAATTGAATTAAACGTTTTTTCATGAAATTTTAAAGAATGCTTGGATACAGTTTTATTTAAAACTGATTGAAATGTCGGAGAGTTCAAATGGTAAGAACATTTTTCTTTTCTTATGTTAAAGGACCTATGGAAAAACAAACAAAAAAAGAAAGTGAGAAGAAGAAAACATACATCTTTACAATTAGATAAATATCTTTTCACAAATTTTCATAACCAATTGGCATATTTTAAGTGAGCATGATTTGGCATATAACTAATTTCGTTGTTGTAACCATAAAGAATATTTGGAAATTTATCACCTGTACCTAGTTAGCAGAAAAATGACTTAAAATTAATTTATTGATTTATAATTGCATTCGAAAAATATTAAAATGACGTATTGCCATTGAAACCACACCTGTTTACATAATTTTTAGAGTTCTAGCATATGAGGAAGTGAGTGAAAAATCTACTGCAAAATTTCACCTTTACATACATAAATGAAGTTAAAGAAAAAATAAGTTAAAACTGGTGTGAATCAATAAGAACTTAAAGATCTTCTTAAAACACCATCAAAAACTTTTAAATGCGCTAAGCCTTTTGAAAGATCTGAGTCTTTCTTCGTCAGGCGCAAAGAAGATGTGCTTCTACTATGAAAGCAACAGCAAGACGGCTGCTGCTCTTGTCTTGAGTCTTGCTGCTGCTTTCATAATAAAAGCACGTCTTTTTTGCGCCTGACGAAGAAAGACTCATCTTTCAAAAGACCTAGCGCATTTAAAAGTTTTGATGGTGTTTTAAGATCTTTTAGTTCTTAATGAAGTTAAAGTTAAATATAATTATGTAAAAACAAGTGATATATTACATTTTTGTATATTATGATGTATTAATGCTAAAGAGAACAATTCTTCTGATAACACAATCCTATGAGCAATGGGCAGCCATGTTTTATGATAACACTTCTTCATTCTAGAACGTTGTAAACATAAATTGGTATTCATCTCCTGAATACTCTCAGAATTGATTCGGTCATTACGTTGCAAATGTATAGTATGTCCATGCTTATTGCTGCCTGACTTCCCAAAATAGCATAAACCTGTATACCAGGGGTCAATTTAGAAAAAGAAAGTTGCATAGCAGTAACTGCTATACAAAGTCAGTTTTGAATAGCAGTTAGACACTTTTGTATAGCAAATAAAAAATAGCTAACGTAACTTTTAAATCTTGAAAATTTCCAACAATTTTTTTTTTTTAAAAGCGTACTTCCTCGCTGTACTTCCATTGTAAATAAACACTTGGGGAAGGTGAAAACACAACGTATGTCGTGTAAAAACACCTTTAAATTTTAACTTTAAGTTCAGTGATGCCGCTGTACTTGAAAAAACCTGGGTCCCCGGGACCCAGGATTTCCAAACATCTGGGTCCCTTTTTTACAAAAGCGGATCCCCATCAATAATAATTTATATTTTAAAGGAATAAATGAAAGTTGTTTATTAAGATAAATGAAATGCATTAATTATTGTTTTAACAATAATTAAATAATGAATTAAAACCAGCATTATTTGCACTCAAATAAGATATTTTTAAAAAATACTAAGAGAAATTTTCTTTACTTTTTTAAAAGTAAAAATGCAAGATACAATTTTAATTGTAAAAAAATGTTTATTTGAGAGTAGAAGATACCAAGTTCCACTAACAAGTATCACTAATGTTCGCATTCTTTTAAAAAGAGGCAAGGCGGGTTTATTGAAAAAGATATTTTTGCTGAAAAAAAGAACACTTATGTTAAGTAAAGGTGTAATTTTCGTTGAATGAATGGGTGCTTTCATTATTATACTTCACATTGAATTATTTGTCAGCATAGATCTGTGTTGGAATCAGACATTTTCCTTGGAAGGGAAATTTATATCTAAATCACTAATAAGCATCAAATCTTAAATGTTCTGAAGGCGGGAGACATTTCAATGCAGTAAGAACGAGGGGGGGGGGGGGTGATTTTTACTGGTCCACCCAATGGATATAAATATTATTAAAGTACACTGAAATCATGCTGTATTTTTAAGAATCTCATAAAAAAGAAATTAAATCCCATTTTATGAATTTTCTACCTATAAGTTTAGTTTGCACATCTTTTTTGGTGCTTTGACTAAATTCACGTTTTTTCCGCGTTACTTTGACGAAATTCGCGTTTTTCCGCGATCCTTTTGTTGAAATTCGCTATTTTTTCGCGAGTCTGTCACGAAAATCGTGTTTTTTTCCGCGATACTTTGACAAAATTCGGCTTTATTCCGCGATTTTTTGACGAAATTTGCTATTTTTTCGCAATCTTAAGTCGAAATACACTATTTTGTCTCAGCCCTTTTACGAAAATAGTGTTTTTTCCGCTATATTTTCACGAAATTTGTGCTTTTTTCGCGATCCTTTGACGAAAATCGGATTTTTTACGTTATTTTTTGACGACATTTGCTATTTTTGGGGGATCCTTTGATGAAAAACAACTATTTTTTCGCGATCCTTTGACAAAAATCTGCTTTTTTCCGCGATTTTTTGATGAAATTTGCGCTTTTTTCGCGATCCTTTGACAAAATTCGGCTTTTTTTCCGCGATTTTAAGACGAAATTCACTATTTTTTCGCGATCTTTTAACGAAATACGCTAATTTGTCGCGGCCCTTTTACGAAAATCGCGTTTTTCGCAATATTTTGATGAAATTTGCGCTTATTTCAGCGATATTTTAATGAAATTTGCGCTTATTTCCGCGATTTTTTCACGAAATTACGCGTCTCACGGGACGCGTAAGAGCTATTTTTTTGCGTCCCGTATCCGATTTTTCGCTTAATTTACGCGCTATAGCGCGTCCGCGGCATCCCTGACTTTAAGTGTACATGACATAACAAAGGGTGTGGGAAATATGCATCGCAATGATTGCGATTTAATGCATTTCTTGGATGGCATTTTAGTTAAATTTGAATCGCAAATTGCGATGCGATACCGCTTAAATCGAACCCTGCTGTATACGTATTTCATTTCATTACACACAAAAGAAACTCTGAATATAGTAAAATATGTCCCAAAAAAGTTGAAGTTTCAGTAGTACTATCATGTCATTACATTCTAACTTTTAAAATATCGAAATATGGTATGTTTATGAGGTCTTCCATTTTTTGTGATTAGATAGATAATGATTGTTAAAAAGTTATACTATTTTAGCCTATTAGTGCTGGGCATGATCATATGAACACAGTGAAAAAAAAAAGTCAGTAAATGGTGTTAAAGCCAATTTTTAACCCCTTAGTTTCAGTGTTGTAGTCATAAGAAAAAAAAAAACGGTCAATATACTCTACAGGCAGAAGGTATACTCTAACTGTAGAGTCATGAAGGTTCATGGCTAGGGTGTACACTATAGCTTTATTTGAGATACAGAACTTTAAAAATCCAGAAGGTATATGGTGTATACCTCCATATTTCCTCCACTATACCTCTGATTGGTTTTAGAAGCATACTTCCATTTGCAAAAATGTTTCACCTGCTGTTCTCAATCATATTAAAAGCCATTTACATCAAAAAAGTTATTTTCATAAGAGTTATGAAATTTAAATTTTTGTATGATTCCTGATTTCTATAAGTTATAATTTAGAAAAACATAACCCGTGCTCAAACAAGTAAAGCAAAAAAAAAAAAAAGTTTTTGTAAGACCGAATTATACTGAGTTTTGATAGTCTGAATTTCAGAAATTCTCAGTATTTTCTGAGACTATAAACAGAAAGACATGTTTTTAGAGCAAGAAAATGTTATAATTGAAAGAAGTTCAAAGTATCTGAACTTGGTAAGGCTTGTTACAGTATGAAATATATTCTTCTAAGCATAACTTATGGGACCGGCTTGTATACAAATTCAAATTTTATAACTTTTTCAAAAATAACTATTTTGACTTAAATGACCTATAAAATGATGAACAACAACATTTTAAACATTCTTGCAAATGATAGTACAGTTGTAAAATTAACAGTTTAAGAATTAATTGTTACGAGCTGTCAAGTTCTGTGTTACATACCATATGTGTTATTTTGTGTGTTTCTATTAGTTCAATGGTATTAACATGAAATAATAATAAGAAGAAGAACTTTTAGGGTATCAGTTGTAAATGACTGCATCCAATAATTTGTTTCAATAAAATAATAAGCAAAAAAAAAGTTTCTTAAAATAAGAGATTGTAAATTCCAATAATTTGAAAGTATACAACTGCAGGAGGAAAAAAAAAAAATTATTTCAAAATAGTGAGTATCAAATATTAATGTATAATATCAGTATATTTTTATATCATTTTCATTTTAAAAGCTTTGAAACTCATATTCATTTCAAGAAACCTTCACTATTTAGTAATCTATGTGCATCATGAATCACAACCAGTGATCTCCTTCATTAGGTCCCAGGGATGGACTCGTGCATACATTTCACAATGAACAAAATATTGATGGTGTGACTTACTGAATAACTAATTAATTGCCTGATTCAGAATCCTAAGGAGGGATCAAAATACAGCTGAAAGTGGAAAGAGTATCTTTTTAAAATTTTCTTAAAAGATTATTTTTCTTGCATTGAGATAAAATATAGTAATTTGGGTATAGTAAGTTGGGTTGGGTTTTTGGGTAAAATTTGGGTTACTCCTCTTTGCTACTGAGTATTAATGCAGTATTATTAATTATCACTGAATTATTTCTTCTCCCATTTGACTTCAGAGCAAGATTTTTATTTTGTTTGCATTAGTTCGAATTTTAGATTTCGAAACATATCCTTCTGATATCGAAATTGTAATTATGTTGGAATACCATTAATAAATTGGGACAAAATGGAGGTCCAAATTTGGGGACCCAGGGAGCGAAGAGGTTAAATTAGAACATAGACCATCCAAAGATACTTTTTTATTGAACATATATAGTGGAGATGCAGAAGTGGAATTCCTTTACAAATAACAGAGTGGTAACATAAGGGTAATATAATTTGATTAGCTGAGTCAATTTTGCAAAAAAAAAAAAAATAATAATAATAATAATCGCCAACTTCATGTTTGTTGTCTCGTTCAGTCAGGTGAGTGTAACCCCGGTTTTAGACCCCAGCTTCAGTTCACCTAAGACCGCCGGTGTGTGTGCACCTCCTTCGAAACCCGTTAGCAAAGTGCTCTTTTCAGAGCTAAACGGTCCGAGCTGTATCGGGGATTACGGGAGTCGTTGCTATCCGGCATGGTCACAGATACACTCAGTGTTAGTTTATTTTTTAAATTTTAATAGATTTTATTAAATTTAAAATACCCCATATTTTAGATCTTGGTCAACGCCAATGTGAAACTTGCAGTCGTGGAAATTTCGATGTCTAGTACCACAAAGCCTTTTTCAAGGCTTCCCCATTTGTGCGAAAGCCAGTAGATCTGCGACTTGTGAGGGACACAAGGCTTGACTTTCAAAATTTAGTGAGCTATGTGGCCTCCCTTTTTTTTTTATAAGGTTTCAGGGATAGTTTTAGTTTGGGCCTCTGGTTTTCCTGGATGTCAGGCTTGCTGTGACTCCTGGCGCCACCTGCCTTTTCATTTTCCGACTTGCCAGGTCAAACATTCGTCTGTCAACGAAGTGTTGGGCAACCAAATTTATTTGGATGCTCTACGCGCCCTATACTTTTGAGGCGGATTTGTGCCTCAGGTGCTTCCAAACCCCGGAATGAGCCTCAGGGCCCTCCACCAGGGTTTCTAAATTCTTTTATTTTTTGTACGCATTGTTGCTAAATTTGAATTATGTTGCATTTTTACAATTTCGTTGGAGGTTTCGCGTGGCGGTAAAACGATCCACGTCGGTACTCTGTAAGCACCGCGTTGACTTGACTGTAACAATTTTCTGGATTGTGATTGCCATAATTTGTACAAAAGCTTCATTCTATACATGTGCCTTGTCCTTTATGTATGTCACCACTCCTATGTAAGAAGGCACTGTCTTTCAATTTTGGACGTTGGCGATCTAGGCAAATGGACTTTACTCACAATTGGCAACAGCCACAGCTCTGTGAGTTGCTACCCTCCGAAAAAAGACTGTTTATTGGACGAAGGGGAAGCAGTGTTAAAATGTTCTTCACGCCTATTGATGTTTTTCTTCTATTTACCCGCGACTGGCGTCACATGGGTAAAGTCGAGGTTAATGAAAAAGAAAGGCTACGTCGGTCCTTTATGCATATCTTTTTTTACAGACTGCTGGAGTCACTTGGCGTTTGAATGCACCAATGCAGGTATACAAAAAGAGCATAACGTCACCCTAGTGGTCTGTAAAAAAATATATGAAGAATGCACCATGGTAGTCTGTCTTTTTCGTTAGCCTCGGGTAAAGTCTTAAGGTAAGCTATAGAAGAACCTATTTGCCTCAATAAATTTTTCCGCTGACGAAGCCTGTTTTTGAGGAGTTGGCACTCTTGATCTTTTTTTTTGAGACTGTGCTTCAGTTCCTTTTCTTCTGGTACCAAAGATTGCTAAACTTTTTATAGCTAATCAGATGACAGATACAGGTAGTGGTTGACAAATCTTTTCTTGGATCAGTTCTGTATGTTTTGGGTGGTATTGATTAACACGTTGAGTGCTACATCAGTCACCGGTGACTGACACTGAACTTTCCGTTTAGGCCGCGTCAGTTTTCGGTGACTGACATTCATAGATTGTATAACGGGAATCTTATTTCATGGCCCAAACTACAGCGCCTAGAAGATACAGTGTGGAAAACGGCTATTCCTATAATGCTTTAAAAAGTGCTAAAAACTTGTATCCCATAAATCTCCAACAATGCTCAGCGGCAATATGCTGATACGAGCGCCATCTCGTAACTCTTTTCAATATAAACCCTGTGTTTTCAAAAGTTATAGAATGTTAAATATCGGAAACTATAAATATAAGATATTTTAGTCTGTTATAAGCTAATTTAGTTAAGGAATGACGTGAAATAGGTTAAAGAGTCTCTTTTAGAATGACTATCGTTTTTAAATCACTACGATGGCGCTACGATCGACATCTTGTTATTCAGCATCGTTGTACATTTATGGGATTCAAATTTTTAGCACTATTTTGTAGCCGTTTTCCACACTGTATCTTTTAGGCGCTGTACCCAAACGGAAAGACAGACAAAATAGATTTGGCATTCAACGTGTTAAGCAACCTACACTGAAATAGAATGTCTTTATAAGAGTAATGACATCTTAGACCATATAGAATCCGACAAACGACATACAAGGCCAGTTCATGACGTCTAAAACGTCACACGAAGTGGTTCATCTTTTTGCAGTGATTGGTACAAAGCGGCGCGCCCATCGTTTTTGTGCTAATCGCCGGTGACAGTAGAAACAACGTTTATGTCGAGAATCAGCATCACGCCCATATACATTGCTCGGTTACAGCGTCTAGAATACATAGTGTGGAAATCGGCTATTCCAGTAATACTTAAAAAAGTGCTGAAATATTGGATCCCTTAAATGTTAAACGATGCTGAAATACAATGAGTCGATCACAGCGACATCTGCAGGATATTTTCTGAAACTCCTAGACGATTGGGTCTAGACGTTGAAATTTGAAAATATATCGCAGATGTCGCTGCAATCGGTTCCCTGGATTTCAGCATCATTGCACATTTAAGGGATACAACTTTTAGCGCTGTTTGGATAGCAGATTTTCACACTATGTATTCTAGACGCTGTAGCTCGGTTCTAAGTGAGCAGTAAAATTTGATTGGTCGAGAAGATTTTGGGAAAAGACATACGGAAATAAAATTTGATTGGCCTATATGATTTTGGGCAAAAAATATCACCAAGCATCTTTTCGAACCTGCCATTAACTGAATGCCGCCAAGGTGATTATTACCAAATTGTGGAATGTTGGTTGTCATAGTTTGGACAAAATCTTTCTTCTGAGCATACGTTCTATGCGTATGTCGTCACTTTCATATGGAGACACCGTATCGCCAATCTGTTTTTTCTCTTAACTTATCTAAGCCAATTCTGTGTCATGCTCGGCACGACAGGCTTTGTGCCGTGAGCCTTTGCAAGCTGGGAATGATTTCGTTGGTGCTGCCATCTGTTGGCAGATCGTAAAATGATTATAATTTTGATGAAGTTTGGGCATTCGTTCCGGGTCACCAATGTAGCTGTGACCGGTAACGAACAATGACATAGAAGGCCAAGGCCAGTCATGATATTTAAAACGTCACACGGAGTGGATCATCTTTACGCGGTGATTGGTACAAAGCAGCGCGCCCATCGTTTTGTGCTAATCGCCGTATAAAGATGATCCACTCCGAATGACGTTTTAAAAGTTATGAACTGGCCTTGTATCGCGACCAATGACAAACAAAGCCAGTCCATGACGTTTGAAACGTCACATGCAGTGGATCATTTTTACACTGTGATTGGTACAAACCGCTGTGCCCACCGTTTTGTGCCAATCGCTGTGTATTATGTGCTTTTGCTGTGTTTTTATTATTATGCTGTGTATTATGATGCCAATCGCTGTGTATTATGATATGTGTACGATGATTAAGGCTCCTATAATCCGGGCTGACTCACGCCGCCATTTAATTGTCGGTAGGAGAAGAACCATTGGCCACGCCGCGTGGGCAACAATCGCTCATTGGTCTAAGTGGGAAACAAAATGCTTGACGATTCAGCCTGTATTATAGGAGCCCTAAAGATGATGATCCACTCCCGTGTGACGTAATATTTTAAAAGTCATGAACTGGCCTTGTATGTCGTTGGTCGCGGACAAGGTTTCTGCAAGATGGAGTCGCTTCAGTGGCTAATCCCTGAAAACCTCGCTGAAACGTTACTTTAACTTCCACCAGTGAAAAAAGACATCATAATCGAGCATTTCATTCATAAAACTATAAAAAATTACTATGACTTCGTCAAAATGATAACAAGGAAAAATTTCCCAAAAATGTAGGCTGGTCTTTCCTCAGAGCAAAGATAAGAAGTAGAGGCCGAATCCCATTGTTATTTCGGTCAGAACTTGAGGCACACATGTTTCCCGCTTTCATCGCCAAAAGGTTGTCTTTTATGGCGGTGATCACCTTATTGGCAACTGTCGGATTTGATTTATGCGAGAGAAACGCCGATGCAAGAAAGTTTCAGCGGGAACCAGAGGAGAAAAACCGGTTTGGCGCGTTTTCTCTGCCCACCATCACGTGACGGTGGGTAGCGATCCCGGCGTCAAGAAAGGGTTGCTATTTCTGAGTCCAGTTATATGAGAAGTCTATGGGTCTTTCATACAAGATCAAATGACGTCTTTTAAAACTTCTTTATAACCAATAGGCATATAGCCGTGGTCTATGCTTATATCTATGTTGTGATGAATGATTCAAAGGGAAAGAATGAGAATCAATTCATGATTCATCAAAGAACGAATGAAAGCGTGAATTATTTTGATTATGGATTTGAACTTTTCGTTCGGTGAACATTTCTTATTTAATATAGCTTTAAGATTTCAGTTTTCGCTGATCTTGAAAATCACGATGTTTTATTTCTGTTTAGGAGGGAATAGCTAGTGTACATTAATATATTTTCCACAATGAGTATGGCAAGGCTCATAGTTTTACCGAAAGCTTTTGCGGCTATCCAACGAGTTAATACTGATGAATTATCTCAGTTGTCGGAAACTGAGCTCAGACCATTACTGCCATGTTTAGTTCGTATGGCTCTGTGTGCTCCATTGGACCAATCTTGGGAATGGGCCCAGAAACGCAAAGTAATTTTACAGCTTTTGTCAGGTATTGAGGTTGTTAATTCACTTGTCGCACTTTTATCTATTGATTTCCATGCTTTAGAGGTTGACGTTAGAAAAGAACAACAAAGGTAAGTGTTATATAGCTTAAGTAATTCGGAATTTTTTGAAATATTTTATTTTTATAGCAACATTGTAAAAAAAAAATCATTAAAAACATGTAACAAAAACATAATTTTACCAGAAATTTTAAAAAGCTAAGCTTTAAATTTTTGAAAATGATCGCCATATTTGAAAACAAATTTTGTTGGTGCTTCAGAATTGCGATCAATTTTGAAAATGCATTTTTAGCACGAATAAATGCAAATAAAAACAAGAATAGTATTTACATTTTGCAGATTTCTTGAAATTTTGAAGAACAAAACAAAAAAAAAAAAAAAAAAAGATTGAAAAAAAGAAAACAGAGCAAAATAATTTAAATTTTCAAAAATTCTAAATACAGGGTAAAAAACAATTACATAAAGAGGATTAAAAAATTTCAAACCTAAACACTATACCTAAATTAAAAACAAATGAATAAAAAATGTCTGCAAAAAAATTAAATAAAAAGAAAAATTTTTTTAAGCCGATTCGGAAGATCCTTGAACCGCACCTCCGGAAACAATATACCAATCTTTCTAATAAATATCTTGTGTAATCTAGAGAAAACGCATGAAAGGATCCATTCCATCTTTTGTGAATCACAAATACACCTAAACATAAATCATGAAGCTATAATCATAAGTAAATCGAAAAAAGTATTAAAAATCCAATTAAGAAAAAATACAAAGAATCTCACAAAATTACATCAGCTGCTCCTGATGACATAGAGAGAAATGAAAGATGCGGGAAAAGAGTACCGTTGGAAATTTCAAGCTTCAGAAAACAGGTTTAGTTGCACAAAAGTCAAAAGGCGAAAACAGCACAGGTCCTTTATAAAATGACATCACAGGTACAAAAGAGGATTATCTCTCTCCTCTCTCTGCAGAAGCTGTGCCTAGGGGTGCCAGAAATGGGATTTGGCAGGGATACCATAAATGCAGGTTTATCACCAAGTTTGGCAAAATTTTTTCACATGTAATTTTGCAGACCACAGCAGCATCTATCCTTATATGTTTCTATGAATAAATATCGCAATTTGAATTATACCTTTATGGCAGAAAAATTTAGTTGCATCATTTTGCAAATTGTGTAAGCGAAATTCGCTTATTAAAATGCAATTGGTCTGCCAAGTCCTATCGTGGTGGAAAACACCTGAAAACTCTATTTTAGTGGCTGACTTGTAGGTTTATCATTGTGTATTCCTGCACCAAAAGGTATGAAAACTTGGAGGACTGGGAGCAGGAAAACACAATTGTAAACCTATGAATCAGCCACTAAAATCAGGTTTTCAGGTGTTTTCCACCAAGATAGGATTTAGCAGACCGATTGCATTTTAATATGTGAATCAATATTTAATTAATCCTAGAATTTCATCTGTGAACTCGATGAGGTGATTGTCTGTGCTGCCGGCTCCCAGTCTATCATCACTTGCAATGTTCCTTTTGAGGTACTCGTTGCCCTCATTGTGTATTGCTGCAGAAGAGATCGGCAATGCATGAAATCATCACAAAACACCTGTTGTTCCAGAAATTGTGCACCAGGTGAGTGCCAAAGAACCTTACACGTGAACAACAACAAAAAAAATGCACGGGAGCAGCTTTGACTTTTCTGCAGCAGTACCACGATGAGGGGGAACAAGTACCTCAACAGGATTGTTACGGTTGATGAGACATGGCCTGACAACTGTGACAGTCTGGCTCCATTCCCAGGTGGCAAACTTCTGTGACACTGGACCTATGCTATGACAAGTATTACAATTCGGTAGTTCATATGTTGGGAAGTAGCTGAAACATAGCTCTATTTATGCAATAAATCTTTCCAAGTACTTTCGTTTTGTTTCTTTTTACGGGCCATGGGAAACTACTTTCTGGATAACCCTTGTAAATTAAGATATGAGAAATAAAATAAGAATTTTAAGTATTTTTAAGTTAATTTATGCTCAAAATTAGCAATTTATTTTGAGAGAAATCTTGATCTAATTAAGTATACTCTAAAGCAAGGATTCTCAAACTTTTAGACCGACATACCATTAAACTGAAGTTCATACTTCTGCGTACCTCTAGGTAACACACCTATAACTAAGATATGAAAACCTGTCTAAATAGGAACATTTCTCCAATTTTTCTACTTCTGCATTAGTAGATTTTACTTTATTTAAAGATGCATGATCATATTACTAAATTTGCAGTTAGATTGACTGCTTTATATTAAAATTCAAATAAAAAGTAGTATCATCATTACATAATACATGCATTGTTTTTTAGAAAAAAAAAAAACCCGAGTGACATATTGCCATACTCTAATTCACATACTAATACTACAATTTTGGTTAATTGCACTAATTAACAATTATATCGTTAACAAGAAAAATTAAGCACAGCTTCGTCATGTCTGATTCAGTATTTATTAGTTTAGCTATAAATCAGATTCGATATTTATTTATTCCTCTATTTGTTTTTACACACACACAATCATGATTACTATGCTTTCCTTACTCGTGGAGGAAAAACAAGTTACAAATCATTCACTTGAGAATTTTTTTACATTAACTCCTTAAATTTGCCCAATTTTGATTGTACTTCCACGCATCTGGATTTTACCTCCAGATATTTCAATTTGAAACATGTTAAAGGACAATTTTTCCAACATTTAAAAATTTGATTGTTTCATTGATTAATTTTAAAAGCAGGTCTTAAATTTACAGAATTTTTTTTCATATAAATCTATTAATTATATATTTTTACATCTAGAACCCCATTGTATGTTATACATAATAAGCTAACAAATAAAGAAACGAAAGAAAAGACATTTACATCCCCTTAATTGCATTCCAAAAATTTCCAGAACAATAAATTCAAGCAGTTTTTGATTTCATAATAACGTAGCTACCTTATTTCATTTCATGTAGCAGTGTCAAATTTTCGCATACCAGTAGCAAGAGGTTCAAGTACCAGTAGGTACAGTCGGACCTCTATTTAACGAAGTTGCTAAATCCCGAAAAAAAGTTCATTATATGGAAAATTCGTTAAATAGAGAGTCACCTTTTAAAATACTTTAAACTACATAAAACATGTCTATAAACACTAAATGTAATTAAAAAAAGTAATTAATCACACTTTTTTTTAAAATTATATCTATTTGTTTTATTTATTTTACCCATGAAAAAGAAATCTGCAAGGGAAATAAGAATGAAACAAACATTGTCTGGAAATACATTGCATTTTCAGTTTAAAAAAAAAAAAAAAAAAAAAAAAAAAAAAAAATTACATTAAAATTACGATTTTATATTATGGTTGATAAGCTGTTTGGAGGAATACAAAATTTTAAAGCAGTATTTTTTTTTTTTCTTCACGCCTTTATCCACCTCATCAAGAATATTATTTTTTCTTTGATGCTCAAGCACTTTTGCTTTGACATTTTCGAGCTACAAGAACCGAAATTACCAACACGACTGATCATGATCAACAATCTAGAAAACGGGAGACTCTAGTTTAAAGACACGGGGCAGCTCCAAAGGGTGTTAAAAGAGGATATTGAAAGTTTGCACTTCTTGGATGAAAAGCAAAGAATCACAGCGATTTTACTGCTCTCGGTGAGTTAGGTGCCTGGTAAGGGTCATTTATCATCATAAAATGTGTTAAAAGAAAGAATAAGTTTGAAATGTCCAGTAATATTTTGTGAAATAGGGAGAAAAAAAATTAGATACCAAGAAAAAGTTCGTTAAATAGAGAATGTACTTCGCTATTTGGAGGTTATTTTACGAAGAAATTTGCAAAATGTTCTTGGTTCCAAGTAAAAGTTCGCAAAATAGAGGTTCGTTAAATAGAGGTCCGACTGTATTAGTACACGTACCATAGTTTGAGTACCCCTGCTCTAAAGTATATTATTTTATAGGAATTGTAAATTTTATTATTATATTTTTTTTTTTAATGAGATTTTGTTTTTGTATCAAAATGTGGATAAATATTATTCAAATGTTTACTCTGTTTTTTCTCCTTATAGATGTAGAATAGCACCTGCTGGTGAGAATTCCTTAATCTCGAGCTCTCCTAATGGTTTGGCATTAGATTTTGAACGAAGTGATTCAGCCAGAAGATTAAGGCTCTTTCTCAGTGAATTGCTTTCTGTGATGGCTCAGGTAAGGCTTAAAAAGAAGAAGTAAATGTAAATTGATATGACTGCATAAATAGCTGATTGCATGAATTGAATATTCATAAGACTAAAAATTTTGGGTGATTTAAGTTTTAGTGATAGTATGACATAATTTAAAACATAAATTTTCTCAATTACTGAAATTCTGGTTGTGTTTTATGATGTATAATAATTTGTTATTTCTTAAATATAAGTTAGAAAAAAATGTCAGAATTGATTTTAATGATATGTATGGAACCATTTATCCGGAAATCAGTTAACCGGAAAACCAGTTATCCGGAATGATATTTCTGATAGACTGATTTCAGAATCTTTGCAGAAAAAGGTGTCCTACACTGCCTGTTTGACATAAGCTTTGCTTGAAACAATTGTACAATTTGATGACAACATCTAGTATTTGAAATGAAAACATATTTAGTTGTATTTTAGATGTTTCAATTTTTATGCAGAGGAAACAGGAGAATTTTTGTTCCTAAGGGATTCCCATAAATTACCACCTTTTAAACTCTGGTTAACTTTTGATCTTTCTTGCATTGATTTTTAATCCAAGTAATCTAATAATTTAAAATCAGAAATAATGTCACAGCCACACATATTCCGCAAAACTTATCAAATGGATGCTGCATTAATGCACAACCAGTTAACTGGAAAAACCAGTTATCCGGAATACATCTGACCCCAAGCATTCCGGATAAATGGTTCTGTACTGTAAAACAGTCAAAACTGGTTTTAATCACTCAAAAGTGGTAGAGACTGTTATTTACGTGAATATTGCATTATATTTATTTAATAATTAACCCATTCGCAATGAGCATCCTTTGCAGAATTTTTAACCTTTTACCACCGGTTTTTCAAAACAGAAATTATGTAATTGAAATACTCTGATTAATTAAGGCAATGTTTAAAATAAAAAATAACTGGTAGGAATAATCAAGATATCTGACCATCTTATGCATCATGTACACGTGACACTCGTCTCTGAAGAGGTTAATATTTTAATAGTTATTAAATATAGATGAAATTTTTTTGCCTTGTGCAATAGTATTTCAAGCAAAAATAAATATTTGCCAAATCTCATTTTTCTTAAAGTATAACATTATGGCATTTGATGGGCAGTAATGGACAATCAGAAAATATTTATTTGTACATTTCATAATGCACCTGCTGAAGGGTTGGGTACATTCTTCATCTCTGCAGAAACATTATTTTCCAAGTTTGATCTTATCCAGAATAATTTATGAAATCATCTTAGCTTAATACAGTAATACTTGCAATCATTTTTTCAGTTATAAATAAAAATTTATAAATGTTTCTCTTGTTAATGTGATGTAGTTTCTTTTAATATAAACTTTTTATGTAAAAATAGTTTCACTTTTTATATAAAATTAGATTGTAATTAAATCAAATTATTAAAAGTACAGTTGATTACAGTGAGTACAGTCCCAATTATTCAAAGTAATTGGGACCGACCCTCTTTCAGAAAATCGAAATTTTCAGATAATCGAGAATGCTTCAATTTTAAGATTAAGGAGAAGTATATGCAATATTTCGTATTACAGTAATAAGTGCTTAATAATAAAAAATAAAGCAATAGCAAAGTGAAAACAAGAATAAATTACTTAAATTTTAATTTTGAAATTAAGTACCTTTTACATATGTCACAAGGGTTTAAAAAAATAGGTACTACTTAGCTGTCCCATCGACCAATTTCGCCAAATTATACAAATTGACGTAATTTTTATTTTAAATAACGAAAGAACAAACAAATTAGTATAACATTAATACAATTACAAATAAAACGTCAGAATAAAAATCACTTGATGACATAAACACGTGTAACTTGCTTAAAGTCAAGTGAATATGATATTTATGGTCAACTATTATTGGCATTCAATCTTATAGTTTGGCGATAGATTTTTCGTTGACAGTAGGGCTGGACGATATTAAAAATTTAATATCGCAATATATCAACGAGTTAATATCGATATTACTGATATATCGCGATAACTACTGTAGAGATCTGTATGGTCCAGCCGGTGGCCCGAATCCCGGCACTGCCCGTGGACCGGGCCTAATTTCGTTTATGGCACTTGGGCCGGGTCCGGGCCATATCTATTTCTGAAAGCTCGGGACGGGTCGGGCCTAACTTTTTTTTCTGTACAGAGCCGGGACTGGTTTCATTCCTAATCTTCACGGCCAGAAATTTCCATTTCTAGTTTTTACCCGGCCCGTATGAAAATCATCGTCTCAGCGTGGTCTGGTCCATTTAAAGGTCAGTAAAATTAGGCCTGGCCCAAAACTTTTTGCAAAAAATGTATACACTTTTAAATCGCCATTATTTTACACTTAAACATTAAAATTTATTCTTTTTAAAGAATAGTAGATTTCTTTGCTTATTAAAATATAGCTGAATTAAAATATAGTAAAACGTGTGAAAAAGAATCTACCTATGACGAAACCCTGTTTTAAACTGAAAAACGTGTTTATCCATGCAAAATTAATATACTAATACGTAAGAAAAGAATATATAAAACATTTACTCTTGCTAAGAAGGGAACTTGTCTATAGCTCATTTTTTAGGTAGCTTTCTTTACAAAAAAGCTACCTATTGCAGCCGTTCGGAGGAAAGCGATTTCAAAAAATTTTGGTATATTTTCATCGATCATGACCCCCAGACCCCGAAACCACCCTCCGTTCAAAATTGATATATATATATATATCTATATATATATATATATATATCTATATATCTATATATATATATATATATCTATATATATATATATATATATTATATATATATATATCTGGCCTATGTCACACTGTAACTCCCGTAATTATGAACCGATTTCGATGTAATTCGGTGTGTACATAGTACATACCAATGTCTCGACCGAGTTCGTTGGCCAGCTTCATCCGCCGTTTTGTTTCAAAATGGCGGCCATTTAAAAATTTTAAAAAATTTTAAAACTTGAAATGTGGTACCAAAAAATTAAAAATGGAAAAATATTTTTTTCTTATGTATTTGACCTTTATACAAAGATTCCGGAGCAGTTTTTGTTTCGTCTATATCTTAAAGAATGGCTGAGTTATAGCATTTTGAATTTCTAGCGTGGCTGACATTTTGAAACGTCCAGAATTTTGTCACGCGATAAAAGGCGTATTTATGAACCGATTTGGATGTAATTCAGTGTGTACATAGTACATACCAATCTCTCGACCGAGTTCGTTGGCCAGACTCATCCGCCATCTTGTTTAAAAATGGTGGCCATTTAAATTTTTAAGAAAAATTTAAATTTGAAATGTGGTACCAAAAAATTAAAAATTGAAAAAATATTTTCTTCTTATGCGTTTGACCTTGATAAAAAGATTCGGGAGCAGTTTTTGTTTCGTCTATATCTTAAGAAATGGCTGGGTTATAGCATTTTGAATTTCTAGCGTGGCTGACATTTTTAAACGTATTGATTTTTCTCACGTAATAACAGGCGTATTTATGAACCGACTTGGATGTACCTTGGTGTGTACATAGTACATACAAATATCTCAACCGAGTTCGTTGGCCGGCTTCATCCGCCATCTTGTTTCAAAATGGTGGCCATTTAAAAAAATAAGAAAATTTAAATGAGATACCAAAAAATTGGAAAGTGAAAAAGATTTTTTTTGTATGTGTTTGACCTTAATACAAAGATTCCGGAACAGTTTTTCTTTCGTCTATATCTAAAAAAAATGGCTGAGTAATAGCATTTTGAATTTCTCTTGTGGCTGACATTTTAAAACGACCTGATTTTTGTCACGCGATAACAGGCGTAATTATGAACCTAATTGGATGTAACTTGGTCTGTACATAGTACATACCAATGTCTCGACCGAGTTCGTTGGCCAGCTACATTCGCCATCTTGTTTCAAAATGGTTGCCATTTAAAAAAAATTAAATTTAAAATTCAAAATGAGGTATTAAACAATTGGAAAATGAAAAAGATTTTTTTATGTGTTTGGCCTTGATACAAAGATTCCGGAGCAGTTTTTGTTTCTGAAAATTTGTTCTTTTGTTTATATCTTAAAAAATGGTTGATTTATAGCACTTTGAATTTCTAGCGTGGCTAACATTTAGAAACGATCTTGTATTTGTCACGCGATAACACACGTATTCGCCTATTTCGATGTAAGAAGGCATGTGGATAGTATACATCAACACCTTGACCAAGTTCGCTGGCCAGATTCATCAGCCATCTTGTTTCAAAATGGCGACCATTAAATTAAAAAATATATATATATTTAAAGTGAGGTGCAAAAAAATTAGAAATTGAAAAAGGTTTCTTTCTTAAGCATTTGACCTTGATATAAGGATTCAGGAGCATTTTTTGTTTGTTACCTTAAAAAATGGCTCAGATATAGCAGTTTCAATTTCTATTGCGGGTGACATTTTGAAAAATCTGATTTTTTGCATGCGACAGCACTCCTATATATTAACCGATTCCGATGTGAGTGAGCATGTGCACAGCAATTACTAAGGTCTCAACCAAGTTCACTTCTTAGCCTCATCTACCATGTTGTCTTAAAATGACAGGCACTTTAAGAAATTGTCGAATTTGGCAGCCAAATATATGTTACTTTAAAGAAAAGCAGCTTGGATAAAGCTGACTAATTTCGCGAAATTCTCATTCATTATATTGATAAAAATTAGTATTGAATCTCCTATATTCGGTTTCCACTAAATTGAGCTTCGTGTGTTTGAATGATATAATTTGGCTTTTTTTAAATAAGGATTATGAAAGCTACCTCTTCCTCCCGGTACTGGCCGGAAGGACTTTTTTCTATGCAATTCCGTCTTAGAAGATTTTACTGTATAGTATTTTTCTGATTTTTAACACTTCAATACATGGAATATGGATTAACAATATTAATGATAACTAACACATTTGCATACACGAAATAGAGATTCATTAAAAAATAAATATCCACCCTGCGGTACTTCTCTAAAAATGAAGATTATAAACACGAAAAAAATCTTAAGATAAATATTTTTGGTCAGAACTCCTCATATGAGACAAATTTTTTTTCGGGCCGGGCCGAGATTTTAACTTTTTTCCGGGCCGGGGCGGGCTCGGACCAAACTTTTAATTTTTGTATCGGGTCTGGCTGGGCCAATTTTTTTTTATGAGTCGGGCCTGGAAATGTCGTCCTGTGCTACCTTAAACTGTGTTACTCTAAACTACCTTAAACTGTGTAAGAATAGAAATATTGCTAATTTCGAAAACAAAAATGGTACAGTAGCAGCAATTTAAGTACCAACATATGTAGAAAGCTACGAATCAATGTTTTATATCTATATATGTTCACACAGCATCATTAATATATGTATACTTATCTATGCAAAATAGAAATATTTTAGGGGAAGAAACCAATGTTTGATATTTGTTTGCACTTATACCATTTGTTGCATTATATTTTTCTTTAAAAATAGTATGTTTTCTTCTCTTCCTACTTTATAGATTATTTATTAATAACATTTTAACTATTTAATAAGTTATAACTGAGTTATACTGCGTATAACTGAGAATATTGTAAAAAAAAATTAAAATAAAATATTCTTAAATTTAGGGAGTGACGATTTTAATATAATTAAAATAAGTAAAAGCAGGGGAAAAACTAAAATTAATTTAATGCCACATATCATGCTAATATGCTTGTAATTAAATAGGTTTCAGGAGATGATAAATACAGCAGACATGTTGCTTTTCAATCTTTCTCTAAGGAATGAATGGATTCTTAATCGAAAACATTCACTGTATTCATATTTTCTTACCTATTTACTACAAGAAAACAACATCGAAACCGTGTTTTTTTTAATATAAATATTCAAATCAAATTTCGGAATAGTTTTATACTAATTTAAATTAATTTTTTGATAAATATGCCTTTTAAGCTAAAATGCAAGACAGGATATGTTAAATTCATGAGAGAAAACTTCGCCCTAATGAAAATACAACAAACGACACTAAAGAAAGAATATCAATACACAATATGAATAAGCATTGTATTCAGTAGCAGAGTAGACATTAGAGTCTGGGAAGATCTTTTTAAAAGAAACGAATCATCACAGTGAACGACTGCTTTGTCCTTGACTTTTCCCCCAACTTGACTAGAGAAAAAAAGTAAAGTTTACAATTAGCGGACTCTAATTGGTCGCTCGCAAGCGGATCATCCCAGCTGTTCGGCTAAGTACTCAATGATAACCAGCTATTTTGTATCAACTGGAACTCAGCAATAATCAGAGCTCGTTTGGTTATTCATGACATATCAATAGCTGTAGTTATATCAATGTGTGTGGATCAGTCATAACGGCGAGAGGGCGAGAGAAGAGAAGTACGATATGTGTTATTCAGTATTACGTAGACAGGCAGTTCACTGAGGGAAGATTGCAATAATTGGAATAGGTCTAGAGATAATCAACGTAAAGAAAGATAATCGAGGTAGATTTTCAGTTTTGGAGAGGATAGAGGGAAAAAGCATTGTAATGGAATATTGGGTTATGCTTTTCGGGGCTGTGGCGGTGTACGCAAAACATTATTTTATTTGGTTTTGAGATATTCTACGCTTTTTTTTCGAGGCTCATGTTCAAAATTCCAGTGAGCTCAAAACATTGTTATTTTATTTTGATATATCAATGGAGTCAAGGTTTAGATATTGTTATTGCAACATTTAAAAAATATCAATATTTGTCGATATATTGATAAATAATCCAGCCCTAGTTGACAGGATAACTAAGTAGTACCAAAATTTTTTTGTTTATCGCAGTTTCGATTGCCTTTACTTTGAAGCTCTATGACAGAGTTTTATAATATTCTTAGTTTACCTGTATCAGTCTTTCTGCTGCTCCAGCCATGCCGAACCTTTTACAAAACATTCAAAAGCTTCATTTAGAATTGCTAATTTGTTCGTTTTCTTCATTCCACTCCTCAGCTTACGGGAGCTGATGTTAAATTCAAAGGGACTCTAGCCCCACCAGTGGCCGAGAGGTTCTGCTCTTGAAGCCGGTAGACAGGAGGTGCCGGGTTCGATCCCAATCGCATCCGTCGGCCTAATCGTTTGGAGTTTTCGTTGTTTTCTTCAAACCTTGGTTTTCCAAGCGTAAATACGAGTTAGGTTACCTTAGAAAGACCCCCATTAAGGGCACCCCCTCCCCCCTTACGGTCTCTATCCCTCGTGCTGATAATTGGCCATCATAAATACAACCAACCAATCAAAGGGACTAAGAAAGGGGATCGAAAATATTGATATGTACTCATGGTTCGGAAAGGACCGCTTGCACACAAGGAATGTGGTAGATAAAAAAAAAAAAAAAAAAGCTTTCAAAATGGATATTGCACACAAGGAATGTGATAGTAAAAAAAAAAAAAGCCTCAGAAATGGATTTCGGATAAAAGAGGTTCTACTCTACTTCAATATCTACAATAATTGCTTATCTTTATAAAATTTTATGTAGTTTAAATTTTAAAGTAAGGAAAAATAAAGTATACTAGTACTCTTTGCAAACACTTCCAAATGTTGCTTTAAATATTATTTTGACAAACACTTCCAAATGTTGCACAGTGTGGCAAAAAACCAAAAAAGGTGCCCAAAAGTTGAAAAGTAAGTTACTATTTAGGGAATTTTGATTATATCGTTAACTATATAATAATGTTTGGAATGTCAGAATCTATATTTAGAAAAAGATTTTTGCTTTACATTGACTACCTGCATCATTTCAAATGTGATGCTTGGGACAAAAGCATTTGAGGTCAACAAAAAGAGCAAAATTAAATAATGATTTCTTTAAACACATGCTACATTTTTCGTTATAATTCAGTTTTAATGCTTGAAAATGGATTCACACGATGGTGGTGAGTATATTATTAACATGTGTTACAAAAATTATATTAAAACAAAAAATTTAATAATTATTTTTTGATGAAACTAGGGGGCTCTGCCCCCTACGAGCTATGCTCGCCAACCCCCGTTCAAACATCCCAGATTCTAAAAGCATGCTAATTTCATCGGCCTTAAAAAGTTTGAATTATAATTTAAAAAAACAGTGACGGTCTCCCTGTAAACGGGTTTTCATTCATTTTCCTTTGATTGGAGATTTTTAAGACGAAATCAGCCGCTGCTAAGAGATACAATGGCTGTTTTCGTCTTTGATTAAAAACAAGAAAGAAAAATCATGCGTACAGCATAGATTATGAAACACTTTCCAACACTCCCTGAAAGCTTTAACAAAACTTCGTTATTTAGGGAAATAAGGTAAATAAGATAACTAACTAAACATTTAAAAAACTGATTTCAGTAGTTACCATCCATAGCCAAATATTTATTCTAATTCTTCCGAACAGCCGTGTATTTGATCTGTAGGCTGATATATATACTATATAATAGAAAATTTAGCTTATCAAGAAAATGCATAACAGGTTGGAATTTCTCTTTCAGCAATTTAGACTAATAGATGGAAACATACTTCAATACTTTTGTACAGCCGTGTTGTTTACCTAGTACCTTTATTACATGCCACTATTTAGCTAAACTTTAATTCAAACTAAATCACTCTTAAAACTACTGAAATCGCATCGTATTATACATGAAATAACTTAAGAAAGCCACACCGACGTATATAAATTTTATTATAAATGAGTTTGTATAATTAAAATACGCCGCAAACAATTTCCCCCTATACCATTTGTAATGGAATTCTTTTGTGTAGCCCTGTAAATGAATAATAACTATTCGTTGCACCCTATATGCTACAGAATATTCTGCATATTTTAGTGCTCTTCGTAAATGCATATATTTTTTATTATGTTTGAAAGGGTGTAACATCTTTAAAATTCATTTGATATGATTTTTCCCATTGGCCGTAATGTAACAGAATACTTTTGACTGTTCCTGTAAATGAACTAAACATGCTACAAACTTCATTGGAAATAGGGTTCGTGCTAGGCTAAACATCAAAAACCAAAAATTTCAGTGCTGTCCGAGTACATTTACGAGAGTTAGAGCGCGAACAGACAAACCGAAATCAACACTTTTCAACTTTGTTGGAAAATGTTAAAAATTAGTTAAAAATTTGAAAGTAAGCTAATGTAAAATGAATTAAGTACACAGAGTCTTTGTCTGTCGGTAATTTTTAACACCGCTATGAGAAAGTTCTTTTAAATGTATCGTTTTAAATCTGACGTAATTTTCACCAAAGTTTCCTTTCTCTTTTTAATATTCACGTGAAAATTCTTTTGTTGTTAGAAAGGAAATATTGTTTGCGCTGTCTTGGAATTCACGATAATAGTTGAAAAGATTATCTAGAAATATGAAATAAACGTCTCGTGCAAATATATTTTTTAATTTAAAGTGTTTTACCAACTTTTATTTATTTGGCATTTTAAAATATGACGTAATTTCCTTCATTTGTGACTTTTAACGCATAATAATGAATTTAGTATTTAAAATTTTTTTTTCCCTTTTTAAATTCATGTGTAACTGTAATTTTTATGATTTAATTTTCAATATTTTCCTGATTTTTAACACGTAATCACTTAATTCTAATTTGAAAGTTTTTTTCTGTTTATAATGGCCCCGTGTAAATAAATGTTTTATTTAAAGGAAATATTATTCTTTGCGCTGTTTCTAAAATTGGCAACAGTTTAATATAATTTCCCTTTTCTAAAATGTGTAAAAAATATCTTTAGAAATGCTGAAAATTTGAATTTAAAATGGAAATAAATCCTCAAAAAATGAGTCAAATTAAAATACTAAAAGCAGTCTGCACACCGGGAAATTCTGACGCATAAAATGATCTAAAAATGTTTAAATTCCTGTGTATAGTTTTTCTTCTATAAAACTTTTTTGATGGAGCGATTTTGACCATCTTTAACATTAAATATCTCTTAAAATAATTATTCAATTTAAAAACTGTCTGCATCAGCGTGTTTATCAAACATGTCTCTATAATACCACCGATTTTCATATTTTTGTATGAAACAGTTTTCTTAATATTAACGAAGAAAGACCCCCGGTCATAAAAAATATGGATGCCGATCTAGTAGTAGAATACCCGGATGATCTACGCAGATTTTCATTGGTCCATTTCCAAATCAAAACTTTTTTTTATATATAGAAGGATTATTATTATTTTTTTTTTTTTAACTTTCAAACATAGAAAAGTTTATAAATTCCACAGAGTTCTGCAACAAAATTTTAGGGGATAATACCCTGAACTATTATATAATGAATACCAAATGCCACTTTTTTAGTCGCTTAGAAAACTCTGAAATTAATTACTTTTAGATTATTATGTGTATTATAATCATAAGCATAAATGAGTTTGCTAAGTCATTGATCCTACATAGTAACGTTTTCTTATCTTTATAAATAAAAATTTTCTTTATTATATTTATATAATTCAATGTGGAATGTGTGGGTGGAAAAAAATGTCATTTTTACCTGATAAAGTATAGGGTAAGTCAAAATGAATATAGCGATTACAAACGGCTATAACTATTTAATGGAAAAGAATTTATCAATAAGATTAACACAGAATGTAGACAGAACTTCAAAATTTTGTATACATATCTCATAGATGTTCTATGTGACTTCCTTTGGTCACACGACAACATCTAGGCGATAGTCTATTTCGGTGACTGGACAAATGCTTCAGAATGTATGGCATGAAATGGAAATGATCGCACCTAGATGTTGTCCGTGTGACCAAGGAAAGTCACATAGAACATCTATGACGTATGTATACAAAATTTTGAAGTTCTGTCTGCATTCTGTATTAATCTTATCGATAAATTCTTTTCCATTAATAAATAGTTATAGCCGTTTGTAATCGCTATATTCATTTTGACTTACTCGGTATTTTACTTTTAGCACTTTTGTGAAACATTTTAGCCATCATCTTTCAAAAGTAATTAATTGAAAATAATTATATGCTTTTTCTTTAAGTTCATTTCTTGTTAATAGCGATCAATAATTGTCTACCTAAATACAATTTAAATCTTCCTCCTTGGTTGAATGTAAAACTGGAACATAATATATGATGTACTAATGATTTCTACATGTCAGTATGTTGACAGAGGATTTTTGTTTCTCTATAGTAAATTCATTCATGAATATTGAAAATGTTAAGATCTGTTTTTATTTCTTTGTATTTCATTGGAAAATTTGAGTTTTTTTCACCATCTATTTAAATTTGAACTAATATCTCTCTTCAATTTTATTTTGAAAATAATGTCATAAAAATCTAATATTCCCTATCATTTCCTCTTTTCCCTCTTTTATCCATTAAAATGGTGCAAATTAACAATAACTCAGGTTATAAAACATGCAAGAGGGACTTATGAAAAAAAAATAATAATAAAGGCTCAATTTTTATTGTTTATTTTTTTTATAAATCAAAAATTTTGAAATGTGTCCATTAATTACTGACATGTTTACCCTATTTGAATATGGATGAGTCTGTTTACGTATTCTTTTCCTTACATAAAAAGGGTACTTGCATATTATCTTAGGAAGGTACACCATGTCAGCAATAGTGGCGATTATGCTGTTTACAGTAAGGGCTGTGCATATATAACTTTATCACTTTAGGGGAGAGGGGGAGGGTCCGGCACTTGATATCATTAGATATCTCTAGGGGTAAGGGGGATAGCTTTTTGATTTTGTTATCATTTTTGATATAATCAAGCTTTTCTTTTTTGAGTAACTTATACTTTACATCCAAATAGTCTGTTACCTTTTATTTTTATATGTTTTTATGTAAATGCAAAGTTTTTATTAAAACGTTTAAATGTTTATAAAATCATTTCATTCCAAAATTTGCAATACCCCAACGTTAGGCATTCCATGTTCTTCTGCCATGTGTGCATATAATTCGCTGTTAGAGAAACAAGGAGCATAATGGTACGTTTACCAGTAAAGAAAGAGAAATAATGTTATCCACTGTTTAGTTAACAAGTTCTACTTTTACCCTTCACGGGCAAGGGTAAGTGCAAAAAGACAATATTACTGTTGAATGCATTATGAAACACTAAGCTATTATTAAATACTTTTAAATACTAACTCTTTTAGATGTTATTTGATATAAATTTGTCTCGTTTATTTATATTTTATTGACTTCTTGAATTCATAAACTATGTGACTGAAAAATGTATAATTATATGTGTATATGACTGCAAACGAATAAAAATAAAGAAAAATAACATAAAAATAAAAATAATTTTTAGACATTGATAATGATATATCATCAAGGCTGGGGGGGCAGGTCAGCGAATGATATCATAAGGGGGGGGGGGGGGGGTCCAAAATTAGCAAAATGTTGATAACGTCATTTATGTATAGCCCCTAACCCTATTTTTTAATTTCTACATATTTTAATGGCATAGTTAATATTATATAATTACTATATCAAAAACAACTCCAGAAATATTTATATGTAATTATAATCTATGTATATATGTGGTATTATGACTGATAACTAAAGAATTTTGTCATAACAAAGATCACACTTGGATATGAATATAATTACAAGTTCACAAGTGTTTAATAGGGCATGAAATACACAAAAATAACAGTTGAATAGATAAACAGATGATTACTACAAATAAGAATGTCAAAAACAACTCCAGAAATATTTATATGTAATTATAATCTTCGTATATATGTGGTATTATGACTGATAACTAAAGAATTTTGTCATAACAAAGATCACACTTGGATATGAATATAATCACAAGTGTTTAATAGGGCATGAAATACACAAAAATAACAGTTGAATAGATAAACAGATGATTACTACAAATAAGAATGTCAAAAACAACTCCAGAAATATTTATATGTAATTATAATCTTCGTATATATGTGGTATTATGACTGATAACTAAAGAATTTTGTCATAACAAAGATCACACTTGGATATGAATATAATCACAAGTGTTTAATAGGGCATGAAATACACAAAAATAACAGTTGAATAGATAAACAGATGATTACTACAAATAAGAATGTCAAAAACAACTCCAGAAATATTTATATGTAATTATAATCTTCGTATATATGTGGTATTATGACTGATAACTAAAGAATTTTGTCATAACAAAGATCACACTTGGATATGAATATAATCACAAGTGTTTAATAGGGCATGAAATAAACAAAAATAACAGCTGAATAGATAAACAGATGATTACAACAAATAAGAATGTCCTTTTGTCTATTCAATAAGTATCATACAAAAGAGTGCATTTATATTTCTCTTTTCTGAAATTAAAAATTGCAAGATTTTAATCCTTGCCTTCCACAATTTTCTAATCGATTGCCATCCAGATTATAATTTTTGTTTGGACGATGCTCTTCATTCTCACGTTAACTCGATCATTATGATACTCTGTCGACTTTGACAATCATATTTCTCGTTCTTTTTTTATTATGAGGAATTTAAAAAATAACACACACAAAAAGAAAAATATTCTTTGTTTATCATATAGAGTCTGAAGTTCTAGTTTCATTCTTGTTGCGAGTTTGTGATACTGAACTTCATAAACTCTGCAGCAGTTGAGTTTTTATTCGGTCCTTCATGATTTAAAACTTTTTCTACATCATAACAGCTGCTTGGTTTCACTTTAGTGACTTCATAAAGTACATAGAATTTTTTTAATTATTATTTCATTCTTGTACTTCTTTGTGTTGCAACAAGGTTATTTACTTCATATACTTTACGTTTTCTCTTTTTGTTAAATTGCTTCTTGTATTTTCAAGATATTCGTTCTTGCTTACTCTCTCATGTCTTTTTGATCATGTAGCTCACTTAGTCTTCCTCCAATATTTCTTTAATATTTAGATCACCTTTATTTTTCATCTTAGTGCTTAGTCCCTATCATCAATTCAAATGGAGTGTACTTTTTTGTATTTTTCGTAACTGTACTATTAATAATTCATTGGACATTTGGTAATACTTGTACCATTTTGTACCCTCATCTTTGGATAGCTTTGCTCAAATAGTAATTAAAATCTATGGATTCTTTCTATTTGTTCATTCTCTCTGGGCATTCATGTCATGTGATCAATTCCTTATTCCATGCATTATTCATTAAAATCTGTGGCTCTGAATGCAGATCTCTTATTCGATATTATTCTGTTGGGATTCCTGAATATTCTTTGTTGCAATTTCAGCACATGTAAACTTCGTATATGCATCTGCGACTGTAAAAATATATCGATAGCTCTTATTCATTGATGGCAGCGGTCCAATGTGCTCAATATGATAAATTTTAGCAGTATATTTTTTTATGTATAGGGTTCAGAAAACCTTCAGATTTACCATGCTTCTGATTGTGTATAAATGCTATTAGTGTTTCAATCTATTTTTCTAATTTGAGGATCCAGAATTCTTGTCTTATTAGTTATGTATTGGCTATGGGAAATTATCCTTTATTGTGTATTTTAAGAATGATTTCTCCTAACATTTTTATCGGGTACTACCTACCAGTAAACCCCTTCCACTTTCAAACTTATACAATATAGCATTTTTTATAATGTATTTATTTTCTTTGTCATTTTCAACTAATGGTTTCTTTGTTTTTATAATTTCATCTCTTCTTGCCTCACAGCTAATTCTGTTGTTATTTCATTCTGAAATCTGATAATTAAAAAAGTTGTATTTCTACCTTATGCATCCACATGCTTCATTTTACTTCCTGCTCTATATATTATTTCTAATCTAATTCTTCTATGAATTAAACCTGTCTTGCAACTTTTAGAGCTACATCCTTTTTGTCCAATGTTTTTCGGAATGCTGAACTGTCATTGACAACCTTAAACTTAACACTGAACAAATTATTTCTGAATTTCTTTGAAGCCTTAGTTACTGTAAGTACCATATATTTTTGCATACAATCCACAAGGGCTTTATTCCAAATCACAGGGAAAAAAACTTTGTATAATCTACAGTGCCGTATAATCCACAGATTATACAGTGAAAAAACTCGCGAATTTCGTCAAGAGATCACGTAAAAGAAACTTAAATTTTGTCAGTAGGTCGCAAATAATAATAAAAAAAAAAGAATTTTGTCAAACAAGTGCAGAAAAAAATCGAGAGTTTCATCAATCGTTCACGGGATAAAATCACAAATTTTAATCATATAATGTGCAAAAAATCTTATAACTTCAAGTCGATCTTTGGCAAAATCTTCATCATAACATTCGGATTCATTAATTATCTTGATTAGGTCTGTAATTTTCGAGTTCTCAGAAACAACTAGTCTCAGATAATCACAAGGCTAGCAAATCTGCTTTCCTTGCTCTATTTAATGTTGACATTCTTTCTCTTGATTATTTTGCAATAAGATAACTATAAAAGTTTGTTACTTATGCTATGGAAGTTTACATTCCAAACTTTCTATTATAATTTAATCTCCACTTTCTCACACGAAATATTATTTCTTTTAGTTTCCGGTATGACATATTGTTTTTTTCGTATTATGACCGAGCCCACAGAATTGCTGTGGTATTAAGATTGATAGCTAAAGAGCTAACTTTTCTACTACAAAGATTACACTTGAATGTGAATACAATGAATGTGAAATGTGTGACAATGAGAAATGTTTAATGGGACATGCAATACATGAAAATAATAGTTGAATATATAAATAGATGATCACTACAAATAAGAATGCCGCTTGTTTTGCCTATTCAATAAGTATAATACAAAAGAATCCATTTTTGCTTGTCTTTTCTGAAATTAAACATTGCAAGATTTTAAGCCTTGCCTTTCCAATTTTCCAACCATCCAGATTATTCTACTACTGATCTCATTCATATTATATTCATTCATATCACTCATATTATATTCATTCTGGTAACCAATGACATAGTGCCAGAAATAAAACTAGCGTTGTAAATATCTTTCATTGCTTAAAAGCCGCTAACCTAATTTTATGTATTACAGTAAACTCTCTGTAAGCCGGAAATTTGTCTAACTCATCAAAATTCTCATTAAACATCTAAGATTTTCAAGTCCTTGCGAATTTATAGATATAGAGTAAAATTTGTCTAAGGCGGAACGTGGGATATTGTCTACTACGGAAAATTTTCTCGGTCCCAATCGATTCCGTCTTAGACAGAGTTTACAGTATTTTAGTTTGCTTTTATATTATTTACCATTCTTAACGATTTTATGTATTTAATAAAAGTACATTAATTTACTATTTTGAACACAATTGGCAATTGACAACCATTTTCATTTTCAGCAATCTCTCTTTCTGGCACAGATACCTATACAGGGTGATTCAAAAAAGATGGGAAAAATTTTAAGAGGTGATAGTGCACACCCAAACAAATATTTTGTATCAAAGAATGCATGGTCAAAAACTAAACGTAAAAAAGTTAGAGGGCGCCAAAAGTTATGTTCTTATATGAGGCAAAAACACACAATGAACGATTAAGTTAAGTTACGAAAACAAATTTAATGGCATTTGATTACAATAAGTGCTCAAAACATTGACCGGCAGCTGTTATGCACGCAGTACAATGGCGAAGAACAGATTGGCGAATTTTCTGAAACACACCAGGCACCACCGCGCTCACAAGATCCTTCATGTCTCAATTTTATTTTGTGGGGACAGTTAAAGGCTCTTGTGTATGAGACTCCCGTTGAATACGTAGAAGAATTTGTCGCCAAGCTTTCGGCTGCTGTAGGGGAAGTTCGCGATATGCCTGGTGTGTTTCAGAAAATTCGCCAATCTGTTCTTCGCCGTTGTACTGCATGCATAACAGCTGCCGGTCAATGTTTTGAGCACTTATTGTAATCAAATGCCGTTAAATTTGTTTTCGTAACTTAACTTAATCGTTCATTGTGTGTTTTTGCCTCGTATAAGAACATAACTTTTGGCACCCTCTAACTTTTTTACGTTTAGTTTTCGACCATGCATTCTTTGATACAAAATGTTTGTTTGGGTGTGTATTATCACCTCTTAAAATTTTTCCCATCTTTTTTTGAATCACCCTGTATGTAAGTACCAAAAAAATTGGTACTAGAAATATAATTGTAGACTATTTTTCCATAAATACATTAAATTGTGGATCAATTTCCTTTCATCCTGGGTTTTGGATTAACAAAAATGTTGTCCGTAAATAGAATTTTCAGGTTAACGTGAAGTATAATGCAACCTCTACATTAATCTACTATGCTGTTAGCTATTTAGAAAAAAAAAAAAAATGTATGTACCAGGACAGTTGTATGAAGATTCATCCTTGTTAGACCCATCAAATTATATAGCCATGTTACAGAAAATAATGTGTGCTTTGAGCCCCTTTCAACCTTTCAGGTATGTACCACAAAAGATCTATGTTCCAAAAGAACTAAATAACTGCAGCCATGTTTTTGTTCGGAAAGGTCCTTTCAAGAGGGCTCTACCAGGGCCGAAACTAAGAGGGGGGGGGGCAGAGGGGGCATGTGCCCCAGGCGCCAGAACGAAGGGGTGCCAAATGAAGGATTATACCTTTGGAAAGGATCATTTTCTTGTGATGGACTGATGACTTCCGTTATTATGAAACAGCCATTATAAATGAAGTGTTAGGTGAAGATGAAAGAGCAGTCCTAAAAAGTTAGAACTCTGATTTTCTGGTCCGAATGAGAAAAAAAAAATGGCCATAATTTAAAAAAAAAAAAAATTATGGCCATTTTTTTTCCCATTCGGAACTTGGTTAGGCAGGACTCGGATAATCGGGACTCTACTGAATATGTCATTTCAAAAATGATCTTTAGAATATTTTTGTTGATGTTCAGAGGGACCTCCCCCTTTTATTCACAATTGTAGATTACGCAGTTCACTATTACATATTTTAAATTTTAAAATAAGTCTGGTCAAGTAAAACTTATAAATATTGATAGGTTAAAACCTGCTTTTCTTTTCTCAGAAAAGAACTTGTTTCTTCGATCTACACTATGAGAGCTGGAAGGAAAGTTCATTTTCGTCTCCCACTGGTTGTGTGAGACTGGTGGGGGTGTTGTGTGGCAAAGCGAAAGACGACTTTTTTATTTATTCGATCATTTTCATCGGCTGACAGTAATTGAGAAGAACTGAAACAACTTGTCTCTGATGTTTTTTTTATCGACGCTAGAGTTTGTGTGTACATTCGAATGTTGTCGGCACCAAGATGTGTTTTCTTACTTTGTAAATAATTCATTTTTATTTGTTTTAAGTAAAGTATAGTATTGCATTTTTCATCATGTCTAGCGCATCCTTCTTTGCTACATGTTTAAATGAAAAACATACAGTCTAATTCTTAAGTGTTTTTTCCTGTCAAGATTTTTAATTTAGTATGAGAAGTACTGTAATTAATCATTTGAAATGTTTAGGTCAAAGATGGATTCCTTGATGGTGTACAAAATGCAGAATTATTTGAAAGTGTTGTTTATCTTGATGAGATTGCTGATGTCCTTTGCATTGCTCAAGCTGGTATGAATATTTTATTTACTTTGCTTTTCTCAATATTGTAAATATTATCCAATAAAGTTGATTAAAAAATAATGTTGAGGCTTACTTGTCAAGTCTTGTGTTTTCTAACACCTTTACCTACAACTACGTGTTAGACAGGTGGTCTTGTATTCGGGCCAAAACTGATTATCATGGGCCTGGCCCGTAGTACATCAGTCGGGCCAAATGTAAATTTTACGGGCATGGCGCATAGTGCGACGTTCATGGTTTGTAATTTACCCATCACAAACAGTACAGACCAGGCTTGTGATAGATTCTTATTACCTCTTTGTATCAGTTATATGTTATTCTTGATAACACTTGAATTTTGAAATACATTTCTTAAATATTAGATAAGTATACCCATATGATCTTTTCAGGAAGAAAGACATTTTTGTGAGGGGAACAGTGAGAGTTATGTTAATACTTCTGCTACTGAAAATGACAGTGGTGAAATTATATGTTCTGTATGAAAAAAATGCAAATGATTAGTTATTGATGTATGTTATATTCTGGTAATTGATGCTAAATCTTTTGTGTTATATCTACCAGAATTATTACATCAGGTTGTAATTACTTATCAAATATTCCACAAAATTAAACCAGTTGTATCTTACACATGTATTTATTTATATTCCATAAGTCATGCGCATTCGGTACAACTTAGGACCGATTTGCCGAACTGGGGAATAACTCAAAGGCTGCGCGATCTTGTTACTTACCCATCATGCGTAGTATAGGGTAAGTCTTGTAATCGTTTTGAAAATCGAAAAAAAAATTTTGACGGATTTACACGTTTCAGACATTGGAGATTACAAAAACATATTTTTAGAAAAAAATTTGTCCGTCCGTCTGTGTGTCTGTAATCGCTTTATCTCCCGAACAAATTGAGATAGAGACTTGAAATTCGATGAGTACTTAGGGAGTAATAATGGGAAGAAGCCTATTGAATATCAGTAACCTCAATTAACCGGAACTATTTTTTTCGGACTCTTGAAATATTCGTTCTGATAAAAGGTATACAAAAATTTTTGAAATTGTTTATTTGAAGGAGTGAATATAAAAGACAATAAAAAAACATAAATTTTGCATCATGAATGAACTCGATCAGATAATGAGCTGCTGAGATATTTGTAATTCTATTTTTCACACTCTTCGATTTTTCATGACCCTGTGTTTCATTCAAATTTCAATTCAAAGATATTTTTTAATTGGAAATGAGACGCTTAATCTGACGCAGTAAACTGTTAGTTAATGGGATTATAATTTTTCGAGTTATAAGGTTGTTTCTTTTACGCAATTCGGTACTACTCGATTATCCCACCGACTAAAAAACTATCGCCAAACTATAAGATTAAATGCCAATAATGGCTTATCGTAAATGTCAAGTATTTAATGCATCTTCATACCTATAAGGGGTGTTACCATAGGAGGGACCCTGTTCTGTCGGCAAACACTGCCAAGTTTGTCACCAACTTGGTGGTATATCGCCAAATTTGGCAGCCAAAATGAGTCACCAAAAATGATGCCAAATTGGTGGCATCTCTAATATTTCGCCAAATTCCCATAGACTTCCATTGTAAACCAATAGCGTTTACTTGCTTACAGAAAATCAACAAATTGAGATATTTTAATGCAACAAAAAGTAATATTAGCTTAAGGGGTTATATTAATTATATTTAAGGAAGTCCAAATAAATTAAATTATGAATAAAAGTAACACGGTACAATGCTTAGCAAATATCACATGTTTTATTTTCATATTTTATATTATCTATATCCATGATGGGTAAGTATTACGGTGGCCCCCAACGACTAGTTTACGGTTTGGGGCCAGCCTGTTGAAACTAAAATTGTAGGTTAAGGTTTTAAGGAAGACTCATGGATTTTGTGACCTGCCTTTCTCATTTCTATTCAAATATTTCTACTATTTTCTTGATTTTCTAAATACAGTGTAACCTCTGAATAACGATTATCTGTGGGACCAGTGAAAAGTGACTGCTCTTCAGAGGTGGGTGTTATTGAGAGGTTTCATTAAAAAAAAAAAAAAAAAAAAAATCAAAATTACATAAATTTAAATAGAGATACACACAGTCATTTCAATTAATCCTCATTCTTTTAATATAACAGGAAAATCAGTGGTTTGCAGTTGCCTTTTTTATTTTGCTGCAAATGTCTTTCTCCAAAGAAAAAAAATATGACTTGATTTGCTATACAACTCATCATCATTATGATTTAATAAGAAATTTTGGATTTCATGAAAGTTCATCAAATCTTCGGTATGTCTGTTAATACTGGAAATTTTGGATAATTCTATAATCAATTTCTCTTCCTCTCTCCTATCTTCCACCATTTGCTGTATGGAATCAATTGTGGCAGAAACTGCCAAATTTTTAACCAGAGATAGAAACAAGCTGGCCTTTATGTTAGTTATCCCTGCCATTCTAAAAATATCGTATAAAATTTCCCCATTATTATTAATGCCTTCATTTTTTGTTTTTTTACATATCAAGTAAATTTTGTTTGATCTGCTTCACATTTCGGTTTGCAAATAAATATGAAATTGTATCAGGAGCTGTAAAATTTTTTTTCTTGTGGCTTTTAAGTGGCCGTTGTTCAGAATTTCTTATTTAGAGGTTTGTACTAATGTGAATACTATGGAACGTGTTTGGTTCCATCAACATGTAGCCGGTATTCGGAGGTTGTCATTGTTCAGAGTTGGCCGTTCTAGGAGGTTTCACTGTATATATAATATTTCAAAAAAGTTTAACACATTTCACAAAAACTTGCAGAAATATTTCTTTTCCACATTATGCTGCTGTACATAATCAGATATGAATTAATTTTTCTAAAGAATAACATGAATTGGCAGTGAGCATGATTATTTATCTTATTACTTAAAGTTTAAGGGAAAAAATTAGTCTTTTAAAATGACACATGCTAAAATCTATATTAATAAAAGAAAGATGTTCGTTTGTATGTCTGTCTGTTTGTTTGTTTTTTTGTTGGCAATGTCTAGAAAATCTGTAGTATGTAGAGGTCTGCAAATATGATTCCAGATAGATGGAGACAGGTCCAAATGCATCTGGATCTCTGATTTTAGATTTTTTGTTATTTTTCATTGATCAAAATTTGCATATTTTCTAAATTTGCCGCTGATTTTGAGCAATTCATAAAAGCAATCCAAATTCAAGCTTTTAGCTCAATCTAATAAATTTTGTCCTCTTTTCAATAAACTTTATTCAGAATTCATACAGCAATTGCTGAATTTTTTGCCATTTTTTATTTTTTGAAGTTTTTATTTTGCTGAAAGAAGAGTTTTTCTATCAGCTAATTTCTTACCAATACCTTAGTTATACAATGATACATTTTATATCTCCATATGGAGGAAACCTTTGGCAGTTGATTAAAAAAAGTAATAATCTCAATGTATTCAAATTTTTAAAATGGTTATCAAAATGAAAAATTTTCCGCGATTAAACTGAAAAACTTGCAAGGAAATTTTCCTGCATTGGGTTCCTATTTCAACTTCTTTATTGCGAAAGCCTATCATTATGACACCAGGGGTGATTTAGAGAAAAGTGATTTTATCTTTTACCTTATGGTAGAATTTGTGGTTTGATAGAAAAAAATAAGATAGTAGCGATTTTCATTCCATCTTTTTAAAAATTAAATAGCTTGAATTTTGTTGTTGTAACCCATGGACCAGTCATTTTCTGATTTTTTTCTCACTAGACTTGAGCCAGGCCAGGTATATTTTTTCTTTTCAGACTTCTGAGATGGTCTTTTATTATGTTCTTTCTTTATTTTTTTTTTAAAAGAGAGGTCAGTAAGTAGAAGCATAATGATTATGCATTTTTTATATAATGAAAATTCTTGCTTAAGTATATTAAATACTAGTAAACCCATGCCAGCAAAGTGGGCATGTTTAAAATTACCACATAAAATGTCATTACTTTTTGTTTAAGCAAAATGATATGTATATATTTTTTAATTTAAAATAATATGATAACTGTCATTATATGAGAAATAACTATTATTTTAATTTCAAATCTTTCATTATGTTTTTAACAATTAATATCCAAAAAGTGTTACAGTATGGAACCATTTATCCGGAAAACCAGTTATCCAGAATGAAATTTCCAGTTGACTTATTTCAGGAAAATGAGCCATACAGTGCCAATCTGATATGTATATTGCTTTAAACATTATAACATGCATGATATAACTTGATTAGCAACAACTAAGATTTGAAATTGAAGCATATTTAGTTATATATTAAGCATTTTGATTTTTATACAGTGATTACCGCCTCGGGAACTCAGCTTTCGCTTTACGGTGTTAGTGCAATCGGTGGTAGTGCAAAAGTAGAATTGATTTTTATACAGTGGAAACAGAGGAGTTTTTGTTTCCAAGGTATTTCTTAAATTGACTTCTTTTAAACTTTGATTAATGTCTGATCTTGTTTAAACCTGGTTCTTTCTGAGTAGCCTATTAATTAATTTGATATCAAAACACTGTCATAGCCACATATATTCTACAGATCTGATAAAATTGATGCTGGTTTAACGCCCAACCAGTTATCCGGAATACATCCGACCCCAAAACAGGACTATTTTGGGGAGTTCTGTTACAAAGTTAATGAACAGTATTGATAATATTTTGAAAAGTGACACAATATAGATTCCCTTGAAGAAACCCCCCCCAGGGGGATACCTTCTTTAGGTATTCAAGGGCTTCGTAACCCCGGGCACATGAGCGATCTTTCTCTTTACCTTCTTCCTCTTATTTCTCTCATCTTTCTTTCCTCTTTGTTTCACTCTCGTTGTGGTTTCCTCTTCAGAGGTGAGGGCAATTCTGTATGATCCGATATCATCCTGTATGTTGACTCGTGGAGAATTGTAAACCACCCACGTGTTTGCCGTGTGTGGCAACCTGTGTCCCTGGAAAGGGGGATCCTGGCAGTTGAGGGAAACCAACACACTGCTTTGGCCTCTGCTTCAGGTAGACGGGAGGTGCATAACCATTCTGAATAATGTTTCTATACTGTTTTTCAAATAAACTTTTCATGTATGCTCCATTGCTTAGATAATAAAAATACATAAATGAATTTGATCCATGTACATATTAATTTTTATTCTTTTACATCAGAGTTTTTCTAATACTGTGCTTCTTTATAAACAATATTAGGTGCTTTCTTTAATCAAAATAATAAAATCTGTAGGTCTACTAATAAGACAGAGCCACATATTGCCTATTTACTGTTATATATTTTTCATTTACTGCCACATATTCAGAGTAAAATCATTTTTATTGAGGTCAACTGCAGCATGTCTTAAAGTTCATTCTTGGAACTTACTGATTGTCACTACAAAGTATGAACTAATTAAAAATCAAAATCTTTTGAATTGAAATGGATAATTACTGTAAATAATTCATTTGAACAGAATCTATTTTTTTAGGGTGTTTTAAGTATCATATTGTATGAACTTTATTTTTATTTTTTAATCTTCAATTGGCTTAACTAATTTGTTAAAAATTTTTTACATTAAATGTAGAACTAATTGAATGAAATATCTTAATATCTGTCCCTTCTCGGGCTTAAACAATGTAGGAAATAAATTTTGTTTTTTTTAAATTTGTTCTTCAAATTATGTTTTTGTTTAATATGTCAAGTTTTTTAATAACTACTGCATTCAGACGAACTCATTTCAGATTAATAGAGGGTATCATCATCAGGCTTTGATGTATGCGGTATTGCATCACAAGCAGTTTACCAATGTATAATTCAAAATATTTCACCACTGTAGTAATGCAGGTTGTTGTAGTTTGGACGAAAACTTCCAATCTGAACGTAAAAAATCTATAATCAAAACATAAAAAATTAACTTCACTTAAATTTAGATACCCTATTTTCCACTCAGGAATGCTATGAATGCAAAAATAAATTGTGTTGAATCCTTACTTCTAATATTTAACAATATTATAGCTGTGATACAGTAAAAAATAAAAGTTTTGCTTAAATTTTGTTACCTTATTCTCTCCCAAGGGGTGATGTAAACACATCAGAAAATGATTGCCTAAGTTTAACTTGGGGTATAAATAGTTTTCATCTCGGAAAAAAATACATTTTAAAATTTAAGTTATGTAGTTTCTCACTAAGTTCGCTACCTGCGTAAAAATAGCTATCCATTTGAAACTTTTTACTAAAGCATAAACTTGACCAAAGCAAAAACTTATTCTGAAAATATCCTTTTAATTTACACTATGATGCCATATTCACCTCTTTAATTCTTGAAAAAAAAAAAAAACTAGTTCAATTTAATATTTCACGTGGAATAAATGTTTCAACTATAAAGAAATAAATTATTATTATGGCTTTTGAAATTTTTGCAACAATGAAGAAAAAATGTTACATTTTCTATGAAAAATGTCCGTTGATTCTCAATGAAAAAAGAGAAATTTGGAACTATTAAGAAAAATACTTGAATAATGTAAAAGAAAAAATTGGCCCGTTTCTCTCTGGATTATAATTCACCCATATGCAAAAGCATTTTACCATTCGTTTTGACCTTGACGTCAGACAAACGTTTTTACACTTTAAATTTATAATATCATTAGAATTAGTAAAGAATAAAAAATGAGTGGCATCAGGGACAAAAAGGTGGGAAGAAAAAATGAAAAAGTTATGATCTCCATAGGCTTTTCTATGTTAAATTAACGTTAAGAAGTGACACTGGAAATAAATAAGTATTGCGCTGCCGCACAATACTTAAATTATTATTATTTAATAAATAATTTATTAAATTATATTCTTACAAGTTATTCCTTATAGATATAATACTATTTATCATAAATAACAGAAAAATTGCTAACTGTGCAAAATGCAAAAACTAAATATCAAGAAAATTTAAATGTCATTTTAGCCACCTTCATCAATTCATCAAGACATTAAAATTGATGGCAAAGTCAAAGTATGCAGGAATTTTGTTTTTGAGAGAATTTTTTTAGATCCACTGCAATGTCATTCAGTACTCCTGTAAGCAGTGGCGTATTCAAGGGTGCATTATTCATTTTTATTACTTGTTATTTAATAATTTCAAAGTCTGTGATTTAAAGTTTAAATAGATCGAGATATCGTTTTAGTATGAACTGCAAAACCTTAAATCTTTTTTTAAATTTACTTAAATGCCGTAGGGTGAGAACGCTCTTAAGTAATTTTAAATTTCCTGTTTACTTAGGTTTTATTTGCTATTTATTGAGATACTGTTTAGCAGATAGTTTTCAGTATTCTGTTTATAAAAATGCAGTATAACCATGGAATTATACTTGCTAAGACGAAAACCTGCCTAAAACGAAAATTTTCCCAGTCTCATGCGATTTCATCTTAGCAGGTTTGATTGTATAATACAGTCGGACCGCTATTTAACGAACCTCTGTTTTGCGAATTTCTCTATTTTGCGAACATTTCCTCAGAACCAACAACATTTTGTGAATTTCTTCGTAAAATAACCTCCAAATAGCGAAATGTATTCTCTATTTAACGAACTTTTTCTTCTTATGTATTTTTTTTTTTTTTTTCTTGTCCCTATTTCTCAAAATATTTCCGGACACTTCAAACTTATTCTTTTTTTTACACATTTTATACTGCTCAATAACCTTGAATTAGTTTTACCAGGTGCCCAACTCAACGAGAGCAGTGAATCCCTGTCATTCTTTGCATTTCATCCAGGAAATGAAAACTTTCAATACTCAAACCTTTCACCCTCAAAAGGGCTGTTCTGTAGTAAATTAGTTTCAGTAATTAAATTTAAGGATGCATGTAGTAATACAATGCTTAAAATTACTTGTTATAATAAATACGATAATGTCATTAAAATTGATTAATTTTAATGTAAATATTTTCTTAAAACTGAAAATACATTTTTTTTCCGGACAATATTTTTTAAAATTCTTGTTGTCTTTACAGATTTCTTTTTGATGGGTAGAATGAATAATAATAATAAAAAAAATATGATTTACAAAAAAAAGTGTGATTAGTTAATTTTTTTAATAATGTTTAGTGTTTATGAATTAAAAATCTGTTTTCTTTAGTTAAAAGTATTTAAAAAGGTTCATCTCTATTTAACAAATTTTCCACATAACGAACTTTTTTTCAGGATTTAGCGACTTCGTTAAATAGAGGTCCGACTGTATATGCATTACCTTCTATGATCAAAGTCTGTTTAAAGTGGAAATTTTCTGGTTCCTTGCGATTCCATCTTAGAAACTTATTGTATCTCAGCCATCTCTGAAATGATAAATCTAGATATGCCACTGCCTGTAAGTCTAATGGATGTTCGTACTATTTTCAAACAAAATTATTTTAAGAACTTAAGTAAAACTAAATTTTATTTTGACAATTAAATAGATAAGGAAATAAATCGATGGAAATTGGGTGGGTGGAGAGATAAAGTTATTGGGTGGCCACGCGTCCCTTGGACCCATATATGTTGGCGTCACTGGCTTTAATCACATTGTCTTGTAAAGAAATAACTGAGAATTAAGGGTGTACCAAGTAGTACTGTGGCTGAGTACTGATCACTCGGCCATTTATTATTAGGCCGAGTACTTGTGTATAAGAAAAAACTACCAATATGCACATGAAGTGAGCTTATGAGTAACCTGTGTGTGTATATATACAGTAGACTCCCTCAAATCTGGAACCCTAAAATCCACAAACACCTAAAATCCGCACATCATCACAGATATAAACAATGAAACTTTCAGTTCAGATGTATATGCAAAATTACAGAATTTTTTAGTTTTATATCAATCTGCATGTATTTTAATATATAATTCTTGATAATATGACTGAACTCATAGTTTTTCATAAAGAAAGTATAAATTTATTTCTTAAAAAAAAAAATAAAAAAAAAAAAATTTATATATTGCTTATATTACTGGTAATCATAATTATTTTTACAAATATATTTATAATCAAGCTTTTTTGGTTATTAAAACTGACTTTGGTTATAAAACTTCCTTTTTTGATGATTTTCTTGTTAATAGGATATTTTTAAGAGGAAAGTTTCATTGAATAATTCAAGGAAAACTTATCTCATCTTTATTATGCATATTTAATTACACATTTTAATTATTTACTTGACCTTTAATTTTAATAGTTAAATCATTTTTGAAATTACCTTACTTTTTATTATTTTAGTTTATTACTTTAGTTAATTATTTTAGTATTTTACTAAACTGCAAGCATTCATCATTATTTCGTTTGCAGTATTACATCCAATTTACTATTTAAAAAATGTAAACAAAGGAATGACCAAAAATCCGCAAAATTCTAAAATCTGCACAACCCTTGGTCTCAAGCTGTGTAGATTTAAGGGAGTCTACTGTATATATATAAACATACTTCTTGAGCATATAATCATACATTTTTTAATTAACTTTAAAAAAAGTTTAAATTAACTAATTAAATGTGAAATTTAATTATCCACTTTAAAAAGTTTTAATAAACAATTAAAAAACACAATTTATGAAAAAAAAAATTAAAACAGTAGCATTATTTAAAAAAAGATATAAAAAAAGATACATAAAAAGTACAATTGACCAATATGAAATTAAAACTGATTCTTCAATTTATCTAACTCATTCTGATATCTGAAATCTGTCTATCAAAAATGGTTATTGGTTGCTGGTAATGTTTAAAATTACCTCTTAAAATGTCATTACTTTTTGTTTAAGTAAAATGATATATATATTTTTTTCATTTAAAATAATATGAAAACTTTCATTAAATGAGAAATAACTATTCTTTTAATTTCAAACCTTTCATTATGTTTTTAACAATTAATATCCAAAAAGTGTTATTTCAAACATACTTTTCGTATATGCTCCATTGCTTAGATAATAAAAATACATAAATGAATTTAATCCATGTACATATTATTTCATATACAGTACAGAACCATTTATCCGGAATGCTTGGGGTCAGATGTATTCCGAATAACTGGTTTTTCCGGTTAACTGGTTGTGCATTAAAGCAGCATCCATTTGATAAGTTTTGTGGAATATGTGTGGTTGTGACATTATTTCTGATTTTAAATTATTAGATTACTTGGATTAAAAATCAATGCAAGAAAGATCAAAAGTTAACCAGAGTTTAAAAGAAGGTAATTTATGGGAATCCCTTAGGCACAAAAATTCTCCTGTTTCCTCTGCATAAAAATTAAAACATCTAAAATACAACTAAATATGTTTTCATTTCAAATACTAGATGATATCATCAAATTATACAATTGTTTCAAGAAAAGCCTATGTCAAACTGGCAGTGTATGACACCTTTTTCTGCAAAGATTCTGAAATCAGTCTATCAGAAATATCATTCCGGATAACTGGTTTTCCGGTTAACTGGTTTCCGGATAAATGGTTCCATACTGTATACATTTAATTGAATAACGCAAAATGCTGATGCTAAAAGCATAGCTTGCACTATTCACGATGTGTATCCAGTTTATTGTCCCAGTATGCTGTTTCTGACATGTTAGCTCTAGCTAAAAACATTGTGGGACATTTTAACCACCCCGTGGCTGCATGCTGAAAATTTGAAAAGGATCAGTTGCATTTTTGTTGCAGAAAATGGGATAAAAAATTTAAACACAGTTCAGTGGCAATTACTGGAAAGTGTAATGAAATTGTTATTGCCATTCAAAGTAATTGCAACATTGATGAACTCAAATGAATATATCGTGTTAGAAGTATTAACATTAGTGAAAACATTGCTACATTTATTGGAAAAAGAAAGTTCCAATCATTTTGGTGTTTGGTTGTGGTATAATGAAAGCAGGGTTGCAAAAAAGCCGGCTAAAATTAAAAAAAGCCACGCCAGTGGCTTTTATTGGTTTTAACCGGCTTTTTTTGACCAAAATTGGCCATAATTGGCTTTTATAAAGTGAAGCATTGTAATTATAAACGACACATTTTAAAGTGTTTTGAATTAGTTTTAATGACATTTAATCGATCTACAGTTTAATAAGTAACTCAATTTCTGAATAATGAAGACATTAATATTGGATTAAAACTTAGATGGTTTTGGTCGTGATTTGTAGTCGGAATTGCAAACATGTCAGCTAAATTTTAAAAGGGCCATACCAACTGCTTTATCTGGTTTACACTGACCTTTAAATCCCCCCCCACGCCCCATTTTTTCATTTTTATTTCTCTATAAAATTGAAGAGGACAATGGTTACCTAGTTACATGTTTTATTACTTAATTTTAAGAGCTATTAATATACAAGTCTTATTTTATTTCTAGTAAACATTTAAAATTATACACAGTCATACAATAAAAACATTATGAATAGCATATGTATGAATATGCTTAGCAACAAAATTTTCAAATTTTATTTAGAGATATTTTTCCTGTTTAAATGCTCTATTTTTTATACACTTATGTACCAAACTCTCCTCAAATATTATATCCTTTCTAATTTCTCTTTTAACATTTATAACTTAAATCTCTCCATATGGACACATAAGAATGTTTCCATTTTGATGTACTACATTTTGTCATTGTTTAATTAAATATAATCTTTAAAATGTGTAGTATATGTGGAGCTATGTAATACAGAATTTCAAAACACCAGTTTGGAGTCTAACTTATATCCATTTTTCAATACAGTAGAGCGTCGATTATCCGAACTCCAATTAATCGAACTTTCAATTATCCAAACAGCCTATTTCTCTCAATTTTTTTTTTTTTTAAACGAACTTCCAATTATCCAAACACCCTATTAGACCTGGATATCAGATTTTAAATGATGATGAGATTGTGGATGATATTCAAGACGAAAAAGAAATTGAAAACGAATGCTCTGAAAATGATTCAGGTCCATCACATAACGAAGCCTTTGAATGTTTGGAAACAGCTATGGAATGGCTCAAACGGGAGAAGAATGCCGATCCTATTCAACTGACGTATTTAAGAAGAATTCGAGATATGGCAGAATTGAAAATAATGTCTTCTTTGAAGCCAGCAACAATCGAAAGTCTTTTTGCTTAAATCATAATCTTTGGAGTTTAGAAAATGATAATAAAAAGTAAACAACAAAAAAAAAAAATTAAAAAGATAAAAATTAATTTTTAAACATGCCAGCATTAACTAGTGCTGTCAGTTTAAATTGTGGATAAAGAGTGAAGATTTTAGTATAGTCAGGAACATTAGTTAAATTGTCTGTCCATTTATGTGAACTTTTGCTTATCCGAACTAGGGTCGGTCCCGACATGTTCGGATAATTGGCGCTCTACTGTATTTATAATTTTTTTTTTTTTTTTTTTTTCAAACATAATGGCTTCACAGTTGCCTTCTAGCAGTTATAGAGACTTATTTATTTGGCAAATGTAATAGAAATTTATAAATTTTTTAGTAGAAAATATTTATATGTGTATTAAAAATTAATTGATCCAAATTTAAAACAAATAAGCTGTAAACCAACTTAAAAAAAATAAAAACCGGCTTTTTTCAATAAAAGCTTACTTTTTTCAATAAAAGCTGGCTTTTTTTAAGTGGTTATAACCAAAAAAAGCCGGCCGGCTTTTTTCGTCCTGGCTAAAAGCCGGCAACCCTGAATGAAAGGGGCATTAAAAAGTGAATTGAGGAAAAAGATTAACATTTGTGAAAAAGGAAAACAAGGCAAATGAGAATCAGCAGTATACTATTGAAATTGAAATCCAAGAACATTTTCATTATTTTATAGCAACTGCTGTTGATCCTCGATTTAAATTGTCATTTTTCACTGAAAAATAAAGGTATGGAATTAAAAAATGCTTACAAAATAAAGCTGTAGAAGTGACACATGAAGATCAATCTAAAATTAATCCACCTAAAAAGAGAAAAATACAGCATGAAAACACTATTAGTGATGTCGGTGATCCAAAAGAAGACATCAGAAAAAAGTCTGTCTGTTTTTTTGGCAATGTTTTGATGAGATTGTAAAGGAACAGGAGAATAATTATGACACTATTATTAGATTGGAAATAAAATGTGAAGAGATAGTAGAAAAAGAGAAACCTTCTTAGCAGAAGAGTTTTTATGTAAAATTTGCATGGAAGAAAAAATATAGTAAAACTTCTCCCATTATTTGCAAGCTTGCAAGAAAATTCTTATTTGCACTTTCTAGGAGTGCTTATAGCAAATGCATTTTTTGTGATGCAGGCCAAATTTATAATAATAAAATATTTCCTATCTCCTAAAAATGTAGAACAAGTTTTGGCCTTTGCATCGTAATTTATGTTATCTATTAAAATATTTTTATTTCATTTCTTGTATTCTGTTTTTACAGTTTCTCTATCCAAAATCATAGTCTTTTCTTAGTTTTAACTAAACTTTGGGCTGCATGAGTTTTCTTAACTTTTCTATATTTTGTAGACATATTTTTATATACCAAGCAAATAGTTGTTATGAATAATTGCACATATTCTACATTTATATTCAAATTATTTTTATAGATCAGTTATAAATTCCTTTATCTTCAATAATGCTTGAAAAATGAAATTCTTACAGCCCTGCTCAGAATAACATTCGTCACACAACAATCAGTAACGTAATCCTTCTTTATTGGCTGGCTGAGCAGTACCTCTAAGTGAACATTGAAAGCTGCCATTTTCTTATTGTGTGTATAATAAGATAGTTCTTCATATAATACTGTTCCTGCAAAACCATCATCATTCTGCCTTAAGTTAAAAAATGCCATTAATGTTTTAAGATTTTCTGTTGTATTTTGATATTTTTTCATTCAAACTATCTTTGCCCATTTTTAAAATGTATTTTTTAATTTGTTACTGGAGAATAACATTTGTGAATAGAATGAATCGAACACATTCAAGATGCTCTAAATCGCCTTCAGTGTATCTTCAAACAACTACCTGGTATTGGCTGAGTACTCGACATATTGGCCGAGAACACTCTTAAGAAAATTAATTTTAAAATTGCATTCTGAATAATGCCATCTAGTATCATTCATTAATGTTATCCTAAGTTGCCAATTCCTTGTTTACCCTTGATACTAACCTTGATTGTGAATACAATTACCAGGTATTATGTCTTTATACTTACTAATCCAATTTTAAAATCAGAATGAATAAGTTGCAAGCTAAAAATTGGATGACATAAAATTATTATATTATGTATTCATCGTCTGTAATGTAATTAGGTCCAACAGGGATAAAAGCGCTGCGCCACAAATAGCTGACTTTTATCTCTAAATTTTAATAGTATTCTGCCCCTTATTAAATCTCAGAAATCCAATCCTCAAATAAGGTGAGGGATACTATTAAAATTTAGTGGTAGCAATCAGCCATTTGTAGCACAATGCTTCATCCCTGGCTCAAAGCCAATTGGCATAATTTTTATAACTTGATAAGGCACAAATTAAATACATTGTTATAAGTAGGCCTCATTGGTGATCAAGTACTTACTTATCAGTGATGTAAACCTTGTATATGGGTCATATTACAAATGAATGGATGAAAGGGATTAAGGGTGTATCCTAGAAGAAAATCCAGGGAGGGCAAGATTTGAGACGAGATGTTTTTTGCAGGTACCTACACGGGTTAGACAAATTAATATGAACACTTGTGAAAAAATAGCACTCGAAAGAAACCTCTTGTATATTCTTGCCTTCTAACGGTGAAGGGTGCTACCTAACGGATGAGAAAGTACAAACATGAGTCTGCTACTAGCAGTGATAGAAGTCCGATGCAAAATATATTTCTGTGTTAAAGTTGCGTTATGGCTGACCTCTCTGATTTCAAAAGAGGCATGATTGTTGAGCCCGTCTTGCTGGAGCCTCAGTAACAATAACGGAAACCCTTCTAGGTGTTGGAAAAAGTATAGTGTCAACTGTAATGTCAGCATATTTGAAACACTGAAAAACATTATCTAAAAAGCACAATAGTGGTCGAAAATTGAAGCTGAATGACAGACAGAAGGGTTTTGAAGCAAATTGTGGCAAAAAAAAAAAAAACACAAGACAACAGCAAAGCATCCCAGATAACATCTGAGACGAACACACATCTACAGGAAGCAGTTTCATCAAAAACTATCCAGTGTGAACTGCATATGGCAAGGGACCAACAGCCTATTAATTAAAAAAAAAAAAATCTCTTTTCACAAGTGTTTACATTATTTTGTCCAACCTCTGTAGGTCAGGGATGAAGTTAATTTCAATGTAATCATAGCCTGAGTATTGTGCTTCCTGGAACATATTTGTATTTGAGTGTGCAATATTATGAATTTTGAATGTAATATTTTAATTTTTGCTATCAATTATGCTGAAGATATTTTTTTACATCCTTAAAAATTTCAGTTTATCTAACTAAGAGAGGCTTTAATTAATATAATTAATTATTTTTATTTTATTTTCTTTGAAGAATTGCCTGGATCTCTATTCATACCTGAAATTGCTGAGGCACTTTTACATGTTCCCAATGGCATCTATTTGCTTTGCAGACTAGTGGCCAACTCTCCTGACAGCTTCCAAGAAGGTAAAAAAAAAATAAAAAAAATATTCAAAAGTATCCATAATTCTCATTAAAAATAGTTTTGTAATCATATTGAATTCATAAGTAAGTTGAGCTCGTAAAACATTTCTTTTTCTTTTAAATACAGTTTGTACCACATTAATAACGAATGGGGATAAGCAAGATGAAGATTCCCCTGCAGGCAAAACTCGCATGCAAGCTTTGAGGATGTTGTGTCAAATGAACATATCTGAAATTCTTGCTGTCCGAGGAAAAGCTGTGAGTAGTCAGATTACACTGCAAGGGTTTTTTTTTTTTTTTTTTTTAAACACTTTCTAACATAGTTGAAAGTGTTCATGAATTCAGTTGTCTGTCCATGCTCTAACTTGCATAAATTTAGTCAAATAGCCATGAAATTGATATAAATTATTGATGCTTACAGTTGCATGTTCGGTATTTAAAATGAAGTGCGTAGCATTAGCAGTTCATTTACAGGGACACTCAAAAGAATTCCATTACATTATGCGAAAAAATCGTTTGCGATGTATTTTAATGATATTACACTATTTTAAATACAGTATAACTTCAAAAATCCGGCATCATCGGAACCGAGACTATGCCGGATTTTTGAAAATTACGGATTTCTGAAGGAATATTAAAACTAGGGCTATCAAAAGGAGTTCTATATTCTTAATGGTGCCTTTAGCCATAATTTAATTCATTATCAAGTGACATTTGTGTAAAAAAAAAAGTGAAAATTAAATATAAAAAAAATTTACTTCAATTGATATTTTCTATGTTACAGAAAAAAAAAAAAAAATCTAACAGAGTGAATTTTTTTCTTCTTGTGTAATTTTGGAAAAACTTTGTTTGCTTCAGTTTTTTTTTTGGCCGTTCTTTAACAATTTTTTTTTTTTTTTTTTAGTTTATACAAATGAAGAATGTCTATTTCTGAAGTACAGTCCTGTTTCTCTAAAACATATATTAATTCTCCAATCAAATGTATGCATTTTTCTTATGACACCTTTTCTTCTGCTGGTTGTTCATCCTTGTGTTCTAAGCTGCTACTAGCATTATCGGCGGTTCTATTTAGCACAGCATCAGTGATCTCGCTGTCCGTTAAATTGTTCGTTGTTGATAAATTTTTGTCAATGCTTAACCAATCATCTATATCCCTATTTTCAACACTTACTGCATTTTCATGTTTTGCGTGTTCAATCAGCTCATAAATTGCAGTCTTTTCACGGCAAATTTAAAAGCCTGAAAATTATTCCTTATCATTGATATTGCCGTTGCCAAAATTCATCCCGGCCATACATTGTGCCATGCATTCGCCAAAGTTGTCCCCGTTGCTAAACAACAGTGCTGCTCCCAGAAATTTTTTTCAGAAAATAATCGCTTCTGACAAATGAAAAAAAAAAGTCAAATATTCTTTTTTTGAATTTTTACTTTTGATCTTGAAGTTTTTAATTCATAAAGAATTGCTATTTTCTTTCTCCCATAACTTGGAAGTGTAAAAGGAAAAGGTAGGGATGGTTTTGGAAGAAAAGATGGTTTTGATGCCGTATTTTTGAAGTTGCTATATTTTTGAAGTCATACTGTATATTGAAATTTGTATATGTCACTGAGGTGTGCTACAAAACGCTTAATGTAGAAACTGATGTGCATATAATTTATCATTTATTTACAGAGACACGCTAAAGTATTTGGCTGCAGTACTGCCTATAAAGAATAGTTACTGGAAATGCATTTTCAGTTTAATGCACGTTTTAAAATTTAATTATGTTTTTGCATATTACTGGGTATATATAAATTCTGTAAATGAAATACCGGGCTATACAAAAGATCTCAAGTGAATTTCCATTTATTGACGGAAATTTCAACTGTGCTGTGCATTTAATTGAATTAACTTTTAGAATACTATGTAATATATATGCAAATCTATAGATCATATATAGGGCTACACAAAAAAATTCAGATTATATTTTTCATACTATTCATGGTCCTTGTAGAAATTGGATTTTCAAATGCGTTATGCATTTTCTAAATTGTTTATTTAGACATCTTTCACCTTAATAAATTGTGAAGCTTTGTTACTGTATTTTGAATGTGTTGGAACGTGTTTCATAATCTATTTTGGATGAATTGATGCATTTTTTGTTCTTGTTTAAATATATTTTCTATTTCTAATATTACAGTAACCATTTATTCACATATCTCTTGTTTATCTGCACCAAACAAATAATTTGTGATTTAAAAAAAGTGTAGTTCTAACCAGAGATGTTTGTAATTCCTCTACCAGCATATTTCATGTGTTAAATAAAAAAATATATATATATTATGTTTCGACCATGTTTAAGTTTTGTTACCAGGCCATCTACGCACAGATCTTCATGATTGGAGAGTTTCTCCCTCTTTTAATATATCATAATCATGATGACACCATTGCTTTCTGTTAAAAAAACACATAACCCCTAAATATTGATTTCATATATATATATATATATTTAAGCATAATTTTTTTATTTACTCTTTCTACTAATATTCAAAGGTTTAGCAGCAATTCATATATGTTTTTCATCAACAAAAGTTGCTATTTGAATAATAAAGAAGTGTTATTCTTTATAAAATTTTGTCCTAATATTAATAATATCTGTGATTAATTATAATTGGTAACAATAGCTGAATATGTAAAGAAGTAAAATTTAGAATAGTATACATGCCCCCCCACCCCCCCTTTCCCAGTCTATGCGTGAAAATTCAATTTTCATGCCTCCAAAATCAAGTCATGGAGAAGGTAGTTTCACATCTTGGAGAGAAAAGAAAAATCATAGCTATATCTCTAGTTGTAACTGTATAGTAAGGTGACTATTATGCCTAATGTTCCATAATTTTGTGCTATGAGTATGCAAGGGTCAATGATGTTTTTTTTTTTTGTTTTTGTTTTTTTTTTTGTTTTTGTTTTTCCTGGTCCCCAGTTTGTAAAAAGAAAAAAGAGTGAAATTTATTATATCTTTGTGAAAAATAAAATTTTGAATCAAAAGAGGAAATCCAGTTACTCAAATCCAAATCAAGCATTTATCAAAAACTTTTTAAAGTCTTTCTGCTAAAGTTTTCCTATCTGGTGAATTTGTTTTGTTTGCAAATTAAACATTTCAAAATCAAAGAAAACAAAAATTATTAATGAAGAGTTTGCTTTTATAGAATGAAATTTTTGTGAAAGGGTCTATTTCATTAAGAGGAATTTTATGAAAGGGCCTGTTTCATAAAAAAGGAATTTTATGAAGGGCATTGTTTTATTAAAAGGAGTTTTCTAAAGGGATTTGTTTTATTAAAAGGAATTTTGTGAAGAGGTCTCCTTTATGAAATGGAATTATGTGAAGGGGTCCTAAATAGCCCCATTTTTTAACTTGATCGACCCCTCTGTGTGATACAAGGGTAGTCAAAACCTCTCTCTTTTTTGGAGAAGGGGGTGCAAGCCAAATAAATCTTTCATTTTTTTGGATGTGTGTGTGTGTGTGGGGGGGGGCAGTTATATTGACAAAGTTATAGAGATTCCTTGTCTCAATTTATGCTCCCACTGAGAAAGCCTACTTGGGGTTTCATGACCTCAGTGATCTTCCGCTCCTTCTTGGGGTTGAACTTAGTGCAATATTTTTCTTCCTTTTTGTCTGGTTATATGTTATTTTTTAAAACAAGCCATTTTTTCCCCTTCACACATGCATACTTGCCAAGTCTCCTGCTTTTTAAACAGGACTTTCTGATTTTAACATTGTGATCTTTTCTCTCTTTTATTTAAACATTCCTTTTTCTTTCTTGAGTGTAAAAAAAGATACATGTAATATGTAGGACTGCACAAAATAATTCAAGTGCATTTTTCTTATTGGCAGAAATTGCTGAAGGTGAATTTTGAACTGTGTTGTGCATTTTCTAACTGAACTAAATTTCTGCATACTATGTAGTATATATATATATATATATATATATATACAAATCTATAGATCATATACAAGGCAGCACAAAATAATTCAAATATTTGTCCTACTAGAGACGGTAATTACTGAAATTGGGTTGGGAATTTTCAGAAAATTTTACCAGCCAGCAAGATGCAATGTACAGTTGAAAAATGTAAGCGGCTGAAAACATAATTAATTACTGTTACTACAATATATTTTCATATTTTTTTTCGATAAAATTAAGAAATATATACAACAGAGGAAAGTTTAATATATTATAGAATTTTACCATGCATGTATCATAATAATTTAGAAAAGTTCAAAATATAGCTTACTGAAAATAATAGTGTTTGGCATATGTTCCATAGTCTGCAGTTTTTTTTTTTTAAATGCACAAAAATTCACTCACCTTTTTAGAAAATCCACTCACTAATGGTTAGCAAAATGATGCATTTCCCCACTCCTGTATTTAGATATTGTCTTTCATCCTATTAAGCAATGAAGTATAGTTACAGTATTCTGAAAGTATAATATTTCATAATCTATGCTTGACATGTTTTTTGAGATGGTAGTGCACCAGCTGATGGGCAGTTTTTGTTATCTGTACCATCTACCTAATTTATCATATATACAACAAGTCAGAAATAAATTGTACATCAAACATGGCAAATGAGGTGCGTTCATATAATAACTAGTTTTATCAATATTCAGATCTTGGTGCAATACCTGTCGCACTCTTATGCAAAAATGCATGAACACAAAATTTATTACGATTATGTATGTTAAATTTAGTAACACGGAAATAATAGGACTCAATCTTAAATAGGTGTCATCACCATGGCAACCTAGAAATTGGGATATCATTGAATTAATTACATATGATAAGATTTAATAGAATGAAGAAAACTTTTATTAATATCTTTTAAAGTTTTGATTCGATTTTCATAAAATTTGAAATGATTCGACAAAATTCTGCAACGATTATATATATTAAATTTTAAATTTCAAACCATTTGGTTGGGTAGTTTTTGCACTGTTATATGCTGACAGACAATGAATATAGGTGCTACGTATTTATATAATTATGAATGCATCTAAAAATTAGCAATGCTAAAGTTTGTTTCAAAAAATGGGATGCTTCCTCCTACACTATGGGGACTACTAAATCATGTATCACTTTATTATTATGAAATGATAACAATTTAAATCAATTCTTTTAATGATGTATAAATGAAAAGTTACTATATTTATGAAAATGTATTGTATTGCCCCATTTTATGCCCATCTTATTAACTTTCTAGGTGGAGTTGTGTCACATGCCTGGCTTGGCAATTATCCTCACCCTTGACTATTGTCGCTTGGAACAAGGGAATTATGTGAATCCCGATTCTGTTGTTGGGGACCTTGTTGCTTTCATTAGTGGTCTCTTGCTTGGCAGTGATGACAAAATCAGAAATTGGATTGGACAGTATTTCAGAAACTGCCAAAAGGTAATACATCTTGCATGCATTTTATCTAGATCAAATTTACTAATACTAGTAATTTTATTTACCATTTTATTTATTTATTTTTAATGTTCTCGCTTTGTCTTATTAAAGTTTCGTGTAGTTTACATTTTCAGTTGGAACAATTTTGTTTTTTCCTATTTAATTTGATGTCATGATTTTTTTATGCAATTTCAATTATTCTGTGTTACATTTGCTTTAATGATGTTAAAAATTACTACAATAAATATTCCTAAAATATCTTTCCTTAATACATGTCATTTAAATGAATTTTTTCCTTATTATAGTGTCTGCCATTTAAATGAACTCGAAGCCATCACAGTCATCTGATCTATTAAATGTCTGAGCCCTTCTGAACCCATTGGTTGACTTAATAAAAATCGCTTTTCAAATTTTCTGGCAGGATCTTTCTTGCTCGGAGTTCCCTCCCAATCAATGTCTTCATAGGGTCTTAGTTCTGCTTGTTCTGCAAGTAACGACAGTTGCTGAGAATTAAATTTCCAAATTAAAATTTCATTAAATTAATGGCTGATTTAAATATTCAGAGAAATCACATTTGCTACTGTATTTATTTGTGTATATTGCACATTTTTTCTTCTAAAATTTTAAAGTTAACAAGCAGGACATGTAGTATACACGAGATATGTCTATCAACTGAATGAAACTTTAAATGCTTTCTCAAAATCACTGAATCACTACTTCTGGGATAGTACTTTCTTCAGTTTTTTCTTTTTCCTACTACCATAATTCAATGCAAGGCTCACCAACATTTAATTTTCCAGCTGTTGTATTGCCATTTGCTGTAGCATACTGTTAAGTTTGCAGTTAGAAAGCAGCAAAAAGTCTTCTTTTCCAATGTAATCACTCATTTTCTAAAAATAAAATAAATATCACAAGTACATGGTATGGAACCTTGATTCGCTCATTTTTCATTCATGTCTTTCAGAAATGTTTTTATTAACTTCTACATTTTGGTAATTACTACTATATCTGGTGTCAATGAATATTTTAAAATAAAGTTTCTACTACTACAAAAGTACTATATTGCAGAGACCTTAATTTTATGGTAATTTAATAAATGGGCAAAATATACTAAAGTAAACATGGAAATTTAGTTTTTTTTTTCCCTTGTGAGCTAAGATTTCTTGTTTTTTTAAATCAAATTTTTTGATTTTCTGCTGTTTAAATAATGTGGTGTGCATTATACACAAGACATAATCATTTTCATTTTTCATTAAAAAAAAAAGTGGTGTGCATTATACATGAGTAAATTCATTATTTGCTTTTTGATGTATAATGCATAAAAGCAACCTATAGCATAAAAGCAAAGCTATTTACCAGTGTTCTGTATCAATAGCATATGTTACAATATTTTTTAATGTAAAAGTTTGATATATTGCAATGTTGATACATGTTGTTTCTGAATTTTTGGCGTGCACATATAAAAAGATTTTCCACCCCTGATATATGAGAATTCTTTGAAGAGATTCCTTTACCAACAAAACTTGAACTTTTGTCTTTTTTAATTAACTTATATTTTTACCCTGCTCTAAATTTTAATGGGATTTATAAACTAAATTAGGTCCGATTTTCATTTTTCATTTGTAAATAATAAATAAATGAATATCTTTTACATGTTAAAGTGAAATGTCTTATAATTTTTTTAAAATTTGAAAAAAAAAAAAAAGAAAGATAAAATTGTCTTAATGGTTTTTATAATACAAACCAAACTTTTTATTTATGGTAAAAGTTAAGATATTTATTGGTGTTTATATATTTTTAATAAATTACATTTATGTCAAAGAATGATCATTTCATGTTTTACAATCACATAAAATTTTTAAATTTAGTTTAGGTGATGAAAAACAAGAAGTTTAATATTAAATATCTGAGTTAATTGCAATTTAGATACTTAATATTAAACATTTGAATTCATCACAATTATGAATTAAATTTCAGTCACACACATGGAAATTTTTTTCTGCAAAAATTAGCTAAAGAATAGCAGATAAACGATCATTATTTTTTAAATCAAGCTTCTCCTCTCTACCTACTGCTTTTACAAGCATTCAGAATAACAAGTATTTACAAGGCCATATCATAACATGGACAAAACAGATCTTTGCTCAAACCAGATTAAATGTGGTCTCCAAACTTTTTTATATATATTTATATAACTGGTCTCTGGCAAAAAAAAAAAAAAATAAAAAAAAAAAATCTGAAAATCAGGGAAAACAGAAAAAATATCTTGGTCTTAAAATCTCTGGGACTCTCATCTACTCTAGAAAGAAATTTTCAATTAGCTAGAAATCACTGTGATTTGACATGCTTCACCAGTGATTGTTGATATAGAAAAATTAATTATTAGAAATCTGGAAAACTCAGGAATTGTTTTTATAGCTCAGTGGTTAGCCCATTTCATTGCTACACACCGATTTTAAACACTATACCTAATGCATCGAGGTTCTGCATCAAACTGGTCACTTGACTGGGACATATTTTATATATCCCTTCAGGGTCCGTGGTCAAGATAGTGGAGATGGGAACCACAGGCCATCATCCTTAATGGGTTGTAATGCTGTGGAGTTTAGTTTTATGTAAAAAATTGACTTTTAATGCAATTTGTGATGGGAGAGGGAACTTCTGAAATCTTCATTTGTCCCAAAGCCCTGGTGTGTGATAATCACACTCAGAGTGTTTGTCATACATTGTTTTGTAGGACATTTAATAGAATTTCCTTCTCTTGAAATTAAGAAAGATAAAATGATCTTCCTTTAAAATGAATCACATTTTTTTTTCTGTATTTTTTAAAGTATTTTTCTTTTTATTCTTGCTCTTCTGCACAAATAATTAGCATTTAAAATTTAAAATTAAGTTTTAAGAAAATAGTAATGTGCTTTGTTAATCTATAAAATTGTATGAATCATAATTTCTTTTTTAAAATGTCATTTTCAGAAGCCAGATGGGGAAGGAAATTCTACTCTGCATCTTTTACGAGAGGAGTTACTTCAGAGACTGAAAAACCTGGTCTTATTTAGCATCGATCACTATAATTTACCTGATGCTAAAGTTGTCCAAGCAAGCTCCTTGTTGCGACTATATTGTGCCCTGAGAGGAATAGCTGGTTTGAAGTATGTATTGATATTAGAGCTTGACCAGAATGAAGTTTTTCCTGTACAGTAGCATGGCCAGGTCTCATAAATATCATGATATTTGCAGAAATATGAAAGTTTTAGTGCTTACTTATACTCATACTTCAGATTGTAATAATTTCCCTGAACTTAAATAAATTTGTATTTAAAGCATTTTTATATTTTTAATGCAATGTTGTATTTAGCTAATACAAAATTTTGAAAATTTCATCAGTATAATCACCTAAAAAAATATTTTTTTGAACGATAAAAAGGAAATTTTCGGTTCAGTTTATACACGCTAACATAAATATATGTTTTGAAAATGTCATGAAAAAATGTTCAGAAGTTTTTGAGGTATTCTGCGCGTTATGCCCCAAAAACAACATTTGGAAAAAAATGACTTCAAAGTTTCGGAAACGCCACTTCAGCTATTGAGCGAGTATAATTCTAAAAGCCATAACTTCTGTTCTAATGGGAATTTCAAGGAAACAATTATATCAAAATGTTCAGAAAAGATAGGAGTTTAACATCTAAAAAATTAAAATTTCAAAAATTTTGAAACTTTAAGAGTCCTGCGACCACTTAACCCTTTCCGGCACGGAGTAATTTTGTTTATAAACTTATGAAATAATGGACTGACACCAGAATTTATAAACGAATTTATTTGAAAATACGAACTTGCTTATTTTCACATACATGATAAAAGGAAATTTTTAATTAAATATTCTTGGTGCCGTTTGGCTGTTTTGGAATTAAAATTAGGTGTCCTTTTCTTAAGGACACTGCCCTTGAAAGTTTAGAATGAATCACATAAATACTGTGGGATTTGCGACTAGTTTGCATTGAGTGTATCTCCCAATATGCCTCGAGTGACTTCAAAAGTTAATTAAAAACCTATCTGGAAAAATGCGGCACTGACCAAGGCGGCGTTGCAACTTTGCGACCTCCTTTCAAAGCGCGCTTAGCACAATGCCAAATTTAAACTTTGAACAAAGTGTTTTTTTAGCTACACTGTAGAAATAAAGGTTATTTCTAGGCTAAATTTAGTTTTATGAAATGCCAAATGAAGTTTAAATATGCGCTGCTTTTATTGTCAGTACCGAATTAAGTTCATCATAAACAGATTAGGATAATATTAAAAAATGAGTTATACAGAATAGCTATATTTGATGATATTTAGGTTCCATATCTCTTCGAACTTTCATGATATATTCATTTATACTTTTCTAATATATACTGTTATACCCAACCCTATGTTGTATAGTTTTTTTTACAAAGTCTTAGTATTATTTTCACAACTTTTTTTATTGTTATTATTATTATAATACAATTACAAATTCATTTATTTATTCTATGGAACCCTCTGTGCGCGAGTAATACTCGCACTTGACCGTTTATTTTTTTAAATCGTGAATCTGACTAAATATCCAACAGTATTTGGTTACAGATATTAGTGATTACCAACTATTGTCCAATATTGAGCAAGAGGTCTGAATAGTCTGAATATCCATTACACCCGTAATAAGCACTTATTTCTTAAAGTAAGACACTGTGAATACATGCAACAGATTGCCTAAGAAAAGGTTTCTACAACATTAGAAATCGAAAAAACCTTCAAGGTAAAAATCAAATAGATTTTTGTATAAAAAAAAGTGGTGTTCAAAAGAGAGACTATTTGGAAGACCTAATTTAAATATAAAAATATAATTAAAATCACTAATCCATAAATACATAAAAAATAAAAATAAAATGATACTAGGTTTTCGAACTGGCTTGAACTGCAAAATGTATACAAGGAAAAAAAAAAAAAACATTTTTTTTTCTGGTAGGACCGAATTGTCTTTCAGTTCCAGAAATGAATTAAAATTATTTTTAGCTGCAATTTTTTTTTCTAAATGATCAATTTTATTTATAAAATTTCATTTATTTCAAAGATAAATTAAAATACAAGTCATTCATATAATTGGTTCTGGTCTTTATTTTATTTATTTTTTTTAAGTGAGGCATGTCAAAAGTTAAATTAGAAATTATGTATATTGAAACTAATAAAACTGCCAAATATGAAGATATAGGAATGGTTTGTGTCAACTTAATGCAGGTACAATGAGAAAAATGGATCCAATCACAACAAAATTTTATTTCCCTTTTAATTTCAAGGCTAAAGATTTGTTTAGGATAGGATGGAGGATTCTATTTAAGATTAAGAAGTAAGCTAATTGGATGTCATTGTTTTATAATCTACATTAAAGCAAGGTATATATTTTTTAAATTGTAAAAAAACTGAAGATTGAAATTTTATTTATTTATTTTGTATTGATTATTTTAATGCTGAGTTAACATTTTCATGATACTTTTAAACGATACAAAGAGTATGTTCACAAGAAGATTTTAAGCAGTATTTTTTTTAAAAAGTTAATTAATAGTTTATGTAAACTGGATTAATTTTAACACAATTATTCTAATTGGTAAACAAATCATATTAGATGTAAATTTCCAACTGTTGAGCTGAACCAGGTTTCAGACCAGATGCTGTAATCATCAAGGTTATCTGGGTGAAAAAGTTCGATCAGAATAGTCTGGGATAGCTCAAATGGCAGAGCACTGACGGCTTCAGCCAGGAGGTCCCGGGTTCGAATCCTGGTCCGGACATTTTTCGCCCAGTTGGAAATTTACATCTAATATGATTAGTTTATGTAAAATTTTAAAAACTTTCTAATAGTTAGGATCATTTAATAAACCAGTTTTTAAATTGTCTTAGATTTCACAAACTTTTAAAAACCCGAAAAATTTTTGTGAATTTGGTTTAAACATTTTAGTCATATTTTAAATAAAACTGTTGTATTAAAAAAAAATAATAATAATCACACAATTGTCTTCCTTCCTCTTCCTATGTCACTGATTGTGCTAACCCCTCGCTATATTGTGATGTCATATTTTTGGTAAATTTCATTTAGAGCTAATTTTGATTGAAACAATGTTACAATTATAATTTTTTTACTTGCTATCATTGTCTGCTGAAATAAATACCATAAATCTGTGAAGATGTTGTTTACTTTTACTCAAATGTGTTACAATTTAAAGGAAAAGTTAACTAAGACTACTGTGAAGTGGTAATACATATATTTTTTATGAACTTAATTTATGCTGCTTGTAGTAAACAAATGCCTACTTGTTTATTTTCACATTAAGATGTGACATCTTAACATATTAACCCACCTTTTCCTGCTGCTACGCCCTATCACATTCTGTAAGTTCCCCCTCCACTTTTGAAGTGTGACATGATTAACAGATGGTATGTGTATACCATAGTAAATATTTATTTATTACGTGTCAAATCTTATTAAAATGTCTCAAAGTATTGCAGTAGCATAATCTGGGTTATGTAGCTTAAAAAATATTTGCTTCATTTTTTTTTTCTTTCAGATTCACTGACGACGAAATTAATCTGTTGCTCCAACTTCTAACATCTCACCCACCGCCCAGTCCTGCTGGAATAAGATTCGTGTCTCTCGGACTGTGCATGCTGCTTGCTTGTCCTTCTCTTTTAAGTACAACTGAACAAGAAAAGAGAGCTACTGATTGGATTCAGTGGTTGCTGAAGGAAGAAAGTCATTTTGGTAGGTAAGTGGCAGAAAAAAATTATACTACCTTATGTTTCTTGTTTTTAAAATTTACTGTGATACGTTATGCTCGAATGCAGGGGTGTCTGCAAGGGAGATAATTGCTCTTCCTTGGATTTTTAGATCTAAATAATGAAATTTTTTTATGAATTCCATTTGTCTTCTGTCTGTTTGGGCTCTCGTAAAGCAAATTTGAGGGTTATAGGAACCTATCCCTTGAATCTGCTTCTCCTCCATCTACAATTCCATCTTTATTTGCATTGATGACAGGATGCTGAGTGCTATCAAAATTTGTCTTCAATTAGTTAAAAAGTTCTGATGTTTGAAATATTGTTTCAACTCTTTATAACTTGTAATCAAGTTCTAAATATATCAAAAATGTTGTATTGTCATCAGAAACACGTTTGTGTACACAATTTTTATAGTTCTAGCGTATCAGGAAGTGAGTGAAAAAAATGATTACAAAATTCCATTTTTACATACAAAAACCAAGTTGAGTTAAGTAAAACAGTATAAAAAGAAATCAATGTTTTTAAAACAATAATTATAGAAAATAGCAGTAATAGTTTTTAATTAATGTGCAAAATAGGATGGAAATGATAATTTTTGTGGACCCTAATAATAAAGAAAAAATTAATGCTTTTCTTGTACCTGTCGCTATAACTTCCTACAGCAATCGTCAGAATTTTAATACTATATCACAGGGTAGTCCAACCTTTCAGTAAATGCAGGTGCACCTCATCTACTGGCAAAAACATTAAAGGGTGTCATTATTCACACGTTTGGAAACTTAGAACACTATTTCCTGACTATAGTAAGGGGGTTGCCAGTTTGGCCTCCTTTTTTATTTAGAAATTTAGAATTCATACCAGAAATTTTAAAAGTAAAAATTATTTAAAATTTCTGATAAGAATTTAGATTTTTTTTTTCTTTTTTTTTTGGTGAAGGAAGGAGGCCATTCTGGAAACTCTGGTAGGGACTAACAGTATGCAGATGTCTTATAAGACGCACAGACACCTCACAACGTGAGCCATAAGGCCCCTAATTTGCAATGCTCAGTGTGAAAAATAATTGCAGAAAAAACATAATTCCTAGTAAATTTAGAATTATATTTTCCTAAGAGAGAGAGCTCTATCAAAATATTTTGTAGAGAAAGGAGCCGGAAAGTCAATGTCACCTATAATCAAAAATCTTATGGAACACTAATGATATTAAAGAAGCATCTTTTAAAATGAATTTTTATTAAAAAAAGCTCCTAGCAACAGGAATCATTCGAAAGGGCCCAATGAAAGCCTTCAAAGGGCACTGTGGCAGGGAACAGCCCTGTTATATCAGGTGTATAAGACAACTCTTGAATTTTTGTTGCATTTTGGCAGTTTGAAAAGTCGTCATATATGCCAGAAAATATGGCATTTTGTAAACCTTTGGGTTAAAGCTAAAATGTTTGGCAGAAAATAGAACACTGTTTTACAGTTAAATGTTATTTAATCTATGGCATCGTAAAATGATCAGATCAATATAATAACTAAACTGAAATAACTATTAAAATTAGAAATGTAAAAATAACAACATTAAAAGCACCAAAAATTTTTAATTTTAAGCAAACTGGTTTCGGTAGCATATAGCATACCTTCCTCAGTGTTAAGAATGGTGGAAATTTGCTCACATATATAGGAAAGATGGGGATTCAAGTTAAAGGTTTATTGACCAATAGGAAAGCAGAGGATTTCAGGTAACAGCCAATAGGAAAAAGGAAATGAAACCGAAATTGTGATAAAATGCTAAAAAAAAAAAGAAAAAAAATTATGAAAAAGAAGTTTTTATGTAATATTTCCAACAATCTGATAACGGGGGAATAACGAATTCACAATTAACAATATTTTGAAAATTTTTATAAATATGAAATGCCTCAAGGAAGTTAAGTTCGTGTATAGAAGTAGGTTTAGAGATTATTTTAACCGAATTGAAGTCAAAAGTATGATTCATCTCCCAGCAATGTTTTGCAATAGAGGATTTATTGATTTCTTGTTTTTTAATATATTGTTGATGTTCTTTGATACGAAATTTTAAGCAGCGTTTGGTTTGTCCAACATAGGAAAGGCCGCACTGGCAATTAATACGCTAGATACCCCATGAATTAGATAATTCAATAGGGTCTTTGAGTTTGGAGAGCAATGTTTGAAGCAGATATGCCAATGAGTGTTTTGTAAACTTTTCTGTAATGCTAAAACAGAAAATATAATCAAAAATACTCTTATCATATCATCACATTTTCTAGTTGTACACTGAGTGGCCAAAATATTATGATCACACTCTTCACTTGTACCTTCTTTGTCTTTGATGACAGTAAACATTCTTTGGTTTTAAGATCCATCTAGTAGAGCATGCAGATATGCCTTGCGTTAACTCTGAGTTGTGCTACAATTCGCTGTGTTGTAGCTTATAGCTCTTCTGTTGCTCAGGCATGAAAGTTTTTAGCTTTTCACTGAAATTAGCTTTTTAAAATATTATTTTGGCTGTGTCTGAGATTGATGCAATAATGTGGCGAAATAATAACTTTAAAATTTTTTGGGGAGTGGGGGTAAAGTATATAAATTTGTAATGGTGTACAAATTCTGGACTTTAAAATTTTCCTTGTAACATATTTGTATATAACATTTTTAATATGAAACTGTAATTAGAAAAAAATGATAATATAAGCTTAAAAACTAATTTTATGATGTATAACAAAATAATTAATAACTATGTAACTATAGAGTTTCCAGTTTTACCAAATGTTCTTTCAAATATAAAATCAAGAAAGAAAAAACAGTAAAAAAAAAAAAAAAAAAAAAAAAAAAGAAAAAAAACTATTTCTGTAAAAATCACTAAACTAAAATGCATTACATTTTAATTGTATTTTGTGCTCATGATGTATGCACATGTAAATTTTGTGATATTTTATATCTTTTTTAATGTTTGCTTCGGTTTGAGTAGCTATGGTAATAGCTAATATAGTGTAGAAATTTTAACATGAAGATGTTTTTCAACTCATCTTAGAATAAACTAGTAAATCTGCACATCAAGAACCTCAACATCAGTTTTGCAAGTATTATTTTTTAACACACTCTGCATAACTTCTTCCAAACTGCAATTTAAAGTTTTTAAATTACATAAATATTATTTATAAGAATAAAAAATACTTTGAAGGTTTCAGAAATTAGAAGTGTTAAATTAAACATGTTGTTGAGCAATGATATTCTGATGAGCTGCCTATTCTGATAAATTTTTGGATAAAGTACATTTTTTCAGGGGGCCCTGTCCCCTTGAACCCCCCCACAGTCTCATTAAATTTATGTTTGCAATTTTCTATTAATTGTGCAAATGGTCTGTATCTTGGATTTCTTTTAACACTGTGATTTTATTATGATAAACAACAGTTTGGGCAAGCATTTTATGTTATCCTAATATCCAAATAGCAGTATTTACTTACCAGCCACACCTGCATCTGATGGATAAGGAACTTATGGGAATGTAAACTAAGTCAGCTAACTTATATCTAATTTAGAAATCTAATGTTTTTCAATTTTTGTTTCCGAAAAACAGTTTGATTGCCATTCTATAATATTTAGATCAAAGATTTTATCTAAATATATCCTACTCGACTCAATAGCATTAACTTACTAAAATCACTCCAAAATAGACATATTTGGTGACTTTTAAATCTAATGAGTAATCATGCATCATTATGCCCACTGCCAATTGACTAAATATCTAACATGATTTGGCACTGTAAAGTATTTTTTATGACAGCCTTTTAATAGTATCCGTATTCAATTAAAAACCGTAGTGTTATTACCCTCGTTCATGTTTGACGCAAACCTATATTGCAGACCAAATTACGAAGATTAACTAATCTATTATTTCCTTCAGCAAGACTTTTTGTTTATTCTTTTGCAATCAGTATTATTTGAATGATTTTTTTATTGACTATGGAATAATTAAATATGTGTCATGTCAAATAAGTAAATTTATCAAACAAAATGTTTTATATTTTTGGAACACATGTATAAAATTCCATCTAGAGTTATATACTCAATTTAAAAATTCTGACCAATACATTGACAAAATTTCAAACTAATAGGAATAATTTCAGACCCTTATTGGGAAATTTCAGCATCCATCATTTTCCATTTAAATCCATTAAGCAAATGTGCCATTTTCTTTCAAGAAATGGAAATTTGAAAATCATCTGAATTGCCATAGAAAAGCATTATGGCACAAAATATAATGTTCTGTATTTTCCGAATGACTGAACCAGATATAACTAGAAATCAGACAAGCTAAATCTGGGTTACCTCACCAACATGCTTATTTAATCCCAAGCTAATCGGATTCTTTTTGCGGCAGTTATCACAGAACAGACAGACAGACAAACTTACGGAAGCCAAAAACTTTTCATGTCTCCATATTAAGTCTTCACTGATGTTTTGGTAATTAAAGAAAAATTTGGAAAAAAAATAATAATGGTATTAACCCCTTAATTGTCACGGTTTTCATTTCACGTGCAATTTGCCCATGAATGTATCGGGCATGACGATTAATGGGTTAATACATTTTTAAATTTACTAGAATATTTATTTTACATGTTATATATCTAACTCAGATTTTTTTTGTAATTTTCATCTATAATATATATTTCTGCATGTTCATGTGCACTTATACTTATAATAACTTAGAATTACATTCATACTTCAGCTTTTTCAGTGAGTTTCAACTTTCATGCCTGGTTGCTTCAAACAATGTGTGTCAGTTGCCTGGCATCTGTATTGTTCACAAGCAAGTTTCGCCTACAATTCCACTTTTTGCTAGAGGTTTTTTGGCTTAGATGCAATTGTTGAAGACTCAGCATTCTTGTATGAAAAAGGCCAAGCAATTTAGTGATTTCTGATGTACTGGAATCGGTCTTTTTGTCACCCACAATCATATCTCATTCAAAGTCACTCAGGTCTCTTATTTTTCCCATGAATAGGCAAATGCAAAGTTCATTGAAGCATCTGACCAAGGCCAAACTTTTTATCAAAAAATCCAGTTAATTACTTCAGAGCATATTAATTCACGGATGAGTCTGAAGTTTCAGTGAGGAGTTGTTTTAATATTTTGGCCACTCAGTGTGTAACTTTAACTGTATTAGTTATAGCACATTACAGGTACATTTTTATCTCGTATAGTTACATTTCACAAGATTTCTTTATGTAATAAGCTAAATAAGTTTGCAAATTTTATTAACATTTTGTATAATTTCACATACCAATAAACGAATCACACACCCAAAATCACAAGTTTTATACTTTTCCAATAAATCACAAATTTTATACTTTTCCAATAATTTCTCAAGGTTGTATATAAAAAATCTGATGCATAATGAAGAAAATTGGCTAAATTTTCAGATTCAGCGTTGACAAAAGCATAAAATTCAGTTATTGTGGTTTCTGTTGGAAAAGTTATCTTTCAATTTATTCACTAATATTGTTATTAATTGTAAACTAAAACTATTTTCAATTTGTCTTTTCTTAACTTAATGAAGTATTTGTCAACAGAAATTGGTTGTGTCATTGACCATGACTTTGTTTTCTTTTCAGTGCAAGTGGAGTAAATGCATCTTTTGGTGAAATGCTTTTGCTGATTGCCATTCATTTCCACAGCAATCAAATCAGTTCCATTACAGATCTAGTTTGTTCAACTTTAGGCATGAAGATTGTAATAAGATCAAATAATTTAACAAGAATGAAGAACATCTTCACTCAAGAAATATTTACGGATCAGGTATAGGATATTTTTTCAATTTCTTATCATATTTTGTTGATATTATTTTTTCTTTTCTGAGAAAAGTAAAGTGTTCACTTAATCTTTTCCCCACTTCTTTTTGTAATTGAAATGAAAGATTATTATTATTATTATCAAAATTGACTTTCTTTAACATTAAATATTTTCTTGTCCTAATAAACTTTTTTGAAAGAAAGCATTTAAATAATCTATTTCGCTCTATGAAATATTTTTTTTCAATGCATCTTATCTGTAAAGTAGGTTTTTTATTTCAATCAGTTTACCATTTCTTTGCTCATCCTAATAAAAGCAAGTTTCATCTGTGAATCAGATCTTATTTGTTTACCTATCTGATTTCATATGTTTCAGCTTAGTATTTGTGAGTTTAAGCTGTTGCCTCCATTTTCGTGAATGAAACAAATAAATGATAGATCTGGATCTTATAACACTTCAAGACCTAAGAAATTTGTAGAATAATGGGTGTGTAACCAAAGCACAAGTTTTTAGAACATATAAATCTGCACAGAAGTGGTATCTGGCAGCAAAATTTTAAAACTATGAAGTTGGAGGCACTAGCATGATCATTGTTGATGGGTTTTATAGTAGAACAAATTTACTAAGCAGTAAAATAGGTTTGTCTTCACGATCCTGATGGCTGGGGCTTAAAGGGATGTGGAAAGTGTTCTAACTTCATTTCATTTATAATATTTCAATATAAATACTGAGCCATTAAAAATCTTTTATGTGGCTTTATATTAAAAAAATAAATTAATGTAAAACTACTTAATAAATGATTGAACATTTATCAAGCCCAATATTTTCAATGAAATCCTTTTGCTATTGAATTATCTTTTAGCATGTAGTTCTAGTTCATTCTTTAATAATTCATACATATTTAGGTGTTTGTTCATTAGAGTTCTCTGGATTTCTGGAATTTTTGTTTGGTGCATTTTCTGATTGCTGATTTTTTTTTTTTTTTTTTCCCAAGAATGAATTTATCAAATAACTGCTGAATGGAAGCAGCTTCTTGGTGAAAATATTCAGGTTGTAAATAGTTATTTAAAATTTTACTGCCGAAAATAACCATTTTTTTTTTTCTTTTGTAAGATTTTCAGACTTTCAAAGAATATCACAAACATTTTTCTATGTGTACATGTGTGAGAATTTATGAGTTAAATTTGAGGCTTTATCTTTTATTTGTCATATTAATTTTTTACTAATTACCATCCAGAGATAATATGAATTTAAAAATGCAATGAATTTGTCTATTTTTCTAATAATGTTATATTATCATTTTTTTATGATAAATAATTTTATTCTTTTATAGGTGGTGACAGCACATGCTGTTAAAGTTCCTGTCACAAAAAATTTGAGTAGAAATGTCACTGGCTTTCTCCCTGTTCACTGTATTCACCAACTGTTAAAAAGCAGAGCTTTTACTAAATACAAAGTAATTAATTATCTTTAATTTTTCATCCTGTTTTAGTGTTGCAATATCTGTATTTCTACTTTCACTCTTGCTGAAAATGATCTTTGCCTTTAGTAAAAATTTTTAGGTGAAATGTTCTTAAAATAAGCGATGAATTCCAATATTATGTTATTGTTCTTCCCCACAAAATATTTGGAAGAACTAGGCCGATGCTGTGGCTTGGCTAAAGAATATCTGAAACAATAGGTCTGGTGCAATTTTTAAATACCCTGGCTTTTTTTTGTGGGGTTCACTTGCTGCTTATCACAGCATTGCAGTAAAAAGGCGAGTTAAAAAAATTAAACTAACTCTTACTGTCATTTGTGGTTGTTTGACATCATTGCTTAGCCTAGATGTCTGCTTCTTCAAACTGTTGAAATGCAGTATCTAAAAATACTGGGTCAACTGGATCGACTCTAGCTAGCCACAAAAACTGAACATCATTAGCTCATTCAAAAACTTTTAACATCAGCAACGAACTTGGCAACATTAAGGATGATGCATTACTTTTAACTGATAATGAAAGTGATCTTTTTTTCAAAATGGACTTTGATACCAAGGATATATATGATGATGTGCCAATGATACGAAAATTGTTGAACTTTTTATCACATGACACAGCATCGGAATATGAAGAATTTCAGTGACTGATTTTTTGTTGATTGAATTTATTATTTTATGTATATTTATAAAATTATATTTCAAGTCTTTTTGGAATGTTTGTTTTATGTTTATATTTTCAAAATCATTGTAGAAGTTTTTATTTATGCTGGTATTTGTGAAGAGAAATAAGGGTCAATGTATATACAATTCTTTTTTTTTTTTCCTCGAAGTAGGACGTTGACTTATACATGAGTTTTTGATTTTTTTCTGATTTTCTACTCTAGAAGTAGGGAAGGAGGTGTCAACTTATATGTTGTGACGTGAATATTAGAATATTCACAAATTGTTGTGATCGTATTTTGGAATTAGTTTGTTGTAAAAAATTCTTCTTTTAGAAATGGAGACAATAACCCTACACTTAGTTCTTTTAGGTCATTTTAAAAGGAGAAAATAGAAACGATCTTACTTGAAACAAGCAGTGTTGAGGAAGAGACAGGAACTACACTTTCTTGAGATTAAATCAATCTTTATTTAAGTATATTTTAGATGAAGATGAATACTTTTCCATTTTGATCACCCGTAAATTGTTCTTGAAAATACCAGCACTTAGATTAAAAAAATTCCCGAGAGAATATCGAATATTTAACTGAAGAACAAAAACTTCGTTGATAAAAAATGGCACAACTACAACCAGATATCGACATCGTTGTTTCGGCCATCCCGTCAGAACTTTAACTGCCTAAAAAAAATTAAGGGAGGCAGTATATAAACATCGCTACGGGGCCCGCAAAAGTAATTAAGCGAGAGGTTTAAAACAATTGACCAAATTCAAAAGCCACCGGTATACGGAAAACAAATGAGAAAGCGAAACCAAAAGTAATGCAATCTAATTTGTTCGTGAAACGAAACGTCACTCGTTTGAAATCATAGCAAGCGCCCGTTTTCTACTGAGCATGCGCACACTTACAGCCTCGGATGAAACACGGAGAGAAAAGGGAAGGGAAGAATAATGAATGAATGGCGTGCGTATGCAAGCACTGGGGGAAAGCCAACTTACAGGTCTACGCTAAGGTTGTCAGCGAGAGAGACGGGAGAAAAAAGAAAAGAAACAAAAAAAAAAAAAAAAGCATGGCTGCGACACCGTCACAGATGCAGACCGGTGAATAGGTGGAGAAAATGTGAGATTTCATCTCACATATGTGAATATATATGGTAGTTTAAATAACTGACTACTAATGAAATTGCTATTACTGACCTCTGGATAATAATAACATTTTGCAGTTTTGCCCTTTTTTAATAAGTTAAATCAGATTGCACTTATAAATGTTATTTTTATGATTTTATTTACTCTTTGTTTATGTATGGATTATGTACAACTGTATCTGTCTCTTTTATTTTTTTGGTTAGCATGCACATTTTGTGTGTAAATTTAAATTTATGCAGTTACAGTGATTTTAGAAACCACTAGTGAAAAAAAGCTGCTGTAATATTTGTTTGATTTGTTATTTGTACTGCTAATTAAGGCAACTGCTTATTTTAGTTTTATTATTTCTATAATTACTAAATGTAATTTTATTAATTAAAACATAAGAAGTACAGATTATGCTTCTTTATATCATATATTTAGAAGCTTAATTGCCTTGGTAACCTACAATCCTTGATAACCATTCATTACTCATTGTAGAAAAAAAATCATTAAAATCTGATCTAAATAAAAGAATTCTGATTTTAATCGCAAAAATCTTTATTTTTTTTATCTTTTTTTTTTTTTTTAATACTCTAACAAAAAGTAAACTACTCAAATAGTTTTTAAATATTGCATTTACATGCACAATGGTACTACAATCCATGAAGGATTTTGAACTCCCTTAATATACCTTGCCAGACCTTCCGTTCTCTGGCCTTTAATTTATAATTTGGTTTTGTGCTAGGTCTTTCTCTTCTACCTCTTCTATCCATCTCTTCCTGGGTCTGCCAAACACTCCTTTTTCCTGTTAATTTACCATTATATATCTTCTTTTTGCTTCTCTCATCCCTCATTCTGATAAAATGACCTAACCATTGCATTCTTCATTTATAATGTCTTTTTCGTTATATAGTTGTTCAATCTCCATATTTGACCTGATATGCCATGTGTTGCCTTCCTTAATGGGTCCAAAATTTTATCTTAAGATCTTCCTTTCTCAAGTAATAAGTAACTTTTCACAAGGGGATGTATACATATTAAAAATAATTATTTATATATACAGCCCTGTAGATCCTTTAAGTTATGTTTAGAAACTTTTTCCTCATACTCTGGCAAGTAAAATAGTAAACATTTCATTCTTCTATGATTAAATTTCATCGAGATATGATACTTTGAATTTGATGTATTTTGGAACTTTCGGGCACTAAATAAATCATCTGTCTGATTTTAGTACTGGAAAGCTCTGAAATTTCATAAAATTCAAAGTACAGTGGGTGATCGGTTAACGAACTGTTCGGTTTATGAACAGATCGGTTAATGAACACTTTCGCGTGAGATTTTTATGTTAGGATAACAACCAGCAGATTAAAACAAAGCAAAGGGTGAGGAATGTTGTATTTCAAATTTGCCGAGCTGTATTTAATTGCATCTATTGTCGACTTAGAGAACATTTTATACATATGACTTAATTAATTCATGGAATTAATACTGGGGGTTCGGCCCTACATTTCAGAGCCCCCCCTTCCCCCCGTAAATTAGACAATAGATTATAGACAATATCCCCCCAAATAGATTACAGACATTAACTTTTTTATTTTGTCTCCTTTTTAAAGAAATATTTTTAATTGCAAGTTAACCATTTTAATGTTATCTAAAGCCTCTGAAGTGATCCTTAAGAATGATCAACCAAGAAAAAAGTTTCAACTATATCATTTAAGTGTTCTCAACTATAACTAAGCACTAAATGTTTGTGGAAAAAAAAAGAAACTGCTTAACCTTTTTGTGATGACCATCCTTTGCAAAATAGTTTTTCTTATCACTGGTTTTTAGAAATAAAAGTTTTGCCTAATCGAATCTCGAAAATGCTTTGATTAAATAAGGCGAAATTTTCCATTAAAAAATAGTGATTTGAATAATGAAGGATTCTTAGCATTTTATGTGCCACGTTTATATGATACTTGTTGTGAAGGGGCTAAAGCTTTTCAATCTTTTCTTTTGTTTCATGTTATCAAATTATCGCTTTTAAAATTGTTTACGTTTTTGTTCCAATTTTTAAATTACCCTGTTGATGTTTTGCATGTTTATTTATTAAATATATTGAGTTAGTTTATGAATTAACATAATATATTGTAATAAATATATTTTATGTGTCTATTCCAACTCTTTAACAATATTTTTCTTTTGAATACTGTTAGGTGCCTATTAAAGACTGGATCTATAAACAAGTATGTTGTACGGTGCCACCTCTTCATCCAGTGCTGCCTGCATTGATCGAAGTCTATGTTAATTCTGTGTTGACACCAAGTTCGAAGGGCTCCGTCGATACTACCAATGAACCTATCACAGATGAAGAAATTTTAGCTGTTTTTTCAAAATCCGTGTTCATGTCCCAGGAGCAAGAAAAAATGTCTTCTGACGAAGTCCATCCTATGGATACTGATGAGAAGCCATCTTCATTAACATCGCAACTCTTATTACTGTATTACTTGTTGCTTTACGAAGACACTCGACTGACCAATATGAAGACAATTTTATTGAGTGATCGTAAAGTGAAGCGTTACTCACCACAGTTCATTGCAAAAATACCCATATTTTATCTTATTCAAAGAGCCCAAAAGGATCAGCAGCAGTTTGCAGGTTTGTTTTCACCTTTATTACGACTTCTGACGACACATTATCCACACTTATGTTTGGTACAGTCATGGATGACAGATGAGGAGGATGCTGATTTCTCTCTCAAAAATTGCCGTGTTAAATTACTAAACTGGCCTGGACAAGGTTTTACAAGAGAAAGTCTTGATAAAGGTATGCCGTAATTGGGTATTTGTCTTATTAATAATTACTGAAATGCAACTTGGCGCAGTACAATATAAATTTAAAACAACGTTAAAAAGTCTACATATTCTGGCATTTTTAACATTGTTTTAAATTTATATTTGTCTTATTGTTAACAGATTTTAATTTTTTTATTGTATTAAATGATTTTTTGTAATTATATTTCAAATGTTTTTTTTTGCTTTGTCCTAAAAATTTCATTTACATTTTTTCATTCAAATTTTGCTTTTATTTAGTGACATTTTTTTTTTTTATGCAATCAGGCATGAAAGACTTCCTAAAGGACTTCTGAAAGGAGGAAGTCTACCTTTTTAAAAGCTATTTTGGATGTCCTCTGGATTAGTGCAAAAATGCAAAGAAAATTTGGAAGGATAATAAGAGAGGGAGGGGGGGGGGGGATCTGGAAATTTTAATAATCAGGCGTTTTGTATACTCAAATCCTTGGAGTTTCTTTTTTAATTGCTGTGCAATAGAGCCATCAAATCAAAGGTGAGCTTATATTATACAAGCGTCTGAAAGTCATGTAAATAAAGTTGTTTAAAGTGTTCTTTCCAGAGTGAAAGTTTTTTTTTTTTGGTTTTAAAAATTGTGAAAAGAAAGGAAGTTTTTATAAGGCTCTTTTTGAAATATAATATTTTGCTCTATATTTATACAACTCTTTTGGGTAATGTGATGCATTTTTGGAGATATATTTCTGAAGCAAAGATCAATTTGACATGCATCTATTTAGCATAGAGATTGGTTTCTTTTTTTCGAAAAGATGGGAAATATCTTAACAACCAAATCATTCAGAATGATATTGGTTTTGAAAAATTAACCACTCTACTTCACATAAGTTGATCAGATATATTTGGATTTACACCTTTTGCATTTTTAATGCTTTCTAAGTTACAAAAAGAAAATTGCAATCAAATGCAGTTATATTTAGTTTTATTGTATAATTATCTGTTAAAATGGGACTTAAGAGTTTGATGCCATTGTATAGATGGAAAAAATTTCCACCTTTTTTCTCATTTTCTACTTTCATGCCTGTGCAATACAGGAATATGTTTCTTTTTAAATCTTTGAATATCATAGATTCCATTGTAAAAAGATTATGTTAGGGGAAAAGGTCATGGGACATTCCACTTTTTGAGCCTGAAAAATTGCTTTTTCTTTTTCAATGTTTTGCATCCTTCAAGTGTATAGAATAAGTGCTTGAAATGGTTTTAGATTATTCCAATTATTTACAAAGTTACACTCCTTTGGAAGTAATTGTTGGCATCAGCTGAGTTTTTATAAAGTCCTTTTCTTATTAAAAAAATTAATCTGTAAATACCATATTTTTTTGTGTTACCCATTACAATTTTATCTTTTAAAATTTCCTTTAAAATATATAAATATTTGGAATTTGACTAGTTTCAATTATTTTACAAACCTTTCCTAGATTGATTTTGAAACCAGTTAAATATATTGTATATTATTTATTCATTTTTTATCTCTTCTAGCTTTTATGCAAGTGGAGAGTTGCCCCTTCCAACTTCTGTCACATTTAGATCACCTGCTTGCACTGCCACTTCAACAGCTGTGGCCGTACGCTTCAAAGTTTGTCACATACATGCCTAAATTATTGGACCATTCCGATTATTTGCAAATTTTGATCAAGGCTAAGAAAGTATGGTGGAAACTGAATTCCATTTTCCCTCGAAATCTGTGGGTTATGACGGTTAACGCATTTCCCCAGAAAAGTTACAAGACTGCTAAACGACTGACGTTAGACGATATCATACTAGATCCTCTTCATGTGTTAAGATGTGACAAGCGAATATTTCGGTAAGTTGATCTTTTCTGTGAATGTACTTTTTATATATTTTATTATTTTGTGTAGAAAATTTCTATACATGAAAGGCTTAGGTGTAAATCAAGGTAACTAAAAAATGCAAGTTTTGAGATATTAAATGTTCAAGTTTTCTATAAAAATTAGAAAAAAAATTAAAAAATGTCTGTTACCATGTTTTACACACGAACCACTCATATAGGTATAAGTTAAGTTTGTGTGGGCTTCCATGGGAGGCCATTTTTCATCGACAGTAACCGAAGTCCGCATTAAACAATGCAAAAATTTAAATGGTGTTATTCGTTATGTTGTATAAATTGAATTCAGTTTTTGTCTGAAATAAAATAGTTTGCAAATTTTATACTAAAAGAACAAAAATTTCTTTAATTTGTTAATTTTTGTAATAAAGCAAGTTAATGACAATTTGTTAATACAAAAGAGTAAATTAAACAAAATTATTATCTCAAAAATCAAAGTTTCTTTTGAAAAAATAATGTACAGAACTAGTTTGGATTCTGACCAGTCAATTTGTGATATTATCATATGCATTAAGCGAAGTCCTTAACATTAATTCCAAATAGAAAATGATGGTGAAAATGAAATTATTCAGAAGTGAATTAATAAACATTCCGTTGTATTTATTATTGGATAAATGTTCTTTTTCTATTTTTGTACTGAGGCACTTTTGATACGTTAAAGATGAAGTGTATAAAAAGTGTATTTTCTAGCTGTTAGACTATTTACTAGACCTAGTTATCTCTAGATTAAGCATTTAATAGTAAATAATGGTTAGATTAGAAGTTATTTTATTATACTTCATCTGTAAATGTACCACTAGAAAAATAAAATTAATCTGTATGTATAAATGTTTTGACATCTACCCTCAAAATTATAAATTATGAGCAGATGAAAGATCATTTAATAATATTGCACTGAAATGGAATTATGTTTTTGGAAAAAAGACTCTACAGAATCTGTAAAATTTTAATAGTATATCTGTACCTGTACCCGTGTAATTTAAATTAGTAATTCCAAATCATTTATGGCTAAAGAACTATATTTGATTTACATACCCCCTATTTTATTTGTGTATTTATTTTATCTCTAAGTGTTTTGAATAAAAATAAATGAAGCAAACAAAAACAACAAATACACAAATAAACATAATTTTTATATTCATCATTTTATATTTATATTTTTATATCTAGTACGTTTTTGTTTTTTGCTTTTAAAACATTTAATGAAACAATGTAGATACTTTTTTAACTTACTCCTTTAGCTATGTCATGTTAGTTCTCAACGTAGACTCTTGGTGTACCTCATAAATTTTCTTTGCATGCCCCCCTTTGGGAATGCTGCCTTAGAAAGTAAAAATAAAAATAAGGTGGAGTGGAAAAAGAAATTCCTAAACTTAAATGTCAAAATATTCTGTACTTTTTCAGTATAGGGGCCTTAGTGAGATAGAGAAAATAGTTTTAGCGAGAGAAGGAAACTTAGCGTCATATTTTTGGCAACCCTTTCACTGTTTCATATGCACAAATGCTTTTTTCAATGTTTATACAATTTATTCTATATAAAGAAGTCATTTATCTATTTTTATATGCAAACAGAAGTAAATTGTACATAAAAAACAATAATATATGTATAAATAAATTCATATATAAACAAGCATAAAATTTATTATGATTTATTTTCATGTTTATATCGTTTGGCTAGCATAACTGTTTATATCGTTTGGCAACAAAGTCTCACGTTCTGAAACTTAAATTGCACCAAGCTTTTAAAATAAACACCAAGGCCCATATATTTGAAAACTACCGAATATTCTATTGTATGTATGCTTGTTAAATAATGCTAGTTGCCTCTGACGACCAGTTTGGTCTTCCTTAAATGTATGCTAAGGATTGCGTCTTATTACTTTTATTTACAACTAGCAGGCTATGCCCGCTGTGCTGGTCAGTATTTCCAAATAAACTTTGAATTAAGCGAAATGGTGAATTTGAACTTGTATTTTTTTTTAAATGGACCTTTAGCTTGAATGTCCTTCTGTGTTGCTGAAAAGATGCGAACGCCATTGCGATATTATATTACCTTATGCGTTGGACAAAATTTAGCTATTAAGAAGCAGTTCTTTTAGTTGATTATTCACTGTGCACTTTTGGTAGGGAAATGAGGCCGTTATGACAATAGGAATTAAAATGCTCTCATATCTGACAATATTAAATTAGAGATGCATTACAATGATTGCAGAGATTTACCATTGAACTTGAATAATGCTCGGGTGGTTTATATTCGTTTGTTTGTCCTTGATTTCCTAGCCTCTCAGCTTGCGCAATATGTAATTCTGGTAGCTTAAATACAATACTGGATGATAGCTATATTTCTTAATAAACATCGTCTTGTGCTACTACAGTTTTCCCTCTTTGGATTCTAGCAGGGTAAATACTGTCAAAAAAGTAATAAATTATTTGCAGACAAAGAAGATTGTTTAACATTCATATTTAAAAGAAAAGTGAAAACATAAAAATGTTTATTATCAAGTAGGAGCTTGGTGCAATATAATAAAAGCGTACCTTCCTCAGTGCTGAGGAAGGTATGCTATATGCTACCGAAACCGGTATGCTTAGAATTTAAAATTTTGGTGCTTTTAACATTGCTATTTTTACGCTTTTATAAAAATGTTTGTTTTTAAAGATGAATTGCCTGAATAAATCTAAAATGACGTCATTTTCACTGTCTTTTCATTTTGTAGACCAGCTGAAATCATGTAACCGTTAACCCGGGAAAAAACTCGGTGACTTAATCTTATAGAAAAATAAACCTCATGCATCCAATGAAATTTTTATAATCATCCGTAATCGACGTCATTGTAAGGGTTCACGTCAAACATTAAAACTGATGCAACAATATTGTTGCACGCGTACCAGGATCTGACAATGATAAATAAAGTTAGTTATACAAAAATTTTAGCAATATGCATTTTGGTGAATACCTGAACCGAAGATTTATTTTGCATTTTTCTAAAGAGAATAATAACACGGACAAACAAAAAAGCCTGCTATTTTCTTTATATTTAAGAGTAAATTAATCTTCCGTCTGTTGTGTAAATAACTCAGATTATGAAAATAACTCTTAATTTGTTGCTGTGTTTAGCTGCTAGAGTGTGCGTCAGGACAATTTGCTTTATACTGATTGAAATTCCAGGTAATTTAATCCTATCTAGGCTGAAATGATAAGTCCACGGGCATTATTCCATTTGCCACCATTTAGTAATCGCTAATTTCAAAATCTGTCTAATCATTTAAATTTTGATACGCCATCCAATATGCTAATTGGCAGGTGACACGATTCCGTAAGATTAGTCCAATATGTTCAATAAAACATTTTTTAAACAATGGCTAAGCAAAAGAAAGTTATGCAGAAAAAGCTAAAAAGAAATGACAAATTAGCAAGCAATATTTATTGCAAAATGTTTATTTATTTATTATTATTTTTTTTAGAGTAATAATGTATAATTGCAGAAATCTTCTTAACAATATTCTTATATCCTAACTTTTAAAGCAGTGAATATTCCTATAAGTGAAATTGACAACATGTTAAAAAAATAACATAATACACGACATTCAATTAATAAGTAATGATCTGAGTTCGAGGATATAAAAATCACATGCTTGAGGAAAACAAAACGCATGTTTCCATACTAATGGTAATCCATAGTATGGTAAAAAATATTTTAAATCTTTGAAAGTAAATTTTTTAGAATATGTGTGTATATGGAAGACATTTACACTAAAATTTAAATGATTGACTACATAATTATAATTTTAACTGTTTTTTATATAATTTACGCTTGAATATAAAAATGTACTCCGAAATGCTCTTATGTCGGCTTATTTCACACCTTTGTCTTATTTGGCTTAAAATTGCATTGTTTGGCGACGAAGGTAATGAATAAATCGCATGTAACTCACTAATACAGCCATTTTTACAAATACTTCTAGTTTTTCCTGTAAATCATATGATGAGAGAATTATATAAAAATAATAATTAAATTGACAAAACAAAAAGAAAAAGACTAAAGAATGTAACCTCGATTTTATTTCATCAAGTTTTCAGACACGTTTTTATTAACCTGGCGCTAGCGATAAAAGAGCTAAAACAAAAAAAAAAAATTGCCATTCAAAATTGTCAAATCAAATTTTCAGATTCATTTTTTTAACCTATCGCAAGCGATAATTCGCCAACTATTGTACCAATTGTAAAATTTCACAATAATTTATACTTTAAGCATTACAAGTATTTATTCCATGTTTAAATTAAATATTTTCGTTTTATTTTGTTATGTCTTATTAAAACTTTTTTTGTTGTTGTTTTTTAAATTAGATATGTATTTTTTTCATTTATTCGCGAGGTGTTTGTATTATTTTCTAACAGATATAGCCATCTTAATTCTTTAATCAACAAACCTTTCGCCAAAAGATAATCACTGGCAACCTTTTCGTTCAAAATAGCAGTAAAATACGAAATTTATTATAAAAAATCATAGCTATCCCTGTATATTTTCTCATAAACCACCCTGGGAATATTTCCTATCGAATGATACAATTTGGAAAAAAATCCACCGGGTAGTTTTTGAAAACACTCGAGCGGAACTTTTAGAGCTTACTGCTTTATAATATATATGATTTAATTTACTTGCTCAATCCTTCACCAAATAGAGAAGATTTTGATAGAGAAATGAAGAAATTGATACTTTTATGTTAGCCAGGCAACTAAAATGGACAAATATTGTTACCGTCACATTAATTCACATGGCATTAATTTAATTTAAAATATAATCATTTTACTCATTTTATTTAAAATACATAACTTTAATTTAAAACACAAACATTTAAAATACATGCCTTTTACTTAATTCATTTTTTAAAAAAGAAAAAGAAAGGAAAAGATAAAAAAGGGAAAAAGAATAAATAATGCCATAAACTAAGACTTATTTCAACATCAAAGCGTTATTTTTAATTTACCACACGAAAAATAGAAAATTGCTATTGGTTGATTGGTTGATTATTTGATTTGCACCCGACCAACATAAAAGTAACAAGAACTTTTTGCGATCATGGCAAAATATCCGTTTTCTTACCAGTTGCAATATGTTCGCTAATGCAGAAATTTCGAAATCTACTAAGTAATGGCGAAACAGCACCAAAAACTGGCGATATGAAGCAATTAAAATAATAAAACTTTGTAAAAAATCACCATAAAATTAAAACAAAACACAGGACGCGTTTCGAGCTAAAAACATAACAGCTCATCATCAGCTACAGCATACACGTGTCCGTGTATACGTGTATGCTGTAGCTGATGACGAGCTGTTATGTTTTTAGCTCGAAACGCGTCCTGTGTTTTGTTTTAATTTTATGGTGATTTTTTACAAAGTTTTATTATTTTAATCTACTAAGTAATCTTCCATAATTGGGTCCACTGCCAGTTGGTGTAAGCTAATATGATTTGGTGCAATGGAGTGTTTTTGTAAAAAGTCTTTAATTATATCCACATTTACATTCAACTGTATTGTTGCTAATATCCTTTATTGTTTCATTCGAACCTTGGCAGTATATTCGATTTCAGAAGATTAGAAAACTAATAGCTTAGCTAAAATCTGCCAATCTGATGTTATGTACTTAATAAATGCATATAAATTATTGTGTTGGATGCATTTGGCCATTGAGAATAGTAAGTATGATTGGCGATTAACAATAATTTTTGGTGATCTCCTGGGCACAATCAACTGATGCTTCATTTGATTCATTAAATATTTTTAGATGGGTGTCTTTGTTTACATTTGACTTATGTCAAGAAAAGATGAGGTACTTTTATGTTAGTCAGGAAAAGTGATAAATCACCAAATATTGTTCCCATTGCCATCATTCGTATTGCATTCATTTCATTTAACATACACAACTTTTCAAATACATTCACTTAAAAACATATATTACACACATTTAAAATACATGCCCACTTCCTTCATTTAAAACACACAATAAATAAATAAAAAATAATATGAACAAAAATATTTTATCACACAAAAAATAACAACTCTTATTGGTAAGCAAAAAAATACTATTGGTGAAATTTTTACCCGCCTAACATCTATACTGTTAATAAAGGTATTAAAGATCATGATAACACAATTGCGCTAAAATTCAATTGGTCTTTTATTTTTCTAACAACAGACAGCTCTGCAGAATTCCTGGCTGGAAAACTTGTTTTGCGAATTACCTTCATGTTTAATATTTTTATAGCTGAGGATGAATGAATCTGTTGTGTTTGTTTACTTTGATAAAAGGAAATATTGGGCTTTCAACCTGATTTCAACTAAAGTTATCTCAGAATATATACATATTTGAATGCAACTCATCCAGGGTTGGCTTTTTACCGGTAAAAACCTGGGAAAAAATGGTAAAAACCTAAGGATACAAAAAACTCTACTAGTCATTAAACTTCATTTTAATACTATTGATAAAAACTCTACATGTAATTCATGTGTTTATGTATTATATATATATATATATATATAAAGAGATGGGAAATAAAGAATTAGTGAGTTCTCCGAAGTTGCTGATACATCACTGTAATCATAGAGATTTTACCATATTTCTATTCCACATCTATAAATAGAACAACAGATGTTTATTATCTGTTTCACAAAGCAGGTTTCCATTCCACTTGTAATCTTACCATTACAAGAAGAATTTTTAAAACAAAAGATGCAAAAGCCAAAGTTTGGTGGAAAGCGTTAAATAACAAAAAAGTAAATCCCAAATTCATACATTTAGATTTAATGGTGAATCTTCACACCATACTTTGTACTTCTTCATCCTTAGAGTGAATTTTTTTGAACTTTTCACATATCCACAGTAAATTAAGAAATAGATTTGGTGTACAGTAAACTGTAAAGCTTGTATTTTGTTATAGAGTGCTAAGAGGCTCCAAGGACATAGATTGGTAAAATTACCTACTAACAATTATACAAACTACATTATGTGACAATTAATATTTGTAAGCATTTGGTTTTTATTAAAATGATTAAGGCTTTTAAATGTGATAAAAGTGTACTTATAATTTTTCTTTAACTTTTGCTATAAGTAAAAATTAGTAAACTAGTCTCCATTAAGATTAATCCATAATAAATATCCATAATAAATATTGTAATGTACATTCTCATAATGATAGTTATAATAATTTTGAGGCTTAATAATGACATATGTACAATAATATCTTTAAAATTTTGAATTTTTGTAGGAGAAAAACACGGATGAAAGTTTTCCAGGCTTTTTATATTCCTTAAAAACTACTATTTTTGTTTAGTATTCTTTTACTTACCTAACCCGAAACTAAATTAGGTTAATATTGTTATATGGAATTATGGTATTAGATACCCTGAAAACTTTCACCCCTGGAAAAATGAAATTTGTGGATAAATTTTCATATAAGTGATGAAAACAGTCAAACTAATAAATTTTTTCATAGGTGGTAAAAACCATGGTAAAAACATGTTTTCCAAAGACGGTAAAAACCATCAGATGGTAAATACCGTCCAACCCTGAACTCATCTCACAATGAGTTTTTTTTAATGATCTTTCTTAAAATGGTATTTTTATGCAGTTTTATTCGAAAAAATAATTTTGAGTAAAAATGTCTGCCCAGCATATGAAAAGTGGAGTGGTCATCCCTTAGCTATTTATGGCAGTCACATAACTTGCAGATTTATTATATAGATTTTCAGCTAATCTTCTTGGATAATGTGTATAATTAGGCTGCATATTAATTGATATTTTAGCGAGTATGACTTAGTGAAACATAGAACTTTTGGAATCAATCTAATGATAATAACTTTCCATTTATACAGTATTTGATGTCAATATTGCCCATTTTTCTCCCTTGGCATACAATCTAATTAAAATTCCACGACTTTCTCCTAGATGCCAATCTCTATCCAATTTTATTTTCTACAGGATGTTTCACTATCAGATCGACAAACTTGCAGGAGGTGTAGAGGGTACCAAGATGACTTGCAATCACATAGCAATGCAGGGTCGAAAATGCTGTAGTTGTGAGCTATGGTTCAAAGAAGCAGAGAAAAAGAACAGAAACACAGCACATTAATGGGACAGAAAATTTTTTATTGAAAGGTTGTACTACAGAAGGTGTTCGAAATTATAGCCAGAAGTCGCCAGGCAGGCTTGACAGTGGCCCCCTGTTCCTTCAGTTGAAGACCTGCACTCGAATATCTGTAGCTGCCAGTAGGATACGCGACACACCAGGAATCTTCCAGAACGTAAGGAACTCCATGCGGCGCCACTGTTTAGCCTGCCTGACAACTTCTGGGCGTAATTTCGAATACCTTCTGTAGTATAACCTTTCAATAAAATGTTTTCCGTCCCATTAATGTGTTGCTGTTTCTGTTCTTTTTCTCTGCTTTTTTGCACCATAGCTTGCAACTACTTCATTTTCGACCCTGCATTGCGGTGTGATTCCGAGTCATCTCTGTACCCCCTACACCTCCTGCAAATTTGTTGGTCTGGTAGCAAAACACTCTGTATTTGCACTATACATTTCATAAGTTTAAAACTGCATATCTCTACGACTTCAGTATTTATGCTTAAATGTTTACTGGCTTTTATGTTGCAGTGCATTTTCATTTTCATATGCGGCAACTTTAAGCCTATTAAGTAATCTTCTGTAATTGTGTTTCCTGCCAAATTGCATATTTTATCAAGTCGTCCATAAATTGTTTTTCTTTTTAAATGCTTTAACAACATATTTAATAACCACATTCATAAAAAGACTTTTTGTTGCTAGTATACTTCATGTTTGATGACAATTTTGTTTGTGGATCCTATTGTGGAATAATAGAAAATGTGTTCTTAAAAACAGTTAGTCTGTTATTATGTGTTTAATACATGTATACTAAATTATTGTTTTATATTATTTTAGTTTGCTTCCACATTATTTACCCTTTTTAATGATGTTATGTAGTTAATAAATGCATATTTTTGTCAGCTTTGATTCCATGTGCATTTCAAGTAATTTATTCCCTTTTTTTTCCCACCGTATGCAAGCGGATTTTAACCCTTAACCGAAAACATGAAAATCCCGTGCACAAACAGAACACTTAATAATTTACCAAATAGTGAACTTAAACATTTAATCTTTAATAGTAATGAATTAACAGGACCAATTTTTTAATATAACAGCATAAAAATGAGTTTGGAATGTTGGAGAGAGAAAATATTAAGGGCAGATATGTAGACGCAAACATCTCACAGATGTACGTTTCTGGTTAAGGGTTAATATTAGCAATTAACAACCATTTTCAGTAATCTAAATTCCTGGTGTGGATAATGTGATGTAGTAATCACATTTATTATTTATTTTTTTTAATTCTAATGCAGCATTATTATCTCACGTTTTAAACTATTTATTTTTGACGCAAAACATCGTTCAAATCGCTTTTTTTCTTTCCTTTTTACCGCATGTAGCAGATAAGTTTTAATTCCAGCTTTTCCCCCTCATGATCTATTTTTAGAATCAGCGTGACGTCGCCCGCGTCATATTGGGGTGTGTCTTCGCTTGGCGAATTAGAGCTTCATTCTCTCCCTGTAAAGTTTCGTTTTTCTTTTCTCTAGTTTCATACGATTTAATCATAATACGTAAATTTAATTTAACAAATAGATTTAAATCATTTCTGGAAGTAGTTTTGTGAACCCCTTTTATGTAGTATATATATCAATGCAGCCAGTTTTTTAACAGATTTTAAGATTTTAGATTTACGAAAGTTTTAAGATGTATTTTTGACAACGTGAATTGTCTTTTTTCAAATTGGGCCTTAGTGCCTGTTTGAAGGATTGCGAACACCGTTCAGCGATCATATTATTCTAAGGTGCTCATTTAATAAGTAAAAGTTTGTCGCAGATCGCTGATGGAATTTAATTCAATGGTTTTTCGAATTTGGACTTTGTTATCTTCAAGACATTCTCTAAGAAAGGATTTTAACCAACTTTAGCCAGTATTCTTTGTAGCCATGGAATTACTTCAAGTTTTTAATAATTCTACGTGGAATGCTCTTCGAATGTGTACAGTGACCTACTTCTCCTAATTACATTCCACCTCTCAAGTGAATCAACGAATAAAGAAGATTTTTATAACTGCTGTCTCTTCAATGTGTCTACTGTTGTCATTTAAGTAAGACTATTCCTTTTATTTTTACTGCAAGTCAATCTTATCATCTTTGCTATACGATCACTCTATTTACGGCATTCAAGAAAATGTTTATTCTCGCCACTTATGTTTATTCTCAACATCTTAACTTCGTCACATTTGGTTTCCGTGACAAAAAAAGAGCAGTCGGCGTTTTTGCTTTATTTATACAACGCAATGTCTTAAATAATAACTTAATGACTGTATTTTGTTGCCGTATTTTTGACGATTGATGCATTTTTTTTAAAGAAGATTTTTGTTCTCAAATAGATGAACTGCTCTTTTTAATGGAATTTTGAAAATGTTTCAACATCATATTTGCCGTTATTCTTTTTTTGCAATATTTTCTGTTCTTATAAAAAGAAAACGTAATTTTTTTTATCTTAGAAGAAATTTTGTTCCTGACTGAATTTTCTTTTGCATAAAATTTTGCAGATTTGTTACTTTTATAGAAATATACTGACATAAATTCAAAGAAATTGTTTTAAAATAATTATTTTTAATATGGAATTTTAAGAAAATTATAATATTCTGCTGTTCTCAGATGGAACATTTTGCTGTTTTAACGGCTGAAGATCGATCAAACATCGTAATGAAATTTTTGTTCTCAAGTTTTATTTGCAATACTTATTCCATGATTTAAAATTTTTGAGCATAGTATAATTTAAAAAAAATTCCGGTACTGGTTTTCATTTTGAGATATGTCTTGACAAAATTATTGCTGTTTTTAAATTATTGAAAAATGAACTATTATTTTAAAAATCAAGAAATTTATTTATTTAGTCTCTAATTTATTTATTCTTATGGTGCATTAAAAGATATCTATCATAGAAAATCTTTAATGAATTTTGAAATTTTGAAATGAATTCTAAAAAATTGTTCTCTGATTTTAAGAACAAATTTATTTAACAAGAGGCTATGGTTTTTCTATTATCATTCTTATATTGGGTTTTTTAATTTGATTTTATGGCACTAATATATTGAAGTAAAATATTTAATGAATTTGAAGATATATTATGAAAATTAAGATATTTATTGAAGCAAATTATTTTTTCCCCTTGGAATCTGTGATAATTATTGAAGTTTAAAGTATTTTACTGAAATTCTTCTCGCATATTGATTGCAAAGGAGCTGAAGTTCTTCATGAATTCGTAGCTGTAAATATCCTGCATAATTTTTTGAAGTCTTCTCTGCTTTTAAATGTATCAATTTATAATTTTTATTCCAAAAATACCTTCAATAACTTTTCATTAAAAAAAAATACATATATAACGTGTTCTTGTACCACCTTCCACTTTTATCTCAAGATATTTCTGTCATCTAGTGCACGATTTGACTGCTAATATCGATTTTGGTGTTTGGTGAGTGCAGTGTTCTTTTACTAAGTTAAATTTCAAGAACTCTGTTTGCTTTCTACAAACTGTTCTCATCGTAACTCTCAGTGCTTCAATTTTCCAGAATTATGTGGCTTCATCAAAATTTAATGACATATTTTTTTGCTTAAAGAAGAAATTAAAAAATTCATTCTCCTGTATCATCCGACTGAAATAATTTGAAAAATTTTTATTCTACATGATTTAAAATGACAATAAATTTACTCATCTTTCTTATTCACATTTACTTACCTGCTGAGGTTGCCTTCAAGAGTGTTGTTATTAATCCATTTTTTGAAACGCTTCTCTGGTGTGTGGAAATGTTGTTCTGAAAGTATACTAAAAGTGATACGTACCTGCAAAAATTTTCTGTTACTGATGTACAGCAATCAATTAAAGATTTGTGCTCCATTTTCGGCTTTGATGTTCCTGGTGAATTCTCAGTAATTTATGTAGTAAAATATCCATATTTTTTCTGATCTTCTGCAGTGTGTTTTTGAAGTTGGTTTTGAAGCTAAATCAGTGTATATACATATTATTTTTTCATAAACAATAGAATTTCCCAGTCAACGTTTACTTGTGAGCGGAATTTTTTCATCCTTGGGTAAGCGGCAAAGTTTCATCCTCGCATTGGAAGTGTTTGACTTCTACATCATACCATATTCTACAACTATTTAGAAAATTTACTGTTATTTGAACTACAGATGTTTAAGCTCAAGAATGCTTGTTTATTTGCTTATTTCTGAAAATTTTTATCTGTTAATTATTATCATAGTGCCTTTTCCTTATTTCATAACCCAATTGCTTTTAATCTGCCATATGCCTCACTTTTGCAATTTATGCAAGAAAATTATTTTAAATTGATCATGAAGATATTTTTTTTTTAATGAAGAAAATTTTTATTTGCACCTTTCATATGAAGAAAAGCACAAGTCCTTAGTGAAAATATTTACCAGCACATCTTTTTTTTGAAGTGTTCATCAGTGAATCTTCAACAATTCTCTAAGAAATTATATTAAAAAAAAAAAAAAAAAAAAAAAAAAGTGCTTCTTGACTACCGATTTTGTCTACCTGATTTTGTCCTCTACTCGTCATGGTGTGTGTGTTGTGTTAATATCATCCGTAAGTGCTATGTTACTCCTGAATGTGCCACCATGGTTTGTCCTTTTTTTGCCAGCAGTGTCTAGCGATTTTTCCTTCAAAGTATATCACCATATTCTGCTAAATGTTCATAATTGGTGATAATGTTGTTGCTAACTGTGCCTTTTTTTTTTCAACAAAATAGAAGTGTTTGAATAGTTCACAGTACTATTCATATCCAACCATTTGTGGTTTATACCAGGAGCTTCTTTACATCTGTAAAATACACTATTTTTTTTTTATTTCTTTTTCTATGCTGAATTATTTAATTAATTATCTTGCACAAGATCTCAGAAGTCTCTTATGGAGATCGGATCCAACTGTAGTTTTGTGTTTTGCATAAATTTGTTAACAGAGTTCCTGGATGTGTCCACTGATCAAGGTATCATGAAGGATTATCTGTTTACAATAATTTTTAAATTTTGCTGCTCTGTTTAATTTCAACATTCATTTAAAGCTAATTTAATATAATTTTTTTACAAGCATAGAAACTTAAATTTAAATTTTACTATTAAATTATCGAAGGAATTAAACTAAATATTTTTATGGTACACTTGTTTGGTAATTTAAATTTTTTTTTCCTGATTATGACAATTTTTTTTTAACTATTATTATGATTAATGAAATTTAAGTCCTAGGTTGTCGGAATATAAAAGTAAAATATTCTCGACTTTCTCATTGCAATTTATTTTTATTAATATGCAGAAATTGATTAGTAGAAATGACTTGTTCATTTTGAATGTTTCAATATTTATGAGAAAATTGATTAGTAGAAATGATTTATTTATTCATTTTGAATGCTTCAATATTTATGAGAAAATTCATTAGTAGAAATGATTTATTTATTCATTTTGAATGTTTCAATATTTATGAGAAAATTGATTAGTAGAAATGATTTATTCATTTTGAATGTTTCAATATTTATGAAAAAATTGATTAGTAGAAATGATTTTTCATTTCGAATGTTTCAATTTTATGATTTATTTTTCCTAGGCTTTCAGAATATTTAGAGAGGGTACTTCTGACTTTTTGTTGCTTTACTTTTGCAACTTTATAAATTTTGATTCATAAGTGTACCTTATTTTTTAACTTATTGAATTCAAAAATTTTTTTTGTGGTCTCTTTCGGCTAAAAATTTATTTAGCTTTTGGATTTATTATTAATTTTAAAATATTATATAGAGTAATATTTTAATTTGTAGAGATCATTTTCGCACAGGAAGGTGCCTTTCTTTGCCTGTGATTGCAATGGGGCTTAATATTATTGTATACTATCATGTTATGTATACTATTGAAATTTGAATGTACTACTTGATGTATATTCTTTTTCTTTCTCTTTAGGTCACTGTACATCTACGTTCCCTAAATGTGCACATGCACTTAAACAAAATTTTTTTCTTATGGCACTTAAACTTAAATTTTATTCTGCATTTTTTACTCCTTGGCTTTTAAAATTTTGTTTTCCCTTTGTTGAAAAAGCTCTTTCAAGATTTACCTTTTTCACCTTTTGGTCATCTAAAATTTTGTTCGGCAAATGGGGGTAATGTGATGTAGTAATCACATTTATTATTTATTTTTTTAAATTGTAATGCAGCATTATTATCTCACGTTTTAAACTATTTATTTTTGATGCAAAACATCGCTCAAATCGCTTTTTTTCTTTCCTTTTTACCGCATGTAGCAGATAAGTTTTAATTCCAGCTTTTCCCCCTCATGATCTATTTTTAGAATCAGCGTGACGTCGCCCACGTCATATTGGGGTGTGTCTTCGCTTGGCGAATTAGAGTTTCATTCTCTCCCTGTAAAGTTTCGTTTTTCTTTTCTCTAGTTTCATACGATTTAATCATAATACGTAAATTTAATGTAACAAATAGATTTAAATCATTTCTGGAAGTAGTTTTGTGAACCCCTTTTATGTAGTATATATATCAATGCAGCCAGTTTTTTAACAGATTTTAAGATTTTAGATTTACGAAAGTTTTAAGATGTATTTTTGACAATGTGAATTGTCTTTTTTCAAATCGGGCCTTAGTGCCTGTTTGAAGGATTGCAAACACCGTTCAGCGATCATATTATTCTAAGGTGCTCATTTAATAAGTAAAAGTTTGTTGCAGATCGCTGATGGAATTTAATTCAATGCTTTTTCGAATTTTAAACTTTGTTATCTTCAAGACATTCTCTGAGAAAGGATTTTAACCAACTTTAGCCAGTATTCTTTGTAGCCATGGAATTACTTCAAGTTTTTAATAATTCTACGTGGAACGCTCTTCGAATGTGTACAGTGACCTACTTATCCTAATTACCTTCCACCTCTCAAAGTGAATCAACGAATAAAGAAGATTTTTATAACTGCTGTCTCTTCAATGTGTCTACTGTTGTCATTTAAGTAAAACTATTCCTTTTATTTTTACTGCAAGTCAATCTTATCATCTTTGCTATACGATCACTCTATTTACGGCACTCCAGATTGTTTATTTTATCCAACAGCAAATTAAACTCTTTTAATTTACTTAATTCTCCTCAACATTTAAGTTCTACATCGTCACAGATAATGCGAAAGTAGCAAATTAACTGACGATTCGTTTTAAAATTTGATTGATTAAAAATTATTACATCAGATTGGTTTGTTTATTTATAACTTACGTCAAGAAAAGCTGAAAGAAGTTGTTGTATAGCATTTCATCTAACAGAATTATGCTAAACTTTGATTGGCTTACAGGTGCAAATTATTCCTCTCAACACCAGACAGCACTGCAAAATTCATTGTTAGGGAACTTACTTTGTGAATGATTATCGCCATAAATTAATATCTTTCTCGCTTACTGAAGAATGAATCTTTTGCGTTTACTTCAGTGAAAAGAAGTAACTTTTATGCAGTTTTATTTGAAAAAATAATTTTAATTAAAAATGGTCACCTGACATATGTAAAGTGGAGCAGTCAGCCTGTATTTGTTTATGACAGTCACATGACTTAGGCTTTTATTATGTACAGTGACCCAGAGCCGAACAATTTTTGATGCTCCAGTTCCAGCTCCGCTCCTAGATAAAATACTGTGGCTCCAGCTCCGGTTCCAGCTCCAACTCGGCTCTGACTACCGCGCTTTTGAGTTGCAGATTTTAATTTACACATTTAATGTTTTGCTCAAAAATTCTTTCTTCCTTTACCTTCATTAAAGATATGACAAAATGCATTTTTCTTCTCATGAAACTTGAAATGCTTGTTCAGAAAATATGACATATTTAGCTTTTGCTTTTAAAATAGAAAGTTTGGTGGAATTTTAAACACAAAAATCTTAAATTTCTTCTACACTTTTCAAACAACCAAAATTGTGCAACTACACATGTAATACGGCCATATTTTTCAAATAGTGTTGTTACTTAGCTCAAATAGAAAGTAGAAGTAAAGTAGTGTTACCATGTTTTGAGAAGTTTTCCATCTCTAATAATAAAAAAAAAATCCCCCTAAAATATGATATAATAGAGATCTGCATGGGCCGACATTTCCAGGCCCGGGCTTGGCCTGAGTCATAGAGAAAAAAATTTGACCCGGCCCGATACAAAAATGAAAAGTTCGGCCCACTCCTGGCCTGGCCCGTATAAAAATTAATATTGGCCCGGCCCGGAAAAAAGTTAAAATCTCGGCCCGGCCCGAGTGAATTTCTTCAAAACATTGATTTTTACGTCGAACTGGTTAAAAATTTGTCTCCTACCAAGAGTTCGGACCAAAAATATTAACTTTTTTTTCATGTGTATAATCTTCTTTTTTATAGAAGTGCCACAAGCTGCGATATTTATTTTTTTTTAATGAATCTCTATTTCTTGTATGTAAATGTTTCAGTTATCCTTAATATTGTTAATCCATATTCCATGTAGAGAAGTGTTAAAAATCTGAAAAATGCTATACAGTATAATCTTCTAAGACAGAATTGCATAGAAAAGAAAAAAATGCATTATAGACAAGTACAGTAAAAAAAAAAGTAAACACCCCCTACTAACTCCGCAACAAATTATCGTAGAATAAAGTTACTGGTACCGAACGATTGGAAGTAAAGTCTACTTTTAAATGATGTATATAAAATTTGCTTAGGGCAGGGTTGGACGGTATTTACCGTCTGATGGTTTTTACCGGTTATTACCATGGTTTTTACAGTCTTTGGAAAAACATGTTTTTACCATGGTTTTTACTTTTACCACCTTTGAAAAACTTATGAGTTTGACTGTTTTTTTTGTCACTTTTATGAAAATTTATCTTTCAATTTTTCAGTTTCTCAGGGGTGAAAGTTTTCCGGGTATTTTATACCACTATTTCCATTCAGCAATATTCACCTAATTTAGTTTCTGATTAGGTAATTAAAAGAATGTTATATGAAAATAGCGGTTTTTAAGGAATATAAAAAGCCCGGAAGACATTCATCCATGTTTACCAGCTACAAGAATTCAAAATTTTACAGATATTATTGCACATTTATCATTATTAAAATAAAACCTAATGCTTATTATAACTGTCATTATGAGAATGCACATTACAATATTTATTATATTTATCTTAATGGAGACTAGTTTACTAATTTTTACTGAAAGGAAATGGAAAATTATAAGTACATATTTATCATATTTAAAAACCTTAATCATTTTAATAAAAATTAAATGCTTACAATATTATCACATAATATAGTTTGTACAGTTTACCAGTCTATACCATTGAAGCCTTTTAGCATTTTATAAAAAGCTTTGTAGCTTTCTGTACACCCTAGTCTATTTCTTACTGTGGATATGTGAAAAGTTCGAAAAAATTAGCTCTATGGATGAAGAACTATAAGGTATTGAGTGGAGATTCATCATTAAATGTATGAATTTAGGATTAATTTCTTTGTTATTTAGTGCTTTCCACCGATTTTTGGCTTTTACATCTTTTGTTTTAAAGAGGTTTCTTGGAAATGGTCCTTCAACTTCAGATGACAAGAGGAGTAAAAGAGAATTTGGCATGAAATCTATGAGCCATTCCCTTTCCATTTCCTTTTGTGTTTCCCTTAATAGATCTTGATTTTTGTGCATTGGATCTGTCATACATGCTAAAAGGTGAAAGGGCTCTAAAGACAAATCAATTTGTTTTTTAACAAGATCTTTATATGGAATTAATTCAGAACAATGCACTAATTTCAGCCATTCAGAACAAGCATCTGCTCTGACAAATATTTAAGGCTTTGGCTACTTGTAGCTGTTGATATAGATCCTTCACTTGTTTAAATAAATTAGTCATTCACTAATCTTTGAATTCTAATATCAATGTCTTTTTCATGATTTTTGCAAATGTCAAGCAATGCAGGACTATTCTTATAAATGTGGAGATACATTCTATATGGTTATTCCACCATACTTCGCTTAGCAACTGGTGTTTCACTTATCAGATGATGATTTCGGAAATACTTCTGTATATCAATATGTTTAGTAATGGATATTGGAGCTTTATTTTCTGCCAGTAAGTTCATCCAATGTGTTGTTCATCCATAAACAATCATGTTAGAGTACAAGTGAAATGGAAACCCTGCTTTGCGAAACCGATACTGAACATCTGTTGTTCTATTTATAGATGGGGAATAGAAAATATGGTAAAAATTATATGATTAAAGTACTATATCAGCAGCTTTAGAGAATTAATTCTTTATTTCCCATCTCTTTACATATATATGTATCAGTTACATGAAAATATAGCTTCAGTCAATAGTATTTAAATACAGTTTAATGACTAGTAGAGTTTATTGTATCCTTAGGTTTTTACCACTTTTTTCCAGGTTTTTACCGGTAAAAACCTAGTTTTTACCATGTCCTGGTAAAAACCAGTTTTTACTGGTAAAAAGCCAACCCTGGCTTAGGGGGTCATCTACATATTAAAACGAACCATAACTTCATTTTTTTCAATCGCAATACCCAATTCTGACAGCATAAATGAACTCTACACCCTTCAATTAGCCTAAAAACAAATTTTTATGCAATACGTACCATAAGTTTCCGAGAAATCAATTATTTTAAAATGAGTGTATTTTAAGGGCTGTATCCAAATTGAAGTTGGGTACTGGATTGCTAACCAAGAGAGCCCCCTTCTTGATCAAGGCACCTTAAGCAGTCAATGAAGCCTGTTAGATAACAAGGCAGCAGAAGAAATTTCAAAATATCTTCTCACTTCTATCATAGATGGCCCATTAAACCATCATTTTGCCATTTTTTAAGCATAATTTGAAAACTATTTGGAAGCAAAATGTGAAATTTTGGATTTTCATAAAGCAGGACTTAATAAATCTAAATCCATCAAAAAAATTGTAGGTTGCAATTCATAATTTTTTTCGAATATTAATTTCATAATTCATATCATAAAATTATAAAAATTGCAAATTCAGCGTATTTATGTGTGGGCACATTAGTTTTATTGCTACACAAAAAATTAGCACATTAGGAGCATAATTTCAGGAGATATAAATAAAAATATGAAAATGTAATTTAACATTAGAAGCACTAAATTTTGAATGCTTATAATTCAAAAACTTATGATTCAAATGACTTGAAATTTGGTGTCTAGGCATAGTTTGAACCGAAGATTTGAAATATCTTGTTAAAATTGGGTATTGCCATTGAAAAAAAAATGAGGTTTGGGTTCGTTTTAATATGTAGATGACCCCCTAAGCAAATTTTATATACATCATTTAAAAGTAGACTTTATTTCAAATCGTTCGGTACCAGTAACTTTCTTCTACGATAATTTGTTGAAGAGTTAGTAGGGGGTGTTTACTTTTTTTTTTCCATGACTGTACCTTTCTTAGCAAGTGTAAATGTATTATATATTCTTTTGTTATTTATTAATATATTCATTTTGCATGGATCAACACGTTTTTCAGTTTAAAACAGGGTTCCGTCATAGGCAGGTTTCCTTTTTCACACATTTTACTATATTTTAATTTAGCTATATTTTAATACACGTAGAAATCTACCATTCTTTAAAAATAATAAATTTTAATGTTTAAGTGTAGAATAATGGCGATTCAAAAATGTATGCATTTTTTGCAAAAATTTTTGGGCCAGGCCTTATTTAACTGAATTTTAAATGGACCAGGCCATGCTGAGATAATGATTTTCATACGGGCTGGCTCAAAACTAACACTGAAAATTTTGGGCCGTGAAGACTAGGAATGAAACTAGGCCGGGCTCTGCACAGAAAAATTCAGTTAGGCCAGGCCCGGCCCGGCCCGAGCCTTCAGAAAAATGTATGGCCCGGCCCGAGAGCCGTGAATGAAAATTGGCCTGAGCCCGGTCCGTGCAGATCTCTATGATATAATTAAAACACTGAATGATGGCTCGGCTCCGGGTCTCTGATTATATAGATTGATTTCATTCAATCTATCGCTAAAGGTTTTCATAAATTTTCAGGTGCTTTAAAAAAATGATTCATTGAATATGAAATAAATATTTGTTCACTCGAGATTTAATAGTTTGTTGTTATTTTCATAACATTTTATATGTAAATTACTTGTGATTTTCTTTTTCAAATTATATTTTATTTCCTGCTTCTTAAACTTTGCTTGTAATACTTTCTACAATGCATATCACTACTACTAATAATATATTAAATGAGAAAATCTCTTTATTTTTTAAAAATCAGATATGTTTCAAATTCTCTGGGCAATTGACTACTCTGCCTATTTGGTAATCCACTTTTAGCTGCTTCATAGTACTTTATCTGCAAATTATTTATACTCAGTCATCTTTTCAAAATACAAATATTTAATTGATTTGTTTTAGTGTCATTCCACGTAAAATGAGCAAAAATTTAAAAAAAGTCGTGGCCACATAGTAACAGATTTTAATAAAATTTGATATACAGGTTCAATTCATATTCAAATAGAGCTCTGCAAAATATCTTCACAAAAAAATAAATTATTTAGCAGTTTTGGACATTTAAAAAACTTGTGATAAAGAATGGCATGTGTGCAATCGTCCAAAGTTGCAGGTTTGAAGTTCTGTATCTTGAAAACTATTTAACTGAAATGAATTTTTTTTAAATTAATGTAACCTCTGAAAAATTATCTTCTTATTTATTGAGCAATAATAATCTGGTAACACCATGATTATTCTTTAATTGGTTGTAAAAATTGAAAATTTGCAAATTTTGAGAAAATTAAAAACGTAATAAAAATTAAAGGAATTCAAAAACATCTGAGAAATTAATGCCTGATGTAGTTTTACATATTAAGATCGAATTACTAAAGTTTTTAAGTTGCCATGTATTTCCTTCACCTTTAAAACATTTTAGAAACTTTTAAAAAAATGACAAAATCGTAATTTTTCCTCTTATTGACAGGTAAAAAAAAACAATGAAGGAAATGTCCCACATTACAGTTATTGCACAGACATAAAGATCAATAAGTCCATAATCTGATAAAAAAATTTCAAGCGTGTCTTTTTGATTCCTAAAGTCACAAAATTGGGTTAAAAAAGGCAATATTAACTATATTCCATGAGCTATTTCTTTTAAATTTGCATGCGTTTCTTAAAATATTGCACGATTTCAAGGTGAAAAAATTTAGTGCTGTCATCTATTTTCTGTATGCGGATTTAGAAATTAATATATAATTTTCTGTTCAATTGAGCTTTTTTTTTCTACTTTAATTAAAAATCTTTTTGAGGAAAAAATAAACTGAAAGCAAGTATAAAAGTTTTTATATTTAAAATATACACTGTTATATATAATATTAAAATAATTAAAAGTTTAAAAAAGCTTTCTTTCAAGTCGAAACAAGTGATAGAAATATTGCATTTTATCCTCAACATTTTTTACTATTTATTTTTTTTCTCATTAAGGAATAAAAAAGGCAAGAATTAAAGTTTAAATATTTAATATCTATACTTTTAGCTATAACGTCAAGCAATTTTGATATTGTCAGAGGTGTCCTTCATCTCTATAGAAACGTTGCATTTTTCACTCAAATTTTTTCAAAAATAATTTTTTTCTCATTAAGGAATAAAAATACAATTACTAACTTACGTCAATCTGTTACTTATCATTCATTCCTAATTATAAATAATTTTTAATATAGTCTTTGCATTCTTAAGGCTAATAACCAAAATTGAAACTTCAAGTATGTAGCCAAAACCACGATTTTGCATCCACTTTTAATATAAATTTTAAAACTTAAATAAACAATCCTAAAATCTATTATTTTACATTTACTCATAAATAGATATGATCTACTTACAAAATGGTTTTCGTTAAAATCTGTGACATGTCTGCCACAGGTGATTTGCTCATTTTGTATGGAATGACCCTTTATCAAGTGGAATATCAAAAGCAAGACCAAAAATTGTTTGATGGTGTTGGAGTTAAGATAGAAATATTATGTTAATATATTCATATGTAATGTTGAAATTACCTTGTGTATAACATTTTTAATTTTTTAAATGTTTAACAAATATATAGTTTTTTCAATTAATGCATTCTAAAAAGCAATAAGATTCGCTAATAATACTCAAGAGCCACAATACTCAATCTTTTTTACTTTTCAGTTTGATATTGACAAGGCCTGCCATAGGAAACAGTAATAAGGGGCAGGACAGAGCCGTTGCCCCTCTGTTAATTTTGTAGTTTAATTAATTAATTTTTCTTTTTTGCTTATAATAATAATAATAATAATAATAATAATAATAATAAAAATTTATTGTTTACAAGTGGCTTGAAATATTTAAATACTAAAAAAAAAGAGGCATCTTTTCTAGTGGAAGCCAATTTTCAGTTCTGTTGTTCTTTTGTACGTTCTTGTGTTTAAAGTTTACCTTAAGGGGTTCAGGGGACCTGAGCCTTCCTAGTGATAAAAAGAATTGCTGTTTTAATTATCTTTTTTTAAAAGACACTGGTAGAACCTTACCTTTGTATTATTAACCCTCCGAGCGTCTTGCAAAAGGGTAAAATTGTAATGTTGTTTTCTTTGCATTTTGTTTTAAATGCTAAGAAAATATGATTCTTTCAACATTATACAAAAAACTTAATTACAAATATGAATGTAATCCTTGAGAGTATTAATCATTCTTCAATGTATTTAAAATTCATTAAATCTATAGAATTATATTATCTTAAATATTGCTTGTATTACTGTGAAACCTGGAACTTAGTGAACGGAATATTACGCCCCAAATACTTAGAGGGTTAATTATTTCTTATTTGTTAAATTTCTGTATTGCTCTTTATGTTGACATGTTTTAAAAATTGTCATGCATGTGATTTTCTGACAAAAATTTTGTAGTTTACCTTATATCATGTTTATATTCTCTATTTGCAAAAATGCAGTCTATTTTGTGGATTACATCTCTTCTAAAATCATGTGTCTCCCTGGATTTTGTTCTACCAGCATGATGTAGAAAGTTCATAAACAACTGTAAAAATGGTGTTTATAAACTCCTACAAGTTAATACTAACACTGCATTAAAATCAGAATGAGAAAATTGATTTTTTTATATATATAATCAACCCAACAAGCTTTTTTAATAACTTTTGAATGAATGCTGTAAAAATTTATGTCAGAATAGAATTCCAAGTACAGTACAGCCCCGATTATCTGCGGAATTGGGTGGCAAGTGCACCGCGGATAACCCGAAAAAGACTGAAAAGGGGGTGCAAGCACGAAAAAAAAGAAAATTCAACATAAAAACTATGTTTTAGTGTACAAAAAACATAATAAAACATTTAAAATGCATATGCATAGTACGGCAGAAACCTTTGCTTTGCATCTAAATCACTAAAATAAAGATCAGTAAACAAGAAACAATGCCATTCATACAGTACAAAAAGTGTCAAGTTACAACTTTAAAAAAAAAAAAAAAGAAAAGAAAAAATCAGTCACTTGTTTTTGCTTCTTGCTTTAGAAACACCTTTTCTGTCTCAAAAATGAAGCTATTCTTGATATGCTTCCCTGGAATTTATCATAATAGTCTTATTTAATTGTTAAATATTTTAATTGCTATGTTTACGTTTTGTTAATAAAATCAAGAAAAGACATCAAGACTTTATATCTGATATTTTAACCATGGCAACCGAATGTAGAAATATTCTTCTATTACTTTCAAATACATGAATTTTTCTGTTTATATTTATTAGTAGGGCTTATTGTATTTTCCTTGCTGTTGGCTTGAATTAAAAAAAAATTGCTTCCGTTGATAATCAGGGCTTTACAGTATATAAATTCATTTGGATTGTTATTAATATGATTACCATTTATATATAATACTCCAGTTAATCAATGTATGAAAGTTATTTCTTTAATCAAGGTAGTCTGATAGTCATACTGTTTTTCTTTAAAGATGTCCGGCATTCATGGAGATCATTTTGCACATGCTTCAAGCTTTTTTGGCTGCCTCCAGAACTCACTTGCTGCATCATACACTTGAAAATCCTATGCTGGAGAAAACGGGCTTGTTGGAGAGTGAGAAGGACAGGGAAGATCTGAGAATGGCATTGGTCGCAGCTCAAGAAAGCGCAGCCGTTCAGATATTATTAGAATGTTGCCTGCCGACTGAAGAAGACAAGGTAATAACAAAACTGACTACCCACTTTATTTTATTACAATGGCCCTCTGTTAAATCGTATCTTCTTACTATAATTCTCATTCAGATATGTCTTTTTTATGCTCTGAATACATAATGCTAGGAAAGTATAACAGGATTTCTACGATCCTTGAAAGTCCTTAAAAGTGCTTACATTTTTCACATAGAATTTTTGGTGCTTAAAAATACTTATTTTCATGTAAGATCTGCAAAAAGTGCTTAATTTTATTCTTGCATTATTTCTTAATCAGGGGTGAAACTCTTCTGCATTTCTTTGAATTTCTTATTTAAAAATAAATCTTAACACCCCCCCCCCCCCCCCTCCCTTGTCTCTCCTTCTTCCCAACTTTCACTTCTTCCTTTTGCTTGTTCCTCTACAATACCAAAGTTTAAAATCTTTAAAACTTAATTTTTGTTAACTTTTTCTACTCTATTTGTTACTTTATAGTGAATAAATAATCAGCCCTAAATTTCATTGACATTTCATTAAAATTTCTGCTGAATTTCACCCAAAGTTTGCTTCCCTGTGTTTGTCTCCCCCCTTCTCCCCCACACAGTACTCAAAGTTTAAAAACTCTTTAAAACTGTTTAGTTAAAAGAAAAAAAAAAATCTGCTCTTTGTCATTTTATTGTCACAATAAATAATCAATCATGAAGATTTCTCTAGCTCTAGCTCAAGAACTAATGCATGAATTTTCATTGAACTTCAGATTCAGGTATACCTTGATAAATATTAGTACTGATTATGTTTTGGTGTAAATTGCCCAACAGGGGCACTGCTATGCTGGATTTTTCAAGATTTTCGCAATAACTGTATCTGAAAAAGTATTGCCCAGATTGTCTTCAAACTTCCGATTCAGTTAGATTTTTACATAAGTTGTTGCAGATTAGGTTTTGGTGTAAATCACCTGACAGCTGATGCCGCTATGCTGCCTTTTTTTTTTACAATTTCCGCAATAGCTCTGTCTTAAGAACTAATGAGCCCCACCAGTGGCTGAGAGGTTCTGCTCTCGAAGCTGGTAGACGGGAGGTGCTGGGTTCGATCCCAATCGCGCCCGTCGGCCTAATCGTTCGGAGTTTTCGTGGTTTTCTTCGAACCTTGGATTTCCAAGCGTTAATACGGGTTAGGTTCCCTTAGAAAGACCCCCACGAAGGGCACTCCCCCTGGGCCTATATCCCTAGTGCAGATAATTGGCCGTCATAAATACAACCAACCAACCAACCTTAAGAACTAATGCAAGAATTTTCATCAAACTTCAGATCCAGGTATACCTTGATAAATATGGGTGCTCATTATGTTTTGGTATAAATTGCCCAACAGGTGGCACTGCTATGCTGGATTTTTCAAGATTTTCGCAATAACTGTATCTGAAAAAGTATTGCCCAGATTGTCTTCAAACTTCCGATTCAGTTAGATTTTTACATAAGTTGTTGCAGATTAGGTTTTGGTGTAAATCACCTGACAGCTGATGCCGCTATGCTGCCTTTTTTTACAATTTCCGCAATAGCTCTGTCTTAAGAACTAATGCAAGAATTTTCATCAAACTTCAGATTCAGGTATACCTTGATAAATATGGGTGCTCATTATGTTTTGGTATAAATTGCCCAACAGGTGGCACTGCTATGCTGGATTTTTCAAGATTTTCGCAATAGCTGTATCTGAAAAAGTATTGCCCGGATTGTCTTCAAACTTCAGATTCAGTTAGATTTTGACATAAGTTGTTGCTGATTAGGTTTTGGTGTAAATCACCTGACATCTGGTGCCACTATGCTGCCTTTTGCAGGATTTACACGATTTTAGCAATAGTCATATCTCAAGAACTAATGTACGGAATTTCATATCTTTAGAATCCTCATGATGGGCATAGATTGTCATTTAATTTTGGCTCTCTGATAGTGAATTTTGAAGTATTAAAATGCATGAAATAGAAGAAAGTTTTGAGATTGGGACATCCAATTAGTTTTTTCTTCTGCTGTATTTTTCTTGTTTAAATTTTTCTAAAGTTCTACTGCCACACGCTGAAATTCCCCCTTCCTGGTCATTCGAATGTCTAAAACTTGTATTTACAAAAATGAAACTCTTTATTACAAAATGCATATTATAATTTAATAGTTTATTTAATTTGTATTACATTTTTTTTTTTTTTTCGTCCTTGAAAGTCCTTGATTTTTATTTAAAGGAATGCGTACGGACCCTGTATAATCATGATGCATGTATGTGTAGTGTATGACACGATAGCTTTTACAAGAATTGTACAGGTTTTTGTAAAAATCTGCAAACACACTAGCTATTTAAAACATTTAGAAAATCAATTCTACCGGAAAAATCAATAAGGAAATGGAACAGGATAAGTAATAAATATTTAGAACATTATTAGTAGCTCAGGAGTAACGTCTCTAATGTTTGAATCCAGCTGATTCCTTTTCTGTGTGCTCAGTATTACCATAATTTCGTGCGTATACGCCACTCCTCAGATAATTTGATTTCCTACCAGAATTTATTTTACATAAAATGTGTCTTGCTTATGCTTAGCACTTATTTGACTTCATTTTTTCAATAAAATTTCCGGTCTGAAAAAGACTTAATTAAGCCGTGGCAGATACACGGGAAATTACGGTATATGAAATATTTGGAAAGTCAAGTGTTGTCATTTCAGAATTATTTTGAACTTTTCAGGGATGATTTTTTTTTTAGGGTGAGAAAAAAAGACTTTTTTTTGCGATTTATTCATTTTATATTAATAAGGATTAAAAAAGAAAAAAAAAGGGAGGGAAACAATAAAAATTCCACAAAAAACATAACGTCCACTTTTGTGGTCGCTGAGCGTTAATGGTAATTTATGAGTGACATGATTTTTTATAAAATAAAAAAATAACAGTAAATTTCTTTCTTATATTTCTACAAATTATTAAACCTAATATATTTAATATATGTGGTATTATTTTCATCAAATATATTCATGATTTATTCAGATAATCCAACAACACAGACTGTTGAAAATAACATTTTCAGTGCAGCCAAACCATAAAATTTTTACTTCTCTTGTAGAGGGATTCTGTAGCGAATAATAGGTTATTATACTTTATTTTTTAATTATTATTATTGACAGTAATTATGATTATAAAAAGCTAAACGTCCACTTATGTGGCCAAGGGCGTGAAGAGGTTAATCTTCTAGGATGACAGGAGAGGGGGGCATCCTTCCTAAACCATACTTTTAAATTAGTTTTCTATCTGTGTCAATTCTAGTAAGTTTAATTCTATATTGTAAATATTTTTAAGGAAATTTTAATGTGTGTTTAAAACAATGTTTGGGATGCAGATGGGTGATTTTCAAAAAGTGTCATGTTTTACTGTCCTTTCACATTTGCACAGAAAAATAGTTAAATATCATAATTTTAATTATTGCATTTTAACTAACTTGTTTTTTAATGATAATTTACAGATATATTATTATTTATTAAAAAAATTAAAAATAAGAAATATATTCATTTCTAGTTAAAATGTCATCACCAAATGTTGTCTCAATAAGCAATTTATCAGGTAAAGATTTGACTAAGTTCTATTTAAAACAGATGGTTATAATTTTTTAAATGCATTTTTATTTATTAAGATGCTACTAATTAAAAAAATATTTATTTTCATTCATTAAACATATCTATAATTCTTAATTTTTTTTTTTTAACCGTGTCCCAAGAAAGAGTGTCATTACCGTGCTTCTGACAAAAAGTTTATCTGAAATTTTTTAGAGGGCAGTACATGCCTTTTTATCAAGGGAAAAATAATCTTTAAAATTCATCTTGTTATCAAGTTTAGGTGAATAGAGTAAATAGTTTTATAGTTTCAATAAAACAAGCAAAGACTTTAAATGTTTTGGTGAGTATTTTTAATGCCATTACCGTACCCTGTACCCACTTCTAATTGATAATAAGTTAAATATTATTTCTTAATCTGCTTCTATTATATAAGAAATAGAAAATCATTGTATGGGCTAGAAGATATAATGGCTGCCATTTATGCCTGTGGAAAAAGAAAAATATTTTGCTTAATTTGTCATTACCCTAGATGTCATTACTGTGCTCACTTATGTCATTACCAAGTTCATTAAAATTTAAAAATCAGTTTAAAAAATGTTAAACTAGTAATTTGGTCTCTGCTGATGCTTGTATATTAATGTTTATGAGGTAAGATTACAAGAAATTAAAACTTTCTGATTATTTCGAAAAATTTGATTTTGCTATTCCAAAACGTGGACATATTTTGAAAATGACCCAGATATGCTTGTAGGCTATTACTTTTTTTAATTTTCTAATATAGTTGTAGGCTATTACCTTTTTTTAAAAAATTTTTTAATGTCCCCAGTTGTATGATGCTTTCAGATATATTGCTCTGTTTTCTTGTCTCCCATCATTAGCACTATACAGAACATCCTCTATATCATTATCCAATAGCTAACTTCTAAACTGTTAGTTTTAGAGGAATAATTTCAATTGCAAAAGTATTTCAAATGTTATTCTTCATCCTATCAAAAGCTATTTGACTTCAAAATAGTTATTATTTTTTTAAAGTTACGATTTTTTTTTTAAAGATCCCTAGTTATATTTAGAAAATCTCAATTCTCTAACAAGTCAAACAGCAGAAATTCCATTCTTTTATGATCAAAACTTTCCAAGTTATGATACTTTTGAATTTTTGGTGTTTTTATTTTTTTGGCACAAAAAACGCCATTTTTAGAGAAAGACATTCATTCCAAGCGAAAGTCATTCATTCTATTGTGTTCATATCCTGACTATCATATTTTAAAGAAATTTACAGAAATATGACTTTATGAATGTTATAATTTTATTTACAGTGTGGAACCATTTATCCGGAAACCAGTTAACTGGAAAACCAGTTATCCGGAATGGTATTTCTGATAGACTGATTTCAGAATCTTTGCAGAAAAAGGTGTCATATACTGCCAGTTTGACATAGACTTTGCTTGAAACAGTTGTATAATTTGAGGACAACATCTAGTATTTGAAAAGAAAGCATATTTAGTTCTATTTTAGATGTTTTAATTTTTATGCAGAGCAAACAGAAGAATTTTTGTTTCTAAGGGATTCCCATGAATTACCTACTTTTAAACTCTGGTTAACTTTTGATTTTTCTTGCATTGATTTTTAATCCAAGTAATCTAATAATTTAAAATGAGAAATAATGGGACAACCACACATATTTCACAAAACTTATCAAATGGATGATGCTTTAATGCACAACCAGTTAACTGGAAAAACCAGTTATCCGGAATACATCTGACCCGAAGCATTCCGGATAAATGGTTCTGTACTGTATTTATATTTATATTCATTAATCTTGAAGTTTTAAAAATGATACCCTTCCAAATAGTGAAAAAAAGTCAAAGATTGGCAGAAAAGTAATAATTATTTATAATGAGATGATTATAACAATATCAATCAAGACCATTGTAATCATTGTAGATAAATTTTCAATGTAACTTGGTCATTATAGTTATTAACAAATATTTGTCCCACTTAATTTGCAAAAATTTTACAATCTGTAAAAGTTATATTTTCTCTCTGTGTGGTTAGAACTGGTAGCTTGTGATATTTTAAAGTTTGTACAAGATTAGTTTAATTTGTAGTTTCTGAAAGCGAGTCTTGATTTTTCTCTTAAACTTTGTGGTAGTGCATCGAATAAAATAAACATTAACACTTATTTAAAAATTAATACTATTTCAAAGATAACTTGTCTAGGTAAGAATAATTAAATATAGATATATAAAATATATATATATAGTACATAAATATATATATATAGTCCAGACGGCAAACGTAAAAGGGGCAGACCGAGGATGACTTGGCAAAGTTCTATTTGAGAGACAATGAACATATATAGGTTAAATGATGAGATTACTCTGGACAGAGAAAGATGAAAAGGATATCTCAGAATTATTTTTATGGTTCGAGGAAACCCACTGTTTATTGGAAACTCCCGAAGAAGATAAAACCATTATAAATCAATACAAATTATCATCAACAAATCTGAATATATAATTTATAAAGATATTTATTCAAATTAAAAATGATGTATAAACGATTATAAATTTTTTTGAAACAGATGCTTATAACAAGAGCAACATGGAATTGAAAATACAGTAAACATTTGAAAAATGGAAATATTTGTGGAACCAAGGCAGAATCATCAGGCCCAAATTACCTTGATTACCACAAATAACATGTACGACCTCATCTTTGCATTAACCATAACAGACTAAGACAATGCAAAATAAGGGCTACTGCGCACAATAAATCCAGAAAAACCTCCCCAGAAATAACATTAGATAAAAAAATAAATTAAAATATAATGGATTAAAAAAGGAGCATATTTTCAAATGAAGATCCATGGCATAAATGAAACAGCATAAAAGGTATAAGAAATGATTTGCACATGTTGCTAAAACTATTTAAGTAAAAATCTATGAGTCAGGTTGAAATAATGAAATTACAGCATTTTTACTAATGGAACAGAAATAGTACTGTCCTCTAATGTTAAATAATGCATTAACATGGAGAGGGGGGGGGGGGGGGGATAAAAACTAATTAATAAATAAAATAAATTAATTAATAAATATTAATAACTAATAGTGGGTTAAGCTTTAAATCAGTAACTGTATTTAGTTAATATAATTGATGAATAAAAAATATTTGTATATATATATATATATACCAATAGATAAAATTAAATAAATAATAATAACTAATAGTGAATTAAGCATAAATCAGTAATTGTATTAAGTTAATAAGTAATTGTTAAAGAAGTTATCGCGTATTAAATATGCAAATTATCACATTGCTAACTAAGCGTAAAACCAACAGAGTGAAAATTGTCCTAGCCAGGAATTTAACCTGGATCATTGGAATAACACTTCAGTGCTCCAGCATTTGAGCTACAAGTATGTTACCGAGCCTGGCATCTCTCACTCACATATGTAGGTAAAGCTGCAACTGCAGCACAAAATGGAAAAGTCTTCATGAGCGCACAGCCTTACCATGAAACATGAGATGCAAATAAAGCCCAGCATAGATGAACACATATATGTATAATTTTTATGTGTTCACCTATGCTGGGCTTTATTTACATCTCATGTTTTGATGTAGGGTTGTGTGCTCATGAATACTTTTCCATCTTGTGCTACAGTTGAAGCTTTACCTACATATATGAGTAAGAGATGCCAGGCTAGGTATCATCCTCGTAGCTCAAATGATAGAGCATTGGAGCATTGTTCGAATGATCCCGGTTTGATTTTTAACTTGAACATTTTTCTCTCTGTTGGTTTTCCATGTAGTTAGCAATGTGATAATTCACATATCTATTTAATACTCAATTATTTGTTTATATTGCCTGCATATTTTAGAACAATATAATAGCTTATTGTAATTATTCCAAATTTGGTAACAATTTATGTAAGTTTAAATGTTACATTCTTACTTTAAAGTTATTTGTGTATTTTGAACTTTATAAGTTTTAAAAAATCAGCAGAATATTGGATTTCTGTAATTTATGATGTGTTTGAAAAATAAAATATCGCTTTACATCTCAAAAATGCATTTCATGTGCTTATTTTCAGAAATCTAAAGGTCTTTTGACTAATTTAAGAGAAGTGCAGAGCTTAATATGTTCCCATTTGCACCAAGTTTTCATATCAGAACCGAGTCTGGCAAAACTAGTTCATTTTCAGGTATCCCTCTTTCTTTCTTTCTTTTTTTTTTTTTTTTTAATGCATTTTGAAATGATACGTGAAAGATTGTCTTGATAACATCGCATTTAAATATTATAGAAAATTAATTTTTGATTATTTTCATTTGTAAAAATGATTCCAAATTTTTGCTTTGTCTTCTTTATGTACTTATGAAATATTGAATCATAAATGGTATTTTAAATTTAACCTTTTGTTATTTATATGCAAAGTTAAGTCATCAAAATTTAAAATGATTTGTATGTATAAAAAAAACAAGTAATATAAAAATTTTGTTTTTAAAGTCAATTCCTACTTAGGTCATCAAAGAAAAATTTAATATAATCCCTTAAGCTAATATTAGTTTTTGTTGCATTAAAATATCTTAATTTGTTGATTTTCTATAAGCAAGTAGGTTTACAATGGAACTCTATGAGAATTTGGAAAAATATTAGAGATATCGCCAAGTTGGCGATTCAGTTTGGCTGCCAAAATTGTCGATATATCGCCAAGTTGGTGACAAACTTGGCGGTATTTGGCGACAGAACAGGGTCCCCCCCCCCTATGGTAACCCCTTATTGAAAATACTTTCATTGATCTTCAATATAACCAATGCCCGCCATTTTGTTTCCCATGCAAAACTAAAATTAATTAATTAAAATTTAATTAATGAATTAATATTTGAAAAAATTGTATTAACATCAATTGTCATCCAGTACAAGTTTTAAAAAAATTATTTCAACTTGATAGGATGAATAATGAGTATTATATATAGTATTATATATATATATATATATATATATATATATATATAGGGAGAGTGTGAATTAATAGTAGGAATTGAAAAAGTGCATAAAATTATCTCACATATGTAAAAACATGTATTTTTCATTCTAAAAATTTATTTATACTGCTTATGGATTTTAAAGCATAAATTTTACATTAAAATGATTTTTTTTTAATTATAAATATTCATAGACATAGCATAAAATATGCAGAATTGTTGATCTTACCTTGTGAACATTCCGTCGGTCACAATAGACCTGACAGGCAAAGCACAGTTATTTACGTTCTTCTCTCCTCCATTAAAGTGTGCAGGATTACTTACTTTGAGTGTAATAAACAAGGTTTTTTTCATTCAAACTTGAAATATTCTCTCTTTGTACATCCTAATAAAGGTTACTGATGACTTTTAGAGAGTTAGAATTGCATCAATTAATTGCTAATGACGATTTTCTAACAGGAGCCTGTCAGGTGCATTGCACCCAAACTCGGGGGTCTCAGAGTTGCGACCAATGGAAGGTTAACTGAAGCATAGTCAAGATTTTGTTTCAGAAGCAAGGATGATCTTATGTAGAGCTGTAAAAATGAGCAGAGTGTGGCCATGAATATGTTAATATAAAATACGGATTATGGAGGGGAGGGAGGTGATACATCCCCTTTATCCCTTCCCCCTGGCTACACCCCTGCTTGTTAATTTAGAAAAATTACTTTTATGATCAAGCCACACAGTAGTTATATATACTGAAGCACATAAATACACAAAACATAAGATTTTAAAATTTAAAATACTGTAACTTTTACCAGCAGTCTTACATTTTAAAATTTAATATTCATAAATTAATATAGTTCTGTTATTTTGCCTGAAAATTGATAAGTTTTCATTTTGAAAACACAAAACGTAAAGGGGAGAAAAGGTGGGGATGGGAGTATACTTGCTTTTTTAAAAGTTAAAATACAACTCTTGAAACATCCACAAAAATGATGTAACCGTTAAAAATTTATGATAAGAGCTCAAAAGTCATTTTCAAATAAATTTAACTATTAGGATTTTCAATAATTAATAAAATATTTATGAGAACAGTTAATTATTTTAAATAATATTTATTGCAATTACCACAAAATTGATACTTTAATTATTTCAGATTTGAGATACCAAGTTATTATTATGAAATTGATGAGGCAGAGAAATACGGGGAGTTGAGGCTATGTAATAAAATATTGTTCAGAAAATGAACAGTCTTCAAATCTTACTTACAGTAATTCTGATATAACAGAAATAAAATTGCTGATTGAATAATTAAAATACATATAAAGCACAAATAACTGTACACAAAAATTACTTTCAAGTGCATACATATAATATAAAGATATAAAATATAAATTTAAAATATCTCAAAATACATTAGAAAAACCAAGATCGTTTTAAATATAAAATAAAATGAGTTCAAAATAAAAAACACGAATAGCAGAGCTTATGTTGACAGCCCTTATCAACAGATTTACTCGTTGGAAATGTAATCAATGTTTGTAGTAGTACTTTATGTACAGAGTTGTTTTTTCAGAGAGGAAGCATTGAAGACAGAAAGTATTATACCCTGTTCAGATAGGATATTAAAGATATTTTAGACTGCCATTTTTGAGGTGGTAACCTCTCGGAATTGAATGGCTGTTCATATCGCAAAACTCATCTAAGATAACTCAATGAATGTCACTGTGTCTGAGATATGAACAAATGTAAAATGTGTGCATGCACTTAAAATAAAACCGGCCGTAACAGCCAAACCGTTAAAGCAAAGCTTTATAGCCAATCAGAACAAGTGGTAGTAGCTCTATCTAGCCGAGGAGAGTTGAAATTGACTGAGAGAGTTTGTGAAACTCTCTCAGAGAGTTTGGCAGTCTAAGATATGTTAAGTATCCAATCTTAACGGGGTATTATTCTTTGGGACAGCTGATGTGACTTTTTAAATATTACGTTCATTTAAATGGGGAGAACTTGAGCTCTATAAGCCCCTCCCTTTCCTGCACCTCTGATTCATAATTCTTTTTATTCTCTTTTATTTAACTCAACCTGTTTTTTGTATGTAAAGAGGGAATGTTTGTAATTTATTTTTAACCTGCTTTCTGATATGCTAAAATTATAAATTAGTTCACTGATGTGTTTCTGATGACAATTTCTAGAACTCTAGTACATCAGGAAGTCTGTGAAAAGTCTATTACAAATTCCATCTTTACATTCATGAACTAAGTTAAGTTCAATTAATAATATGCAAAAAATATCTTCATTTGAATGAAAAGGGATTGAGTACCATGATCCCCTCCCCTTTTTCATTCCCTCTTTTTTATGACTGTGTCAAGGCTTATATTATTTAATTCTTCTCCTTCAGCAACATGAATGTCAGCATTTATTTTAAGCTTATTTTATTCAAATGTAAAACCTAGCAAAATATAAAATTGCATTAAAGTTTTTACATATTTGTTTTATTTTTCATGGAGTTATACTTTGGACTCCCTTAAATCCATGAACACCTAAAATCGGTGTACTTTTTCAGATGTAAACAGTGTAACTTACAGTTAATGTGCAGGAACAAAATTCAAGATGGCACTGAAATCAGCAGTGAACACAACTTTTTTTTACTAATTTTTTGGTTAATTATGCTTTTTTGACTATTACAGCTAATTAATTAATATGTAAATTTATGTTACTTTTGATTTTAATGTAAATTAGCATATCTGTAGCAAAAATTTGCCATATTGTAGGTCCTGCACAATTTTCACAAGTGTAAAGTATAACCAAATTGTTTGTTTATTTTTCTTGCATTTGTTTCATAATTATCATCATAAAACTCTGTTTTATTATCTGATTAAAAATGTATTTAAAAAAAATGTTTATTTATCTATCCTTACGGTTTTCATTTAGATTCATTGATTGTTGTTTGTGACTATATAAAAAATTACTGATAGAAGTTTTTTTCCCTGGTAAATTTTAAAAATAGTCTTTTTTTAATTAAAAGAATAAATGTGAACTATTTTTTTTTCTAGTAATATTTGATATATTTTTTAAATATATATTTTATTTTGTTTTACTTTTTCAGACCTATCCAAGTGAGTTATTGCCAGTGGTTGTTTCATCTGTGCCATCTCTCCACATTTGCCTGGATTTTCTTCCTGAACTATTGAGTCAAGCTGATTTGGATAAGCAGGTGAAAATATTTTTGAGATGGTGCTTTTCATTATGTATTTATTTTAAAGAATATTTTTGAACTCTAGAAATAAACTACCATTTTAATTATCATGATGCCATGAATTTTAAAAACTAGCTGCCTGTGGCAATCAGCCTGGTTTCTCCCAGATGTATACTATCTATTGTAGTGCATTAATTGTATTACACATTTAGTTCAACAATATACAATTGGTTATATTGAACTTTAAAATTTATTTATTTTATATTTTCATAGTATTCAGAAAATATTTTCTTCCTTCTTCTTCCCTTCCTTCTTTCAGCCGTCTCTTCCTTTGAATTATATTGATTGTTATATTATGATATTATATTCTGAACTTGGGATTTAGAGGAATTTTCCATTCTGTTTCTTTCCTTCCTCACATTTTTTGTCATATCCCCCCCCCCCTCTTTTTTTTTCCTTTGTGCTATGGTTTGCAATATTTTTGGTGTTCTTTGTAGGTGAAAAAAAGTTCATTCTTAGCATATTCCATGTAGTTGTCTCTGAGTTAAATGTTTCAGTGGCACACTTACTGCATCACATTCATGTAGAACATACCAATGTTGCAAGCTGCAATATCATTGTGTCTGCATATGAAAATTCTATAAAAACTATTCTTTTTCTGTTTCTTTCGTTAATTCAAATTGAGAATTTACTTTTCTATTTTCAAAAAACAGTAATGTTTTATCACTTAGAAATAAACAATCACTCATATAAATAAGTTATCACTTCAAGTAAGAATTCAGATGACTTAATAGGCTTTGTAGATACTTAGGTAGAAATTTAATTTTACATATTCTTAGCATATTCCATGTAATTCACATACTGCATTACATTCACATGGAACATCATAATGTTGCCTGGAACATCAATGTGTTTACATTTGAAAAATTTCTAAAACTGTTCTTTGTCTATTTTTTTCATTAATTCAAATTGAAAAATTACTTTTCTATTTTCAAAAACCAGTAATATTGACAGTAATAAGCAATCACTTGAATAATTATATTATCATTTTAATAAGTAATTTATTAGAGACCGACCGAAAATTCGATTTCGGCCTAAAATCTGAGTTTTGGCGAGAATGTTGCCGAAAATTCGGCTGAGATATCTCTATTCCAAAATCTTGTTTCTTCCTTCGGGAATTTTCAATTACTCATCGATTTGAGCTGTGTTAATTGGTAAGTGTCTGGTCTTAATAGAGATAAAATTTGCATTCACAAACATTGTCTCAATACAAGGGCAGATCCAGCTCACCATTTAGAGGGGGGTCATGGATTTCTTTCTTTTGGGTGGGAGGAGATCACATCTCATTATGAGAATTTTTTTATATTGAAAGCTATTCCCAAATCCAAACTAACTATTTTTCTGGTACTTTCGCAAAGTCATTTTCATTCATAAATACAAAATATTTGCATTAATATTTGTAAAAATGTAAAATTTACCGATTTTGTTCAGATGCCAAGAAATTAAAGAGTTTCCCATTTTCTTATTAAAGGCAAAGATTCGTTCAGAAAATGTTGTCAAAATTAGCATTTTTAGCCAAGTTTTACGAGTTGACAGCCACAGAAATGTTGTCAAACGGGAACAATTGACTGTCACTCCCGGAAATTCAGTTCAAAAAGTCTAACAATTGTCAACAATTAAATAGGGAAAAAATTTGTATTCAATTTTAGAGGTAGCTAAACCGTGCACATTGGCAGTTATGGGTGTCATGTTCTATTAGTGTCATGAAAATTGCAGGTGTAGCCTTCTTTCTGCTCAAAGTATTAAATAGTTTTTTCAATCGAACTTATACCTTTGGAATGGATAATTTTCTTCTGATGGACTGATGACTTCCACTATTATGAAACAGCCATTATAAAGGAAGTGTTAGGTGAAGATGAAAGAGCTGTCGTAAAAAAGTTAGAACTCTGATTTTCTGGTCAGAATGAGAAAAAAAAAATCGCCATATTTTTTTTTTTTTTTTTTTTTTTACTGCTCTTTCATCTTCACCTAACACTCCATTTATAATGGCTGTTTCATAATAATGGAAGTCATCAGTCTATCAGAAGAAAATAACTCAGTTAAAGCAGAAACTTGGTTAAGTGGGACTCAGATAATCGGGACTCTACTGTATATTTCATTTTTAAAATGATCTTTAGAATATTTTTGTTGGTGTTCAGAGGGGGGTCATGACTCCTGTGACCTCCCCCTTGTATCCACCATTGTCTCAATATTGTATCCCTTCCCTTTGATTTGCAGCAGAATGACTAAGGTATCATATCAAAACTATAACTTTCATATTTATATAACACTTGAAAAATATCTTCTAATTAATTAAAGAAAAGAGTACTTACAGTCATTTATGTTGTGGTGACTATTTGAAGAGGCATTGAGATTCATCTAATTAATTTTAATGACATCTATAAATACAAGAAGGAACCAACTTGATTTCCATAAATAATATGGTACAGGATAAAGGTTTTCACTGGATTCCGGTAATACTTTCACAATGTTGGCCCTTTTGATGCAATTCTGATCAATTCAATACACAAGGAAGAAATAAGTGCATGCTTGTTCCAAACAATACATCCAAAACGGAAAATTAGACTCATAACAGCAAGCTTAGGGCTGATAACATCCTATCATTAATCTGATCTCTTTCAAAATATCACCTTGTACTTTAAATTCATAACTACTGCTGGTAATGAGATTCAGCTTCATAAAAAGGTCGTCAAAACATCTTAAACAGAACGAAAGCACCGGGCAAGGCAGTCGATATCAAAACACTGGCAAAAATATCTCAGCACACCATGCAAATTGAATCTCTGATCCTGTAAATGTGAGCACCATGGCGACAGCCATTGAAAAGTGAATATGCAATTTGCATACTCGCGGCACGTATTAACACTTTACTTTTTAAATTTGAATTACGTGAAAATATCTTAACTTATAAATATATCATTAAAAATAACGTAATTTAAAGCTAGAATAAACTTAAAAGTAGCTTTACATGATGAATTGAAAATAAAGAGATTGTGATTGTGAACACAACTCGAAATGGCTGAATGCCAAGAAAAAACTTGCCGCCACCAAACATCTCTGTCGAGCCGTGAAGTACAAACGTAAACAGATGCGCCATGTGCAAAGGAAAAACAAAGTTAAGTAAAAAAATACAGGAATCCAGTTTAACAAAAATATGTAATAGAGTGAAAAGGGATGGGAAAAATAAATTGTAAATCCTGTAAGCTGCATCAGCTCACATGAAAAATTCACTGTTTATAATTATCAGTCATGATTGTCTCAAGACATGAGTGCAAATTATAAAGCAAGCGATGCATATACGACTAAACTTTGAAGACACTTTTCATATACTCATTAAAACTGCAAGCTTAACAGTAATAGAAAATGTTTAGTTTGAAGCTGCAGAAGTATTTTGAATACTCTTTAAGAAAGTTCTTCTTGTATAACAGATGATAATTTACAAAAATCATTATAAAAATATATAACGAGGTATGTATACCTAAAACATTTTTTAATTAGATGAAATTTGTATATTTAGAAAATAATTTTCAAAGATGTAGATGGCTTCAACATGTAAATTTGTTTGCTTCATTTTTATTGCATTCTAAAATGTAAAGATGATTATGTGTTTGAAAATTTTGTAAGCAACTAATTATCTCGTGTTTCTGATTTTTCTTTTTTAGATATTTGCAATTGAGTTAGCATCCCATCTTTGTTCACAGTATGCTATTGCAAAATCTCTCAGCATTGCAAAGTTATGCATCAATGTTTGCAACACCCTTCTTGGAGGTAATTATACTGTACTTATGGATAGCTTGAAAGAAAATACTCTGCCTGTAAATCAATAAATTTATAATTCTTTGTTTACTTTTGGAAGATAATCTTAAATACACCATAAAAATAGAGAGAAAGAGAAAGAACGAAAATAAGGAAAACTACAATGCATTTCAAAAGAGTTTGTTTCTTCTGGAATAAAAAAAAAAAACAATGTTTGCCACCATGAGAGCAATCCTGCTTCGAATCTCATACGAATAGCACATCTTTTAATGTCTTAAAAAAAAAAAAAAATAAAATAATAATAATAATAATAATATATCAGCTCTTTTAAAGCATGATTTTTCCATTTTTGTGTGGTGCACTTGAAAAGTATCTTTTAATATATTGTGTGTTTTATTGGTTTTAATAGTCATGTTTGTAATTATTTATTCATATTGGTTAAAAATGAAATTCATTAGGCAATGCATAATATGCCTAGTAACAGGGTGGTCAGATGACCTGGAAGTCAGGAACTGAAGAACACTAAGAAGAAAAAAAACAGGGAATTTTAATTGAAACCTGGAAATTTCAATTCAGTTTCGAAATTGACCTTTACAAACATCCTTTACAAAATTTGTAAAAGATTATGCTTTAAAAATTACTTTATATCTGACCAATATTGACACTTTTCAAAATAGATAAAACTATTTTTTTTAACAAGTTTATTTTTTTTATACTAATCAAGCAAAATATAAAATTTAATTGTATAATGCATGGATTTAGTTTTCCAAAAGTTGTTTCTGTGTTAAAAAAGTAAACATTTTGAAAAAGTCGCACGTTAAAGAGGAATTAAGTGATCTGGAAATATCAAAGAAAATGATGTGGTTGTAAGTCAGGGAAAATGAAAAAAATTTTCAAATTCTGTCCATGCTGAGTAAGTAAATAAATGGTAATTATTAGATTAAAAGAAAGACAATTTGATTCTCAGGTACTCTCATTTAAAATAATATTATGATTGTAAACAATAATTACATTTGATGTGCAAATATTATTTAAAGAGCTTTATATAAATTGTAGCATGACATTATTTTACTTTTTCCTTTCTTAGTTTTAGCATCTAGACCTCTGTTGAATTCAAACATTTTTCTATGCAGTATAGAACCATTTATCCAGAATAATCGAGTCTAGATGTATTCTGGATAACTGGTTGATTATCGAAACAAAACCCATTTGGTCAGATTTGTCGAATAAACTTACATAATATAAACATAATATGAATTTGACTTTGTCATTGTTTCTGATTTCAAATTAATTTTTAGGTTAATCAGATTAAGAATAATATCCAATCATATCAAGATTAAAGATTAATCATCTTATTTAATCAAATATATAGTCGAAATATCGGTATTTGATATGTAATTAAATAATAGAGTTTGAAAGAGGGCGGTATGAGAATCTTTTGGAAACAATAATTCTATATAAAAATCAAAATCCTCTCTATCTAAATGCTTCCATTTCAAATACTAAATTTTCACATCAATTTATGCCATACATGTGGCAATATATCAAGTATCAAGCAATGCACATGTCAAACTGGCACTGCATGAATTTTTTTTTAAGATTCTGAAGCGAGTTGATTGGAAATACAGTGTATCTTCAAAAATCCGGCGTCATCGGGACTGAGACTATGCCGGATTTTTGAAGGAATGTCAAAAGTATTAACTAGATATATCAAAAGTAATGCAATATTTAAAAATAGCAAATAAAGCCTTTGTGCAACAATATTAAAAAGCAGAAAAACCAACGTTTAAAATGCACAAATAATATATGAAAAGCAGCAAACAGCTGTTTCGAATCTACTAGCGAGATTCTTCTTCAGTGCAAAAGGAACAGCGTGCTAGAAAAAGCAAGGCTGAGCAAAATCATAGACAGAGACGCGCTGGCTTTTATACCCTATGCGGGTGGCGAAGGCGCTGAAACAACCAATGAGAGAGAAGCAGTGGAAACGACTGGGTGGACAAGTAGTGACATCTACCGGAGAAGTAGAGAAAATAAACCAAAAAAGGGGAATTAAATTAACGCTTTCCAAATACTTGGAAAATCTGGAGTACTAGATAAGTCACTGACTAAAGAGTGAGAATTTTTAATGATATGGTAAGCTTCCCAAAAATCAAGATCAAGGTTAGAAGAACATTTTTGGATAATGATGGCTGAGGAAAAATCGAACCTATGTTGAGAAGACCAAGAATGTTGAGCAATAGAAGAACGTTTGAGCTCCTGATTTTTAACATAACCTTCATGCTCTTTTAAACGAAATCAAAGAGCACGTTTAGTCTGACCAATATAAGAAAGACCACACTGACAAGAGATCTGGTAAATGCCCCAATTATCTAGGCGATCAACGGGGTGTTTGAGATTTGAAAAAGGGATTTTATTAACAGGAGAAAAAATAACTTTAAAATCAAACCTTCTTAGAATTTTAGCAACTTGCTGACTGATTTTAGGAAAAAATGGTAATACAACTGAAGTATTAGAGTTGGAATTAGAATGCTTTTCAGAATGGTCGGATTTCGTCAATTTCTTATAAATAGAATCGATAATATTAGAGGAATAACCACGATCGACAGCAATAGCTTTGAGGTAATTAAGTTCAGCACTATGTAACTGAGGAGTGGAACAAATATTAGTAGCCCGAAAAACAAAAGTATTGAAAGCAGCGAATTTCTGGTTAGGAGGATGAGAAGAATACCTGTGAGGTGGGAGACTGACAGCAAAAGGTTTACGAAAGACGGTAGTCTGAAAGCCATTTTCACAACGAATAACAAGGACATCCTGGAAAGAAAGACAGTTATTGGTCTCAATTTCAGAGGTAAATTGAATGCAGGGATCAGTGGAATTCATAATAGAGAGAATATGATTAATATCCGAATTCATTTCAATCAGGACATAAACATCATCAACATAACAAACATAGAACGGAAATTTTAAGATTTCAAATGCTTGACCTCAAAATAGTGCATATAAATATCGCATAAAATTGGACTAAGAGGATTACCCATAGCCAAACCGTCAATCATACGGAAGAAATTACCATTGAAAACAAAAGTATTTTGCGACAAGCAAGCGCGAGTGAGAAGTATAAGTTCCTCGATTTCAAAATAAGAGAAATGGAATTCACAAAGCCTTTTCTTGAGGCAATCTAAAGCCCCCTCAACCGGAACGCTTGTAAATAATGATTTAACATCAAAAGAAACCATCATGTGACCCTGCGGCTTAAAATTATGAAGTTTTTTAACAAAATCAAAAGAATTCTTAACAGTGAAACAGTTACTGCTCAAAAGTGGGGAAAAAACAGAAACTAAATATTTGGCAAGCTTATAAGAAGCTGTACCGATACTAGAGACAATAGGTCTAAAAGGAATGTCAGGTTTATGGACCTTAGGTAAAGCATAAAACCTGGCACAATGCGCAATAGACGGAATAAGGGACTTCTTAAAGTTAGCAGGAATAATGGAAGAAGACTTAATGGCAGACTTAATAGAGTTAATTTCACTAGTGGAAGGGTCTTTGCGGATATCCACATACGGACCATCATTAATTAATTTATGGGTTTTTTTCAAATACGTAGATTTGCCGAGAAGAACAATCTGACCACCTTTGTTGGCCTTAGTAATAATTAAGTTTGGATCAGAACGCAAATTTTTCAGACATTGTTTAACAGGATGTTTAAGATTGGGTTTATAAACATTAGAATTGAAATCAACAGTATTGGCAATGAGATGCCTAATAGACTCTTTTTGAGAAGAAGATAGAGCGCTATGCTTAAAGGCTCTTTCAATAGGAGCAATAAGATTAGGTAAAGAAGGAATAGCAGAGACAGAAAAATTGTTATTCAATTTGAGAGCATCGAGCTGATTGTTACTTAATGGAACACTAGAAAGATTGACAACAGCATTTTGGTTAACAAGAGGCAAATTACTGCAGTTATTAGCGACAGAACTTCCACAAAGCGCATTAAATTTCTTCTTTAAAACCGAACAATGAACAGAAGAAGCTGTGAGAACTCTGCTCCATGACCTTCTGTCAATGGACTGAAAATCAGGAGTAGAATTAGCGAGGCTGATATGTAAAGAATATAACTTGCGCTCTATATGAGCAATTTTGTGGCGAGTCTCTTGAATCAAAGCTCTTAAAAGAGCTAATTTAGAATGAAATATTTTGATATATATTAGATTTTATATTAGAATGAATTTTGTTAAAAAACTTCATAATTTTAAGCCGCAGGGTCACATGATGGTTTCTTTTGATGTTAAATCATTATTTACAAACGTTCCGGTTGAGGGGGCTTTAGATTGCCTCAAGAAAAGGCTTTGTGAATTCCATTTCTCTTATTTTGAAATCGAGGAACTTATACTTCTCACTCGCGCTTGCTTGTCGCAAAATACTTTTGTTTTCAATGGTAATTTCTTCCGTATGATTGACGGTTTGGCTATGGGTAATCCTCTTAGTCCAATTTTATGTGATATTTATATGCACTATTTTGAGGTCAAGCTTTTTGAAATCTTAAAATTTCTGTTCTATGTTCGTTATGTTGATGATGTTTATGTCCTGATTGAAATGAATTTGGATATTAATCATATTCTCTCTATTATAAATTCCATTGATCCCTGCATTCAATTTACCTCTGAAATTGAGACCAATAACTGTCTTTTTTTCCTGGATGTCCTTGTTATCCGTTGTGAAAATGGCTTTCAGACTACCGTCTTTCGTAAACCTTTTGCTGTCAGTCTCCCACCTCACAGGTATTCTTCTCATCCTCCTAACCAGAAATTCGCTGCTTTCAATACTTTTGTTTTTTGGGCTACTAATATTTTTTCCACTCCTCAGTTACTTAGTGCTGAACTTAATTACCTCAAAGCTATTGCTGTCGATCGTGGTTATTCCTCTAATATTATCGATTCCATTTATAAGAAATTGACGAAATCCGACCATTCTGAAAAGCATTCTAATTCCAACTCTAATACTTCAGTTGTATTACCATTTTTTCCTAAAATCAGTCAGCAAATTGCTAAAATCCTATGAAGGTTTGATTTTAAATTTATTTTTTCTCCTATTAATAAAATCCCTTTTTCAAATCTCAAACACCCCGTTGATCGCCTAGATAATTGGGGCATTTACCAGATCTCTTGTCAGTGTGGTCTTTCTTATATTGGTCAGCTCTTAGATTTCGTTTAAAAGAGCATGAAGGTTATGTTAAAAATCAGGAGCTCAAACGTTCTTCTATTGCTCAACATTCTTGGTCTTCTCAACATAGGTTCGATTTTTCCTCAGCCATCATTATCCAAAAATGTTCTTCTAACCTTGATCTTGATTTTTGGGAAGCTTACCATATCATTAAAAATTCTCACTCTTTAGTCAATGACTTATCTAGTACTCCAGATTTTCCAAGTATTTGGAAAGCGTTAATTTAATTCCCCTTTTTTGGTTTATTTTCTTTACTTCTCCGGTAGATGTCGCTACTTGTCCACCCAGTCGTTTCCACTGCTTCTCTCTCATTGGTTGTTTCGGCGCCTTCGCCACCCGCATAGGGTATAAAAGCCAGCGCGTCTCTGTCTATGATTTTGCTCAGCCTTGCTTTTTCTAGCACGCTGTTCCTTTTGCACTGAAGAAGAATCTCGCTAGTAGATTCGAAACAGCTGTTTGCTGCTTTTCATATATTATTTGTGCATTTTAAACGTTGGTTTTTCTGCTTTTTAATAATGCAATATTGTTAATGGTGCCTTTAGCCATAATTTATTTCATTATTAAGTGATAATTATGTAAGAAAAAAAGAAAATTAAATATAAAAATAAACTTACATTAATTATATTTTCTATGTTAGAGAAAGAAAAAAATCCAATAAAGAGTGAAATTATTTCTTCTCGTGTAATTACGGAAATATCGATGTCAATTTTGTTTGCTTCAATTTTTTTGGCCATTCTTTAACAAGTTTTTCTTGTATTTTATACAAATGAAGAATTTCTGTTACGGATCTATTTCAGAAATATAATCTTGTTCTCTAAAGCAGATATTAATTCTCAAGTCAAATTTATGCATTTTTCTAGTGACACCTTTTCTTCTGTTGTTCATCCTTATCTTTAGAGCAGTTACTAACGCTATCGGCAGTTCTATTTAGCACAGCATGAGAAGAGAAACTCCGAAGAGCTTGTGTACTAGTCTCCACGTTGTGTGTGAGCAGCAGTGCAGCTCCCAGAAAATAATTGCCTCTGACAAATGAAAAAAATGTCAAATATTATTTTTTTGCATTTTTACTTTCGCTCTTGAAGTTTTTAATTCATAAACAATTGCTATTTTTCTTCTACCATAACTTGAAAGTGTAAAAGAAAAAGGAAGGGTGAAAGATGGTTTTGTTGCCGGATTTTTAAAGTCGCACTGTAGTATTCTAGTTAACTGATTTCTGGATGAATGGTTCCATACTGTAATTGAAATTTCTAAATAAACTTATGTTTGTGATTTTCTATTATGTATTTAAACAACTTAAGGGGACTGGATAAGCTCTATCTCCGCCATGTTAAAATACACCAACTTTATGTACCTTTTTCTCAGAAATGGTGAAAGATAAAGGTCTAGAATTTTTAGAGTAGTTTGAGTAACATGCTTTACGTATTTTAACAGACCATTTTCTTTCTAAGTGAACCTGAAAATTAATTATTTATTGAAAGTCATTTTTTAAATTAGCATTTTTGGTAAGATTTCACTGCCTAAAATAAAGAATTCTCACCAAATCATTAAACCCCTATGTTAAAGTATACAATATAACATAATAAAAGTATTTTTAAAAATATGAGTCCTTTAAGTTTAATAGATATTGAAAAAAAAGGAACACAAACATGAAAAACCCAAGTTTTGAGAAAAAGTCAATTAAAAATTTAAATGGTCATTAAGCTGTGAAGAACTCTTAGAAAGAATGAATAATTCCAACACTTCTTTTTTTAATACATAAACATGTGTGACACATCGTTGGAAAGATAAAAGTTAGCTATTTAATAAAAGACCTATTTAATGATATAAAAATGTAAAAATCGATTTTTTTCCCAAATTTCGTTTACCTGGTACCCTTAAAAAAAAAAAAAAAATGATCAGAGATCCAGTAAATATGCATCTTAAATTACAGGGTGTCCTAAAAGTCCCTGGTGCATTTGAAAATTCAATATAAAATCAAGTAATTGTCATATAGGAGTGAGGCTTGGACTAAAATGCTTCTCACGATGAAAAATTTTCTTCAAGCAAATAAAAGAATTAGTTCCAAACTTGCCCATAGATAGCATTGTACCGTACATTATCAGAAAGAAATATAAAAAACTCAAGGCTGTCAGTTACAGATCATTTTATGTTGCCGAAACCAGTTACAGAGCAATAATTTGTGCAATACATTAGCATAGTTCAATGTTTGCACCCTTTGTAGATCGAGCCACAAAAATTTCCTATGCTGTTTCGAGATGGAGATTTTCTTTTGTACTTGGCACTAAAGTTCTTTTGAACAGTAATGATGGATTTGGTTTCGAAGTACTAACCTACGCAATTACCATTTTCACTGGGAATTCTCATTTCTGTGTCACAGCATCAAAACTAATCTGAAAATCAGAAAAAATGCATGTTTGAAACCAGACATACAGACAAGTGGCATCCTCTATGATCAAAGTATGGAACTAATTATTTTCATCCGCTTGAAGAAAACTTTTCATTGTGAGAAGCATTTTAGTCCAAACCACACTCCTGTATGACTATTACTTGATTTTATATTAAATTTTAAAATGTGTCAGGGACTTTTGAAACACCCTGTATATTGAAACATCCAAGACACCTTAGAAAAAAAAAAATGGTCAAAACTCAATTCTTATCTACCCACTTCTTCTAAAAATATCAGTTTGTTTTGTGACATGCATGATTTGTGAAGTTTTATTTTTGCACTCTCTTTATTTTGTTTTAATCCATTTCGAATATGTTTCAGTATTGCCAAGTAATCAACACAAGAAGCTATTCCTACCAGCTTTGCCAGCTCTTATTCGCATGTGTGAGGCTTTCCCGCCACTCTGTGAAGATGTTGCATTTCTGCTCTGTCAGTTGGGAAGAGTTTGCATGTCTCGCATCTGTGCCACTTCCAGTGTGCTGCCCACCACAGCAGGTAAAAATATTTAAATTCCTTGCTATTTGTGATGATGTGTCTGATATTTACTGCCCCCCCCCCCCCCCAAACAAAAAGGAGTAATTTATGTTTGAATTCTTCTATTGATGATCTATATTCGGCATATCCAGTGTCTGCTATTACTCCTGTAAATTTGTATTTTACCTGCTTCTGCTAAGAATCATTTTTACCCATTGAGAATAAAAAATTAATTAATTAACCCTTTCTAAGTTTTTAGGAGCATGTTATAAAATTTAGGAGTAATTAAAAAAAAATTACTTTTAATATTGGAGAAAATGTCAGTTACATTGGAAACAAAAATTTAAGTACAGAATTGCACCTTTTGTTAGTTTTTTTTTTTTCTTTTGGCCTGTTCAGAAGTGCAGTAAATGGTGCGCGCACGCTCAGACGTTTTTGCCATGGAGTAGGTCTTATCAAAGAAAGGAATCTTAAAATAATTCAATTATTTCATTATTTTTATGGTTCAAAACAGGTAAAACCAATGAGTATATTTCTTTATCCTTCCAAAACATGGTTTTCGTAACAGAAATATATGCCTATGTTCACTCAGATAAAATCCAAAATATTCGGGAGAAACATCACGTGACCTACTTCATCTACTTTAGTCCGTTCAGCATTTAAAATCAATTAACCAACCATACACAAACTTGACATAGGCGGCTCAGAAAAATTTATGTGGGCGATTTGATCATGTGATTGTGCGTTTTGTGCTTATGTTTTATTGTTTGTGCTTTGTTTGGTAGATTGATTGATACAATTTAACAATTCAATTGGTGCTATAATTTTTTTTTTTACTTTTTAACAATTTTCTTTTAATCTATTTAAAAATGATTTATCAGTTGCTTTACGTTTTTCGTGATAAATAGAAGGCTGTTAATAAACCAAGATTGTGATATCACCATTGGGAATTAAAATGGCCAATAGAGGCGCTGCTCGCAGACTTCGGTACAGGAAAATTGTCCCTTTAATTTCCCTTTAACTAATGCTAAAGTGCCATTGAAATAATTCTTCATTGTAAATGCATTTGAAAATTTTAGACATTAAAATTCGGGTAATTTTTACTTTGTCATATAAGACAGAACACAAATGTCACAGGAAATCTAAAATTGTGCAAAATAATCATTCTGAACAAATTTAAAATGCATGTAATGCAATGTGCTTGCACAGCACTATCCTAAAGCAAGAAGTTACATCTTTTCTCCACCAGATGGCGTATTCGAGTGCTTGAATCGCAAATATTACGAGATTTATGTGTAATCTACTATATTGGATAATGGATTTCAATGGAATTTGAACTGTTAGTTAGACAATTTTTCAGAAGTTTATAGTATATATATTTTTTATTTTATGATTGCATATTTTAATACCGTGTGGATAACAGACCAAAATAAATTATAAAACATGAGAAACAAATGGCACTCAAAATCATATTAGTATGCTGGGACCGATTAACCTCTGAAGTTATGGGAAGCACAGTTTCATTTTGGGAGGCCCCTTTCATTTGAGACGTGTTTTCTATTCGACATCCCGAAAACTCACCAATGCTATAAATATTATTCACGGGCTCAGTTGAATTCATATTAAAGTTGTTCCACTTACACAAAAATAGGATACAATCAGTGCAAAAATGATTTTGCATGGCATTGGCGTAAAAATGCAATTTGGATAAAAAGTTTGAATTCAGAATGCATGCACGACATAAAATATTAATATTCTACGTTGTGCATGCAAGCTAAATTCAATTTTATTTAAATTCAATATGTAAAATAAACAGTGCATCTAAAATAATGGACAGACTGGAGAATTGTGATCATGTGGTTGAAACTGACCTACTACCGAAAAATTAATTTGTAATGAAAGGTATTTTTATGAAACACTTAAAAAAATAAAAACCATATATATATATGTGTCTAAATAAGTTAATAATTTGAAAAGAAATTAGATAGAATTTTGGAATGGAATTAATTCAATATAAAATTTGGGGGCCTCTGTTTTATCAATTCCGTGTCCCTTCTAATTTTCTAAGGGAAACACATGCTTTTTGTGCCTATTTGATAATCAGGGCCTGTTAGTATGAGCAAAATACTTCTTATACGTTTAGTAGAAAGTTTATAAACATTCTAATCATACTTTATTCACCACAAAACTAGATGCAAAACGCCATATATTTTATATCTTTAAAAAATATACGTGCAGATATTTTTAGTTAAAATAATGTACATCTATTACATTTATTTTTATAGTATTTTCCATGTTGATTTTAACACCGTAAAATATGATTTGCATCATCCCAGTCTTGACAAAAATTCACTCCTAAAGTACTCAAAAATAAAAAAGGAAAGGAAAACATCAAGAAATTATCCTATGCGCAAACGTATATTTTCGTTTGCTTAATATCATTTTGAATATTAAAAGGCATTCAAATGTAAAACATTCATCGCGAAATACCTCATTTTCTCGTATTTAAATAAGTATTTTATTATTATAATAGAAATACATATGCTTCTGTATTATTAATATAAAAATTTATCTTTATCAAAAATATCTTATTTATTCTGAAAAATATAAAGCAACCAATAAAATAAAAAAAAACTTATAACACAATTTGGAGCACGAAGGATTCGAACCCATACCCCCTAGTCTCGAGTTCAAAGCACTATCCATTCAGCCATCTAGATTTCCTTTCCTTTGCAACAAATTATCTTTATAATTAGCACCATAATTAATCAAACTGTGATTTGTTCGTGAACGCGCCGAACGTTAAACATCCACGATAAAGACCCACTTCATGTTCCTGTCTCCTGAGCTCGCGTGCGTGGTTCTTGAGCACATCCTTTGCCTACATTTTTATAAACTCTAAAATCCATATCACAATTTACATTAAAGTAAATCAATATAGTTTTTTTTTTTTTTTTTTACTTCACTCTATTTTGAGTTGAAAGGCCTTTCTCATACAATGTAGTAAAAAGAGGAAATGTCAGTTTGAGTATACAATAAACATCTTCTAATCCGGCACATTCGGGACTTGAAGTATGCCGGATTACGAAATTTTCCAGATTACAGGATGAATGTTGGGAAAAACGTGTAGAAGTTAGAATTAAACAAAAAATGACAGTAAAGCATGTTTTTTTAATTCTTTAAACAGCTTGAATAGAATACAAAAATACTCAATAATGTAAAGTACAACATATGTACATGACTGTAAAAGGAAAAATGCACTGTAGGCCTACTCATAGAAGCCATGTTGAACAAATTTCGAATATTAGTTTGTTTTGGAGAAGTCTTCCCTCTTCTTTTTTTAGGAAGTCATTTCGTATGATGTGGAGTTTCATAATTTCCACATCGTTGAATGAACTTGATAAGTGTGTAACAGAAAACTTGATAAGTGTATTCTATGCATCAGCTGGTAAGATTCCAACTGATATTCTTTTTTCTCATCCACATCATCTTCATCAGAGTGAACATCTTTGGGGTCTGTTGGATTGATAAAACTCTGAATGATGGCCTCATCTGTCAAAATTTCCACTGTTGACTCATCAAAATTTGCATCAGCACATTTTCTTATTTCTTCTCAATTCAGTTGTGACATGGGACTAAAGGCAAACAACATAAAACATCTTCTAATTCATTGTCAACTGTATCGCTTTCAGTAACTTCAACATTTTCGTCCATTACTTCAGGCCAAAGTTTACACCATTCCTTTTTCAAAGTTTCCTGTTTCATTCCTCATTCTGAAGTTCCATCTGATTATTATAAACATCACGAGTGATTAACCAAGAATTTTTTTTTTTTTTTCGAAAGTCGTGCTGGATATTTGATTAAATAAGATGATTAATCAAGAAAAGTGACACATCTTGGCAAAAGTAAATTCCACAGGAGAGCCAAAGGAAAATTTGCACGATTTTACTGTAACATGAAATTATAGCAGTTAACTCTGCATGCAGGAATAAAAAAGTGCATAAAATCATAAAACCCTTAAGAATGAAGACGTAGGAATGAGGTTTGGAGGGTTGGGTAATTTTATCTCCCCACACAATCCGCCTCTCTTCTTTGGTCACAAATGGACATATAGCGCAATAAAGTGATTTTCCGTATAACTACACTTATGAAACTTATTGTGTAGGAAGACACACCTATGACAGACTTTTTAGTGGAATAAAATACAAAATAAATTTTTGCAAGATGTGTCGCTTTTCTTGCGGGTGAGCGATATGATGTTTAAAAAAGAATGACTTGATTACAAATGACCATAACTTCATTGAGATGTAAATTTCCAACTGGGTGAAAAATGTCCAGACCAGGATTTGAACCAGGGATCCTTTGGCTGAAACTGCCTAATTCACCCAGCTAACCTTATTGATTATAGCATCTGGTCTGATATCTGAATCAGCTCAACAGAATAAATCACAGGCTATGGAACTCCAGAAAATTCTGGATACGCAATTACACTAGATTAATTTTAACACAATTATTCTAATTCGTAAGGTAAATAAATCATATGAAATGTAAATTTCCAACTGGCAATATCCAGCATTTTCTGGAGTTCCATTACCTATGATTTATTCTGTTGAGCTGATTCAGATACAGTAGACTCCCTCAAATCAGCGCAGCTGGGGACCAGAGGTTGTGCGGATTTTAGAATTTTGTGGATTTCTGGTCATTGATTTGTTTACATTTTTGAAACTTTAATTTGATTGGTAGTTAAGCAAGGGAAATTATATTAAATGATTACAATAAGTGAAACATTAAAATAAGTAAAATATTAAAGTAATTTATTAGTTTAAACGTAAGTAATTATTAAAAAAATTATGTAAAATAAAAATTTAGAAAAATATTAAATTATTACCAATGAAATTGATTCAATTCGATTCCAAAAGTCCTATGCTGCCATTTAGTGGTAAAGCGATCGTAAGATCGGTACGTTATCATATAGATATTCTAATTTATATCAAAATCAAAAGTAATGTAAATTTATTTAGTAATAAATCAGTTCTAATATAACCAAAAGAGAATGATTAAAAAAAAATTTAGTAAAAAAACATTGCGGTAGTCGCTGATTTCGGCGCCATCTTGAATTTTTTTCCTGCAACTTAACTGTAAATTTCATTGTTTACATCTGATAAAATATGCGGATTTTAGGGTCGCGGATTTAAGGGAGTCTACTGTATCAGACCAGATGCTATAATCAATAAGGTTAGCCAGGTGAATTAGATCCACCAGATTCGTCAGGAGATCCCTGGTTCGAATTCTGGTCCGGACATTTTTCGCCCAGTTGGAAATTTACATCTCATATGATTTATTTACCAATTAGAATAATTGTGTTAAAATTAATCTAGCATAACTTCATTGTTGACATTGAAAATGAGCAGAAAAAAAGCTTTAAATACTATATAGGAAAATGCTCAAAGTTATGTATACATTGCCAGGGTTCATAACTGTTCTAAGTGTCTTCTAGTAACCACACAGAAAAATTGATAGCCTATTTCATGCCAAACATTGTGAAGGAAGCTTCATGATTGTTTTTTATGAGTACTATCTATGATATTTTCTGATGTAAAATAGATAAATAGCCTTCTTTGGCCAAAACGGTGAATAAACTGAAAGTGTGTATGAAAAATATACTGAGATCAATGTCTACATGAACATGCTTAATAATACCTGGTACAGAAATGCACTGGCTGATTGGTTGATTTCATCGATGTTTCATTCATGAATAAAAAGAGCCACTTGGAACAACTGTAAAGAACACAAACAAGATTTTAAACTTTTTTCTGCATTGTGTTTAAATCATTTCTTCTAATGGTTACCTATAAAGAAGTTATTGCCATTTATAATTAGGTCATTATTTTGGAAAACCTTTGTATTTTAACAATAGTTATTCAAGTAATAGTGATAACTCTTTAATATAGCAATAGTAATTATAATTTTTTTGCTTATCCTCTTACAGACATACTGCTTCCTGTGCAAGATGTTAAACAAGTTGTGGACTATGTGAAATTGGAGAGTATGATTAATAAATTAGATTCAGACAATGATCTTTGCTATGCTATTCAAAAGGCATTTATTGACCTATGTTATACATTGGCACAAGAGCGGACTTTATACTGAGATTTTATTTATTATTACTGTAAATAAATTCTTTTTAATAATTTGTTATTTCTTTCTGTGTTTTTTATTTCTGTCATTAGTGCTACTTTATATCTAATACAGGGCATGCAATTTAAAGTTTAAAGGTAATCAGACTAAATCTACTGGTTCCCACATTTTTATACAGGGTGTAATATGTTATATATCGCTGGCTATTTCTCAACCGTTGGTAGTACACATACAGTTCCAATTACAAAAACATTTCAAATGAGGTAAATATTCATGTTGTGGCATTATTTAAAGTAAAAAAATTAATTTTATAAAAATTATGAAATCTACTATTTTATACGGTCCCCCAGTCCCTATAGTTATATTTAGTAAAAGTTTACACATATCATAACAGATATAACTCAAAAAGTTTGAAATCTGTACTGCAAAAATTGACACAGTTATTAAATTTCAAAGTTTGAGATTTTTGCACATGATTTTGTCTTTCATTGAGGGATCAATTAAAAGATGAATTAAAGTAATTCGAGATCAACATCAGGATAAAATGTCCTTTTTACGACGAAACTACTTTTAGCCTGTATCACCAAATTGGAGTATCACCAAAGAGGGTTATTTCATCTAAAATTTTGAACTGACTTTCAGGGGTCGTATACAAAGCGAAGGATGAAATACTCAAATTAAACAAAAAAATAAATGGCTAATTCCATGAAAACTTGTCATGTCTGCCACACAGCTGAAAATCACTATGCTTGTTGGCCACCGTTATTTTCAAAATGTTTGATCCCAGGGACTGCACTAAAACTCAAAAGCATTTGCTGGGTTTCCCTGGGCGGCCATCCTCGCCTTATTCAATTGATGAGATATCGCCGATAAAATAAGTCACATTTTACCGTTCTAAAATACTGGTAGCCAATAAGCATAGCGATTTTCAGCTGTGTGACAGACATGACAAGTTTTCATGGAATTAGCCAAATATCAATTTATGTTAATATCAGAAAACGGTCTACTATAAAAATTAATACATCAAACGCCAGAATCTATTAGAGATACTGCTCAAAGTGTTCTTCATTGGTGGCAATGCACAATCGAATACGTGACAGTACTGAGTCCTGCATACGTTAGAATATAGCAGGTGTGTTCAGGACTCAGTACTGTCACGCATTCAATTGTACATTGCCACCAATGGAGAACACTTTGAGCAGTAACTCTAGCAGATTCCGGGGTTTGATGTATTCTTTTTTATAGTAAACCATTTAAAATATTACGATAAACTGATATTTATTTTTCTGTTTAATTTCAATGTTTCATCCTTCTCTTTGTATATCACCCCTAAAAGTCAGCTCAAAATTTTAGATGAAATAACCCTCTTTGGTGATACCGACTAAAGGTAGTTTCGCCATAAAAAAGACAGTGCACCCTGTTTTTGATCTCGAATTACTTTAATTCATCTTTTAACTGATCCCTCAATGAAAGACAAAATCGTGTGTAAAAATCTCAAACTTTGAAATTTAATAACTGTGTCAATTTTTGTAGTACAGATTTCAAACTTTTTGTGTTATATCTGTTATAATATGTGTAAACTTTTACTAAATATAACTATAGGGACTGAGGGACCGTATAAAAAGTTAGATTTTGTAATTTTTATAAAATTGATTTTTTACATTAAATAATGCCACAAAATGAATATTTATCTCATTTGAAACGTTTTTCTAATTGGAACTATATATCTACGACCAACGGTTGAGAAATTAAGGGTCGGCGATAGATAACATATTGCACCCTGTATAATTACATAAAATAATTATGTAAAATAATAAAAATTTAGCTTAATAAAATATTATCAAAATTAGATTTTCTGCAATAAAAAAAGTGTGTTTTGACACTGTATTAAGGCTTAAGAGCATACACTTCACTGGAAAAAACGCTTAAACTATTGTTAATCCTTTACAGATTTCTTGCTTGCATTTTAATATTTTTAAATGTGAACCGGTTCCAAAAGGGAAAGTATCTGCATATAAAAAAATTAACCAAAATTGAAAAGTACAAATATACAATAATAAATATCAACCTCAAGTATTCTGTAAAAATAAATAAATAAATAAAATAAAAATATTAATCTTATAGGTTTAGCATTTGAGTTTCTCTGCATGACAAGTGTAAACTTCTGTTATTATTTGAGCTAAGTCACACTGGATTTTGTTTACCATCCTCATATCTATCTAAACTTTTATAAATTAGCTTATCAGAAAATTAAGCACATAAAAAAAGGAAAGGTATAGTTTGTCATTATCCTTATCCATTATTGTCATTAAATCATGCTGTTGCCAATAGATTACTTTGATAAAAAAAGGTTGATGTGTAAGTAAACAAGTATGTTGAGTTACTGGCACAGTTGAAAAATTGCAGTTCTATTGTATTATTTTTTAAATCTCTATTGACACTAAATTCCAAATAATATAAAATATCTATTAATCTCAATAGAAAAATCCACAACAGAAGCCTTTTGTGCTCTTAACCCTTACCGGCGCGGAGTAATTCTATTTATAAACTGATGAAATAATGTACTGACACTGCAATTTATAAACGAATTTATTAGAAAATATGAACTTGCTTATTTTCATGCACATTATAATAGGAAAATTTTACTTAAATATTCTTGGTGCCGTTTGTCAGTTTTGGAATTAAAATTAGGTGTCCTTTTTTAAGGGCACCGCGCCAGAAAGGGTTAAATGTAATAGTTGATAAAGTTAAATAATTGATCAGCTGTAATCAGCTCATCAAGTTCTATTTGTGTTTCTTCAAATATTTTTCTTTTAAAAGAAGACAACACTAAATCTACTGCAGTAGGATCATTTGATCCATGTATTAGGTTTTTAAATTCTATAAGTGTTTGTCACCACTGTTTTAAATTAGAAATATCTTCAATTTGTTTAATCACAGATGCCTGTAATTGAATAAAAGATTATTTTTTTACAATTAGTGGTGACATATATTCTAGTTTGCAGCTATACACACAATCTACTACATAGAATGACAGGAGGATTAGTAGTTTGTGTTAATAAATCCAAAAATACATGTCATCCACAAATGTGTGCAATAAGGTGAAAGCAAATAAAAGGTTAAAAAAATAATCGTGTTGATAGTAAAAAAAAAAAAAAGACAAAGCATGAATAATATTTTTTCTAGTTACAGTGAAACCCCGATTTTACGTCCCCCGAATCTACGTTTTCCCCGCATTGTACGTTTTTTTCATCAGATCCCAGTTTTTCCGTATAATTGTAATGTTAATTTAACCCGGATAGTAAGTTTGTTATTTATGGAATTTCCCGCATTTTACGTTTTCTCTGGAAAGTAATAAAAGGAAAAAATGTTCTAAAATAAGCAATAATTTTTCCTTTTGTGCTTTTTTAAAGTTAATCCACGTTGTTAAAAGTTATGCAATCTATAAAAACAGAAACGCATTCTAAAGACTCCTGTCTTCTGAAACTGGTTTCTCTCCCCCCCACCTCCTTTGTTGAACACATGCTGTCGCGGACTGCTCCCTTCCTTCCCCCGGATAGCTGGCGGGGGAGCAAAGTAAAACAACAACACATTTTATTGGTGTAGGGATGAGATGGGCAGGGGAAGAGACACTCCAGTTACCAATCAGATGGGGTGGCTCATTTCTTTCGTCAGGTAAGGAAAGGGGTCTTTACCTTTCTTCACGTTTTCAAATTCAGTTGCTGTTTAGCACGAGGTGGTCACATTTCTAATCTTTTTGCGCCAAAATGACGAGTAAAAAATGCAAAAACTTCTGTTGCTGAGAAAGCTGAAATTGTTAAACAATTTGATGAATTCCACGGAACCAAAGTAGCGTTCGCTCAATTGCAAGGAATTCCCATGACAATCCTGCAATCCATACTACAGAAAAAAGAATGCATTGAAAAAAACATCGAGAAAGTCAGAGAAAAAAATGCCAAGAAACGGAGAACATTGAAAAAATCGCCGTACGGCGAGCTGGAAGGTATCTTATTAAAGTGGTTTAAAGAAGCTCGTGCCGCGAATGTACCTGTAAATGGCATGATACTAAGAGAAAAAGCTCTAAAAATCGCCGATAGGCTTGGTGGTTTGAAAGATTTCACAGCTTCAAATGGCTGGATTGACCGAATGAAAAAAGACATAATCTTGTGTATAGACTGCTTTCGGGAGAACCATCAAGTGTAAATGAAGCTATAATAGAAGATTGGAAGAAAAATCTACCAAATTTGACCAAAGGACATATTCAATGCGGATGAAACCGGACTTTTCTTTAACCTCCAACCGGATAAAAGTTATATTGCTAAAGGAGACTCCTGCCATGGAGAGAAGATGTCTAAATTGCGTCTTACGGTTTTACTTTGCTGCAATTCTGATAGAAGTGAGAAGCTGATGCCTCTTGTTGTTGGAAAGTCGCACAATCCACGATGCTTCAAAAACATGAGAAGTTATCCGTCAAAGTACGAAGCAAACAAAAATGCGTGGATAACCAAACCCCTTTTCGAAGACTTTTTGCGCAAACGAAACAAAAAAATGGAGTTGCAGAATCGTAAAATAATTTTGTTCATTGATCAATCCAGTGCACATCCGGTTTTGCAGCTCTCTAATGTGCATGTTGAATTTTTTCCGGCAAATTGCAGCCTTGTGATCTCAGCATTATTCGATCTTTCAAGGTTTTTTATAGAAAGTAACTTGTCCGGAAAGCTGTAGCTGAAATAGAAAATGGAAACCTAAATGACGCCTGCAAGTTAAAGTTAAGTGTTTTAGAGGCTATGCATTTTATTTCTACATCGTGGAGAAACATTACACAACAGTGCATTTCCCATTGTTTTGAAGAAAGCGGATTCGTAGCATCTAATGAACCGAGAACAGATGAGAATCAGTTGCGGTAGACTCAGAGAATGACAACGAAACAGTTTTCTATGATTTCGATGATTACATCCCGGAAAATTTAGCAACCTGTGAAGCTGAAAGAGCTACTGCTCCATCCGTAGCCGACGTTATGGACTTTTCGCCCACCGATGAAGATGAAGAAGAAGAAACAGAAGCACAGCCCGTCCCTTCTTTCAATATTGCATTGAAGAGCCAACAAACAGTGAAAGACTATTTTCTTTCTCATAAAGACCAGGAAAAAATCTTGCAAAGTCTTTCAATCCTGGAAGATGCTGCATTCACTTTGAACTCAATGACTAAAGAACAATCCACTATTACGGACTATTTTCAACCTAAATGCCAGGATTCGCAATTAAATGTGTTAGTAAAATGATCTTAAAATGGTATATATAATAATGTTCTTTTCGTAAAATATAGATTGTAATACCTTTTGAAAGAGTCATCTTTACTACCTTTAGTTTTTTTCTACGATTTTTTGCTTTCTATGTATTTCCCGTATTTTACGTTTTTTTACTCAGTCCCTTGACAAACGTAAAATCGGGGTTTCACTGTATTTTAAATCTCCTTTAAATACCTTTTTAGTTTGATTTCTATATAATTTTAAGATCCAACTTAGTCCTGCACAGGGTTCTTTTATATATATTCAATATTTATTTTCAAAATATAAAGATTTAATATTTTCATATACAGTAGAACCTCGATTATCCGAAGTAATTGGGATTGACCATTTTGCAGAAAATCGAAATTTTCAGATAATCGAGAATGCTTGAATTTTAAAAATAAGGACAAATATATGTGCTATTTCTTTTTTGGTAACAAGTGCTTAATAAAAATAAAGCAATAGCAAAGTAGAAACATTAATTAATTACATGAATTTTAATTTTCAAATCAAGTACTTTTTATGTATTTCACAAGGGTTTGAAACAAAGTTTTGTTTGTCGCAGTTTCGATTGCCTTTGCTTTGCAGCCCTATCACGAAGTGTTTTTTAATAGTATGTGAATTTCTTTTGAAGGTTATTCATATTAAAATTCCTTAGGTGCATTTTACTATTGATGTAAACAAAGCATTTGTATAACAAAAAATTGACGAATAAGGGGACTTCAAATGTGTATTTTTGTTCTATGATTAACAAAGGTATGTAGTGTTTATCTTCTTTATTTAAATGTAGCTTTAAAAATGGATTTTGCACACAAGGAATGTGACAGTAAAAAAAAAAGCTTTAAAAAAGGATTTTGCACACGAGAAATGTGATAGTAGAAAAAAAAAATGTTTAAAAATTGATTTCAGTTAACTGAGAGTTTCGGATAAAAGAGGTTCTACTGTACTTATATTTATTTTGAAAATATCAAGATGTTTGATATTTTGTATATTTATTTTGAAAATATCATTGTGCAAGATAATTTTGATATTTTCAGTCAAAAGCAGTGTAAAGGAAATTTTCAACTGTTATTGACTGTTCATTCTGTAGAAAAAGAAATTTTACCTCTGGCAGTGACTTTTATAGCCAAAGAAGAAAAATTCTTTTTCAAGCTTTATGTTTGAAGCTTTTATTTTTAAATGTAGAACTAATAATTATGTAAGACAATTCAGAAAAGCCATCGAAAAAAACTGTCTAATTGAGATAATCAGTTTTATACAACTTTACTAGAAAAGAACCTTTTCTGATTTTGGTTTAGTTGAGTCTAAACTGCAACATGTTAGGGAATAAAAATTAAGACGAGCTTACATTTATGTTGAAATTCTTCAATTAAAAAAACTATTTTGTATTTAAAATTTTGTTTTATAAATATCTGATTTCTTGATACTGAATTCTATTTTTTCTTTAATATAAGTGTTTAAAGCAAATTGTATCTGTTTTCAACTAGCTGATCTTCAATTTTGTTCTAAGTCAAACAAAAAAAAAAAAAAAAAAAAAGGAAGAGAAATGCATTTTTAGAAAATTGTCTGATAAGTAAGCATGTTAAGTTTTAGTCTCTAATTTATATTATGTGTTATAAAATGCAACATCTCTAATAGAAAATAATCTTAATTTTCGTAATTATTTATCTCCCTCATTCTAAAATTAATATTTATTCATTTAAAATTCAACTTCAAATCTAAAAAACTCTTTTCAAAATATTCAAATTTTACCAATAAATATAATCTATATTTTAATCATTTTTCCTTAATAAAGTTAAATTCTTTCTTTTTCCATCATTCACTAAGATTTATTAAAATAAACAATAATAATATTCTGTATTTAAAAATTTTGTTTTCATGTTTACATTACGTAAATATCATGATTCGCGATAAATTGGCATTTCTTTCTAAGTTTAAAATAGCGAAAATAAAAATATTTTATTTATTAATATTGCGTACTCAATCTATAATCAATAAAAGTATATTTTTCTCTTTATTTTGCTATAAGTTGCAGAAAAATCTGTTAATAAATCTAGGAGATATTCAATTTAATATTTTTTTGTGTTTTTTAAATTCAAATGTTGGCCTGAGAGAGTTTTTCCGCCATTGCTAAAAGTACGATCTCAAAGTGCTTCTCTAATCAGCAAATACATGAGAATCGACGCCATTTTCGTACTTCTCTGCGACATCTCTTGCGACAGACGTGCAGAGGACATTGCACTCATGTAATTCTTAAAAGACGCTAAGTGTGTGCTCTCTCTGGATTGGTTGTTTTAAATCAAGTGCTGTTTTGGGATTCCTGAATAAATTTTGTCTGCAGCTCGTCAATATGTCAATTGATGCGATGGATGAAGTGAAGGAAGATGTTCGTTTACCGGGCTTCGGGATTTTTCCCCGGTAGCTTTGGTGGCAGAGAGTTAGATGTGCTGGAAGGATGAGGAAGAATCATAAATAGTCTCTTCAACGCAAATGATCAAGAAATAATCATGATATCGTCATAATTTAAATTAAATCTATCTCAGAAATCACTGCTACGACAACAGACTTACGTATTCAATAAGAACTGTCTGTACTTGGCTCTGCCAATGTCAATACTCCAGGAACGTTCAGATGAGAATTTCGGCAGTATGGATCCAACAAAATAGTCCGTTCCAATTAGAAATCTTCGACTATTTTATCCAGTGGCTACTCAACTATCTTCTAAAAAGCATACTTCGATGCTATCATATGTGCCCAGCAATATTTTATGATAAATTTTTGTTGTGATTTAACCGTTACATGATAATCTTGCAGTGTTCCACATCTCTACTTTAGGAATAGTCTTCATTGTGAATTATTGTTTGTGAACCCCGCCAATGTATGCTTGAATCTACATATCTGATCTTAATAAACCAATACATCGATATTCAATGAACATAAGTGCCAAATAACATTCTGAACTTTACTTGTGAACTACGAGCATTTGAAGGATTATTATTCCTGTTGAACTTTTTTTAAAACTCTTAAATGATAAAAATGAAAAAAACAGTAGAATATTGGATAATTACATCTTAACAAAATAATATGATAATAATGTGATTTGTTATATATGGCAATAATAGAAATTACATCGATCCCCCCTCCCTCCCTCTCCATTCTTGAATTCAAGTGTCATTCGTTTGTGTTTAAATAAATAATTGGTGGTGATCTTACATCAGGTCAAGTTGTTTCTAATTATTTGGGTTCAGTTACAATCGATTTTTCAAAAGAAGGTTCAAAACATTTGAGACACTGAAGTGATTTGAATAAGAATAAATGCACATGCTCATATACAGGGTGTCCATTAAGTCTGGAAATGGTCAAAATAACTCTAACATACATTTGATTCTAAAACTAAAAAAAATTCAAATATTTTTAAAAAAACTATTCAGTGATACTAAATTTGACCGTCATCTCCCCCCCCCCGAGGCTGAGAGGGGATCCAATTTTGAAATATAAAATGCTCCATTTTTTATTGCTGATTTGGATCCTACGAGAAAAGATACATAACTTTTGCATTTGACTCTTTGTTTGCTATCGTAGATGGCACTGTAATCGAATAACATGCGATCAGATTCATTTTGTGAGCAGGAAATTCTACATTTCAATGAAGTTCTATCATTTTTACTCTCTCCACAGAGGATAAGAACTGTTTAAATTATAAATGAGTGTACTACTTAAGCATTACCCAAAAATGATGACTTGAACAAAGTAGCTTCCTGTTCTTTTCAGGGTGATTCATAACGTTAGTTTCCTTGCCTTTCACAATTTGGGGTGCTTGTTTAATGCAGCATTTGCTCGATTACAGCGTCATCTACGATGATCTAAAATTTTTTTAAAGAACAAAAGTTACTTATTTTTCCCTTTAGAATCTGAATGTGCAATAAAAATTAAGGGTATTCATTTAAAATTTTAAAGTTACATTCCCTTTCCTCCCACAGAGGGAGGGGGTGGGGAGTCAACTTTGGTATCACTGAAATAGATTTTTTTTTTTAAATATGGAACACTTATTTTTCCGTTTTTAAATCCAATTGTGTATTTTTGGAGTTAACTGTTTCCAGACTTTTTGGACAGCCAATATTATTCTTTTTATATATTTGATACATTTTGGGACTAATAATAAGCTCAACGCAGCAGGGGTCGTTCGGTAGATTCAGGGCTCAGAGCCCTCCCTTCCTGCTTTTCGGTGTCTTTTAATTTGTACGATTTCCCTTTTAAATTTGTCCAGCTTCAATTTTTTTTTTTTTTTTTCAACCTGGCTTCAGCAAAAGAGTCAGAATAAGAGTAGAATATAGAGCTGTGGACGGAAAGAGGATTAATAAAAAATGCTTTGAATTAGAGAATTAATTTTTTTTTTCATTTTGAAAAATGTCAAATTACATTTTAACATAAAATACCTGGCTAATGCCAGGGCTAGAAAAATTTTACATGCCCAGTTGGGCATGTGGTAGAAAAAATATATTCCTGAATAAAAAATTTACATGTTCGACTTTTTGCACTTCTAAATTGCTTGGTCATAATTTTAAAGCTGGTAAATATGACATAATCTAACAAACAATAAAAGATAGACCAAATATTTTTTATTCAAGGGAATATAAAACTCTCATGAATCAATTTTTTTTTTAAATAAATTATTCTCATTTAATAAAAAAAAATTACATCACAAAACTAATTAAACATTGTTTTGTTGCAAGTTACATTCTCTACCTTCGATTGCTAGTGTAGAGAATGTCCACTAATGTGTCATGTACCTTTGGCAGTCGATTGCCAGTATTCAATAGCTAGTGAGGGGTTATAGGTGCAAGTGTCGGGTCAGAGCCATCAATGCTTATTCACCTTAAGTCATTCATACTTTCCATCAAGAGGCTAGAGCGAAGGGAAGTTTTAGCTCAATTCATACAGCTAAAACCCCTTTCACATGTTGATGTACTAGGCTAAAAACATAACATTATTTCAACCAATAAAAGTATAGGATTGGTGATATCTCGTTTGAGTTATAGCTGTGGATAACTATATTAGATGTCTTTTCTAACTTCATTGATCACAGATAGAATTTCAAATCCTCACTATTGCATCTCAAATGCCATCAAAAATACATGCCCATTCTTATTCGGGCATACTGATAATAATAATACATGCCCAACTGGAAATTTTACATGCCCCGGGCAGTAGATTTTTCGAGCCCTGGCAAATGCAGGTTTCTAATCCAGTCAAGAAAAACAAAAAGTATCCTTTTCACACTCGAATGAATTTACTTTTCTTATAACACAAAAAAAAAAAAAAAATCTTTCTAGTATATTGTATCAATATTTATTCAAAGAAATAAAAACTGTACACTCTTCCCATTTATTACATGTACAGATATGGCAACGACAAAAGCACTTTTTCAACATCTTAAGACAGAGATGTTTTCTGCGCAGATATCAGTGCGAGATGGATACACTACTTTCATCTTGCCTTCCTCGTCCACTATTTTCATCTGTTGCACAATGAGGGTGTTTTTCGGCACATCTTCTTCGTTATTTTCTGTGGCCTTGTTTCCGATTCCGAGTTTCAGCATATCTACCAACAGAGTATCCATAACTTTCTTACAGGTATTCAGATTGCAGCCAGTGACTTCTAATAATATATCTTTGGTTTCACTGGAAATCTAAAAAGGAAAATTAATATAAATACGAAATATATATATTTTTTTAATGTGCTTTTATAAACCATCGATACTTATTTTAAAAATTACACTTAATTTTATAATTGTAATTCATGTTGTTGTTAGTTGTTCAAATCATGCCAATTGCAAAAAATGAGTTTGGCATGGGTTTCTGATTGTGGAAAATTAACCATTTTTATTTATGTGTTTGGTAGAAGCTATGAATCTAGTGAATTTATTATTTAAATTTTTGTTGTTTCTTTTTTAAGAATGGCAACAAGAAAAAAAAAGCATTATTTAAACTGTCTATTCAGGATTTCTACATTGATTTCTCAATGTATAATCGTAATTTAATTATCTATATTAGGTTTCATACTCTCTTTCCATGGTAAAATTCAAGCACCTTTCCAGAAATGAAAATTTTAATGTTACAAAATACCATACTACAAAAGTATCTAGAGAAAAAAAAAATTATTTTTTTATTTTCACATATGTTTTTAGGTGAATGCCGATACATAACATACAAAAACAAAGGCTTAAATGTGAAATGTTATGAGAAAGTCTTAGAAAAATAAAGAAAATCTTTTGCATTCTACTTTGAAAGTCATTTGTGCTAGCACTAGACAAAAGTAGACTCTTGATAATTTTGCATTGTTATATTAATCAGGGATAATTCTGAGGAAAAAAAAAAAAATTCTGAAATTCACAGCAAATTTCTGAACAGATACAGCAAGGGTGGGGGTGAGGAGGGGGGGGGGGGGGGGGAACCATTCCCGGTACTAACTATGCATATTTTCCGCGGCCCTTTGACGAAATTTGCGATCTTTTAACAACATTTGTGGTTTTTTGCAATCCCTTGATGAAATTTGTGTGTTTTTTGTGATCTTTTGATGAAATCCGCAGATTTTTTTGCAATCTTTTGATGAAATTTGTGGATTTTTTTGCAATCTTTTGATGAAATTTGTGGATTTTTTTGCGATCTTTTGATGAAATTTGTGGATTTTTTTGCGATCTGTTGTGGAAATTTGCAGGGAAGGGGGTGGGGTCACGATTTTTAGACGAAATTTGTGAGGTTTTTTGCTATCTTTTGACAAAATTTGCGATATTTTGACGAAATTTGTGGGTTTTTTCGTGTGACGGAATTTACATTTTTCTTGTAATCTTTTGATGGAATTTACATTTTTTTCGCGATCTTTTGACAAAATTTGCAGGGTTTCTCGCAATCTTTTGACAAAATTTGCAGGGTTTTTCGCGATCTTTTGACAAAATTTGTGTGTTTGTTTCGTGAACTTTTGACGGAATTTAATTTTTTTCATGGTCTTTTGACAAAATTAAGAGGATTTTTCGCAATCTTTTGACAAAATTTACAGGGTTTTTTGCAATCTTTTGACAAAATTTGTGGGTTTTTTCGTGATCTTTTGACAAAATTTTTGGGGGTTTTCCATGATTATTTGACAAAATTTGCATTTTTCCTGCGATCCTTTGACTAAATTCCTGATTTTTCTGCAAACGATTGACAAAATTAATTTTTTTCGGAGACCATTTGTTGAAATTCATAATATTTTTATGTCCGAATTTTCGGATTAATGACCGATTTTTAAAACTTGCCTTAATTTGAAAACATCCACTAAATCCTTTTACAAAAAGTTATATTAAAACACTCACAAAATGGAAAAATTTGCATATTTCAGCATGAATAATTTATTGCATTTTAAATATTTTTTTTTTTTCACAATTTAAGCTCTTCATTTTTTTTTTTTTTTAAATCTAAAACTTCAGCCTCTTTTTCTTTTACAGTTTATGTTTAACATCGCCGTTTTCTCCATTGTCCATTGGGAGGGGATTTACATTGGAGGAATTTTGGGAGGGGATTTACATTGGAGGAATTTCCAATCTTGCGATCGGCAGTAGCAACAAGAACACGTTTTTTCATTTTCTTTTGTAAAAACTTAATCCTAGAGAGGGAAGGGAGAAGGGAACAACGCAAAGTACAAATGCTCGTACTCTGACCTCCTGAAAGGTAAACGATCTCAGACCAAATATTTTCGCCTGATTAATTAACTTTATTTTTTTTAACATTTGCAACTCTTATTTTATTTTGAACATCTGAATAAAAAAAAAAAAAAAAAAAAAAAAAAAAAAAAAAAAAAAAATTAAGCACCTATAAAAAAAAAAAAAAAAAGTAATGAAAATTAAGCACCTTCATTAAAATTTAAACAAATTCAAGCACTTTTTTTCTCTCTTAAAATTTCAAGTACTTTCAAGCACTTTTAGGCACCGTATGAAACCTGTATATATCAAAACCACAAGTCATTTTTTCCATCATCTGCCCTGAGCTTTCTACTGATTTTAATACAGATTATTTTAACTGAAAAATGTTCATTTGTAGATGAGCCTGCAGCACTTATTTATTAAAAAGACTTCCATTTTTATATTAAAAAGATTTTAATGTTGTTTCTTCAAAATGATGGCAAGCTGATAAGAATTTCGCTCTAAAACATAAAATTACTTTGGCTAATCGAATTCCACCAATCAGAAACACGTTTCCACCAGTGAAGATGGGGTCATATTTAAAAGGAAAATTGCAAAGGCTTTCATAAAATTTAAATTAAAAAGATTGAATTAAATTATTTCACTAATCTCAGAAGAGCAGAATCCAGTTTAGTTTCTAAGAGAATAATATTAAGCGATCTACATAAATAAAAGGACAAAGTAATCTATCATAGTAAGTAGTACATATAGTGAAATGATTCAGTAGGGAAAATGGCATCTGAAAACAAAAGATTCATTTTCATCTATGAATATAAAATACTTTATTATGACTGTGTAATACGACATCATATTCACTAAATAGCTTCTAAATAGATAGTTATTTATTTGAAGATCCTTAAAATGGACAGACTAAAACATTTCTTAAAATGATGCCTTTCCCAATGATTAGAATAAATCTTTAAACTAATAAAAGAAAGTTTCACTCTGTTTGTGTGTGTATGCCTACAATGGCCAGCGATATCTACGGCATGTATGAGGCTGAAAATTTTTGTGAGGCTAGCTCAAAGTGTCTCCTGATGCACCTGAAACTCTGAATTTTAAAATTCTAATAATTAGTTTTTTATTAATTAACAATCGCAACACACTCTCATTAAAATCTCATCTAGGTCTTTGCCAGAGGGAAAAAAGCACTGGTGCATGTATAATAGCCTTATTTACACATTGGCAGAAAATAAAGGGAGAAAGAAAAGAAGCAATTTTGGGAGGAATATTGTCATTTATCAACTTACATTGGCCAAACCACTTAGTAAAGTTAAAAACGGAAGACATACTCTGAAACATCATACTCTTACATCTCAACTGCCACAATCAATTAAAAAAAACATCGCAGTTAATCCCTTGCAAAAAAAAAAAAATAAATAAATAAAAAAAATCAAAAAGGGTCGTTTTTCCGAAAAACTTTTTCTCCCTTATTGCAATGTTCCTTCAGGGCACAATTTTAGAGGTACCGACAAAACAAAAATATGTTCTTAAAGCTGAAACCTTCTAATCGCAGGCATGAAAGTGGGAAATGGGAAAAAAGGTGGAAATTTTTTTCTATCTATGCAATGACGCCAAACTTGTATAATTTAAATGCATTTCAACAGTTATTCACACAATAAAATAAATTATAACTGTACATATAATTGTTAACTTAGAATAATTAAAAAAGAAAAAAAATAACAATAAATGTATAAATTCATTAAATCAAAAGAGAAAATTGGAAACAGTTTGCTAAAAGTATAAATCCATCCAAATGTATCTGATCAAAATAAATGTTTATTTTAAATGATTTGAATGTTTACGACTTTACTTAAAATCTCTATGCTAAATATATGCACCAGAAATACATTTCCAAAAATGCATCACTGAAATTACCCAGAAATGTTTTATAAATAGAATAAAATATTCGATTCCAAAAGAACCTTATGGAAACTTCCTTTCCTTAGTCAAAGAACTTAATTTACATGACTTACAGATGCTTATAATAAAATCTTGCCTTTGATGTGATAGTGCAGCAATTCAGAAACAAACTTCAAGGATTTGGGTAGGCAAAATATCTATTTATTAAGCTTTCTAGACATCCCTCCCCCATATGCTTCTAATATTTTCTTTGCATTTTTGCATCAATCCAGAGAATATCCAAATTTGCTTTTAAAAAGGGGGAATTCCTCCTTTAGGAAGAACTCTTTCATGCCTGTATCGATGGTGTAACCAGCTTTAAAAAAGTAATATTTTAACCCTTTCAAATACACCAGCGAACTCAGGTCACTTGTGCCTCATGGAGACAATATTTTTATGATAAAAGTATATAAATGTCCATACTTTAACACAGTCTTTTTAAAGCATCTCTGTAGGCCAGATTTACATCACCTACAAAAAATTTGAAATGTTTGGACAGGTAGAAATATATATACAGTACAGGACCCATTATCCGGAATTCCAAAATCCTGAAATCCGGAAAAAAAAATTGAAAATTTTCTAAATTTGTAAATTTTTACTAAAATTTTGGAATTTCTAAAAATTTTCGAACTTTCCAGTTTTCTAATTTTTTTTTTCAGTGTGTAACCACTAAAATATGTTACTTCAGCGGCGGGGAACACGGAGCGCCCCCCCCCCCCCCCGAAATTACGAAAAAAATAATTTTTCTCTCAAATTTTAGTATAAAATTAATTTACATTACGATTCGTTAAAAAAAATTGTTCGCGGTAAAAATCACTAATTTTGCCAAAGGATTTCAGGAAAAACGCTAATTTTGTCAAAAGATTGCAGAAAAAACACTAATTTCGTCAAAAGATCGGGAAAAAAACGCTAATTTCGTCGAAGGATCGTGAAAAAAACGCCAATTTTGTCAAAGAATTCCAGAAAAAAAACGCTAATTTTGTCAAATAATCGCGAAAAAACGCCACTTTCGTCAAAGAATCGTGAAAAAAAAAATGCGATTTTTCAAAAAATCGTGAAAAAACGCAAATTTCATCAAAGGATCGCGAAAAAACGCAAATTTCTTCAAAGGATTGCGAAAAAACGGAAATTTTGTCAAAGGATCATGAAAAATAAACACTATTTTCGTCAAAGAATTGCAGAAAAAAACGTTAATTTCGTCAAAGAATCGCGAAAAAATGCGAATTTCGTCAAAGGATCGAAAAAAAAACGCAAAATTCTTCAAAGGATTGCAAAAAAACGCAAATGTTTTCAAAGAATCGCGGAAAAAAACGCGAATTTCGTCAAATGATCGCGAAAAAAACATTAATTTCGTCAAAGGATCTGAAAATTAAACGCTAATTTCGTCAAAGGATCGTGGAAAAAAACGCGAAATTTGGGAGGACCCGAACTCCGGAAAATTCCAAAATCCGGAAAGCCTTCGGTCCCGAGGATTCCGGATAATAGGTCCTGTACTGTATTTTTAAAAAGGTGTGAAAATTTTGACGAAATCGGTAAAAATCCGAGTGTTTCATCGCAGTTTTGCCCCTCCAGAGCACAATTTTAGAGGTACCAACAAACTAAAAATATGCTCTTAAAGTTGAAACCTTCTAATCGATGGTGCAATCGTTTTTAAAAAATATGAATTTTAACCCTTTCAAATACATTGGAAAACTCAGATCATTTCGCACCTCATGGAGGCTATATTTTTTCTATGTTAAAAGTATATAAATGTCCATATTTAAACACAATCTTTTTAGAGCATCTCAACAGACCAGATTATCACCTACAAAAATTTTTAAATGTTCAGACAGGTAGAACTATATATATATATTTTTTTTTACAAGTGTGTGAAAATGTTGATGAAATCAGCAAAATTGTGTTTCATTGCACTTTCGCCCCTTCAGAGTGCAATTTTAGAGGTACCAACAAACTAAAAATATATTCTGAAAACATTCTTCTAATCAACAGAGCAACCGGTTTAAAAAAAATATGAATTTGAACCCTTTCAAACACACTTACGAACTCGGGTCAATTTGTGCCTCATGGAGACTATATTTTTTTTTACACCAAAAGTATATAAATGTCTGTATTTGAACCCAATCTTTTTAGAGCCTCTCAATAGACATCATCTACAAAAGATTTACATCACCTACAAAAATTATGAAACATTCAGACCAATGTGAAACAATGAAACAGGCAGATTACTTAGATCTGGGATTTAAAATGTGGAGATTTTTATTACCTATTATTTTTATTATTTATTTATTATTAAAAACAGGCAGCTTACTAACAAGGAAGGTCTCCATACGGGCATACTCAGAAAAATCTGAAAAAATTACAGAATGTTCTTCTCATATGGATATATAAAAAATTTTTTGGCAGAACCCCGATACAGCATCCGTAAAAAAATAACGAAATTTTCGTTTATTTGGCAATTTATCACCGGTTGGCGATGAAAAAAAAAAAAATACTTTTATGTAGGAAAAGACTTTTTATGTTGAATTTGTTTATTTATATAAGTTTAATTTAAATAACTATAGTTTTGTCATTTTTAGTTTGTTTTAACTATAGTTTGTCATATATACCTATATGTATTTATAATAAAATTTAAATATAATATTTTACATTTTAAAACAAAATTTAAATTGATTTAAATTATTTCAAGCTCAAAAATAAGGAAGATAGAACACTTGTCGATTTGATTTTGTTACTATGGAAACGACTTCACCTTCAATATGGAAATGTATTATGGCAATCAAATGTCAGCTGACTATAACTTAAAATAGATATTTGCAACTTGCAAAGCATAGAAAATATTTTTACAATGATAAAATTAAATAACTACAGCAACAAGCAACATATATATGTAATACAGTCGGACCTCTATTTAACGAAGTCGCTAAATCCAGAAAAAAAGTTCGTTATATGGAAAATTCGTTAAATAGAGAGTCACCTTTTAAAATACTTTAAACTACATAAAACATATTTTAAGTCCATAAACACTTAATATAATTTTAAAAAGTAATTAGTCACACTTTTTTTTATAAATTATATATGTTTGTTTTATTTATTTTACCCATCAAAAAGAAATCTGCAAAGGAAATAAGAATGAAACAAAACATTGTCTGGAAATACATTGTATTTTCAGTTAAAAAAATAATTTTACATTAAAATCACGATTTTTTATTATGGTTGATAAGCTGTTTGGAGGAATACCAAATTTTAAAGCAGTATTCTTTTTCTTCACGCCTTTATCCACCTCATAAAGAATTTTTTTTTTTTTTTTTGCATTTTTTTTTTTGCATTTTTTTTTTTTGCATTTTTGTTGCTGAAGCACTTTTGCTTTGACATTTTTGAGCTGCAGGAACCGAAATTACCAACACGATTGATCATGATCAACAATTTAGAAAACGGAGAACTACAGTTTAAGGACACAGGGCAGCTCCATTGTGGGTATCCAAGTTTGAAATGTACTGTAATATTTTAAGAAATAGGGAGGGAAAGTTTAGATCCCAAGGAAAAGTTTGTTAAATAGAGACTGCACTTCGCTATTTGGAGGTTATTTTACGAAGAAATTTGCAAAATGTTCTTAGTTCCAAGTAAAAGTTCGCAAAATAGAGGTTCGTTAAATAAAGGTCCGACTGTATAAAAAATATATAATAACCTCTTTCATTGATTAAGTTTAAATTCATTAAAAACCGTGCACTCTAAAAAACAATTAATAAACAATTTTCAGATGCATTAAAATCGTTTGCTTTTGGCGAGGAAAAATCCTGCTCGCCAAATCGCATGTCACTTTCGTATTTTCGCGCCAAATATTCAAAAGTATTTTATTTTTTTACAGACTTTCTACTGAAATTCCACCATTAAATTTGACTGATCCCTTATTACATACATGAGTAGTTTCACTAGCATTTTTTTCAACATATTCTGAGTATGCCCAGTATGGAGACCTTCATTGTAAGATCTAGAGTTTAAAATGTGAAGATTTTTAAATCTATTAATCAGGGTTCGCAAAGCTGGGCCCAGTTCGAAAAAACCCGGTGGGTTTTTTCAGAATGGGCCCACTTGAAAAAGCCCACTGAAAAACCCATAAAGTGGGTTTTTTCAATTTTCAGATATAATTTAAAAATTTAAACAACATATACATTTAATAAATTTAAGTCATTTCAGTTAATTTTGAAAAAATAATATATAAAAGCCATTACATACACATCTGAAGTAAAATAAGAATGTATTTCAGCACATTGAAATACTTTACTAACATAGAACCTAGTACATAATTATAGGTATGTCTTTATATAAAAAATTCAAATCGACTACAATGGAAATAAAAATACATATTTTTATTTTCTTCTATCTTTACAAGAAGAAAGTATTGGATTCGTGAAAAATTTCGACTTCCAGTTCATGATGGATTTATACGTTTTAAAAAGGTCCTGAAGACAATTGGATATTAAAAAGCAGTAAACCAACGTTTAAAATGCACAAATAATGCGTGAAAAGCAGCAGCCTTGCTTTTTCTAGCACGCTGTTCTTTTTTCCCTATCTTGCACTGAAGAAGAATCTTGCTGTAGATTTGAAACAGCTGTTTGCTGCTTTTCACGCATTATTTGTGCATTTTAAACGTTGGTTTACTGCTTTTTAATATTCCTGCACAAAGGCTTTAATTGCTATTTTAAGACAATTTGATAGTTTTTAGAAAATGACTGTCTGTATGTGAAAAAAATTTTGTGGGTGCTCGATCTCAAGAACTAATGCACAGAATTTCACAAAACTTTAGATTGAGTTAGACCTTGATGTAAACTGGTGCTGATTAGTTTATGGTGTATACTGCCCAACAAGTGGCGTTGCTATGCTGCATTTATCTCAATTTTTGCAATAGCTTTATCTCAAGAACTAATGCACGGATTTTCATAAAACTTCAGATTCAGTTATAAGTTAAGTTGTTGCTTATTGAATTTTGGTGCATATTACCCAACAGGTAGTGCTGCTATGCTGCATTTTTCGCGATTTCAGCAATAACTTTTATCTCAAGAACTAATGTACAGACTAGAATAAAAATTTAGATTCAGTTAAACCTTGATATAAACTGGTGCTGATTAGTTTTTGGTGTATATCGCCCAAGCGGTGCTGTTGTGCTGCCTTTATCTCAAGAACTAATAATGCATGGATTTTCATCAAACTTCAGATTCAGTTAGATGTTGACGTAAATTGTTACTGATCAGGTTTTGTTGTAAATTGCACAACAGGTGATACTTATATCTCCTTGTTAAATGCATCCAATTCAACAAATCTATATTTTACAATCCTCATGATGGGCATAAATTGTCATTTAATTTTGGCACTGTGATAGGGAATTTTGAATTATTAACATGCATGAGATAGAAGAAACTTTTGGGATTGGCACATCCGACTAGTTTACCCCTTTTTTTCTTCCTACTTATATATTTTAAATTTTAATATTCTATTCATTATTTGATTTAAAGAAAATTAACAATTTTATATCTTCTATTATATTTAAAACTAATTTGTGAGAAACACTGACATTTAAATAATTTAAATTCATATAACTTACATAATTTATAACTTGTAAAATAGCATTACAATTATACACTGCTCAAAACAATTAAAGGATATTTGAAGTTTTATATACAATAAAGATATAAACGAAATTTTTTTTGCCGAAAATAGAAGAAGAGAATCACAAATGCAAATTTTTCTGGTTTTCAAACTGTGGAGTATGCAAATTTTGAGTTCGACGTCAAAAACGTCGCTTCAGCGGCAGCGAAGGAAATTTGACTTTCAACTGGATAAAAGAGAATGAAGACAAGGATGATCGGCATTCAGTGATTGCTTTGTTTCGATGAGTACGATGTCTCAGCGAAGTCATTTGACAGATTCAGAAGCTTTGAGAATTGTTGGTAGGTTAGAAGGGGGCCAAACTCAAGCCGAAGTAGCGCAAGCCATTGGAGTGTCACAAAGTGTCATTTCCAGGATCTGGAACCGTTTTTTGGAGAGTGGATGTGCAGGCCGAAGACCAAGGCAAGGTCGTAGATGGGCAACAACGCCCAATGAAGATCGGTATTTAGCGTTAACAGCTCGGAGACACCGAACCATGAACGCTACTCTTCTCCAACAACACCTTCGCTCGACTACAGACACTACGATTTCAACCCAGGCTGTCTGAAACCGGCTCCATGCTGTAGGTCTGTATGCTCGCCGACCGATGGTATGTGTTAGATTAACATCAAGGCATCGTCGCGACCGCAGGGAGTGGGCAACCGAGCATGTCAACTGGAGGAGAAATGAATGGAGCAATATTCTGTTTTCTGACGAGTCCCGTTTTCCTGTGCATCCGGATAATAGGCGTATTTTCATCTGGAGGGACCGTGGCAGTAGGAATAATCCTGCGTTCGTGCACGAAAGTGTCAGATTTGGCGGTGGAGGAGTGTTGGTGTATGTTGGCATCTCCATTGACGGGTGCACTGACCTCTACATCATTCGAGATGGAGCTCTGACTGGTCGCCGATATAGGGATGAGATCCTCAGACCTATTGTAGTCCCTTACGCTGCAGCAATCGGAGATAACTTCATTTTAATGGACGATAACTGCAGGCCACATCGTGCAAACCTGGTGGAGGATTTCCTTTTCGAGGAAGGAAACATTCGAATGGAATGGCCAGCGTGTTCTCCAGACAGGGTTGGGTTGATTTTTGACGGCCGATTATCTTCACGAGGGATATAGGCCCGGGGGGGGGGGGTGCCCTCCGTGGGGGTCTTTCTAAGGGAACCTAATCCGTATTTACGCATGGAAAATCCACGTTCTCCAGACAGGAATCTAATCGAGCACGTTTGGGACGCTCTAGGAAGACGAGTTTCTGGCCGCCAACAACCCCCACAAACTCTCCAAGAACTGGAAAGAGCTCTTCTGGAAGAGTGGGGCAGAATACCCCAACTCGTCATTAATAGCCTCATTGAGTCCATGCCTCAAAGGTGTTCAACGTTGCTGGCCGCCCGTGGAAACCATACCCCCTACTGAAAATGATTTTCTTTGAAGAAAACACCTTTTCTTATTCTTTTTTTTCTCATATGCACAAATTGTGTTTTTTTCCTTTAGTACACAAATGCGCAATAAAATGCATTTTTTCTGCCAAACATGTGTAATTTATTCTCATATAACCTACTATGTCTGTCGACCATGTATCAATCAGCTAAACAGTTTACCAGATACAAAATCCACCTAAAACTGCAATATCCTTTAATTGTTTTGAGCAGTGTATTATATATCAGGGAACAATGTATTTTTTTATGTATAGTGTATATAATATATAGAAAATATAGTATACAATATAATTACGCATGTATTATATTTTTGAAAAAACCCGATTTTCCCCGGGGAAAATTGGGTTTTTCATGAAAAAACCCGAAAAAACCCATGTGGGTTGGGTTTTTTCAGAAAAACCCGGGTTTTTGCGAACCCTGCTATTAATGGGCCATTCCATATCACGTGTGGAACAGCTTTTCTACATATTACTGCTGTTTTAACAATGCTATTGTATTTCGAATAAAGCAAATATGCTAGTAGGAAAATATAGTTGTTTTTTTATTAATTTTAATGCATAGTTTATATTTTAAGAACTTATAAGTTAATAGATATAGGTATATATGTTAGCGTCACATGTGGAACATTTTGCCCGTTTCTCATGGAATGGCTCCTCAGCAATCTCTTCAGTAGTAATACGTGGATTATTATTCACTAAATTTCGGATTAAATCATTATCAATGCCCAGAGCGAATTTTATAGTTTAGATTGAAATCACCCTTTCGAAATTAACAAAACCACTTTTTAACTGTCCTAAAAGTGGGAGCACGATCCAAATAAACGTCTTGAATACTTTTTGTAGCACGTCCAACACCCACTCCTTTTTTAAACTCATATAACGTAACATGACAGAAATGTAAAATTTCATTTTGAATAAGTAACCTTGCACACAAATTAATTTGTAAAACTTTTTTTAATGTTATGTTCACTCACGACATATACGTAAATAACTGTCAGTTAATAATAGGGTTATAAAAGAAATATCAGTACAGTCAAAATTGCAAATTTCTGCCGTCTATGAAATATAGTACAAACTTTTGCAATCACTCAATATAAACCTACTTTTTGTTATAACCTGTCAAAAAAAGAAAAAAAAAATGTTTTTAGGGTATAGTTTGTAGATAATTTAATTTCTTTTATTAAAAAAAAAAAAAAAATGGAATTTAATAGATTACAACAACCATTTGGATTTTTTTTTTATTTACTTAGTTTTAATTTTGGGGCATTTCGACAAGAGAAGCCAAGAAAGATAAGAGGTTAAAAATTGAAAGCAGTTCCACCGAATCATCCACAGATCACGACAAATCACCTTCGTAACAAAATTTAACCAAAAAATCTAAGTTTCGTCCACCAAATTCCGTCGCGTCCTCTTCAACAACAGATCGCAAAGATCAAACTTCAGATGACCAAAACCTTCATTGATAAACTCTCCAAGTCCCGTTTCGAGAAGAAAAACAGTTTACAAATCGAAAGCAGTTCCACCGAATCATCCATAGATTGCAATAAATTACCTATGTTGAGCTCAATTTTTCCCGGTTAGAATCGACCGATTGTAAAACGCCGTGGATAGTGGATTGGAGCCCCTCAAGACATGGCCTTATCAATCGATTAAACATTAGATTGTTTCCTTTTTTGCGTTCGTCTTTTATTCTGTAATCGATTTTCATGGGCTACATAATCAGTTGAAGACCTCGATTTTCATGGCCTACATAATGAGTTGAAGACCTCGATTTTTGCTTTGCAAGACGATTTTCATTTCGGCGTTGCTCTTTGGCTTTGGATTTTTCCATATCTGATAGTTTGCACCTACCCATTTTGTAACTTTTTCAATTTTTAATGATTTTATGCCTTTTGATTACCTATTCAAACAATTTTTAATGATTTTGTGCCCTTCTATTACCTATTAAATACAAATTCTTCTAAAAGTAAAGAACATCGTTGAATTTCGTTAAAAAAAATAAAATGCCAGCATCATTTGGCCCCATCCTCGACCGAAAACAACAACCCTTTCCAAATGGTTAAAAAAAAAAAAAAAAAAAAAAAAAGGGAAGAAAGAAAAAAGAAACATGTAAATCCATTAACTTGTTCAAAAGTTATTGTGGCAAAACTGCTAAAAACAATATTTCAAAATAATAGAGTTTAAAATTTTGTCTTTGCAGATATTGCTGCTTTGCGTAGCTCACTTTACGGCTTGTACAACTGTCATTTTAGGAATTTTCTTATTGGATCCATTGTACGAGATTCTTAAAGTTTCAAAGATTTGTCATGATCTCTTTAAAACAAGCAACATAATTTTAATAAAGGAATAAAAAGGGGAAAAAAGAAAAGCTATGACAAAGCTATTTTAATTTGAATTTTCATAGTTAAAACAGACAATTTTAGAATATGAAGATTAAAATTACCACCTACCTTGGTTCCTTCACTGTTGGTAATGGGTGGAAATGATATGACCCTGTTGTTGCCTGTGTCAATGAGGCATGGATAGAAAGGTTTGTCTTTTAAGAGATATAAATATCTAAAAGAAGAAAAAAGAATTAGAGATGGGTTGAATAGGCTTGCAATTAAAATTAACACTTGGGAGATAAATTTTTTGTCAGACCATGGAAATCAGAAATTAATCACAAACAAAGATATAACAAGTAGTACATAATAAAGCAATATTTAAATTTTTTTCTGGTTTTTTTTATTCAGCAAAATTGAAGAACTGAAAACGGAAACAATTTTTTTATTTACACACATCAAAAATTGAACTATAGGATGCAGTATCGAGGAAATTTTATGTTTTACACAAAGAAATTACATATGAAAAGGATAAGAAATTAAAACCCTTTTTAAAAATTAAAATTTCAAAAATTTTAAATCTGGAGACCCTTTTGTCTGACTTTAAATCTCATTCTAAAACCTGTTTTACACCTTGTACCTTTGTTTTCCAGCATAACATTTATTACATTCATCTTTAAAATCAGAGAATAACTTAAAATAGTAAATGATGATGTTTGGATAATTCTCCTTAATTTGTGGTTAAAGCCTTGTACGTCATAGATCCTGAGAATTGTGCGGGTCTTGATCCCATGTCAATCAAGAGCAACTTAACCAATTAAACTATATGTTCCTCCCAAACTGACACCTTTGCCCCTTGCTGAAAAATATTACAAGTCCCAACATATTAGCAACAGACCACGCCAATAAGTTTAGATCTTGTCCATTTGAGAAGCCTGGACAAACTAATACCATGTAGGTTCAGAAATTAATGTAAACGGGTCGCAGGACCTCTGATCGCACTTGTGAAATGGGGTAAGATGTAGGGACAAAATAAATGAGCTTGATCCACAAAGCGTCAAATTCTTATTTCCAGTGATCTCACCCTTAAGTCGTCACATACATGTAAAAAATTTGAACATAAAGGTAAGCTTATCTGCTTTTTTCATTCTCTAACTTGCTGCACAGTTTAAACTGAATTAAGCCAAAACTTGAAAAGATCCCTTTTAATGAAGCTGCAAATAACTAACTGATTATCTAAATTACGCAGTTTATTCTCAAAGGTTGTTTGTTCTAAGTAAAATAATACTAATAATATAAAAGCAGCCAAAATTATTAGTTCTACATTTAAAAAATCAGCTTCAAAAAGCTTTGTTTTTTTTTTTGTGGCAATGATTTGGAAAGGGGGGGGGGGGGAGGGGTTGCATAAAAAGTCACTACCAGAGTCAAAATTTCTTTATCTAAAGAACAACACAGTCAATAAAAGTTGAAACACTTATTTACACTTGTTTGGACTGAAAATATTAAAAGTATCACACACAAATATATATATATATAAACTAAACTCTGTGGCTATATAATCCATGAAAGATCTGGGCCGACAGTGCCCATCTCTGTTTTCTTGACCCTGGGCCCCGAGGTGCTATACAGCATACGTCCCGGTCAGGTGGTCAGCCTAACGCAAGACCCTCGGTGTTTAGTTCCCAAGCAAGCTTGGTACTCATTTTATCGACCCCAAAGGGATGAAAGGCTGAGTGAACCTTGCCCAGTCAGGAGCCGAACTCTCGATCTGCGGTGCGGCAGTCAGAGATATATATGGCATATGTACGAGGGCAGTATGATAAGTACCTGGCACCAGTCAGAGAGGGCACTACTAGAATTTAAAAAACGATTTATTTTGCAAAGGTGACCTTTCACAACAACAACAACTGGCAAGTTGCCAAGTCGCTACATAGTTTAGTTTCTCAGTGGAAGTCATTTGAATAGAACAACTTGGATGACATTTCAACCATGGAAAAAATTAAATATCGAACAGTGATAAAATACCAATTTTTGAAAAAGAAATCAAATGATGAGATTAAAGCAGAACTCAAGAAGTTTATGGGGACTCTGCACCTTCGTTATCAACCATAAAATATTAGATAGTTGAATTCAAACGTGACCCTACAAGCATTTTTGCTGAAGAACATCCAGTCGTCCAACTGAGGTTGCGATATCAGAAATGATTGAAAAAATTCACGATATTATGATAAACGTTCGGAGAATTAAACCGCACGAGATTTCTAAGACTGTGGGCATCTCAATTGAATGGGTACATAATATTTTAACAACTCATTTAGATATGAAAAAACTTTCCGCAAGATGGGTGTTGCAATTGCTCACTATTGACATTATTACATTGTGTGTTAATTTCAAAAGAATGTTTGGTGAAGTTAAAGTGTAATCCAAATGATTTTTGGCAGCGATTCATAACTGTTAAAGAAAGATGGATTCATCAAAGTACACCAGAAACTAAAGAACAGTCCAAACAATAGGTTTTTCGTAGCCAACCTGTGCCAAAAGAGGCTAAGGTGGCTTTATCTGTGAACAAATTCATAGCTACAGTGTTTTGGGATGCATGCAGCATAAATCCTGTTGATTACCTTGAAAGGGGCAAAACGATCAATGGAGAATATCATGCCAACTTATTGGATCGTTTCATCCATGTTGTGCTCTTTCATCATGACAATGTACGTGTGCACACCTGTGTTGTCCTCATTGCAAAATTCCATGAATTATGACACGAGCTACTTCAACATCTACCATATTTGTCAAATTTAGCCCCTGGCAATTATTTTCTATTTCGAAATATGAAAAAAATGGCTCAGTGGAAAAAAAATTAGCTCTAATGATGGGGTTATTGCTGAAACAAATGCATATTTTGAAGGAAGGGTTGGTGAAATCATATTTTTTAGAGAGGATACAAAAAATAGAAGATCGTGTGTCTAAGTGTGTCGAACTAAAAGGAGATTATGTTAAAAAATGAAGTACATTTTAGATGTAAAAATGTGTTTTTCTTGTTAAGGCCAGGTACTTATACAGCCCTCGTATAATCGAATCCTGGCTTTTTTCAAAAGGCAATTAGATTGTTAGGAAAGGGGGAATTAACTAGTTTGGAAGGGAGGAGCCCTGCAAAAGTTACTTCCTTTAACTAGGGATGGCTCTAGTTTATATGTATGCGTGAGTTGAGGACTTTTTAATTCTCATACAGTTTTCATTTTAATTAAATATTTTATGCCATGTTTCTAAAATAAATGCTTCTATAATGAACTGATTGAATGAATAAATAAATAAGTGAAAAGAAACCTGGCTTGCTTTTAAACTTAATTTTAAAAAACTTCTGAGTTTAAAATTCATTTAACACAAGATGATTTTTATGATTATGACAGTTAGATACCTTTTTATTACAACGTGTGGGGAATTTTCAGAAAATCCATCAATTAATTTTTTTTTTTTTTTAAATTCGACAGTAAGATGGAACAATAAGTCAAAAATTGGTGTAACTAAATTTAGACAGCATGTAAATATAATTTCTTGCAATGCACTTTCAGCAACATTTATAAAATTTTAGTATAAAATAAAGGAAGACATAAAACAGAAGAAAGTTTGTCTTTTAAAATGCAAATTTCAGATTTCACTGGGAAAAAATTGTACGATAAATAGAAATTTATGGTTATCAAAATACCATAAACCAAAATTTAAAGAAAATGATTTTTTTTTTTAATGCCTCATTGTAATCACAAGATTTATATTTGTAAAAATAGTTTGTAAAATAATAGTTTTTAAAGTTTTAGTTTTGGCAAACATACAAGTCAAAAACCTAATCACCAGTGGCAAGTGTATTGATGTATTCTCCACCCTGTTTATTACCAGGGGTGTAGTGGAGTGTACATGGAGGTATAATGTACGTATTACTTTCTGGATTTTTTCAAGAAGCCCCTTATACTCTCTGTTTCTGAAGTAAAGCTCTAGCATATACCACCTTCTGCCTATAGCGTATACATTCTGTATTTTTTACAACTACAACACTGTTTATTACAAATGAAATGTTCAACATAGGTTCATATTGTTTTTTTTTTTATATTTGTTCAGAAAAGCGTGACTAATTGAAAATATTAAGGATTACTTGTGTATTCCAGAATAAGTGTTTTTCTTTTTCTCTTTTCTCACTGCATCTGCTTCATCATTTAACTGTGTGTATAACTCAGCAGCAGTCAATTCTTTCTTTCTATTCAATGGAGTAATCTGAAAAACCATTCAATATTTTTATGAAGTCAAGTAAGAATAAAAGTAACTTTTTCAAACTATAAAACACAGCAGAATCTAAATAGATATACAGTAGCCTCCTGTTTAACCAGCCTAAACGGGACCGAGGGTTAGCTGGTTAGGAAAAAAAAAACAGTTAAAGTGGAGAAGTAAAAAAAAAAAATAAATAAATAAGTATCTGCATAATTTAATTAATTAAACCCATAAGATGCATTTAGTTTTTCAATTTGTGTAGTTTTAAAAAACTACATATTTTCTATATTTCGTGAAATGAATACTAGTTATAATTAACTGAACTGAAAGAAAAATGATCAGTGATAACAAATAATGAAAAATATTTAACACAAATTAAATTGTTGAAAATCATGTCACACACCTTTATAAGAAGTTAAAATTGTTCTATATTATGTATATTTAAGTTAATCCACCATAAGGACCACCCTAATCCACCTTCTGTTGAAGGCAAGATGCCCGACATTTTGCAGCATAATCTCTCCATTTCTTTAACATCATAAGTTTAACCGAGGATAAGGAAGCAGTTAGCCACTGCCCAAAATAGCGTAGCATGAACTCTTAATGTTTTTACCCCTTCCATAGGAGGAATTTTAGCAATGTCAACTTCAACCGGATCATCACCAGGATCGTCTTACTATTGAACAACATCAGTTACAGTCTTAATTATATCCTCGTCAAATAATATTTCATGCTTGAGAACTTTATCAGACTCAAACAACTCTCATACATCTGCTAAGGTGATGATCCGTTCGCATCCCTCAAGCTTTTTAAATGTTTGTATAAAACAGTTTGCAGATAGATATCAGGCATAATAGTGTTCCGGGGATGAGGGGGCATTGCACTTTTGACCATTAAAAACACAAAATCTCAAATCTCCCGGAGGGACACCTCATTGTTCCCTGTGGCCACACCCTGAATTCAACACGGATGAAGGTCAACACATATCCATTTCAAACTGACGTGACGTTCTCCTTTCTGAATTTTGCCTCCTTCCCTTCGGGATTGCACTTCAACTTGAAAGTGTAAGCTGAGTTTCCGAGGCTGTCATCCCTAAATTTTGCCTATTGTTGGGAAAAAAAGTCAGCTGGTTAAAGCGGAGTTCCGGTTACAAGGAGGCCAGTAAAAGGGAGGCTACTGTATTTTATCAATAACATAATTTACACACAGTTTAACACAAAGGTTGGTTTAATGAATAGGTTACTCATCTGAATATCATAAAATTTATCATCTGCACACTGCCAGGTTTGTTTGGAAAACCTGCCTAGCTAGATGGACGAAGCCAGGCTTAGCCCCACACTGTGTCCGAAATAATCGCTCAATCTAGGGCTCAATTTTTATATCAGTCTTCGGGCTCGGATGTAAAGTGAAAATTTTATTTATTCACAAATTGAAAACATGAAAAAAGAGGCAGTTGCTATTTGAGAAACAATATTGTTTAAATTTCTTAAAATCTTACCATTTATATATCAATTATCAGACAATATTGTATACAGGGTGTCCATAAAAGAACTCTGGGGTTTTAAAAAATCATATTGAGTTAACACTATGAGTTAGGTCAGGTCAGTTAAATTTGAAGAAATCAGTAGCTCAACAAATTTTATCCACAGCAGTTTCAGTTTGTTTTTTTCAATACTAGGTAGCGTGGCGTGTCATCGACCTTGAAGTAATGCAGCGGATGCTCATTCCATTCAGTTAATGCAGTGCGATGGTGACGCCACAAAAAAAAAGGGCTCAGTGTGTTATCCGGCTTATAGAAACTGGATCTGTTACCATTCTACAGCGAAACTTTCGGCGCAGAGTATGGTGGTAATGCGCCTATGGACAAAACCATTTGTCAGTGGCTACATGTGTTTAAAGAAATGGGAAGTGGATCAGACTCCATTAGACTTTCTTCCTGGAGACATGTCACTAATCTTGTTTAGGCTGAGAAAATTCAAGATCAGGGCTCCCAACACATTTTAGTCTCCTAAAAGGGAGGAAAGGGGACCATTTTTATTTTAAAAGGGGACTTTGGCGGACCATTTATATTAAAAAGGGGGACTTTGGGGGACCATTTATTTTTAAAAAGGGGACTTTGGGGGACCATTTATTTTTAAAAAGGGTCTTTGGGGGACCATTTATATTAAAAAAGGAGACTTTGGGGGACCATGTCTAAAAATACTGCACCGAGTTTTCCTAAATATGCAAGCAAATTTTTTAAAATTACCCCCAAAAATATGTTAATTGGTTATCTTTATAAAGATGGGTCACTAAAAAGTACACTCAGCTAAATATTTTACTGCAAGAAGATAGGAAGTATTCCAATATTTAGTACTCAGATTGATAATCCTCTTTAAAGGAGCTTTTAATTTAAATTGATGCTTTATTGAGGGAAGACAAGACTGGGTGCAATCCTATGGGAAATGTGCAAGCTTTAAGACCTGTTTTCTCGGAAACTACCTGACCGATTTTGATGAAATTTGGAATCCATATTCACTGGATTATGCTCAAGACTTATGACACACAGTGTTTTTCTACGACTAAAACTTTTTATTTTAGAACAATGGCAATTTTTCATAATTTTTTTAAAAACTGTCTGCCACATATGTATGCTTTTATCCTATATTTATACTCTACCACAAAAAAACATATACATGTGAGTTGTGGTTTTAGAGTTCCCAAAACATTCTCCTCCTAGCAACAAGATGCGGTCAGCAGTTCTCATGAGAAAGTAGTGACCTCAGAACCGCAGATGGAATTGAATCTCCTGATACGTATTTTTACATCCTCTGAGCTTGGAAACAATTAACGGTCCAAGTTCAGATTTCATTTCAAAGTGGCTGAGATCAGACGGATCTATCTAGCTCTAGATGAGGGCAGAAGTTGCTACAAAATTGGACAAGAGTCCGATATGAATTATCGGATGCTTCGTGCAGATCCGCAAAACCCTCCCCTACCCTCCCGTACTTTGTAAATATTGTATTAACTTGATGTGTAAATTATAATCCAGAAGCATTAAACACCTTTTATTCATTAATTATGGCCTTATTCTTCTATCATATACATCAAAATCGCTCAAGTACTTTATGAGATAATGGGATTTTTACCTGAAAAATGTGATTTTTAAAAACATAAATATTCACAATTCTCGCTCTTTGCAAATGATAAATTGAGTTTTCTGATTACGTATCGACAAAACAGACGTTGGGAGTGTCGATAGTTGGTCAAATGTCTGTACATACACCATTTTAAAACCTTATTGTTCAATCAATAGATGCCAACTTTTTGTATTTTGCTTTGTGTTGAACTGCGAGTTGTATTTTTTGAACTTGCACTTTGTGTTACAAAATGACAAACCCGAAAAGTGTTTTTGAGGAAAGACAAGAATGGGTGCAATCATAGGGGGGAAATGTGAGCTTTAAGGCATATCACACACTGAACAGGTAAGCGACAGAAAAGCGTTAGTCAAGAGACCTTTCACCCTCATAACAAAGAAGAAACCGGTTTGAACACTACAATTTGTCACGTGTCTGACGTTTTTGTCTGCTTATCTGTTCAGTGTGTGATCTACCTAAGACCCGTTTCCTCAGGAACTACCAGATGGATGTTAATGAAATTCTGAATCACTATTCATTGGATAATGCTCAAGACTTATAGCAGGCAGTTTTTTTTCAGCGACTAAAACTTCTTATTTTAGAGAAATGGCAATTTTTCAGAATTTTTTTATTTTCAGAAATGTTTTTTTCTGAAACTAATTAAAATTTTTTTTAAACTGTCTGCCACATATGATCTAATTTTTATACTCTACCAACAAAATTTTTTTTTATTGAAATCCCTCAAGTACTTTAGGGGTTAATGGGGGTTTTAGCTGAAAAGTATGATTTTTCGAAAAGCTACAAAAGTTAGACACTTCTAATTTGTGTGAAGTGTTTGCAGTGTTTTATCAAACACATGAATTAAAGTATATATAAACACTTGGATAAAGTTTAGTTACATATAATAAATGAGTATAAAATGCTAGAGTAAAATTAATGTGAGTCCCAGTCATGTCTTCCCTTGAATTTTTACAATTATTTCTAATGGTCAGAAAAAAAACTGGGCATACCAATGGATTCAGGAACATTCAAAAAAATTTTTAAGTCAATAAAAAAAATATTTTTTCCAAAGAATTTCACTGATGTCTTCCCTTAATATTTATAACAGCAAAAAATGATTTGCAATAAAATATAAACACAAAAAATTAATGAATCTAAGAAAATATCAAATCAATTGTTAACAGAGTTGCACACTAGCAATGACAAAGTATAATGCGTTTCATCGAATTTAACATGGAGTAACAGTGATCAGTAAATAAATAAAAATAAAAGTGTCCAGTTAAACTAATGGCATTGAGCTCACAGGCTTTTCACACTAATTGTAAATTATATTCTTATTTCAAAGAATAATGCCCCTCAAAAAATAAATTAAGGAGGGAATTAACCCCCCACCACCACCACCACCTGTTTCAGATCTTTATACACTTAACCAATGAGCCTCCAAATCTCATCAGGGAAGCGCCTTATCAGAATAAACCAGTATATCAAATTTGAAGCAAATCAGATAGAAAAACCCATTTATCTAAATTAAGGGTGGTATTCCCCCCCCCCCACCCCCTGCTTTATACTTAACCAATAAACCTCCAAATCTAATCAGGAAAGCACCTTATTAGAATAAACCAGTATACCAAATCTGAAAGAAATCAGATAGAAAATTCCATTTATCTAAATTAAGGAGGGAATTAGCCCCCGTCTCCCCTTTATACTTAACCAATGAACCTACAAATCTAATCAGGGAAGCACCTTATCGAAAAAAACCAGTATACCAAATTTGAAACAAATTGGATAGAAAAACCCATTTATCTAAATTAAAGGCGTATTAGCCTCCCGTTCCCCCCCTTTGTATTTAACCAATGAACTTCCAAATCTAATCAGGGAAGCGCCTTATCAGAATAAACCTGTATACCAAATTTGAAGCAAATTGGATAGAAAAATCCATTTACCTAATTTAAGGGGGGTATTGGGGCCACCCTTTAGACTTAAACAATGAACCTTCAAATCTAATCAGGAAAGTTCGTTATCAAAATTAACCGGTATACCAAAATTTGAAAATAATCTGATAATTTTGCACAAAAAACCTATTTATTATACTAATTACACTAAGGGGGAGGTGAGATTAGCCCCCATCCCCCCCCCCCTTTATACTTAACCGATGAACCCCTAAAACCAATCAGGGAAGCACCTTATCAGAATGAACCTAGAAAAAAAAAATTGAAGCAAATCGAATATTTCTATCAAGAGTTATCGTGTTATGTACGTACATACATACATACAGAACCGGCGGTTACATTAACTCTCAGGCTTCGATAGCCTGTGAGCTAAATAAAAAAGCATAGCATAACAGCACCTCCTGTTGAATATTAAAACTAGCCATATGAAAGTCAATAAAAAATGGGAGGATATTGTAAAATCTAAAAATTTTAATAAAGATTTATTCTTGTTACAAACCAGTATTTCTTCAGGTGGTCTAGCATCGTATAAGAGATCTCCTTGGATTTTAGCAAAATCATGAGTAGCAATAGTAGCAGCTGTTCTTTTCTCACAGACAGAATCATGTAGCTTAGTCTGCAAATACGAATAATAAAAATAAGTCTATTACACTGGGATACATGATTTTCAAAATAGATAAATCAGTGAAAAAATACTCTATCATGTAGGGATGCACCGAATATTCGGTATCTATTCGTTATTCGGACATGTTACCGAAGATTCGGTTTGGCCGAATATTAAACTATTTAGTATGCTGAATATTTGGTTTGGCCGAATATCAAACTTTTCAGCCCTCTGAATATTTGGTTTGGCCGAATATCAAACTATTCAGCCTGCTGAATATTTGGTTTGGCCGAATATCAAGCTATTCAGCCTGCCAAATATTCGGTTTGGCTGAACTGAATACTTAAAAAGGTGTTTCTAAATAAAATAGGAAATCGTTTAGGGTTGAGAATAGACATTAAGATAGGTAATTTTTATCTAGGAAAACATAATTGCAATCCACTTATTCGGCCATAAATACAGTGTATCTCATCTCACTCGAGGTCAAACTTGGATTTTCGTTTGTTACTTTAACAATAACAAAGATATCATAACAATATTTTCAACAGACTTGCTTTGATTTCTGTGAAATATATGATGGGAAGTGCTGGAAATTGTGATCATTCATATCTAAACAACTATGAGCTAAACATTCCTTTATTCAGAATGCAGTTGGCAGTATTTATATGGTGTCACTGGCCAATATTCAGCCATTTTTAATGATATCATCCACAAGCAAATTACCACAAGCAAAATTAATATGAAAGAAACCTTGATAAAACATCTTCATGTTTGATTAAGTTGTGAATGAAAATTCATTTTCGGCTTGTAGTTTTACAGCCAGTGTTTTTGATTGAATGCACTGTAATTTTGATGGAATAAATGGGCTGAGATGTTATTTCTTGTTGAAAAAATGTTTGTCTTTGCCATATTACCTCTGTTGAAAGTTTGTTGCAAGATTTTAAAAACAATCTTTATGTTTACAATCTCTGAAAATGATCGTGCACTCCAAATGTTGGTCTAGGATGAATTTAAAAACCTCCTTGCTAAATCAAAGGAATAGAAAAGTTATTCTTTCTGAGTTTTATAACTATACCCTCTTAAATAATTCAAAGCAGATTTTTTTCAGCATAAAGTTTACTTGTAAAAAGCTCCTATTTATCAAAATGCAAATTTGTTTTTGTAGTAAATGTTATGTAATTTTTTTTTAATTTAATGCCTTTAAACTTTGAAATATAAAAGTATTTGGTCAGCCGAATATTCAGTATTTGGCCTAACAGTTACTATTCAACTAACTGAATATTCAGTCAAAATCACTATTCGATGCATCCCTATGTATCATGTCACATTTTCTACACATATAATATGACTTTAAATATATCAATTATGTCATGTTTTTCTTGGCATATAGCAAAAATGATCTGCTACCTTCTTTGAAATACAGTAAAAACAATCTGAAAGCCTTAAAACAGTCATTCACACAGAGACAGGACCAATAAATAAAGTGTCATTTACCCAGATCAACAGTGAATGACGATTTAATCAATAATTTATCCTTACAGTACCCATTTGAAATATCACAATCTGTTAGTGCAGCTAAAACCATTGGAAGGTACGGTTGTGTGTGGATCTATTCATGTTAAATTCTACAAGTTCATAAAGTATTAGGACTAGTGATTGACCGAAGCAGCAATTTTGCCGAATGCCGAAGCTTCGGTCGAAGTGTATACCGAAGCTTCGGTATTCGGCAACCGAATACTTGAAACTTTTTAATATGCACTTTTGCATATATTAGCTTTTATAATAAGCTTTAACTGAAATTAAATTCTCAATAATTTAATTCAGTTAACATTTTTATTCTAAAATCTAATTACACAAAAAAATTTAATGACTTCTTTCCACTCACAAACTCATTAACCCATCACTTATTTTTTATTATTTTATCACTAGTCAATACCCAAAAATAACCTATGAAAATATTAAACTATCTACAGGGTATTATTAAGGATAAGGATTGTCAGAAAAACAAAAGTTCATTCAAATAATAAGAAACAATGTTGTCATTAAGCCGGTTTACTGATTGTCTACAAGTTTATAAAGTATTAGGACTAGTGATTGACCGAAGCAGCAATTTTGCCGAATGCCGAAGTCTAATTATAAACATATTGAATAGGAATGTTCTCAAAATACAAAAGGTATTATATCAATTTGTACATTTAACTATTTTCTGTCAAATTATTGATAGAATATTTATATTTTGATTAATATTTTAACATTGTGGTGGTGAAGATAAGAAATTTGAGTGATTTTGATATAATGGTTATAAAAGCTATAGGATAGGCATAGGGGTATACTTATTTGATGTGTACATTTTCTTTAATATACACCTTAGATATACAGATATGAACTCTGCTATACTTATTTGATGTGTATATTAAAGAAAATACACATTAAATAAATTTAAATAAAAAAAAAAACTAATGTAGAAGTAAATAAAATTAAATGATAAGGAAAAGATGCGCATCTTCCTTACTTTTTTTTCTCTGTTGTTGACAGTTGTTTACATTTCGCACCTATGTAAACTATTTTAGGAAGGAAAAAGTTTTTTTTTTTTTTTTCAATAAAAAAATGGCCTTTGACTTGTTTTTTGTAGTGCAGCTGAACTCTGAACTCATGCACATAATATTGAAACTCATTGTTTAGCCTATTCTACTGCTAAGTAAAAGAGAATTCTTCTACTTCTAAGAAAATACTTATCTGCAATTATTCGGCCGAAGCCGAATATTCGGTTTCAAGGGCAGATCTGGAGAGTCCTCAAGGGGGGGGCGATTTTGGAAATTTGGAGACTCCTATCTGATGCGCGTGTCGGGCTGATTTTTTTTACTGCGGGTCGTGTTACTTCAACTTTTTGCTGCGGGTCGGGTTTGGGTCCGGTCAACTTCTGTTTGTTGCTGCTGGTCGGATTAACTTATACTTTTTTGCCGTGGGTCGCATTTGGGTTCGGTTGATTTCTATTTCTTTGCTGCTGGTCAGGTTAACTTCTACTTTTTTGCTGTGGGTGGCGTTTGAGCCCGGTTGACTTCTACTTTTTGCTGCGCGTCGGGTTTAGGACAGGCTGACTTCTACTTTTCTGCTGCGGGTCGGGTTGACTTCTACTTTTTAGCAGCGCCCAGCGCGTTGGGTTTGGGGCAGAATGACATATATTATTTCGGGTTTGGATCTGTTTCGGATTGGGTTTTTACTCTTGCGAGAAGGATTCGAGCCAACCCTAATTTTGAAAAGAAAGTCTAAATATTTTTTAAAGATAAAAACTACATGCAGTAAAAGCTCCATAACAGGCACGCCCAAACAATTATTTAATAATACTTTATAATCTTCAGGATTATGTAAATAATACTAATTTGTATAAGACTGGTCGGATTAACTTCTACTTTTTTGCTGTGGGTCGCGTTTGGGTCCGGTTGACTTCTATTTTTTTGCTGCTGGTCGGGTTAACTTCTACTTTTTTGCTGTGGGTGGCGTTTGAGCCCGGTTGACTTCTACTTTTTGCTGCGCGTCTGGTTAACTTCTACTTTTTTGATGCGGGTCGGGTTTAGGACCGGTTGACTTCTGCTTTTTAGCAGCCCCCAGCGCGTTGGGTTTGGGGCAGAATGACATACATTATTTCGGGTTTGGATCTGTTTCGGATTGGGTTTTCATTCTTGCGAGAAGGATTCGAGCCAACCCTAATTTTGAAAAGAAAGTCTAAATATTTTTAAAGATAAAAACTACATGCAGTAAAAGCTCCATAACAGGCACGCCCAAACAATTATTTAATAATACTTTTTAATCTTCAGGATTATGTAAAAAATACTAATTTGTATAAGACTGCTTATCTCTCTATATCTAAAATCAGTTGTAATTCACTAAAGAATGAAACTTATAAAAAAACATATCGGGTGTCTTAAAATGGACTGACTGATTTTAAAATTCAGTAACTTGCAAATGGTGACGGCAATTTTTAAAAATCTTACAGGAGGATTATGTAAGATGCCAGGAGATTTTTCATTTTACTTTACAATAGCAGCAATATATGGCGCTGCAAACATTAGTCGTTAAATTTGGCACCTATTTAGCACCTATTGCTTGCAGCGCCATCTGTCGTTGCTATTTTAAACTAAAATTAAGAATCGCAGTAAAAAAACTTCTGAACAGGGGTAAAAAAAAGAAAGTTCTCGGTAAAAAAAAAAATGACATGTTACAGCAGGGAGGGGAGGGGGGGGGGGATTCCTTCTTGGCACTAATTATTTTTGCTGCAGGTCAGGTTAGCTGTTTTCGATTCGGGTCGATTTCAGGTTAAGTGTAGATTCCTGAAAGTTGGGTTTGGGTTAACCCGTTTTCTTCAAAAGTTAGTTCGGTATATTATTTCAGATTAAAAACTATACCTATAATAATAAACATAGGTATGTGTGCTGTTTTCTAAAGCGACCTTTGTTTTTTTCCACCAATCTTTGATAAAATTTGCATTTCTTCCACGACTCTTTGATGAAATTTGCACGTTTTTGCAGCCCTTTGATAAAATTCGCGTTTTTCCGTAGCCGTTTGATGATATTTTCATTTCTTCCATTGCCCTTTGACGAATTTTACGTTTTTTTCTGCAACCCTTTGACGAAATTAGGATAATTTTGTAGCCCTTCGATAAAATTCATGCTTTTTTCCCGCGACACTTTGACAAAATTCTCGTTTTTTCCGCGATCCTTTGGCAAAAATCGCATTTTTTTAGCGATCGTTTGACGAAAATCACGTTTTTTAAGAGATTCTTTTACAAAATTAGCTTTTTCCCCGACCCTTTGACGAAATTCGCGTTTCTTTTGCAACCCTTTGACGTAATTCGCGTTTCTATATAAAACTTGAATTTTTTTCGCGATCCTTTGACGAAATTCACGTTTTCTCTGCGATCCTTCGAAGAAATTCGCGTTTTCCGTGATCATTTGAAGAATTTCACGTTTTTTACGTAGCCCTTTGACCAAATTTACGTTTATCCCGCGATTCTTTGACGAAATTGAAGTTATTTCCAGCGAACGATTGACGAAATAGATTTTTTATGGGGGCTATTTGTCAAAATTCACGGTTATTTTTATATCCGAATTTTCGGATTGGTGAATTTTTTAAATTTTTGGAACCGAAACCATCTCGCTGTGTATATAAATAAATAAATAAATATATATGATGATTCTGTGAGTCATTCATAGTTTCTTATTTTACATACTGGTTTCCTATGTTCATTTCTAAATCACACCAATTTCTTCATATATTTGTGATTTCAAATTTATTATATTATATTATATATATATATATATATATATATGTCTGCATATATTTTAGAGTTCAAATATGTCCAAAATCTTTGTGAAAGAGTTTCTCTTTTAAATAGAATTAGATCACTAAAAACAAAGAAAAGCGGCGGAAATTGCGGGTTGCGCAAATTTTGCCGCTTTTACGTTGGCCGTAGAAATCGCGGGATGCGCAGCGAGAGGGTTAAATTTTCGGAAAATTCGGAACAGAATCACCCCTGCTCCTGACATCTTACATAACCCTCCTTCAAGTATTTTTTTTTTAATAGCTGTCACCATTTGCAAGTTATTGAATTGTATTTCAAATCAGTCAGTCCATTTTAGGACACCACGTTTATTCAGTAGATAAGAGATGATGGCTGAAAGAAGCATTAAAAAAAAAAAAATTAGAGCTGTCTTCGATATGTCAGTTAGAGATTTACCCGGGCTGAAATTTCCTGGTTCAATCCACATAAAAAAATTATTGGCTCGGCCCGGTATAAAAACTAAAAAATCGACTCCAGCCCAGCCTGCATTTTGCAATTAAAATTATTCATAAAGCACATTTACTTATGCTCATATTTTATTTTAGATTATGTTCGAAATCCATGAATACAGAAAAACATTAATAATAATGACTATTTAGGCAATTATGTACATAAACACTATATAAAAATCATTACTTAGACAAATACATTAAAAGAAAATCAGTTTAGAATGAAAGAAACGGATGATAAAAGAAATTCACAATTTTAAAGCTCTACAAAGACAAAAAGTAGATTTTTAAAAATGCATCTCTCTAACTTATCAAATCAAATTAAATTTTTAAAGATTTCGCTAAACAAATGTACAACATAAATATAATTTTTACGAATAACAAATTAGTAAAATGCCAGACCAACTTGGGCTCGGAGAGAAGAATTTAGAGAAGTGCACGGGTCACGGTCGGAGAAATACTGCTTATCATACGGGCTGAAACAGAACGAACGTTTAGCTTTGATTCCGGGCCGAGCCCCGACCTGGAAATTTTTGCAGTGCAGACCTCTAGGAAGAATGAAGTCCAGGCCAGGGCTGCGGAGTCGGAGTCAGGCCCATTTTTCAGCGAAAGAGTCGGTGCCAGAGTGGGTTCTGTTAAAATTCACGTAGTCGGAGTTGGAGTCGTCGATTTTACAAATAGCGCTGCGTTGTCAGAGTCGGAGTCAGGCCCATTTTTGGGCAAAAGAGTCGGAGTCGGTTCTGTTAAAATTCCCGGAGTCGGAGTTGGAGTCGTTCATTTTTCCCGCAGCCCTGATCCAGGCCATGCTCGACCAGGAAGAAAAATAAGTCTGGCCCGACTCGAATTTGCAGAAAAATTTAAAATCAGGGCACGGCCCGGCTCTAAAAGGGAGACCTTACCCGGGCCGAGTCTTGTGGTTTTAAAATGGCGCGACCCGGGTCAGGTCGCGTCGGACTCGAGCTTCGCCCCAAATAATTTCCCGTGAGGATGCATAATGCCGTTTTGCAAACCCTTTATTTGCCCAAGGGGGGGGCGATCGCCCCCTCGCCCCCCCCCCCTTAGATCCGCCATTGTTCGGTTTACATGCCGAACCACCGAATAAACTATTCGGTATTCGGTCAATCCCTAATTAGGACACAAGCTTGGCTAGTTTTATTTTGAAATTTTGGTACTTGTTAGTTATCCTGTTGACCAATTTCGCCAAATTATATAAATTACCAAACCACTCGCCAAAATTATACAAATTGACATAATTTTTATTTTAAATAGCGAAAGAAGAAATAAATTAGTATAACATTAATAAAAATACAAATAAAACGTCGAAATAAAAATCACTTGATGATGTAAACACGTGTTGTCAAGTGAATGTGACGTTTATGATCAACCATTATAGGCATTTAATCTTACAATTTGGCGACAGTAATTTGGTCGACGGGATAACCAACAAGTACTGAAATTTCATATATCAGTAAACTAGGTTGCTTTTGAAAATGTACACTTTTCCAGCCATTTCTCAAGATTAGTGCTCACGATTATATGTATAATACATATCAAACGTATACGTAGAGAACCGCTTTTACCATACTATGCCTATCTAAAATCCGAATCAGTACGATACGTTTTATACGTATAAGCGCGAGCACCACTCAAGACTGTATAACAAAAATGATGCATGATAGAGAAAAACTGACTTCCTTGTCATACTCAGCATCAAGAAAGGCATAAAATTAATTAGCACGGTTTCAATTATGAAAATTATTTTTCAATTTCCAGACTAGTGTTATCATTTTAATGAGACAATTCTAAATTATCATACCTGTAATGTAATGAACTTTTTCAGCAATGTACTGTCCTCATCAAAATTTACATCTGACACCTTACAACATACAATGTATGGCCGTACGTCAGTAATTTTAGGTGTACAAATGACTTTAATAAATTCTTCACTTGAATGTGTTATCTTCAACTCATCTAAAGTCTCAATAATCTGTAAAGACAAGCATAATAATGTATAATAAAACACATTTTTAGCCTTTTAAATATTATAAAACTTTAAAAGTTAAGGGATAATTGAGTTTTTATGGCAATAAAATAGCATTTTTAGCAGCATACAGAGCCTTCATTAAATATACTGAACATTTATTCATAAAGCGGCAATTCATAAGTTTTTTAAAAAAGAGGAAAACATTTTTAAGCATGAAAGCAAATATTTTTTTTATGAAAATTGGATAATTTCTACAACTAAATAATTTCAATATCTAGGGCTAAAAGTAATTTATTTAAGCTTTTTTAAAAATCTGTAAAACACACCCTGCATTTTTTAAAAAATAGTTAAATGTAACCCTATTACTTGTGCCCAAAGATCTCTCGTAAAAAACACTTCCCCTAATCACAGCATTTCAAAATCTGTGGAGCTTTCAAAAGTTATAGAACTTCATTTCTTGAGTAAAAACAAATTATTCAACCATGTTGCAATTCAATCAGTGACATAACACAGCTTTTAATTTAGGAGATGCAGGGAGTATTTGTACAAAAATAAATATTTCATTTTTACTTTTATTATGAAATTGTAGAGGACAAGAACTGCTTTGAATTATTTTATTACATGTGTAATATCTTTTTATTTCCATTATTTGTCTTTGTTGCATTCACTCAAGAAAAACTTAAATGTCAGCACAAAAAATATTTAGCGAAATATTTGGTAGCATTCTGGTTATCCGTATATATTAGGTATACAGGGTGATTCAAAAAAGATGGGGAAAATTTTAAGAGGTGATAGTACACACCCAAACAAACATTTTGTATCAAAGAATGCATGGTCAAAAACTAAACGTAAAAAAGTTAGAGGGCACCAAAAGATATGTTTTTATATAAAGGCAAAAACACACAATGAATGATTAAGTTAAGTTACAAAAACAAATTTAATGGCATTTGATTACAATAAGTGCTCAAAACATTGACCGGCAGCTGTTATGCACACAGTACAACAGCGAAGAACAGATTGGCGAATTTTTTGAAACACACCAGGCATATCGCGAACTTCCCCTACAGCCAATGGCAGATCTAAGAGGAGGGGGGGGGCGATCGCCCCCCCCCCCCCGGGCTAATAAAGGGTTTGCAAAACGACATTATGTATCCTCACGGGAAATGACCTGGGGCGAAGCTCGAGCCTGGCACGACCCGGGTCGGGTCACGCCAGTTTAAATCCACGAGTCTCGGGCTGGGTCAGATCTTCTCTCTTTTAGAGCCGGGCCGTGCCCTGATCCTAAATGTTTCTGACAATTCGGGTCGGGCCAGACTTCTACTTCTTCGAGGTCGAGCCTGGCCTGGACTTAATTTTCCCTAAAGGTCTGCATTGGCCAAAATTTCCTGGTCGGAGCTCGGTCCGGAATAAAAACTAAATGTTCGGTACGTGTCAGCCCATATAAGCATTATTGTCCCGGCCGCGAACCGTGCACTCCTCTAAATTCCCCCCCCCCCCCCCCACCTCCCCGAGCCCAAGTTGATCTAGCATCTTACTTATTTGTTATTCGTAAAAATTATATTTATGTTGTACATTTGTTTAGGGAAATCATAAGAGATTTAATTTTATTTGATAAGTTACAGAGATGCATTTTTAAAAATCTACAATAGAGCAGCCGATTATCTGAAAAAGTCTTGACGGACCCTAGTTCGGATAAATGGACATACAATTTAACGGATGATCGTGATTATGCTAAAATCTTCATACTTTATCCACGCCTTAGACTGACAACACTAGTTAATGCTGACATGTTTAAAAATTGATTTTTGTCTTTTTATTTTTTTTGTTTGTTTTTTATTTTCATTTTCTAAACTCCAGAGATTATAATTTAAGCAAAAGAGCTTTCGATTGTTGCTTGCTTCAAAGAAGACAATTCTTTTCAATGCTGCCATATCTCGAATTCATTTTAAATACATTAATTGAATAGGATCAGCATTCTTCTGCCATTCGAGCCATTTCACAGCTGTTTCCAAACATTCAAAGGCTTCGTTATGTGGTGGACCTTGATCATTTTCAGAGCATTAGTTTTCAATTGATTTTCAATTTTTTTTTCGTCTTGAATATCATCCACAATCTCATCATCATTTGAAATCTGATATTCAGGTCTAATAGGGTGTTTGGATAATTGGAAGTTCGTTTATAAAAAATTTTAAGAGAAATAGGCTGTCCGGATAATTGGAAGTTCGGTTAATTGGAGTTCGGATAATCGGTGCTCTACTGTACTTTTTTTCTTTGCATAGGTTTAAAATTATGATTTTCTTTTATCATCTGTATATTTCATTCTAAACTGATTTTCTTACTAGATTTTCATTTGAATGTAATTGTCTAAGTCATATTTTTACGTAGTGTTTACATGCATAATTGCCCAGATAGTCATTAATATTATTGTTTTCTGTATTCATGAATTTCGAACATAATCTGAAAATAAAATATGAGCATAAGTAAGTGTGCTTTATGAATAATTTTAATTGCAAAATGCAGGCAGGGCTGGAGTCGATTTTTTTAGCTTTTATACTGGGTCGGGCCAATAACTTTGATGTTGTGTGGGTTGGACCTGGTCTTGAGCCTGGAAACTTCAACCCGGATAAACCTCTGACATATCGAAGCCAGCTTTAATTTTTTTAAATGCTTCTTTCAGCCATCATCCCATAGCTACTGAATATACTGGGTGTCCTAAAATGGACTGACTGATTTTAAAATTCAATAAATTGCAAATGGGGACAGCTATTTAAAAAATACTTGCAGGAGGATTATGTAAGATGTCATGAACAGGGGTGGTTCTGTTCCGAATTTTCCAAAGATTTACCCCTCTCGCAGCGTATCCCGTGATTTCCACGGCCAGCGTAACAGTAGCAAAATTTGCGCAACCCGCAATTTCCGCAGCAAATCTCTTTTTTTATGATCTAATTTTATTAAAAAAACAGAAAAACTCTTTCACAAAGATTTCGGACATAATTTAACTCTAAAATATATGCAGATTTTAAATGTGTAATAAAATGAATGTGCAATTTTTAAACCTCTTTGATTTAAAAAAAAAAAAAAAAAAAAAAAAAAATCCACAGCAAGAGAGTTAAGACATTCGGTTCCGAAAATTAAAAAAATATCACCAATCAGAAAATTTCGACATAAAAATAATCACGAATTTTGACAAATGGGCTCCATAAAAAATCTTTTTAGTCAATCGTTCGCGGAAAATATCTTCAATTTCGCCAAAGAATCACGAAAAAAAGGCGAATTTGGTCAAAGAACGCGCAAACAACACGATTTTGGTCAGAGGGCCACAGGAAACGCGAAATTCTTCGAATGATCGCGGAAAACGCGAATTTCGTCAAAGGGCAGTGGAAAACTCAAATTTTGTCAAAAGATCGTAGAAAAATGTACGTTTTATCAAATAATCACGAATTTCGTCGTGGAAAATATGCGGATTCCTTCAAAGAATCGCGGAAAGAAGCGAATTTATTCAAATGATCGCTTTAAAAACGCGAATTCCGTCAAAGGATCGCTGAAAAAACGTGAATTTTATCGAAGGATCACGGGGGAAAAAACGGAAATTTTATCAAAGGGCTGCAAAATTAGATTAATTTCGTCAAAGGGTTGTGGAAGAAATGCAAATTTCCTCAAAGGGTCAAAGAAGTGCAAATTTCACCAAAGAGTCGTGGAAAAAATACAGTGGTCTCTTTAGAAAACAGCACACATACATATATCTATGTTTATTATTATAGGTATAGTTTTTAACCTGAATTAATATACTGAACTAACTTTGAAAAAAAAAACAACAAGTTAATCCAAACCCAGTTTCAGGAATCTACACTCAGCCTGAAATCGATCCGAATCGAAAACAGCTAACCTGACCTGCAACACAAAATAATTAGTGCCAGGAGGGAATTCCCCCCATCTGCTGTAACCGTTCATAAAATTTGCTTTGAATTTCAGATTTTTTTTTTTTTTTTTTACTCAGAATTACCCCTGATCAGGAGTTTTTTTTTTACTGTGACTCCTTATTTTAGTTTAAAATAGCAACGATAGATGGCGCTGGAAGCAATACGCATAAAATCGGTTCCCGGTGGAGGTAGGCCGGAAATCGGGCCCCGATTTAACGACTATTGTTTGCAGTGCCATCTACCGCTGCTATTGTAAAGTAAAATCAAGAATCACAATAAAATATCTTCTGACGTCTTACATGACCCTCCTGCAAGATTTTTTTAAATTGCTGTCACCATTTGCAAGTTACTGAATTTAAAATCCGTCAGTCCATTTTAGGACACCAGGTATGTTTTTTAACAAATTTCAAAGCATTCTTTACTGAATTACAACTGATCTTAGATATAAAGAGACAAGCAGTCTTATACCAAATTAGTATTTTTGACATAATCCTGAAGATTAGTATTCCTAAATAATTATTTGGGCGTGTCCGTTATGGAGCTTTTACAGGATGTAGTTTTTATCTTAAAAAATAGACTTTCCTTACAAAAATCGGGTCAATCGAACTCTTCTCGCAAGAGTGAAAACCCAATTCGAAACTGACCCAAACCCAAAATAATGTATGTCAATCTGCTCCAAACCCAACGTGGTAGGCGCAGCTAAAAGTAGAAGTCAACCGGGTACAAACCCGACCCACAGCAAAAAAGAAGTTAACCCGACCCGCAGCAAAAAGTAGAAGTGAACTAGACCCAAACGTGATCCACAGCAAAAAAGTAGAAGTTAACCCGATCAGCAGCAAAAAATAGAAGTCAACCGGACCCAAACGCGAACCACAGCAAAAAAGTGTAAGTTAACCCGACCTGCAGCAAAAAATAGAAGTCAACCGGACCCAAACCCGTCCTGCAGCAAAAAAGTAGAAGTTAACCAGACCTAAACGCGACCCACAGCAAAAAAGTAGAAGTTAACCGGACCCAAACCCAACCCGCAGCAAAGAGTAGAAATAACACGACCCGCAGTGAAAAAATTAGCCCCGACCAGCGCATCAGATTGAAGTTTCCAAATTTCTGAAATCGCCCCCCCCCCCCCCCTTGAGGACTCTCCAGATCCGCCCTTGCCTACAGCAGCCGAAAGCCTGGCGACAAGTTCTTCTACGGATTCAATGGGAGTCTCATACACAAGAGCCTTTAGCTGTCCTCACAAAAAAAAAATCGAGACATGAAAGATCTGGCGAGCGTGGTGGTGCCTGGTGTGTTTCAGAAAATTCGCCAATCTGTTCTTCGGCATTGTACTGCGTTCATAACAGCTGCCAGTCAATGTTTTGAGCACTTATTGTAGTCAAATGCCATTAAATTTGTTTTCGTAACTTAACTTAATCGTTCATTGTGTGTTTCTGCCTCATATAAGAACATAACTTTTGGCACCCTCTAACTTTTTTACGTTTAGTTTTCGACCATGCATTCTTTGATACAAAATGTTTGTTTGGGTGTGTACTATCACCTCTTAAAATTTTTTCCATCTTTTTTGAATCACTCGGTATATTTGGTATATATCTGCCGAATATATTTGGTATTCGGCCAAAATCCCTATTTGGTGCATCCCTATCACTAATATTATCATTTCTAACTTCTAACTAAATTAGTTTCTGTGTGTATATTTTGTAATATTTGTGTATAGCAATTTTGTTTGTTGCAATTTTGTTGCACACGGCATAAAGTGGTGTTTGTCCAACAAGAAAAAAGTATCCTTTATTCTAACGTTCTATTTATGATACAATCGGACATGATTAGGACAACTTAGCGACTTTGTATTATTATCTTTCTTCTTTGAAACTGTTTCACTGAAAGCCAAGATTTTGATGTCTATTTTTAAACAATACCCATTACAATAATTGTAGTTGTTTTTAAGGAAAAAGAAAAACAAGTCTAAATGTAAAACATGTCACCAATTTATATTATGTATAGAAAGAAAATATTCAAAACTATACATTGTTAAGGCAGGCAGAACACGAATATGTGGGTCAACAACAAAATGAAATTTTATATACTATAGTTACATACATTGTTTATAATTTCAAATGACAGTTATTTTGAGAGCCCTTTCAGCTGGAAGTCTGCTCATGGTCCCCATTTGCCCCATGGGAATAATAATACCCTGCTTGCACAGCGTTCGAAATAAGTGTTGAATTCAGGGAGTGGCCCGGGGGGAGGGGGGCACTCCCCTGGAGCAATGAAATGTCTCTCCGCCTCAGGGTTGCTGGCTTTTAGCCAGGCCAAAAAAAGCCGGCCGGCTTTTTTTGGTTTTAACCACTTAAAAAAAGCCGGGTTTTATTGAAAAAAGACGGGTTTTATTTTTTTGAAGTTGACTTACAGTAAATTCGTTTTAAATTTGGATCAATTAATTTTTAACACTTATAAGTATTTTCTATTAAAATAAATTATAGATTTTTATTAAATTTTATCAAATAAATAAGTCTTTATAACTTCTAGAAGGCAACTGTGAAGGCATTATGTCTGAAAAAAAAAAAAAATTATAAACATTGAAAAGAATATAAGTTAAGCTCCAAACTAGTGTTTTGAAATTCTATATTACATAGCTCCACATATACGACACTTTTTAAAGATATATTTAATTAATGACAAAATGTAGCACATCAAAATGAAAACATTCTTATGTGTCCATATGGAGAGATTAAGATAAATGTTAAAAGAGAAATTAGAGAAGATGTAATATTTGAGGAGAGTGGTACATAAGTTTATAAAAAATAAAACATTTAAACAAGGAAAAAAAAAACTCTAAATAAAATTTTGAAAAGCTTGTTGCTAATTCATGCATATGCTATTCATAATGTTTTTAATAGTGAGAAATGGTGTTTTTATTAATATGACTATGTATAATTTTAAATGTTTATTAGAAATAAAAAAGATTTGCATATTAATAGCTCTTAAAATTAAGTAATAAAATATGTAACTAAGTAACCATTGGCCTCTTTAATTTTATAAAGCTGTAAAAATGAAAAAATTGGCAGTTGGTATGGCCCTTTTAAAATTTAGCTGACATATTTGCAATTCTGACTACAAATCACTAGCAAAATCCTTTAAGTTTTATTCCAGTATTAATGTCCTCATTACTGAGAAATTGGGCTACTTATTAAACTCGAAATCAATTAAATGTCATTAAAACTAATTAAAAACACTTTATAGACTATTTAAAAACTAGTTTATAATTACAATGCTTCATTGTATAAAAGCCAATTATGGCCAAAAAAAGCCGGTTAAAACCAATAAAAGCCACTGGCTGGCTTTTTTGCAACCCTGCTCCCCCCCCCCCCCCCAGAAGATTTGAGAATTTGTGATTTCAATGGTCAAAAAGTGAAATTTCTTCTCTGGAGCTTTAAAATGTCCCCCCACCCCCAGAACCACAGAAACCCCTCCCAGAGAAAAGTGTCTGAATTCAACACTGTTCGAAATCCTTGGTGGTCAAAGACCACTGAAAATTCAATCCAACCACTAATTTGAAAAGTTTAGTGGTCTGCAGGACCAGTAACATATTTCCCCTCCCTGACAGGCTAACGTAAATTTTCCTGGCCCTAAGAAAACCTACAACCGAATGCAAATCACACAATTGTATTTTATTTTAAAAAAAAAAAAAAATGCATTAAACCTTATTAGAGATGTAAATTTTGCAAAAATCTTGAAGCAGCGGAAAAATCGCAGGGTTTTTCCAGTTTTTTTTTCTGAAAAAATATTAAGTAATAAACTTTTTTAATACTTATGCATACTAAAAAAAATATATATTTTCTCTTTACATGAATATATTATAAAAAAAAAAAAAAAAGAGTGAGAAAGAAAACAAGCCAGCTTTTTAAAAGTTTATCCTTTCAGCCTCAGAATTTTGACAATAGCTCTTTTAGCTTAACATCAGTGTTTGTAATATATCATGTGTCTGTAGAAATGATTTTTCAGTTGCATATCAGTAGAACTATCATATCCAGGGGTGTAAAAATTTTTTTTTAATCTAGGAGCCAGTTATTATCGATAACAAATTTGTAAAATGAAATTACAGTATAAGTTAATAATAGTACATACAAGTTACTCTTTTTAATTAAATATGTCTGACACATGACATAATTTTTTCTTGTATAAAAAAGTAATGTTACAAAAATTATAAATATTGATATAAAAAAATTGGAAGTGCTGATGTAAAATACAAATAATAATCATTAAAAACTTCTTTAAACACCTCAAAAGTACAAATATGTAATTCACTTCAAGGACTATATGCAATAAATCAATACTGTTTAAACTTATTGTTTGTCCTCATTTGCTTTTAAAGTTTTATGATGTTTATGACCACTCATGTGTCTTGTTTTTTATGTAAAGTACCAGCATTCACTTGCTTTTGTAGGATCAAATGCTTCTGCAGAAGGCCCATTTAAATTTATTAATAATAAATCATTTAAATTTTGTGATGTCTAAGTAGAGCGAAACTTGTTCTTGATAAAATTCATTGTGCTGAATCCTCGCTCACAGGATGCAGTTGCCACAGGTATTACAGATACAATTTGCTGTAACTTTCATAAAATTGGAAATTTAGAATCATTTTTCATTGATTTGATCAAAAGCTCACTAAATTTCATGTCTTTGCATAGTACCTACCTTAAACTCGTACTTTCAGTTGTTTCCAAATCAACATTCAATGTGACAAAATATTTCTGGAAATGATTTAAGAATAATTTTAATAAGTCCAGTTCAGTGAAAAAGAACTTCATTTATTTTTTTTTTCTTTGCGCATGGAACAAAAAGAAAAAAAAAAAATCCATAAATAATCAAGGTTATAAATATGAATTATTTTTTATTTCCTAAGACATATCTAGGCACCAGTACCAAAAATTTAGTCGCTCAGGCGACCTGGCGCTCGGTATTTTTACACCCCTGCATATCAGTAATTTTAAAAAAATAAAAAATTCTTAAATTTCCCTCAATCATTCTGCAGCTTGAAAGCGATTTTAAACTGTATTGTACATCCCATCTACATAGTAGGTACTGGTTTTCAAATTATATAAATGTAGCCAGTTTAAAAGAAACAAATGATAATAGTTCTGGCCTTATTATAAATACTTTTATCATTTTCAAATCTTCCATTGTTTAAAAATTGATATTATTTTTAAATATTACATCCACATTTTGGCATTTTAATCCAATTTACCCGGGGAAATTTGGCCATTTAAGACTATGAAGTCATTCCCATCTATTAGACTATTAAATGTTCACAAAGATTGTATTTGAGAGTAAGATTGCCATTTATTTCGGCAATCGAATTCCTTCCACTTTCCTGAGCAAAAAATTTAATTTTCCCAGAGTAATTCTTCTGAGAATTTTCAAAATTTCAATGGATAAAATTTTGCAAAATACTAAAATTTAATAAAATTCCTTGTTTTTAATACTCATTTTTAAATGGGTATTAACTGGTAAAAGGTAAAACTGGGGAATTTTTAAATTCCCCAGTTTTCCCTATACAGTGGCAACCCTGAAGATTATTACAGGCAAAGTTCTTTAATCCGCACAAGTTGGGACCAAAGGTTGTGCAGATTAGGGAATATTGCGGATTATGGATTATATGTCTTTTTCTTATTTCTGGACACTATTTTAAATATGATATATAATAATTAATTTAATATGCTATCTCAAAAATTGCATTTTTCAAATTCTTGTATTAAAAAATTGATTGCATTCACTTTTATATTTAAATTTTTCAGATATTTCCTTTAAAAAATCATTTTTGGATCAAGAATTTGTAAATTTGTTTAATTGTTTACATTCATTAAGCAATGCGAATTATAGAAAATTGCGGATTACGGGAGTGCGGATTATAGATCCTTGACTGTATTTGTGAGGAAGGTGGAATCATGGTCCACATTTTGACATTTTAATCCAATTTACTCGGGGAAAATTGCCCATTTAATCCAGGTTTTTTAATAAAACCTGCCTGGGCTGGGTTTTTTACAACCCTGTTTGAGTGAGCCTCCCCAGATGAACTGGTCATCTGTTGAGTGGGTCAATCATAGCATGTGGGTTTGCTTATTCAGATAAAGGATTGAAATAAAGTGGTATCTACTTTTTCGCAATGGATATCTTAGATGCTTTTGTGGAAAGTTTCGTTAAGACATTTCTTTTCACTTAATTTCTTTGCTTATAAGATGGATTATGAAAAATGGACAATTTTCCTAAACCGTCAGGATATCCGGAATTAAAAATTATTCAACAATGTAAAATCTGGAGTTTACTTACATTAAAATCATATAGAGAAAATATGGACTTTGAAAAACTGACGTGATAAGCAGAGTGACGTGAAAACCAGGTGTCAGGATAACGAGGTCCAACTGTATAAATGATTATAAATACAGTGTAACCTCTAAATAACGGTTACCTGTGGGACCGGTGAAAAATGACTGCTCTTCAGAGGGTGTTGTTATTCAGAGGTTTCATGTAAAAAATCAAAATTACATAAATTTAAATAATACACAGTCATTTTAACTAATCCTCATTTTTTAATACATTAAAAGAATCAGTGATTTGCAGTTGTTTGTCTTTTTTTTGCTGCAAATATCTTTCTCCAAATAAACAACAATATGAGTTGTTTTGATATACAACTCATCATCATTATTATTTAATGCAGAATTTTGGATTTCATGAAGGTTCTTCAAATCTTCGGTATACATGTGTTAATACTGGAAATTTTGGGTGAGAGTATAATCTCTTCGATTTCCTCTTCCTCATAATTTTAATCTTCCTCTCTCCTATATTCCACCATTTGCTGTATGGAATCAAATGTGGCAGTAACTACCAAATCTTTGTCCGGGCATACAAACTCGCTGGCCTTCATGTTAGCTATGCCTGCCGTTCTAAGAACGTTATCTACATTTGCCCCATCATTATTAGGCACATATGTCATATACGCCCCATATTGGCACGATTTTTTTTCCGACGCCAATTTGACGAAAACATCAACAGCATAAACAACATCCGGGTTACCATATCAAGCAAAATAACGACACTTTGGTGCCAGTTAAGTTAAGTACCCGTTGCGTGTATGACATTGGTGTCAGAAAAAAATCGTGCCAATATGGGATACCCGTTTCGTGTATGACATTGGTGTCAGAAAAAAATCGTGCCAATATGGGACGTATATGACAACTGTGCCCATTATGAATGTAGTCGTTTTCTGTTTGTTGACATTTGAAGTAAATTTTGTTTGATCTGATTCACATTTCGGTTTGCAAATAAATATGAAATTGTACTAGGAGCTACTGCTGCAAACAAATTTTTCTCGTGATTTTTAAACGACCGTTGTTCAGAATTCCTTATTTAGAAGTTCGTACTAATGTTAATGCTATGCCCAGTAGCGGAAACAGTGAAGCACGGAAGCGGGCGCTGCAGATTATTTTAAACCTTGCAGATTAATTCACCAACTAAAAAAGAAATGCTGGGCTTAAAAAATGACTGAAATTTGCTTTAAGTCTCTAGATTTATGGTATTTGTTGTAGGGATGCACCGGATATTGATTTTGCCGGATATCGGATACCGGATATCCGAAGCTCCTTTGCCTACCGGATTCGGATATCCGGCCGGATATCCGATCGGATATCCGGCACTAGATATGTTTTTAGTTATATGGTGAATTATTTCTTTATATAACGCCATCTCAGAACAATAAATTACAAACATGTTTCATACATCATTAAAACATTTTAAATGTATTGAAATATAATTTACAAAAACTCTCTCTTTGAATTTACAAAAACTATCTCTTTGAACATCAGGGCTTGAAATTCCAGTTTTCCCCAGAAGGGAAGTTTCCCAGCCAACATTTAAAAATACAGGGGAGTTCAACTGTTAGAAAGGAAAAAAAATATCTTTAAACCCCGTTATTTTTTATGTGCCACTTAAAGAATTACATTTATACAGACATGACAAAATACCTTTGAAATAATTTAAATTAACAACTCAAGATAATTTATTATCAAAAATGTTTATTTTTATTAAAACAAAGGAACAGAATCAAGTTTTATATATACCATGTCTATTTTTCAACTTTCACCTAATGTTATGGGCAATTAACAATTGGGTTGCTAAATGAATTTCTTAATTTAGAATTTATTCCATTTTGCATGTTTTAGCCTCTTTCACAAGTTACACTTTTGACAAACAGCACAGACCAACTTTTATAACTAGAAATTATCGGAAACGCATGGTTATGTTCTGTTAAAAAATTTTAGAAAACTTTGCAAAATTTGATGTGCATTATTTTTTAACTTACTTGCATGAATAATGCATATCGGTGATTCTATTGTCAATATCCTACGGTAATTGTATGTCACTTCTGAACAAACTTGTTTTATTATATCCTTAATGGAATTATAGTCAAAACTGTAATCCCTGGTATTTTTGTTAAAATTGAACTATGGAATTTTAAATGCATTCAACACGTCCAGAACACTTCAGTGTATATATTGTCATCATTTCTGTCCACAATTACAATGACATCAGTTTCTGCCGACTGCAACTGTGTTTCAAAGACTAGCAACTCAACCTTAGGCCATAACTTATGTAAAAATGTTACTAACGTTTTAATTTTAATTCACTTTCATTCACTCCCATCAAGAATCTATCCAGTAGTCAACTTTCTTCATATCCACAAGTTTTAAATTTTCAGCAACTTCTGCTCCATCAGTCAGTCCTTCAATCAAAAACTGGGAGGGGGGTGAGATGGCATCTGGTAGGGTAAATAAGAAAGCTTCCCATTTATCTGAAAATTCTTATGGAATCCCAGTCAACAAAAATGTTTTGGTCCCATGCTTTTCAGATAACCTGAGTTTTACTGTACTTGAAAGATTAATGAATAAATGTTATACTTATATTGAAATTTTTTCAATCTATTGAGTACGAATTAATAATATTAAATAAACTCCTTGTGAATCCTTCCTATTTATTTATTTATTTCTGTTAAGAAATACTTTATTTTTGCAAGATTTTAAGAAACATTTATTTCCTCAAAATAATTTCCTTTGTTAAGGGGACATTCCAGTGAAACTGGTTTTCCCTGCTCAAATCATGAAATTTTTATTAACCCATGGGAAATTTTAGCAAGAACAAAAAATCGTACATTAGTCATACATTTTAAAACACTTTCTAATACTATCATAATAATGTTACCAAATTTAATCCCTTTTTTCATTCACATCACACGGTTAAACACTTAAGGGGACCCTTCACTAACTTGAAAATGGCCATTCCGTAATGTTAAACCAATGGGCAGGGTTTTTTTTAATTGTTTAAATTTGAAAAGTTTTAAAAGATTCTTTTTGCATAAGATAGCTCAGCTCGATCTTTCATACGACTGTTTTTTACTTTTTCGATTTCGGTTGCAGATTTTTTTGCATGGAATTGCTAGTGTTCACTCTAGGAAAAAAAAGGACAGGGTGCTAGCCACAAAAAGGGCACAGTTGAAGCTGAAAGAGGGCACTTTTTTCAGCGAAAAAGGGCATTGTTTCTTCAGAAAATGCAGGGCCGAAACTAGCCTTTTTTGCATCCGGGGCAAACATGGATTTTGGTGCCCCCCCCCCCCCCCACCTCCTCCACAAAGTATATTTACAAAGAAAATTTTATTAATTTTCTAATAGCCAACATATTTTAAAATTTAAATTATGTAATCATAAAATATCTAATACTGAACTACTTTAGTCTACTTTGTCAAATATTGATTCATTAAAATCTTGAAAACGGAATTGAAAAAAATTCCGCTTTATACAGCATCCTTATGCCATATCCTTAGATTCTTCTGTGCTTTGGCATACCCCAGACAGGACGATTTTAACAAAATAGTGCTAAACATGGACGTGAGAAAAATCAACAACTGGCGCCTGGGGTACATGCCTCCTCTGCCCCCCCCCCCCCCTCCCCCAGTTTCAACCCTGAGAAAATGTAGATCTTCGAAACTGATATAAGAATTATACATTACTACAAACTCATCATTGTTTATGCGCACATTTAGTAACAGATTATATATATATTTTTTTTCTTAAATTGATATTTCAAAGATCTAGGTAAGTAATTTTGTTTCAAATAAAAAAACTAAAAAATTATTAGTCCCATAAACTAGCAGTTTTAAGGGTAAAGCAGAGATTTTAAGGGGTAGTAAAATTTAGATGGGTGACCAATTAATTATTATTACAATAAATCACCAAATATAACTTAAAGATCATAAGCTTTGTGAGCTTTGAAGGTGGGGGCAAAGAGACAAAAGAGATTTTTTTTTTGGGGGGGGGGGGGAGGAGGTTGATTATATAATGAATTATTTATCGTTAGTAAAATTTGAACAATTAGGACAGAAAAAATAAAAGCCTTTAAATTTGGTATGTTTGATAAGAAAGAGAAGCAGAATTTAGATGATTGGTTATTTATTGTCACAATGAAGTGACAGAGTTGCAAGTAAAAAAAATTAGAGTTTTAAATATTTTAACCTTCGAAGTAGGAGGGAGGCGGGGGAAGAAGAGGTAGATTAGATTGTATGATTGATTATTTATACTTTACATTTATTACAATACTTTATATTTATACTTTATTTATAATTTTTTTTTATTTCATACTTAAAATTTACAATTAGAATAGAAAAAATTATAATATTCTAAGAGTTCAAATTCTTTTATAATAAAATAACAAACAAAACAGAAAAAGTAATAAAGTAAATAATTTTAAATATTTAACTGAACTGTGGAGCTGATTAACCCTTTATGCACCAATGGTACTTTAAAGTACCATTAAAATAACTTGTTGTAAAATTGATGCAATAAATCGATTAATAGTAATACCGCAGTAAGATGTTGGAGGGGGGGGGGGGGAGAGATTTTTCACTGGTCTACATACTGAATACATTATTAAAGTACACTGAAATCATGCTGTAGTTTTAAGAATCTCATTTAAAAAAAAACTAAATCCCATTTTATGAATGTTCTACCGATAAGTTTGGTTTGCACATCTTTTTTGGTGCATTGGAGGCTTTGACTAAATTCGCCTTTTTTCCGCGATCCTTTGACGAAGTTCACGTTTTTCCGCGATCCTTTGACGAAATTCGCGTTTTTCCGCGATCCTTTGACGAAATTCGCGTTTTTCCGCGATCCTTTGACGAAATTCGCTATTTTTCGCGAACCTGTTACGAAAATCGTGTTTTTTATGCGATACTTTGACGAAATGTGATCCTTTTTTCGAGATCCTTTGACAAAATTCGGCTTTATTCCGCGATTCTTTGACGAAATTCACAAATTTTTCGCGATCTTTTGTCGAAATACGCTATTTTTTCGCGGCCTTTTTACGAAAATCGCGTTTTTTCTGCGATATTTTTATGAAATTGGCGCTTTTTTCGCGATCCTTCGACAAAAATCGGCTTTTTCCCCACGATTTTTTGATGAAATTCGCTATTTTTTCGCGATCCTTTGACGAAATACGCTATTTTTTCGAGGCTCTTTTACGAAAATCGCGTTTTTTCCGCGATATTTTGATGAAATTGGCGCTTTTTTGCGATCCTTCGACAAAAATCGGTCTTTTTACCTGCGATTTTTTGATGAAATTCGCTATTTTTTCGCGATTTTTTTGATGAAATTCGCTATTTTTTCGCGATCCTTTGAAGAAATACGCTATTTTTTCGCGGCCCTTTTACGAGAATCGCGTTTTTCCGCAATATTTTGATGAAATTTGCGCTTTTTTTTTTTCGATCCTTTGACGAAAATCGGCTTTTTTCCGTGATTTTTTGACGAAATTACTTGTCCCACGGACACGTAATAACTATTTTTTTGCGTCCCGTCTCCGATTTTTCGCGTGATTTACGCGCTATAGCGCGTCCGCGACATCGCCTAAAGCGATCGCTGAGAACGACTCCTGGCACATTTGACTATTTTTGAAATATGAAGGGCGCAGTTCGATTTTAAAAGGAGTAGGGCGCTGCGCACTTAAAAAATGGCCTAGCGGGAACACTAGAATTGCAATGCATTGGAATTTTAAATCCATATCCAAAGTTTGAAAAGGAAATAGTCAATTGATTTCTTCTATTACACGATAAAAGGTTGATTTTAAAAGTCATGTCCTAATGTCTGTGAATTGTAAAAATCAACTAGTTTGTTATTTCTAAACATGTTTTTTTTAAGTTCACCAATTTTTTTTTCTTCATGTGTGCCACAAGTGTAATCTCATTTTGTTTAGTGCTGACTATTGGCCAATTTGGTAGGGCTCAGTCTCCGGTGGCCATTACTGCCCTTTTAGTTATTTCCTATTTTGGGCACAGGGAAAAAACATTGCAAAATACATAAATCGGTCATAAAAAAAATATCGCCGATTTCGTCAATTATGGTGAAAATAAATAACAAAATTTGTCGACCGGTCGCAAGAAGAAAACTGAAGTTCATGGGAAATCGGCAGCGGGAAAATATCACAAAATTCGTCAATCGATCATGGAAAAATATCGGGAAATTTGCCAGTCCGTCACGAGTAAATATCATGAAATTCCTCAGCCGGTCGCAGAGAAAATACGCGAAATTTTTCAATCGGAAGCAAAAAAACAATCGTTATTTTCATCAGTATGTCGCAAGAACAAACAGAGAAATTTGTCAATGGGTCACAGAATAAAATTGCTATATTTGTCAATTGATCTCGAGAAAAAAAATTATGAAATTCACTGATCGGTCTCTAGAAAAAATCGTGGAATTCGTCAGTCGGTCGTGGAGAAAAAGCACAAAATTTTTCAGTCAGATGCAGAAAAACAACTATGAATTTTGTCAATCTGTCGTAAGAAGAACCTGTGAAATTTGCTAATCGATAGTAGAAAATATGAAATTTGTCGGTCGGTCCTAAGACTTGATCGTTGTTTTACAAAGAAACATTTTCGGAAAATGATATTTTGGAAACAAGAGCCGCCCGCCCACAATAGAGCATAATAAATAGGACACGATAATAATCTTTAGGGCACGAATCCTGTCATCCCGTCTCGAAATTCAAGCCCTGTATCTGCCATTCAAGCCCTGTAATCTATTGCATAAAAAATGTAATTTAAACATTAAAATATTCTGTTTATTTGTACAATGAAATGCTGATAATTGCTACTGGATTTGGATATGGGATTGACTGTATTGATAATTGCTGATAATTGCTAATAATTAATTTGTACAATAAAATGCTGATAATTTGTATAGTAAATTTTAACCAATTAATATGCATATAATTGTAGAGTATTTTCACAAACAAATACTACATACTTTCTTTTTATAATTTAAACATAAAATATCTACTAATATACCCATGATTAAAGAGTTATTGTCTCCAAACACAGGTTTAATTGATGCCCTTTTTCTGTTTTAATTATTTAATATTGTTTTTGCTCTAAGTCACGTTTAGTTTTATTTTAAGTTAAATTATTTTGATATTTATAAGTAAAAAGAAAATTACTTTTAATTTTAAATATTTATAATGAAGTTACAAAAATAACTAGTTGGATTTGCCAATCCCAAAACTTTCTTCTATCTCATACATCTTAATATTTCAGAAAGTAGTTCCAAATGTAACCATACTTTAATATTATTAGTTCAATATTATATCAACTTTGATTTTGATCTCAAATTTCTGCTCCAGTCAATTAATCAGAATAAGTTAATCTCGATCATGATATTTATTAAAATCAATAATTTTTTCGTTATTCTGTTGTACATCAGCTGTTTGTGAATAGCCAGCTTAGCAGGATGCGAAGTTCCCTTCGCTTCATGAGCCGCCAATATACAGCACAAAAAAAAAACCTGCGAAAAATCGAGAAAATTTTACAAAAATCTCCGTTACAGTGCCACCTTCTGGCGGAATATTTCCAAATGCAAGGAGAAACTGCTGGCCATAGCCAAAAATATACACACAAAATTGGTTCAATTCTATCCTTAGCTTCATACACTTTTCAATGGTAAAATAATGAAAATAATACAAAAATCCGTATTATAGTGCCCCCTTCCAGCAGAATATTTTCAAATTGAAGGAGGACCTGCTGGCCATAGCCAAAAACATACCCCCAAAAATTGGTTCAATTCTATGCATAACTTCATACACTTTTTGATGGTACAAGAATGAAAGTGGCACAAAAATCGCTATTACAGCGCCCCATTTTGGCTGAATATTTCCAATTTAAAGGAAAACCTGCTGGACATAGCCAAAAACAAATACAAAAAATTTTGTTCAATTATCCAGTGGAATGTTTCCATATTGAAGGAGGCTGACCTCTAAAACATCGAAAACCGGAAATCGAAAAAATTTCTATTACAATACTTTCTTCTAAAAATTGGCCTGTTTAACTGTTAAACTTAAAAAAAAGAAAGAAAATTAATAAAGTCATACTTTAATAAACAACTTCAAATTTTATTTTGCATTCTGAAAGTAAAGGTACAATTTTCTGAAAGAAGTAAACATAAATTCTTAAATTTATTATAAAGAGTTCAAATATCAATGTTAGGAAAGCTGGCAATTCTTTAAACTTTTGAGAATTACCTTTTACTCATGTATAGTGAACTTACTTTCATATTTTGCATTATAAACAAAATTGTTCGGCATTGTTTGGGGTCAAACTATTTCTGTTATCCTTATATATTCACTTCGCTGCGCTCTACCGGATATCCGGCAGAGAAGTCGGATATCCGGTGATTGTGATCCGGATATCCGACGGTATTTCGGATATTGAAAAATCAGCCGGATATGCCGGATATTTGCCGGATATCCGTTGCATCCCTAATTTGTTGTATCCTCATATTATATTTTCTTTATAAATGGAAATTTTGCTTACTTTAAGTGTTTCTGTTATTTCTTATGATAGTAGGCTTAATGGGTCACAGATAAATTTTAGTTTGCTGCAGACTGACACAGAAAATTCTGCTTCTGGGATTGCTATGGAACGTGTTTGGTTCCATCAACATGTGGCCAGTATTCAGAGGTTGTCGTTGTTTAGAGGTGACCGTTCAAGGAGGTTTCACTGTAATAATAATAAAGCTAACTTACCTCGTCAACATCACGTTTCTTGTTTTGTTTTCCTTTCTTCGTTGGTTTGCTTTGTTTACTATCGGAAGAAGATTTTGGACAATGACTCCGAATATAATCCATAACTTGCTTTACATGGCACTGTTCGACCAGTTTAAGTAACCGCTTGTCTTTTAATTTGTTGCCCTTTAAATTTAATTCTTTCAGCTTTGTACAGTTACCTAGTTCGCCGGGCAAGGAAACTATTTTGTTTTCAGAGAGATCTAGCACCTTTAAGCAACTTAACATCTGGATTTCTGGGGGAATTTCTTCAAACAAATTATTATTTGCTAATAAATCTGTAAAATGAATTAATTTTGAATCGCAAATGCCGAGTGGGAAAGTAGAAAAGAGGTTGTAAGCGATATTGAGAGTAACTAAATGTAACATATCATTGATATTTGGTAATGATGTTAGTTGATTAGAGCTTACATTCAGTGACTGTAATTCATTTAACTCAGATAATCCTGCCGGTAATTCCGTAATAGCATTGTGGGAAACATCAAAGAACTTAAGTTTTTTTAGCTTCGATATTTCGGGGGGAAGTGAGCTTAAATTATTGCCACATATTATCATCCTTGTCAAATTTGACAAGTCGCCTATCTCAGAAGGCAATTCCTTCAAAGGAGTTTTGCTAATTTCTAAAAAATTCAAATGCTTGATGGTAAAAAGACCGGGATCTAAACCATATTTTTCAATTCTTTCTGAAAACGAAGGTCCAGATATAACTAATTCACATCTTTTTTCAGCCTGTGCTTGCTCTATTTCTTTCCAACTCGACGACATTTGCTTACAGTTTATAAATTCTTAAAATAAAACAATAAATGGATATGGATAATGGAGGAGTGATGATTAAAAAAAAGTTGGTTGGCTGGTTGGAAGGTTGGTTGCATAAAAAATAATAGAAATAAGAGGCAAATTCATGGAGCTGAGAAAAGGACTTTGCAAGTCTTTAGCTATTGGGACTTAAAAAAGTCTAGAGAGGACGCTACTCACAGTTGACATTTATAAGTAAAGGAAATCCCTCATCCTTCCTTTATGCTAAAGTCAATCATTAGCAAATCGTCAATCATATAAATAAGTCCTTATTTATTTTAAACCGTTTCAAAGTTTTAGATATTAGACCCCTTGCATTGACGTCATGTTGCTATTAGCAACGACTGATACTATAGCTTCTGGAGCACACACGTGGAGCACAGAACTCCCCGTTTGCCGTTAAAAGCACGTGTTATCTTTCTCTTTAATTTAGAGCTTCCTTATTTTTATTATTATAGTGCAAATAAGTCTAAAAAATCAAATGGAGAGCACCATATTCGCCTTATATTTGGGCGCCATATGAAGCGATTTCAGACATGTGACGTCATGTGCAACCCGTCTGATACACTGATGTCACATGGAATCTGAAATTTTGTAAAAAAAAAAATAAGCTTTATGAACAACTTAACAATACTGAACAGGTAATTCAATGTGCTTGCCCTTGCACCGCCCTCGACCGGTTTTCCCTGAAGAGAGGAGTTATATCTTTTCTCCACAAGATGGCGCATTCAGGAGCTTGAACCAGCGCCCCCTAGATTATTCAAGCCGGAGTAGTGCAATAAAATTTTCTCGTGACGTCACCGTAAGAGTCACGAGGGTAAAGTTTATATTAAAGATATAATTGTATAGACTTCTTTTACATTAATTGTATTAAAATATGGATTAACTTCTTTCATTTTGGGTTTGGGTTCCTTTCAGTGGAAATCTTTTTAGCGGTTTTCGTATTTACATGAAATTACATTCCTGTGTCAGGATAAGTTGACATATTTTCTTCGTTGCGAGTGAGGTACATTTTAAGTTTTTCAGATTGTGCTTTATCTCTTTCGGTCAGAGTCGGGATGACCTGGTTTTTCACAAGGAAGTCCCGAATATTTTTCAAATGAAAAACTATAGATTTGACTATTAATGGTGCCCCATAGTAATAATCCATGTGTTCATTTCTGTACATAAGGGATAAAATTATAGACTACTTTATTATAAACGTGTTAAAATATGGAGTAATTTTCTTTTACTTTGGGATTTGGGGGAAGTCTGTCGGTTTTTGGGTTGAAGAAATTGTTTTGTTGTGTGCGCGCAGACTCCATTCCTAGGCGTAGAAGAAATCTGAGAGTGTACCATATATAATATGGCTTAATAAAGCAAATAATTAAATAATTTGATAACGTTGCAATGATTGCAGTAAATATGTGACATTAATAAATCCAAAAAATTCGGATAATTAAGAACTTGAATTACACTCGTCCCTTCACCCCTCCCCCCCCCCCCCCAAAAAAAAAAATCTGAAAAACTCTACCCCTGAATTTCTAGCCACGAGGGGAATAGTTTTCCTGTGATCAAATTGTACACAGCTGGGAAGCAATTGATAAAAAAAAAGTCTCTCATGTATTTTTAAAATTAGCCAAAGTACGATATATGTTTCTATTAATTTCTATGCATAAAGTATTTATTTAATGCATATGTTCTTATTGCAATCAAATCTGATAAATTATTTTAGCGTTTGAGTAATTTTGTAATTTTTGTTTGAGTCTGACAATTGATGGTTGATAAATTTTCTGAAAAATCAAATTAATTGGAGAAGAGGATTGACCCCGCCGCCCCCTCAAATGGCGCCCATGATTGAAAGTGGTTTAAAATTGTCTTGCAAGATTTGAACTAATATTTTATGTAGGCCTGTAAAAAAAGCGTAACTGCTACGTTCCATAAATTATAATAATATTGCATTTTCATCAGAACTACATATCCTGAGCAAAGTTTCAGCTCAATCGGATTATTGAAATTGGTTTAAAATTAACTTGCAAATTTTAATCTAAATTTTTGTGGAGCCCTGTAGAAACAGTATTCTAAACAAACTTCTACGTTTTTTAAATAATGTTCGGATAATTAAAAGTGGTTTAAATTTGACTTGCAAGATTTGAACTAAACATACATACATGCACTGCAAGTTAATGTGATGCTTGTTTATTAATAAAAACTTAATGATTCGCAAACTTTCACAGGAGTTTTTTAACGTTTCCAATACTTTAGGAATGGCACTTTGATTTTTAAAAAATGCTTATTGTTGAATAATATGTTAAAAGTCATGATGAAATTTGTAAACAAAATCGAGGATCATCCAGAATCACAACCTTTGAAAAAAGCGGTTAAGCTGTTTTAATATCGCTTATTCTCAAACAAAAATGGGTTGAATCTGACCTTGACAAACCTGTGACATATATTCAACAAGCTCGTGTTTTCAAATAAAACACGATAGTCACGTCGTGCTTTCAAACTTAAAGGAAGCTAGTGCAACTTTTGAAACTCCCTCAAACCAACTGCGCAAATGTCTTCTTCACGGTCATAATTAATCTACGCCTCGGATTTTTTTGACTAAACTCGTACGGATCTCGAAAATAGTGACATTCATCTACCAGTATACGTGATTTTGCCAAATTCCGTGATAATCGGAAAAATGAATTTTGTCCACCTAGATCATCAAAACGTCCCACTGTGCGCCGTCCGAGAAAAGAGTAGTTCCGGCCATGGACACACATTACTGGGCAATCCACGTATATTTGCGTGAGTTAGGGCGCGGACAGACAAACCGAAATCATAAAGACTCTTCAACTATGCTGGAACAAAAAAACCATCAACAATTCTTCTGACTTTTTGCATTAGTTTCGTAAAACCAAGCACAGCCTGAATCTGGAAAGTTTGCAAAAAGGGAAAATCAACTGAAAAACAATTCATTGCATGAGAGAGTGTCTGAATAAATTTTAAAAGCTGTTACACTAAAGCCCGTCCAGAATAACAGGGTAAAATGTTGAAAAATAAGTTGGATTAGAAGAAACTTTTATATAGTCTATTGTCTGTAACACACTCTTAAGGTTTAGGTTATATCCTATGCCACGTGTGTTCTATTTATATGTTGCATGTAGTTAAAAATTATGCAATTACTTAAAAAAACAAATATTAAAAAACAAATTAAATATTATGCAATTACTCAAAATTACAAATATACAATTACTTAAAAAAAAGAAAGAAAAGAAAAAGAAAGAAAGAAACAGAACCCACCCCGCATACATTTTTATCAGAGGAAAATGAAAATAGCCATTCAATTGGAAAATAAGTCTTGCTTAAAATTATATTAAAAAAACTAGAAAACAGGAAATTTTGCTTTTCCAGAATTTAGTGTCGCCCCAATGAAAAAAAAATATTTTTAGTACAAAATATATTTCAGTTTTAAGATTCACTTTTATTTTATGTAAAATGGCGTCACTTGCATCCTCTGAAGAATTACAAATTTACGATCCAGTTTTAAACAACATCTATAGAAAAGTATGCATAGGACGTCATTATCGCGGAATAATACGCAAACCCAGCAAAAAGCGATGTCGTCATTCAAGAAACTCGACCAAAAAAATCAGGTATCTAATGATTCACATGCCTTCATTTGTTTGCAATATTTAATGTGTACACTGAAAATTAAATATAGTTTATAATAGCTGCATGTTCTATCAGAAATTATTCATGCATATTTTTTCAAAATTCGGGAAATGTTATTGCACACGGATTAATAAAATTGCATTCTTTCAGCTTTTTGATAGGATTTAAGTAAATGCAGAGAAATTAAGTCACATAAATATTCTTCAAAATAAAATTTTTATAGTAGACAATATTCTTGACATAGCACGTATTTTTATTACAATTTTTCTTTCAGTTGTTATGCGAAAATGGCAACAAAAGATAATAGTAATCTTACTTTCCACAACCACAGAGTTCAAAGTCGTTTTTAAGTAATAATAGAGATGTAGTATGTCGTAAAAAGGGTTTGCAAGATAAAGGCTGCTTTCGCTCAAATTTAAATGTCCTCATTCAGCCCAGCGGCATACAAGCTCTACGTGGAGCCGCAAGTATCTGGACTTAATTTTAACTTGTTTTAACCGGTTTCAGGGTTGTATTTTTAACATCACGCCAGATCAGAACACTTCATCTCCATCTATCTCTTACCCCCGTGACTATTTTCCCTTTGTTTTCTACAGAAACGGAGTACTACTTCAGTTGCACCATTACAGAAATGGCATTTAAAACTACAAAAAAATTAATGTCTCAAAAATAAATTGAGATGAGTTTTCAAACAAATTGCATTTAAAAGTACTTTTTATCTCCTATACAACGCGACGTTGTAAAAATTGAAAATGTGCGATGTTTAGAAGTTTAAAAAATTGAAGTAGATTATCAGTATTTAACTGTACAATGATACACCTGCTTTGTTTTACGGGTAGTTTATGGTTAGGTGTAACGTTATTTTTTAGTGTCTGAAAGAAATAGCATATCGGATGCTAATAAGTTTGTCCGGGTTAAAATAGTAAAAGTATTATAAATTTCCAATACTAAAACGCAGCTTTACTTCATATTTCGTATCTAGAGTAAATTTTAACTTTAGATATCAAGCTGGAAGCCATTTGGTTAAGAACTTTAATTATAAAGAGGTAAAGTTTACCGATTAATGCTGAATTTAGTTTTATTCATATCGCCAGTCTTTAATATACTTATTTTTTCACGGTGGATATTTTGTAGCGTTAGTATTAAGGTTACGTGGGGCAACTGGGCCATGATTTTATAATGCGACTCTGGAGATTCTGGCAATTCAGCTTCAAAAAGCTAATGTTCTTTTGAACTAAAGTCTGAACTTTTGTAAATGTGTTCAGTTAGGTTTCCTCTATCAGATAGAAAAATGCTCAAAATTACATTTTAATATTTAAAAATAAAAAAATATGCATAATTCATCTTTCTTTCCTCATGGATCCAGTATCCAGTTGCCCCATAAAAATGGGGTAAGTGGACCAGGAGGGTCTATGTTCCACACGCGTTTATTTATTTATTTTCTTTTCATATGGGATATCAGGTCCTGTTTGAAAAAAAGTAAACAACTTAAAAAAAATTTTAACCAGGCAGATCATGTAAATTTATATCAACTAATGAGCATTGTAAGGGAAACCTTTGCTGTCAATGTGCCTAAAAAAAGCACTAAAAGTGAAAATATTAGCTTTATTTATACCAAAAACATAAAAATTAAGTAAGTACTTATGTACTTTAGTATAGGTAATAAGTATAAAAGTTACATGGGTATTTTAAGGGAAAAAAATAACAAGGTAAATCTATGAACAAACGGCTACGTCAGTACTTACGTACTTCATCTGTATCGTGCAATTTCAAGGTTTGGCTATCTCGCTTTCAGGGGCAAGGTACTTGTGTTCGTAAAATGTTGAAATAATTTAATGATACCAGTATTATCAGAGAATTTATTTGTATTTAAGCAAAAGTATATTTTCGCGTACTTAATAAAATTGAAATTTTCATTATAAAATTCCGGTGCCAATGTGGCAATTAGGGATTAAAATTATGTGATGCCATAACGGCATCACCGTCGTTCAAGGGATTAAGAAATTTGGTTTGAGACCACCCAATATGCTTTTTTTTATTTATTACGTAATTTTAATAAGGTATTCCATAATTTTCTTTATTGTGAGCAAAAAACAATGGAGAAATTTATTTCCCGTATTAAGAGAAACTAAAAAAAAATATTTATAACTATTGGGGTAACTGAATCCGATCCAGTTACCCCTGATATATGTCCTAGTTCCCTTATTCTTGAAAAAATATGGGGTAACTGGGACACCGGGCTTACATTTGAAACATGAAGTAAATATGTATAGATACCTAATAATAATAATGCAGTTATATGCCTAATCTTTTAAAAAAAAAATGATTGTTTAATAAAAGTACAGTATTTTAATAAAAAGCCGAGGAAGTTCAAACAAATGGACGTCGTTTAAAAAAAAAAGAAATGTAAATTTTCGACAACCTACCACAGCAAAGAGAGAGTTATGACTGAGTTCACACACGTTGTTTTAGGAAGTAGAGATTAAGGTGCAATGTTCACAAAAGCTGAAGCTTAAAAAACATCAACGGTTTTTTATAAAATAGCCTATGGCCCAGTTACCTCTTGGGTCCAGTTACCCCAACTAACCTTAACCTCCCAAACATATTGCGATTTTCAACGCTTTCCAACACAGTTGAAAAGTGTTTATGAATTCGGTTTGCCTGACCGTGTTCTAACTCGCGTAAATATAGTCCGATTACCATGAACTAGATATGTTATCGGGGTTTACTATGGCATGTTCGGTATTGAAAATGAAATGTGTAGCATTTTTGGTTCATTGACAGGGCCACTCAAAAGAATTCCGTTACGTCTATGGAGAAATATCGTTTGCCGTGTATTTTAATGATATAACACTATTTTAAACATTGGAATTGATATGTATCACTGAGGTGCACTACAAGGTTCTTAATATAGTATAGGGTGTGCATGGAATTTATCGTTCATTTACAGGGACGCACAAAAGAATTTGGCTATAGAAGCAAATGAGCAATAATTGAACTATTGAAGCCTACGAACAATAATGGATGGAAGTGCGCTTTCAATTGGGGTATGCGCTTTTAAATTTAACTATTTTTTAAATATTACTCGGTGTGTATAAATTCTATTAGATCCTATACAGGGTCGCACAAAAATTCTTAACAACATCCGTTTATTGGCGAAAATGGCTGAGTGGAAATTTTAACTGCGCTATGCGCTTAACGGAACTAACTTTTAGCATACTATCCTGAATTTACTTATACTCTAAAGCGAAAGCCGAGTTCCCTGGCCGGTCATCCCTTGTCACCCACCCCCTTGTTCATTTAGACGTCATCTGTGAAGTTTTGTTATTGTATTCTCAATGTGTTGGAAAGTGTTTCGTAATCCATGATGTGCGCATGATTTTTCGTTCTTGTTATACATTTTAACAATTTTTATTGTGAAATAGGAATTATGACATTAATATTCGAAAAAATTATATACCCATGAACGCAGTCAAAATTTGTTTTTCATAGAAGTTTTTGGTATATGAAAAGTATGAAAAGTTGGTCATCAGGTATTAATTGATTATAATCAAAGATGCATCATATTTATAACAAGTGTCTTAATTCTTTACATCCGATTGAAATTATCTGAAAATTTCCTTTTTGCTTGCAGGTGTATCAGAGACATTGAGATTGTCAATTGGGTAAAAAGTAAAATTTCAGAATACTTTTGAGTAAACTAGGGGGCTCCGGCACCCTGCTCGCTACGCTCACCAACCCCCCCCCCTCCCCCGTGTAATCGCTTCGCGATTCCATTCAGTATCGCGAAGCAATCCCTATTTTCCAGTCAACCCCAGACGTAATTGTCTCGCGTTTCCATTCTGGATCGCTTCGTGATCCCTTATTTTCTATGTATTCAATTTTTAGATTCCACTTGGTAAAACACCTTGGTACACACCTCCCCAACTCCTGACAATTTTATTTCTTATCTCCAAGCTCATAATCATTAGTGCTTACAGAGTTTCATAATTATAAGAATTATTTTAAATATAAAATTATATATATATATATATATATATATATATAGTGCTACGAATATTGTAAATAGTTAGTGTTTGTGCTTAAAAATAATGTAAATAGTTTAATAAAGCTCTATTCATAAGCTAATATTAGTCTTTGTTGCATTGAAATATCTCAATTTGTTGATTTTCTACAAGCAAGTAAACCCTATTGGATTTCAATGAGAGTCTATGGAAATTTGGCGAAATACTGGAAATAGCGCCAAGTTGGCATCACTCTTGGCGACTAATTTTTGTCACCAAATTTAAAGGTATATCTCCAAGTTGGCTACAAACTTGGCGACGTTTGGCGACAGAGCTGGGTCCCCCCCATTGGTAACCCCCTTATAGCTTCAGAAAGCTCTGACCAATCAGGTGCGTTTCGTGGTATCTACGCAGATTTTCATTGGTCCATTTCCAAAGCGTTAATTTATATATATATATATATATATATATATATATATATATATATATACATGAATTATTTTAAAGCAAGATTTGACTCAAGTTTAATAATCTCCTTTTAAATTAACCATGTTTGTAACGCAGTATTTGATTCAATTAGACCGTGTGATGTTGATTCAAATAAACGACAACTAACTTTATGTTCTTAACTCGAAAAAAAAAGTTGATTCTATTATACAGTGATTTGTGTAAGCGGCAGATTTCTATACTCTTTCTTGTCTTGTAGGGAGTAAGTAGTTTTGGTCTGCCCTGGGGCCCGTGAAACCTGTTACCAGCCCTGACTGTATCCAAATTCTTTTGAGTATCCCTGTAAAAAAAAACGATAATACGGCGCGTCATATTCTACAACAAGTAATTTGTAGTAAATCTCAGTAATGTATATCAATTTCATTATATTTGAAATAATGTATAATTGTAACATAATTAAAATACGCTGCAAACAATTTTTCCCCGTAGACCATTATGTAACAAATTCTTTTGTGCGGCCCTGTAAATGAATAGTAAATACTTTGCAACCCATATTCCATATAGTGTATGCTCTAGTGCACATCATAAATGCATACCAATTTGATTTTGTTTGATAGGGTGTTACATTATTAAAATGCACTTGAAAAACTATATACAGTATAACTTCAAAAATCCGGCATAATTGGGACCGAGACAATACCGGATTTTTGAAAATTCCGGATTTTTGGAGGAATATGAAAAGTAGTACTATATTCTTTATGGTTCATTTAGCCATAATTTAATTTATTATTTAGTGATAATTATGTAAGAAATAGAGAAAATTATATTAAAAAAAAAAAAAAAAAACTTACTTTAATTGATATTTTCTATGTTACTGAAAAAAAAAATCTTATAAAGAGTGAAATTATTTCTTCTCTTGAAATTTCGGAGACATCGATGTCAACTTTGTTTACTTCAATTTTTTTGGCCGTTCCTTAACAAGATTTTTTTTTTTTTTTTTTTTTTTTTTTTTGTATTTTATACAAGTGAAGAATGTCTATTTCGGAAATAGTCTTGTTTTTCTAAAGTATATATTAATTCTCCAGTCAAATTTGTGCATGTTTCTAGTGACACCTTTTCTTCTTCCGGTTGTTCATCCTTGTCTTCTGATCTACTACTTGCATTATTAGCGGTTATATTTAGCACAGCGTCAGCGATCTCGCTGTCCGTTAAATTGTTCGTTGCTAATGCATTTTCGTCAGTGCTTAGCCAATCATCTATATCTCTTTTTTCGACACTTAATGCATTTTTAGATTTTGTGTGTTCAATCAGCTCATAAATTGCGGCCTTTTCACGGGAAATGTGAAAACCTGAAAATTCTTCCTCATCATTGATGTCGCCGTTGCCGAAAATTAGTTCTGGCCATATATTGTGCCATGCAATGCATTCTCAAAGTTCTCCCCAAAGTTGTTCCCGTTGATAAGGAACGGTGCAGCTGCCTGAAAAAAATTCAGAAAATAATCGCCTCTGACAAATGAAAAAAAAAGTCAAATATTCTTTTTTTGCATATTTATTTTTGATCTTGAAATTTTTATTTCATAAAGAATTGTTATTTTTCTTCTCTCATAACTTGAGAGTGTAAAAGTAAAAGGAAGAGAAAAGATGGTTTTGATGCCGGATTTTTGAAGTTGTCGGATTTCTGAATGCCGGATTTTTGAAGTCACACTGTACCACACACTTCATTTTCAATAGCGAGCGTGCAATAACTAAGCGTCAATCTAATATATAAAAAGGAAAATTTGTCTGTCTGTAATGCTTTACAAATCCACAGTTTGGAAGCCAGAATTGTGAACTGTTACGTACATGTGTATTAAAACATGGCCGAGGCAACTATAGTAATCCGGAATCGGAATAATAGTTAATTTTTAATTAATAAAACAAGTTGGAAATTGCTCGTCAAACGTGGCAAATGAGGTGCGTTCGTACTATAACTAGTTTTATAATTATTTTTTGCACCCCATATTGTACTGAATGTATACTTTTTTGCACTTCATAAAGCGCATAGTCTGATACATCATTAAAATGCACTTCCAATAATTTTTTCCCATTCCCCGTAATGTAACGGAACACTTTTGACTGTCCCTGTAATTAAACTATACATCTGATTTTCCTAAAATTGGAAATAGCTCAACAAAACTTTGCAACAATTATATCTTTAAAATTTCAGACCATTCGGAAGGCTGTAATATCATTAAAATGCACTTGCAATAATTTTTCCCATTCCCCGTAATGTAACGGAACACTTTCGACTGTCCCTGTAATTAAACTATACATCCGATTTTCCTAAAATTTGAAATAGCTCAACAAAACTTTGTAACAATTATATCTTTAAAATTTCAGACCATTCGGAAGGCTGTAATATCATTAAAATGCACTTGCAATAATTTTTCCCATTGGCCGTAATGTAAAGAAAAACTTTTGACTGTCCCTGTAATTAAACTATGCATCCGATTTTCCTAAAATTTGAAATGGCTCGACAAAATTTTGCAACAGTTATATCTTTAAAATTTCAGATCATTCGGAAGGCTCTAATATCATTAAAATGCACTTGCAATAATTTTTCCCATTGGCCGTAATGTAAAGAAAAACTTTTGACTGTCCCTGTAATTAAACTATACATCCGATTTTCCTAAAATTTGAAATGGCTCGACAAAATTTTGCAACAGTTATATCTTTAAAATTTCAGATCATTCGGAAGGCTGTAATATCATTAAAATGCACTTGCAATAATTTTTCCCATTGGCCGTAATGTAAAGAAAAACTTTTGACTGTCCCTGTAATTAAACTATACATCCGATTTTCCTAAAATTTGAAATGGCTCGACAAAATTTTGCAACAGTTATATCTTTAAAATTTCAGATCATTCGGAAGGCTCTAATATCATTAAAATGCACTTTCAATAATTTTTCCCATTGGCCGTAATGTAAAGAAAAACTTTTGACTGTCCCTGTAATTAAACTATACATCCGATTTTCATAAAATTTGAAATGGCTCGACAAAATTTTGCAACAATCATATATTTGAAATTTCAGACCATTCGGTTGGGTAGTTTTTGCTCTGTTACATGCGGACAGACGGACGGACAGACGGACGGACAGACGGACGGACGGACTGAACGACGACTATAGGTGCTACGTATTTATATAATTACGAACGCACCTAAAAACCACCCATTATACAGCAATTTCCAATCAAATTAAAACATTTTTCGTTATAGCTGTTGCCAACAATTAAAAATCCACAATAAAATTCTTACCACAACAATTATTTTTCTATTGCAAGATTTCTACGTAAAAAAATGAAATAAATGGTTTGATGAATTTAAAAAAGGGTAATATTACATTATAACTTTTCTACTGCAAGATTTCCACATGAAAAATGAAAATTAAATAAATAGTTTAACGAATTAAAAACAAAAGTAAATGTTACGTCATAATTTTTCTGTTTTATGATTTCCATGTGGAAAATTATAATTATTTAATTTGATGAATCATATTGAAAATAGTATAACGGACGTTATGAATATATAACGTCATATAAGTATGAAAAAATGTATTGAAGCATGATAAAAACTCCATTAGAGAAATATTGGCGTATTTTAACATTATTGCTCCAATGATGAAGGGAAATAAATTCATTTATTACCCGACTGCCAAGAAGAGTTATGTGTTTCACGCGTATCTGGGTATGTGGATTTCTTTATACCCTCGGACCATCCCAACGGCTGGATAGATTTTAATGAAGGAGGTCTCTATCGATTCGTCTTAACCGTCCGATGGTTATAGGCTAGGTTTTGTATTTATAAATTCAAAATGGCGGCCGTAAAATATAAAATGGCGGTAGAGGCGAAAAATAATTTTTACGCACCCTATTGAGTGGCATATCATTGGATAGGTCTTTCAAAACGAAGACGATGTGTCATTGACTATTTTACAGTCAGAAGCTCCTTTAAATATTACACAACCTGGAAGTTGTGCAGGTAGGATCTCTAGCTTTACTGCAACTCTAACCATCATAGACATCTATAGGCCTCATCAAAACAGTGTTTATTGATAGGAACTAACAATTAAACACAACTTATTTTCATCAATGCAAGTAAATAAAAAAATAGGTAAGTAATATAAAAAATAGTTTAATATTGATCAGGGTTGCCACGCTTCAGGGAATTTTTCAGTCAAAATATCCGTATTTTTGCTATAGAAAAATTTATCTAGATTAACCGCACGAAATTTCGTCTGATTTAGAGGCAGATTCTCTGTAAGAAAGTACTGGTGCCGAAGAATGTCCTGGTCTGGAAATTCCCTGTAGCATGGCAACCCAGTTGATGAGAAATAATTAATTAGTTCGCTTTTTACGCAGTCGGGTTTTTTGATTTTTCAAATTTAATTATTATAGATGTATTATTTTGCGTCTGTTATATAAATTTATACATTTTTATATTGGGTTTTCATGTGTACAACACTTCGACCTCTTTTTTTTTTTTATGTTGTATGTTAAATTTTGAAATTGGTTTTTCAAAACAAACATTCTTAAAATTCCGGGCGACGCCGGGTACTTTAGCTAGTAAGATATAAAAATTACTGAGCAATCCGCGTATATTTGCGTGAGTTAGAGCACATACAGACGGACAGACAAATCGAAATCAAAATCATAAACACTTTTCAACTATGTTGGAATGCGTTACAAAAAAAAAAAAAAAAAAAAAAAAAACACCAGCAATTCTTTTGACTTTGAATTTGGTACAATCAAGCACTGTCTGAATCTAGAAAGTTTGAGAAAAGGGAAAATTTTCCTTGTAATTTTCTCTCCTTAGAAACCAATTGTTTGCTTCTTTTATACCACTAAAAGCTTTGACAGTGCTTGCAACTCAAATAAAGAAAAAAGGGGTCACAGTAAGGCCACAATGTCAGGTCAGCGTTATAGGAAAAACCAATCCTAATTTCCGAAAAGATGCTTGCAAATTTTATTGTCCTCTAGAGCATCCATTAATTTCAACCGATAGCTCAGCTATAAGGTCAAGGATCAATGCAGCATTCGGTTCAATTTGTTGTTTCTGAAGGGAAAACCCAGGTAAAAAACGAAACGGATTAACACTTTCCAACATACAGTAAACTTCCGATTAACCGTCACTCGATAAACCGCCACACTCGGTTAACCGCCACCCCTTTCCGCATGTAAAAAAAAAAAAAAAAATCAGAAATGATCAACAAAAATTCAAATGCAGATAAACCCGAGTATGACGGCGCTATTTTGAGTAAAAGGCTTGTCTGGCGTGAGAAACAGCAACTAAAAAGTATTTTTGCGGATGAAATCAGAGTCAGTCGTAATTGTGACAAGAAAGATATTGGTTATAAAAAAATTAACGGATAACAAAATTATTCAAAATGTTTTGAAATCAGAGAAACCTGAAGAGGATGAATAGGATGAATCTGGGAATGATCATCCAGGAGTCAGTCATACTCTCTCAATGCATTACTCGGTTTGAGATGCAGCAGGAAGCACATACAATTCAAGTACTTTTATTGCGTAGAATTCGTAATCTTGCTGCAGTAAAAGCACAAGCAAAACACAAACATAAAAATACAATGGATTACTTTGTATGAAAAAAGATACTACATATTTATTCAGTAAAATTCTAAATTGGTCTTATAAGTAGATTTCTTATTATCAGTTATGCTTTTTATAAACGAAAGTACACAACAAATAAAATAAATCTTTTAATCATTCTTATTTATATAGAAATGTGATTTTAGTAACGGTCTTGTACTGTCTTTCGATTATCTGCCACACCATCGGTCCCGTGAGTGACGGATAATCGGAAGTTTACTGTAGTTGAAAAGTGTTTATGACTTCGGTTTGTCTGTCCGCGCTCTAACTCGCGTAAATATAATCGGATTACCCTGAAATTTTTGTACGTTATTGGCTTTTACTATGGGGTAGTTTCAAATGGTCACAAATCGTCCATTGGAAGTCAAATAACCGTTGAAGGAAAATTGCGATTGGTAGCTGAAAGGGTTGTAGGCGCGGTTGGAGGTCAACCAGTCAGTTGTGATTGGCAGAAGAAAAAAATCATCAGCTGATGGCAAGTTCCCTATATCACGATCATTATTGAAAATGAAGAGTGTAGCATGTATAGTTCATTTACAGGAACAGTCAAAAATATTCCTTTACATTACGTCCGATGGGAAAAAATCGTTTCAAGTGCATTTTTATAATGTTACACTATGCTTTTATGAAGCGCGCTAAAACATGCTTTCTGTAGAATATTGAGTGCAAAACATTTATTATTCAGTTACAGGGTCACATAAAATAATTATGTTACATAATGGTCTATGGGGGAAAATCTTTTGTAGTGTATTATAATGTTATTACACTATTTCAAACATAATCAATGAAATTTATACATGCATTATTCATGTGCATTATAAGTTTCTTACCAAAAAGTATGGTGTTTTGTTGTTCATATACAGGGCTACGCAAAGGAATTCGTAAGTATACTGATAAATCGGGGGGGGTGGGGGTGGGGGGTGGGGGGGGGGGGGTGCGCAACCATTACCTGAGCGAGTCGACGGCTGAATTTCCAGTATTAGACAGAACTTGATTAGCATATTAAAATGTATCTGGCCTGCCACGTCATATCTTGATGGAAAACACCTGCAAATCCAATTTTAGTGGTTGATCGGTAGGTTTATCATTGTGTTTTCCCGCACCCAAAGGTATGAAAACATGGAGGACTGAGCGCCGGAAAACACAATGGTAAACCTACTGATGAACTACTAAAATGGGTTCAGCAGGTGGTTTCCACCAAGCTATGACTTGGCAGATCAGCTGCATTTTAATATGCTACTCGTTTTCTGTCTACTGGAATTTCAGACGCCAACTCAACAAGGGGATGATCTGTGCAGCCCGCCTCAACGGTCTATGACTATGGAAGTGAATGGATTAGAGCAGGGATCGGCAAGTAATTTTAAGTCAGGTCCGAATACTTTTGAAAAATTTTATCGAGGTCCGGAGAAAAAAAAAAAAAAAACACATAATATAAGTACATTTTTACTTTTATTTTATTTTTTACACACACATACATATAAAATAGAAAAGTCAGATATTCGTCCTGAAAAATTACTACATACACAGGACGATTATCCGTTTCTTTTTTCTCCATTACAGGAGATAAAATATACGCCAATTGAAGAAAATGGGGGATAAAATAAAAGTTGGTGACCTTGGGATCGAACCTTAGTGCTACGAAACCAGTACTCTAACCACTCAGCTATAGTTGTACAGAAGTGAATCAGTTTGAAGTAAATAGGCTTGCCTCAGATGGGTAGGGCTTGATTAATGTCTTTAAAAAGCTTTGAATTTTGAAATTAATTTAAGAAACATTTCGTATTTCATGAGAGTGTGGCTGGGTTTTTAAAAATTTAGTATTAAACTAGGATAAAAAATATGAATTATTATGATGCAAAGTACGAGCCGCCGGTGTACAATAGAACTAAGAAAAATCAAGAAAATTATACAAAAATCGCTATTACAGTGCTCCCTTTCGGCGGCGGAATATTTCCAAATCCATGGAGATCCTGCTTGGCATACCCAAAAACATACACACACAAAAAAATGGTTCAATTCTATACATAACTGCATACCTTTTCGATAGTACAATAATGGAAATCGCACAAAAATCGCTATTACAGCGCCCCCTTTCGGGGAATTTTTTCCAAATTTAGGGAGAACCTGCTTGCCATAGCCAAAAAGCACATAAAAAGATTTTGGTTCTATGCTTAACTTTATACACCTTTCGATGGAGCAATAATGAAAATAGCACATACATCGCTATTACAGCGCTCTCTTCAGGCGGTTTGTTTTTCAAATTGAAGGAGGAGCTGCTTGCCATAGCGAAAAGCATACACAAAAATTTTGGTTGAATTCTATGCATAACTTCATACACTTTTCGCTGGTACAACAATGAAAATGGCATAAAAAGCGCGATTACAACGCCCCCTTCCGTCGGAATTTTTCCAAATTAAGGGAGAACCTGCTTGCCATAGCCAAAAACACATAAAAAATGTTGGTTCCATTCTATGCATAACTTCATGCACTTTTAGACAGGGTCGTACTGGCATAACTGAGAGGACGGTGGCAAAATGGATAAAAAGGGCGCCGATTGCCTTACAAAAAGGCGCAAATGCTTATATATATATACATACACATACACACGCACATACTACATAAATTATGTATAAAAAATCACTTTAAAAATATATACGAGTATATTGCTATAGCGAAAACTTTATTTCTAAAATAATTATGTCACCCAAATTAGTATTTTACACTGTAGAAATGTACTATGCACAAAAATAGTTCCCCGCAAGACATTGCACTTAAAAAAACTCTGATGTTAGACCAGTGTTGCCAATTTAGAGGTATTTTTTTCCACCACATTTTTCTAAGAAAGCTATCTCTATTTTCGAATTTCGCTCACCTTATCTAATGAGATTAATTCAAACTTTACCCCGAATATTTGAATAACAATCTCCATACAATTATCTCCAAATGGAAAATAAAATATTAAAATAAAACAAACAAAAACAATTTCGTTGGGTCAAAACTCAAAAGTGCAAAACATTATTTAATACAATTCAATAATATTTTATATTATATTAAAAATATGTTTTATTTCTTTATTTTTTCAACATTCAAAAGATATCATAGATTTTTTTTTTTTTTTTTTTTTTTTTTTTTTTTTTTTTTTTAATTATGGCCAATTTTTTTTCATCCTGACCAGAAAAAAAAAAAAAAAAAAAAAAATTATGACCATTTTTTTTTTCTTTTTCTGACCAGAAAATCAGAGTTCTAACTTTTTACGACAGCTCTTTCATCTTCACCTAACACTTCATTTATAACGGTTGTTTCATAATAATGGATGGCACCAGTCCATCAGAAGAAAATGATCCATTCCAAAGGTATAAGTTCGATTGAAAAAACTATTTAATACTTTGAGCAGAAAGAAGAGGCTTCACCTGCAATTTTTATGACACTAATAGAATCCCATAGCTGCCAATGTGTACGGTTTAGTTACCTCTAAAATTTAACACAAATTTTTGCCATAATTAATCGTTGACAATTGTTAGACTTTTTAAACTGAAATTCCGGAAGTGACAGCCAATTGTTCCCTTGCGACGACATTTCTGTGGCTTCAACTCGTAAAACTATCTTTGACAACATTTTCTGAATGAATCTTTGCCTTTATAAAAAAAATGGGAAACTCTAATTTCCTGGTATCTGAACAAAATCGGCAAATTTTATATTTTTACGAATATTAATGCAAATTTTTTGTATTTACGAATGAAAATGACTTCGCGAAAGTATCAGAAAAGTAGTTAGTTTGGATTTGGGAATAGCTTTCAATATAAAAAATTCTCATAACGAGCAAAGTTAAAAGCCTTATCTCAGTAATTACTGTCTAGACTGAAGTAGTCCCTAAAGACATTAAGGGACTACTTCACCCACGGGAACTGAATTCGCTTACTAATGTTAATCCTATGGGAGTAGTTTTTAAAAAGGTATATCGTTTGCATGTCAAAATTTTTAAATGATTTTTTTTTTTTTTTTTTTTTTTTTTTTTTGCATTGGATAGCCAAGGTCGATTTGCATAATGCCCGTTTTTTTACTTTTTCGATTTTGTTCGCAGTCATTTTTTATGAGGATAGGTCGACTTTCGAAACCGGTTCCGAAAGTAAAATTATCTAAATTGGAAAAAAAAAATACAAACAAAATCGAAAAAAAAAAAAAAAAAGATTCGGCTTTTGTAGAGATTGGCCTCAGCTAATTCAATGAAAAAAAAATCTTTTACAAATATTAAAAGTCAAACAAGAAAAAAAAAATCTTCCATATGATTAACATTAGAAAGCGGGTGTGAAGAATTTGCGAGTGTTAACATGCAAAATCTTCAGTAATATAATCCCTGTATTTTATGCATACCACACAGTAAAACTAAAAGTCTAATTAAATAGAACAACGCTTTTCACTAAGAAAAAGGTTTTTACCGTTCATTGACGACAATATTTGTGTATCCATGTCTTTTGTGCAGTCCTATGTATGAATTTATTTATATTATATTCACACAGTAAGACTTAGTTGTGCTAAAAAACAAATAACACTCTTGAAAATGCATTTTCATCAAATCCCGCCCACACAATTTAAATATTTTGAATTGTTGCACTGCATATAATTTGTAGAATTCATTCCACAGAATTTAATAAAAATTAGTTGAGATTTAAAAAGCACATCTTACAATGTTGCTTATACACTGTTAAAGAAAATTGATATGATATATTCCCTATGCTTTCTGTGGATGACGTTATCTCCCTCCTCAATAACGTATATAAATTTCAAAAAACGCTTTTCAAACAATTACTGTCATTAGTGAGTTCAGGAGGTGGCCCGGAGGGGACATTCCCCCGGAAGATTTGAGATTTCGTGTTTTGAATGGTCAAAAAGTGCAATCCCCCTCGGAACTCTATAATGTCCCCCTCAGAGCCACAGAAATCCCCCCCCCCCCAGTGAATTCAACACTGATTATTGTAAACCGAGATTACAATGTAATTTATTTCTATATCCCTGTAAATAAACGAAAGAAGATACACGATACGTATTCTATATTAAGCGTGTTGTGCCCTTCAGTGATGTATATCAATTTCTTTATGTTTGAAGTAGTGTAACATCATTAAAATACAAAATATAGAACTTTCTTTCCATAGAACATAATTTAACGGAATATTTTTTTTATGTATACCTGCAAACGAACTATAAGTGCTAAACACTTCATTTTCATTAAAGAATCTTTATAGTAAATCATAATAATGTACATAAATAGAGTGGCAATCCAAGTTTATTTACGGGCAATCGGAATGACGAACCAAAGTCATAAACTTTTCAACTATGTTAGAAAGTGTTAAAATTTTGTAGTTTAATTTTGTATTGTTTATGCTACTGCAAATTTTATTGAGATTGCAGACATTTTCAAACAATATTGCCGTTATTAAATAAAATCTATACTTTATTTTAAAACAAAGTATTTTAGAAATATAACAAATATAACGCATATTAAAAACTCCTAAATTAAACTTCTATCAGCTTTTTTTTTTACAAAAGGAACTAGTGAAACATATTACTATTTTTTTTTTTCTGCACACCTGATATTTTAATCGGTGGTTTAGAAAAAAAAAATACACAAACATAAAAGAAAAACAGAACTAAAAATAGTCTTTTACGGGGGCTTCAGGAGGACAGGCCCTCTCCCTGATGAATAATTCTTGGTATCCTTTCTTTTACTATTCAATTACTTTAAATCCTATGCGAAGAACAAACTTTGTTATTTTTTGAAATTTTCGAGAGGGAAAGAAAATTTAGTTAATTAAATTTGAAAATCTAAAGAGGGGCAATTCTGCTCAACTACCATTTCTGGCACCCATGTTTCCTTTCCATCCCATTGTACAAAAGATATAATTTTATACAAAAACATATTGATATTTGGAAAATATGAAACCCTTATCAAAGATTCATGGTATAACATAGCATATAATTAAAAATATTATTGATCAAAACTCAAAATATGCTTACGATTCTCTTGCATCGGACTTTTGATCTTCAATTGTGCTCGATAATTTCGTATCTATCATCACGGCATTGTTATACTATCATCGACGACCAACGTTTCGAAGAAATTATAAAACTTTCCAATTTTGGCTGCCTATATCGTTTCATTGCTATTTTTTCCTTCAAAAATTGAAATTTTGATGCAAAATACTTATGGCTAGAATTTAAAAAACAGATACTTCAGAGATATTCGCTGGAATTCAAAATAATCCAATGCTTGTAGTTTATTCCTGTCTAAAGAAGTAATCTCCGAATAGTAAACCAAGAAATAATTGTCAATGTGAATGATTCAGGAAGATAGGAGAAAGGGGGATAATGATTTTGTGGGATTCTTGGCACTGCAATATATCAGTTGTCGGTCTGCAATGGTGTCCCTTTTGTTGCTTTATTCTGTATTCGGTTGCAGACACCATACCAGTCATCTGAGGACCCCTACTAACCAAAAGTATGTGACAGATATGGCAATTACCCCGAACGTCTTTAAATACCTTATTTACTGACTAATGGAAACATGCTGTTGTTAATTACCATGTGAGAAAAACATGACCAGTCTTTCAAAACTGAAACATCTGGATATTTTTTAAACGGAGACTGCGGTGTATAAAGATCTTTTTCAAAGAGCTTTTGTGGTCTTTCTCTTTATGTTAGGAAAAAGGAGGAGGATAATAGTTTTCGATTAGGAAATTCCAAGTAAAACTAATGTATGCATCTGAAGGAACTAATGTTAGCGCGGTATTTCAGGTGTTTCACTACTGTTAATTATGGTGAAACGGCAAGTAAATATCCCTTTCTCCCCAATTCCTTTCAGTCTGTTTTCTGAATATTAAAAAAAAAAAAAAAAAAAAAACTCAAATAAAAATCAACTCTTTACTTCATAAAATTCTTAATTTATTAATGTGCTTTTTATTTTAAACATTTAATAAATCAGGAAGATCTGCGTCCCCTCGCTCCCTTAGCGTCCCCCTTGAAAAAAAAGTAAGGGGACGCTTGAAATAAAATAAAAAAGTGGGGGGACGCCGTCCCCCTGCGTCCCCCCTCGACTACACCACGGAACTATACAGGAAAATTTAATCATTTTTAGATCATTTTATACGTTATAAGTTCCCGGTGTGCAGATTGCATTTATATTTTTTATTTGACTCATTTTTTGAGGTTTTATTTCTATTTTAAATTCAAATTTTCAGCTTTTCGAGAGATATTTTTTATATATTTTAGAAAATGTTATTAATTTAAACTGTTTCCAATTGTATAAACAGCGAAACAATAGTGTTTACTTCAAATTAAAAATTTATTTACACGTGACTATTGTAAACAGAAATAAAAACTTTAAAATTAGAATTAAATGATCGCATGTTAAAAGCAGGAAAATTACGTCATAAGAACCATATTCACACTTGAATTTTAAAAGAGAAACAAAATGTTAAAATAAAAAAATTATTATGCGCTAAAACTTGTAAAGGGAAGAAATTACATCATATTTAAAATGGCCAAAAAATATAGTAAAACAATTTAAATTTATATTTGCGCGAGATATTTTGAGATAATCTTTTCAACTATTATCGTGAATTCGAAGACAGCGCAAATAATATTTCCTTCTAACAACTAAAGTATTTTCACCTGAATATTAATAAGAAAAATAAAACTTTGGTGTAAATTACGTCAGATTTAAAACGATACATTTAAAATGAATTATTTAAAAGGACTATCTTATAGCGCTGTTAAAAAATAGCGGGAGACAAGGACACTGTTTACTTAATTCATTTTACATTAGCTTATTTTCAAATGTTTAACTAATTTTTTAATTAAATACGTAAACAGCCATTGAATCTCTTAACAGCAGCAGATTTGGTCTTAAAAATCTCCAATCCAAGGAAAACAAATGGAAACCCGTTTACAGAAAAAATCACTACCTTTTTTTTTTTTTTTTTTTTTTTTTTTAAATTCAATTTAATATTTTTAAAGCCGATCAAATTAGCGTGCTTTTTGGATTTTGGTGTGCCTGAACGGGGGTTAGCGAGCGTAGCTCGTAGGGGGCAGAGCCCCCTAGTTTCTTATATAATTATGCAGTGCATTAAGGATTTTTTTTTTTGTCAATCATCAAAAATCAGCATTTTTCTACTATAAAAGTTGAATACCCTCTTCAAATAATCAGCATAAAAGAAAAAAAAAAGAGAGAGAGAGAGAGAGAGAGAGAGCTTTTCATAATTTCCACACTTTGTCTCGTCTAGTCACTGAAATAAGTCATATTTAATTATAAATTACTGTTTATTTTAATTTCAGATAAGCCAAATTTAAACTACAATGGTCATCGCAACTCACACGCACACACACACACAAAAAAAAAAAAAAAAAAAAAAAAAAAAAAAACCCACCAACAACGTCGTGTCGCGCATGTGTCGTGTGTTAATTAGTATTTCATGGGAAAATACCTCCACATCCACCGATTTCTATTTTCTCCAGAAAGATAGAGAGCTCCAGAATACGGTATAATAATTTTTTTAAAAAAGTATCACATCTGGTATTATTACATAAACCACTGGGTATCTATAGAACCGATTTGAAACCCCGCCGAAATGGTAATTTGTCTTCTTAGTAACTCCCACGTTACTGACTAACAGCATTGAAAACCGAACCCAAATACATCATCCGCACTTCTCTTTACTTATATTTATCCATTCTTTTGTAAAAGGACTTTTACAATTTTAGTGGTTTATCTATTTATTTTAATTACATATGTATTTTTCAATTCATATATCGGGGTAGTGTTTGAAGTTTAAAGAGGTTAAGCAGATCCAGTTAAAAAAAAAAAAAAAAAAAAAAAAACGTTTTTACATACTGGCTTTTTCGGATGCTAAAAATATTATCGAATTTTTAAATAGATATGAAAAATTAACATTTTCTTCTTTCAAAAGCAAAATTTGCATAAGTTTCCATTGCAAAATCTTGTGAAGAATTAGTCTTGGCGCCCTTGGCGGTCTAACACTTATATTATACAAAAACACGATACTACTTTTTTTCAAGTTATTTTTGCAGAGGCGCTGAAAATATCTGGTCAAGTGACCAAGGGCGCCATGATTACAAAAACACGGTATTAGTTTTTTTAAACTTATTTTTACAGAGGCGCTAAAAAAATCTGTCCAAGGGCGCCATGATTACAAAAACACGATGATAGTTTTTTTAAACTTATTTTTGCAGAGGCGCTGAAAAAAATCTGACTAAGGGCGCCGTAATTAAAAAACACGTTATTAAGTTTTTGAAATTTATTTTTACAGATAGGCTGAAAAAAATCTCTCTAAGGGCGCCATGATTAAAAAAACACGATAATAGTTTTTCAAAATTATTTTTACAGAGGCACTGAAAAAATCTGACCAAGGGCGCCATGATTACAAAACCATGATATTAGTTTTCTGAAAGTTATTTATACAGGGCGCTGAAAAAAATCTCACCAAGAGCGCATTCATTACGAAAACACGACATTAGTTTTTTGAAAGTTATTTTTACAGAGAGGCGCTGAAAATAAACCTGACCAAGGGCACCATGATTACAAAATTACGATATTAGTTTTTTGAAAGTTATTTTTACAGAGAGGAGCTGAAAAAAAAATCTGCCCAAGGGCGCCATGAGTACAAAAACGCGATAATAGCTTTTTGAAAGGCATTTTTACAGAGGCGATGAAAAATATCTGACCAAGGGCGCCATGATTACAAAAACACGATATTAGTTTTTTAAAACTTATTTTTACAGAGGCGCTGAAAAAATCTGACCAAGGGCGCCATGATTACAAAAACACGATATTAGTTTTTTGAAATTTATTTTTACAGAAGCGCTGAAAAAATCTGACCAAGGGCGCCATTATTACGTAAACACGATATTAGTTTTTTTAAACTTATTTTTACAGAATCGCTAAAAAAATCTGTCCTAAGGCACCATGATTAGAGAAACATGATGATAGTTTTTTGAAAGGGATTTTTACAAAGGCGCTGAAAAAAAATCTGACCAAGGGCGCCATGATTACAAAAACACGATATTAGTTTTTTAAAACTTATTTTTACAGAGGCGCTGAAAAAATCTGACCAAGGGCGCCATGATTACAAAAGCATGATATTAGTTTTCTGAAAGTTATTTTTACAGGGCGCTGAAAAAATCTCACCAAGAGCGAATTGATTACGAAAACACGACATTAATTTTTTGAAAGTTATTTTTACAGAGGCGCTGGAAATAAATCTGACCAAGGGCGCCATGATTACAAAATTACGATATTAGTTTTTTGAAAGGGATTTTTACAAAGGCGCTGAAAAAAAATCTGACCAAGGGCGCCATGATTACAAAAACACGATATTAGTTTTTTAAAACTTATTTTTACAGAGGCGCTGAAAAAATCTGACCAAGGGCGCCATGATTACAAAAGCATGATATTAGTTTTCTGAAAGTTATTTTTACAGGGCGCTGAAAAAATCTCACCAAGAGCGAATTGATTACAAAAACACGATATTAGTTTTTTGAAATTTATTTTTACAGAGGCGTTGAAAAAATCTGACCAAGGGCGCCATTATTACGAAAACACAATATTAGTTTTTTTAACTTATTTTTACAGAGGCGCTAAAAAAATTGTCCAGGGGCGCCATGATTACCAAAGCCGCCTCTGACAAAGGGACCAAATGAAATTAAAATGAAAGTCTCCTGTCTTAAATTGGCATTTTTTTTGTTTTGTTTTTTGTACTTTCACAAAAAACAGAAATACCAAACTACCGGGCAGCCACCCAGGGCGCTGAATATTTGACAGAAAATATACTAAATACATCATTAATACCAATATTAATTTATGTAGAAGTTACTATTCTTCGGGGTACTGAATAAAATCTGGACCAGGGCGCCATGACTATCAAAGTCTCTGTGAATGAATCCATTTAAAATGAGAATATGTTTCTTATACAGTGTTTCGTCGTTTATACTTGCACAAAAGGCAGAAATACAAAAATACCTCACAACACCAGGGGCGCTAAATACTTAGACGCAGAAAATGTGCAAACGTATTAGACGCAGACTTATTAAACACTTATTAGAAGCATTCCTAGAACATAAATTATTTAGGCGTATATCTAAATAAGTGAGTACTTAATATTATTTTTCTTAGAATTTATCATTAGTACAGGCTTTGAAACAAAGTCTGGTCCTGGATACAATGTGTAACAATGGCATATCTGATTGTCGATAACTTATGTTATCTCGAAATTTGTTTATCTAATTGTCTTTGATCACACATAGTTTGCTTATGCTATACTTTGAAAAATAAAAAGCATTACTTTTTAATTTTCCAAATGAAAATCTTTGAAAATTTTATGCCTTTCAAAATACGTGCTTAAAAAAAAAAAAAAGAAAAAGAAAAAAAAAAAAAAAAAGAAAAAAAAAGTGACGATGGGCGCACCGGGCATTTGCCTCGTTGCCCGGTGGGCCAGTACGACCCTGCTTTTAGATGGTACAATGGCCACACATAGACACACGGACAGACAGATATTTTGTATAAACAGGTTTTTTGGGCTCTCTGACCCCTAAAACGTGTAAATCCGTCGAAAACCGGAAGTCTAAAACATGTTTCGATTACCATAATTTCTTCTATTGTAGATAGAAGAAAGTAAAAATGAGCAATAATTTAGTGCATGGAGGGCGAACCCTTTTATAACCGCGTGCCAATTTCTTTCCAAAAAAATTTTACACGACCTTGACGTGCCAACAAATTTAGTGGATTGAAAAATCATGAAGAAAAAAAATTTAAATAATAACATTAATATAAAAAGAACAAATGTGTAACATACAGGTGAGGTATTGCACTACAATAATCATAAAAAAAATTAAATTCTAGAAATTATTAAAAAATATAGTATGTGATTAATTGTTTTTTTGTATCTTGGAAGAAAAATAATTAATATCAGGTTCATATTCAGTTAATTTCAACAGAATGCAAACTGAACTGGATTTATATGACAACTGCTTTTTATTTGATATTTTGTATTATTCATTTTAGAAACTAATGACCTTGCGAACATAGATGGAAAAAATATTAAAAAATCAAACGCCAGTTTCTTTAAACAGCTCTGACATTAACTTCCAGGTTGAAATAATTTTATCATCGGTACATTTACTAGTATGGTAATTTATAGTATTTTAAAAAGCCGCAATTAAAATTCTTCAATTTCCAATAAATCAAATTTAATCAAGATTAGATCATCTAGAGCAGTGTTTCCCAACGTGGAGCGTACGCCCCACCTGGGGGCAATTCGACTTTTTTGGGGGGCAATTCGAAATTTGTTACTCACCCATTACTTATCAGCTTCTTTCGTTTTTTTTAAAGTAATGTTTTAGGTTTAAAATAAATGGAATGCAAACAAAATTTAAAAAATCAGTTTTTTTAATTGAATTTTTAAAATGTTCCCAAACAAAAGTTTAAAATAGAACCGACACCAGAATGATTATACAAATAATCTTTGAATTATTTCGACATCCTTTTCTATATAATTAAAAATCTCTATAATTTTTCAGGTTATTACTGTATTTTATAATTTTCCGTAACGCTTTTGAATATTTATTGAATAAGCTTTCTATTACTTTTATTCGCTCTGCTATGTGCCATATAAAGAATCTTTTACACGTGAAACTACTAAAAAGTATATGTAAATCTGACTGTAATTTTTTAACCTAAAAAATATATGAAAAATGTGAACGATGTAAGTTCAGAGTCAGAATCATCACGAGGTAAGTTCACAGTCAACTTTATAAATGTATAAATCTTAATCAGCATTACTATTTGAAATGGGGATATAGAAAATATCTGCGGTTCTAATGGCAAGCATCCTACATAGTAAATAAATTTACATTATGACATATACATTTTTAATTTTAAAATCAGATCATATGTCAAAGACAGCTAACGATATTGGGAAAGGGAAAACAGAGAAAAGATGTTGTGATGGTCAATAATGGCTATTTAAAATTGATAAGATGAGAGAGAACCTTGAAATGCTTCTTGTGTGTTGTGTTATCCATAGAAAGAAAATTTTGTGTCCAAAGCTTTTCCACCAAATCTTAATAAGTTAAAAAAGGAATTATAAAATCTGTGAACATTAACAATTTTAACACTAAATGTAAGTCTCTCTTCAAGATATTTTGTGTAGATAAAAATGCAGACAAAATAACACTTCTTTTAATATCGAGGTAAGGTGGAAATATACAACAAAACTCTTTTTGACACAAAGACGACGATGCATAGCCTCATTGCATTTGTAGTATTATGTTAAAAACGCATTTGTGACAGAAGATTCACAAATTTGATAAGTTACAAAATGCAAAATAAAGAGTTGTTAAGGCTCTATTACGCATCGACCGTGTGGACAGAGTTCACTTTTTAAGTAATAAGAAACATAATTTACAGAGTAAGAGGGGGAGGGGGCATAGAGATTTTACAGATGCTTAGGTGGGGCATGGCCGATAAAAAGTTGGGAACCACTGATCTAGAGTTTGTGTATTTTGTGTATCACTGTATATTGATTTAGTCACAAGTAACAACGTGCCAAAATTATTCTTTCGTGTGCCACTTTTGGCACGCGTGCCATAGGTTCGCCGTCCCTGATTTAGTGTATATAGACGAGTTTTTCTGACAGTGTAGTACATGAGGAAGATAGATTACAAAATAGCGTCTTTATAGACACGAACCAAGTTAAGTGAAATAAAAGTATGTAGTAAGGCCACGAATGCCAGGTCAGCATTTTAGGGAAAACCAACAATCATTTCCGAAAAGATGTTTGCAAATTTTACTATCCACAGGGATCGGCTGTTGCGTTCGATTTGTTGTTCCTAAAGGAAAAACCCAGGCAAACACTGACATGGATTACACGGTTGTTTTTCAAAATATTATGTACAATTCGTTTGAGAAAAATTATCTTCTGACAAAACCATCTTCCTCCTAGGCGAGTTTTTTTTTATTATTTTTTTTCTTATACGACCTACTTGAGCCTTGAACTTTTGCGGCGCACTTAAATATGCCACTTAGTCCTTTATCCACACACACACACACACACAAAAAAAACATATTAGCACGATCCAATATTTAAACAGTATAAACGATTATAATTTGAAATCATAACATACTAATAACAAGCATTCTTTAAAATCCTATTTGTATTTTTATATATTTTGTAACACTTTCTACCATAATTAAAAAGGATATTTTGTTCCTTTAGTTCAATGGTTCCTTACCCTGGCCACGGCGCACCAAAGCATTTGTAAAATTATGATGCCCCCCCACCCACCCCCCACCCCCTGTAATGGTATCGTTATCGATGTCTAAATTTATTTATTTTTCTTTTCTTGGGTTTGAAGTGATATATAAATATGGTTATACATTTATTTTTTGCATACTTTATTATTGATTCAAGAGAAGTCAATAATATATCACTTTATTATATGAAATAACTTATATCAAATAACACTTAAAAGAAACAGTTACTATTTAAAAGTATTATATAAAAGTAATATATATATAAGTATAATATAAAAATAATATATTTTTGTAACATAATGCATTAATGTCTTCTTACACTTACCCCCGTACGGGGAGGGGGAAGGGCAGGCAGAACTTCTTATCAACAAAACAGGTGGACAACATTCTTTTTCTTTTATTTACTAGCAAATACAAGTATCAAACATACTTCGCATAAGGTTTCTCGAACAGCGTATTATATATCCATACGCAAAGGACAGAAGAATAGGAATGCTAAACGTTGGGGGTATTCCATATTTTGGAATTAAATAGTTTTATAATCATTTAAGGATTTTAATAATTTTTTTGTTTCTTCATAAAAATAGATAACGGACTAAAATAAGATAACATACTATTTTGATGTACAGAACAAGTTACAAATAAAAAAAGAAATTTTTGGTTGGATCAAAAATTATAACGACATCAAAAGACAAACCCCCATTCCCCCTAGGATAGGAATATCTTACGATATCAAGTGCTAGACCCCGCCTTCCCCTAAAATGATAATGTTATATATCAACAGCCCCAAAGAGGTTAATCTTCTGTCACAAATGTGTTTTTAACATAATTCTGTAAATGCAACGTGGCTAAAGAGTTTTGTTATTATCCAACTTACCTTAACGTTAAAGAAAATTGTTATACGGCCTGCATATTTATCTTCACAAAATGTCTTGAAGAGACTCTTACATTTAACATTAAAATCCATAACATTGACTCATTTTATACTTCTTTTTTGTAACTCATTAATAGTTGTCGGAAAAGCTTTAGACATTAAATTTTCTAACACAATACAAAAGAAGCATTCCAAGATCCTTGTTTTCAACACTTTTAAAGAAACATTATTCCCTATCACAACACATTTTCCCTTTCCCAATATCGTTAGTTGTCTGCCATGTATTATCTGATTTTAAAATTTAAAATGTATATGCCATGATGTAAATTTATTTACTGTGTGGGACACTAAAGACATAGATATTCACTACCTACCCATTTCCTTTTCAATGTTATTTAAGATTCGTGTATTTTATAAAATTGGTAGTACCTTGTTTAGGTATTTTTTAGATTAAATCTGTTCCAGGCAGTCAGATTTGGATATACTTTTAAGCAGTTTCACGTGTGACATATTAGCAGAGCGAATGGAAATAGAAGGTTCACTCAATGTATGAGGACGTGACCTCGTGCATCGAATACCTCCAATTTTTTGTATACTTATAGCTAGTTGCTCTATGATATCATTGTGTTAAGTTGGAAAATCTACTTTAATTCATTTAATTAATTAATTGTAAAAAGTTTCGGATAAGAAGAGTTTTGTTGCTAACCTATGGATAAAAGAGTTTTGTTGCCAACCTATGAATAAAAAAGTTTTGATATCAATTTCTTAAAAAAAAAAAAAAAAAAAGCATCGTTTATCATACTTGCTGAAATAAATGAATAGTGCCTATTTTTGGTCAATGGATAATAATATTTTGTATTAAAAAATAATCATTATGACAGCAATAAGTATGATTAAAATTTAGTATTACGTTTTATTATAAAAAAAAAAAAAACTTATCATAACTAGCTTATGATTAAAATAATTTGTTTTTTAAATGTGATATAATATCATATATATAACATACAATATAATATATATATGTTATATGTTATATGTAAAATAATGTAATGTACTTTCAGAATATCCAACAAGTAATATAAAAATTTTGTTTTTAAAGTAAATTCCTACTTAGGTCACCAAAGAAAAATTTAATATACAGTCGAACCTCGTTATCCCGACAATCTAATGACCAGAAAAAAGTGTCGTCATAAGCGGAGTGTCGCGGTAACCGGAGTTGGAGAAAAATATATTTAAAAAAAGCTGCATTCGTAATAAATTTAAGACAATTTTAAATTCATAGCTGTTCTTGCAGATTTAAGCAATAAAACATTATTATTAAACAAAATAAACACAAAAACAAAATTGAAAAGAATAAAAATCAGATTTATGATGACTTATTTTTTTATTGTCGCATGAAAAATTGATGAATTATGAATTGCTTATCCTTGGATGTGCTTCCTATAATTATTTTTTCAATATTACTCAATGAATTGTGATCAATATTCGTTGTTTCAGAAATGGATGTTAGATAATTTTTTTATCGTTTCAATGCAATGCAATGCTTCGGTTTTAGACGGATGAAAAACGCCGTGTAACCACAAGAAAGCGCCGCTTGACCAGAGAAAAGACCGCGAGTAGACTGATACGTCAATCTGGTGCTTAAGTGGGTCATTCATAGTGTGTGGGTTTATTTATTCAGAAAAAAATGAAGTAAAATTTCTCATTTATCTGAATGTTTATTTTAGACACTTTTGTGAAAAGTTTGGATAAGACATTAATACAGCTTAATTTCCGTGCTCACAAGATGGATTATGAAAAATGGATAATTTTTCTAAACCGTCGGGATATCCGGAGTCGAAAATTATTCAACGACGTAAAATCCGGAGTTTACTTACATTAAAATCATATACAGAAAATCGGGAATTTGAAAAACTGGCGTGATGAGCAGAGTGACGTGAAAACCGGGTGTCGGGATAACGAGGTCCGACTGCAATTCCTTAAGCTAAAATTAGTTTTTGTTGCATTAAAGTACCCCAGTTTGTTGATTTTCTATAAGCAAGTAAACCCTATTGGTTTACAATGGAAGTCTATGGGAATTTGGCGAAATATTAGAGATATCGCCAAGTTGGCGTCACTTTTGGCGACTCATTTTGGTCGCCAAATTTGACGACAAACTTGGCGGTATTTGGCGACAGAACAGGGTTCCCCCACCCATCCTCAACCTGCAACAAATCCCCCTCGTGCGTGAACTGTAGACGCGCAAATAACCTTTTCAATGTACACTGCAGAACTGTTCACATAGCCTCTGCCTCCAACTGTCCAACCTTCAAGTTCGAGTATAACAGAGAGCGGGCAAGACTGAACGATCTCTTCCAACTTCCCTTTCGAAATCCCCAAGCACCCCCCCCCGGCGGCTCCATCCTCCCACTCTGGTCCGGGACTCCTGGGCGAACATCCTCCTGCACATCGAGGTTATTTTCCTTTACCGAGTCATGCTCCACCTCCGAACCTCTACTCACCTTACTACCAGGAAGACTACTTCAGCCAGCAGCAGAACTTGGGCTTTCAAGGTAGGAGGTTTTAAACTTTTTATAACATACACAATACAATGTCATCCTCAGCACCTTCTTCCCACCCACCCCTTCCTTTAGGCCGTCTAAATTTTCTCCAAGTAAACCTCAATCACTGCATAGCAGCCAGTGTAAGCACAATCAACCACATGGAAGAGAACGAGATTGACATCGCTCTACTGCAGGATGCTTACTGCTCCGATGGAAACCTCGCTATCTTCAGCAAGGACTGGAGAAGGTTTTCCTCTCGGAATCTCTCCGCCCACATCATTGTCAGGAGCTCGAGTCTTGTATGTACCCATCTCTTTACCGGCGACAATAGCGTCTTCATCTCCATAACGGCGAAGGAGGGCGAGATTGTCGTCGGATCCTGCTACGCAGCCCCCTCGGCAAACTTTGGCTTTTGTCTCTCGGAATGGGAACACACCATCACAAACAGGAAGGCTTTCATCTGTGGTGGCGACTTCAACGCGAACTCATCCCTCTGGGGATGTCCGCGTGAAGACGCCCGGGGTGACTTGCTGTCAAGACACATAATTATCCATAACTTGGCACTTGCAAACATGCACAACTCTGAAGCCACTTTCGAAAGACGAGATACAGAAGACAGAGTCATAGCAGAAGGCTGGCCTGACCTAACAATTACAAATTCCTTCACCCTACCACGAATATCACAATGGTCCGTATCAGACAAACACAGTGGCTCAGACCATAAATACATACACTTTTCTTACATGACCTCTCCACTCTACACGCAACGTAGACGCTACAACACAACTCGCGGAAACCTTCGCAAATTTAACAACGTCATCAAAAGTCATAAGTCATCCCTTTCAGCACAACTCGAAGGGGTGCACAGCGAAGACACACTCAACTCTTTCACATCTAATTTAATCGAAACCATGCAGACTGCGGCGAAGGCTTCCTTTCGACTGAAAACAGTCCAAAAATCACACACTTTCTCATTCTGGAACAAGGATCTTAGAAAGCGGAGGAACCAGCTGACAGCCCTCAGACGCAAGATTAAAACATTGCGCCTGCTCAATCCTATCCCCCCTGAAGTAAAGACCCTTGCAGCACGTCGTACGAGACTTAAAGCAGTTTACAAACGTGAGATTCTGGCGGCGAGACGGGCGGCGTGGAAGAAATTCTGCAGCAACAATGAGAACCCTTTCGGCATCACTCAAAAATTTCTGACCGGCAAGTTCTTCACTCCGGATGAAATACGTCTAGAAAGACCAACTCACGAAACCTCGCGACAAAATAACCTGGAATTCCTGACACACACTCTCTTTGGCCCCTCGGCTTATCCCCAACAAGACAACCAGGATATCCTTTTCACAGCACACGAAGACAAACGCTTCACAAAGGCAGAAGTAAAAACAGCACTATACACATTGAATGACAAGAAGGCCCCAGGATTCAATTGACTTTCGGATACTAAAACTCACTCACAAACAACTTCCACACATATTCACGCGCTGGGCTAACCTCTGCCTCACCATGAGATACTTTCCTTTAGTACTCAGGCAGGGAGAGGTAGTTTACTTTCTGAAGCAAGGCAAGTCTCCTTCCGAACCCAAGTCATACAGACCCATCTGCCTTCTTCCCACTCTGGGAAAGCTTCTGGAAAAACTTCTGGTTATGCGGTTGACACACTTCTTGGAGTCAAACAACCTTCTCCACCCCAGACAATTCGGGTTCCGCGAGGGCCACTCATGCGAGCTCGCACTTCATGCCATAATGACTGCCTGTACTGAAAGCATAGCCCAGGGCAACGCAACATCACTCGTTTCACTAGACATACAAGGCGCATTCGACAACGTAGAATGGCGAGACATTCTCTTACAACTACAAGCACTCAACTGTCCGGGGAACATAGCTGGTCTCATCGGCTCCTACCTCTCACAGAGGAGCGTCCTGATTAACCGGGGTGCTGGCACATCTACCCACCGATTACAGAAGGGTTGCCCCCAGGGCTCGTGCCTTGGCCCAATCCTCTGGTTGCTTGTAGCAAATGTGCTACTAACAGAACTAAATCGGCTGGGATTTAAACTATTTGCCTTCGCCGATGATTTCAGCTTCATTTTCTCCGGTCGTTACAGACGTCATCTGGAGGAACAGTTTGCCGTAGCTCTTCCTATTTTCTGCCGGCTCCTGGATTTACTGCACCTCACACTCTCACCACAAAAGTCTCAAGCACTAGTATTCACCAAACCACACAGATATGATCCAAAACGCCCTCCAGTGATGAGGATCAATAATGTCTCCATTCGACACGTACAATTCATAAAACTCCTAGGTATAACCATTGACGCAAATCTTAACTGGATCCCACACATTAACGACCTAAAACTTAAATTGACAGCATATCATAATAATTCATTAAGACTAACTTCTAAATTGGGAGGGGTAGACAACAAAACACTGAAGATCTGGTACCTAACAATAATCGAAAGAATAATACTTTACGGGGCCTGTATCTGGGGGGGGGGTAATTTATCATCCATAGCACAACCTAAACTAAAATCAATACAACGCACTTTTCTCCTACAAATTTCAAGAGGCTACCGCACAATCTCCACAGATGCACTACATATACTTACAGGTATTCCACCCATCACACTTCAACTAGAATACGAACACGCCAAATCCTCAATCCTACAGCTAAAACGTGACACAGTAATAGATTCTCTTTTTCCAAACACAACATTGCAATACAAAGTCAGGAGCTGGCAGCTCCACCCCGCTGAGGCGACTTCACATTTTCAAGTAAACACAACACGCAACAGCTACACACCTGCCCTTAGCACCACACTCTTCACTGATGGTTCAGGCACAGAGACTGGCGTGGGCGCAGCCTTCTGCGCCACGGACAGGGCCCGCTTATCACTTAGGAATAGGGGAAGCCCGAAGTCACACAGGGGGCCCCCTATTACTCTACAAATTGCTTTTTTATTTACTAAATCTCATTTTCGTATGCTTGAATAATTTGAAATTTTACCATCAAATTTTAGAGTAAATAACATTTTTAATTAAACTAAAACTACCTATATAAAAGTATTTTATTATATGTTTAATTGTAAATAACTAATTTATTTTGTAAATGACAAATATGGAACTATAGTTGAGAACATGTGAACTTCAAAATATTTTTTGTGATTTACAAATTGCCATATAGTAAGAAAAAAAAAGTTTCATAAGAAAAAAAAAATGTATTTTTTACAGTGATTGAGTTTTTTTTTTCTAAAAATTAGTTTTGAAAAGTAAAATTGGGGGCCCTTTTGTATTTCAGTGGGTAAGCACGGGCTTCACGGGCCTATTCCGTAAACAGGCCCTGGCCACGGAGGGCACGGTGGTGGTCCATCAGTGGTCTGCAAGGCTAGATGATAATAACTCCGTATTCCAAGCGGAGCTGTTCGCAATACTAAACGCATTAGAGTGGGTGGAATCCCACTCTAGCAATAGTATTATCATCTACAGTGACTGCCTCTCTGGCCTGCAGGCAATACAGACACACAGGACAAAACATCCTCTAGTACTGCAAATCAAACTAAAACTTAAGAATCTCCTACATCGTATCTCACTAGGTCACGTCTCGGCTCACAAAGGTATCTTTGGCAATGAACTAGCAGACAACCTAGCGAAGAAGGCCACACAGAAAGAAACAATAGACACACACCTCCCAGTGCCCCAGTCATACGTCAAAAAGGTCCTTAGAGCAAGGATACTGACGCGATGGCAGGAGCACTGGGATACTTCAAAAAAGGGCAGGCACACATATAAGCTAATTCCTAAAGTTTCTCTCACACTATATAACTTAACACCCTACACCACTAGCTTCTTAACAGGACATGGCCCTTTCATGGCATATCTGGACCGCTTCAAAATAAGATCCACTGCCACTTGCGTCTGCGGTGAAGATGGCACTATAAGTCACCCGTACTACAGTTGTACTCTCACGCAACGCTGGCACTTGAGGCGTCCAGACATACTGCCAGTCAACTGGCTCCAAAACGTCCTTTCCCGTACCCTCCTACTCAACAAATTAAAACACATTCACAATTTCCTTACATACTTAACAAACTTAACTTAAGTCCTGGTTCTGCTTATCCAGTCTCACTGCCACCATATCAATCTTCAAACAGCACCAGAATCCAGTCCTCTTTGTAGGCTCCAGCAAATTCTTCTACTCATCAATGTGTGGTTTCCTACGATCGCAAGAGCCTCTGCTCGTGCTTCTGACCATTCTATCAAGAGATACATCTCCAATGGACGCTTGAGTATCTGCTCGTGCCATCTTACTTGTGCCACACAAAGCATTACATCTCCAATGTACGCTGAGTATTTGCTCGTGCCATCTTATTTGTGCCACGCAAATCATTACATCTCCAATGGACGCTTGAGTATTTGCTCGTGCCATTTTACTTGTGCCACGCATTCCATTCTTTTCCCTTCCTGCCGCCTCTTGTCGCGAGAGGGGTTCCTACCCCGGCGGCCAGGATCAGTGATGTTTATTATTATTATTATTATTATTTATTTTATTTTATTTTTACTTTAAATGTTCTCATACTCCCGCCCTCTGTCGCGAGTAGGCGTTTTCCTGGCGGGAAGGCATTCGTCTAATTTTTGTAATCCCACTTTGTTCTTTTTAAAATAAATTCTGGGTTCTGTGGTCGGTGGTGCATAGACGCCCTTAGCGGGTGAGCGTCGCCCCTTGAGCATTTTGTGTTTCTCCGTCTGCATACGGCCGGACAGGTCTGTACTCACTAACGAGCCCCAACGTGTCGGGGAACATACCGGGAGAGACGTTAAGCTCTAAGGGCAGGCCTAGCCGGCCCTGAGCAGTCTCTCTTAGGCTGCCAAACCCCCCTTATAGATATGAAGATGCATTAAATTAGGGATGGGCATTATTTAACGTATTAGGATAAATAACAATGTTATTCTTTTACAGTTTATTATTCAGTATCATATTATCAGAAAGTCCCTGTTAAATTTGGAACGCATTATCAGCAAAGTAATTAAAAAAAAGGATTTTTTTTTTATTTTATTTTTTAGAAGAACATATTTAAATGATAATAAAAATAAAATGTCCGAAATTTGTTTTCTATATTAATACAAAAAAAAAAAAAAAAAGCCTAAAAACTGTGCCCCTCTGAAAACTCAAAGCTAAAATTATTAATCATAAATAATCGAAGCCAGACAAAAATATATCTTTCCAAGTGTTATTTAAATTGCTCTAAGTACTTTCATTGTCTTGAGAATGAAGGCTAGAGAAACCACAGACCTTGCCGGCTAAAAAGCATATCTTACAAGCAACCAATCACCGCAGACTTCCCATTTTCTTCTGAGTCTTATTTCCTTTTATACACGCAAAGGGGCTGTGCATATATAACGATATCATTTTAGGGGGGAGGGGGAGTCTGGCAAATGATATCGTTAGCTATCTCTAGGGGGGGGGGGGGTTCGTCTTTTGATATCGTTATCATTTTTGATCCAACCAAAATTTTCTCTTTTTATTTATAACGTGGCCTTTACATAAAAATAGAATGTTATCATTTTAGTATGTTATCTATTTTTATGAAAATACAAAGTTATTATTAAAATCATTAAGTGATTATAAAATTATTTAATTCCAAATTTCCTATTTCTTCTGTCATATGTGTATGCATATATAATTCGCTGTTCGAGAAACCATATGCGAAGTATGTTTCAAATGATACCTGTGTTTACTAGTAAGTAAAAGAGAAAGAATGTTGTCTCCACCTGTTTTGATGATAAGAAGCTCTGTCCCCCCCCCCCTCCCCGTGCGGGGGCAAGTGCAAGAAATCAATATTATTGTTGAATGTATTATGCTATGAATGTAAAAGCTATTATAAAATACTTTTAAATAGTAACTTATTCTTTTAAGTGTTATTTGATAAAAAGTTATTTCATATATAAAGTGATATTTAGAGTTCTGTTCATTTGAATCAATGAAGTATGCGAAAAATAAATGTAACCATATGTGTATATCACTCCAAGAAAAAGAAAAAAAATTAAAAAAATTAAAAGAATTTTTAGACGTTGATAACGATATCATTAAGGGGGGGGGGAGGGGTTCGAGGGATGATAACGTATGATATCGTAAGGGGGCGAGGGGGTCTAAAATTACCAAAAAAGTGATAACGTTATATATGCACAGCCCCAAAGAGTAAATGGAGTTCTTCTCATATAAACATATCAAATGATTATTTTAAAGCTTAGAATAAATATAGATAATAGAAGTTCTTTGTAATTTTTTATCTGCTCGACTTTTCTGCTGTTAATTTAACTTTTGTTTCTTTTGAAACATTTTAGTACAACAGCGTTTTAAATTAAAAATAACACTGATGATTATATAAAACTGAAAGTATAATATTGTTTCAGTGAACGACATTCGATTAAAAATTATTTTCGTGTTCTGTGGGAGGAATGAAAGATCTGTGTTTTGTGGAACATAATAATGCATTGGATTATTATTATGGGGATGAAATGATTTCATCTAGTGTTGGAAGGATTGAATTAAAAGAGATTTACGGAGTTGGTTGCTGAAGGTGTTTGTTTTATCGCGCTGAAGACAATCTTTGGCCAGCATAGGCATGGGTTGGCAGGAGGCGGTTTCTTTGAATTTGAGTATTTAAAAGGGATATCTCTATGTACTCCTGAAGTTTGTGGAGGTGAAGGGGGGGGGGGAGTTTCTGGCGCTAGAATTTTTGTTTGTTGGTCAATTGTTTATTATTATTATTTTGTCATTGTTGCGTTTTTAGAAGATGAGAGGTGGAAAACGTTTTTTATTTTACTGAAAAAAAAAAGAAAGAAAATAGCATTGTATAATTTGTGAGGGCACTTAATTTTAATACAATTGTAATTAATTTTAGAAAGGTATTTGTACGTACGAAATTTGTTTGGATGAATTACATTTGATTAAAAGTGTATAAATAATATTTTCGTGTTCTTGTGGGATTAGCATTGAATAGGCTTTAATAGATATGGTTGCAATGAAGTCAATATTCAAGTCAAGGCTGCAATGAAGTGAAGATCAAATTTATCTCTTTTACAATACGTGTTGTTAAAATTGTGTTTGTTTTTATGCAGGGTATTTCGTTTTATCGTTTACAAAAGGTTAATTTCTAAACCGTTAGTTTTAGGGGCATAGTTCCAGTTGTAAAAATGTTTCAAATTTTGTTCTAGATCATATAAAAATCAATTTACGTTAAAATACTTACTTTTTGAATAGTTAAGAAATTGCAAATTTTATACAATGCCTGGATCTTATAAGTTTTATTTAGAAAAAAATCCCCCCATATTATAACAAGTAAAACAGCAAAAATTTATTCTTCTATAGGCAAACCGTACTGGGTTATGATACTTAGAATTTTATGAACTTTCAACGTTTAAGTCACCATACATGGAAAGAGTATTATTAGTGCCCAAAAACGCTGAAAATGCACCATTGTCAAAGTATTATACCTAGGTAAGCTTTTGTGTTGCAAAAATTAAGTTTCTAATCACAGATTTTGATTCATCTCAATAGAAAACAGCATTTATAATTGCGTCAAAAAATTATTTCAAACATTTTGTTTGAAGGGCCTTCTAATTAAACCATCCGTCGACCGCATACACGGCGATTAGTTATATGTTATAAAAATAACAGATTGTTGGAACCTGTCACCAGTACAAGTGTGGAACGATGTAACCTGTTAACCAAAAGTAACTATATTTCCCATCTCTACATTAAATGCTGTTCAATAACCAATGGCCGCCATTTTGCCTCTCATATAAAGCTAAAATTAATTAATTAAAATTTAATTAATGAATTAATATTTGAAAAAACTGTATTAGCATCAATTGCCATCCAGTACAAGTTTAAAATAATTTATTTCAACTTGATAGGATGAATAATAAGTATTTTATTAACGATTGAAAATTTGAACAAGATATATATATATAGGGAGAGTGTGAACTAATAGTAGGAATCGAAAAATAAATTAAATAATTAACTCATTGAGTTTTTCTTCTGGAATATCATCGTAATCCTCCTCGACCATCTCCTTCTGTTCTGGTTCCTTAAAAATAATATTTTTAGAGAAAGTAAGCACCTCCATTTCTGACCAGTTTTCAACAAAATGTTTTTTTTAACAATGCGTGGACATCCTTAAGTTTGTCTCGCTTCACGGGGACTCCCTCCCCCTTCTTTTTAGAAAGAAAGTCCAGTTTTTAGATGCCTCTAGCACAACTTTTACACTCTGGATTTTGATATTTCAAGAATCTTCCGAAATACACTTCCACAAATTTGAAGATGGCCATGGTTCTTAGATTTTATATAGTACCTTATGGTAATGCCTTTGAAAGCGCACTGAGATGCACTTAAAAAAAACTTTCAAGGTGAAAATTTTACTTTTCTGGATGTTTCATGGAAGGAAAGAAACCTGGACGGTTTCTTGAAGGAGATGTTTGAGATGTGAGCTTCAAAATAAAGCTATCTTATGCAGTTTTGTCTTTGCTTGAAAAAAAAAAAAAAAAAAGCTTGGTGGAAGCGTCATACATCTTGCATTAAGAGAGTTGAATACTTGAGGTTCTCTTTCTGGTGGGTGTACCCTGAGAGGACCGGAAATACCTTAGAATTGTGCCTGAGAATAAAAATTAAATATTTTAACACCTTCTGACAGTAAGAAATATAGAAAGTGATTCTCCATTTTGAACTTGCATTTTACTCTTCTTTTGCGTGTATTCTTTACTAGCCCACGTTTTCCTATTTCTTTTTCTCTTCTTCCCCTTCCCCCCACAAAGTGCAAGAGTTTTTTCACTGTCCGTTATACATAAGACATGCTGTAAAACTTATTCAATTAGTTTGTATGCATAGAACAGGTAAAACTTTAAACGAAAATAGCAACGGTCGCAGAGAAACGAAGAAAAATTACTGTGATAGTAGCTGATAAGATAGTAGTCTGTTGGTCTACGCATGTGCAGGGATAAAGCTAGTTTTGTTGCCAACTCCCTCGTGGATAAGGCGAGTTTTGAAACCAAACCAATATTTTAAGAACCCAAAATTAAAGGATAAAAATATTTCTTTTACAGATTATAGTGTTTTTTCTGTGCAGGTTTACCAGTAGAATAGATTGGTATAGAGAAAACTCGATTTTTTAAAAATTTGGATAAGGCGAGTTTTGAAACTCACGTCCTCAATCTAATCGAAAGCGTTATAAAACATATAAAATACAGCGATAACCAGAAAAATTTATAGAAATTTTTAATTATAAAAAGAAATTGTCTAAACAGTTCAAGAATTTAAGGGGTCTCCTAATAGAAATCTACTTTATACTCAGTCAGATGTCAAAGATTGTATAAATATTGTATAGTAAAGCTCGTATAATTATTCTGGTGTGACTCTATTTTAAACTTTTGATTAGGAACTCTTAAAATTCAACAACAAAAAAATTACTTTTTAAAATTTTGTTTGTATTCCATTTATTTTTAGCCTACAAAATTTACTTAAAAAAAGAAACTGATGGCGAATAGTTGAGAAGAAAATTTGGAATTGCCTCCCTAAAAAGTCAAATTGACCCCGGTGGGGCGTACGCCCCACGTTGGGAACCACTGCTTTAGTTCCTTTATATACACAAACAAAATGTAACTAGCATGATCAATTATTTAAACAAAAAACAATTTATAATTTTAATTAATTTTTCAATTAATTTTCAGCAGAGAAATTACGCTCGAAATTATAATATATAATACGTTGTACCGTTAATAAAATTAAACTTAACTAAATAAGTAGACTTAGTTCAAACACCAAACATTTATTCCACGGTATGGACAGAACACACAGATAAACATGTACATTTAAAAAATATTCACGCGGAGTTCGGAGCTCGATTTTGCGGTCGGCGAAAACGACCGTCTTAGCTTGTTACAACACAGCGACTCCCTCAACGTAGCCCTTTCGAGTTCGTATCTACCGTTCACAAGAATTTCTAGGGTCTATTTCACTGTAAAAAAAAGCCTGTAGTACTACTAGAGAATCTCTAGGCAACTAGGATTCCACGAACTTTTCTAGTAACCAATGCAGCTTCTTCTTAAGTAACATTACTGCATTAAACTTAGTAAACAGCACACTGACTTCCTTGGTGAACATACTAAGAAATCGTTAGTAGCCATTACAGGTGCTTTTTTAATATGTATAGTAAGAAATTATTAGTAGTATTATAGCTAGTTCTCTTGTATCTTCACTAAGAAAGGGTTAGTAGTATTACAGATATTTTTCTTGTATCTTCACTAAGAAATTCTTTGTAGCCGTTACAGGTGTTTTTTTAGTATGTTTACCACTCCTAAGTCAATTGACATAGGAGTGGTGGGTAAGTGGCGACGATGTGAAGTTCTTAGCGTCTGACAGAAAAAATGTTTTTGACTTTCCATAGTGTCATCAAGCCACTTTTACCGAGAGTTAGTACCTCTTGAGAATGTCTATGATTAACGTACAACGTAAATGTCAAACGTACATCTGGAGTTTGAGATTTCGACCCGCCACTCAGAGCTGAGGGCGGCTGCATCCAATTAAGGAACTGTTGAGTAATATTACTTAAGTGGCTATCTGGTGGGGTCATCTGGGCGACCATCGGGAGCGTCACAATGTGAATTATCACACAGCTAACGAAGCGTAGAACTAACAATGTGAAAAATGTCCAAGCCGAGAATCGAACCCGGAACCTTTGGAATCAATGTTGATTTAGGGGGTGGCCCGGAGGGATATCCCCCCCCGGAAGATTTGAGATTGTGTTTTCAATGGCCAAAAAGTGCAATCCCCCTCCCGGAACTCTATAATGCCCCCCCGGACCCACAGAAATCCCTCTCGGAGAAAAGTGTCTGAATTTAACACTGCTTGGAATAGCACTCCAAGAGCTCTACCATTTAAGCTACAAGGACGATACTCAGCTTAGCCTTTCCCACATATGTTGGTAAGGCTGCAACTGCAGCACAAGATGGAATAGTCTTCATGAGTACGTGTGCTCAGCTCAGCAAAAATAACACTTTATGAGAAAAACTAAACTCGTGTTGTAAATTCGAATAATATTTACAAGAATTGGAAATGAAAAGGAATTCCCCTTCAACAATGCTTTTCCTAACAATGGTCAAAGTTAACAAAATTGCAACAAAGTTTTTCACAGGAGAAAAATGAAAACTAGTCTCACTTCAACAATGCTTTTCTTAAGAATGGTCACAATTCACAAAATGTAAAACAAAGTTTTAGAAACAATCATTCTTACTATAATAGTCCACTTATGTGCGTTTCATGCGTTTTATATGCGAGAATTAATGTTTTAAAGTAAAAAAAAAAATTGATGTTGAATAAGTTATTTTTATTAAAAATGGAGTTAGTTAAGATACAGAAACAAAAAAGAGTTAATGAGGAACTTGCGAGTGAAAATATGAGTTTAACTTCTACTTTGAAGAGTCTCACAGAATTGGGTTATGACTATGTGAAAGATTTGGGTATTGGACAGTTTGGAAAAGTTGTTGAAATGATTCACCCAAGCACTAAAACCAACTGTGCCATTAAAATTGTTAAAGAGGAACATATAACCAATGGAGAATTATATGCCTGGCCTGGTTTTTGCCACCGAAATATCTTGAAACTGCTTGGATTTCATTATTTAGCTGAAGACCGCACTTTTATCTTCATTACAAAGAAATATCCACCATCTTTAGATGAAAAACTCGGAGATGTCGCCTTTATTTTTGATTCTCGAGCTTTCGACAGAGCTGTGTCGTGGATACGAGATATTGCAATGGGTGTAGCTTTCTTGCATGAAAAGAATATGGCCCATATGGACTTAAAGACCAATAATGTGTTAATTTCAGATGATGATCGAGCTCTGGTGGCTGATTTTGGATCTTTGTCGACTATTGAAAAGACATCTTCTGCATACACGTCACCACTACCTTATCGGCCCCCTGAAACATATGCTATGGATGGAAGTTGGGAATCTGTAGATGGTTTAAAATATGATTCCTGGACTATTGGAATGTTATGCATCCGAGTTTTCACTCGTAAAAATTTCTGCCAAAAGATACGCCGACACGAAAACATCTGGCCTCAGAAAATGTATCCTCTTCTGTTCGACATTCTGCAGAAAAAAAGTTTTGCTACAAAAATGAGAGCTTGCTTTCCCCGATCGCAAAACTGTTCATTGAAAACAGACGATGTATTGAGTCTAATCAAGGGGTGTCTTCAGTTAGATACAACGAAGCGCATTACAGTTAAAGAAGCCTTGAATCACAGACTTTTTGGTGGTGAAGTATTTTATGAATTGGAAGAGAACATCCCATGGAATAAGAAAATGGATTACGAAGAAATTGAAAGATTAATATGTGAGTTGAAAGTCTGTGGAAAAAATTCAAACGTCTGTACTGAAGAGAGTTATGAAAATAATTCAGTGAAAGAAAGGAAAGTAGACGCAGAGGGAAAATTGTGATTATGACAACAAGAAAATAAAAGTTGATCCTGTTGCGGAAATTGAAAAAGCTTTTGATGTAAAAGAAATTGAAATTGATTTTGCTAAAAGGATGACCGTTTCAACCGGAAAAATAACAAATGGTGATAGAAGTGGCAGAAATGAAAAAGCTGTTCGTGATAGTTTTGCCAAAAACACTGTTTTTAGAGATCTCGAGTATGAAAAACCAGAAGAATGTAAAACAAATAAAATAATGCCAGTAGAAATAATTCTTTCTGCGCATACTTTATAGAAAGACGTAAAAAGTCAGGGTGAGTTCGGAAAACATTTAAAAGAAATGGATTCGCAGCTGAAGCAAGTTCCTGAAACGAAACGCATGCTTAAAATTGTGGACTGGGCGAGAAACAAAAAGAACAGTTTCTCCAAGATATTTGCCCGCTATCGTTCAGATAAATGAGAACAAGAAATTAAAAAAAGAAAGAAAAAACTAACTTGTCATCTTCACCTTTTTATTACAATATCACTGAATTCCAGAGTCAAATATACGTGGAAAACAAGTAGAATTTCAATAGTATTCAAGCAAGCCATAGTATCTGTGAACAATAGACATTAACTGGACATCTCCTGCCGGATGCTGTTTTAATCTAAATTATTTTTTACAGAAACATGTTTATTTCAAAATTCTCTTCCATATGCAAAACAAAATTGTCATCAAGTATGTATAAAACTTCACATGTATTGTATTTAGGCGAACCAAATTAAAGCTGTTATCCGGCTAAACCATAAAAAAATATTGAGTGGTGTTTATTATTTCTACTTTAAGATCTGTATTATTTATAACCTGTATGTAAGTATTACTAACCAAAGTACAATGTGTCAAAAAAAGGGGGGGGGGGGGCTTCCATCTATATCATCACCAGATAGACGCAGGAAGAAACGAAAATAACCATTCATTTGGGAATTATGTCTTCTTTAAATGTATGTTAAAAGAAAACGCTTAGGGGTCCTTTTCATATAGAAGATGTACTAAACTTTGAAATTTTCAATACGATCATAAAATTTTGATGTAACACATTTGGGTACTTTTGTTGCTTGGGTTCTAAGTTTCTTTTAACATACATTAAAAGACGACATAATTCCCGATCGGTTTTTGTCATTTTTCTCTACGTCTATTTGACAATAAAATAATATGGGAGGTCCTTTTTTCTAGTCTGTACAGCGGTACTTTGTTTAACGAAAGTAATTCATTCCCATTCGTTAATCGAAAAATATCTTCTCATCCAATCAAAATGATACGAGGCTACATTTTTAACAAACACATCTTGTCGAAATCCATTTTAATTAGCTGAATGAGAAAAAAAAAGAAAAATATTCTTTTAATTAACTTTTCAATAAATTTTCAGCAGTGAAATTACGCTTGAAATTATTGAATATTTAATACGTGATTTATCACATTGTTAACTAAGAGTAGAACCAACAGTGAGAAAAATGTCCAATCCGTTCACTCTGTTGGTTCTACGCTTAGTTAGCAATGTGATAAATCACGTATTAAATATTCAATAATTTCAAGCGTAGTTTCACCGCTGAAAATTAATTGAAAAATTAATTAAAATTATGTGTTCACCAATGCTGGGTTTATTTGTGTCTCATGTTTCGCCGAGGATTGTGCGCTCATGAAGACTGTTCCATCTCGTACTGCAGTTGTAGCCTTACCAACATATATGAGTGAGAGATGCTAAGCTGGGTATCGTCCTAGTAGCTTAAATGGTAGAGCACTTGGAGCCGCTATTCCAAGGGTTCCGGGTTCGATTCCCGTCTTGGACATTTTTCACATTGTTGGTTCTACGCTTCGTTAATGTGATAATTCACGTATTATATATTCAAAAAACAATTTATTATAATTTAAAATACTAACAAACTGAATCTCTCTGTTCTAAAGAAAATTAACTAATGCTGTCACCGCCGCTGTTTTTGAATTTTTTGTGACGTGGGGTCTTTCTTTGTTAATATTAAGAAAACTACTGCATACAAAAATATGAAAATCGGTGATGTTATAGAGAAATGTTTGATAAACACGTTGGTGTAGACAGTTTTCAAATCGAATAATTATTTTAAGAGATATTTAATGTTAAAGTTGGTCAAAATCATTCCATTAAAAAAGTTTTATAGGAGCGAAAACTATACATAGGAATTTCATTTAGATAGGAATCATTTTTGGATCATCTTATACATTAGAAGTTCGCGGTGTGCAGACTGCATTTATTTTTTTAATTTGATTCATTTTTTGAGGATTTATTTCCATTTTATATTCAAAATTTCAGCATTTCGAGAAATATTTTTTACATCTTTTAGAAAAGGATGTTATTTTAAATTGTTGCCAATTTTTAAAACAACACAAATAGTAAATAATATTTCCTTCAAATTAAAAATTTATTTACACGTGACTGTTATAAACAGAAAATAACTTTCAAATTAGAATTAAGTGATTACGTTTTAAAAGCAGGAAAATATAGAAAATTAAGTCATAAAAACTATATTTACACGCGAATTTTAAAAGAGAAAGAAAATTGTAAAATAATAAATAGAAGAATAAATTCATTAATATACGTTAAAAGTCGTAAATGGAGGAAATTACGTCCTATTTAAAATGGCCAAACAATAGTATTACCAAACAGTTTAAATTTAAAAGCGCGAGACATTTATTTCATATTTTGAGATAAATCTTTTAAACTATTGTTGTGAATTCTAAGACAGCGCAAATAATATTTCCTTTCTAACAAAAAAAGTATTTTCACGTGAATATTAAAAAGAAAACGAAAACTTTGGTGAAAATTACGTTAGTTGTTGTAAGACGTGTTGAATTAAAACGATTCATTTAAAATGTCTTATTTAAAAGAACTTTCTTATAGCGTTGTTAAAAAATACCGGGGGACAAAGACTCTGCTTACTTAATTAATTTTATGATAGCTTTTTTTCAAATTTTTCACTGATCGACTGATCTGATAGGGTAATTCCGGGATTTATGCCGCACATTTTTTTGAATTTGTGTATAAAGTCCCATGGTGGACATAAAATTTAAAAAAAAATCATTCTGTGCTATTTGATGTTAAGTATACAATGCGTGCACTGCTAAAAAAATATTCAAAACAAATAATTAATATTTTTTAACAATTTTTTTCTAAAACATTACACTGCGGCGCGTCACCCGTACATTCAGGCTGAGACGCCGCACTTGTGCGGTAGTTATGCCGCGCTTGTAATAAGATCAGAATGAGATTAAAAACAAAAATATTAAAAAAATATTCATATCTGGACTATAATTAACGATGTAATAACAAAATGAAACTAAATTAGTACAATTAAACGTATTAGTAGATTCAAATTAATAATTGTTTGCCTACTTTCACTATTAAAATTATCGACTTATATTTTTACATTAAATTTTAATTGTTATTTCAGCAACAGCGTTACATCAATGTATTAGAGAGGGGGAGGGAAGTAAAATCGTATTTCATAATTTATTTGTTAACCCTTTCGGACCGGTGGCTTTTACACAAATTTTATTCGGTTGGCACCACTTTTTTAAAATAAGTGACCTTTATTTAAATGATCAAGAAAATGCTCTAATTAAAGAAAGCAAATATTACTTTTCTTTTTTACTGGTACGAGAAACAAATTTTGTATGCTCTTTATGAAGGTATTTACATGCACCTATGGTCCCGAATAGGTTAAGAGACCTGTTTTTTTCTACTATAATCTACAGAAAACATATCGAAAAAGTACAGTCTTCATGTAACTACATTTTTTGACACATGATGCAACGAAGCCAATTACACTTCCCTTTTTTTTTGAGTAGTTTTCTAAACATTCCTTGCAAAGAACGTCTGCGTTACGAGTAATCGACTTTTTCATTATTATCATCTTGACTTGCATCTTTCTTGCCCTTCTTACTTTTATTTTTTCCCTTTTTCTCCTTTGGTTTTAGTAAACTTGATAACATGCCTAACATGGTTAGTCTGTGCAAAAAGAAAAGGGAAAGTTAATAGCGCTTAATTATCCCGTAGAAAAGAAACTGCGGCAGGTATACCTTAATTGCAGTGCGGCATGTATCCCATTTTGTATGGTGCAGACGTCGGCCATCACAGTTACCTGCCATCGCTAACGGGAATGGGTTGGGTTGGGTTGATTTTTGACGGCCAATTATCTACACGAGGGATATAGGCCCGGGGGGAGTGCCCTCCGTGGGGGTGTTTCTAAGGGAACCTAATCCGTATTAACGCATGGAAGATCCACGGCTCGAAGAAAACCACGAAAACTCCGAACTAACGGGAATGGCGTAACCATACACAGAGTACTCTATACAAACGCTACACTTAGTTTTGACTTCGAAATCATGCATGCATTTAGTAATTAGTGTATGAAAAGCATTTAAAAATAACGTGTTTAAAAGTTTTGACAGTCAAATCATGGACTTACGCCAAAATAAGGATTGTATTTCTAAAAGCAACCATCGAAATGGGATTCACGCTATACACTGGTTAATATAATCTCATTGCGCACCTATACTGTGTGTTTGACAACCATCTATAGATAATTACAAGAAATACAGGAGGTGCGGCATCTAACCCGGATGCGGCGACTCTCCCGGAGTTACCCTATAATCAAAGAGGAAAACAGCCCGTTAACGGAGAGATCGCCACTTTTCTTTTAATTATAATTCAGCCTTACGAAATTATTTAAAACCGATCAAATTAGCGTGCTTTTAGACTTTTAGAGTTTGCGGTGTCTGAACGGGGGTTGGCAAGCGTAGCTTGTAGGGGGCAGAACCCCGTAGTTAATAAAAAACGTAACTAGCACAATGAAATATTTAAACAGAACAATTCACGGTAATTTGAAATAACTAGAAAACAGGAATTCTGCTTTTTCAGAATTTAGTGTCGTCCCCGATGAAAAAAAAAAATGTATATATAAATAGTACAAAACATATTTCAATTTTAAGACTTACAGCACACGCTTTTATCTTATACTATAATGCAAGCAAAAATTGTGTGTGTGTGTGTGTGTGTGTGTATGTGTGCGCGCGCGCGCGTGTGTGTGTGTGTGTATGTAAATTTTATCTTTAAAACGGCTCAAACGATTTTGACGAAATTTTGTATTTTACCATTTTCGGGCACGATAAGACCATTGGGCTAGGTCACGTGTTCGAGAAAATTAGATTATTGGGTCATTTTGGATCCTAATGGGTCAAGGTCAAACTAATTATATCTAAAAAACGGCTCAATCGATTTTACAAAATTTTATATCCAACCGTGTTTCGGCACGAGAAAACTATTGGGCTAGGTCACATGTTTGAGAAATTTCGATTAGTGGGTCATTTTTGGGTCACTATGGGTCAAGCCAATTTTATCTAAAAAACGGCTCTAAAGATTTTGACTAAATTTTGTATTATGTCGTTTCGAATTACGAGAAGACCAATGGGCTAAGTCACATATTAGAGAAAATTCGATTAGTGGTTCATTTTTGGGTCACTGTGGTCAAGCAAAGTTTATCTAGAAAACGGCTCTAACGATTTTGACGAAATTTTGATTTTACCATTTTCGGACGCGAGAATACCATTGGGCTAGGTCACGTGTTTGAGAAAGTTCGATTAGTGGGTCATTTTGGGTCATAATGGGTCAAGGTCAAGCTAATTATATCTAAAAAACGGCCCAATCGATTTTGACTAAATTTTATATCCAACCGTTTTTCGGCACGAGAAAACTATTGGACTAGGTCACATGTTCGAGAAATTTCGATTAGTGGGTCATTTTTGGGTTACTATGGGTCAAGCCAATTTTATCTAAAAAACGGCAACGATTTTGACTAAATTTTATATTTTGTCGTTTTCGATTACGAGATGACGAATGGGATAAGTCACATATTAGAGAAAATTTGATTAGTGGTTCATTTTTGGGTCACTGTGGGTCAAGCAAAGTTTATCTAGAAAACGGCTCTATCAATTTTGACGAGATTTTGTATTTTACCATTTTCGAGTACGAGAATACCATTGGGCTAGGTCACATGTTCCAGAAAATTCGATTAGTGGGTCATTTTTGGGTCAATGTGGGTCAACCAAAGTTTATCTGGAAAACAGCTCTAACGATTTTGACGAAATTTTGTATTCTGTCGTTTTCGGGCACGAGAATACCATTGGGCTTTATTGCATGTTTAAGAAAATTCGATTAGCGGGTCATTTTGGGTCACAATGGGTCAGGGTCAAGCTAATTGAATAAAAAAAAGGCCGAAAACATTTCGACAAAATTTTGTAATATACCGTTTCCGGGTATGAGATGACCATTGGACTAAGTCACATGTACGAGAAAAATCGATTAGTGGGTCATTTTGGGTCAAATGGGACAAGGTAAAGCTAATTATATCTAAAAATCGGCTCAATCGATTTTGTCTAAATTTTATATCCAGCTGTTTTTCGGCACGAGAAAACTATTGGGCTAGGTCACATGTTTGAGAAATTTCGATTAGTGGGTCATTTTTGGGTCCCTATGGGTCAAGCCAATTTTATCTAAAAAATGGCTCTAACGATTTTGACTAAATTTTGTATTCTGTCGTTTTGGATTATGAGAATACCAATGGGCTAATTCACACATTAGAGAAAATTCGATAAGTGGGTGATTTTTGGGTCACTGTGTATCAAGCAAAGTTTATCCAGAAAACGGCTCTAACGATTTTGACGAAATTTTGTATTATATCGTTTTCGGGCGTGAGAATACCATTGGGTTTGGTCGCATGTTCAAGAAAATTCAATTAGTGGGTCATTTTGGGCCACAATGGGTCACTGTCAAGCTAATTGAATCTAAAAAAAGGCCCAAAACATTTTGAAAAAATTGTAATATACCGTTTCCGGGCATGAGATGAAAATTGGGCTAAGTCACATGTTCGAGAAAAATGGATTAGTGGGTCATTTTTGGGTCACTGTGGGCCAAGCTATTTGTATCTAAAAAAAGACTCAAACGATTTTGTCAAAATTTTGTATTTTACAGTTTCTGGGCATGAGAAGACCATTGAGCTAAGTCACATGTTCGAGAGAATTCGATTAGTGGGTCATTTTTGGATCACTGTGGGTCAAGCTAAGTGTATCTAAAATAGCGGCTCAAAACATTATGGCAAAATTTTGTATTTTATCATTTCTGAGCATGAGAATACCATTGAGCTAAGTCATATGTTCGAGAAAATTCTATTAGTGGGTCATTTTTGGGTCACTGTGGCTCAAGCTCATCTTTAAAAAAAGGCTCAAATGATTTTGACAAAATTTTGTATTATCCTGTTTCCAGGCACGAGAAGATCACTGGGTTACGTCACATGTTCGAGAAATTTCGATTAATGGGTCATTTTGGGGTCACTGTGGGTCAAGTTAATTTTATCTAGAAAACAGCTTTGATGATTTTGATTAAATTTTGTTTTTTATCGTTTTCGGGTTCGAGAAGACCATTGGTCTAGGTCGCATGCTCAAGAAAATTCGATTAACCAGTCATTTTGGGTCACTATGGGTCAAGGTTTAGCTAATTTTATCTAAAAAATGGCTCAAACGATTTTGACAAAAAATTCTTATTACACCGTTTTCTAGCATGAGAATACCATTGGGATAGATCACATGTTCGATAAATTTAGATTAGTACGTCCTTTTTGGGTTACCGTGGGTCAAGCTAATTTTATCGATAAAATGACATTAGCGATTTTGACTAAATTTTGTATTCTATCGTTTTCGGGTTCGAGAAGAGCATTGGTTAGGCCGTGTGCTCGAAAAATTTCGGTTAGTGGGTTCCTATGGCTTAGGATGATGCCAATTTTATCTAAACAGCAAGAATTATACATTGAGAATGAAAGATCGAATTGAACACAAGGCTAATTTTGACCGAGCTTAGCTCGGTCATGCCCGCTAGTTTTATATAAAAAGACGTCATTCGCATCCGCTTAAGAATTCCTACATCTACAAGTCTAAACATCTACAGTAAAGTATGCATAGGACGTCACTATCGCGAAAAAATACACAAATGCAGCAAAAAGATGTCGTCATTAAAAAAACTCGACCAAAAAAAAAAAAAAAAAAAAAAAGGCTGTCTAATGATTTACAGGCTTTAATTTGTTTGTAACATTAATATATATACTTAAAATAGATGATTTCAGCCGTGACATCAGTCATGACTGAACGTTTTGGTTGGAAATTGACTCCAAACAAACAGTTGCTATGGTGTATTTTCTATTTTGTTTGCATAGTATAACTATATATCATATCTATATCGCAAATCTGAGTGTTTTAATACTTGATATGTACCGGTAACATTTTCTACGATTTATATTTGAAAAGAAATGACGCATATCAACCGCATGTTTGGAGTCATCCAACCAAAACGTAATGACTGACATCACATTGAAAGCGTCTATTAAATATAGTTTATAATAGCTCCATGTTTTAACAGAAAACATTCGTTTATGTTTTTTCAAAATAGCACGTATTTTAATTACATTTTCTTTCGTTTGTTATGAAAAAATGGCAACAAAAATATATAATTAATATTTTACAACTACTATTTTTCCTTTACTTTCTACATAAATGGAGTACTTCCGTTGCCAATATTAAGCAAATGGCTCCAAAAACTACAAAAAAATTAATATTTCAAAAATAAATGGAGATGCAGTTTTCAAACAAATTGCATTTAAAACTACTTTTTTTTTTTTTTTTCCAATACGACGGTATAAAAAGTGAAAATGTGTGATGCTTAGAAGTTTAAAAAATTGCTATTAGAGTATTTAATCGTACTGCTTTGTTTTACGGCTGGCTTCTGTAAGGTAACGTTATTTTTAGGAGACGACCCAAAATAGGCTGGGAGAAAGAAATAGCATACCGTACCGGGGGGCTAATAACAAACAACTGTTTGTTTTGAATCTGAAAATGTTCGTTACCTATACATAAGTCCTTGTTGGCTCTTCAAATGCTAACCCACTGAAAATGGGCAAGTTTTATTGACCCTAAACTGCCGGGATATATTTGTGCTTTTACTATTGTAAGTAATTTATGGTATTTTGTTTGTCAATCTTAAGATATTTATTTATACACTGACGAGCTATTTTCGTCTTTTACTCATTTAAAATACAATGTAAAGTCCTTTTTAAGTATAAAAAAGTCTGCTGTAAGCAGGGCGGTACAAAAGGACCGCGTAATAATTCCAATGCGGATCCCTCAGCATAATTATAGCACAATAAAACCATGCTTAGGCGGACACGCAAACGACCAATGAAGGATTCCATTTTATACAGGTTGTTTTCATTTAGAAAGATATAATTGCATAATATTCTTGTGGGAACTAGACCATGACTTTTACGTTTATAGCAGAATTCCGTTATAAACAGGCTTTACTCTATTAGAAAATAACTTCGCTGAATAGTACCTTTTTTGAAAATTTATATCGATTTACAATTTTATTATTTTTCTTTAAGGTATTACAATTTATGATGCATTTGTAACACTTTTCATCGAAACATTTTAAATAAAATTTTAAAATATTGAAAATATAATTAAATTTTAATTGAATTCATCACGATTTTGAATGAAAAAGTTTAAAGTATGAAAAAAATAAAATGCGAAACCTAAGCCTGTGACTTTACCCAACTTTCCCCCTGATTCTTGTTCACGCGTCTGAAATTAACCACGCCATTAAAACAGGGACGCCATTTCAAAACTTTCTTGATATTAAACGAACTTTCAAATGTTTGAAACATACACAAAAGTGCGGCGCCGAGCCTAGCCCGTAAAGACATTCTAGCAAATTCTGAGTTTTGAATTTTATTATTTGTTAGTTATTTAAGGTTACACAGTACCCTTTTTCAAAAAAAATTTTTTTGGAGACACTTACATTAAAAATAATCAATGACTTTGTTTGAGATTATAAAATTAAACTGATTCAGGTAAAAAAAAAAAAAAAAATCATTTTAACTATCACCGTTTTTTTTTTTTAATTTAAAATTTTTTGAATAATTTGAAGTTTTTAATAACATTTTTAATTTTTAATATTTTTTAGTTATTTTAAGTGACTTTAATTCATTGGATTATTGGGAACAAAAGTTAGTATGGAATTAAAGATGTAACTTTTATTTAAAGTTTTATTTATTTTTGTTGCGCGAAACCTGAAAAAAAAAAATACGAAAATTTTGGAAATATTAACTTTGACATAAAAAAAAAATAACTATAATACTCAGACCTTAATCCATACAAATATTGTAGTACATATACATGTAGTGTCTGCAAAAAATTTCAAGACTCTATCTGCAACAGAAAAAAAGCCTTAGGGATTAGCAAACACTAACATCAACAAAAATAAAAGTATGAGAAAATGCATTTAAAGTTTGTAAAGGAACACTCAGAAAAGTTCAAATATCTTTAAAACTATTTGGATTTCAGCTCTACAATTTGGAGTCATGATTCACAACCGTATGGACCACTGAAAAATTCAATAAAAAAAGTATTCGATATTTTTTGTCATTTTTAGGGTACTGTGTAGCCTTAAATTTAAAATTTTGACATAAAAAGTACGAATCTACTTTATCTGGTAAATTTTTTTAAAAACATGGACCGGAGCCAGTCTCCCTAGAAGAGCAGGGCCCAGCCCTCGTAAATTATACCGGCTGTACCCTCCTCTGTACTGGCCTGCCTGTAAATAGCAAAATCCTTGGCGATTTCTTTGACTATCAACTCCTGGCATGCGGCTAATACAAAGTGTCACTTATAATGAATTTAAAAACGTTATTTGCATACATAATTGATATTTTTCATATAAAAAATGCTTTTTGGATTTGTAAGAGTGCAATCTGAAAACTATATAAATTACATGTAAAAAAATAATATATATATATAGCCATTAAATCAGGGTTAGCAAGTTTTTGACGCATGACGGTTTTTACCGGATTTTACCATGGTTTTTACCGTCATGTCAAAAACCTCTTTGTCAAAAAGGTCGAAAACTGTCAAAAACCCATTTTTTAGTAGTAGTTTGTTTTTACATTATCTTTTTTCATTCTGCCTTTAGTATTAAGTTGTTTTACATGAAATATTCAATATCAAAAAGACTCTGAAGTATATTTATCTATCCAAGAAAAACAAAAAAGAATTGCATTAGAATAATACGTATACATCTCTGTTAGCAGATCTCTATAATAATCTTAAGCTATCTGGCATATAAGTTAAAACTGGTGTGAATGACTAAGAACAAACAATCTTCTTGAAACACCATCAAAAATTTGTAAATGCGTTAGGCCTTTCGAAAGATCTGAGTCTTTCTTCGTCAGGCGCAAAAAAACGTCCTTCTACTATGAAAGCAGAGGCAAGACTGGTTCAAGAAGATTGTTTGTTCTTATCTGGCATATTCTGTAAAAATTAGATTTTTTAAAGAAATTCTATAACCCATAAGTGTAAGATTAAAAAATGTGTATAATTTCGGCAGAATTTATTACACTCTTTAAAACTAAATAGCTTTCTCAGAAATTTCCTCAGAAGTAAGATTTCTTAAAGTGTTAAATCAAAATTGTTCATTGATTATTTTTATTTCTATATAGCAAAACTTGATTTATATAAATAACTAAATGAAATAAAATATATTTTAATAGTTGAGAATTACATACATCTTTTGGGAGAAAGAAATAAGACTTGTTCTTCAAAGTTAAATCTTGTAGAGATTAAAATTGCAAATCCATATTAAACTTTAAACCATGTGAAAACTCAATTTTTAACTATATATTTTTGCTTAGTAATTTATTATTTGTTATTTCGTTAAGTAATTTAATCATTTCCTTAAAAGAAATAAATAATTAAATATTACTTTAAAGCAGAAATGTAGATCCATTAATTAAAAAGTTAACTGCATTAAAGAATAAATAAAACATTTAAGAATCTCTCTAAATTTAATAATAATTTAAGAATAATTTTAACGGTAAAAGAATTTTACTCATACAGTCATATATATGTAATAAAAATATGCAATGTGTTATTTCTTTCAAATCACTTTAAATAATGCCTAAATAATTTTAATAAAATGTATACAGGAACATTTTATTCTGATTTTTCTTAAATATTGTTTTGTTATGGGTTAAATTTTAAGTCTAAGAGCTTTCACCTAAAATCAGGTCTACATGTTTGTATAAAAAAATTATTAATTTAAAATTTTAAGATTCTGCTTATTGAAGTGAAAATGAAAATCACAATAATTGCATTTATGAAATACATAAGATATGCATTTGCAAATATTATATCTAAGACTAGTCAAATTAATTCAATGACCACAGTCCATGCTTGACATCTATTGTCATACCATATAACAGCATTTTTGCATCTCTAAAATAATTTTAATGTATTTTATTAAAAATGTATGTAGAATGTTATTTAATAATTATAATAACCTTTTATTATCATATAATATTAATTTTCATTGCAGTTAGTAGAATCTATATTAGTGGAGATTATGACAAATATTGTTCTTTCCTTTTACTCTTGTATTTTTAAATTTTTCCCATTTAGGAAATGCTCTTCTTTTAAATAAATTTAATAAAGTAATTGTGAATAATAATAACAAGAACAACAAGGAAAAATTAATCTAGAAATGTATTGTATGCTACACTTACACTATAAATTGGGGGATAATCGCAAATGAAAGGTTTTTGACGGAATAAACCGGTAAAAACACGGTTTTTACCACTGTCATGTCGAAAACCAGTTTTTGTCGTTAAAAACCCAACCCTGCATTAAATAAACATTACCGACCACCAACAAAAACTGTGATATTGTGAATAAAATGACAATAACAGATACAGTATCCCCCAACACATATAACATGGATTTTGAAAATATAGTATATACCAGCTGTAAAGTACAAAGTAAAGTCCCTAGTACTATCTTACGGTACTTTAATATGGAAGAAAAAAAGAAAAATATGGATACCGATAAAAATTGAAAAGCTTATATATTCAATTACGTTATCAAGAGTACATAATTCAAATATAGAAGAAAAATAGTAGTTTTCTGTGAGAAAAAAAGCTCAAAGCTGAAAATGTATATATATATATATATATATATATATTATAGTTTTCAATAATAATAAAAAAGCTTTTCGCCTATATTCTGCAACTCGGGAAGACCGCGACCTATCCATTAAGATATAGAATTGGATACATTTTAAATGTTGAGCAGTTACTGTTAAATTATTTTTTAGTTTTTTTTATCCATAAACATCTTATAATGGTTACTTCTTTGATTCTGTTCTTTTTTGTCATGTCAGTATTAAGTATTCCAGATATAATTATGTAATTTTCTTTCACTTTTATAATTTCTATGTATAAAATACGAATTGTAAAGTTAATATTCGAAAAATATATTAATTAGAACCTATAAAATGTTGAACGGAAACCAATTTCTAAAAGCTTCTAATGAGATTCGTATGCAAAATTTCAGCCCATTTGTCGAAATTTTTAATCAGCTTAAAAATCCATCAGCACACAGCTTGAGGGAACGTATAGTCATAAAAATGAAATGGATTTCTTAATAAAATTTAGTTTCATAATAAACGTTACAACAGTTTCATTTTTTTTCATTTATTTTTCCTGTATTGGACCTGCAACTGTTATGATTTCAGCTGCTGAAACGTATAACAGACCAAGAGCTGGTAATGAAATTTACTTAAGTATTTGACAAAGATCAAAACTTTTATAAAACGATTTTTACTTGCTTATTTGAAATAGGTATAAATGACCTGGAGGGTCGCCATTGGTTTAAAAGTACGCTATCAACGTCCCATACCCCAGTGCAAAGCGAAATGAATTACAGTCCTCCCCACTTAATCGGGTCACGGATAATAGAATACCCCGCTTATTCGAATAGAATCCTCCGGAACCGAATTTATTCCTATTGGTTCTATGTTATTTTTCCCCGCTTAAACCAAATACCTTTTACGAACGTCCCCGCCTAATCGAACAACAACTGTGTGATTGATGTTTGAAAATAGGCGCGGAAAGCACGTTTCAACTGGAATTTCCTTCCACCTTTTGTCATTTTCGGTTCCTTTACGCTGAAAACAAATTTTTAGTTCTTCCTGCAATGGTTTCGGCCAGCAGGTGTATAATGGACTAGTGATGGGCGATAACGAGATATTTTTCTCGATTTTCTCGATTGTATGGACATCTCGATATTTTTCGATTGTGTAAATTTTTTCTCGATGACTACAGTTTGCAAATTTCTTTTATAAATTATATATTATGTATTATATACGTCATACATTTATCAAGAATCGTCTGCGGGTGAACTGGAATGAGTCGATGTTAATAAAGACTAGGTGACTTCGACCGCTAGCGGGCCCCTCGTTCAATCGGGGACCCTAATTTATACGTAATCTTGTAATATGAAATCACGAACAGGTTACCCGCTATATACGGCACTGATATATGATAGCAGGCGGGTGTGGTGTGCACGCACTACAAAATCTTGTAAAAAATATAATATCGAAACGAATGAACTTCGGACCAGATCTCTTGGGGGAGGGGTCAAAGCGAGCGGAGGAGCACAGCAGCTGCATAATATGATTAAGTCGTCACAGGTCTTTAGGCCTTTCCAATCATATGTCACATGAGAAGTCTGGATCTGAATTTATAAAAATGCCCTCCCCGTGGGGGCAAAGAGGGAGAGGGGTGCGGGAGGTGGATAACATGAGTAAGTGGTCATAAGCCTTTCCAACACTATGTCACATGAGGGGTCTCGGCTAAATTTAGAAAAACACCCCTGTGGGGGAAAAGTGGGGGGGGGCGGTCACCGGAGGTGCATTAGATCAATAAGTAGTCACAGACCTTCCCAACAATATCTCACATGTGGGGTCTTGGCTAAATTTGGAAAAGTGTCCCGGGGGGGGGGGCAAAATGGGGGGATGGACACCGGAGGAGCATAACATCAATAAGTAGTCACAGACCTTTCCAACGATATCTCACATGAGGGGTCTTGACTAAATTTGAAAAAGTGTCCCCCGGGAGGGGCAAATTGGGGGACACTGTCACCGGAGGTGCATAACATCAATAAATAGTCACAGACCTTTCCAACGATATCTCACATGAGGGGTCTTGGCTAAATTTGGAAAAGTGCCCCCGGGGGGGGGGGCAAAGTGGTGGTGGGGACACCGTAGGTACATAACATCAATAAGTAGTCACAGACCTTTCCAACGATATCTGACACGAGGGGTCTTGACTAAATTTGAAAAAGTGTCCCCCGGGGGGGCAAAGAGTGGGGGAGGGACTGTCACAGGAAGTGAATAACATCAATAAGTAGTCACAGACCTTTTCAATGATATCTCACAAGAGGGGTATTGACTAAATTTGGGAAAGTGTTCTCCGGGGGGTGGCAAAGTGGGGGGGGGGCGGCCACCGGAAGTGCATAGCATCAATAAGTAGTCACAAACCTTTCCAACGATATGTCACATGAGGGGTCTTGGCTAAATTTGGAAAAGTGTCCTGAAATTTCATATATTATAAATAATATTTAGCGGAGGGCTCCATAAAAAAATCCGATCTAAAATGATAAAAACGGAAAAAACTACCCTCGCAGTGGGGGCCAAATTGGGGAGGGGAGGAAGAAAGTCTCATAATATGAAAGAGTCATCCGAGAGCTTACCGATGACGTATCACATGACTGGTCCAAAAAAAGTTTGAAAATTGCTCCCCCTCCATTCCCCCGTGGGCCCACTCTTTCGCCCCGGAATTCACACAGCCGCCACTTTAAAATTTTTATGTTCAATAAATAATATTTACCGGAAGACTGCATAAAAAACCCACATCTAAAGTTATATTTAAATTTATTATAGAAATCGGCTACGGTTTTAAAAATTTGATCGCCCCTTCCCCATCCCCCTTTGGGCGAAGAAAGGTTCATAGTATGAAAGAGTGGTCAAAGGGCTTTTCGATTATATGCCACAGGAAGGGTTCGGTAAAATTTTTAAAATTGCACCCCGCATGACTCCACTCTCACGTCCTCCTCCCTCGAAATCACCCGACCCACCTTCCTCTTTGAAATTTTTATATTTAATAAATAATTTTTATCGGAGGGCTCCAGATATGTGACATCTTGGTAGGGCTAAAATAAGAGAAACTTTGAAAATTAGGGCTTCATTTCACAGCTCATTGTCATGCCTCTTTCTCTATCTCGTCCCTTGGTACTCTCGATAAATTTTCTTACTTTTCTTCTCTGCCGAGGACGAGAGAAATCCTCGAAAAGCATCTCATAGCGAAATGTTGAAAAGCACGAGAGAAATCCTCGAAAGGCTTTTCATTGGGAGATTTCGAAAAGGACGAGAGAATCCAGCGAGAGGCTTCCCATCGGGAAAGGTTGAAAACGGCGAGATAAACTCTCGAGACACTTCCCATCCCGAAAGGTTTAAAACCGCGAGAGAACCAACCATCGAGCAGCTTAGCTTCCCATCTGGAAGCGTCGAAATGCTGGAAAAATCATCGAGATGAGATTTACCGAAATGCGAGATGGAAATGAAGCTTTCAGAGTCAAACTTACCGCATTTCTGGTTTAAGTCATAATTTCTCAAAGGAGTCCATCTGCTTATCCAATCTCTTTTTAGCTCACAGGCTATCTAAGCCTGAGAACTAATGTACCCGTCGGTTCTGTGTGTATGCATGTACGTACGTACGTACATACGTATGTATGTACGTAACGCGATAACTCTTGATTAAAATGTACGATTTGCTTCAATTTATTTATGTTCATTCTGATAAGGCGTTCCGCTGATTAGTTTTGACGGTTCATTGGTTAAGGATAAAGGGAGAAAAGGGGGGCTGCCCCCCTCTCCTTAATTTAGATAAATAGGTTTTTCATGCAGAATTCTTCGATTTGCTCCAAATTTCGTATACCGGTTTATTATGTTAAGGAGCTTCCCTGATTAAACTTGGAGGTTCATTAGTTAAGTATGAAGGGGGGAAAGGGGGGTAGACCCCCTCCTTAATTTAGATAAATATGTTTTTCATGCAGAATTATTCGATTTGCTCCAAATTTGGTATACCGGTTCATTATGTTAAGAAGTTGCCTTGATTAGATTTGGAGGTTTACGGGTTAAGTATAAAGGGGGAGAAGGGGGCTGGACCCCCCCTTAATTTAGATAAATGGGCTTTTCATGCAGAATTATTCGATTTGCTCCAAATTTGGTATACCGGTTCATTATGTTAAGGAGCTTCCCTGATTAAACTTGGAAGTTCATTGGTTAAGGATAAAGGGGGAGAAGGGGGCTGGTCCCCCCCCCCCTTAATTTAGATAAATGGGTTTTTCATGCAGAATTATTCGATTTGCTCCAAATTTAGTATACCGGTTTATTATGTTAAGGAGCTTCCCCGATTAAACTTGGAAGTTCATTAGTTAAGTATAAAGGGGGGAAAGGGGGGTAGAACCCTCCTTAATTTAGATAAATGGGTTTTTCATGCAGAATTATTCGATTTGCTCCAAATTTGGGATATCGGTTTATTATGTTAAGAAGCTGCCTTGATTAGATTTGAAGGTTTATGGGTTAAGTATAAAGGGGAGGGGCTAGTCTTCCCCTTAATTTAGATAAAAGGGTTTTTCATGCAGAATTATTCGATTTGCTTCAAATTTAATATACCGATTTATTCCGATATGGCGCTTCCTTCATTAGATTTGGAGGTTCATTGGTTAAGTATACAAGGGTGAAAAGGGGGCAAGTCCCCTCCCCTTAATTTAGATAAATGGATTTTCATGGAGAATTATTCAATTTACTTTAATTTTTTTTTTCTATGTTCGTTCTGATAAGGAGCTTTCCTGATTAGATTTGGAGGTTCATTAGTTAAGTATAAAAGGGTTAAATTTGTTAGATCACCCTTAATTTAGCGATATGTTTCTTTTTTTCATGCAGAATTATCTGATTTGCTTCAAATTTGATATACTGAAGGTTGATTTGATATAGTTAAGGAGTTTCCCTGATTAGATTTGGAGGTTCACTGGTTAAGTATAAAAGGGGCAAACGCGGGATATTTCCCTTCATTTATTTTTTGAGGGACATTATTCTTTGAAATAAGAGTATAATATGCAATTAGTGTGAATAACCTGTGAGCTCAATGCCATCAGTTTAACTGGCACTTATCTTTTTATTGCTATTAACCGATGTGGGTTATGAAGCATAGTGGTTTATGTATTCAGTTCTGTATAGTCCTAGTTTCAAACTTTACTGTTAAATTTAGTGTCATTTTGCCCCGAATTTTCAATGTTTCTCTTATTTTAGCTCTGCCAAGCTGCCCCATACCTGGAGACTCAGATAAATACTATTTATTAAATACAAAAAGTTCAAAGAGGAAGGTGAGTGAATTCTGGTGGGCGCGTGAGTGGACAAAGGGGGGGGGGGTAATTTTCAAACTTTTACCAAACCTCTCCTTGACATATCATCGGAAAGTCCTTTCACCATTCTTTTATATTATGAACCTTTCTCCTCCCAGAGTTGAATTACGGAAGGGGGCGGAGGGGGTGGAGCGGTGCGGGGGTGATTTTTTTTTTTAATTGTAGAGATTTCTACAATAAATATCATTAAATGAGGTTTTTTAATGGAGCTCTCCGATAAATATTATTTATTAAATATAAAATTCTAAAAGTGGGGCTGCGTGATTTCCAGGTATATTCTGGGATAAAAGAGGGAACCCACGTGGGAGGGGTAGATTTCAAACTTTTTTTGGACCAGTCATTTGGTATATCATCGGAAAGTTACTCTTTCATATTATGAACCTTTCTTCTTCCCTCCCTAGTTTGGCGCCCCGAGAGAGGCACTTTTCGAACTTTTTTGAAATCGTAGCGTTTTTAAACATTTTAGATCGGATTTTTTTACGGAGCCCTCCGATAAATAATTTTTAATACATGAAAATTTCAAAGAGAAGGATGGGCAGGGTATATTTCGGGGGCACGATAATTGGAATCCTGGGAGTTGGGACTCTTTTCTATCATTTGCTGACACCCCTCATGTGATATATCATTGGAAAGCTCTGTGACTACTATTTCATTTTATATATCGCCCGCGCCCCTCCCCTTACTTTGCCCCCGCGCGGGGGCACTTTTCTAAATTTAGCCGACACCCCTCATGTGACATATCGTTGGAAAGTCCTGTGACCACTTATTCATATTATGCACTTTCCTTGCCCCTCCCCCCCTACTTTGCTCCCCGCGGGGGTTCGTTTAATGTATTCCAGTCGAAGACTTTCTAAAAATGGGGAAATTAAAGATCCAATCTCAATTGACGTAGAAAAATCAGTAAAAAAATTTGATCCTTTTTATCATCCTTTAGTTCATGTTTTTGCCACTAGGGGTGCTTTTTATTCTTATTTTTTTGGCCAATTTGGTGCTAATTGCCGAAAAATTCTAATTTTTTATGCTTAAACTCCCCTTACCGCTTCATAGCGACTCGCGTTTTTGCAGCTTTTTTCAACCAGGGGGCAACCTTACAAGACTTTTCCAGTCTTATGGCTCCTTTATAGCCTCCCTTTGGTTTGTTGTTTTATTTATTCCATCTGTTTTCAGTTACCCTATATTTAATAAAATCTGCCTTATATATATGTAAAAACAATGATTTCAATAATCGATTCCAGAACATCTCCTTTGTAGATTCTCGAAAGTAATCGATGACTGTATCGATTGTGTATTTTACGATAACGATTTTTTTCGATTGGTAAATTTTCGAGAATCGCCCATCACTAAGCCCTATCACTACTATGAAATTGTCGGCCAGAATAATAGCTAAGTTTTCCAATAACTGTTTTTAGCTTTTCTCGTTATAATCAATTGTAAAACATCTCGATTGTAGATTCTAGGAATTAATCGATGGCTGTATCGATTGTGATTTTTTACGATGACGATTTTTCTCGATTGTCGAATTCTCGAGAATCGCCCATCACTATAATGGACTGATCCAATGGTTTCCCCACCTTGATCTCCCCACCATCACTTCTTGCTATTAACCAGGATTTAATGGCAATGCGCCGTCACTTCGAGACTCCAGATGGTATTTGTGATATTTTGCACTCATTCGAAAAATAACCCGACATTTATTCCTTTAAAATTCAACTTAAACAAACCATTTTAAACGATTTTTAAAGGCAATATAAGTAAAGTAAAATAGATATAGCAAAGTTTTGATCCAATTAAAACGAGTTGCCTTAAATGTGATGTAAACCATATAAATGTATGTACTGACATTAAATTAATACGTATTTACTTTATATTAGCACTTGTATTTATTTTAGTTTATGTTATTCTATTAACGATTTATTATGTTGTTAATTAAATATACCGTAGACGGTTATTTTGCCTTTTTATTACGCATTAAATATTACAAATATGATTCCCCGTTTAATCAAATTCTCCGCTTAATCGAATATTATTTCGCGAACAGTCAATATTCGTTTAAACGGAGACGATTGTATATGATTAGTGATGATTGCCAACGTGTAGTCTGGGCAATATCGGTAACTGGGATAACATAGTTTACCCCAGACTGTTTCAGGGGAGTGGTGTACCTTGCCTGCCTTTTGTTTAAAAAATAGCACTATTTTTGTCCTTTCAAAAATAAATAAATAAATAAAATAAAAAAAATTATTTTTCTTGTCCCTCGGTAAAGGGAGGAAATGATTTTTGTATTAAAAAAATTGTTTGTATAGAAAAAACTGACTCATTGTCTTAAAAAGTGCCCTGACTTTTAAATATCAAAAAATGCTTATAAAAAGAAGAAGAAGAAAAAAAAATAAAAATAAAAAAAAGGTGCCTTTAAGAATCTAAAAAGTGCATTTTTTTCTCACCAGCAGCATTCTGCCTTTTTAAAACATATAGCCTCTGGGGATACGATTAATTTCGCTTTGCAGGCGGTTGTGTGACGCTGCTATTTATACTTTGAACCAATGGTAACCTGTCAGATCCTCCATACCTATTTCAATTACGGCATGAAAAATCGTTGCATAAAAGTTTCTATGAAATATAAATTTCTTGACCAAATCTCCATCTGTAAGATTCGATTCGAAGTTTTTTCATGTGAAACTAAACATCGAGGTAGGAGTGTGATACGAAACATCCGTTTTATTCTACGAAAGTAAAAATGAGAAAGAAGAAACAGGACTTTGCTTGTAAAGGATTATGGGAGTGGTGTGCGATTGCATGGCTTGTGCACCGTACTATCAAAAGAAACAAAGTTTGAATAATAGAAAACTTAACAAATTAGAGTTTGGAGCAGCCTAAAATGCTGCATCCTGAACTAAAGAATACACTTTCAACACAGTTGCAAAAGAGTCGTTATCACCTCAGAGGACGCATTTGTTTATTTAGAAAAAGGAAAAATTGTGAAACTGTATTTTGAAAGGCATTATTAAGATGTCAAAAATACATAGGCTACATCACTCGGTAAAAGAAGAGTTGTAACCACTTTTTTTGGCAGTGAAAAAAATAAACCACAATTAACAATTCAAGGACTTTTTACACCTTGCTGAGCACTCATAATAAAGGTGATTTACTGACGTAATAATAGGTGGTGGCGCATCGCTTTGATTTACATGGTTGTCCCTTTGTTTCTCTTAAATAGATATGCGTTGCCATAAAAAACACGTTTAGTAACAAAGAAAATAAATAAATTCATTTACGAACTGATTATGCACTGTCAGTACCCGTCATAATACGTGTGCCAGCGGGGTCCGGGCTAAAGTCTTGCATCGGATTGAGTAACCCGATTTTACCCGAACTCGACCCGACTTTAATTGTTTCGGGTTAGAATTCGGCTTTTGCCGGTTGAGTTCAGGTTTACTCGAATTTTCAAAAGGGTCTAGAATTCATTTTCCGATGAAAATGAATTTGTATATAGATTTGATTATGATTTGATTATGAATGATTCTATATTAGTTTTTCTTCATAAAAGATAAAATTTATATTAGAGATAAGAATATATTATAATTATTTCGTAATTGTATTAAATTTATTATGAATCAGTTTTATTTGATTCCGGGTTTCGAGTCGGGGTCGAGTTTTGGGTTTACATAAAGTACAATTTTTGGATTAGGTTAGGTATAGCCCGAGCCGCACAAGGTCCAGAATTAAGGCTACGATGCAGGCAGAAGGTCCCAAATTAAAAGTTTCGGGTTATCTGTATCATATATCCAATTTTAAAGTTTAAATAATTATTTAACACTACATTCAAGATAATCATTCTGCACTAAAACTTAGATTTTATTAAATAATCTTTATTTAAATTTAAAAAAAAAACCTTGTGAAGGTAAAGCTACTTTCTCTGACGGAATCGTGCCTTGACGCTCCTGTCCCTGCCGGCGAAGACACTCGCGAGCTAATGCTAATCCTAATCCTATGGGGAGGGATCTATCTAATATCTCGTTTGCATTTCGACATTTTTAAATAATTTTTTTGCACTGGATAACCTAGGTCCGTCTCTACTACCTCGCACCAGGCTCGGACTGGCCCGATGGCCGGTGCGCCCTCGCCCAGGGAAAACGGCGCGCCCGTAAGTGCCTAACCCGCTCCAATATTTTTTGACTTGTTGTATACATACATTCTGATTAGTGTACTAAATTTCGAGAATTCGTTTAGGGATAATCATCAATTAATAGACAGCACAAGAGATGTATTTTTTATTATTACCACAAAGAAATTAAAGATATATCGTAGCAATTTCAGGATCGGAAACCAAAACGAACATCTTTGCATGCGATTGAAAGAGAAAATATGCACCCAACGAAAGCTTTAGTAGCCATTGCACCCTGGACGAAATTTTTTTCATCGCTTCTTTTCATGATATGTTTTAGAATTTACATATTTTCAGTCCTTTTGCTTTTAGTACTCTGCGCCCCCTTTCCTTATAGCCGCCCTTAAACGCACATATAATGGTGCTTTTTGAAAGAGAAAAAAAAAAAAAAAAAAAGAGAGACGTATCAGAAGGCAAAAAACTTTTTGTATGGCTTTTGTTTTTGATTGGAAAACATGATGATCTTTCTTTTCGGGGAATACAAAGTTGATGATACTTTTGGATTGCAATCCTGCAAGCTGTGGTATCTCGCGGACAGCGTTTTCTCATTCACAAAATCTGCCGTTATTTTCGGGTAGCAATCTCGCGCCTAGTTTACGAGTAATCAGTGAAAATACATAAAAAAAAATACATATGCGTCGAAATGAGAACCTCCTTCCTTTTTTAAAGTCGATTAAAAAGTACTGGCTATGTACCCTGCAGCTTGCATGAATACAATCCCTGGGCACTTACACTCAAGTACGGAAACTTAAATATTTCCCTTGATCTTTAACAATGATAAAAGTTTTGCAATCATGGGAAGAGTGTGCTGGGAATAGTAAATTTACTTAATTGTTTTAGGAATTTTAGACTAACAAAGCAATGTTTTAGGGTGTACTTTTTCTGTAGAAACCTTTTTCATAATGTGATATCAATTCAGTTCTTTATGGACGCATAATAGTAATTTTTAAGTATAAAAAATACCAATTATTTTCACAAGCAAGTATTATTTTCACATTCAAATAGCTTTATATTTCAGCATTCCAATATACCCTATAATACGTGGTACAAAAGAAGCTTGAGATTTAGTTTTCAAAATTTCTATTTCCAAACGGAAAGTATATTTTTGTTCTAATTATAAATATTTTTTAGACGAAGTTTGCATACCGAACGGTTCTTGTGTGTTGAAGGAGATATTTGTAGATACCACATGTAAATATGCTACTTGCTTAATAATATGAATAATAACAAAACAGTAGATAGTGGCTCTCAGATTGTAACAGAAATTGAATTTATGACATTTTAAACTGGCTTGATAACTAATTCCTATTACATTAAAGAAATATATTTAAAAAAAAAAAAAAAAAAAAAAAAAAAAAGGTTGAAGACTTTAGCAGCACCGCAGCAACCCTATTTGGCGCTAGGTGCAAAGGTGCAAAAAACAGTGTTAGCTTTTCTAAGGATCCTCAGTGCATCAATTGTGATAGTGGAAAAAAATGTGGTTTACAACTTACAAATTCTGCTAAAAATAATCGTAAAAAAATATGTAGGTACCAATCAACTGAAAATAATATCTACTAGTTATTGTTATGCATAAATTATGTTTCCGAAGTCGTATAAGTATACGACTTCGGAAACATAATTATTGAGAATTCTACCAACTTTTATTTTTCAAGCAATAATACCCCATTTTTGACACCATTATTTGAGTTTCTTGGATCGAGACAGCCCGGAAAAAGGCATAGTTTATATGCATTAAATTAAATCATGGTAGAGTTAGAAGGGTTTAAATTTGAGGATGTTAAAGATAAATCCATTTCAGAAACTTAGTTTTTAACTTCATAAAAATTATCTGATGATTTTTTATTAATTCATTAGAGATATAGTGAATAGACCCAAACTTATTTCAAAGTTTTTTCTATTCAACTTCTATAAACTTTTCTTAATTAGAAATTATTAACAAAGTCGTTTAAAAAAATATATATTATGAACTAACCACAGTTGTTAAAAACATTCATGTGTACAATTCATTTGAATAATTGGTTTTGGAGATATAGAGAAATTTTTCCTTTCCATAAATTAAGGGGTCCGTATTCCGCTATCAAAGGAGCCACAAAAAAAAAAAAAAAATCGTAGAAACTTACAAGAAATATTTTGTAGGATTTTTTTAAATGTAAAGTAAGTTTTTAATAAATTTATTATTCTAGTAAAATTTTACTGGGGACTAATTGAGAGTTTTTGGTACTTTTTCTTGTAAGATCTTCAATTTATTTTCTGAAGTTTAGGGATAAACCCCTAACGCATTTTCTTTTATAACAGTATTAAGATTTAAGAAAAGCATATAAGCTATATCTCTTTCCTGGCTAGAAAGGAACTCAAACAGGATGTCAAAAGTGGATGTTACCATTTGAAAAATCAACGTTCGTGTATTTAATATGTAGACAGCCTCCAAAGCAAAATTTACGAAAAGTATTTAATAGTAAATATTATTCCTAATCAATTGTTATCCTAATCAATCCTATGTTTTTTTCATACAATGATTTTCAGGAAAATTGGTAGGGGCGATGATTTTTTTTTTCTGCAAGGTGTCTATCGATAGAAGAAAATAAGAAAGCTCTAGTCTTGATATCAGTAATCTACTACAAGTTAATCTGTATTCAACTTGCTGGAGCTTTTAGATGTTATGTGATGTGGTTTAAAAAATTGCGTAATATTGTGTAGGATTGATGGAATTTTAAACATGCACGGAGAATATTGAGAAGTCTTCTATATAGAGTTAAAGATTTAATTTAAGCCATTATCCTTTACTTGGTGCTAATGCAAGTGTGTTAAACCTTGTCAAGCCAGATACAACATAAGCAAGTCAAATTGACTTGAGTTCGTTAAAATTTTTGCGCCCAAAAATGTTGAAAGGAAAACGAGATATCAGAAAAATCCCCCCCCCCCCCCCATAGGATTAGCATTAGCTCGTGAGTGTCTTCGCAGGCAGGGATGGGGGCCTTAAACTTGAAAATTTCATAGTCCTGGCGAGAAAGTTACAACCGTATGTATGCAAAGTATGCAAATGTACTTCCTACGACACTAATATGCCTGAAACGGAATTTCTTTCTTATTTCTACCGATTCCGTCTTAGCAGGTTTTAGTATTTTTTTATGAACTTTATTATTGCTGCTTATAAATAATGTCTTATTAATTGAAGAGCTAAGTGGAAGAACATGTTAAGTAACAAAAATTACGTTTGAAGAAATTTGATGTGAAATTTTTTGTTGTCAATTTTGATGATTTATTTTCCGTTTGATGCCTTGTGTTTAAAATATTAACAGGTGTGGTACTAAACTCAATCAAAAAAACTTATTCACATTTAATTCTGAAATATTAAAAAATATTACTCTTATTTACATTATTAAATATTAATGAATAATGTCTTAAATCTTCAAGGTTAAATAGAACTTTGGTATTTTAGCTTTACCATGTGATAGAATACCTGATAACGCCTTCGTACAAAAGATAAAATCATTTTTAAGAAAATGTAGCATAACATGTTCTTCCACTCAGCTCTTCAATGGTATGTGACTAGGAAATAAACTAGACGTGATGCCATAATATCTTAATCCTTTCCGCTCCTTTGCCACACTGTGTCACATTTTGTAAACATCCCCCTTCCCCTCCCCTACTCTTGAAGTGTGATGTTGTGGATGATCCCTAAAGAGAGCGATTTTGTTGCGCACTGGAAAATTGGGACATTTGGTATTAGACCGGCAGCACAGACAATCACCTCATGGAGTTCACGGATGAAATTCTAATAAGGATAATTAGGATTAGTTAAATCTTGATTTGCATATTAAAATGCAATCGGTCTGCCAAGTCTTATCTTTGTGGAAAACACCTGAAAACCCGATTTTAGCGGTTGACTCGTAGGTTTCCCATTGTGTTTTACTGCACCCAAAGGTATGAAAACATGGAGAACTGGAAGCAGGAAAACACGATGGTAAAATTACGAGTCAGCCGCTAAAATCGGGTTTTCAGGGGTTTTCCACAAAGATATGACTTGGCAGACCGATTGCGTTTCAATATGCGAATCAAGATTTAACTAATCCTAGAATTTCATCCGTGAACTCGGTGAGGTGATTGTCTGTGCTGCCGGTCTATATCCCGCGCAACTCCTAAAAATCGAGATATCCCGCTGAAATCCTGATACATAAAAACATTACAAACCTAAAAAGATATAAACGAAAATACATGTAAACGATTCCAAAATAAGTATGATGATTATACTTTTGCTGCAGTTTAAGAGGGAATTTTTCTTTAAATGTGTAATTTTCATGGATTTCTTATAGGAATTCCAAAAGAGTCCGAATTCAATCTGTTTCTTTATTATTTACACAATATTTTTCCTCTTTCAAATCTTTTCTTAATTCATTCTGCAAAAAAGACAAAAATTTCAATCTTCCATCTCTTTTTTTTTTTTTTTTGCTTCAAAGGAATGTGAAGATTATTCTCAGGAAATGCCGTAAAGATATGCTAGTTAATAATAAACGAAAAGGGCTTTTTATTCCGTCTATTTCCGTTTAAAAGATTCAAAGTTGCTTTCTTTGAACTCATTTTTACTGCATTTTACTTTATTTCGTACATATGCATGGCATTTTATTTGTTTTATCTTAAACTAATTAAGGTTTTGAAAATCAGATTCTTACCGTTATATTTTATACACAATTTCTTAAATTAAAAAGAAATTAGATTTTTCAAATTTTACTACAAAAATTGTATTTTTGCTTGATTAAATCAACTTCTTTCATAAAACCCTTTAATAATATGCCAATAAGATGTTATAAAGTCTTCACACATAAAAACAAGAAAGAAAAAATCATGCGTCAAGCATAGATTATGAAACACTTTCCAACACATTCAGAATGGAGCTTATGACGTCAGACGCCAGAGCTGGCGATACGTTGATCTTTTATTCTAGCCACTGCACCGCCAGAATGCAAGTATGCGCAGGCGCAAACACCGCTAGCAAGACGACTTTAACCTTGACCCAGTTGAGTGCATACATTTTAACGGAAAATTAGCAAACTTGGGGAATTTTCTCACATACAGAACAACATTCTGATTTAATATTGCAACATATTAAGTATATGCTGTTACAACAAAGAATTTTTTGCGGTAATTTTAACAAACAAGCATTGATAACTCACACTCCATACACTGCTATGTTAAATAGCGCCATCAGACGAATTTTAGCCTCGATCTCAGGTCGCGCGCATAAGGTCCATTAAGTAACAAAACTGCACCGTTTAAAAAATGAAACCAATATTCATTCAACCCTATGGAAACGCATAACACATTTCAAAACCCATTTTCAGATGTTCCCCTCTACAGTCGGAAAATGATCGGAATTTTTTCAGCAGCCCTGTATATGATATAGAGATTTGTATATATTAGCTACATGCATGCAAAAATGGAGTTCACTTAAGAAACGCATGTACTTTAGTTGAAAATTCCTTCAGCAATTTCATCTAATAAGGAGAATGGTACGTGAATACTTTTGTGCAGCCCGGTATATGAGGTATAGAATTTATATGTAACGACTAACATGTAATAAATTAATTAAATTTAAAAGCGCATACCGAATTTTAAACCGTACACTCCAGGAATTATTACTCAAAGATAGTATTGTGACCGATTTCTTTTGTGTGTCCCTGTCAATGAATAAAAAATGCTATGAATGCCCTTTTCTTACGTGATCGTAGTGAAATTCAATAATTTATATCAGTTTCAATACATTTGAAATAGCAAAAATACATTAAAATACTCTGCAAACGATTTCCCCCCCTATACCATAATGTAATGGAATACTTTTGAGTGCCCCTGTCAAGGAACTATTAATCCTACATACTTCACATACAATACCAAACATGATTGGGTGACCCTAAATTACCTTTATCAATTGCATGAGAATTCGAGTCTATTTACGGGAGTTAGAACGTGGACAGACGAACAGACAAACCGAATGCATAAACACTTTTCAACTTTGTTGGAAAGTGTTAAAAAGCATAACAGGTACCTAATACCCTTAAAATAAAAATATTATTAAAATCATTTTACTAAATATTGAATCCATTTCAATAAAATATTATTTTAACATGCATATTATTTTCACATCTATTTTCTCTTATCCAATTCTTAAGGACACTTTTGGAAGCCATTGTTACATAACTATGATAATGGCAAGAGGAAATAAAGTTCCTTTAGGTCAAGAAAATAATTGCCAAGATCAAAGATCAGAAGCCGCATGCATTGACCAACCTGTTTCTCACGTCAAATTTCACCCTAGGTTCAATTTAGAAAAGAAAAAGAAAATCCGTGTCCTTTCTCGAAAAGATTATGAATACAGTAAAACACCTTTTATACGTTTATATTTTATATTTGATGCTGTTATCCATTGTATCTTTTTATTTCTTTTTATTTATTTTATTTATTTTTTTTTAAGCTTCAAAGCGTTCCTATTTATAAATATTACTAACATGAAAGAAATTAAACTTTCTGTTAGAAGTTTCATAATATTAAATAAAACGAGTTCAGAGTAATAATAAATTAAAAAATAATTAATAAACTCTGAAACGTACTACAAAATAGATTTTTTATTTTTTTAAATTAGTGATAAAAATGTAAAATTTTCTGTATCAATAACGACTTTTATATAGTATTTATACTCTATCCAGAGCTGCCACAGGCGACTATTTTTTAATTCTACCTTACACCACTTTCTCAAAACAAAAATTATTGACGTACTGTTCGAGAACATTTGCAAGTGAAATATACTACAAAATCTGTTTTTTTTTTCAATATAAGTGCGAATATAATAGGAAAATAGTGGCCTGTGGCAGCCTGTTTATCATGCACGTAATTATTAACCCCTTGGGGACGAGCGACTGGTGTACGTGCCGCGTACGGTGCTCAGAATTCGTGATTGTTCTCCCCAGTAAATTTCTATTGTAAATTTTGCCTTATTTAATCCGAGCATTTTCCCGATTCAATTAGGCAAAAATTTCTGTTTTGAAAACCGGTGATAAAAGATTAAAAATTCTGTAAAAGACGCTCGTTCCGAAGGGATTAAGGAATAACAAGTCGGAAATTGTACATCAAACATGGCAAATGAGGTGCGTTCGTACTCTAACTAGTTTTATAAATATTCAGATCTTGGTGCAATAGCTGTTGCACTCTTATGCAACGATGCATGAATACGAAATTTATTACGATTCCATATATTCAATTCAGTCATACGGAAATAATACGACGTCGTCATCATGGCAACCTAGAATCATTTCCTATCACAGGATATCATAGAATTAATTAAGTATGATAGGATTTACTAGAATGAAGAAAGTTTTCATGAATATCTTTTTAAGTTTTATTCGATTTTCATAAAATTTGAAATAATTCGACATAGTTCTGCAACGATTCTATGTATTAAATTTCAAACCATTCGGTTGGATAGTTTTTTAGGTGTTATATGCGGACAGACAGAAGGACGGACCAGACGACGACTTATAGGTGCTACGTATTTATATAATTACGAACGCACCTAAAAAGCAGGGCACCGATTTTTTCTGACACTTGTTAAAAGGTATATTTCTCGATAAATTCCTTCATCAATCTTTTGTGAAAGGAAAATCTCTGTATTTGTACTGCCACCAGTGTGCAATAAGAATTTGCTGTTCTGCCTTTTATTTCTTAATACAGTCGAACCTCGTTATCCCGACACTCTAAGGACCAGAACAAAGTGTCGTCATAAGCGGGGCGTCGCGGTAACCGGAGTTGGAGAAAAATGTTTATAAATATCTGTATTTTTAATTAATTTAAGGCAATTTGAAATTCATAACTGCTCTTGCAGTTTTAAGCAATAAAACATTATTATTAAACAAAATAAACACAAAAACAAAATGGAAAAGAATAAAAATCAGATTTACGATGACTTTTTTTTTTTTTTTTTTTTTTTTTTTTTTTTTTTTTTTTTTTTTTACCGTTACATGAAATATTGATGAACTAAGGTTTGCTTATCCCTAGATGTGCTTCCTACAATTCTTTTTTCAATATTATGCAATGAATTATAATCAATATTCGTTTTTTCAGAAATGGATGTTAGATAATTTCTGATCTTTTCAATGCAATGCAATGCTTCGGTTTTAGTCGGATGAAAAACGCCATGCAACTACAAGAAAGCACCGCCTGACTAGAACAAAAAGACCGCAAGTAGACTGATACGCCTATCTGGAGCTTAAGTGGGTCGTTCATTTTATTCAGATAAAGGATTGAAGTAAAATTTCTCATTTATCTCAATGGGTGTTTTAGACACTTTTGTGAAAAGTTTGGCTAAGACATTTCTTACCTCTTAATTTACGTGCTTATAAGATGGATTATGATAAATGGATAATTTTCTAAATCGTCCGGATATCCGGAGTTGAAAATTATACAATGGCGTGAAATCCGGAGTTTATTTACATTAAAATCATATACAGAAAATCGGGACTTTGAAAAACGGACGTGATAAGCGGAGTGACGTTAAAACCGGTTGTCGGGATAACGAGGTCCGACTGTATATACAAGTACGTATGATTCCTGTTGAAGAATTTTTTAAAGCTTTCTGCAACAATTCCCATTAACAGCAAATGCTTTCTGCAATGTGATATTTTTTAACAGTAGAAATGAGACAAATTTATACATTACACAATTAGAAAAAAGACACTGAAAAACTAACATATCATAAGCATTATATGTTTTTATGTGTAATGGTTTTTATCCGTCTTTAAAAATAATTTTAAAAAAGCCAAAAACCTAATTTTTGGATCAGCATTAGAGGAATTATGTAATATTTGCAATCTATTTATATAAAATCCAAGTCTCTGTGTGTCCCTCACAATTCCGGTTAGACCGCCTCATTGATCGCAGCCATGTTAGGCTTCCTATGGAGATGTCGGTATCAGCTTCAACAGTGAGTAATTGTTGAAAAGTAGTAGAGGCAGGTTTGCCACAATAGCTCCAAATTCTGACCAACTTGGCAAAATACATCCAAATTTGGTAAAATACCGCCAAATTTGGTGACAAAAATAAGTTGCTATATATGAAGCCAACTTGCGATAGCTGACTAATTTGGCGAAATTCCCATTGAAACTTATTAACCGCTCATAATCGAGTTCAACGTAATTTAATTTAAACTCCGCGCATTTAAGTTTTTTTTTTTCAGTATATATGGGTCAGAATTTAAAATGTAATATACGAAAATGTAAGTCTTTACATCTTCATCCCGTTACTACTAATAACATAACCGCCATTAGAAGGCGCTGTACTATCTGAGCTCCTAAGTGTCCAATTTTAATGTGATTTATATAACCGGATACAGAAATTAAATTCTCGGTATTTTTCCAGCTTAGGGGCCTTGGCGAAATAGGGAAAACTCCCTTGGCGAAGAGGGAAATTTGGCAACATATTTCCACATTTTAAATTGCGTTATTTTCATATATCACTACGGAACAAGCGAGAAAAACTACTCGTATTCTTGCATATGTGTTGTATATATCTTTATATCCCATTTTCCGTCATTTTTGACGGGCTATTTTCTAGTAATTTATAATAAATCAATTGACCCATTACTTTTCTTAAGATTTGTTGAATGAGTACGATGTTAAATTGCAGCAATTTGAGCAATGCACCACAGATTTTAAAACTATAATTAGATTATTTTATTGTGTGTGTGTGTGTGTAGGGGGGGGGGGGGCATTTTACACATGTGCTTAATTATTTCAAAAACACTGGCATACAAGAGTTAAGGAACAGGGACTGGATGCTTTTGAATGTACACGGTTTGTCGAATATCTACCAAAATTATTGGCGAATTTTTGTTGAACTTCTGGGGTGTAAATAACATGTTTGATTTCATATTCCTCGATGAAGATTTAGTCAGGAGGACAATTAGGGGGCTAATAATAAATTTAATAATAAAATAATATTTGCGATCACTTAACAGAAAATGCTAAAATATGCTAAAAATGGTTTGTCGCTGTGTTAAATGACTATTTGTGTCCTGTTCAACGTTTGCGTGCATTTGTGTAAGCGTAGCACTCAAATTCATGACGATGTTATTGTGTCTGTGAAAAATTCAAAAGTTTTTTGTTTATAGCATACAGAGTTTTCAACCAAATTTAATGCCACTTTCCGAAAACCTGACAAAGAACAGTAGCAACAGTATACTGCAATTAAAACATGAATATATTCAATATTTGATGAGATATGGGCGTTTGTACGAAATAATTTTTAACTGCGCATGCGTGGAAGATTTCAAAATTTTTATTTCCTAATTTAGTAGTCAGCTATTTTGGGCAACTTATATAAAAAGTTCAGTCAAATATGGTGAAAACTCATAAAGATATAGTGAGCTGTTTGAAAAGTTGTGGAAAATCTCTTATAATAAAGCTATTTTTAGAAAGCAACTCACTATAACGTCCCTATTTTTGTGAATTTTTGAGATATTTGACTCGGCTTTTTATATAAATTGCCCTAAATATCTGACTACCAAATTATAAAATAAAAAGTTTACAATCTTCCACGCATGCGTAGTTAAAAAGTATTTCATTCAAATGCCCATATCTCATCAAATATTCATGTTTTAATTGCAGTATATTGTTGCTACTGTTCTTTGTCGGTTTTCGGAAAGTTGTGTTAAATTTGGTTGAAAACTATGTATGCTATAAACAAAAAAAGCTTTTGAATTTTTCACAGACACAATAACACCTTCACGAATAAGAGTGCTATGCTTACACAAATGCACACAAACGTTGGACAGGACCCAAATAGTCATTTAACACAGTGACAAACCATTTTCAGCATTTTCTGTTACATAGTTGATCGCAAATACTATTTTGTTGTTAAATTTATTATTAGCTCCCTTATTGTCATTCCGACTAAATCTTCACCGAGAAATATGAAATCAAACATGTTCTTTATATCCCACAGAAGCTCAAGAATAATTGGCCGATAACTTTGGTAGATATTCAACAAACCGTGTACAATCGAAAGCATCCAGTCCCTGTTCATTAACTTTTGGAGGCCAGTGTAATTAAAGTATAAATCGATACGTATACATGCATATCTAATTTTTCGTCTTGCTAGATGTTGAGGATAAATTCGATCTTATTCTTGGTCTAAATAAAAATACTAAACTTATCTCTTTTCACCAAGTTATTTAAAGCCAATTTTTCAAAAACTTTATGTTTTGAAACATAACAAAACTAACGTTTCACTACCTGCTTGTTAGTCAAACCGCCTCCGAAATTAAAGGATATCATTCGAGGAGCATAGGAAATACGAGTACCATTTATTAAAACCGATGGATCAAAGAATTATTATATTGACAGGACTAGCAGGAAAGTTTAGAAACATAACTAAATAAAGAGTAATTTAGTTGCATAAAAAATTTAGTCTTCTGGAAACTTCTAATGAAAATTTACTAAGTTAATACTTTTTACTTTAAAGGAAAATATCATTTCTAAAAACAATATTTCTATCAGCTACGTTTAGCGGCTCAAGTATGTAAGTTTTCAGCAAAGGGTCATTCCCTTTTTGTGACAATGTCGCCGTGTCGCTGCGTTTCTTCCTCGAGTCGTATGATAAAATATAAATATTTAAAATTGATTAAGGAAGTAAAAAAATGCATTTTTTTCACTAATTGAAATTATATATACATATGTTTTTGTCGCATAAAAGTCAGAGTAAATATATAACAAATTCAAACATCCAGATATAATATATACTTCGTTAATTGCTAAAAGGTATTTGTTATATTAAACGGTAAATAAAACAGTAGAAATTCTTCAATATTTTCCAAGCTGTTGGAGAAAGTAAAATATAGTCTTAAACGTTTCACTACCTGCTTGTTAGTTAAACCGCCTCCGAAATTAAAGGATATCATTCGAGGAGTATAGGAAATACGAGTACCATTTATTAAAACCGATGGATCAAAGAATTATTATATTGACAGGACTAGCAGGAAAGTTTAGTTTAGAAAAAAGAAACACACAGTTGATATTATAATAGAAAACCATAAATCTCACAAGCAGGGTTCGGTAATATAGATCAATAGACATATATATCGCGATATATATCAATTCATGATATCGATTTTCATTTTCAAAATATTATGTTTTTTTTAAATGTAGGAATGTAAACGTTCTTAACATCAGTTTTTGTATTTTGTCCCTCAGGATGACTATGTTTACAGTTGAAAGTGCTAGGAATTGTATAATGTACTTTAACATCTTTTAATATTTTTATAATCTTTTAAGTAATAAAGCACATTTTGTGTAATTTTTATTTTTTACCCCTTCTTTTTACAGTGCATTGGACTAGAAGTAGTTTTTTCAAAGATGAAATATCAAACATTAAAGCGAGAAAATGATAGTTTTTGGGGCTGCTCATATGATTTTAAATCATGGAAGACGGTAGTATTTCGAGTGACGCAGCCTTAAGCCTAAAATCTTATCGTATCGTATCGTTAAAATCGTATCGTATCGTATCATAGAATTCGTAGATGGCGGAACTCATATATACAGCTAACTCGACATCAAAGAAAACGCGAAAAGCCGCCTTTTAATAACTCAGCAGATATATGTCTTATTGTTCTGAATTTTCTAGAACAGTCTTATATCTGCAGTCTAATCATATACTGAAATTTTTGCATTTCTACGTGCAGTATATTTTGAGATCTAAATAGCCATTTTTAAAGTGAAAACGTTGGTATAATATCGAGGAAGTTCCTAATTTGAAAATCTCGAAAACGGTTCTAACGATTATTTTTAAATTGATACCTAATATAAATGTGATTAAGGCGAGGTGAATAACACTTTTCTTTTTTCTGGGAAAACTCTCGTTCGTTAAATAATTCGATTTTTTTTTCTCTCGAAAATGACACGGGCGATTTTTTAAAAATCAAATAAATATGTTTCAGATGAACCAAATAACAATTTACTTGTTTCCAGCAAGACTCTTGTTCGTTTTATAATGCGCATGAAAAATTCGACTACATTTCTTCGCCATTCTATGGAAATTTCACCGAAAATGCATGACACTGTATTCATACACATGCTTTCTTTTTAACCACTTTTGGGGAGAAAAATTTTGTCTTCCCACTGGCTGAGTGGCTAAGGGCCATCGTTTACTGACCTTAAGATAGGCAGTTCGATACTACCTGATACGTGTTTTCACATGTGAATGTTTTTTTTTTTTTTTTTTTAAAGTCTGCTTGTTGACCATTATTCTCAGTTCCTTTGTAATTTTTTAAATTGCTATTAAGTTAAATAAAATTACAATTATAATGACGCCAATTTGATGATGATTATTTCTTGGCAATTTTTCAACAATAAAAATATTACCATAAATTTTATAAATATATTTAATTTCAATCACTTTACAAAAAATATACATTAATAATTATTATTTGAATATAAATCACACGATCAGAAACGTAAAAAAATAATTCATTTCAGCTCTTCTTTTTATAATATCATTTTTTATTATTATGACGGTCAATCAATATATAATCACTGACATCCATAATATTATTATTATTATAATTATTATTTTCCTTGCATAAAAGCTATTGTGATGTAATAATTCTTTTATAATAAATAATTTAGTTGAAATGTTTTATTTATAAATATCAATGAAGTTTGATAACCCCGAGACAATTCTTTTTATTTAACTTTGCAATATTTACAGTTTACATAATAAGCATATCAGAATTCTGGTGTCGCCCTCTTTTGACGCAATTGCGTAGTATTATAGAGAAATGTTTGATAAAAACGTTGAAGTAGATAGTTTTTAAATCGAAGAATTATTTTAAGAGATATTTAATGTTAAATCTGGATAAAATTGTCTCATTAAAAAAGTCTCATAGGAAAAAAAATATACATGGGAATTTAATCATTTTCATTCAATTTAATCATTCAATAGAAACTCGAAGTTTGAAGAGTGCATTTATTATTTTTAACTTGCCTAATTTTTTGACGGTTTATTTCAATTTTAAATTAAAATTTTCAGAATTTCCAGAGATATCCCAGATAGCATGTAAGGTTTCCGAAAAGGGTCGTTTTTGCTTTACTTTCTAACTATCCTGCAAAGGTTTTCGTGATAATCGTGTAGCCAACCCATGTTCGGAAATCATTATGATCAGTACGATTTTTGCGCATGCGCAACTTATTTCTTTTCACGGCCAGGGTAGGCGCGTAGGGTCTCTCAATGGCGTCTGTTTTGAAAGCTTTCGTTGTGTCAAGTTTTCTACGTTTCTAACATTTACAGAAAATGCGGTAAGTTTGCCATTACTTTTACTTATTAGTATATATCATTATTATTTAAATCGTTCTTACTGTAGTCTTTTTTTCTTCTGTACTGTCTTATATTTAAGATTTCTGTGTAAGTTACCCATGGGGAAAAGATGATATTTGATTCAACGCTATTTTGTTTAATTATGTTATACAGCATGCTACATCTTTAAATTAAACTAACTTCTATAAACATGATTTACTTAAAACATGTTATAACATATCGTTTCACGTTTCGTAACCATCGCGAATTTTCAAATGTATTTTGATAACATAACTGCAGTTCCGTTATATATACTTTTAACCCATAGGATTGACGTAATGGTAATGTAAATGAACCATAAAATACGAAATCGAGAAAGTGTAAGGAGTTTTTTGTAGGAATAAGTGTTTAGGAACATATTTTATTATAATAAAACATTTTTAATTATGTTCGAGGCTATACTAGTGTTTTTATAATTAAAAACACTTAAGTCTTAAACACAATTTTGTTTTTATGTTTAATTATTTTAAGCTTGTAAAAATAAATTTTATCTTTTTTTCTTAAAGTCTTCAAAAAATAAGGAATGTATACTTAAAGTTTTAAAATCACCACCACCTCCTTGCTGTGGACTGATTTACAAATCAAAACAGACTTTGACCTTCAACAAATTACATTCATTTGAAAATATATATGCTGTGCGTAGCGTATAAAACATGTAGATCATTTCATTAAAATGTATTTATCAAAATGTAGGTATATTGTTTGTTATCCCTTTTAGCGTCTATATATATATATATATATATATTTACAGGTGATTTTCTGTTGTAATTTTAAAATAACATTCAAACAGAAATCTTTTTTTTTTTTTCAATTATATTAGAATTGTTAAAAGTCTATTTAAAAAAGCTTTATATTCAAAAGGTGTCTCTTTAATATATTCCTAAAAAATTGCATTTTAAGTAAAAAAAAAAAAAATGCATTCAACCTTCGCTCTTATTTTAAGGAGAAAAAAATGTTTTATCATATGTTATGTTAAATAATATTCATATTTAAACAATAATAATTGGGCACAGATGTCATATTCGCCCCGTATTGGCACGATTTTTTTCTGACGCCAATGTCATATATGCAACGGGTACTTAACTGGTGCCAAAGTGCCGTTATTTTGCTTGATGTGGTAACCCAGATTATGTTGTTTATGCTGTTGATGTTTTCGCCAAATTGGCAACCGAAAAAAAAAAAACGCACCAATATGGGGCGAATATGACATCTGTGCCAATAATTGTATAATTATAATGTCCTTCATTAAATTTATTTGAGAATATCTTATCCTTATTGCACAAACTCCCTTTTCGCTATTCCTATATTTATAGTAGCTGCTATATGTAAAATTTAAAAACTGTCTTCAAACACAAGTAATTATTTAAAAGTTTTTCTGCAAAAACCACCCACTAAATCATGTGCATGTATACATCTCAAAAAATAAATTTGCTATGTGTAGTGAAGAATAAAAAAATTATTTATTGAAAATAAACATATATTTACAGTAGAAATTAATTTTCGTATGTCATTTTGCCAGCTGATTGAGAATCGGCAAAGCTTTTAATATTAAGAGGCTGTACATATATAACGTTACCAACTTTATAGTAATTTTGTAATCTTTCCGGCCTTTACAATATCTTACATTATCATTCCTGGATTATGTCCCACCCTTCCATCACTAATCATATTGTTATCAGTGTCTCAAAGTTCTTTTTATTATTTTTTTCCTTTCATTTTATTTTTACATATTTTCAGTTAAATGTAAATATATTGTTATATATCTGTTATTTATAAAATTTTCTAATAAAGAAGAAAGAGTATGTAAAATATCACTATATTAAATATAAAATAAGTTTATATCAATAAAACTTTTTAAAAGTATTTAAAAATAGCTCTTTGTTACATAATGTATTCAACAGATATATTGTTTCTTGCCGCTCTTATCAACAAAACAGATAGACAACATTCTTCCTCTTCATTTTACTAATAAGCACAAGTATCACTTCAAACGTACTATCTGGTTTCTCCAACAGCGGATTATATGCAAATATATATAAAAAAAAAATAGGAAAGCCAAACGTTGAGGTATTCCACATTTCAGAATGAAATAATTGTATATATAATCATTTAATGATTTTAATAACTTAGTATTTTCATAAAAATAGATAACTGAATATTTTGATGTAAAGAAACAGTTACAAATAGAAAAATGAATATTTTGGTTGGATCAAAAATGGTAACAATATCGAAAATGAATCTTCTCCCTCTCCCTAGAGATATCTTAAGATATCAAGTGCCAAACTCCACCTCCCTGAAGTGATACCGTTATATTAAGCACAGCCTATAAAATCATGAGCCTTAAATGCTTATCAGTTAGCTTGTTAATTTTAAAATTGCCCATCAATACTTTTAGTTATTAATAGTAAATTGGAAAAAATGAAATCAAAATAAGAATTATTTAAAAATTAAATGTTTTGTAAATTCATACAAATTAAAACTTGGTTTATTATTATTGTTGTTTAATTAATAAATATGAAATTACCTTACCCTTCTTGTCCCTTCCCCCCCATAATTTTATCTGTACTGGCAGTGTGATCAGTGTGAAAATTGACAGGGCATGAAATTCATACTACTACTTCTTTTGGTATTACCTGATTATCCCGACAACCAATTTCACCAAATAAAGTTAGTACATACTTTTAATAAGTGTACTTTTAGTAGTTGACCCAATAGCAGAAAATCCTCCAAGTGTCTGCAACAGATACTTCAGAGGCAGAAAATAATCTGCAGGTAAAACAGGTTTGACAGGTTGCAAGTTTTACAATCGAAGTGTTAATCAAACGATCACTTTTTAAAAAAAATGTTATTATGCATTTTATTAATTTTACTAATAATAATCTTAAGTTTTTGTATTAAGTAAGAAAGAGCCAAACATAATATAAAGCGAAATAAGGGTTCAATAGAAAAATAACCTGCAAACGAAAAAAAAAAAATCTGCGACTCCTATCTCTAACTTTCTGCTACCGTGTAGTTGATAATAAATAATAAATATAAATTGGTACAAAAATACATTACAAAATGTGTTGTAATGTTAAGCCCTTCATGACAACATATGTGTGATATAAAGTGTGTACACAGTCCTTGTAACTATTACTATATCGGAATGGTAATTTTTACGGTACTTTTCGGTTAGCCGGGCGCCAGTGTTAGATATACATACATATATATGTATATATACTTGTATACATAACACTGGCGACCGGCTAACTAAAAAGTACCATTTTTACCTTATTTAATATAAATTTATTAAATAAGGAAAAAGTCACTATTTGAAAATAGTGGTACAAGGAAGGCTTGTCATGAAGGGTTTAAAAGTTTTTTCTTCATTGTTATTATTTTATGTTTTATTTTTTAGTTTCAAGAACTAATGACATCATCTGGTAAAGATGCTGAAGTCATGGTTGCTAGCATGTTGAGAAAATTACAGATGATGTTGGGACAAAGTCCTAACAGAGGGTACAAAATCTAAAATTGCCCAGCAAGAAGTGGAACAGACAGTTGTTTCTAATTTACAGGTTGGTTATTATATATTTTAACAAAATTTGTTTTTGTGAGTTCATGCTCAATGGTACGAATAATGTTTCCTTTTTCCTATGAAAGTTTGTACTTTTCTGTAACTGTACGCCAGTGTTAAATATATAGAGTCATTCCGTGTCAAATCAACACAGGCCACAACCCGACCACCCCTGATTGTTTTGAAATTTGGCACATATGTGCATTTCATGGAGAGAATTAATAATTTCAAAATTTTATTTTTATATCTCAATTTAGTTTTGAGTTAAAAAAAAGTTTAATTTCAGGAAAAAGGGCATTTTTTAAAATTCTGCACTAATTAAAAATAATAATACTCGAGTTCTAATTAAGTTAGGAAGAAACTTTTGGTCTCATTTTAAAGATAATAAAAAGACCTTTGTAATAAGATGTCACATGTCTAGATAAAAAAATTCTTAAGGTCCAAGGTCAAATATTTTGACCTTTGACCTTGAATATCTCAGAAAGTCCCCTTTTTTTTTAATTTGTTATTTTTTTGTGTTCTCAATCATTTAATAATATATCACCTCTCCAACTTTTATGTTGGAAAAATAACTCTATCAGAAGATATGAAATTTTATGTTTATATTCTACTGCTACTGTAATTTAGCGTCTAGATACTATAGGTCAAAATTGGGAAATTTCGTTAGCGGCCACCGGCCGGTAGGGCTAATTTTTTAAGTGGCCACTTTCTTTAAATTAGCGGACACTTTTTTATTTCAAAATGCTAAGCAGTAAAATTTCCATAAGTATTAATCTAAAACTGAGTAGCCCAAATAAATATGTTAATATAAATATATTGGAACCAAAAAACGTAGAATACTTGATGAAATGCAAGAAAGTTTTATTATCTCCTTATAAAAAAGTGGCCGCTGATAGACAATTTTTCACTAGCCACTTTTTTTCATTTACTGGCCCTGTGGCCGGTGGCTAGTGCTAATTTTGACCTTTACTAGATACAATATTTTTCTCTGCCATTTGGTTGCCAAATTTTTATTGAAATTATATCTTTTAATCTTAATGTTAGTTTATCTTATGATCAATATTATTATTCCTCTAACTTTTTTTTTTTTTACAAACAACGATATCTTTCACGTAATTCATTTTACAAAATATTATTAAAAATTTTGTTAGCAAGTTACAATTACAGAAGTGAAGACCACAAAGCTGGCATAGATTATAGCAGTACATTACAGAATAATATCAGTTAAGAAAACAAAAAAATAACTCATTTAACTTACTTAAAAACTAAACACTGAATTTTAGCTATAAATGAAATTAATAAAAAATTTTTACTTAGGCTAGGGCAGCAAAATAAATACTTAGTTCTCCGACATCAATTAACATAGTACACACATCGGCTATTTCTTAAAACGCAAATTGTAAATTTCTTCAGTTTTTTTAATGTCATCATTGGTTAATTTGTATGTTCGACCTGTTGCTGTTCTCAAGTCCACTTGTGCTAAAATATCTGCTTTGGAAACTGTGAGAATATCGGGATGCAAAGGATATGTAAATGAAGCTGATGGTCCATGTGGATGTAAGAATGTAATTTTAAATTCATTGTCATCATATACATCTAGTACACAACCAACCCACCATTTTCCATCGTACAAGCAAGTAACAAAACCTTTAACATCTTTTATATCTTTGTCACCAGCAGCAACTGTGATAGTTTCTGTAAAAGAAGTATCAGAATTCGAATATAACTTTGTTTTGATTTCATTTACACTCATGGGAATGAAAGCATGTTTTCTATGTGTTTCAGAAATTGTCTTGCATGATTGAAAACGTTCCTTTAAAAGTACTTCTTCTCCATCATGATCCTTCTCTGTTACATAGACAAAATGACATTTTGTTATATTTTCCTGTGCCCATTCAAAAAGTTTTCTAGCTGTCATAATTTGTTCACAATATGGTCTCTGTAAACTTGCTCGACATGCAAGCCTTTTTATTGTTCCAGCAATGCCATCACAGGGTCCTTTGCCATGCGCCGTGGCAAAAAAGTGCCATTCAGCTGGAACACCAAAATCTTGTTTATGATTACATAGATTAATGAAGTTTTTTCTATTTTTATAATGCGCAGCTGCACCATCAGAGAAGTAGTATATGTAATTTGGAAATTTAACCATTGTTTTTCTCAAAAAGTTTATCAAATGATGTTCGAAAAGGTGAACACTGGTGGTATCATGCTGAAGACAATCAGAGATTACAATAAAAGTAATATGATCAATTGATGAAGTTTCTGAATTTCTAAAATAAATTACAAAAGGATGAATCGTTGCCTGGCTATTATTCCAATGGGATCCCTGTACTTCGTCTTGCAAGGTAAAAGAATAATTTTCTGCAAAATCACACTGCACTATGCATTCATTTGCTTTCAATGCACATTTTAACTCATGCATAAACTTATTTTGTTGCAAAGCTACAAATGCATGAGGTAATAACTTTTCTAATTTTTCAATGAAAGCATCTAGAAAGTCATCACTTGAATGGGTGATACTAATGAGCTCTGCTCTGTCAGTTGAAATCCACATATTGCAAGTAATTTCATCAATACCGTTCTTGTCAAACAAGTTTTCTATTTGCCTTCGCAAATTAGATGCACCAGGACAGTAATCACATTTCCCAAAATAACAGTTTGGCATAGGAAGGTTACATATCAGAGATGCAAGACAGTGTTCATAAGACTTTAGAGGATGATTTTCATTTACAGAAAGTTGTTTAATTTTGCAGCCCTCAAACATTAGTTTAACATTCTGATGAATGATACAAACACATACCGTGTGTGTACCACTTGATCCTGCTAGAACACAGTTCTTTGGCCTAAGTTCGCAGAATTTAGAAAATCCAATTTTGAAGTCTTGGTTATTTTCTTTGAACGAATTGTAAACTTCTTTCAAATTGCTCAGAATTAATCGTTTTTGTTTTTGAACTTTCACCCCATTTTCTCTTATCGAAATAAAGTCTTTCTTCCCAGGCATACATCTGCTTATTTCATCGCTACAGTAATATTCTATTACACATTTAAGCACTCTGTCGTCGACTGCTCTTGTTGGTCTAGGATTTGGTGCAGATAGTATACCTTTCTGTTTCACAAGCTTTTTGGCACTGCGGGTCATATAATTAGAAACTCCAAATTCTGCTTGAATTTTTCTTATAATCCAACTTTGTGGTAGGATGGTCAAGATTAACATTTTCTCACTTCTAGAAGTGGTTTGACTAAATTTTTCTTTTAATTGGCTTATAATCTCACTTTCAGTAGGATCTTTCTCACATTCTTGGCTCGTTGAAGCTTCAAGAGATAAATTTCTTTGTATGGCAGCTGACACTTTTTTAAATTTTTTTGGGGGATAATTCTTCTCCTGCAATCGCTTCCTTTTTATTGGTGATTCACCTATTAATGGAATGCTTTCATTTAATGCTTCCACTACCAAATTTCTATCCAGTTCAACTGTACTGTCATCGCCATTAGTAGCTGTAGAAGTAGCAGAGACACTAACAGCATCATCTCCAGATGTTGATGGCGAAGACATTTTAGATAATTTAACTCGACAATTAGCGCATATTTTAAAGTCACTTTGAAGTAATTTTAATTTTCTTGTTTTGGTTATCATCCGTGGCTGAACAGAACGCAAAGACTTCTGACATTTTGAATGCCCTTTAATATTAAAAGGGTTACAACAGAACATTCTTTTGTGTACATCCATATTAGTTTAATTTTGAGAAATTCACAAGTTCTCAAATATGCACAAATAAACAGAATTCTATTTTTATTTGATAGTCTGCAGCTTACTGCAACATTAAAAAAATGTATTCACCTGACTGAACTGCCAGTTTGAACCAAATAGAAAAGCTCTTATGTTATCTTATTGTATGATAAATCTGAAACTTAAACTAAAAAAAAAAATGTGTTACCATTGGATGTTGAATCTCAAACCAAAACGTTATGGTGCTCTACCATTGGATGTTAAATCAAAACCAAAACTTTAAGTTTCAGTTCAGTTTTTAGTTTCAATTGAGTTTGTTTCAATTTGAATTCTAAACCAAAACTAAAATCTGTAGATTTAACTTACATTTTCCTTGTGTTTTTATTTTACTTATATTTTATTGTACATGATAACCTTACATGCTAGAAAGAGCAAACCTCTTCCATCTTCAGCAAAGAATAGTTTGATGCATATGCATTTATTATTATGAATTTTTAATTAAAATAAGTTTTAATTATGTTAAAATTGCAGAAATCACCAGAAATTATTATTAAATAATCAAAACTTATGGGTGATTTCGAAAATTAACACAATTTCAAAGCATAAATTTAAAAACTGAAAAGCAAAGCATAATCAAAAATATACAATGAAAAACTGATAAAGGCAAAGTAAAACAAATTCACACAAAAAAAAAATCATAGCACCTGATGCCATCAAATTTCCAGCTTGAAATTTTGGGGCTAAATACATTAATGGTCAACTAATAAAATAAAAAAAAAATTAAGAAAAAAAAAAGGCGGACTTTTAAAAATATCCAAGGTCAAAGGTCAATTCATGTGACCTTGAAATTATTTTTTTTAAATATAGACATGTGATATATCAGTAAAAAGGTATTTTTATTAGCTTTAAAACGAGACCAAAAATAATATTCTATCTTAATTAGGTCCCAAGTTATGACTTTTTAAATCGCGGAGAAAATGGTAAAAAATGACATTTTTTTCATTTAAAAAAATTAATATTTAAAAAAATAATTGACCTACAGAGTTAAAAATTGTGCAGGAATACTTACAGCTATGGTATGCAGTTATTCACTAAATTTTATGAAAATCTAAAAGGGTCGGGTTGAAAATTGCCCTTTCTTGTGTTGATTTCACATGGAACGACTCTATACATATATTTACACACACACATATATATATATATATATAGTGAAACCTCCCTGTGTGACCACCTCCTTGACCAATCATTTTTTCATGGAACGAAATTTATTCCCATAGGCTCAATATTAATTTTACCTCCATTCAGAGACCATCCCATTTGAACTCCCTCCATGAGCAACCCATTTTTTTGAAAACTTTTTACTTTAAGTAAAACTTTTTTACTTTATGATTTTGATTTGAATCAGTAGGTTACCTTTATGAGTAAAATTTCATTGAATAATTCAAGGAAAATGTATCTTACCTTTATTATGCATATTTAATTATACATTATTGATCATTTACTTGACCTTTACTTTCAATATTTTAATCATTTTCAAAATTATCTTACTTTTTATCATTGTAGTTTATTACTTTACTTAATTATTTTAATATTTTACCATATTGCAAGCATTATGTATAATTTTGAATGCATTATTACATTCAAATTACTGTTTAAAAAATGTAAACAAAGTAATGATCAGAAATGTGCAAAATTCTAAATTCCGCACAACCACTGGTCCCAAGCTGTGCGGATTTGAGAGAGTCTACTGTATATAATCCTCGATATATAACTGAACTCGTTGTTTTTTCGTGAAGAAAATATAAATTTATTTCTGAAAAAAATCAAGATATTGCTGATAATTGGTAATCACAATCTTTTTATCAAATATATTTATGTATTAATCAAGCTTTTATTATTATAAAGACTGGCTAAACCTGAAATAAAACTTCCTTACTTTACGACTTTGATGTGAATTAATATGATACCTTTATGAGGAAAGTTCCATTGAATAATTCCTGGAAAATGTATCTCATCTTTATTATGCATATTTAATTATACAGTAATTATTATTTACTTGACCTTGAGGGGAGAGTGGGGAGGAATGTGATGCTTTTTACAAAAATAAGAAAATCAACTTTATTTGACACATAAACAAAATTTTGATATATAGAATACAAAATGAAACACTCTCTAATGTCCTTGAACAATATAGAAACATAATTTGCAGAAACAATTTTATAAAGAAATTATAAGTTTCAAAATGTGTCCCATACCTTCCCACTAACAGGGAGGTATGGGACAGCTATAAAACAATGTATGATAAGGGGCAAATAGTCTATTGTTGGCTATATATACAGTCTAACAAAGATTGTAGGTTGATGTCTGTGCTACAATATCAAATTTCAGTAACTTCATCACTGGAAGGAAAATTTAGGATTGTCAATCAGAGATAGCATTAAAAAAATCATCAGTTCAATTTATTTATGTTTTGAAGTAAATGAATATATTTATAATGTTATAATTAATATATTACCTTCTAAAAATATTTGCATATTAGCAGTTTACATTCATCTTATTAAAAAGAAAGAATTAAACATGTCCCATTCCTCCCTCTACCTTCTTTTATGTTAAACTTCTTGTATAAACAAAAGTTCTACTTTTAGGCTAGTTTAAATTATGAATAATATACAGTATGATGTTCAATAAATAGAAAAACTATTACATCTACGCGTAAACAAGCCTATACTACTATATTTTACTAATATACAGAAAGCGTAAAAAGTATATGAAGCAAATTTACTTCTGATTCTTGAAATAATGCTTTGCTTAAGTCTTTAAAGTAAATCGGCTTGTCAAACGATGATTAAAAATTAGTTTAATTAACAAGGTATGCAACTGATATAAAAGGTTTGATAATTCTAACTTTTATTTTTCAATTTTAGAAATTATTTAATTATTTTTTTTAATATTTTAACCCTTTGCACTCAAAGGTTTTTTTCATTTGTATTACTCAAAGTGATTTTAGTTATATCTTATTATTTTTTTAATTCTTTATGAATACGAATACAAATGTTATGATATATTAAAAAAAAACTAAAAATTATAAAATTATTACATTTTGTAATCGTAAAGTGTGATACCTCTTGAAGCAATTGCCAATATGTAATCTTGGCTTTTCTAGACAGATATCACAAAATTATTTTTATTGCCTCCGTAGTGGAGCCCTCAAGTTTGAAGACAAATTTTAAATGGCTCCGCTCCGGAATCCTCGAGTGTAAAGGGCTAACTTTTTTTCAATATATAATGTATTTAAAACAATCAAAAATGGTATCAAAATTCAATTTGTGCGATTGTAGCATTGTATTTCTACAGTCAAAGATTTTGCACCTTAGCCGACTAAAATTTCGATTATACGCCTTTCTCAGTTATGCATCGTTTTAGAAAGGTTTCCTGAAAGACGTATAATTGGTACTTTACTGGTTTATTTTTGGGGGGTGGGAGGGGCTAAAATTATCATATTGCCAGAGCAAAAGTTTTTTATCTACAGAACGACAAAGTCGAAAAATCCATTTACTCTTGCTCGACTGAAAATATACACAATATTTTGAAAATAAATATCGGATATGTATCCATTTATATATATCGCTGAACCATGCTGTTTGTAGCTATAGTGTTTACTCTTTAGTGTATACCCTCTGCTGATAGAATATAATCTTTCCTTTTTTTTTTCCACCTATTTCACTAATTATTACTCTTTCTCACTCTTCTTTTTTTTTTTTTCTTCCATCATCTGAAGATATAAGAAAATGCTCTTTTATGAAACCTTTAAACACATAAAGGCTAGATTTATTATGGTTATTTGTGCTTTTCATTATGTAGGGATTTTTTTTTTTTTGTGTCACAAAATCAAAACGTTCATTTTATGAGTAACACTCCCAGATGAAGATTCTGTCTGTGTCACTCTCTATCAGGGTTGTAGTGGGTAGCTGCCCGGGTAACCGCCCAGCTGCCCGCCCGGGCTGGGTTTTTTAAAATATATTTCTGGAAAGGAACAAATGATATATTTGTTAACAGTTTATGGTTATTTTGTTTTATTTATTCACTTCTTTGAATCTTAGAAAATATATTTGTACTAATTTACTTGCACTTTTAGATTGGGAACCCTATAACTTTAAAACGTTTTAGCTTTAAATTTAAAATGTAAATTTAAGCTTTTCAGTTAGCTTCAAAAGTATTATATTTATTAAATTATTTTATGTATTTTTTGCCGATTAATCTGAAAATGACCTTCATTTTTAACCATCATGTCAGGAAAATTATATAAAAAAAAGTTTTACATCTGTTTTATAGTACCAGATTTTTGCTATATTTTAACTTTGGCATTTACGATTTGCAAAAACATTATAACGTGATGGTTAAAAATGAAGGTCATTTTCAGATTCAGTGCTAAAAAGTAGATAAAAATCAATTATCAAAGGTAAACTCAGCCATCTCCTCTATTTTATAGTATCTGATTTTTGTTATTTTTTAACTTTGACAATTTATGATTTGCAAAACATCCTGAGATGATGGTAAAAAATTGAGGTGATTCTCAAATTCAGTGCTAAAAATTACATAAAAGTTAAAAAACACAACCATAACAGTCTTGTGTTATCTAATCTAAAAATTTTTTTTTTAACTTCTTGTCGGTAATCTATTTGAAATTTTGTGCGTTATCCTGTAAAATAAGTATGAATGGTAACCACCAAAAATCATATTAGATTATCATCGGATTTACATCAGTATATATGTAAAATTTAATCTCGATCGGATATTTGAAAGTGAGTGAAATTTCGAGTACAAATTTTGAACTGGGAAAACATACATACGATCGTTGAAGTCAAATAAAATAACATAATATTTGTTAAAAGAAATAGTCTCAAATCCTTACAAAATAAAACATATGTTAAAATACAATAATTTTAGCCAATCTGAAACTTAATAAAAGTTAACTCAATTGTAACACTCATACTATTTTTTTTAAAGCGCAGATACACATGAAAATTTCTTTGAAATTTTAAGCACTTAGTATATGACCTCTCAAAGCATGGCCAAACTCATTTGTGTTCAGATGCAGAAAAGTGGTATAAGTCATTCATTTTTAAAGTTTCATAACTCAGTCAATTTTAGTTTTATATGAACAGGACTCTTTTTGTCTTACTTGTCAGTGTAATAGGAAAATTTTACTAAATATAACTTATAGGACCGGGGGGGGGGGGGTATAAAAACTTAAATTTTGTAATTTTTTAAGAAATGTTTTTATTGACCCAAATTGCTTTTAAAATATTTCTTTGCCTCAATTAAAAACATTTTTTGTAATCTGAACTATATGTCTATGACTAACGATTTAGAAATTAGCCATTGGACACCGTTGAGAGTGGACACCCTGTATATACATATAACATATAAGAAAATTTTTTTGTTGTAAGGTATTTTTTTTATCAACATTTACTATCTCATGTTAATTTCAAAGGAGCAAGTTTTTTTTAAGTTATATTTTATTAAATAACACACAATTGATAGCTTTGCAATTTTAAAAATTTGTTTGTTATAGGGATCATATATGTGTGTATTTTAAGAACAGAGAAAAATATTGAGATCCTTATTAAGACTATGAAGCGTTCACAAAGATTGTATTTTAGATCAGGATTGCCACTTATTTCGACAATCAAATTCCTTGCGCTTTCCTAAGCAAAAAATTAAATTTTCCCCGAGTAATTCCTCTGAGAATTTTCAAAATTTCAACGGATAAATTTTGAAAAGTACCAAAATTTAGTAAAATTTCTTGTTTTTAATACTCATTTCTAAATTCCCTCAGTTTTTCCAGTTTTCCCTATACAGTGGCAACCCTGAAAATTATTATTTGTGAGGAAGGTGGAATCATAGTCCCCACTTTGGCATTTTAACCCAGTTTACCTGGGGAAAATTGCCCATTTAACCCGGTTTTTTTAATAAAACCCGCCCGGGCTGGGTTTTTAACAAAAAACCTGGGTTTTTTACAACCCTGCTCTCTATTGTGTACAGTATAACCTCGGAAATCTGGCATTGTCAGGACCATGACGATGCGGAATTTCTGACTTCAAAAATATTTTTAATAGTCTTAATGGTGCCGTTATTCGTAATTTAATTCATACCCAAGTAATAGTTATGTAAGAAAAATAGAAAATTAAATATTTTAAAAAATATTAAAATTAAAAGTTTCTATTTATATTTTCTATGTTACAAAAAAAAAAAAAAAAAATCTAATATATATCATTTCTTCTCGTGTAATTTCCTAAACATCGATGTCAATTTTATTTGCTTCAATTATTTGAACAGCTTTTTAACAAGTTTTAATTTTACACAAATGTAGAATATTGATTTTGAAAATATAGTCTTATTCATCTAAAGCAGATGTTAGTTTTCCAGTCAAATTTAAGCATTTTTCCACTGATACCTTTTCTTCTGTACTCAGAAGGGATTCAATTTAGCATAGCATCTGCGATCTCACTGTCAGCCAATCCATTGCTTTCAATCTCGAAATTTTTAATTGTTTAACGATTTATTATTATTCTTTCTCCTATAAGGTGGAAGTGTAAAAAAAAAAAAGTCCTTCCGGCCAGTGCCGAGAGGAAGAGGTAGCTTTCATAATCCTTATTTAAAAAAAGCCAACTTATATCATGCAAACACACGAAGCTCAATTTAGTGGAAACCGAATATAGGAGATTCAATACTAATTTTTATCAATATAATGAATGAGAATTTCGCGAAATTAGTCAGCTTTATCCAAGCTGCTTTTCTTTAAAGTAACCTATATTTGGCTGCCAAATTCGGCAATTTCTTAAAGTGCCTGTCATTTTAAGACAACATGGTGGATGAGGCTAAGCAGTGAACGTGGTCGAGACCTTAGTAATTGCTGTGCACATGCTGACTCACATCGGAATCGGTTAATATATAGGAGTGCTGTCGCATGCAAAAAATCAGATTTTTCAAAATGTCACCCACAATAGAAATTGAAACTGCTATATCTGAGCCATTTTTTAAGGAAAAGACAAACAAAAAATGCTCCTGAATCCTTATATCAAGATCAAATACTTAAGAAAGAAACCTTTTTCAATTTATAATTTTTTTGCACCTCGCTTTAAATATATATATATTTTTTAATTTAATGGCCGCCATTTTGAAACAAGATGTCTGATGAATCTGGCCAGCGAACTTGGTCGAGGTGTTGATGTATACTATCCACATGCCTTCTTACATCGAAATAGGCGAATAAGTGTGTTATCGCGTGACAAATACAAGATCGTTTCAAAATGTTAGCCATGCTAGAAATTCAAAGTGCTATAAATCAACCATTTTTTAAGATATCAACAAAAGAACAAATTTTCAGAAACAAAAACTGCTCTGGAATCTTTGTATCAAGGCAAACACATAAAAAAAATCTTTTTCATTTTCCAAATTTTTAATACCTCATTTTGAGTTTTGAATTTTAAATTAAATTTTTTTTAATGGCAACCCTTTTGAAACAAGATGGCGAATGAAGCTGGCCAACGAACTCGGTCGAGACATTGGTATGTACTATGTACAGACCAAGTTACATCCAAATAGGTTCATAAATACGCCTGTTATCGCGTGACAAAAATCAGGTCGTTTTAAAATGTCAGCCACAAGAGAAATTCAAAATGCTATTACTCATCCATTTTTTTTTTAGATATAGACGAAACAAAAACTGTTCCGGAATCTTTGTATTAAGGTCAAACACATACAAAAAAAATCTTTTTCATTTTCCAATTTTTTGGTATCTCATTTAAATTTTTTTATTTTTTAATTTTTTTAAATGGCCGCCATTTTGAAACAAGATGGCGGATGAAGCTGGCCAACGAACTCGGTCGAGATATTTGTATGTACTATGTACACACCAATGTACATCCAAGTCGGTTCATAAATACGCCTGTTATTACGTGAGAAAAATCAGGACGTTTCAAAATGTCAGCCACGCTAGAAATTCAAAATGCTATAACTCAGCCATTTCTTAAGATATAGACGAAACAAAAACTGCTCCCGAATCTTTTTATCAAGGTCAAACACATAAGAAGAAAATATTTTTTCAATTTTCAATTTTTGGTACCACTTTTCAAATTTAAATTTTTCTTAAAAATTTAAATGGCCGCCATTTTTAAACAAGATGGCGGGTTAAGGTGGCCAACGAACCCCGTCGAGACATTGGTATGTACTATGTATAAACGAAGTTACATCCAAATCTGTTCATAAATACGCCTTTTATCGCGTAACAAAATTCAGGACGTTTCAAAATGTCAGCCACGCTAGAAATTCAAAATCCTATAACTCAGCCATTTTTTAAGATATAGACGAAACAAAAACTGCTCCGAAATCTTTGTATAAAGGTCAAATACATAAGAAAAAAATATTTTTCCATTTTCAATTTTTTGGTACCACATTTCAAATTTTAAATTTTTTCAAAAAAATTAAATGGCCGCCATTTTGAAACAAAATGGCGGATGAAGCTGGCCAACGAACTCGGTCGAGAGATTGGTATGTACTATGTACACACCGAATTACATCCAAATCGGTTCACAAATACGCCTTTTATTGCGTGACAAATTTCAGGACGTTTCAAAATGTCAGCCACGCTAGAAATTCAAAATGCTATAACTCAGCCATTTTTTAAGATATAGACGAAACAAAAACTGCTCTGGAATCTTTGTATAATGGTCAAATACATAAGAAAAAAATATTTTTCCATTTTTAATTTTTTGGTACCAAATTTCAAGTTTTAAATTTTTTTAAAAATTTTAAATGGCCGCCATTTTGAAACAAAACGGCGGATGAAGCTGGCCAACGAACTCGGTCGAGACATTGGTATGTACTATGTACACACCGAATTACATCGAAATCGGTTCATAATTACGGGAGTTACAGTGTGACATAGGTCAGATATATATATATATATATATATATATATATATCAATTTTGAACTGAGGGTGGTTTCGGGGTCTGGGGGTCATGATCGATGAAAATATACCAAAATTTTTTGAAATCGCTTTCCTCCGAACGGCTGCAATAGGTAGCTTTTTTGTAAAGAAAGCTACCTAAAAAGCGGCGAGATGACTTGGATGCTGGATTTTCGAGGTCACACTGTACTTTATTTACTTTTACTATACGTATGTAATTTGTGTGTTTATAATTTTATTTTTTATTTTTTTCTAGAGAGAAAAGAATGAATCAAGAAGAAAAATTTAATGAAGTTCCTGTTAATTATATCAATTCTTTATATGTAAATAAATTACTATATTAATTCTTTATATGTAAATAAATAGAATTTTATAAACTGAATGATGTTTCATTTGTTTTCGAGACTATTTCCTTGATACTGAGAAATATTTTTCATTGCTTCAGTCTTAAGTTACTATTAAAAATAATTACAATCAGAAAAAGAACAATTTAAGTGAGTTAAATTATACTTTAAAAAACTAAAAAGAAATAATGTTAGTTTAGTATTTGCTGTGTTGTACATAGTATAATATTTCTCTGGTGAAAGAAAAACATTGGAGAAGGGAGGAAGGCAGATGATTTTTAAAATTTGTCTTATTGTAATATGTAATTTACATTGTTAAACAAGCAAGAAATTACTATTTTTATGTAAAAATGCTGGAAAGATCATTGAATTTGTAAAAAAAAATTCTTTTGCATTTTGCATCATTAAACAATTTTCAGAGAAAAGACTAAATATATTCCTGTGGTCATCAATCAGAATCCTATGGAGGATTTATTTTATAAATCTGACAATATTCTCTAAATAATAATTGAAAATTCTAAGAAATAAGTTTAATAAATGAAAGAATTAAAAAATTAATGAAGTAGTAATATAAAAAATATACAATCTTCTACAGTCATTAAATGTACACTATATTGGAATTCCACATATTTGATGTGCTATTTATTGTAGGTAAACACAAGATTTCATTATATATGTATACAATAAAAAATTATCTGATCCTGAATAGTGAACTGGATTCAAAAGGTAAGTAACTGAAAGTATAATTAAATTTACTATGTATAAGCATAGACATAGAGTTGTATGTTCTCAAGTCCCTGTAACATTTTAAATACTTTTTCTTACCCTCTAATATAAAAAAGCTTTTAGTTTTTTTATTTTATTGAATTTCTCCTTTTTCTTTTGTTAAAGGATAAATGACAAAAAAAAAATCCCTTTGCTTTTTTTAATTTTAAGTTACCAATAATTTTCAAGGCTCCTATGCCTATGTGTATAAGAATGATTTTTTAATATTAAATATGTGAAATTTTTCAAGTTGCTAACTAAGCGTAAATAAACAGAGTGAAAAATGTCGAACCCGGATTTTTGAAATAGTGCTCCAATGCACTGTTGATTTGCGCCGAGTTAGCAATGTAAAAAGTCCTTCCGGCCAGTGCCGGGAGGAAGAGGTAGCTTTCGTATTCCTTATTTTAAAAAAGCCAACTTATATTATTCAAACACACGAAGCTCAATTAAGTGGAAACCGAATGTAGGAGATTCAATACTAATTTTTATCAATACTAAATCATTATGAATGAGAATTTCGAGAAATTAGTCAGCTTTATCCAAGCTGCTTTTATTTAAAGTAACTTATATTTGGCTGCTAAATTCGGCGATTTCTTAAAGTGCCTGCCATTTTAAGACAACATGGTGGATGAGGCTAACCAGTGAACTTGGTCGAGACCTTAGTAATTGCTGTACACATGCTCACTCGCATCGGAATCGGTTGATATATACGAATGCTGCAGGCAAAAAATCAGATTTTTCAAAATGTCACCCACGTTAAAAATTGAAACTGCTATATCTGGACCATTCTTTAAGGTAAAGACAAACAAAAAATGCTCCTGAATCCTTATATCAAGGTCAAATACTTAAGAAAGAAACCTTTTTCAGTTTCTAATTTTTTTGCACCTCACTTTAAATATAATTTTTTTTTATTTAATGGCCGCCATTTTGAAACAAGATGGCTGATGAAGCTGGCACGCGATCTTGGTCGAGATATTGATGTATACTATCCACATGCCTTCTTCCATCGAAATAGGCGAATACGTGTGGTATCGCGTGACAAATACAAGATCGTTTCAATATGTTAGCCATGATAGAAATTCAAAGTGCTATAATTCAGCCACTTTTTAAGATATAAACAAAAGAACAAATTTTCAGAAACAAAAACTGCTCCAAAATCTTTGTATCAAGGCCAAACACACACAAAAAAAATCTTTTTCATTCTCCAATTTTTTAATACCTCATTTTAAATTTTAAATTACATTTAAAAAAAATGGCAACCCTTTTGAAACAAGATGGCGAATGAAGCTGGCCAACGAACTCGGTCGAGACATTGGTATGTACTATGTACAGACCAAGTTACATTCAAATCGGTTCATAAATACGCCTGTCATCGCGTGACAAAATCAGGTCGTTTTAAAATGTCAGCCACAATAGAAATTCAAAATGTTATAACTCAGCCATTTTTTTAGATATAGATAAAACAAAACCTGTTCCGGAATCTTTGTTTTAAGGTCAAACACATACAAAAAATTTTTTTTTCCATTTTCTAATTTTTTGGTATCTTATTTTAAATTTAATTTTTTTTTAATTTTTTTAAATGGCCCCCATTTTGAAACAAGATGGCGGATGAAGCTTGCCAACGAACTCGGTTGAGTTATTTGTATGTACTATGTACACACCAAGGTACATCCAAATCGGTTCATAAATACGTCTGTTATCACGTGGCAAAATCAGGTCGTTTCAAAATGTCAGCCACGCTAGAAATTCAAAATGCTATAACTCAACCATTTTTTAAGATATAGATGAAACAAAAACTGCTCCCGAATCTTTTTATCAAGGTCAAACACATAAAAAAAAAATATTTTTCCAATTTTCAATTTTTTGGTACCACATTTCATATTTAAATTTTTCTTAAAAATTTAAATGGCCGCGATTTTTAAACAAAATGGCGGATGAAGCTGGCCAACGAACTCGGTCGAGACATTGGTCTGTACTATGTATAAACGAAGTTACATCCAAATCGGTTCATAAATACGCCTTTTATAGCGTGACAAAATTCAGGACGTTTCAAAATGTCAGCTTCGCTAGAAATTCAAAATGCTATAACTCAGCCATTTTTTAAGATATAGACAAAACAAAAACTGCTACGGAGTCTTTGTATAAAGGTCAAATACATAAGAAAAAAATATTTTTCCATTTTCAATTTTTTGGTACCACATTTCAAATTTTAAAATTTAAAAAAAAATTTAAATGGCCGCCATTTTGAAACTAAATGGCGGATGAAGCTGGCCAACGAACTCGGTCGAGACATTGGTATGTACTATGGACACACCGAATTACATCCAAATCGGTTCATAAATACGAGAGTTACAGTGTGACATAGGTCAGATATATATATATATATATATTCAGTATCAACTATCAATAAATCAAAACAAAATTTAAAATACAAAATATTTTAATTGAAAATTTTTAGCATAAATCTAAGTTTATCTTATTTTTTATTCCTTAACATGCTGTACAGTTTAAACTAAACTAAATACCAGAACACATTCTTTTCTAATGAAGCTACATATATAACTGAGTATCTAAATTAGACAGTTTCTTTCAGTGTCTGTTTTGAATTATGTCCCTCATAGTCCACAGTTAAAAAAAATTCAAACATAAAGCTTGGAAAGGACATTTGTTTTCTTCTTCGGCTAAAAAAGTCACTATCAGAGTCAAAAATTCTTTATTTACAGAACAACACAGTCAATAACAGTCGGAAATTTCATTGGCACTTGTTTTGACTGAAAATATAAAAAATATCTTGCATAGTGATATTTTGAAAATAAATATCAAAATATAGAAAAATTATGAAAATATCACACATCTTGATATTTTGAAAAAAAATATATCAAGTAATATGAAAATATCGAAAATATCAAAAATCTTGATATTTTGAAAATAAATATCGGATATATATCATGATATATATCAAGATATATATCGATTGATATATATCAACGAACCCTGGATAGATGTTTAATATAATTATTAATAGATGGCAGCACTAAAATTGTATCTTTCATATTGCTCTTATTTTTAATTTTTCTAGCTCCATTTTAGTTATATTTTATACACCAGGGTATATTTTTAGCTAAATTTTGACGATATTGTTAAACTGTTATCTATTAATTTAATAGTGCATTTTAAATAATGTAATTAATTTCTATATTTTATATTAGATTAAATTTGTTTTACAAGGTATTTCAAATATTATTTCAAAATGTATTAACTGCATCCTTTGGTATCATTTACTGTGATTTCTTAACTGTTTTATTCACCTTAATCTTTTTGATATACTGGAAGACATGTGCACATGGATTTTTGTAAAATACTGAAATATTAATCGGTATGGCGTTTATTATTTCTATTTTATATCCTATAAATATTTAAATACGTTTTATTGATTCTTCCATTTCATATTATTTGTTTCTATTCTGCTTTCATTTTTAATCAATTCACTTGATTTTAGTGGTTGTTCGGGCACAGGGGAAAATTAATTTTAGCTTTAGCTTATTTCTCCCACAGAAAACAACCATTTTGCTTATATCATTGAATTCTGTGCCCTCGATAACGTAATTCAATGTATAAGCTTTTCAATTTTTGTCGGTGTCCACTTTTTTCTTTTTTCTTCCATAATAATTCTTATAATTTTTTTTTTTTTTTTTTTTTTTTTTTTTTTTTTTAATACTTACAGCTTTAATTCATAATAATTGACGGTGACAGGTTATGTTTAATTAATGGTAATATATATATATATATTGATATATATATATATATATTGATATATATATTTATATATATATATATATATATATATATATATATATATATATATATATATATATATATATCAATTTTGAACGGAGGGTGGTTTCGGGGTCTGGGGGTCATGATCGATGAAAATATACCAAAATTTTTTGAAATCGCTTTCCTCCGAACGGCTGCAATAGGTAGCTTTTTGTAAAGAAAGCTACCTAAAAATTTCACGTATTTAATCTTCAATAATTTCACTGCTGATAATTAATTAAAATTTTACTTGGAATGGTTTTTATTCAAATGAAAGTGTTTTTCCTTAAGAAATTTTTTTTAATGGTATTACACATCCCTCATGCGTAGACACTTGCATGCTAATGTTAATCCTAAGGGAGAATTTTTCTAAATATCTCGTTTGCATTTCAATATTGTAAATTTTATTATTTGTTACTTGTGGTCAATCTGTACAAACACCCTTTTTTTTTTTTTTTAAGTTTTCAGTTTTGTTTGCAATGTGGTTTTTTTTTTTTTTTTTTTACTAGAGTATTTTTGCTTTCGAAAGCAGTTCTGAATATATCCTAATAAGCAAAAAAACCTTGTAAAACAAAGTCGAAAAATGGCCTTTGTACTGCAGGTATGTAATGCAAAAAAAAACGCAAGCGAGATATTAAAAAAAAAAAAATCTCCCGGCGGATTAACATTAGCAATCAGGTGTTTCTGTGTGAGTGAAGTAGCCTCTTAACATTATTAAGCTTTTTTTATTATTAAAATAGGATCTAATAATGTAGCGAATTGATAAAAATTAAACATATATTTTATACATACATAGTAAAAGACAGGGATGTAAGAATTTCTTTCAAGGTAAAAAATGAACATATTAATTAAAATAAGCAATTTTATAAACATGTGGATTAATAAAAACCAGTATTTTTCAATGTATAGATAATATTTGACTAAAATTTAATTTTCCACAGGAACAAACAAACAAACAACAAAAAAAATATATGCTCAGCTCAGAAAAATTCTAAGTTGAGTTATTTATCTCATTTTTCTATCAAATAAGATTTTACGATTTATAAAAACCTCATTTTCATTTTTTTATGCACGCTTGTAATAAAAGCCTTTCATCAATCTTTGATTGTAACTCCTGTAACTACCCTTTCATTTCTTCCTTTTCACATGCTTATCATGAAACATTTACAAACTCCCTCAGATAGCGTCAACTAGGAACCCTTTTCAATCCTTTACAAAACATTTACAAACTTTTCATGCGAAGCCTTTAAAAAGCATTCAAACATTTACGTAGCATGGTTGAAAAAAGGCTTTAAAAAGCAAAAAATGCTATCTGGGATTTTTTACATATTTTAGAAAAGGTTATTTTAAATTGTTGCCAAATGTTAAAACAGCGCAAAGAATAATATATCCTTTAAATTAAAAATTTATTCACACGTGACTATTATAAACAGAAAAAAATCCTTTTAACCCTTTGAGCTCTGCCGGGTGAATTTTCACCTACATAAAATCAAAATCTTTTAATTTCCTTCAAAAAGTCTCCATTTTAATTGCAAAAACTGGGTTTTGTAGATTTTACTTGTCTTCTTAAAATCTAGATGGCAGCACTATTCTCTGCAAATATCTAGTAGGTTTTTAATGCGACCTTAAAAACACTCCAATTTTGAAGGTTTAGAAATTTTGTATTTTTCAAAGGAGATAACATTTTTTTTCTCTTGGACACATCAAACATTTAATAATAATTACATGCAAATCACTAAACTGAAAATTTAAATAATTACAGTGGATAGAAATAAGTAATGGTAGAATTTTCTACCAGCAGAGCTCTAAGGACTACAACAATGTGCTTTGTCACTAGATGGCAGCACTAAAATTACATACCAGACAGTGTTTCAGAACCAAAATTTAGATGCTTATAATTTAATTCCAAGGAATTTAAATTTGTGTTTAATTTAGCAGATTGACGAGTTTATTATGTTTTAAATATTTCTAAATAAAAATTAAATATTTTAAAAATCTGTTTCATCTATAAATTTGATTAGTTTATATTTTTATATTATGATTTAAAAAATTTTACATTTTGAATTTTCTCATTTAATAAATTTTTAAAATATTTTAATAGTCTTAGAATTTGTTTAAACAATGTAACTGCTTAAAATATGTTGAAATTTCAGCAATTATAGTAATTTTAGAATAACTTTGAGGTGTCATTTCTTGTATTTGCGTGTTGAAATGAATGCTCTAGAGCTCTGATGGTGGAAAAACTTCCCACGTCCCCCAGCCTAAAGGGGGTATTTAAATTTTTTTTTAATAACATGGTTCAATTTCAGACAGTCCCCTAATCACATTTTAAGTGTTTTTCTAGCATATTTTTAAAATTTTAATAACCCGGAGCTCAAAGGGTTAAATTAGAATTAAATGATAACGTGTTAAAAGCAGGAAAATATTAAACATTACGTCATAAAAATTGTTTTTACACATGCTTACTTAAAATGAAAGAAAATTATAAAATAATCAATTATTTTCAAATTAGAATTAAATGATTACGCATTAAAAGAAGGAAAACATTGAAAATTACGTCATAAAAATTATATTTACACGTGAATATTAAAAGAAAAAGAAAATTTTTAAATAATAAATTCATTGATATGTGTTAAAAGTCGTAAATGGAGGAAATTACGCCATATTGGCCAAAGTGGCCAAAACAGTTTACAAAACACATTGCAAAACATATTGCAAAACAGTGTAAATTAAAAAATATATTTATATGATAGATTTATTTCAAATTTCGAGATGATATTTTTAACTATAGTTGCTAATTTTAAGGTAGCGCAAATAATAATATTATCTTTCTAATAATAAAAATATTTTCAGTTGAATGTTACAAAGAGAAAGGAAAGTTTGGTGAAAATTATGTCAGATTTAAAACGTTACATTTAAAATCTCTTATTTAAAATCATTTTCTTATAGTGTTGTTAAAAAATACCATAAAGCAAAGACTCTGTTGACTTAGTTCCTTTTATATTTGGTAATTTTCAAATGTTTAACTAATCTTATTTAATCAAGCAGGGAAACAGCAACTAACATCAGCTGATTCGGTTTTGAAATCCCTCAGTAAAAGGGAAACCCGTTTACAGTAAGATCGCCATTGATTTTTTAATTATACAGAGCAGCCTCGATTATCCGAGCTAATTGGGACTGTTAGTAAATCGGAATCGGAAATCTCGGTTAATAGAAACTGTGTGTAAAAACTCGCCGTGCTTGCGAATTTAACATCTCTTTTTAAAAAATATATAGAACGTTTTTTAAATAATAAAAGTAAATATATGTAAAGTTCTGTTTCACAGCTTAACAAATTTAAAAAGAAAATCAACTACCAGTAGTAAATTTTAAAATGCAAATTGAAAAATTTACGAAAGTTCACACAGCCACTGGAAACAAAGCATTGTTCGCTATTGACTTCTCAGGGTCCAATGTTTCTTTGGAGTTGAGGGCTTTTGGGGGCAGAAGGGCCTGTATAGCACGGACAGTGAGCTAAAGAGTGTGGTTATTTTTAAGGCTCATTCAAAAGGAAAAAAAAATCAGACTTTGTTATCGGCTCGGTTAACAGAAACCTCGATTAATCGAAGCTCGGTTAATCCAGGTTCTACTATAATTCAATCTTCCGTAATCTTTTTAAAGCAGATCAAATTAATGGACTTTAGCACAAAGTCACATAGCTGATAACTGCCATGCTTGTTGGCCACCTTTTTTTCAAAAAGTTTGCTTCACCTTATTCAATTAATGAGATATCTCCGATAAAATAAGTCACATTTTCCCGTTCTAAAATACTGGTATCCAAAAATCGTAGCATGTAACTGACACTACAAGTACTCATGGAACTAGACTATTTTAAGTCTGATTTTTATTATAGACTATATAAAATTATTAAAAATATATATTATGATAGGAAGTAGCGGGCTTCGTCCGCTATTTACGTTACGGATATAAAAATCATGTTTTTTTTAGGGAAAAAGAAATAAAAACCTATTTGACGATAGGTTTATAAAGACACATTTTGTATTTGTTATATTTCCGGGGATGAGGAGGGGGGGGGCTATTTTGATTAAATATCGCAATTAGTCTACATGGCAGATATAATTATGATAGACACTAGCGGGCTTCGCCCCTCTATGGCGCCTTATGGGTCCAGCTTCCATAACTCAGAAACTAACTTTCGAACATCAATGCAACAGATTCCAAACGTTATAATTAACTTAATAATCACCCTATATAGCATTAAAGTAAATTTATGAGTACTGCATACTATTTGTTTATCGTAATTTCTGAAGAGAAAAAATTATTTCTGTTCCATTCTTAGGTACAGGTCTGAAAAATTTTGAAAAAGGGGGGAAGGAGGGGACATGAGACTGCTGTTTGTCAAACAACACAACGGGCTCTGGCTTATTCAACTTGGTTTTTGATGACTTCAATTGGAAGGTGGTTTGTTTAAAAGAGTGCGTTCCCTGCCCCATGAAAATTGGAACTATTGGTGCTACATCTATGTAAGGATTTAATAATTATAAATTAACATTTTGGATTTATTAATTTAAGGATAAAGTGTTTTTAAAGGAATATCAAATGAAACCCTCTGTGCGATCTGCGATTATACTTACCCAGTTGTTTTTATATACAAACTGCTATAAGGAAAATTGTAATAAAATAGTAAAAATTAAATCTGCATTAAATTCCATAAGTATCTTTTTTTTAATCATTTTATCACTAACCTCAAAAAAGTAATGATATCAATGCAAAAACCCTTGACGGGTTAAAAGTTTCTGACGCAGCACTTTATCTTATGCTCTAAGAATTTTAAATATGGAACTTAAAAATACTGATATCAAATTTTGAGTGACGTTATGCTATTTCTTAAAAAATATATTTGTATTTATTTCACCATTTTATTTTTGTTTTATTTATAATCGCATGTGCAAAAGTTATGTTCAACATGAAAAGCTGCATAAAATTTTATTCGCTGTTGCTTTATCATTTACATCTCTCATAAATTCAAAATATGTGTTTTAAAAGATATGATATAAAATTTAAGTGACGCCTTGAGGTGACTTTAAAAGGTTTGTTTTTTAAAATTCAATTTAAATTATTTTTGACTTGGTTAAAATATTTTTTTTACATCTACACAATACTTTTAATTTTCCAATTCACTGTTAAATATATCACTTTCATTGAATCTATACTATGCATTGAAATGTATTTATTTCAATAAATTGATTTATCTTTTGTGTCACGCTATTCAAAATTGTGAGTAAGATTTATGTAAATGGTTTCTTTGCGTCATTGTGTCCAAACTACATGAAATGTATGAAAAAGGATAGTTTGACGCAAATAAACCATTTACATAAATCTTACTCACAATTTTGAATAGCGTGACATAAAAGATAAATCAATTTATTGAAATAAATACATTTCAATGCATAGTATAGATTCAATGAAAGTGATATATTTAACAGTGAATTGGAAAATTAAAAGTATTGTGTAGATGAAAAAAAAATATTTTAACCAAGTCAAAAATAATTTAAATTGAATTTAAAAAAAAAAACCTTTTAAAGTCACATCAAGGCGTCACTTAAATTTTATATCATATCTTTTAAAACACATATTTTGAATTTATGAGAGATGTAAATGATAAAGCAACAGCGAATAAAATTTTATGCAGCTTTTCATGTTGAACATAACTTTTGCACATGCGATTATATATAAAACAAAAATAAAATAGTGAAATAAATACAAATATATTTTTTAAGAAATAGCATAACGTCACTCAAAATTTGATATCAGTATTTTTAAGTTCCATATTTAAAATTCTTAGAGCATAAGATAAAGTGCTGCGTCAGAAACTTTTAACCCGTCAAGGGTTTTTGCATTAATAAAATATACACTTTCTCTCCTTTCCTACCCCCTTGTATTACCATGTAGCCTGCCATGATCGAAGGGGATTCCCAGTATGATGCCAGACCTTTATAAATGTGTTAATCTTTAGCGGATTATAAACAGGATGCTGCGCTGTGCCCCCCACTGACACTCTCTGATCAATACCTTGCGAAAGATGGGCGAAGTTTACGTCAATTGTGATGAGGAGGTGAAGAGCTATGATGCCAATTCTATTGAAACAACAGTGAAACCTCCCTGTGCAACCATCTCCCTGAATATTTTTCATGGAACGAAATTTATTCCCATAGGCTCAATACTAATTTTACCCCCGTTTAGAGACCATCCCAGTAGAACTCCCTCCATGAGCGACCCATTTCTTTGAAGAAAATGAAACAAATTTCGTTTTTTCCTGGTCGCTTAAGGAAGGTTTTATTAGAAAAATAATTCCGGGGGGCGCATTATTTATCAAACTGCTAAACCATTTTTTTTCCGGGTAACTTTTAAGTGTTTAAACCTCTTTGTGCATTTTTTAGGCAATGAATTTAAGTCTGATGACGAATTAAGAATGACGGCCAATAAACCCTCCTGCCCTATTCTGTTAGGAAACTCTCAAAGATATAGACAAATTAATAAAATCAAAATTATTTGCTCCTGTCCAAAACAAAATTGCATTTATTTACTGAACTTCGAAAGGATTTGGAAATAAGTTATAAAAGATAAAACCGTAAAATAAAAGCAAACGTCAATATATTCATTTTTTAAACTCTGCAGTAATTAACTTATGTAATTAACTTTTGTTTTGATGCTTAAATTTTTATATTTTTTCCTAACGTGAAAAATAAATTTAAGTAACATGAATTGTTACCTTTTTTTCAACAATTAAAATCTACTTAACCCTTTCCGGCGCGGAGTAAGTCTGTTTTTAAAATGATGAAATGATGGACTGGAACCAGAATTTACAAACGAATTTATTAGAAAATAAAAACTTGCTTCTTTTCCTCGTACTTTATAAAAGGAGAATTTTAAATAAATATTCTTGGTGCCGTTTGTCAGTTTGGAATTAAAATTAGGTGTCCTTTTTTTGAGGGCACCGCCCACTAAAGGGTTAATACAAAGAAATCCTTGGCAAGTAGGATATTTGAAAAGTCCCCTCTCCTGATATTAATGTTTTTGCTCTGTTCATTTATTAGATTTTATTAAATATAAATGGATATAGATATAGTTAAAATATATTAAACATTTTGTAATGGGAAAATACACTACAGTTGTTATTACTCCAGAATATTAGAGTTCCGGAACTTTCTTTGTTAGAAATTAAGCTCAGAGTTAAGCATAATCTTCCACAGATAATTGCAAATACCTGCAGTGGAAGATTAGTAAAAAAATTATGGGACTGTCCCAAGTATTTATTTAAAAATACAGTCGAACCTCGTTATCCCTACACTCTGATGATCAGAAAGAAGTGTCGTCATAAGCGGAGTGTCGCGGTAACCGGAGTTGGAGAAAAATGTGTTTATAAAAAGCTGTATTTTTAATTAATTTAAGACAATTTTAAATTCCTAAATGTTCTGACATTTTATGCAATAAAATGTTATTATTAAACAAAATAAACACAAAAACAAAATTGAAAAGAATAAAAATTGGATTTCTGATAACTTACTTTTTTATTGTTACGATGAAAGTTATGATTGTTATGATGAAATATTGTGAATTTCGGTTTGCTTATCCCTAGATGTACTTCTTACAGTTCTTTTTTTAATATTTTAGAATAAATATTAATCAATATCCGTTGTTTCAGAAATCCAGGTTAGATAATTTCTGATCATTTCAATGCAATGCAGGTGCTTCGGTTTTAGTCGGAGGCTTGTTTTGTTCCAGCTCCGTATTACTTTCGTTCTCCCAGTCTGAAAAAAATTCTGTCTTTTTCTCTTTTATCTCCTTTACAATTTCAGAAATCGTTGCATCTGATGATGTGGTAACATACTTATCAAAATCGATATATATCTGGACACCCCCCGTTATATCTATTTCGCGATCTAACAACTCTGTAAACAATATTGGATGAGGGATGTCCTCTTCACTGCCTTCTATACTCTCGGGATCTGATGAATTGGTCATCTGTTGAGTAGGTCAATCATAGTGTGTGGGTTTGTTTATTCAGATAAAAGATTGAAATAAAGTATCTACTTTTTCGCAATGGATATTTTAGACGCTTTTGTGAAAAATTTGGCTAAGACATTTCTTTCCGCTTAATTTTTTACTTATAAGATGGATTATGAGAAATGAACAATTTTCCTAAACCGTCGGGATATCCGCAGTTAAAAATTATTTAACGACGTAAAATCCGGAGTTTATTTATATTAAAATCGAAATAAGAACTTTGAAAAACTGACATGATAAGCGGAGCGACGTGAAAACCGGGTGTCGGGATAACGAGGTCCAAGTGTAATAATACTAAAGAATGAAGCCAAGTGCGAGGAGAACTCTCGCTCTGAGGGTTTCGTAACATTATGCCATATTCCTGTTGGTAAAAATTCCGTTACAATACGTAAATTTGGCGTTAGTACTGATTATGGAAATTCATGAGTTTGTCATGAGAAGCCTTATTTACGCATTGGTTGAAAATGAAGATAGAAAGGAAGGAATTTCGGAGGATATTTAGTCATTATTTATTAACTTACATCGGCCAAACTGCTTAGTAAAGTTAAAAACGGAAGACATATTCTAAAAGATCGTACTCTGACGTCTCTAATGCTACAATCAATTAAAAAAAAATATCGCCCTTTGAAAAAAAAAATTTAAAGGGTCGTTTTTCTCCCTTAATTGAAACGCTCCTATGGGGCGAAATTTCAGAGCTACCGAGAAATCAAAAATACGTTCTTAAAGCTGAAGCCTTCTTCAAATCGATGCGAAATTGGTTTTTAAAAATATGAGTTTTAAACCTTTCAAATACAATGGCGAAGGTCACTTCGCGCTTCATGGAGACGATATTTTTCATACGCTAAAAGTAACTAAACGTTCGTATTTTAACACAATCTTTTTAGAACATCTCAATAGACCAGATTTACATCCCTACAAAAAAATTTGAAACGTTCGGGCGGGTAGAAATATTTTTTACAAAATAAAATGTGTGAAAATTTCGACGAAATCAGTAAAAACCTGAGTGTTTTGTTGCGATTTCGCTTGCTTTCAGTGCGCGTAGACTACAAAAATCAAATTACGCAGACGATAAAATAACCAATGGCATATACTTTTCATTCAATATTTTTTTATTTAAAAATATAAATTCAGATAAAATGGAGTTAAAGATATAAAATCATACAAATTTGAGATTAATTTAAAGGTCATACACTACGGCCCGGACAATGCCGGCCGGTTCAACTAGTTGATAAATATTTTTGAGAGTAAATAATCATTAAAAATAATTGAACCACCAATTGGAAAAAGGGAATAAACGCCACTTTTTGACACATTCATTTTTCTACACTTTTACATTCTTTAGACGTAGAAAAGAACAAAAACCATTCACTTCGTATAGATTCATGCGACCATAAAAATAGTTAGTTGGAAGAAGGAAACAAATCCTTCCTTTATTCCCTTCCAGTATCCCAGTTCAAGAGATGTTTTATTAAAGAAAACTATGGCTGTATGTGTTTTGTCTTCACGACTTAAAGACGAACTCAGCTGATTTCTACACTTACCATGAAGGTGAAGCTAAACGGGGCCCAGATGAAGTATGCAGCTTATTGTGGAGAACTATACAGAACATGGATCCCTCTGTCAAAGTACTGCACGTTTTTAGCGATGCTTGCGGTGTACAAAATAGAAATAACACCCTTATAAGATTCTTTCTCACTCTTGTTGCAATGGATCGTTTTGAGAAAATAATTCAATACTTTCCTGTGCGTGACCATTCGTTTTTACAGTGTGACAGAAATTTCGGGACGGTTAAAAGACTCATTAGGAGAAAGGACAGAATTTACGTTCCAAAGGAATATAATAATCTTATTTTGGCAGAAAAAATCAGGGGGGTTTCAGCTAAACCCATTACTTCTAACGATATACTCGATTTTAAAAACTCATGGCAGCGATGTTTCAAGAAAAGCTGTAAGTCATTAGACAAGACAACAACATTCAAGATTTCGCAACTTTGAGTATAGTTCAAGTCATAAAGGTTACTTGGCATGTTCCGAATTTATCGATGGTTTCATTAAAGCCAAATTTTGCTCCAAAAACCTTCTAAGACCCGAAAATACCAGAAACTCCGGGATATGTTAGTAACATACCCATAAATGAGAAAAAAATGAACGACATACAGAAAATAATCCAATATATTTCTGACGAATTCAAAGATTTTTACGATAATATTCTGACCTGGCCAACTACAAGGTCCGAAAGTAAAAAATAGATGAATAATAGAGTGTCCTTACGTTTTTTCTAATAAATAAATAGTTTTTGTCATTATATTGTTTATTATTTCAAATCATTTTGTATATAGTATATGATAAATTGGAAGAAGGGAATAAATCCAACACATTGGCATATACATATTATAAATGAATATTATATATTTCAGCCAGCTCTATTAGTAAATAAATCAGAATTTATATTTTCTTCATTATCATTGATATAACATGAGCCTATAAGTTGAAAGTAAAAAGTTATAAAGTTTTTTTTAAAATTATCTCCATTCTTTATTTTTTGGATTTATTCCCTTCTACCAATTGGTGGCTCAATTGTTAATGCCATTATCACAAAATCACTATTTTAATTATTTTAGAAGATTTAATATGCTGAAAATTGTAGAGAGTTACCATTATTGAAATAAGAGACAGCGTCTCAGAGCATGTAATTGTATTTTTCGTTGCAATTTAAAAGTTAAATCTTCTGAAAGTACTTCGAGAACTTACTGTAATACTTTTACGAAAAATGAAAATGTAACGTGTGGATTGAAAGTTTCAAAATTTTAAATAAAATGCGACTTGTAAGGCAGGCGTTAAAACCTGTGATCTGCAGATTTACTAGTTAGAAATGTAGTCAACATTTATGTACTATTTTATGTTGAGGATTGTTTTCTCAGAAATGAATTGTCAGATTTTTCAAACAGAAAATAGTAAGTCTTTGGAGCAGCTCAATCTAAACTAGTCGGAATACTAACTAATCGGATTATAATTATTACTACTCTAAAACTAGTTTTAGACTAATCGGATGTGTCAATCCCAAAACTTTCTTCTCACGCAGTTTTAAACTAGTCGGATGTGCCAATCCCAAAACTTTCTTCTATTTCATACATCTTAATACTTCAAAATTCGCTATCACAGTGCCAAAATTAAATGACAATTTATGCCCATCATAAGGTATTAAATTCTGTGCATTAGTTATGGAGATATGACTATCTCTAAAACCGTGTAAATCCTGCAAAATGCAGCATAGCAGTGCCAACATAATCAGCAACAACTTATGTTACAACTCCAGCCCTACCTTCCGGCTCTTTACATTTGGCTTAGAAGAAGGCTTCCCTGTCTTCATGCTGAAACTGATACAGATACTAACATTAAGATTTTCACGTACGAAATAGAATTCTAATGATTTAAGTATTAAGCAGGTGAGTTTCGAATACAACAACCCGGCTTAGATGCCGGGTTACTTCGTATTTTATATACATAAAGCATCGCATATTCAAGAACATTCTGGGAACATGACTACGTAAAGCTACTAATCTGCATATTTGTGCAAAATTATCGAAATTATAAAGTCATTTCCATACAGTTCGTATAGAAAGGAAATAACGAAAATGTAATTTAAAAGCAAGGGACGGGATTCGAACCCACATCTGCGTGGAATTCTCTGCTCTAAGCTACTTAGCTAGCGTAGCCCTTGTGACAATTTCACATGTATTTAAGTCAAGTATTAAAATCTTCAATTTTATCAGATCGTCTCGAAACTTTTATTTTCAACTTTCCGAATTCCACGTTTGGCATTTTTTAAATTAACATTTTTCACACATTTTGCTTACAGAAAAAGTTAGAACAGAAAACATATCATCTCAAAACTTTTGCCAGTTACTGTGTAATCAGGTTCTGAGTCTTAGTCTATTGATAATTAATTCTATTTCATTTTTAAAATGTAAAGTAACAAGGGATACATCTTTAAACAGAAGGGGTAGAAGAATGGATCTAAGAGAGTTTTCAAGGTAGGGGCGGTAGTACAAACTTTGGATTTCCATGTAAGGATGGATTTACAGTCCATCTGAACAATTCAGCAGTAAATATACAGCAGACGTTCGAGTTCGATATAACGACTTTTTATTATACCGACAATCTCATTCTAACGACCGATCGGAAATATTCGATATATCTAAACCATTCAAGCAGCATTAATTTTACACTGAATAGAACAACCAATTAGGTCAAACATTCCAATACAACAAGCCTTTTCAGTTTTCTATAATATTTGTTTGAGATTGCGCTTCATAAAAACAAAAATACGATGCTTCGAGTCTTTCATATAGAGAAAAAAATCCATTAATCATTAATAAATCCATTATCCATTCTTTAAATTTAACGATTTTTTCTCCATCTAAAAATGAAAAATATTGCGAAGACTTATTGTCGTCTATTACCTGTTCTGATGCCAACTTAACTTCTGTGCCTAGAAATATTGCAACAGATATTTGAAAAAGAGTTACTGCATATAAAGCTGGAGATTTTTCTATTTCTAAAGTAGTTCAATAAAAAATACTTCGTAATTTATTAAAGAAACCATTATTGAAGCCCTATTAGATAAACAGCAGAAAACTGCATATTTTTTACCCTTGTAAGAACTCATTTCTGGCAATCAGATTCATACACAGTGGGTAATTTTGATTCATTGTGCAACCGGAAATGTTGTGAATTGGTGTATTTTATCAAATTTTAGATTTTATTATATCATAAATTTTTTAAACAACTTTTCTGGAAAAACTGTATTTTAGAATTTTTATGAAATGAATCATGATAAAGATGGATTTATCCGTTTTAAACATTTAAGAGGTTAAAAGGCCTTAGCTTATGTATGTCATCCTGAAGCCTTTTTATCATCGTTCAAGTAAGGTGCGATAGTCTTAGATTGCGCCTCACTTGGATCCACCATTGAGGTGATACATTTCAAAAATCTGCTAAAATACTGAATTGTTAAAACCTCAAAATTCATCTCAGTAACCCACTATTAATTTTAAAAGCTATGTACTTCAGATATTAACTAGCATGAAATTAAAGAAATGCATCTGGCTTGTGGTTGGTTGGAGTTCCACCAAAAACCCACGACTTACCACATCATCTCTCGACAGTTATTTTTTAGAGTGGGTTTTCGACGATATTATGTATTTTCCAGCAGAGCTAAATTTCAGTATGTCTCGTAGTATGTGTATATCAACAGTAGTTCCTATACCAGGAGGCTTCAATCTTTGAACTGTCATGGCCGCATTTCAATTGTTCATATATGTAGCTTTATTTTCGTGAATCCCCCTCCCCCACACCAGACACACAAAAAAACGTCGGAGCAATTCGGTTCCTTTATAGATAGGGCTCCTATAATTATAGGAGCCTTATCTATAGACGGTTTGCATTGACGTCACGTTGCTATTAGCAACGACTGATACTATTGCATCTGGAGCCCATACGGAACGCTAGAACTCCCTATTTGTCGTTAAAAGCACGTGTTATCTTTCTGTTTAATTTATATCTTTCATATTTTTATTATTATTGTGCTAAAAAGTCTAATAAGCAAAATGGAGGGCACCACATTCGCCTTATATTTGGGCGCCATATGAAGCGATGCTGAACAATGAACATGTGACGTCACGTGCTACCCGTCTAAATCTATATGTAATGCATCATAGACTACTTTACAGTGGAGTAGCGCAAACCAAACGGTGATTTTTACTTTTCTTTTCCTCCCGGTCCTTTTGCTTTTCGTCAGTCGTTATTCTGTAATTCTAAATTACCCAAATAATTGTTTCATTTAAGTAGAAACTGTTTTCAAAACATCAAATAATATTAACAATGTAACAAACATCGTTAAATTATAATTTTTAGATTTCTTTCAGCTTGAAAATAATTCCGATTTTTGTCAGCTGCAAACTAATTTATTATCATCTTTACTATTATTATTATTATTATTTTGTGTTAGTTGTAGTGCAGAGAGATTAATCTAGTTCCTCCTCCCCCCTCCCCAAGTTAAATTGAATAATGAACAATCTTTGGCCTCTGTGAATTAAATACTTTCACATAACTCAATACTCAATCCTACATTCTTACATAGTCTCAACCAGTCACAGCGTTTTATCATTATTATTATTTTAACATGTTGTATTATATTGGAGACTCACAAATCGTTTTTCAAGATATATTTATAAATTTCGAAATATAGTTTCAGAATCTAGGAGTGAACTACAGCTACTTGATTTAAATAGGTGCGACTACAAACTACATTTCAAAAGTAGTCACTATTTCGCGACTTCCAAATTTTGTCAAAGGATTCCATCTGCGCTCTAAATCGAGCACACGGATTAACTAATAGCGTAGCTTCTAGTTGTATTGCGTCTGCTTGTCTACAAAAAAAAAAAAAAAAAAAAAAAAAATCAATATAAACGAGAAAAATGAAGAAGGATAATATACCAGAAAATGTTTTGCGTTAGTCTCCAAAATGTTAATTTTTGTACGTAGTTTACAATTTTCTTAGCGAATTTGAGAGAGAGACGTAATGCAATAAACATTTATATATAAAGTCTTTTTTGCGTGTGTCTCTGTGTATGGGAGAGGGGGATTCGCGAAAATAAAACTACATATCTGAACAAGCGATATAACGAGAACTATTATTATACATAACATATTTATGCAAAACCAAAAATATTTACCATTGTTTCAGTAATTTGTCGTTAACATTCTCAAATTGTCACGCAATAAACATTTGCATAAAAGAGGCAAGTTACGATCACTTGATTTGAATCCATGAAAAACATTAACCCTTTAGTGCGCAGCTTTGCATATATGCAAAGAGCAGTGTTTTGAATTTAATAGGGTTTTTTTATTCGTATATACCTAATTCACACCAGAAAATTAAAATAGTAATATTTTCTTTAATTAATAACAGACATTCCGTATTTAAATAAAGCGAAAATAACCATTGAAACTCTTGGTGTAAAGTCAGATTATCTGAACTACGTAATTTCTAGAATTATTCTGTCATGGGAATGAAAGGGTTAAAGGTTAAGTTTTATAAAATGAATAATTATATAAAATAAGGTATTTGGAGACATACTTCTTAAAATATTGACTAATTTGCAATATTTTAGCGCAAAACAGCCACACGACAGTAGTTTTTACTTGTATTGCACATATGCAACAGAAGAAAAGGTTGGCGTATTATATGAAAAATGTGTCTCTGATTTTTTTCCATTATTTTTCCTGTGTAACAAACCTTTCAGAAAATCATATATAATTTTTTCGAAACAAAATAAAAAATCGCGCAGTTAAGGTTTAAAAGTAATATTAATGCTCTCTACAAACTACTGATTTTTATATTGCGCTAGTCGCTACATTACATTTTTCAAAATGTAGCGCGTTTCACTACAAACTAATCCACATAGCATTTTTAATTTGCAGAAAAATTGCGGAAGTCTTGCTTTGAAAACCTGCAAAGTTTCAGAAAGCTCAGCATGACAAGACTGCAGCAAGATAATGCAAACGCCAAAGTCACCACACTTTGAACTTGCAGCTAACTTGTCGTGAAAGTTAAATTCATGCTGCATCAAATTTATTGCAAATTAACGGTAAACAAGTAATCAAAAATACTGGAAATACTGGTACTAAGGAAAAAGTAGTAATCTTTCCATGCCACATTAACTGTTTACAACTGTTGCACTATAAGTTTAACCCACTTCGAAGGGGTCCATAGACCTGATCAGGTCTATTGATAGCACCAAGGGGCATGCATCGTTTTTACCACCGTACACAAGAGCCTTTTTTTGGTATTTGATAAGTATAGCGTTTCAAAAAAGCGGTGCCAACCGCATAAAATTTCCGCAATTTCTGCGTATCTGCAGATTGTCTATTCTCTCAACAGAGGGATTTTTTGATTTCGTCACTTTCGTGAATTAAAGACAGTCTTGCCACCAGTTTCACAACAAGCTACTCATGCAAATGGGTGATGGTATACTTTGCGGGAGATTTGCTGCGAATTTCTCAATTCAAATTTGTCACGGCAAGATAATATGAGAAAAAATCAAACTTGCTGCTAATGTTCATGCTATCCGGGAAACTACTAAAAAAATTAGCAGATACTGTAGTTTTGCAATTTGTAACACTCTATTTATGACCACTTCTGACAAGAAAGTATCATCTCAAACTTTGTTTCATGTAGGATTGTGATTGCTTTATATATCAGCGATATTTATTCGCTGTACCACGGCACACTGATATGTTATGAGAGGATCTTAGGGTGCGCAGCAAAAAATGCTAATTATTATTAAATAAATTATTTCCCTTTTATAATTTTTCAAGGATGAATTTCGGAATAATGCAAATGAATAGTTAAGGAGCTTAAAATTAAAATAACATAAAATAAAATAGAAGCATGACAGGATGCACTTATTTTGTTTTCAACGTCTTATTTATGTGGAAAGAACTTTTCTGCAACGGAACGATCGAAAACAAAAATCAATCACGGCCAGAATCCTTGAAAGGAGATTTATTTCCAAAACGAGTCATCTTTACCTTTTAGCTCTTCATAAAATAATAATAATAATAATAATAATAATAAATAAATAAATAAATAAATAAACGATTAATACTGAGATTAAAAACAACAAAAAATTTGATTCAGTTTTCAACGATGTATTTCTGCGAAAAGACATTAGGGGCGTTCGTAATTATGTAAATGGGCAATTCCATATGTGACGGAATGACATTTTGAGTTGTAGAATTACAGCTAAAGAAATTATCCTGAAGCTATTTTCACACAAAAATTAATTTTTCAGTTTGCACATGACTGTTATTGATTATAAGATATATCTGAAACAATTTTTTTACATATTTTATTTTTTTCATTTTTGAGTAATTTCTTATTGTGTGCGGAATGACATTTTTGCAACCATGACTTTAAACTGTTACTTAAAACTGGAAACATTAGTGAATTAGGAAACCATTCAGTTTTTAAACTAATACGTATATTAAATATGATGTATAAGCAGTACAAAATTATAATTTAGAGCAACCTATCTGTACTAGGGTTGGAGTTATTAACAGTCATTTGACGTGACGGAATGGCTGAAAGTTTCTTAAACGTTTATTTAAAAAAAGGAAATGATTAAACTAATAAATTTCAGAATGAATGTAAGAAATTACATTACTTAACTATGTATTCCCTTTAGATAGCTTTTTCAAAAACACATCGAGCACGATTACCTACTATTTGAAATAAAAAAAAAATGCACAAAAACATGTGACGGAATGACACAACACAAGACTTTATTTTGCGTGCATTATTATCAAGAATATGGCTTTAAGGCTATTGTAAACCATTAAATATTATATTACATGCATTCATTTATTTTAAAAAAAATGCAAAATAAACAACAATTATCTTCTTTTTCCAAGTGTTCTTCAAGAATACTATTTGTACACAACTGCAAGCATTTTACTTTTCAGCCATATGTTGTTTATTTGGACTATTGCCAGTTGCAAATAAAATAAAAGTTTTGTGTCTAAAACATTCATTTGGAAACTTGGAATATATTTCAATATATATTTTTAACTTAATTTATAAAAAATATAAAAAAAATATTTTTGATCAAAGTTGACACTTGTATGGAATTGCCCAAATACGTAGCACCTAGAGTTTTTGTCTGGTCCGTCTGTCTGTCCGCAAAACCAACCACCCAACCGAATGATTTGAAATTTAATATATGGAATCGTAGCAGAATTCTGTCGAGTCATGAAAAATTTGATGAAAATCGAATCAAAATTAAAAGAGTTTTCTTCATTCCATTAAATCCTATCCTACGTAATTAATTCAACGATATCCCATGACAGGTGTAATAATTCTAGGTTACCAGGGTGATGACGACGTATTTAAGATAAAGTCTTATTCTATTACTGAATTTAAGGAAACCGGGAAAAGCCCTATCTCCGCCATGTTAAATTCATCAACTTTATGTACCTTTACTGAAAAATGGTGAAAGATAGAGGTCTAGAGTTTTTTAGAGTAGTTAAAATAACATGATTTACGTATTTTAACAGACCATCTTCTTTCTAAGTGGAACTCAAAATTAATTATTTATTGAAAGTCATTTTTAAATTAGCATTTTTAGTAAGATTTCACTGCCTAAAATAAGTAATTCTCCACAAATCATTAAATCCCTGTGTTAAAGTATACAATATAACATGATATAAGTATTAAAAAAAAATGAGTTCTCAAGTTTAATAGACATTGAAAAAAAGGAACATAAACATGAAAAATCCAAGTTTTGAAAAAAAGTCAATTAAAGATTTAAATGGCCATTAAGCTGTGAAGTACTCTCAGAAAAGAATGAATAATTTCAACACTTATTTTTTTACATATAAACGTGTGTGACACATCGTTGGGAAGATAAAAGTTTAAACTATTTAATGATATAAAAAAGTGAAAATCGATTTTTTGGTTGAATTTTGTTTTCCCGGTTCCCTTAATATATGTAATTGTAATAAATTTGTATTACTGCATTTTAGCATAAGAGTCCAACAGTTATTGCGCCAAGATCTGATTATTTATAAAACTAGCTATAGTACGAACGTACCTCATTTGCCAACTTTGACATACAATTTCCGACCTTTTTTTATCTGTCACAAGAATTAAAATGCAGTCCCGGTCTTGGATTGAAACAGAACATAGAACCGTCCTCTGCCTTGCAATCACTTCATGAGAGCCAAAAATTCAGGAACTTATTGTAAACAAGCAGGAACAAATATCATGCTTTAATTCTGCGTGTAATACTTTTCAATTATTTTGTAACTAAATTTAATAATTGATAACTCTAACTGTTATACTTAAACAAGCTTTAGGGACATTTGTTAGGATCAAAAAGGAATTTATAATTTTCGTAGAATTAAATAAGCATTAATCATTTTGCTATATTTAAAACGTGCATTTCACATTAATAAAATAGAATATCTCTTATCATTATTATACATATGTATTTAAAATGATAATAAAATCACATTAGTAGTCCGCGGGACTAAAATTGAATTGAATGGTTCGTGAGCTCCGAAAAACTGGCTACCAGTGCTTTAAGGGGGCTTGTCACTCAGCCTCCAATTTCCCCTCACTAATGTAAAATCTATGGGCATTATTGGATACATTCGTCTATTTAAAATATCTCCTCGGGAAATTAATATTTTTAACTTCTATTTTTTGTGTACACTTCCTAAAAGATCTCTCTTTTTTAGTTAGTTCTCAAACTATTTCTAAATTATAAACTTCATTTTATAGGAAGTGTTAAAATCTTACTCATACTTCGCCCGCTTTTAACGCATAAAATATTCAATTCAGCATAGATTTTAGAAATTGTTTGAAAACTAAGACAAAAAAGAGACATCCTTTAAGAAGAGTACACAGAAAAAAAGATGTTAAAAATATGAATTTCCTGAGAAGATATTTTAAATATACGAATGCATCAAAAATCCGTAGACTTAACATTACGAAGGAGAATTCCGAAGCTGGGTGACCAGCCCCCTTAAGACCAATCGAACAACGTTTTTTCTAGTCTCCAGTGGTAAGCATCTTACGGAATCTGCGTAATGTCTTTTTAAGTGAAGCTTTATGTTGCTTTTCTTTATTTAAAGCTGTTCTCAACTGCTCTGCTCAACAAGCGCAAAACGTTTTGACACATTTACAAATTAATTTTTTAACGGAAAGATATAAAATTGGAAAGCCTGACCATGGAAGCGATTTGGAATGGAACTGTGTTTTCCATTTTTTGATCAATCAATTACCTATTGAGTTACAAACGATTTTGATCACGTGTCTTGGCATTTTTCTCCCCTTACTGACTGGATTCTTTCGTTCGGGAGTTCAGTTCAAAATGCCAACTTTGACAGCATTTTCTGAAAGATATATTGCGTTTACAAGAAAACGGAAAAAACAGTTCGATGACATAGTTTCTGAATAACAACACTTTATAGTTTCATGCGTTTCCGAACAAAAATGAGTTAAACTTATGTCAGAAAGTTGACCCTTTGGGTTTGTGATTTGCCTTAAGTGAAGGTGTTTGAATGTATGTTCTAGGCATCGATAGACGTTCAATCGTGATTTAAGAGTTAATTCAAGGCTTATTATTCTAAAGAGTTAATCTCTGTTGAAAGATTTACTACAGTTAAAGATTTCTTCTGAAGGCTAATGTATTTAAATTCCTAGTCACTATCACCGTTCATTATCGAATTAAACACCATGCGGTGTATTATAAAAATCTATACATCTTACACAGGGCTGCTGAAAAGAATTAGGCTAATGGGCACCGATTGCTGAAATCGGGTATTCAACTGTTTTATGCGTTTTCCAAATTGTTTATTTGGATATTTTTTCGTATTTTATTATAGTGTTGTTTCGTTACAGTTCTCAGGAAGTGTTGGAAAATGCTTCATAATCTATGCGTGACGAAGGATTTGTCTTTCTGGTTATATTTGTGGTGCAGTTTCCAGTTAGTTTATTATGCGGTGCGTGCAAGTGATATAGATACAAGGCTACTCAAAAGAAAAAAGCCCTTCAGGCCATTGCCGGGAGGGAGAGGTAGCTTCCATATTCCTAATTTTTAAAAAATCAGTTTATATTATCCAAACACACGAAGCTCAAATTAGCGGAAACAGACTATGGAAGATTCAATACTAGTTTTTGTCAATACTTGGATATGAATGAGAATTTCGCGAAATTAGTCAGCTTTATCCAAGCTGGTTTTATTTAAAGCGATTTATATTTGGTCGTCAAATTCGGCGATATCTTGAAGTGCCCGCCATTTTAAAGCAACATGATGGGTACAACAAAGCTAACCATTGAACTTGGTCGACACCTTAGTAATTCCTGTGCACATGCTCACTAGCATCCAAATCTGGTAGGCAAAAAATCAGATTTTTTAAAATGTCACCCACTTTAGAATTACAAACTGCTATATCTCAGCTATTTTTTAAAATAAAGACAAAACAAAAAATGCTCCGGAATCCTTGTATCAAGATCAAACACTTAAGAAAAAAACCCTTTTCAATTATTATTATTATTTTTTTTTTTTTGCACTTCATTTTAAATTTAAAAATTAAAATTCTTTTTAAATGGCCGCCATTTCGAAATAAAATGGCGGGTGATGCTGGCCAACGAACTTGGTTGAGACATTGATATATACTATGCACAGGCCGAGTCACATTGAAATCGTTAATAAAACGCGTGTTATCGCGTCACAAAAATCAGATCGTTCCAAAATGTCAGCCACACTAGAAATTAAAAGTACTACAACTCAGCCATTTTTTAAGATATAGATGAAACAAAAAAGGCATCACATGCAAGATCAAACACATAAGAAAAAATATTTTTCAATTTCTAATTTTTTTGTATCTCATTTTCAATTAAAAATTTTAAATGGCCGCCATTTTAAACAAGATGGTGGATGAAACTGGACAACGAACTCGGTCGACATATTGGTATGTACTATTTACACACCCAGTTACATCCAAATCGGTTCATAAATAGAGAGTTACAGTTTGATAAAGATAAGAAATATCAAAAACTCGGAAATTACAAGGCGCACGGTTACGAAATTTGGCACATGGGTTGCTGATAGAGAACACGTGAACGATTAGGGAAAAAAAAAATCGAAAATTAAAATAATAATAATAATAATAATAATGTTCTTGACAAATTTATGTCTTTTTTATGTTCAACCCGTAATCGCGCGTGTTCTAAACGGTTCTAAATGTTTAGTACAATGAGAGATTTCACATTACGTACACAACGCTGCAATACTAAAAAGCTGTGGCGGTTAATTACGATAATTCTTTTACCTCGCATGCAAATAATTAGAGATTATTTAATTGCGCTTTATTATTACCTCTTTTAAAACTAGTATATTGTGGCCATCACAAAAGTTTCTTCCATATAAATCACGTCGATTAAATAATTTAAATAATACAAGAAATTACATCAATTTAGCACCAATTCATATCAAAATATATCTGAATTTGAAGTTTTACGGAAATCAGTGCATTAATTATTGAGATAGAGCTATAGTGGACATTCTGAAAAATGCAGCATAGCAACTCCACCTGTTGAGCGATTTGCACCAAAACATAAACAGCACTAACTCATATCAAGGTATACCTGAATCGGAAGTTCGTTGAAAATCCAAGCATTAGTTCTTGAGATAGAGTTATTGCAGAAATCGCAAAAAGAACCCCAGCATAGCAGCGCTACCTGGTGAGAGATTTACACCAAAACGTATAAAATGTCAGTTCATGTCAAGGACTAACTGATTCTGAAGTTTCATGAAAATTCGTGCATTAGCTCTTGAGATACAGCTATAGTGGAAATTCTGAAAAATGCAGTATAGCAACGCCACCTGTTGAGCGATTTACACCAAAATGTATATAACTTCAATTCATGTTAAGGAATAACTGAATCTGAAATTTGATGAAAATCCGTGCATTAGTTCTTGAGATACAGCTATAGTGGAAATTCTGAAAAATGCAGTATAGCAACGCCACCTGTTGAGCGATTTGCACCAAAATGTATATAACTTCAATTCATGTTAAGGAATAACTGAATCTGAAATTTGATGAAAATCCGTGCATTAGTTCTGGAGGTTGAGCTATTGCGGAAATCGTGAAAAATTCTGCAAAGCAGCGCCACCTGTTGGGCGATTTCCACCAAAAACTAATCAGGACCCGTTTATATCAAAGTCTAACTGAATCTCGAGTTTTATGAAATTCCGTGCATTAGTTCTTGAGATAGAGCGCCCACAAAATTTTTGTCACATACAGATTCACAGAGTGACAGACAGACTCACAGACAGACATTTTCTAAAAACCATCAAATCGTGTTCAGGACATTCTAAAACGTATAAACTCGTCGAAAACCGGAAGTCGAAAATTTTCACGAATCCAATACTTTCTTCTTGTAAAGATAGAAGAAAGTAAAAATAAAGAAAAACAGTTCATTACAAACATCAACAAAACTTTTTATTCTATTTATTCCCTTATGCCAAAGATATCGTTTTATCGTCTGCTACCATAGCAACATGATAAATTAAATTTCATTAAAAAAAATGCACAGTAGTAGAAAAATATTTTTCTAAATCGAATAGTTATTGAACATGAACTCCCGTGCATAGTACGGGTTAACCCCTTGAGGGGCGGCGGTATATATTATATACCACCTACGATTAATGAAGTTTTACACCAGAAAAATTTTATTAAATTCTGCTTTTCTAACTTTGGTGGAAAAAGGCCATAAAATTGCTTTTCCTTATTTTGAAATAAAATTTTTCTAATTTTACGGTGGGAATCCAGCATTTCACAAACGTAATTGCTTGCCCCTCAAGGGGTTAAGGCCCTACTTCAGTCACGCGAAAAGACCCGTTCGCTAATGCTATTCCTGTGGAAGAAATTTATAAAGATATCTCGGTCGCATTTCCCTATTTTTAGATGATTTTTTTTGCAGTGTCTAGCTGAGGTCGATCTGTATGCAGGACGTTTCCTACTTTTTCAATTTCGTTTACAGGTATTTTTAATCAGGACACTTTCATTTTCAGAACCGGTTCCTAAAATGAAAGCATCTTCTTGAAAAAAATTCACAATGAAAATCGAAAAAATAAAAAAACGTCCTGCATACAGATCGACCTCAGCTAGCCACTGCAAAAAAAAAAAAAAAAAAAAAAAAAAAAATAAATAAAAAAAAAAAAAATAAAATAAAATAAAATAAAATCGTCTAAAAATAGTGAAATGCGACCGAGATATCTTTATAAATTTCTTCCATAGGAATAGCATTAGCGAACGGATCTTTTCGCGTGACTGAAGTAGGCCCTTAAACAGCTAGTATATCAAAATTTTTCGGAATCGCTTGTTTGCGAAGGGCTGCAATAGGTAGCTTTTTGTAATGAAAGCTACATAAAAGAATTGGGATTAACTTCTACTGACGAGATTTTCTGAAAGTGCGTTTTCAACTGAGTTATATGTGTTTCCAGTTCCATCAACTTTTACTAATTTGCCTCATTGCGTTTTCTAGCTGAATAAAATTGTAGCTTCACTATGTGGTACGTTAAAAGTATATACCGGGTGTCCCAAAAAATGACTGATGGATTTTAAAATTGAATAACTTGCAAACGGTGACAGATATTAAAAAAAAAAAAATCTTGCAGGAGGTTTATGTATGGTATCAGGAGTTTTTTTACAGTGATTATTGATTTTAGTTCGAATTTCAAACAATAGATGGCGCTGAGAACAATAGATGCTCAGTCCAGGTTCGATTTTTGGTACTTCGGGATTCATTCATTACGTTTTAGACTCCTTTTTTTGCATGGAAGAAGACAGAGGCCGAAAAATCGAACCTGGATTGAGCGGTTATTGCTTACAGCGCCATCTATCGATGCTATTTTTAACTAAAACTGAGAATCACGGCACAAAAACTCCTGATATGTTACATAACACTTCTGTAAGAATTTATATCTGTCACCGTTTGCAAGTTATTGAATTTATAAATCCATCACTCATTTTTGGGACACTTGGTATGTATCATATTAAAGCTGCACAAAAGAATTCGAGTAAATTATACATTGTTTAGGGTCAACCCTTTATCTGCTGACGGTACTTATAAGTACCATTAAAATAACTCGTTGTAAAATTCATTTAATACACCGATTAGTTGTAATGCAGTTTAGAATGAACAATAGATGCATTACTTTATCTTGTTTCAAAAGCATTATGGGTTACACAAAACAAAAGTATTTTTAAAAGGATGATTTCTTTTGACTTTACATCTTTTCAGCTTTCTTGTCGTGCTGGGGGAGGGGGGGGGTGATTTTTCAATTCGGAAATATTTCTATTGTAAGAACATTATATTTGTACATTTCCTAATTCTACAAAATACTAAGAAAATATTTAAAACAAAAGATTTGAGCGGGGTTATAAATATGGCACAAAATCCCTATAAATTTTTCTAAATCATTCAATCCTTCTAAATTTTATTAAATGATTATGAAATCTTCTAATGTAGTTTAAACAGTTCACGAAAAATGCTTTAGAAGATAAAAATTTTATGAATTCATAATTCAGTACATAAAGGGTTAATAACTGCTGAGAAACGATCTTTAACTATGTTAAGTGTTTTCTAAATTGTTTATTTAAATATCTCATTCTATTGTATCGAAAAATGAAACTTTGTAACATTATTCTCGCAATGTTGGAAAGTGTTTCATAATTTGTACCTGATGTATGATTTTTCGCCTTGTTTTTTACTGGAAAAATTTATCTATAGGTGTAACCTTAAAAAAAAGAGGGTATATGCTACAAGCAGACAATATGCGTTAGAAAGTATACGCTAAGCTTTATTTGAGGACAGAGGATATACGAAGTTTCTTTAAAAATCCAGAAGGTATACGGCGTACACCCTCCATTATACTAGCGTATATGAGAAAAGACATTATTCGCTCTTTTGATATGTAAGCATGTTCACAGCTTTGCAATCCAAAAAAATGTTCTATTTTTCATAGAAAACGTCACGGTTCACAAATAACATTCATTTTATAAAAAGATGTTTTACAAATGAAAGACACGCAGTGCAAAGGTAATTATAAAATGAAAATGATACTTTTATGCGATCTCACCATAGGCGTAACCAGGATTTTATTTAGGTGGGGGAAAAGGTAGAAAAAAAAAAAGACTTTCGTGCCTTTCTTTAAATTTCTAAACAACAAAAGGTAGCATTTGACTGCTTGAAAAACAATCCGAATTAGCTGAGCTTTAGCGTCTAAAGCAGTATTTCTCAACCTTTTTTGGTTGACGGCACACTAAAAATATCTGGAATTATTTGCCGCACACCTGAATATAAAAAATGTAAAAATTGTAAGATATAAAAAATTTAATTATTTGCAAAATTTATTCAGTGAGAGGTTAAGTCTGTTTTCTTGAACAAACTAATTCAAAATGGGGTTCCAAAGTCACCAGACAAGTTCGCATTTCATCGTCAACTTTTAAAAGTTTTCCTCGTTTTTTGGACTTTATTTCTGTGAATGCTCAAAATCCAAATTCCCAGAACCATGAAGATGCAAAAGGCAAAAGCTTTGAAGCTGATTGCGGGGTAAAAATTTTTGACAGAAAGCCAAAACTCATCCAAATTTTTCTCAAAGAATGTTGAACGGTAAAACTTATTGTTTCTCAAAACAATGAGCTGTTCTTTTTCTCTTGTTGTCAAATATGGTTGGTTGGTTGGTTGGTTTTTGTGACGGCCGATTATCTACACTAGGGATATAGGCCCGAGGGGAGAGTGCCCTTCGTGGGGGTCTTTCTAAGGGAACCTAACCCGTATTAACGCATGGAAATCCAATCAAATATGGTGTCTTGCAAATTAAAAATGGATTCATTCAGCATTCATATTCATCAACTGAAAACGAAGAAAAGTAAGTTTTAATTTCATCAATTTGTACTTATAATTTTGTCCGCAGTTTTTCTTTTCAATTGAGATTCATTTACACTTGGGAAACTTCCACAGTATTAATTTTCCTTTGAATGACTTCAATCTTGATGTTGATGTGACGATATTATCAGATGGACCTTGAAGACAAGGGAGGAGTGGTGCGCTGAAAATGTTAATACTGGTAAAGGAGTGAACAAAAAATGTAGTAAACAGAAAATGTCGTATCGTATCCTCGCGGCACATTTGACAATCTCTCATGGCACATTGATGTGCCGCGGCACATAGGCTGAGAAACACTGGTCTAGAGGGTATAGCGCGACAACTGGCTGCTCTAGTAATGCTTTAAAAGTGCTAAAAAATTAAATACCATAAACGTCAAGCGATGCTGAATGATAAATGTCGACAGCAGAAGTATCTGCTAGCTCTTCAACACCGGCCAAAATGATTTCTATTACATACGTTATCACTTTCCGAACCACAATGTACTTCTGCCGCATTTCATAAAGAGCAAGTTAAGTCTATCGATTTATATATGTATATATATATTGTTAAAATTGTGAACCATTTTGTTAAATTAGGAGTAGAGTGCGACATCCAGTATTTTGGAGTGAGCAAATAGATTACCATCTTGGTTTTCTATACGAAAATTGTCTGCTGCAGTATGTTTTAACACCACTTAAGTTTTTTCAATTTTTTTGAATGATCTTGTATTTCCGCTAGAGTCCCGCGCTGATCGGGTTGTACCCGACATCGAACCCGAAAATTCTTCTTAAAATCAACTCGAAACTAACAAAACAAATTTCGTCAACCCGAAACTTGTCCAAACCGGAAGTGAAAGGACATTAACCCATATTTTAATACAATTATGGAAAAGTGGCCTACAAATTATATTACTAATATAAATTTTATTATTATTATTTTTTTTTAATAAGAATAAACATACATTCATAATATGCAAATATGTAGTTTTACTTCCTTTGAAAAATATTCAGCACTTTCTATTGAAAAAAATGGGTCAACCCGAACCCTATCCGAAAGAGTCAAACCTAACCCGACCCGCAACAAATCCTATTCAGGTGACGTCAGACGCCAGAGCTGGCGATATGTTGATCTATTATTCTAGCCACTGCACCACCAGAATGCCAGTATGCGCATGCGCAAACACCGCTAGCAGACGACTTTAGCCTTGACCCAGGCTACATCCATACATTTTAACTGAAAATTTGCAAATTTAGGAAATTTTCTCGCAAACAGAACAACATTTTAAATTTATATTACAATATATTAAGAATATGCTGCTACAACAAAGAATTTTTTTGCTGTATTTTTTAACAAACAAGCACTAATAAATCACACTCCATAGACTGCTATGCTAAACACCGCCAATAAATACCGCCAGCAGACGAATTTTAGCCTCGACCACAGGTCGCGTGCATAAGGTCCATTAGCGTCAACCCGAGCCGAACCGAACCGCAGGCCGGATTGGTTTCGGATAAAATCAAGTTCGATCCGAATCAAGATTCTAATTCACACTGCATTTGAGACAAAACAGCTCTGCCTAAGGTGCCAGATCATTTTCATCGATTGAAAATCGTGCTAACTCTTATAAATGCATCGTATAGCACATCTGCAGCATGTAAAAAAAAAAAAATTGCTTTTATCACATCTGGTGGAATTTCCTCTAATATGTGTTTCATGTCTGATACATTATATTTTCAAAAGGATCATTGTACATTTCCTCCAATTGATATTGGCAAAATAGGGCTGATATTTAGACAATTTGGTGGGAAGTAACAAAGGACATCATACATTCAGAATTCGCTTATGTTTTGCATAGTATAATAGCGCCAAAATAAAAATTCACGAAAATCATGCATTTAAGCAGTCTCAGGACTCTTAAAATTGGTAAAAAGGGAAATAAAAGACCTTTTTCAACAATTAATTTCTTAAAATGTATATGTTTTTAAAACACAATTTTTATTGGGATAAAAGGTATAAGTATGTTCTTTCATTTCATGTATTTAAAAAATTGCAAGATTCAGAATTAGTATTTATAGGGGGTCTTCAAAATGTCAGACATTTGACGAGCAGAAAATCGGTGTAACAACTTATGCGCAGGATTAGAAAATGAATCTTGGAACTAGAATCAAATTTTTTGTGCCTAATTATACTTCAGATTATTCTAATAACTCTGAACCTAAATAAATTTGTATTTAAATAATTTTTATATTTTTTATATAAAGTTGTATTTAGCTAATACAAAATTTTGAAAATTTAAACAGTATAATCACCTAACAAAATATTTTTGTGAACAATAAAAATGAAATTTTAGGTTTAATTTATACATACTAACATAAAAAAAAAATGGTGTTGAAAATTTCATGAAAAAATATTCAGAAGTTTTTGAGATATCGTGCGCGTTATGCCCAAAAACGGCATTTGGAGAAAAATGACTTCAAAGTTTCGGAAATGCTACTTCAGCTATTGAGTGGGTATAGTTCTAAAAGCCACAACACGTTCTAATAAGAATTTCAAGGAAACATTTGTACCAAAATGTTCAGAAAAAATGGAAGTTTAAAATACAACAACAACAACAACAACAATAATAATAATAATAATAATAAATAAATAAATAAAAATTCGAAGATTTTGAAGCTTTAAGAGTCCTGAGACCCCTCAAGGGTTAAAATAAAATCGTTCCATTATTGATGCACTCTCTGAGCTTACTCTCTGGTGATATATAAATGGCAGAAAATAGGAAGTTTGAAACTTTTTGACATCTGAGAGATGGATTCTATTCTGTCTTTTGCCTTGATTTTTCTGCTTTTTTCTTTCTCTCTAAAAAAATTACAATTTTTTGGCATTGTTTAGAAGGGCGTGTTAAGTTTATTTTAAACAAACACTGGCAGTATCACCTGTTTAAATATATCTATTGCATAAAAAGTAAATCACCCCAAGGTTACATGAATCACTCTGTCAACTTCGATTTTTTTTTTAATTAGACAAGAGGTGTTGCCGATATACATGGAGTTTTCTGTGGGGGAAAAGAAAACATAAGTATGATGATAAATTTGTATCCTTTATTGTTGCATTTTCTTTCTAACCGTGACGAGTTTATGCAACATTAAAGCGTATGAAATGTATGCAAATATACCTTTTCTCAGGCCCGTATTCTTAAAACAAAGGAAAATATTGCACCGGAAGCGTACAAGGATAAAATGACCGGGAAAACACTGCAACTTAATTTGAGATTACCATAATGATTTTTTTTTTAAAGCCTATCGTGTCAGTCATTTAAAATTAATGAAATTTAAATCATTATTAAAATTAGAAGTGACCATCCAGGCTTATAGAACACAATAAAGTCGGCAATCAATCACAGTGGATTACTGTGTCTTCCTATAAATAACCTTTGTGCCTGTTGCGTCGATACACGCGTACATCATAGCGTGGGATCAAAACGATTCGTCACTAATAAATAAAAAGAAAAAAAAAATAAAAGAACAAAACCCCTACCGGCTCGGCCTACAGCCGCAGATAGATTTCGAAGTTAAGTACTAATTTCACCAAAAAAAAAAACTAAATCATGATTAGAGATAAACCCACTTTAACAATTTTATCTAGCCGCTTTTGACGAGTTTTTAATTTCATTTTTAGATAAAAGCTGGTTTTATCAGAACCATGTCAAGGCAGTATTCAAAAAATATTTTTCCATTCTCAAAACTCGAAATTTTCTGACACATTTTCAGATTCGTTTTTAACCCCTTGGGGATGAGCGTCTTTTACAGAATTTTTAATCTTTAATCACCGGTTTTTTAAAACAGAAATTTTTGCCTCATCGATTCGGGAAAATGCTCGGATTAAATAAGACAAAATTCACAATAAAAATTTACTGGTGAGAATAATCCCCGATTCTGAGCAGCTTACGCGGAACGAATACCGGTCGCTCGTCCCCAAGGGATTAAAAGGAAAAACATGAAACTTGTTTTTGAGAGATTTATAAGCGACCTATGTTTTTATTTTACGTTCAATTAATTAGAACTTGATTTGTAACAATTATTTTCTCAGTAGGACTATATTTTTCGTTTCCAACACAATCGCTTCGAGAAATTCTGTTCAAAATGCCCACTTTGACATCATTTTTTGAAATATATTCTGCCTCTATCAAAAAATCGACCTTTACGGCACATTATATAGTTTATGAATAAGAGAACCTACCACTTGAATGCGTTTGAAAGCAACAATGAATTTAAAAATGAGTCAGAAAATAAGCAGTTTGAATTTGAGTAATACGATATTTTTTCCTTCAACCTCTATGCATTTTTTAAATTTTGTTTTTGCTGTAAGAATTGGTCCTATCAAAAACTTGTCAGTATAAAAGTTGTAGATAATATTCAGAAGATGTATAATAAATTTCACCGGATTGGATACCTTATGAATTGACGAAGTTATGGATTTTTCTTTCTTCAACATCCCCCTCCCCCCTTTTGTTTTCGTTTTTAATTTTTTTTTTTCAGTAAGAATTGGTCTTATCAAAAACTTGTCAATGTAAAAGTTGTAGATAATATTAAGACAATTTATAATAAATTTAATTGGATTTGATATCTTGAGAATGGATGAAATTATGAATTTTTTTCTCCCCAAAATCCTATTTTTTTCGCTCCTTGAGCCCATTTTTAATTTTATCAAAAATCTGTCCTACATAAATTTTTGGACCATTTTTTAGAACTAATAAAAACTTTAAACTGAGTCTATATGTATTATAATTAAAAAGTTATGGGTTTTTTTTCGTTTTCCACAGAACCTCTCCCTATTTTCACCCCCTTGATCTGATTTTGTCCATTAACGAACCTGACCGAGATTTTATGCCTATTTATTTTATGTATCAATTTGGAAAAGATTTGTGCAGAATTATGGAAGTTATCGTGTCCATAAAAAAGTGATATAGATATATAAATAGATAGATAAATAGATAAAGTTTTTTACTGGAGGTGGTTTTGTGTTCTAGGGGTCATAATCGGTGTAGATCTGCAAAACTTTTTCCGAAATTCCATAGGGGAGAACGTAATAGGTAGTAATTCATACGAAATCTACCTAATATCCCGTTTGTGCGGACTTTCAAGTTCCAAGGGAGGTCATTTTTCGTCTGCACTACCGAAGTTCGCATTATACGATGCAAACATATGAGTGATATAAAAATAATCCCTTGTGTTGAATTAATTGTGTTCAGTGTTTTATTAGGATGGGCGAAGCGAATCTCCCACTAGGCTACACAAATTACATTTTGTCGTACACTTTACAAAAAAAAAAAAAACTATTCAGTATTTTGAATTGAAATTAAACATAAAAATAAATTATGATCTGTAGATTTGCACAATATTATTTTTTCTTACAGAATAACCTTAAAAAATTTAGTCTTTTAATTAATTTATTTTACATTTTTTTTCCATTACGGACGCATTTTTTCAAATAAAAAATGAAACACGCCTATTTTAAGAAGAAAAAATAAATCATGGAGTTAGTCATTATAGATAGAATCATGATTAATTAAATAGTTTCACGATTTCTTTTATAAAATTATTAAAATACCCTTTTCTATGAAAATTATAGCATATTTTTAATGAATTAAAATTTGTGAAAATTCAATTATTTACATTCAATTATAAAACTATTTTTCAGTGTTAAGAATTCCAATATACAATTTATTCTTATTATGTGACATCATTTACGCAGACGAAACTTACGCATTTTAAAAACTTACATTATGATTTCTTTTTTGTGAAGTGACAACAAAAGAAATGTAAACAAATAAAATTAAGTGTTAAATTTGTTATATCATAAATAAAAAATTCCGGGGAAATTCTTAGTTATTTGGCTGAATTTACATTTCTAAAATTAAAATCGCGCCAAAACATAAAATAGCGTTTTTGTTTAATAAAGATGCAAAAATAATAAAAAACTAGCATGTTGTGGCCATCACAAAACTTTCTTCTGTATAAATTACGTCAATTAAATCATTTAAATAGCACAAGAAATTACATCAATTTAGCACCAATTCATATCAAAGTGTACATGAATTTGAAATTTGATAAAAATTCGTGCCTTAGTTCTTGAGATAGAGCTATAGCGGAAATTCTGAAAAGTGTAGCATAGCAGCGCCACCTATTGAGCGATTTACTCCAAACTGTATAAAATGTCAATTCATGTCAAGGACTAACTGAATCTAAAGTTTGATGAAAATGTGCATGAGTTCTTGAGATGTAATAGTGGATGAGATAGTGGAAATTTGAAAAATACTGCATAGCAGCGCCACCTGTTGAGCGATTTACACCAAAATGTCAATTCATGTCAAGAATTAACTGATTCTGAAGTTTGGTGAAAATTATTGCATTAGTTCTTGAGATACAGCTATAATGGAAATTCTGAAAAGTGCAACATAGCAGCGCCACCTGTTGAGCGATTGGCACCGAAACACAAACAGCACTAATTCATATCAAAGTATACTTAAATCTGAAGTTTGATGAAAATCCAAGCATTAGTTGTTGAGATAGAGCTATTGCGGAAATCGTAAAAAATGCTGTATAGCAGCGTCACCTATTGAGCGATTTACACCCAAATGTATAAAACTTCAATTCATGTCAAGGACTAACTGAATCTGAAGTTTTATGAAAATCCGTGCATTAGTCCTGGAGATTGAGCTATTGCGGAAATCGTGAAAAAGGCGGCATAGCAGCGCCACCTTTTGAGCGATTTACACCAAAAACTAATCAGCACCAATTTATATCAGGGCCTAACTGAATATAAATTTTTATTAAATTCCGTGCATTAGTTCTTGAGATAGAGCGCTCACAAAATTTGTGTCACATACAGACAGACAGACAGACAGACTCACAGATGCACAGACTCACAGACAGACATTTTGTAAAAACATGTGTGATGTAGTAATCACATTAATTATTTATTTTTTTTTTAATTGTAATGCGGCATTATTATCTCATGTTTTAAACTATTTATTTTCAATGCAAAACATCGTTCAGGTCGCTTTTTTTCTTTCTTTTTTACCACAAGCAACAGAACCTTTGATTTCAGATTTTCCCCCTCTTCCTCTGTTCTATTTTTAGAACCAGGGTGTGTTGCAAGTGACGTTGACCGCGTCATATTGGGGTGTGTCTTCGCTTGGCGAATTAGAGCTTCATTCTCTCCTTGTAAAGTCTCTTTTCTCTGTTTTCATACGATTTAATCATAATACGTAAATTTAATTTAACAAATAGATTTAAATCATTTCTGGAAGTAGTTTTGTGGACCCCTTTTATGCAGTATATATATCAATGCAGCCAGTTTTTTTAACAGATTTTAAGATCGGATCAGATTTAAAGGATTTACGAAAGTTTTAATATGTATTATTTTTGACAATGTGATTTGTCGTTTGAATTTTGGGCCTTGCGCCTAAATTCAAAGAGCGATGTTCTTCAATAGCTATTATCTCGATATCTAAAAGTTTATCTTCGGTCTTTGTTTTTTTTAAGTTAACGCATGTTTGATTTCGGACTTTTTATCATCAAGACCTTCTTTAAAAAATGATTTTAACCAGTAATCATCTTTATCATGGAATTACTTCCAAGTTTTAATAATTCTACGTGGAACGCTCTTCGAATGTGTACAGTGACCTACTTCTCCTAATTACCTTCCACCTCTCAAGTGAATCAACTAATAAAGAAGATTTTTTATAACTGCTGTCTCTTCAATGTGTCTACTGTTGTCATTTAAGTAAGATTATTCCTATTTATTTTTACTGCAAGTCAACCTTATCATCTTAGCTATACGATCACTCTATTCTCGCCACTTATATTTTTACTGCCACTCAATTTATCTTATTCACGGCAACTTTTTAAATTTTACATCGTCACATTTGGTGCCGTGACAAAAAAGAACATTTCGGCGTTGTTGCTTTTTGATTACAACGCAATGCCTTAAATAATAACTTAATGACTGTATTTTGTTGCCGTAATTTTGACGATTGATGCATTTTTTTTAAAGAAGATTTTTGTTCTCAAACAGATGAACTGCTTTTTTAAATGGAATTCTGAAAATGTTTTAGCATTATAATTGCTGTTATTCTGTTTTGCAATATTTTCTGTTCTTATAAAAAGAAAACGTAATCTTTTTCAATCTTAGAAGAAATTTTGTTCCTGAAAATTATTCCTAACTGAATTTTCTTTTGCATAAAATTTTGCAGATTTGTTACTTTTATAGAAAATTACTGACGTAAATTCAAATAATTTGTTTTAAAATTATTATTTTTAATATGGAATTTTAAGAAAATTATAATATTCTGCTGTTCTCAGATGGAACATTTTGCTGTTTTAACGGCTGAAGATCAATCAAACATCGTAATGAAAATTTTGTTCTCAAGTTCTATTTGCAATACTTATTCCATGATTTAAAATTTTTGAGCATAATATAATTTAAAAAAAAAAGTCCGTTACTGGTTTTCATTTTGAGATATGTCTTGACAAAATTATTGCTGTTTTTAAATTTTTGAAGAATGAAATATTATTTTAAAAATCAAGAAATTTATTTATTTATTCTTATGGTGCATTAAAATATTATATTTATCAAAGAAAGTCTTTAATGAATTTTGAAATTCTGAAATGAATTCTAAAAATTGTTCTCTGATTTTAAGAACAAATTTATTTAACAAGAGGCTATGGTTTTTATACTTATTCTTATATTGGGTTTTTAAATTTTATTTTATGGCACTTATACAATGAAATATTTAATGAATTTGAAGATATATTATGAAAATTAAGATATTTATTGAAGCAAATTATTTTTTTCCTTGGAATCTGTGATAATTATTGAAGTTTAAATTATTTTACTGAAATTGTTCTCATCTATTACTTGCAAAGGAGCTGAAGTTCTTCATGAAATTCGTAGCTGTAAAATATCCTGCATATTTTTTTGAAGTCTTCTCTGCTTTTAAATGTATCAATTTATTAATACCTTCAATAACTTTTTATTAAAAAAAAAATTACTTATTCTTGTTGTACCACCTTCCCAGGGGCGTCGCCATGGGGGGGGTATGGGGGGGGAGCCTCCCCCCCCAATATTTGTGAAGTTGGGAAATTTGAGCTTAGAGTTGGGAAATTCTGGATTTTTGAGACATTATGAAATTTTTATTGTTTTAGTGATTATGTTTCTGACTGAGTATTGTAACAGTAAGCAAGTTAAATTATCAAAAGAAATACAAAAAGAAATCAGCCACACTCAATCTATCATTGTATTTTTCAGTTCTACAAAAATATTATACATCTACCAGACCTAAATTTCCCTACTCCTATCCACCAATACCTGACTATCCAGTTCCTTTATTTCCTTCAAAAGTTTGTTCCTTTCTCAAAATTTTCACCCTTCCTCCCTTTCCCCTCCCAAAAGAGAATCCAGCTATTTTAATCCAAAGGGATTGCAGCTTCTTTTGAAAAATGGAGATCACTTGTAGCACAACAGAAAGGGATGTAGTCACCTACTTGAAACACAGCTGGGCAAGAAGATTTGATGAGTTTTCACAAATTGCACTAATTTTGCGATTTTTGGACAATATTTTACTCATTCTCGTGATTTTTTTGCTCCGAAAATTAGTTAACCCTTCGCTGTCATGACAAAAGCATTATATGAGCAAATGTGAATATAAGAAGTCGTTAGTTTAGATAAATTTGCCACATTTTACCTTTATTTGTGTGCGGAAATATATATATGTCCTGTTCATTTATATTTATAGGCGTTTAGTAAATTTGAAACCAAAAGTCCAGTGTTGTGTGTTTAAAGCTGTTCTAAAAAATTACTATAAATCTTAGCACGAAAGAACCCTTCATAATAGGAAAAGAGTTTTCATTCGAGGATGAAAAAGGTAAAAAAGTGGATGATTTGAATTTGGAACAGAAATATGACTATGAAAGCAGTCCATCAACTGAAGAAAAAAATTGACATACAGGTTGACATAAACACTGGCAGGTTGCACTTGAATAAAATTTTGAAGAAATAAAGATTTCCTTATAGACAAGTTCATAAACAATTATGAATATTAGGATGTGATTGAAGAAGCTGACTTCTGAAAGCACCGTGGGAAAACGGTTTCACCAAATGGAATAGATAAAAATAATAGCATAGCAATGGACATTGATAGACATAAGTTTTACAGGGAAGAGTTATAAGAAATACAAGAAAATTTCGGCAATTTAGTAATGGGCTTAAATGACAATGTTCCCTATATCAGGAGAATATTGCACCAATACATTCCATATTTAAATTACAATTGTGCAAGGCAAATTTGAGTATCACTAACTGAGAAAAGTTAATAATGTTTCCACCTGGATATGAGAAACCGGATGTACATGACTTATAGAGTCAAATAGAAATAAACCAAATCCCAACTCACTTAACAAACCTTTTACTCATGCCATGAAATTCAAAGACTATTTGGGTCACACTGTCAAACTATACACTCGTACCGTAACATTCACAGCGGCTTATCTTTTTGGCGCTGCATCTAATGAAAGAATCTTTAGTCAAATAAAAATTTAAAAAATATATATTACAAGCTACAATGAGGCCTGACAGACTTGACAGCCTAATGCTTTTAAAATGTGAAAGTGAAATAGTGGATTTTATTTAACTGGACGATGTTAGGTTAGCTTCATCAGGGTTAGCTTCTTTGAAGACCAAAAGAATTGATGTTAAATGAAAAACTATTTGGATGTGCCAATCCCAAAACCTTATTCTATCCCATACATGTTAATGCTTCAAAATTTGCAATCACAGTGTCAAAATTAAATAACAATTCTATGCCCATAATAATGAATTCTAAAGGTTTAATTGTGTGCATTTAATTTATAATTCGTTTAATTGTGTGCATTTAAAAAGGAGATAGACGCATCGCATTTTTCAAACAAATCATTGAATTTCGACACCCATGCTCTTAGATGTCTGCAACCAAAATTCCAAACCCAAAGACCTCAAAAGCGATACCTTTGGACAGTATACACCCAAGCCCAATAAGGAAGTGTAACCGAATATGAAGTTTGACTAAATTTCCGTGCATTAGTTTTTCAGATATAGCTAACGCGAAAATCTTGAAAAATGCTGCACAGCAGTGCCACAGATATATACAAAAACCTAATAAGCACTAAATTATGTCAAGGTTTAACAGAATTTGAAATTAGATCAAATTCTGTGCAACAGTTTTTGAGATATAACAATCGCTAAAATCGTGTAAATCGTGAAAAATACAGCATAGCAGCGCCACCTTTTGGGTAATTTACACCAAAAACTAATCAGCATTAATTTTTATCAAGGTATAACTGAATCTAAAGTTTTATAAAATTCCGCGAATTAGTTCTTGAGATAGAGCACCCACAAAATTTGTGTCGCATTCACACAGACAGACATTTTCTAAAAACAGTCAAATCATGTTCAGGACCTTCTAAAACGTATCAAACCGACGAAAACCAGTTGTAGAATTTTTTTACGAATTCAATACTTTTGTCTTGTAAAGACAGAAGAAAGTAAAACTCGTGTTTGTTTTTTTATTAAACAAACCATTAATCAGAATTTTTATATTTCTAGTTTCAAAATTTTTCTTTGGAAAGGAATTTTTTATGCATAAGCTTCATTATCATTATTACACACTTTGTGCATATCACTTTAGTTGAATGTTGGAGGAATTTGTTTCAAGTTGGGAAATTTTCGAACTCTCCCCCCCGAAAAAATATCTGTAGCTACGCCCCTGCACCTTCCACTTTTATTCTCAAGATATTTTTGTCATCTAGTGCACGATTTGACTGCTAATATCGATTTTGGTGTTTGGTGAGTGCAGTGTTCTTTTACTAAGTTAAATTTCAAGAACTCTGTTTGCTTTCTACAAACTGTTCTCATCGTAACTCTCAGTGCTTCAATTTTCCAGAATTATGTAGCTTCATCAAAATTTCATGACATATTTTTTTTTTTTTTGCTTAAAGAAGAAATTAAAAAAAAAATTCATTCTCCTGTATTATCCTCATGACTGAAATAATTTGAAAAATTTTTGTTCTACACGATTTAAAATGACAATAGTTTTACTCATCTTTCTTATTCACATTTGCTTACCTACTGAAGTTGCCTTCAAGAGTGTTGTTATTAATCCATTTTTTGAAACACTTCTCTGGTGTATGGAAATGTTGTTCTGAAAGTACTGAAAATATTATAATACATACCTGCAAAAAAAAAAATTCTGTTCCTCATTTACAGCAACCAATAAAGATTTGTGCTCCATTTTCGGCTTTGATGTTCCTGGCGAATTCTCAGTAATTTATGTAGTAAAATATCCATATTTTTTTCTGATCTTCTCCAGTGTGTTTTTGAAGTTGTGTTTGTGAAGCTAAATCAATATATATACATATTATTTTTTCATAAACAATAGAATTTCCCAGTCAACGTTTACTTGTGAGTGGAAAATTTTCATCCTTACGTAGGGGTAAGCGGCAAAGTTTCATCCTCGCATTCAAAGTGTTTGACTTCTACATCATACCATATTCCACAACTATTTATAAAATTTACTGTTATTTGAACTACAGAAAATGTTTTTGTTTATTTACTTATTTCTGAAGATTTTTATCTGTCAATTATTATCATAGTGCCTTTTCCTTATTTCATAACCCAATTGCTTCAAAATTTTTAATCTGCCATATGCCTCACTTTTTCAATTTATGCAAGAAATTATTTTAAATTTGATTATGAAGATATTTTTTTTAATGAAGAAAATTTTTATTTGCACCTTTTATATGAAGAAAAGCACAAAATTCTTAGTGAACATATTTACCAGCGCATCTTTTTTGAAGTATTCGTCAGTGAATCTTCAACAATTCTCTAAGAATCATAATTAAAAAGTGCTTCTTGACTACCGATTTTGACCTCTACTCGTCATGGTGTGTGTGTTGTGTTAATATCATCCTTAAGTGCTGTGTTACTCCTGAATGTGCCACCATGGTTTGTCCTTTTTTTTGCCAGCAGTGTTTGCCAATTTTTCCTTCACAAGATATCACCATATTCTGCTAAATGTTCATAATTGGTGATAGTGTTGTTGTGCTAACTGTGCCTTTTTTTTTTCAACAAAATAGAAGTGTTTGAATAGTTCACAGTACTATTCATATCCAACCATTTGTGGTTTATACCAAGAGCTTCTTTACATCTGTAAAATACACTATTTTTTTTTTTATTTCTTTTTCTATGCTGATTATTTGATTATCTCTTGCACAAGATCTCAGAGGTCTCTTATGCGCATTGGAGTCTGCTGTATTTTTGTGTTTTGTATAAATGTGTTTACAGAGTTCCTGAATGTGTCCACTGATCAAGGTATCATGAAGGATTGTCTGTTTATTCTACAATATTTTTTAAATTTTTGCAGCTCTTTAATTTAATTTCAACTGTTGTTTAGAGTTAATTTAATATAATTTTTTTTTACAAGCATAGAAATTTAAATTTCACTATTAAATTATTGAAGGAATTAAACTAAATATTTTTTATGGTACACTTGTTTGGTAATTTAAATTTTTTCCTGATTATGACAATTTTTTTTAGACTATTATTATGATTAATGAAATTTAAGTCCTAGGTTGTCGGAATATAAGTAAAATATTCTCGACTTTCTCATTGCAATTTATTTTTATAAATATGCAGAAATTGATTAGTAGAAATGATTTATTTATTCATTTTGAATGTTTCAATATGAGGAAATTGATTAGTAGAAATGACTTGTTCATTTTGAATGTTTCAATATGTGAGGAAATTGATTAGTAGAAATGACTTGCTCATTTTGAATGTTTCAATATTATGAAAAAATTGATTAGTAGAAATGATTTTTCATTTCGAATGTTTCAATTTATGATTTATTTTTCCTAGGCAGTCAGAGTATATTTAGAGAGGGTACTTCTGACTTTATGTTGCTTTACTTTTGCAACTTTATAAATTTTGATTCATAAGTGTACCTTATTTTTATCTTATTGAATTCAAATATTTTTTTTTTTTTTTTTTTTTTTTTTTTTTTGCGGTCTCTTTTGGCTAAAAATTTATTTAGCTTTTGGATTTATTATTAATTTTAAAATGTTATAAAGGATAATATTTTAATTTATAGAGATCATTTTACACAGGAAGGTGCCTTTCTTTGCATGTGATTGCAATGGGGCTTGATATTATTAATATTATTGTATACTATCATGTTATGTATACTATTGAAAGTTGAATGTACTACTTGATGTATATTCTTTTTCTTTCTCTTTAGGTCACTGTACATTTACGATCCCTAAATGTGCACATGCACTTAAAATTTTTATTATGACTTAAATTTTAACTTAAATTTTATTCTACATTTTTTTGCTCCTTGGCTTTTAAAATTTTGTTTTCCCTTTGTTGAAAAAGCTCTTTCAAGATTTACCTTTTTCACCTTTTGGTCATCCAAAATTTTGTTCGGCAAATGGGGGTAATGTGATGTAGTAATCACATTAATTATTTATTTTTTTTTTAATTGTAATGCGGCATTATTATCTCATGTTTTAAACTATTTATTTTCAATGCAAAACATCGTTCAGGTCGCTTTTTTTCTTTCTTTTTTACCCCAAGCAACAGAACCTTTGATTTCAGATTTCCCCCCTCTTCCTCTGTTCTATTTTTAGAACCAGGGTGTGTTGCAAGTGACGTTGACCGCGTCATATTGGGGTGTGTCTTCGCTTGGCGAATTAGAGCTTCATTCTCTCCTTGTAAAGTCTCTTTTCTCTGTTTTCATACGATTTAATCATAATACGTAAATTTAATTTAACAAATAGATTTAAATCATTTCTGGAAGTAGTTTTGTGGACCCCTTTTATGCAGTATATATATCAATGCAGCCAGTTTTTTTAACAGATTTTAAGATCGGATCAGATTTAAAGGATTTACGAAAGTTTTAATATGTATTATTTTTGACAATGTGATTTGTCGTTTGAATTTTGGGCCTTGCGCCTAAATTCAAAGAGCGATGTTCTTCAATAGCTATTATCTCGATATCTAAAAGTTTATCTTCGGTCTTTGTTTTTTTTAAGTTAACGCATGTTTGATTTCGGACTTTTTATCATCAAGACCTTCTTTAAAAAATGATTTTAACCAGTAATCATCTTTATCATGGAATTACTTCCAAGTTTTAATAATTCTACGTGGAACGCTCTTCGAATGTGTACAGTGACCTACTTCTCCTAATTACCTTCCACCTCTCAAGTGAATCAACTAATAAAGAAGATTTTTTATAACTGCTGTCTCTTCAATGTGTCTACTGTTGTCATTTAAGTAAGATTATTCCTATTTATTTTTACTGCAAGTCAACCTTATCATCTTAGCTATACGATCACTCTATTCTCGCCACTTATATTTTTACTGCCACTCAATTTATCTTATTCACGGCAACTTTTTAAATTTTACATCGTCACAACATGTTTTTTGGAATCTCTGACCCCTAAAAAGTTTAAATCCGTCGAAAACCGAAAGTCGAAAATTTTCACCAATCCAATATTTTCTTCTTGTAAAGATAGAAGAAAGTAAAAATATTGTCACTTTCAAATATTTATCTTATTAAATAATGCTTCGCGAATCCAAACAAAGCATGCCTTTTGCTAGTTGAAATTAAATAGGTTAGAACTTTATGCTAAAAGAAACAACGTTCTTTTAATTTAGAATTTTTAGTACAAATTACTAATTAGGCTAATGTAAAAGGAACGTCTTTTTGCACGCTTTTTTCTCTTGTCCAGCATCCCGACACATGCTAGCGAATGTGTACGGATGCTGGAACAGAGGAAAAGCTTGCAAAAAGACGTTCGTCTGACATTAGCCTTAATGTAATATTCTTAACCCTTTAGTACGCAGCTTTGCATATATGCAAACAACAGTCTTTTGAATTTAATAGTTTTTTTTATTCGTATATACTTAATTTACACCAGTAAATTAAAATAGCAATATCTGCTTTAATTAATAACAGACATTCCATATTTAAATAAAGCGAAATGAACTATTGAAACTTTCTGGTGTAAAGTCAGATTATCTGAACTACGTAATTTCTAGAACGTATTCTATCATGGGAATGAAAGGGTTAAAGGTTAAGTTTTATAAAATAAATAATTACATAAAATAAGGTATTTGGAGACATACTTCTTAAAATATTTAGTAATTTGCATTATTTTAGCGTAAAACGGCCACACGACAGTAGTTGTTACTTATATTGCAGATGTGCAAAGGATGAAAAGATTGACGTATTACATGAAAAATGCTTCTCTGATTTTTTTTTATTATTTTTCCTGTGTAATAAACATTTCAGAGAATCATATATAATTTTTTCGAAACAAAATATAAAATCGCACATTTAAGGGTTAATACAACAAAACTCATTGCTCACGACAAACAAGATATACAAATAAATTGCCGCACTTACATAATTTAATTTTTTTTGCATTATTAAGTCCCTATTCTATGCGATACCGGAACGAGTAATTTTATTTTTTTTTACAGCAATTTTACAGCAATTTGGCGACACAAACCCTCACCTCATCGAGTTGACGGGTTGAAATTCCAGAATTAGTTAAAACTCGATTCGCATATTAAAATGCAACTGGCCTGCCAAGTCCAATCTTGGTGAAAACACCTGCAAAACCAAATTTTAAGGATTGACTAGCAGGTTTACCATTGTGTCCCACCTTCTCCCAGTCGTCCATGTTTTCATACCTTTGGGGGCAGGAACACACAATGATAAACCTACCGATCCACCACTAAAATCGGGTCTGCAGGTGTTTTCCATCAAGATTACTTGTTAGACCAGTTGCATTTTAATATGCGAATCGAGTTTTAACTAATTCTGAAATTTCAGTCGTAAACTCCATGAGGTGATGGTCTGTGCGATCAGGGCCGGTCCAAGGGCATTTTGCTGCCCGTGCAATCAGCCATCTGGGCGTCTCCACTCCCTGCACACACAAGGAAAATTGCTTGTCTTATGTTCTTAATTTTTTTAAATATTCGAAACTTTTATACATACTATTAGTAATTATTTAAGATATTAATTTGAAATGGTTCAAAAGTATATATAAAAGTTTCCATATTCAATCCTATCTTTTGTTTGTATTTATTAAATTATAGAATAAAGTATCATATTGAAAATTTGAATTTTACATTAATATGTAACATTACAATCAAAAGCCACAATACTGTTTGGAAAACTTCTACAATTAAAAAGTAGCACTATTAGTAGATACCAACTATATAAGATGAAAACTGTATCGGTTATTTAATACGTAAGAAAGACGAATAAATTTTATTTCTAAATGTTGATTTTCGTAAAAGGCTCACTTTTCATCATGAAACTTTCTAGAAATTGTAAATCCTATGCTTCTTTCCAGCTAATCACGAAAACATAAGTGTTTTCATTCTTTATTTTTATTTTTGGAATGGTTCTCTACCTTTAAAACAGAATTTTCTTTATCGGTCATGATTTTTATCAAAAAAGAAAAAAGAAGTAAAGCTTATTTTTTTTAATCACCTAAAATAATTAACATTAAGAAAAAACTGTGAAAGTAAGAGTTTTTATTTAAAAAAGGAATACGCTTAATATAAAACGCCCTCCACCCTCCAAAAAAAAAATCTTGACCCTTCCTGATTTTGTTCACGCTAGGACGAAACAAACCACCCCAAAGAAAGCGGCATATTTAAGTATATCTGAATTAAAGTTTTAGAACAGCACCAAAATTTTATAAACGAAGTGTCATTATAATTGTATGGATACAGTTATATCATAGGACAGGGACGGCGAACCTATGGCACGCGTGCCAAAAGTGGCACGCGAAAGAATAATTTTGGCACGTTGTTACTTGAGACTAAATCAATATACAGTGATACTACACAAAATACACAAACTCTAGATGATCTAATCTTGACTAAATTTGATTTATTGGAAATTGAAGAATTGTAATTTCGGCTTCTTAAAATACCGTAAATTACCACATTAGTAAATGCACCAATGAAAAATTATTTTAACTTAGAAATTATTTTCAGAGCTTTTTAAAGAAACTGGCGTTTGATCTTTTAATATTTTTTTCATCTATCTATCTCCGCAAGGTCATTAGTTTCTAAAATGAATAATGCAAAATATCAAATAAAAAGCAGTTGTCATATAAATCCAGTCCAGTTTGCATTCTGTTGAAATTAATTGAGTATAAACCTGATATTAATTATTTTCCTACCAAGATACAACAACACAATTAATCACATATATTTTTTAAAGATTTCTAGAATTTAATTTTTTTCTGATTATTATAGTACCATACTTCACCTGTATGTTACACATTTGTTTTTGTTTTTTATCTTAATGTTATTATTTAAAGTTTTTTTCATGATTTTTCAATGCACTAAATTTGTTGGCATTTCAATGTCGTATAAAAAATTTTTGGAAAAAAAATTGGCACGCCGTTATAAAAAGGTTCGCCAACCCTGTCATAGGGTATTGATATAGGACATAACGAAAAATGCCACATAGCGGACACTTAAAGGAAAAAAAAGAAAAGAAAAGAACGATAAATGTATTAAATGAAAGATTTTCATAAGTGGTTTTGTCCCTTCCTGGCATTTCAAAAAAGAAGAAAAAATCTTTATCTTGGAAATCTCTTTATCTTATTCTTGATTTTTTGAGGGAAAATGAAATATAATTTATACTTTTCGCTTAATTTTAAATAATAAATCTGAGAGAAAAATTGTTCTTTATATATCATAAAAGAGCTTGTAGAAAATTCTCCCAAAGAAATCTCACACTTGTGTAGATTTCATTCTTCCAGCACTCATAATTCAAGTTATTTCACAAAAGAATTAAAAATCTCAGTATATCGAATAGAAATCCTCTCCGTATTAAGTGAAGTTTCACTCAGTAGCAAATACATAATCGGATTCCGGAAAAGTGTCACTTTTTTAAAATTTAATTTTGTTCAAATTTTTTGCAGTTTTTTAAAATTAATAATAATTGCTCAAATTTTCAGTTATTTGGGTTTCAGCATTGCAAAATAATTATTGTGCAATAGGTCAAGAACTGAATTTCAGTAATAAATAATCCCTAATGACAAATAAAACATCAATGAAACAGTGCGTCATTATCATACAATTATATTTTTATGACCTTTTTTACTTTCTTCTGTCTTTACAAGAAGAAAGTATTGGATTCGTGAAAAATTTTGACTACCGATTTTTGACGGATTTATACGTTTTAGAATGCCCAGAACACAATTTGATGGTTTTTAGAAAATGTCTGTCTGTCAGTCTGTCTGTCACTCTGTCACTCTGTGAGTCTGTATGTGACAAAAATTTTGTAGGCGCTCTATCTCAAGAACTAATGCACGGAATTTCACAAAACTTCATATTTAGTTAGACCTTGATATAAACTGGACCTGATTAGTTTTTGGTGAAATTTGCCCAACAGGTGGCGCTGCTATGCGGCATTTTTCACGATTTCTGCAATAGCTATATCTCAAGAACTACAGCACGGATTTTCATAAAACTTCAGATTCAGTTAGTCCAAGATATAGTTTGGTGCTTATTACTTTTTTGTAAAAATCGCCCAACAGATGGCGCTGGTATGCTGCATTGTTCATGATTATCGCAATAGCTCTAACTCAAGAAAAAATGCACGAATTTTCATCAAACTTCAGATTCAGTTAGTCGCTGATATAAATTAGTGCTGTTTAATTTTTGGTTTAAATCGTCCAACAGGTGGCGCTGCTGTGCTGCATTTTTCACGATTTCTACAAGAGCTGTATCTAAAGAACTATTGCACGGATTTTCATCAAACTTCAGATTTAGTTAGTCCTTGACACGAATTGACGTATAAATTAGTGCTGTTTAATTTTTGGTGTAAATCGCTCAACAGGTGGCGCTACTATGCTGTATTTTTTGCGATTTCCGCAATAGCTTTATCTCAAGAACTAATGCTTGGATTTTCAACAAACTTCAGATTCAGGTATACCTTGATATCGTTTAGTGCTGTTTACTTTTGGTGTAAATCGCTCAACAGGTGGCGCTGCTATGCTACATTTTTTCAGAATTTCCGCTATAGTTCTATCTCAAGAACTAATGCACGAATTTTCATCCAACTTCAAATTCAGATATACATTGATATGAATTGGTGCTAAATCGTTGTTATTTCTTGTACTATTTAAATGATTTAATTGACGTGATTTATATAGAAGAAAGTTTTGTGATGGCCACAACATACTAGTTTACTGGTAAAAATACTCCGCTCAGTTTTCCTTTCAAACTATATGTTCCGCGGATGGTGGCATAAGTACCGGCAGAACGAAAATCATGAAGGGGAAAGGTTTTAGAACATACGTGTGCCTGTAGTAACAATAGAAATATTTTAATCTCTTTTAAGTGAGGGGGCATGACCCCCCTCCCCCCACACACACAGAAGAGGTGCCTGAACCTGAAAGTAACACTGGTTGTAGCTCAAGCCCTGATTATAAGAGCAAACGAGGCAACTGTCCGGGACTTCCAACTCTAAAATGGGCTCCCAAACCCCAAATTTCTTTCTTTTAATGAATAGAAATTGCGCCTAAAAACATATTATGAGAGGTTCCAACTGCATCTTTGCCGTATGCATCAGGGCACCTTGTAGGTGTTAGTCGGACACTGGTCGACTTCGAGCATGCATTATAACTTTAAATATTTTACTATGCTGCATATTTGCATGAATAGTCATTTAAAAGAAAGAAGGAAATGAATCAAGCGACTTGAAAATTTTTTGGTTTGATTTATTTCTAACTATTACCTGTCACATTTACTGTAGCTTAATAGGATAATTATTCAACGACTGAATTGCATTGTCTCTACGGTCTATGCTGCGGCCATTTTAATAAGATTAATTTATATACGTATTTTTAGTTACTAGATAAAAATACCTTTTCTTGTTTTTCATTTTCGGCAATAATTTTGACACCAATATTATGGACTATTAGCAGATGAAAATGATCTCATAAGACTGCTAGAAAAAAAGATTCAAATAAGTCTCCTTTTCATTTTTTTTTAATACCTTTCCCCTTCTAGTTCCTAATGGATTCTCTTTTGTGATATTTTACGTAAACGATGATCATCTGCGGTCCAATCTCCGATTTCTTGGGGCGGGATGCGCTTGAATAGTTGGAAGTAGTAGAATTCACTAGAGAAGAACATTAACCTATCAAAGTCTAAATTAATTAGCATTCCGCAAGGGAAGAGACGGATTTGAATTAAGAGTGGTTCTGTTTCTCTTCCCAGGATAGCGAAGCAATTTGAGCATTAATAGCTTAAAGGCTATTCTCCTCAGATAATACAAAACCTTCTGTGTGCATGAGAAAATTCAGCATCTTTGAATTATTTTTTAAACACAAGGAGAATCACTTCTTATGTCAGCCCCAGCCTATATACAGAAAATCTAATTAAAAAAATCGAAAATACAAAAAGAACAAAGAAACTAAAATCATCTTTATCGGCGGTCTTTGGGCGCCCTTGCTACCAGTTGGCGGCGCCCCTTCGACTAGGCGCCTCGTGCGGTGGCACACTTCGCACGCCCCTTGGGCCAGTCCTGTGTGTAGTTGCCTCCCGGTCTATGAGATTTTTATTGGTTGTGTACATCGGTGAACAGTCGGAAGCATTGTTTGAACTTCTCACATGGTCGGTTGTGGATTGTTAGTTTTCTCTTTATCATTGCCAATAACAATTTAATGATCTCTCAATCAAAGACGTGGCTCCAAAATTGCTTAAAAAAATATCAAAATAATAAAATATCAAAAATAATTAATAAAAAAATAATACGCAAAACGATCGTCTTTGGATTCTGTCCGGTTAGTTGCGAAAAATCTGTTCCTGTTATCCGGCCAGTTTCAAATAGAAAACGATGGGAAACGAAAAATATCCTCATTAACAGGAGATACGTCTTAAGTGGAAGCTCATTACCGAGAGCCCACTCAGAGCCGAAACTAAGGGGGGGGGGGGGGGAATGTGCCCCGGGAGCCAGAACGAAGGGGCGCCAAATGAAGGATTATAACTTTGGAATGGATCATTTTCTTCTGATAGACTAATGGCTTCCATTACTATGAAACAGCCATTATAAATCAAGTGGTATGTGAAGATGAAAGAGCAGTCGTGAAAAGTTAGAACTCTGATTTTCTGGTCAGAATGGGGAAAAAAAAGGGTCATAATAATAATTTTTAAAAAAATGGCCATTTTTGGATCCGCCATTGTAGATTACATAGTTCAGTATTGCCTATTTTATAATTACATATTTTAAATTTTAAAATAAGTCGGCTATTAGAAAATTAGTAAAATTCTCTTTGTAAATAGACTTTGCGAAAGAGGAGGGGGGGGGGGGGGGGAGCAAAAATCCATGTTTGCCCCGGGTTCAAGAAAGGCTAGTTTCGGCCCTGAGTCTACTGTATATCAGGGTTTCTAAAAAAGATTTAAACTGATTTTACTATTTTTCCTGTTGTCGATACGTAGCCAATGTAAATTGCAAAAATGTTCAAAATAAGGAAGAAATTAAGACTAGGTGAAGAAAAAGTGACGCACTGTAGCATAGTGGTCAGCGTGTACACATCAATAACATCACGCTTAACAACACCAGACGGTCTGCTGCAAAGTGAAAGGAATGATACAGGGTGTCCCAAAAATGACTGATGGATTTTAAAATTCGATAACTTGCAAACGGCGACAGATATTAAAAAATTCTTGCAAGAGGGTTTATGTATGATGGCAGGAGTTTTTTTTTACTGTGATTCTTGATTTTTGTTCGAATTTCAAACAATAGATGGCGCTGAGAACAATAGCTGCTCAGTGATGAGCCGATTTTTGGTACTTCGGTTACCATTCAATACATTTTAATCTCCTTTTTTCACATGGAAGAAGAGAGAGGCCGAAAAATCTGATGGATTTATAACCATTCTCAGATAATAATAGATAACGAAACAGGAAATCAAAGTCGTAATTTTCAAGGACGCTAACTCTTTCATACTTAGAAAAATAGATTTAACGGCAGTCAATCATTGTGCAATCATCAAACTTTCGACATTACCTAAATAATAATCATCGAAAAGAACAATTGCAGCCATAAATAAAAGATGTTTATATCATCCCACGCGTGAAGCAAGAGTTTGACGTCACTACCAAAAAAGAACTCAAAATGGCTCAATAACTGTTTTATTATTAAGTTAGTTGTTTTGTTGATTTTAATCTTTGAACATGTAAGATGTATAAAATTGCCCCTGCAAAACTCAGCGTAATATAAATGTAAAATTAATTAATTTAACACTGTAAAGCTAATGATTCAATATATGCTTGATATAAGAAAAGAAACCAGTCTCAGACATGGACTTTATTCACATATGTAAAAAACCATCAAAACCACAACCTTTTCTTAAATACACTTTAGAGTGATCCCAAAATAGGAATTGTGGATGAATGGACACCCGCACTGGATTATTCGGCCAAAATTGTCATGCGAGGAATTGCTGAGCGACAACATAAAGGTAAGAAATTTACCTATATTATTATACTTGATTAACTTATTATGAAAGGCCAGATCTATACTCTGATTTAATATCTAAATATCAGCGCGCGTGACTACTGCTCACAGCAGAGGTGTTTTTTTTGCCAACAAAATCGAGCCTGGATTTAGCGGTTATTGCATACAGCGCCACCTATCGATGCTATTTGTAACTATAACTGAGAATCACAGCATACAAACTCCTAACATCTTACATAAACACTCCTGCAAGAATTTTTTAAATATCTGTCATCGTTTGCAAGTTATTGAATTTTAAAATCCATCCGTCATTTTTGGAACACCCGGTATCTTGATTACTGATGGGTGTATTACGTTAATTAGTAACGTCCTTAATTTGGATACCATATTGTTCGCTTTGCTGCGCGTCGTGAAATACTGCTAAGGGTACTTTTTAAATCTCTGGGCAATCTACCAAGTTATTCTTACCTATTTCAGGTAAGATGGAAAAATATTTTTTTAAATGTTTTGATGTTTATCAAATATTTAAGTAAATTTCTTCTACAACTCTTTGTCTATTGCTTTTAGTCATGCATACTCTTCAATCAATCTTGAATCAGACATTCCATCCCCCCTCCCCCCCAGTGGGATTTCTACAGCTTCGGTGGATACCACATTCTGAGGGACAGTCCCGAAATTGGATGAGAATCTCGCATTACAGTCATTTTCTAGAACGTCCCGCAAAACGATAAATGGGTCCCGGAAATCCCGCATACCTGTTATAAAAAAAATGAGATGAAACTCTAACGAACAAATAACATCCTAACTCTCCAGTTTCCAATGCACCTTCCACAATGCGTCTCTCTTTTGGTGCTTAATTCTTGAAAAAATCTTCACAGGCAAGTTCAGACCAGGGTTCTCGCTGGCTTGTGACCAACATTAGTGATTTGTCGAATAAGAAATAAACAAGTTGGAAATTGCTCATCAAACGTAGCAAATGAGGTGCGTTCATACTATAACTAGTTTTATAATTATTTTTTGCACCCCATATTGTACTGAATGTATATTTTTTTGCACTTCATAAGTGCATAGTCTGTAACATCATTAAAATGCACTTGCATTAATTTTTTCCCATTCCCCGTAATGTAACAGAACACTTTTGACTGTCCCTGTAATTAAACTATACATACGATTTTCATAAAATTTGAAATGGATCGACAAAATTTTGCAACAATTATATATTTAAAATTTCAGACCCTTCGGAAGGCTGTAACATCATTAAAATGTACTTGCAATAATTTTTTCCCATTGGCCGTAATGTAACGGAAAACTTTTGACTGTCCCTGTAATTAAACTATACATCCGACTTTCATAAAATTTGAAATGGCTCGACAAAATATTACAACAATTATGTATTTAAAATTTCAGAACATTTGGAAGGCTGTAACACCATTAAAATGCACTTGCAATAATTTTTTCCCATTGGCCGTCATGTAAAGAAAAACTTTTGACTGTCCCTGTCATTAAACTATACATCCGATTTTCATAAAATTTTAAATGGCTCGACAAAATTTTTCAATAATCATATATTTAAAATTTCAGACTATTCGGTTGGGTAGTTTTTGCTCTGTTATATGCGGACAGACAGACAGACAGACGTACTGAACGACGACTATAGGTGCTACGTATTTATATAATTACGAGCGCACCTAAAAACAGTAGCCAAACAAATGAAAACAAATGTTAGCAAAATAGATTCGGCTCGAAACACTCTCTTTAACTCCTTATTGCATCCGTTTTCTTTTTTTTTCATTATGTTCTAAAATAATATAATTTTTTGTTTTTGCTTATAAAATAGAAATTCGACTATACGCTATAGAAACTATTAAAAATAAATACATTCTAATTGTCTCCTAAATGTGTAAATGTTTCAGACATTCATGTAGCAGTCTAAATATAAATTAAAAACAGATTAAAATTTTCACAACTTTGATTTACCGTTGTGAAAATACACACTAAAACTTTCTATGTCATTTCGACTCTAACTGACAGAAAAAAATTGAAGATTGGCCAATGATACTTTGCATACAACTAATAAACAGTAAGGTAAAAGGCAAAGTCAACGCTGCATGCCAGCAAAACTTTTCCCTATTTGGCGATTGATGCGGGTGATTTCGTTTGTGATTTTAGCGGCGCATAGATAGTGATTAACTGACAACAGAGAAAATTCCTGTCGCATAATCCTTTCTGTGTCTTTGGCTGTTGCCAAACTGAATTGGTTTTGAGTCAGTACCTCTATAAATAGAGAAATGTAAATGGCACGGCGCGATTGAAGATGAAAAGCGACATCAATCGTACAGTAACCTGGATAAGAATATCGACTGAATTGCCAGACAAAAAAAAGAGCAGAAATTGAGCATTCGCAATTTAGCGAGTCTGACTGTTCGTTTACTCGCCAAATGAAGCATTTTGTCGCGATTTGTCGCAATGGCGAGCGGCAGCGTGAACGTTGGTTCAGACCCATCTATTGGCATATTGGACATGAAGAAGTTAATGTTTAATCAACACTCGCTGTTATAATCAGGCGCTTTTTATAACCTACTAGCTAAAGTAACCCGGCGTTGCCCGGAATTTTAAGAATGTTTGTTTTGAGAAAGCAATTTCAAAATTTAACATACAACATAAAAAACAGTCGAAGTGTTGTACATATGAATCCAATGAAAACCCAATATAAAAATGTATAAATTTATATAACAGACGCAACATAATACAGCTATAAATGAACTTATTTCCATTCATCATTGGAGCAATAATGTTAAAATGCGCCAATATTTCCATAATCGAGTTTTTATCATGCTTCAATACATTTTTTCACACTTATATGACATTATATAGACACCACGTCCTTTATATTTACAATATGACGTAATATTCCATTTTTTAAAATTTGTCAAATTAATTAAATAATTACAATTTTTCACATGGAAATCATAAAACAGAAAAATGATGACGTAGCATTTACTTTTGCTTTTGATTCGCCAAACTATTTATTTTATTTTCACTTTTCACGTGGAAATCTTGCAGTAGAAAAGTTATGATGTAATATTCCTTTTTTTTAAATTCGTCAAACCATTTATTTCATTTTTTCACGTGGAGCAATAGAAAAGTTATTGTTGTGGTAAGAATTTTCTTGCGGATTTTTAATTGTTGGCAACAGCTATAACGAAAAATGTTTAAATTTGATTAGAAATTGTCGTTAATTGGGTGGTTTTTTATTAATTAAAAATTAACTATAAGCTATTCCGATTTCGGATTACTTTAGTTGCCTTGGCCGTGTTTTAATACACACGTACGTAACATTTCACAATTTTGGCTTCCAAATTGTGGATTTATATAGAATTACAGACAGACAAATTTTCATTTTTATATATTACTAGCTGTTTAACACGCTCTATGCACGGGAGTTCATGAATTTAATTCTAAAACCAAAATTAAAAATATGTATTCGATTTAGTAAAATATTTTTCTACTACTTTAAAATATTATTCTTATATAAATTTTAAAATATTTTTCTGTTTTTTTTTTTTTTTTTTTAATGAAATTTAATTTATCATGCTGCAACGGCAGCAGACGATAAAACGATATCTTTGGAATAAGGGAATAAATAGAATAAAAAGTTTAGTTGATGCTCGTGATAAAATGTGTTTCTTTATTTTTAAAATTTTGTAATAATTAGCGCAATTAAATAATCTCTAATTATTTGCATGTGAGGTAAAAGAATTGTCGTAATATCCTCTAGAGCTTTTTAGTATTGCAGCGTGGCGTACGTAATATGTATATCTCTAATTATTTGCATGTGAGGTAAAAGAATTATCGTAATACCTTCTACAGCTTTTTAGTATGGCAGCGTGGCGTACGTAATATGCAATGCGTCTTGCAATAGAAGGGTAAGAATGTTGTGGTAAGAATTTTATTGTGAATTTTTAATTGTTAGCAGCTGCTATAACGAAAAATGTTTACATTTGATAGGAAATTGCTGAAAAATGGGTGGTTTTTTTATTAATTAAAAATTAACTATAAATTATTTCGATTCCGGATTGCTTTAGTTACTTCGGCCTGTTTGAATACACATGTTCATAGCATTTCACAATTCTGGGTTCCAAATTGTAGATTTGTATAACATTACAGACAGACAAATTTTCATTTTTATATGTTAGATATATTAGATCGTGCTCGTGACTCGCGAAACTTCGACATTGCCTACGTTATGTATTTACCATATAACTTATGAAAGATGGGTATCGATGGGACGGGCTCATGCTCGATTTTTATATGCCAGTCTTCGGGCTTGGGCGCAAAGTGAAAACTTTATTTACATATTAAACTAATCGGATGTGCCAGTCCCAAAACTTTCTTCTATCTCATATACATGGTAATACTTCGAAATTCGCTGTCACAGTGACAAAATTAAATGGTATGATAACTCTAGGATAGATGGCCATAGTTTTTAAAGATTGAAATAAAAATTCTTAGTTTGCAAATACAAGAAATATTGATGCCTATTTAAAATTGTTATACATATGCTCATAATATTTTATGCAAAAAATAATTAAATATTGAAAACAAAAAGTGTTAAACAAAATTGAAATTTAAATGGCGATCTCTCCTTAAAGCCGAGGAGAGATGGCCATCCAATAGAAGAAAGAAAAAGTGAAGTTAAATAGCGAAAAAAATAACACATTTCATATAGTAGTTAATCATGAAAAACGTCTAGCAATTTGTAAAGATGCAGTTATAGGATGGAAAATGAGTGAATAAAACTCGAATAATTAAATAAGTATTATTCAATACTTCACATTTCGTAAAATATTACCACATGTTGGAAAAAGGTCTTGATAATTTGTACATGTTTCATGGAACCATTTCAGGTACCTTATGCATTGTATCCAGATATCCTTTTTGGCTGTGATATTATACTGTTTTGCACAACCAACACAGTGATCCTCATCCAATTCTATGTAGTTGGAATATGATAATTTTAAATTTTATTTTCTTCGCTACTGGAAATGTGTTTTTTTTTCTCGAGTTAATTTTAGGTTTATTACGTTAATTTAGTTTATTTATCAACTTTATCAGTTTTTGTTATGAAAGTTTCCAACATTTTTCAGTATTTTCTGAAACAAATAAATCGTTCCGTCTTATTACATTATTACTATTATTATTAAAATATTTATATTTGTAAAGATTTAAACAGTTATATCAATAAATATGTTTATAAACACAAGCGTTATATATTTAATTAAAATTTAATTATATTTAGTTAAAATCATCTTCGTATACTTTTGAAATATTGATTAAAGGTGGCCATTTCTCCTCGATTTCATGTGGCCATCTCTCCTGAAATTGAAGGATTGATAGTCGTACAATTTAAAGCATCAATAGCCATTGTACGTCTTTGTTTTAGGCTTAGAAATAAAGGTTAGAATATATAGGTTCCTTAAAAGTTCATATAGTAAAAAATATATATAATGTACGTACTACAAAATATTCAGATATCTAAGTCAAAAGAATATTCAACTACTCAAATAAACATTAAAATTACACTTTCTTTTTGTAATCGAAAAAGACGACTGCACGTCGCAATAAATAAATTCGTTGAACTATTTCATAGAAATAAAGTTTATGTTGGAATCTATGATCAAATTTTGGAAATATTTAGACTGGCTATCTCTAATTTATGGCCATCTAACCTAGAGTTACCCTAATTAAAACCCAATTAAAATCTATGCCCATCGTGGGAATTCTAAAGACAAGAAATTCAGTGCATTAGTTCTTGAGATAGGACTATCGCTAAATTCGTGTAAATCCTGCCAAATACAGCATAGCAGGGCCACCTGTTAGGCGATTTACGCCAAAAACTAATCAGGAACGACTTCTGCCGACGTCTAAACTGAATCTGAAGTTTGATGAAAATCCGTGTACTAGTTCTTGAGATAGAGCTATTGCGAAAATCGTGAAAATGCAATATAGCAGCGCCATCTATTAGCCGATTTACACTAAAAACTAATCAGGAACGACTTCTTCCAACGTCTAACTGAATCTAAAGTTTGATGAAAATCCGTGTACTAGTTCTTGAGATGGAGCTATTGCGGAAATCGTGAAAAATGCAGCCTAGCAGCGCCACCTGCCGGGAGATTTACACCAAAAACTAATAAGCTCCAATTTATATCAGGGACTAACTGAATATAATTTTTTATCAAATTCCGTGCATTAGTTCTTGAGATAGCGCGCCCACAAAAATTGTGTCACATACAGACAGACTCACAGACAGACATTTTGTAAAAATATGTTTTCCGATGATTTATGACCCCTAAAACGTGTAAATCCGTCGAGAAACGGGGTTCGAAAATTTTCACGAATCCAAAACTTTCTTCTTGTAAAGATAGAAAGAAGTAAAACCGAAAAAATAAACTTTGCTATCCGGGAAATAAAAATGCAATCCAAGTTTCTTAAAATGTTTTATAATCCTTTAAATTCAGTTTGAAAGGGAATTTAATTGTTATTAATGAGATAATATAAGGAGAATCTTATTCTGAAGCCTTTTCACAAGTCCTTTCACAAAATAACTCGAAAACAGACTTTCTTTCTGCCCTAGTTGTACAGTCGAGGAAGGAAAAAAAAAAGTAAACACCCTCTGCTAACTCTGAAACAAATTATCGTGAAGAAAGTTACTGGTACCAAACGATTGGAAATAAGGTCTACTTTAAATGATATAATATAAAATTTGCTTAGGCGGCCATCAACAAGTCAAAACCAGATCAAACATTGTATTTTTTTTGTTTTTTTTTCAATAGTAACACCCAATTTTGTCAATATATTTTAAATCTTCGGTTCAAACTATGCCTAGAAACGAAATTTCATGTAATTTGGATGATAAGTTTTTTAATTATAAACATTCAAAATGGGTGGTTCAATAATTATTGTCCCTAGTGTATGTAGGAGTTAAAACATGCAGGCAGACGAAAATAAGCTATCACTTGTTCATTTGACAAATATTTAATTATTTACTTCTTGACTATCCACTAAAAATACAGACACTTAAAAATTCTGGGCTATAGGAATTATAAAATATATACAGGGATACAATATTTAAAATATAATTAAACGTTGAAAAGCGGATCTACACGATCCCATTATGAATAAAAGAGGGACAACGCCCGATCATCAAGACGCGGTCGGCAGAGACGGTCTTTCTCTGACCAACGCTTAGAAGCATCTCTCTCGTCTGTGCCCAGATATCTGGGTGCCCATTCTTGAGTTTTTGCTGGGTAACAATTCTTTTCCTGGGAATCGGACCTCGACCTCTCAAGGCATCTGGTGTGCGGTATTGTCTCGCCGCCACATCTATATAAAATATTTGTACTGCGATGGTTATTGTGGAATATCGAATCCTAATGTTATACATGCTTATATGCTCAATTTGAGAACCGTAGCTGCTATATTCACATAGTTTTGGAGGGAGGAGTGAAAGGGGGGAGGAGTGGGGGTGAAAGGCTAATTTTTAGCTTATATGGCTAGATTTTTGACAATGAATGAGACATAATTACTGTCGTTTGGACGCGGGATCATAGTGAATTAGCCACATCTCATCCACTGTCACAAATTTAGCCCCATAAGCCCCAAACCAGCATTTCACCCTCACCCCCCCTCTCTAAAAACTTCCACAAAAATAGGCCTTTAAAAAGTCACCCCTCCCTCCAAAACTATGTTAATATAGCAGCTACGGTTCTGAAATTGAGCATATAGGCATTAAAGACATTAGGCTTCGATATTCCACATCAACTATCGCAGTACAAACATTTTATATTACACTAGGGACAATAATTATTGAACCACCCACGTAGAGCTTCTGGTATTAAATTAAATTTTCATACTTTTATTAAAATCTCCTGAAATTATAATCCTGATGTGTGTGGTTACACTACTAAACTAGTCGGATGTGGCAATCCCAAAAATTTCTTCTATCGCATACATGTTAATATTTCCTGAAAAATAAAGCATATCAGTGACACCGGTTAGATGATTTACACCAAAATATAATCAGCAAAAACTTATGTCAAGTGTTAGCTGAATCTGAAGTTTGATGAAAATTTGTACCGTAGTTTTTGAGGTAGAACTATGGCGGAAGTCGTAAAAAAATCTACATAGCATCGCCACCTGTTGGTCTATTTACTCCAAAAACTAACCAGGCCCAATTTATATCAAGGACTAACTAAATCTGAAATTTGATGAAAATTCATGCATTAGTCCTTGAGATACAGTTATTGCGGAAATCGTGATAAATGCAGCCTAGCAGCGCCACCTCTTGGGCAATTTACACTAAAAACTAAAAAGCACTAATTTATATCCGGGACTAACTGAATCTGAAGTTTGGTGAAAATTCGTGCATTAATTAGTTCTTGAGATAAAGCTATTGCAGAAATCGTGAAAAATGCAGCATAGCAGCGCCACCTGTTGGGCAATTTACACTAAAAACTAAACAACACTAATTTATACCATGGACTAACTGAATCTGAAGTTTGGTGAAAATCCGTGTGCATTACTTCTTTAGATAGAGCTATTGCGGAAATCGTAAAAAATGCAACATAGCAGCGCCACCTGTCGGGCGATTTACACCAAAAAGTAATCAGTTCCAATTTATATCAGTGACTAACTGAATCTAAAGTTTTATAAAATTCCGTTCATTAGTTCTTGAGATAGGTCCACAAAATTTGTGTCGCACACAGACAGACAGACATTTTGTAAAAACATGTTTTTCGTGTTCTCTGACCCCTAAAACGTGTAAATCCGTTGAAAACCGGAATTCGAAAACTTTCATGAATTCAATACTTTCTTCTTGTAAAGATAGAAGAAAGTAAAAATCCAAACATAAATGCATTGAATTTGTAATTTTATTAATTTTATAATATGAAATTAATATTCGAAAAAAATATGAATTGCAACCTAAAAATTTTTTTTGATAGATTTATATGTATTATAACCTGCTTTATGTGAATTCTCAATTTAAAATTTTTCTTCCAAGTAGTTTTCGAATTATGAATAAAAAACGTCAAAATGATGGTTTAAAGGACTATATAGGATGTGCAGAAAAGTGTAATTTGAAAATAATATATTGTACTCATTTTATTGAAACATTTGAGCTGGCAATAGTCGAAACATATTTAGCCAGTGAAATGGTCATATCGGCAAGAAATAGTACATTAATAGAAGTAAGTGCCATAGTCATCCTGTAGCCTTCCAACAAACGAGCGCCGAACTTCAATCTGGATGCAGCCCCTAAAATGTGTTCATTTCAAAATAGTTAAACTGGTGATCTGCACAGACCGGCCCGTGGCCGGGGCCTATTTTCCTTCACGGCGCTCGGGCCGGGCCTAGTGACTACTCTTTATGGACCGGGCCGGGTTCGGCCCTTGCTTTTTTCCAGAAGAATCGGGCCGGGCCTAACTTATTTTTTCTGTACACAGCCGGGACTGGTTTCATTCTTAGTCTTCACGGCCCAAAATTTTCAGTCCTAGTTTTGAGCCAGCCCGTATGAAAGTCATGGTCTCGGCGTGGCCTGTCCATTCAAAGGTCAGTAAAATTAAGCCCAAAGATTTTAGCAAAAAATGCATACATTTTTAAATCGCCATTATTCTACAATTAAACATTAACATCTACTCTTTTTAAAGAATAGTAAATTTCTACGCTAATTAAAATATAGCTAAATTAAAATATAGTAAAACGTGTGAAAGGAACCTGCCTATAACGGAATCCTGTTTTAAACTGAAAAACGTGTTGATCCATACAAAATTAATATACTAATACGTAAGAAAAGAATATATAATACATTTACACTTGCTAAGAAGGGAACCTGTCTATAACGCATTTTTTTTCTTTTCTATGTAATTGAGTCTTAGAAGATTTTACTGTATAGCATTTTTCAGATTTTTAACACTTCAATACATGTAATAGGGATTAACAATATTAATGATAACTGCAACATTTACATACAAGAAATAGCGATTCATGAAAAAAATAAACATCGCAGCCTGCGGCACTTTTATAAAAATGAAGTTTAGAAACACGAAAAAAAGTTAATATAAATATTTTTGGTCAGAATTACTCGTGCGAGACAAATTTTTAACCAAATCGACGTAAAAATCAATGTTTTGTAGAAATTCAATCGGGCCGAACTTTTACCTGTTATACCGGGCCGAGCCGGGCCAATAATTTTTTTTTCTGCCGGCCAGGCTCGTGCCGAACTTTTAACTTTTTCACCGGTCCGGGTCAAATTCTTTTTCTATGAGTCGGGCCGGGGCCTGAAAATTTCGACCCGTGCAGACCTCTAAGTTAAAGTAATCGCACTAATTTAATGAAAATTTGTTTTTGGCTAATTGAAAGGTGTAGCATTTATTTACGGTGTCAAACTTGGGTATTGCTATTGAAAAAAAGGCAAAGTTTGGGTTCGTTTTGATATGTAGCTGACCCCTAAGCAAATTTCATGTGCATCATTTAAAAGTAGACTTTATTTCCAATCGTTTGGTACCAGTAACTTTCTTCTATGATAATTAGTTGCAGAGTTAATAAGGCGTGTTTATTATTATTATTATTATTTTCCATGACTGTACAATGATTTTCTAAACTAATAAGAGTTGTGAGTTTTACAATTTTGCTGTCAGTGGTTGGGTACAAATAAGAAATTTGCTATTTAAAACTGATTTTCATCGACATGGAATCATGAAATGTTGTCATTGGGATAAATACTTATTTATATGTAAAAAGAGAGTTTTAAATGAAAAAAATATTCACGGAACAATTTAAAAATGTTTTAACTTTTTTCCACTTCGTGCTTTCGGTATCGTGCTCGGTCTCTGATCACACAAAAATTTCCAAGTTCAGATTTGAAATCTTCAGGCTCGGCCGGACTTAAGCAATCTCGGGCTCAAAAAAAAAAGACCCATACTCAGGGACCGATTTACGAATTTGGGGGCATGGGCCCAGATGCTAGCGAGGGACCCCCTTGCACCGATACTTACAGGGTGTTTGAGTAGAAAAAATAATTGAATAAAGGTACTTACTAAAACCGTTATTGACTTTAATAATTACTTTAAAATATCCATTAAAAATTTAAATATGATAATCATTAATTTACTTTTAAATAATTACTTCACGATTATGAAATTTAAAATGAGTTTATATTTTATAATAAATTGTGTGGTGTTGGTTATCTTTTCCTATGCAAGTCTATATATCTGGAATGATAAACTATGAAACGGCTAATAATAAATTCTGGACAACACCAGACTACAATTATTAAAAATATTAGGGGGCTCTACTGCCTGCAAGTTGCCCTCACCAATCCCGAAATAATCTGACGAGAACAGGAACAGGATTAAATAAGAATTAAAAATACAATGCATTTTTAAAGTGATAAAGATAAAAGGAAATATTCACTATAATAAAGTAATTATAATTGGACGTTCCAGACAAAATATATAACGTTATAAAAATACAATATGAACACAACAGAGTGTAGAATGAAATGTAAAATTCCATTAGATATTAAAACTACATCAGATTCTGAACAATAATTGAAAAACCTTCAGCAGCATTTGGCGTCCCAGAAAATCAGGGGCCCGTGCCCCGAATGCTCTGCCCTAAATCAGGCACTGCCCATACTCATCTATACTGAGTACTAATGTTTGTTTCTAAGCAGGTATTGACAGTGAAACACCATAAACACATCATCGCACACAAATTAAACACACATACTTTCTTGGAATTTTACACTGGAGTTTCGCTAGTTTGTGGGAACAGACATTTGAAGAAAAAAAAAATTACAGCGAGAAAAATTTTCAGGAAATTGTGAAAAAAAAAATTGAATGAGTTTAAGTCGGAATTTTGGCACAAACTCGTGGATTTTTTTAGTCTAATTCAATTCACGCTCGCTTTTTAAAAAGTGAATCAAACTCAACTCAAAACTCACCCAGAAAGTGAGTCAAACTTGCGAGTTGCACAACTGAATGAGTTCGCTGCTGCACAACACTGTTCTTATGGAGTTTCTCAAGAAAATATTTTCCCCTATGATCAACAACGCGAAATTTTCTGACAAACATATTTTATGACTCATTTTTGAATCTAAAAGCATGTTACTTGCAGGAATGTCTATTGAAGTGATTTGTTATCGAACAGTTTATTTGTATTTTTCGATAAATTAATTACATCTTAAGTTCTAAGCGATTGTTGTCCCAGGACGGCGGCTTTTTCTTTTCCTGGGATGTCACGTCCTTTTGTCGAAGAGCCATCTTTTGCAGCATTTCTTCTGTCTTTATAGAAAAACGGAAAAAACAGCTCGATTACATTGCCTGTTGATAAGAGCACCTGCCAATTTGATAAGTTTGCGAAAAAAGTAAATTGAAAAAATCTGTTAGTAAGTAGTCAGTTTGGATTTCAGAAGAGCCTTCACCCTCTAATACACACAGTAGAATGAGTACCAGGAATTGCGTAATTCAGAGAATCGGAATTCATACCAGAAAATCTAAATAATAAATTTCGATTTATTTAATAACGAAATGTCTGTTATTAAGGGAACCGGGTAAGTTCTACCTCGGCCATGTTAAAATACACCAACTTTATGTACCTTTTTCTCAAAAATGGTGAAAGATAGAGGTCTAGATTTTTTAGAGTAGTTTGAATAACATGCTTTACGTATTTTAACAAACCATTTTCCTTCTAAGTGAAACTGAAAATTAATTAATTAATTAATTATTGAAAGACATTTTTAAATTAGCATTTTTGGTAAGATTTCACTTCCTAAAATAAATAATTCTCAACAAATCATTAAATCCCTGTGTTAAAGTATGCACTATAACATAATATAAGTATTTAGAAAAATCTAAGTTCTTAGGTTTAATAGATATTGAAAAAAAGGAACACAAACCTGAAAAATCGAAGTTTTGAGAAAAAGTCAATTAAAGCGGTGAAGCAATGTTGACAGTGGACTACTTTTTTAAAATTCTTATTTCTTGATTGATACCACTTTTTTGATATAGTAAAATTCGCCTTATTTAATAACATATTAATCAAGGCGAAAACAATGGGAATTTTACCACTTCAGAAAAGTGATGCCAATCAAGAAATCTGAATTTAAAAAAAGTAGCCCACTGCTGTGAAGTGCTCTTTGAAAAAATTAAAAAATCCAACCTTTTTTATATATATATATAAACATGTGTAATACATCGTTGAAAAGATAAAAGTTTAAACTATTTAATGATATAAAAAGTAGAAATTGACTTTTTGGTTGAATTTCGCTTACCTGGTCCCCTTAAATAAAGCAGAAATTTCTATTTTAAATTTCTGGTGTGAATATGGAATCTATGAATAAAAAAATCCACTAAATTGGGAACAATGATGGTAGTATATATGCTACCATGGGCATTAAACATTAGAGGGTTAAGTAAATTTTTTTACGAGCTCTCGCTCAAAAAAAAAAAAAAAAATAAAAAAAAAATAAATATATATATCGGATTGTACGCCCAGGCAGTGGCGTATTCAGGGGGTGGATTGATGGGGCTCCAACCCCCTCCAAAATTTGTAAAAAACATCAAACAAAAGTTTTACAAAATGTAATGAAACCTGTTAAGATTAAGATTTAAGAATTCAGAAAGAAGCAGAAAATATTCCGTTTTAGACAGTTTTTTATCTTAGAAAGTGTAGCATTTCGAAGAGACTACGAAATAGTTATTTCAGTCAAAGCTTCCGCTATACACAGGCTCTCTTTAAACGCGTTTTATTATGTAAAACGTAACATGTAGTGATTAAAAGTGCATTATTAATTTTAATTAGTTTAAAAAACAACGGCTTATTCCTGCTATTTATCAGTTGAAAATATGTGATTTAAGGTAATGCACAAATTGAAACTTCGCAGTATGAACTGCAAAGCCTTGAATCTTTTTTTTTTTTTAATTTATTTATGTAAATGCTTTTTACGTTGTAGTCTTGTTATTCAGCTCGTTACAGCGCTGTGATGTGTTATTTTATTTCCATAGGATTACAAAATATTGACAAAAAAGTTTTTTTTATGGTTGAGTAACTTTTTGACTGGAAATAAGCTTTATTTACATTTAAAATACATCATAAATCTAATTGAGCAATTCTGAATCTGGAATACACAAAAAGCTTCCTATCAACGACAATTTATGATGAAAAAGAATTCAGAAAATATGTCATATTTGGCAGTTGCTGATTTTCGAGCCGTGGCAGTCTAGGAAATGTTATCATCAGGGAGCTGCTATTCCAAATGTATCTCATTTATGAGAAAATGGAAAACGCTATTCAATACTCAAGTATTACAAATGTCATGCATGTATGCTTCAAAATGGATCTTAGAATGTGTTAAAGGAGGTAGCGTGAAGGGAGAGGGTGGGGGGGGGGTGGGGGGGGGTAGAGCGAGAACGCTGTTAAATAATTTTAAATTTGCTGTTTACTTCGATTTTATTTACTATTTATTGAGATACATTTCAGTAGATAATTTTCAGTAATCCGTTTTAAAAATTGTGGTATAACCATGGAATTATACTTCTAAAGACGAAAACCTGCCTAAAACGAACATTTTCACACTCTTATGCGATTTTCTCTTAGCAGGTTTAATTGTAAAATAGATGCGTTACATGCTATGATAAAAACCTGTTTAAAACGGAATTTTCTCCATTTTTTGTGATTTTCTCTTAGAAAATTTTATTATATCTCAGCCCCCTCCGAAATGATGCCTAGATACGCGACTGCGCCCAGGACCGGTGCTTGACATTTTGCCACTCCTATGTGTCACGCTTCCACTAAGGACCCTGAGGCGATCGTCCCGTACCTGGCACCGGCCCTGAATGGTACTGTGAATGCCCTCCTCGTTCCGAAAGATGCGGCTTCATTGTTTTTTTTTTTTTTTTTTTTTTTCTCTCAGGTGAAGAGAAAAGCGAACCTTTTGCGGGGTCACGAGATGGCGCACCTTGTAATGAAAGATGAAAGCAAAACGAGTTCTTTCTTTCATTCGAAATCCAGTCTCAGTCAAGAATGAACTTCTTGCTGTGGTGGCTGCTAGCGATCCACGTAGGGTCGTTCAGTGTCCGCGCCGACACGGACCACCTGTCGGATTTCTTAGTCGGCGTCGGTTCGGAACAGCACGTGCAGAGGATACGGGACGTCCTGGACCAGCGTTTGAGATGTGGATCTCAGACAGAGGTGTCCAAAAGCCTGTGTCGAGAAGTAAGTCTACTTTCTCCCGCTATCGTCCCATAGCATAGTAAGCATCTTGGGGGCAATGGCATCGGGAACATCTTTAGCTGTCATCAGTGCAGGGGCGTAGCTACAAAAAATTTTTCGGGGGTGGGGGAGAGTTCAAAATTTTCCCAACTTATAATTCAAAAATTTCCCAAAGTGAAACAAATTGCTCTATTTTCCAACTGAAATGATATGTTCAATGTGTGTTTAATGATAATGATACTTATATGCAAAAAAGAAAAAAAAAATCTTTCCAAAGAAAAGTGTTGAAACAAAAAACATAAAAATTATAATTATTGGTTCATTTAATGAAAGATTTTGTCTTCAATTGTGTACGAGTCATAATCGTACTTCATATGAAAATAGCCACATATTTTTAGATTTTTGAGAAAGGATCAAAGTTTTGGAGGATATGTATTAGAGACATTGTTGATAGACAACAGTAGAGAAATTCAGGTCTGGTAGATGTATGATATTTTTGTAGCACAGAGAAACATAATGAGAAATTGAGTATGGCTGCTTTTTGTTTTTCTTTTAAAAGTTTAACTATTTTACTATTACAGAACTTAGAAAGGTAGTCAGAAAAACAATAAAAAATTCTTTTTTTTTTTTTACTTAAAAAAAAAATAAATAAATAAAAAATGTTTCAAAAATCTATAATTTCTTAACTCTAAGCTCAAATTTCCCAAGTTCACGTATATTGGGGGGAGGGGGGGGGGGAGGCTCCCCCATAACCCCCATCGCGACGCCTCTGCATCAGTGGCGTATCTAGACTTATCATTTCCGAGTGGGCCGAGATAATGTAAGAATTTCTAAGACAGAACACAAGAAACCGAAAATTTCCTTTTTAAGCAGGTTTTTATAGTAGTAGGTAATGCATCTATTATGCAATCGAACTTGTTAAGATAGAATCGTATGGGACTGGGCAAAACTTTGTTTTCAGCAGGTAACTCTTAACAAGTATAATTTCATGGTTATACCACATTTTTTAAAACGGACTACTGAAAATTATCTGGTAAATGTATCTCGATAAACAGTAAATAAAACTGAAGTAAACCTCTGTATAACGGATGGCTGAAATGAAAATTTTCATGTTTTCTGCGAAATAACACACTCTTCTAAGATTAAAACCTGTCTTTTGCTAAACTTTCGTAATTAAACTTGACATATTTTTATAAATTTCGGAGGGGGCTGTGGCCTCATCAGCCCACCCGTTGGATAGTATTGGGGGGGGGGGGGCAATTTCAAATTTGTTGCTCACTCATTCGCTATCAGTTTCTTTTCTCCTTTTTTTTAAAGTATTGTTGTAGACTAAAAACGAATGGAATGAAAAAAAAAAAAAACAGTTTTTTTTTTAAATGTTTCCAGTGAAAAATTTATGATACATTTAACACCAGAATAATTATACGAATAACTTTTTAAAAATATCTTAACATCATTTTATTGTTAAATTGCATTATAATTTTTCTGGGAAAAGTTTTACAATTTTTCGTAACGCTTTCGATTATTTATTGAGAGAGCTTTCTACACTGTCTGTCATGTCATGAGGCCAAGAATCAGGGCCAGACTAAACCATGGTTACGGAGGGCCTGGCCCAGGGTCCAATAAGTTTAGGACCTCCAAGTGTGTAGACAAAGTTTTAAAAAAATTGCAGTTGCGATGCATCATTTACATAATGTTATGTTGTAATTATTACTAGATTATGAAAATCATGTCTAAAAACAGGTCCAATTAATGCATACGTTTCAAAGTTACATACACTAACCCTCGATATATCGCGCTAGTTGGGAGATAAGAAAAGAGCGCGATATACCAAGGAGAGCAATATAACGAGGTGTCGAGTAGACCGTTTATAAATAAAAAGTAAAGTGCCATAAATTAAGCTACGAGATTTTAGATTTAATAATTGTTCGAAAGAGCTACAAATTCAACACCAAAGAGACGGTAAAATGTTAAAAAATGCAAAACCGTACGTATACAGTATACATTTTTACTTATATTTTATATTTTCTGAAAATAAGAATTCACAGTTGTTTGTTTTTTAATTTCTTTGATTATCTGTTTGTCACTGAAAATTAAAGAAGGAAAATGAACTAATTGCATTTCAGTATACTTAGATTACGACGTTTCAAAAGTTTTATATGCTTTTTCGAGGAACCGATAATTTATCGGGGGACCACCAAAAAAGAGCGAAATAACTGAATGCGCGATATAACGAGGGGTTACTGTATCTAGTCTAATTTTTTTTTTTCCATTTTTGTCCCAAAATCAGCAACTCGAATCTGTCTCACACATTCACAAGTTTTTTACACATTACACGTTTTAGGGGTCAGAGATTCCGAAAAACATGTTTTTACAAAATGCTTACATACATTACTTACATATACTTTGTAATTAAAGTATGCGATTTATAGACATACGAATTCTTTTGTGTAGCCCTGTATATGAACTATAGTATTTATACTCACCACATAGTATGCATAAATTTAGTGAAACTTAAAAACGCATATTATAATTAAAAATGCATTTCCAGCAATTGTCGCTAATATGTAATACTTCGTATAAAATATAGTATCTGAAATCTTTAATGTGTCCCTTGTAAATGCTGTGTACGTCATATAATACCTGTAATAACTTGTAGTAAACCTCAGCGACGTATATCAATTTCATTATATATGATATAGTTTAAAATAATTAAAATACGACGCAAACAATTCCCCCCTATACCATTATGTAACGAGATTCTTTTGTGTGACCTTGTAAATCAATAAACCATTCTTTGACCCGCATATTCTACAGAATGCATATTTTAGTGCACTTATAAATGCATATCAATTTAATTATGTTTGAAAGGAAGTAACAGCCTTAAAAAGCATTTGAAACGATTTTTTTCCCATTGGCTGTAATGTAACGGAATGATTTTGACTATCCCTGTAATTGAATTATGCATGCTATAAACTTCATTTTAAATAGGGATCGTGCTATGGTAAACGTCAATAATATACAAAAATATCAAGGCGATCGGAGTGTATTTACGAGAGTTAGAGCGCGGACAGACAAACAGAAGTCATAAACACTTCTCAACTTCGTTGGAAAAATTTCCTAAATGGAAATTTCTCCTAAGGGGCTATATAAAAATTTAGTTTGTGTGTTTTCTCAAAATAGACGCCCCAGAAGGTTGAAACATATATCATCATATTTCGCATATATATTTTTATATATATAAAATTTTGTAAATAGGAGTATGTGCCTAGGGAAGAGTAGTTCTCAACGTGAGGCGTACGCCCCACTGGTGGGGGGGGGGGGGGGGCAATTTGACTTTTTAGGGTGGAAATTTCAAATTTGTTGCTCACTCATTCACTATTAGTTTCTTTTGTCCTTTTTTTCAAAGTATTGTTGTAGGCTAAAAATGAATAGAATGCAAACCAAATTTAAAAAATCAGTTTTTTTTAATGTTCACAGTGAAAAATTTATTATACATTTAACACCAGAATAATTATACGATTATAATTATTATATAATATCTTAACATTATTTTATTATTAAATTTCACGATAATTTTTCTGGGAAATTGTATCATTTTTCGTGACGCTTTCGATTATTGAGAGAGCTTTCTACTATTTGCTTTGCTATATGTCAATAGAAGATTCTTTTGAACGTGACACTACTTAACAGTATATATAACTTTGACTGTCTCGAACATATTTAACCTAAAAATATATTTGAAGTATCTGAATGACGTACTACCAACTTTATAAAACTTATAAATCTTAAATAGCATTAGAAAAGGAAATAGATAAATGGAAGACAACGATATTGGGAAAGAGGAAACAGAAAAAGTGTGTTGTGATGGGGAATAATAGCTATTTATTTTTCATAAAGATTAGAGTTTTGAAATGCTTCTTGTGTGTTGCGTTATCCTTTAAAAAAAAAAAAAAAAAAAAAAAAAAAAAAGTTAGTGTCGAAATCTTTTCCACCAACTCTTAATAAGTCACAAAATGAATTATAAAATGTGTGAATGTTATCACTTTCAACGTTAAATGTAAGTCTCTCTTCAAGATGTTAGAGGTCTGCATGGGCCCAGGCTTGACCCGAGGCCCATACCCGGCTCGGCCCGCGGGCCGGCGGAATGGAGGAGAATTTTCAAACGGGCCGGGCCGGCAGAATTAGGACAATTTTTTCAACGGGCCGGGCCGACAGATGAAATAAACGGGCCGGACCGATAAAAAAAATTAATCGGGCCTATCGGCCCGATATAAGAATTTGAGAGTAGCAGATAAAATACAAGGCCATTTCCAATGAATATGACTTTTTCGAGAAATATAAATGTGCGTTACGAGCCGATGCGAGTTTAACAACATCAATACAGAAATGTAACATGTCCATCGTAGAGATCGGCATCGTACAGTTACAAGATGTCTGATTCCGGTTTTAATTTTTCTCAGCAGACTCGTGCCGAGACGGAACTAGTCTTAATCGTTCTCAGGATGTGTAGGACAGGCATTATGTTTTGTAAAAGTATTAATAGCGATAATGAACTTCTGTTAACAGTATCTTTGGAAATGTACCTTAAGGTGGTTTTCATATTTACTGCTCAGCAATGCGAAACTTTCAGACACATTTTCTGACTCATTTTTAACTATAAAGGCATAAAATTGACAGGCCTGAGTATTGAAGGCATTTGGGATCGAATAGCGTTTCCATTTTTCCTAAATTACGCACAAAGATAACAGAGACTCTTGTCACGTGACTGTACGTTTTCTCCTTTCATGTGCTATCGCTTCCGGAAATTCGATTCAAAACGCTAACTTTGGCAGTATTTTCTGAAAGATATATTACTTTTATCTAAGAAAAAAACGGCATTTACATGGTTTCTGAATAAGAATACTTGCCAATCTCATGCGTTTCTGAAAAGAAATGAATTCATAAATGTATCAAAATGTAGCTTCTTTGGATTTGAGAAAAGCCTTAAAAATGACAGAAATATTTTCACATATCTACTTTTTATTATAAGCTTCAAAAGTAATCATGTTTTTTTAACCCTTTATTCTAAACTACAATAATCTTTTAATAAACCCTTATTTAAATTTTGAAACGTCTGTAGAGACGTTGACTAAAACACTGTAAGTAATCGTTAATGTTTACTATGTGTGTTTTCTATTTTGCGAACACATAGTAATTTAAAATATACTGTAAAATGTTCCCATAAATATGCATGTAGTATTCATTAAAAGAATCTTAATTGTATGTCGAGAAAAAACGGAATTTTTTGTAGAAATTTAGTCGGGCCGGGCCGGGCCTGTTTTCACTGATTTTTGTACGGGCCGGGCCGAGAACGGTAAAAATGTAAACGGGCCGGGCTCGGGCCGAACTTCAATTTTTACAACGGGTAATCGTCCTCTACAAGATGTTGTGTGAAGATAAAAATGCAGAATGTATAACACTTTTTTTTTTTAACATTGAGGTAAGTTACAAAGTACAACAAAACTCTTTTTGGGGCAAAGGCGAAGATGCATAACTTCATCTCATTTGTACAATGATGTTAAAAACACATTTGCCACAGAACATTCACCTCTTTGATAAGTTAAAAAATGTGAAATTAAGAGGTATTGTTAAGGTTTTATTACGCTTCACCTGTGTGAATATATTTCACTTTAAAAAAAAAATAAGAGATATAATTTACAGATTAAGGAAGGGGAGGGGCATAGTGACTTTATTGATGTTTTGTTGGGGCGTGGCCGATAAAAAGTTCGGAACCACTGGCCTAAGGTCAATATTTAAAGAAATAGGCTATTGGCTCCATCTTTATGAATCAGGCTGTATAAGCAGGGCTTAATTTGCGCCGGAGCCCAATTCCGGTACTTCTCGTTTTTTAGTCAATATTTAAATATTGGTCGGAATTCACCGAAGCTCCTTAATGCAGGGCTCCGGAGCCCAGTGCAATAGCGATGATCAATTTGAGCAATTTTCAAAGAGTTTGCCCACGATGCCTGTAGCGGATTTAAGGGGTCTCAAGACTCTTAAAGCTTTAAAATTTTCGATTTTTTTTTTTTTTTTTTTTTTTTTTTTAGATGTTAAACTTCTTTTTTTTCTGAACGTTTTGATATAATTGTTTCCTTGAAATTTCCATTAGAACAGAAGTTATGGTTTTTAGAATCATACCAGCTCAATAGCTGAAGCAACGTTACCGAAACTTTGATGTCATTTTTCTCCAATGATGTTTTTGGGCATAACGCGCACGATATTTCAAAAACTTCTGAATTTTTTTTTCATGAAATTTTCAAAGCATATGTTTCATGTTACTCTGTATAAACTGAACCTAAAATTTCCTTTTTATTGTTCAAAAAAATATTTTTTTAAGTAATTATACTGTTGAAAATTTCTAAATTTTGCATTAGCTAAAAACTATTTTCTATTAAAAATATAAAAATGCTTTAAATACAAATTTATTTAGGTTCAGGGTAATTATTACAATATGAAGTATAAGCAAGCACCAAAATTTTCATTCTAGTTGCAAAATTTATTTTGTAATCGTGCGCGTAATCTGTTATGCCGATTTTCTGCTTTTCAGGTGTCTGTCATTTTGGAGCCACTGTAAATTGTACTTCGTTACCTTTTGTAAATTGTAATTATGCACCTTGCAATTTTTAAAATACATGAAATGAAAGAACATACTTATATATTTTATCCCAATATAAAATTGTGTCTTAAAATCAAATAAATTTTAAGATATTATATGGTGAAAATGGTCTTTTTTTTTTCATTTTTTCCAATTTTAAGAGTCCTGAGACCCCTTAACTAGATGATGGAGATGGTTTTGTTTGCAATTTCAGCAGCGATCTGACCTCCTAAATCAAATCAAAATAACATGGTTTCAAAGTTTAAGAATTTTCTTGCATTAATTAAGTTTGAAAACTGGCTGATTAATAAATAAAAAACTGTGTTTGGGTATGCTTTGTTCTTTTTTTCTTAAGTACTCGGTTTTAACCGCCCCCACCTAAAAAAAAAAAAGACACATTTTGTTTGTTACACTTACCTGAAGTTTGTTTTCAGAGAATATTGAATTTTATCTAATATGTAAAAATTTTCAATAGCCTTGATATTTAAGATTACAGTCATGCCTTTTATTTGCTGCATTCTGAGTTGCAGGCTGGAATTATTCATCAACAAAGCTATCGTACTCGGTTTTGCCCTAATTTCACCTAGTAGATATAATTGCTTTGCATTGTTTGTTATTCTAATAGAAAGCAATCGCGCGTGTTTCGCCTTTTTCTATAAAAGCATCGAATCTTTCTTCTTCTTCTTTTTTTTTTTTTTTTTTTTTTTTTTTTTTGTATTAATACTATTTCCGAATCATAATCTTTACCTTATTTAATTGCGGAATTCTGCGTTTAATTAAAATTAAAATTAGGCAACGATTTCTATTCGGAATGAATGATAAACTAAAAAGTGGAATATAGTTGACAGTTAAGTATATGCAGGTGGATATAGTATTTAAAATTTTTATTTTGCTTAAAAAAAAAAAAAAAAAAAAAAAAGATGCTTTAAATTTTCCAAAGTATGAAATATAAATATGCGAGTCGGAGTAACGGTATGTGTGTGTGTGTGGGGGGGGGGGGGGTGCACGCTGCGGTTGTAGTACTGCCGTACTGCAGTCTTTGGTGCTTTTTTTGTTAGAAATTAAAACCTGTGTATAAGAGTCACAATAACAAAGCATTTAATGAAACACCAAACCATGTTTGTCAAAAAAAGCCAACTCGCTATATTTTTAAAAATTCGCTTTAATCAATTAATAGTTTCATGTTAATTAAATTATGGTTATACGTTGAGAAATCAAATTAGAAATCCTGGATAGGTGGTTTAATTAATGATTTTTTTTTCCTTTCCTATTGTCATATCTTAAAAGGAATAGATAAAAAAATATATAATTTCTAAAAATAAATTTACAAGCTCGCGTTTTCTAGCAACTACTTTCAATTCACATAGCGGTGAATTTTCCATAATCAAATTCAATGCCCACACCAAAATAATGTATTATAGTAACTTTTTTTTTTTTTTTTTTTTTTTTTTTTTTAGAAAAATTATGAATTGATGTAGTCATGGAATTAGCCATGATTTTCAAAATAAACATTCAAGGCGTATAAAAAAGTGTATTATTTTTTCAAAAAATAATAATAATAATAAAAACTATTTTTACTTTTATATTTATCTGCTTTTCCGCTGCTGAATTGGATTACAGTAGAACCTCTTTACCTCTTTTATCCGAAACACTTTTAACCGAAACTCTCGGTTAACCGAAATCCATTTTTTTTTAATCACATTTCTTATGTGCAAAATACATTTTGAAAGTTTTTTTTTTTTTTAACTATTATATTTCTTGTGTGCAAGCGGTCTATTCCGAACTACGAGTACATATAAGTATTTTCTACCCCTTTCTTGGAGTTCCTTTGTATTAACTTGAGCTCACGAAAGATTGAAACGAAGAAAACGAACAAATTAACAATTCTGAATCTTTTGAACGTTTTGCTAAAGCTTTGGCATGGCTGGAGCAGCAGGAAGACTGTGATACTGATGAACTAATAACATTAAAAAAAAAAACCTCCGTGATAGAGCTTCAAAGCAAAATCAATCGAAACTGCGACAAACAAAACATTTTTTCAAACCCTTGTGATACATGCGAAAGGTACTTAATTTCAAAATTAAAATTCAACTAATTTATTTCTGTTTCTATTTTGCTATTGTTTTACATTTTTATTAAGAAGCCCTTGTTACCATAATAAGAAACATTGCATATATTTCTCATTCATCTTAAAATTGAAGCATTCTCGATTATCCGAACATTTCGATTTTCCGAAAGAGGGTCTGTCCCAATTACTACGGATAATGGAGATTCTACTGTATTATCGATTCATTCAATTAAAATTAATCTAGTAATTGATCATTTCTGAAAATACGAATCTGTTGTATGCAATGCGTGGAATGTTGTAACACGTAACTGTACATAATTTCTAGATATGGGAACACATGGGGAAATGAGTACGATATTGATAATAAAATTCCATCTTTATTCCAGTGAACCACCATTAAGTTAAATAAAGATGCGTAACACATAATTATAAAACAAGTCAGAAATTATACGTATAACGTGACCAATGAGGTGCGTTCGTCTTCGTACTATAACTAGGTTTAGGGGCTGTGCATATATAACGTTATCACTTTTTTGGCAATTTTGAACCCCCTCCCCTCCTTACGATATCATGCGTTATCATCCCTCGAACACCTCCCCCCCCCCCCGTTATGATATCGTTATCAATGTCTAAAAATTCTTTTCATTTTTGAAATTTTTTTCTTTTGCTTGGAGTGATATACAAATATGGTTATGTTTATTTTTCGCATACTTCATTGATTCATATGAAGAGAGCTCAATAAAATATAACTTTATATATGAAAAAACTTTTTATCTAATAACACTTAAAAGAAATAGTTACTATTTAAAAGTATTTCATAATAGCTTTTTGTTACATAATACATTCAACAGTAATAATGTTTTCTTGCACTTGACCCCGCACGGGTGGGGGGGGGGGGGGGAGAGCTTCTTATCACCAAAACAGGTGGACAACATTCTTTCTCTTTTATTTATTAGTAAACACAGGTATCATTTGAAACATACTTCGCATATGGTTTCTCGAACAGCGAATTATATATGCATACACATATGACAGAAGAAATAGGAAATTTGGAATTAAATAATTTTATAATCATTTAATGATTTTAATAATAACTTTGTACTTTCATAAAAATAGATAGCAGACTAAAAAAAGATAACATTCTATTTTGATGTAAAGGCTAAGTTATAAATGAAAAGAGAAAATTTTGGTTAGATCAAGAATGATAACGATATCAAAAGACGACCCCCCCCCCCCTTACCCTAGATATATCTAACGATATCATTTGCCAGACTCCCCCTCCCCACTAAAATGATAACATTACATATGCACAGCCCCTTATAGATATTCAGATCTTGATGCAATAGCTGTTGCACTCTTATGCAAAAATGCATGAATACAAAATGTATTACAATTCTATACATTAAATTCAGTAATACGGAAATAATGGGACTCCGTCTTAAACCACCATGGCAACATAGAATCATTACCTATCACGGGATATCATTGAATTCATGACGTAGGATAGGATTCAATGGAATAAAGAAAACTTTTATTAATATCTTTTGAAGTTTTGATTCGGTTTCCATAAAATTTGAAATGACTCGACACAATTCTGCAACGGTTGTATCGATTAAATTTCAAACCATTCGGTTGAGTACTTTTTGCGCTGTTGTATGCGGACAGACAGACGGACCAGACGACGACTGCAGGTGCTACGTATTTATATAATTACAAACACAGCTAAAAATACACACTTTTATTCCTTCCTTTTTTAACTCTTCCATCATAGATGAAAAGCGTTTATGAATTCGGTTTTCCTGTTCGTCTGTCTGGCCACGCTCTAACTCGCGTAAATAGTCTCGGATTTTCATTCTATTAATATAGGTTAATGATGTTTACCATGCCATGTTTGGTATTGAATAGGAAGTGTGTAGCATTAATAGTTCATTGACAGGGGCACTCAAAAGAATTGCGTTACATTAGGGTCAATGGGGAAAAATCGCTTGCTGTGTAGTCAAGTCAACTCGGTGCCGACGTGGATCGTGTTACCGCCACGCGAAACCTCCAACGAAATTGGAACAAGAAAGAAAAATCGTGCATTAAGCATAGATTATGAAACACTTTCCAACACGTCCTAAATGCTTTAACAAAACTTCGTCATTTAGGGATATAAGGTAAATAAGATAACTAATTAAACACTTTAGAAAACGCACAAAACATTTGAAAAACTGATTTCAGCCGTTACCGTCCATAGCCAATATATATTCCAGTTCTTTTGAACTGCCCTGTATTTGATTTGTACGTTGATATATATACTATATAATGGGAAAATTTAGTTTAGCAAGAAAACGCATAACAGGTTGAAATTTCTCTTTCAGCAATTTATACTAACTAGGGGATCGTACCCGGGCTCCCCGGGTTAAAGAATATAGGTGTAAACATTTTTTTTTTTTTTTTTTTTTTTTTTTTTTTTTTTTTTATTGAAAACTAATAATTTTTTTATATGCAATAAATTTTTTCGATTGACCACTTACATTACAAAAGCATTTTTCATACGGAAAATGCGAATTATACAATCAAATAAATTTTTGAAATTTATCAAAAGCGATATTTTTTTTATTAGCCGCATGCTAAGAGTTATTTGCCAAGATTTTGCTACTTATGGCATCCTTTTATATTCTGATAATTTCAGAGCTTATACATGTCTGGTAAATTTGTGTTTTATTTATATTATTTAATTTTTTTATTCATAGGGAAGTTTTTTTAATGGATATTAGCCGTACTAAAATGATGAACTCTTTATTTTGTTTTAAATGCAAACTGATTAATCTTTCGTAATCGAGCTCCGCGCGATATAGATAAATTAAATAATATTTCGGGCTTTAAAATTGTTTTTAAAACCATAGACAATCAGCAATCTGAGATGAACTCTGCAAACAAATTCCATTTGAAAAAAAAATTCCTGTTTGGTGATCTAAAAATTTAAATTGTGCGATTACAAATATGTTAGATTTGTGTTTTTTCAATATTATTCTTTTATTTGTTTATAAAAGAAGTATTAATTTCGTTGATTTGTCTTTCACAAATATGTTAGATTGGTTGTTTTTTAGGGTTTCGTTTATCTAACGAAACCCTATTCGTCTCACTCCTCCGTCTGTCTGTCACAGAGCCCGTTCTCAGAAACTATATATATTGGAGACTTGAAATTTTGCATACTTATAGCTGAACACCTCACATCAAACGACAAATCATAAAATTTTGAAAAAGTCTTATATTTACCCCCCATGGGCTCTAACTTGTGTATTTTAAGTTTTTTTTTCTAACTGAGCCCCTAATTATGTTGAAGACTTCAAATTTTGAATTCTTATAGCTGAACACCTTACATCAAACGACAAATCATAAAATTTTGAAAAAGTCCTATATTTACCCCCCATGGGCTCTAACTTGTGTACTTTAAGCTTTTGTTTTCTAACTGAGCCCCTAATTACGTAGAAGACTTTAAATTTTGAATTCTTATAGCTGAACACCTCACATCAAACGACAAATCATAAAATTTTGAAAAAGTCCTATATTTACCCCCCATGGGCTCTAACCTGTGTATTTTAAGCTTTCTTTTCTAACTGAGCCCCTAATTAAGTTGAAGACTTCAAATTTTGGATTCTTATAGCTGAACACTTGCGTTCACACGAAAAATCATAAAATTTTCAAAAAGTCTTATATTATTTTACCCCTCCAGGCTCTAACTTCTGTATTTTTAGCAATTTTTCTAACCTCCAACCTTTTCACCCGGGTTGCACTTTTCTAACTTTTGCCGACACTCCTTTGGCAACTTTTTATTATTATGCACCATAGCCGTAGATATTTTAGTTCGCATGTTTACCGCCAGGGGGCGCCTACCTATCTCGGATGCTATGAGCCCGATCCCCTCGACTAATATAACTGCGGACAGTTTCTAAAACGGAGTTTCGTTCGGATAGAAGTTTGTTTAGAATAGAGTGCACCCCCTGGTTGCGAAATGTAGAACTAACAGATTTTGCAAAAAGATAAAGTGTTTTGAAAGGAATATTAAACGAAACCCTCTGTGTGATCTGTGATCACACTTACCCACATGTTTAATATTATTCTTTTATTTGTTTATAAAGGAAGTATTAATTTCGTTATGCAAAAATAGTCAGAAACAAACGCTGAAAATTTTTTGATGCTTTATGTGCAAAATGTTTATTATTATTATGTATTGAAACCGGCACGTGATAAGATAAACTTTAAAAAAAATCATGCTTAAAAAATTATTTTAGAAAATATAATACATCACTCAATGAATACAGTTTTAAAACAAATTGCATTTGAAAGTAAATTTTTTCCCTATGCGCTGAAAATTGAAAATGCAGGATGGTCAGAAGATTAAAAAAATGCAGTAGCGAAAATTTTAAGACTGAAATTTGATCCTGAAGTGTTGCTGTTCGCAAAATGACGTCAACGTTACGCACAGATGCGTTTGTTCTTTATAATATAGATACTTAATCAGTAAAATATAATAAATATCAGTTGTTAGGATGTGGCTATCAATTGAGGCTCTTATGCTTGGATTTCCGGAATGAAAACAGCAATTTTCACCTTCTCAAAATTTGCATAAGCACTTCTCATATTCATATTCATCATTTAAAAAAAATTGTATTTTGTTTGATCATTTAAAAATCATTTTAACTCAAAACTTGAAGTCACGATTGTCAGCAACATCTTTTATGTGAACAGACGCACTCTTTGCTTGAGAATCTAATCTCAAATTCCGGAGAGTAAAAATTTCCGTAATTTATGTTTTTTAGACGCATTTGTGTTAAAATGTTTAGTTTTATCTAAGAAAATGATCGTTCTCTTTTAAATATGACTTCATTTTCACGTAAATATCACGTTCGCCAAGTGTCTGAAACTTAGTATCAGTACACATGCAGAAGGAAAAACAATATGGAAAATTTATGAGGAAAAATGCGTGTTTTCAAAAGCAGTATGTCATTTTCCGTTATTATGCCCCTAATATAATATTCTGCTCCTAATGGAATTTTGCGCCACTAAACCCTGTACAAAAATTTTGAATTTTTATCAGAAAATAGCATGAATAAAGTTAAAAATACCTCATTATTTCTCGCTTGTCTGCAATAATGAAAGCTATCTAATTTTAATCATTTTGAAGAAATTTCATAAAATTCTTTTAAAATTAAAATATAAAAATAGAGATATTAAAAAAAAAAAAAAAAAAAAAAAAAAAAAAAAACAGATAGTGCGATCACATCTACAAAGGAAGAGCTTTCAGTTAAAAAAAAATTATTAGTAAAATTGGTTCAGCAGAAAGATCAGGGCAGATGACTAAAAAACACACTTGTGTTTTAAATATATTGGGGATATTAGTTATATATAAATTAGGAAAAATTAAATTGAGCAAATTATGTTATTTTGATAAAATTATAGTAGAATGTCCTAAAGAATAGCATTAAAATTTTATTATTCGAGAAAAATTTCGACAAAAACTTCAGGAACACGATATTATTTTAAACCACGAATTATTTGTTTGCTTGCCTAACTCAGCGAAGCAAATCCATCTAGGCGAGAATCATCAATTTCTGTAATATAAATCACTATTATTTGCATGTCACTTCTCTTTTATAAAGACACTCTGAATTTTTGTAAAACATTGCGTTTTATCAGTGTGTGATTTCGAATACATTATTTTCAAAAGTGAAGCATTTTCACATGTGAAGAATTTTAAAGCAGCCGGGCTGTGAAAATGACGCACTTCTACAAAATATAATTCAGGTTTAAGAATTAAAATACACTCTTTTTTATAAAATGACGTCATTTGCATCCGGAAAAGCAATCCACTTTTACAATCCAGTCTTAAACTTCGTCTATAGAAAAGTGTGCACATGACGTCATTATCACGGAATAACAGACAATATTCTTGGCATAGCCATATTTTAATTTCAATTTTTTTTTTCTGGTTTTATGAGAAAATGGAAACAAAAAGATGCAGTATCTCCTATTTTCGACTATTTTCTGTTTATTTTCAATGACTTTCAATAGAAATGAGATACTTTTGTTGCCACGATAAGAAAAATGGTATTAAAAACTACAAAAAAATTAGTATCTCAAGAAAATTGAGATACAGCTCTAAATTAAGATGCAGCTTTCAAACAAATTGCATTTAAAAGAGCATTTTTTCCCTTATACGACGGTGTAAAAATTTAAAATGTGCGATGTTTAGAAGTTTAAAAATTTGCAGTAGAGAAAATTGCAAAGCCAAAGTTTTATTTCAAATTTCAAAGTGTTGCCATTCGCAAAATGACGTATGCGTTACGCACAGATATGTTTGTCCTTTATAATATAGATAGATAGATGGAAACATACTTGAATACTTTTGAACAACCCTTATTACACGCCACTATTTAGCTAAAATTTAATTAAAACTAAAACACACTTAAAACTAATACTGAAATCACATTTCCAGAAATTATCATTTATAGACGGCCATGTATCCAATTCTTTCCGTGACCCTGTGTATCATTTTATCTATATTCTACAAGCATTTCTTTGTAAACTAAATACAGTTCAGCAAACATGCATAACTCATTTAAAAACCACCTTTAAGCAATTTGCACTCATACCCAGTAATCCTTACGAATTCTTTCGTATTCCCTGTATATGAATTATATCATTTATTCAAACCATATAGTATGCATAAATATAGTGAAACATAAAAGCGCATATCATAATAAAAAGTGCATTTCCAGAAATCATCGCTAATGTGCAGTACTTCTGATACGATATAGTATCTGAAATCTTTTGTGTGTCCCTGTAAATGCTGTGCATTTCGTATTGTACATGAAATAAGTTATAGTAAACCTCAGCGACGTATAACAATTTCATTATACATGAAATAATTTAACATAATTAAAATACACCGCAAACAATTCCCTGCACCCCTATATCATTATGTAACGGAATTCTTTTGTATGGCCCTGTAAATAAATAATAACTATTCTTTATACCGCTATTCTGAAGAATGCATATTTTGGTGCACTTCATTTATGCATATCAATTTTGTTATGTTTGAAAGCGTGTAACACCATTAACAATCATTTTAAGACATTTTTTCCAATAGAAAACTTTTGACTGTCCCTGTAAATGAACTAAACTTGCTACAAACTTCATTTGAAATAGGGAACGTGCTATGGTAAACGTCAATAACCTCCAAAAATTTCGGGGCAATCTGAGTATATTTACTGGAGTTAGAGCTCGGACAGGCGGCCAGACGGACCGACAAACCGAAGTCATAAACACTTTTTAACTTTGTTGGAAAGTGTTAAAAAGGACACAATTTTAAATTTAGAAAACGGTTTAGAAACAACAAAGAATTTTGGAAACCTTACATTACGCTATTTTAACTGTATTAAAATTGATAAATTTCGTTACAAGAGGATTACTGTAGAATAGGGCATTCATAGCATATATTGCTCAGTTACAGGGACACGCAAAAGAAATCGGTTACAGTACTGTCTTCGAGCCGTCATTTCTGGAAATGCGTTTTCAATTTCGGTACGCGCTTTTAAATTGAACTCCTTTTTTGTGTGTTACTCGTTTTTTATAAATTCTATACCTGATATACAGGGCTGCACAAAATAATTCACGTATACCATTCTCCTGATTAGCGGAAATGACTGAAGGAGATTTTTCAACTGTGGTATGTATTTTCTAACTGAACTACCGTATATACTCGTGTATCAGTCGAAGAATTTTAGACAAAATTTGAGAGTTGAAAATTAGGGGTCGACTTATACACGAGGTAGTAAAAAAAAAAATTGCAGATAATCGGCGAATGGGCAAGTCTTTTAAGTAATCACATGAGAGATAAAAGCGGACAATGATCATTTCCCTGTCATTGACACAAAAAAAAGCTCAATAATGTCCCTGTAATTGTTCTGCACCCATTTTCTCTTGGGATGGAATTCTCTTCAATACAGGGCATTCCTTTCAACAATTTAATCCCCTTTTTAAAAAGAGTTCAACTTGAGAATGCTTCTAGAGATCTCTCCTAAAAGTCCTACAATACAAAGAAGTACTCTATTTTAGCAGTCTAAGAAGTTGTTTACCCTAGTATATAAGGTTTGAAAAGATTTTTGAAAGAATTTCGTCTTTTTAAATATCATTGAATTGATGTGAATAGGTTTCAAAATAGTTTAAGTTTCTTCGGTTTTACATTATTATGCAGTTTTAAAACGTTGAATAAAAAAAAAGTCTGATTAGGAACGTAAAAAAGTTAGTAATTTAATGAAAATTTACTATTTTTTTTTTTTTTTATATCCTCGATTAAAAATCCTTTTTCAACATACTATCAGAAATGTGGTTCGACCTATGCACGAAAATTCAATTTTTTTTTCAAAATTTTGCTTAAGAATTGGGGGGTCGACTTATACACGAGAATATACGGTATTTTTTTTTTTTTGCATGCATGCATGCATGCATTGCATGTAGTTTATAGATACAAATCTATATGTCATATACAGGGCTGTTCAAAGAATCCCGATCATTCCTTGTTGAAATTGGGTTTTCATATGTGTTATGTGCGTTTCCAATTTCCAAATGGTTCAAATATAGACATTCTATTTCATCTTATTAAATTGTGGAAGTTTCGTTACATTATTCTGAATGTGTTGGAAAGTGTTTCATAATTGATGCTTGACGCATTATTTTTTTTTCCTTTCTTGTTTTAATGTCCACCACATTACAACATAGTAATACAACGAAAAAAAAAAGGGAGATAAATAATTTAATCAAAAGTATGAAAGAAAAAGTCATTCATGTTATGATAAATTATCCAAAATTGAAAATGTTGAACAAAATTGTGGAATTCATATTTCGCATTCTAATGCCAAAATTAAAGATATCAGTCGTTAAAATGGAGAGAAAAATTATGCATGATTTTTATTTATTTATAGTAACACGATTTATTTTCCCAAACAGAGAACACGAAAGCTTAATGAATTGCAGGCAAGTGTCACATCAGATTTACCTTGAATACGTTTTCCACGAATTCCAAAATTTACGATTCATTTTTTGGGGGAAATTATTCATGGTTGGAATACAAATATATGCTATTCTGACATGCAATATTGCATTCCCCCCCCCCCCCCCCTCACACACACACTTAGAATTCTACGGAAAGCAACCGTAACGCATGGCAATGAAAAATCTGATTGAAATGGTATTTCCAGGAATTTATAAGATTTATGTTTTTATCTCGACTAAGAAACTTATAAACAAAATTTTAGTAGATTGCCTAAGTTCGAAAGACTTTAATAATAATAATAATAATAATAATAATAATAATAATAATAATAATAATAATAATAATAATAATGATAATGATAATGATAATTATTACTATAAAGCAAAAACATGTCCGTGAGTAACTTTGACGTGACATTGACGGTGGCAACACCTGATCAATAAATTGTGTTTTTCCGACACTTTTTTTAACTTTTAAACATTGCGCAATTTAAATATACATCTTCAAATAGGGAAAAAATGATTTTTCAAACCTGTTTTTAAAAAATAATTTTCAAGCATAATTTTTTTAAAATATTTATCCTTATTGCGTGCAGCCTGATTAGGATAGATGCCCTTTAAACACTATAAACAATTTAGAAATAGTTTACGGCTAACTCATAACGCAATCAAAACTTTATTTCTAAGTTATTAAAAGAATATGAAAAAACGCGAATTTAACACACATTTAATCGATGTAACACGTTTAAATCACTGAAGTTATCAGAATAAAAAAAGTCTGTTGTAAGTAGCAAAATCTTGGGCGATTTCTTCGCTTATTAACTCCTGCTGGCATGCGGCTAATGTGAAAGTACCGTTAAAAAAATCAAAACTTTATTTGGACACGTAATTTATACTTTCCATATAAAAATGCTTTTTAGTGTTGTTGGTGAGTAATTATATATATATATATATATATATAACCATTAATTAAACATTACCGACCATCATCAAAAACCGCAATATTGTGAATGATTGACAACAAAGTGCCACAAACCAACAATATAGAACTGTATGTATAAAATAAAGTGCCTTATACCTAATTACAAGAATTAACATGGAAGAAAAAAAAAAGAAGAATATGGATTCCGAAAAAAAAGGAAAAACTTATATATTGAATTACGTTTTCAAGAGTACAGAATTTAATGATATAAGCAAATCGGTTGTTTTCTGTGAGAAAAAAGCTATAAGCTGAAATTTTTCCCCCCTGTACTCAAACAACCAATATAACCAAAGGAATAGCCCCAAGATGAAAACAGAACATAATCAAATGACATGAAATGGAAAAAAAACTACAACCCATTAAATATTCAATCTATAGCAATAGAAATCTTACAAAACATACCGAATTATTCCCAGTAGATTTTCAAAATATATTCCCGCACATGGAATCCAAAAAACATGATAAGATTAAGGTGAATAAAATAGTTAAGTTAACACAGAAATTAAAACCCATGGAGTCAGTTAATCAATGTTGAAACACCGCGATAAATATAATTAATATAATATAAATAAAAAATTAATTACATTATTTATAATACCTAAAAACAATTTTAAATTGTTTAATAACAATTTTACAACATTGCCAGTATTCAGCGTTAATTACCACCTGGTGCAATAAATTAAAGTTATTACTTTATTAGAAGCTTAAAAAAAAATTATGGTGCTGCCACCTATTATTTTATTTTAAAAACAATTATTATACAAATGTCACTAAAAGAAGAACCTAATACATGCTAATGAAATTAAAATATATCAACTGCATTCCTACACACATCCTAATATAAACAATACCATACTGTAATCATTATTCAAAAAAATTTTAAATAAATGAAATGTTAATAAAATGCTTACAATATATCCTATTACCATACCATTAAATCTACACTGAGAAATTAAAAAAAATAAACTTGATAATATATGGAATATAGCTATTTGCTATAAAATAAAATAAATTATATATTATAAAAATGTATAAAAGTCTTAATATTTACCATTACATATAAAAAATGAACAGAAAAAAAAAATTAATTAATTATAAAATAAATAAATAAAAAATGGATGTTTATATAAGATTGTTAGATTCTAAAATTCCCAATAGCCTAAAGAACACAAATATAGTGTGTGAATTATCCTTATATTAGCCATAAAAAAGCTAAAAAAATATGATTGTGACAATCAAACATATAAACCGATAATTAATCATGGAATACAAAGTTGAAAATAAAACAATATTAAATAGTATAGAGGAATAATAATATAAACTATTTACCCAATTTTAATGCATACAGTATAACATTAGTTATATCAAATAAACTTATATGCATAATAATCACTAAAAAGATGGTATACTATTATTAATTAATATGATATTGTCCTGAGTAAACTAAATTAAAAATAAGTTAATATTAAATTTGATTAAATAAGTTAAATTTAATATGAAATAAAAAAAGAGGAAAAGTCACCAATTACATATAAAACATCAAATCAACATCCATATAAAATACGCAATAGAAATAGAAATGTAGTTATAATACAAAAGCCCCATTTTATATATACATAAATTAACCATTGCGTATTATCCAGACAACACCACCCTCCTCCGTACTCTAACATCTACCCACCCAACCATCCTATAGTAATTGTTTATTATTATTTTACAATTTTTAATTTTTTATAAATATTTTTTTTATTTTATAAATTTTTTTGGTAATTTTGTTTACGCATGTGTTAATTTGTTTTTTTTTTATAGATCATGTAAGTACTAATTGTATATTAATGAATATGTGAATTTTTTTGGAAAACCATGATTTAATGCATCATAAATTAGTTTTTTAATATTATTGTTAATTAGATGAGAAGAACATAAACATTTTATTCTATATAAATGATTAAGTAGTATATTTCGATATACAGAATGATGAAGACAAGATTAAAATTTGTAAATGTATTAACTTTGAATTTAAATTCTTTACGTTTATCATATAAATCAGTTATTGTTTTGTTGTCTTTTATTGTAATTTTAAGATCTAAGAAGTTAATTGTATTGTTAGATAAGAGGTTTTCCGTTAATTCCAAATTAGTGGGATAATCAACTGGAAATTGAGAAATTTTAGATTGATCAGTGGCAATTAAAATTATGTTATCAATATAACGATATAAATTGGAGATTATTATTAGTAAAAGTACGTTCATAGTGATATAAGTATCAGGGATGTAGTGGAGGGTATACGCGGGTATACGCCGTATACCTTCTGGTTTTTTTTAAATAACAACGTATACCCTCTGTTTCTGAAGAAAGCTATAGTATATACACGCTAGGGTATACGCTCTGGCTTGAGCGTATACCCTCTACTTAGAGCGCATACCCTCTGTTTTTTTTACGACTACACCACTGATAACTATAAGTCTGATAATAAACTGGATGTACAACCACCTTGTGGTATACCGACGTGCTGTAAATATAATGTGTTATCTTGCAATATATAATTATTATAGATAATGAAGTTTGTTAATGATTTAAAATAAGCGATATCAATATTAGATGGTAATTCCCATTTTTTATAATACTTTTTAAATAATGCATTTATAATATTATGTAAATCTAATAAGTCTATATTATTAAAAAGATCTTTGAAGTCGTATGTCGTTATATTATATACACAGTTAAGATTTTTTAAAATATTGACCAGTTGATAGCTATTTTTTATACAATGTGTATTATCATTGTTTCTAGTAAGTATATATAATTGATTAAGAATTTTTAATAGAAGTTTATTGGTTTTATTATTATATGTATTGCAACCAATAGTTACAGTCCTAAATTTAATTGGATTTTTATGAAATTTGGGAATAAGAACTAAATAAGGATAATTAAAGTTAGTAGATAGAATATTTAATAGTTTATAATAACTTTGAATTTTACGATTATTTACAATTACATTTTCATTAGTTTTTTGAAAAGATTTATTAGAAGAAATACAGGATGTAAGAAGTTGGTGACAATAAGATTTACATATGATTGCATAATTATTAGGAGATTTGTCTACATATGTAATAACGTAGTTTTTTTTGTAATTTAGTTATTTGTTGGAAAAAATGCTTTGTGTTAATAGAAACCAAATCAGAAATATTATTTTTTAAAGCCATAGTTAATTTTTCAATTACTAATATTTTCCATTGATCAAAATATGCAATAGGTTTATTGTAATAGATTGAAATTTTATATATAAAAATATCTATATCATATGTAAACTGCTTGATAATAGATTTAACAGTAAATTTAGATGGAAGTCTATAATTAGTACCAAAACCCATTTGTTTTTTCAATTTAAAACCATTAACAATATTAAGATTTCCAGTGATTATATGTCCATGATCATTGTTTATATATTTTTTTAGATTTGGGTCATTGCAATTACACGGAAAATTACTTGCAGCAGATGTATTTTTTGAAAATGTATTGTAGTTAAAAATCTTTCTACCAATTGTATTCCGATATTTAAAGGTTTTTGATATATGAAGATTATTAATAGGAAAATAACAGTTTTTATCGTTAATTATAGAATTGATATTAATTTTATTAAATATATGATTTGAAAAAGTTATTATCATTTGAGTATTCGTATTTTGAATTTTATGTTTTTTTTTTTTTTTGTAAATTAATATTTAAAAGATTAACCCTAGTCATAATGAGATCAAAACAAAAATATCAGAAAAATGTTTAGAGAAAGTTTTACTTAGAAATACATTTAAATGTTGTATAATCTGTTTCTTTTTAATAGCAAATATGTATTTTCGAATTAATAACCAATTATAATGCTTTAAATATTTACTTTGCAGATCATTAATTTGTTTAGTGATATATTTTTTAGAAACTACACCTGAAGATGAACCCTTTCCACGTTTGTTTCGTGTTGTTTTACAATTTAAATTATGATTAAGAGTAAGATAAATTGGAGAATAATCAATAGTGTTATTTATAGATGTGAATACTTTGACAGGTCGATTAAATATTTCAGTATTAAGTCCATAAGGATATATTGTGTTGTAATATTTCATGTATGATGACTCCATATAACGCCGTTCTGATTTATTTTTTAGAATTTGAAGGATTTCAATTGTCGTATTTTTAAATTGATGTTTATGAAAATGCGCAATTTCAGCTGTAGACTGTAGATTTTTCGCTTTGTTTTTATTAGAGTCTGAACGATGATGATTGATACGTTTATGAATTGGACCTGATGTTTCACCTATATATTTCATGTTACATAAGTTGCACTTTATGCAATAAATAACATTAAATGCTTTACAAAAATTTGGACATTAGTATGGACATGTCTTGCACCGAGCATCTAAACACTTACGAAAAAATAAAGGTCGAGGGGGAGAGTATAAATGGTCACTGGATGACGATCCAGGAACAACCCCATTATTGTTCCTGTACCGGGCACTACACTGCACAGATGCTATGTGTATCTTGCCAGGATCGAGATGTTTACTAAGAACTGCCATATAAAAATTATTTGGAAAATGCAATATTTGCAAAAAATAAGAAAATATAATAGTATAAAAATCAATAATAAATGAAATTAAATTAGTCTTGATTAAATTTAATATTAAATATCTTGAGTATGAAATATAAATATATATACAATATGTACAAATCAGAGAAGCAGTACTCAAAAACCATCTATAATATTTCCATAACCAAATAATGATAACCCTAAATGCATAAACTGCAAATGCATGAAACCACTGGACTTTTTAGAGCAAATAAAATAACCGCATCTAAAATCCAAAACCTAGAACTACAATAACCATGCAAAGACGACCAAAAACGCTATCCCAATTGACTTCTCAGATCAAAGTAATACAAATATAAATGACTAAAGCTTATTAACATAAAACGATTATTAGAAATATATACTGCTGCCATATTGATGTACATAAATTAATAGAATAGCTCATACTGAATAAATTTAAGAAAAGCAATAGCAAAAAAAAAAAAAAAAAAAATCTAATATATTGAAAATATATAGGACAATATCATACAATAACAACAAGAAAATACATATAAATTACATAACTAGAAAGGTAAAAATCATAAAATGAAACTTTGCGATGATTAGAATGAAAAAATTAATGGAATTTCCTAAAGAGAGGTATCAAATAACTACAAGTAGAAATCATATAGATAATACACAAAGATTATGCGCTTTTGCAGCAAAGATCTAAGCGTATAATATTTAAAAGATTGCTAAAACATTTAGCTACCTAGGTATATATAATGTATATAAGATAACAATATTAAAGAAAAAATAATTCAAAATGAATTGTTCATTCAAAATGAAAAGATATCATAATAAAAAACATCATAAAAAGCTTACATTCATAATTACATGCGCAAATGCAGCATAATAATTTGAATGCTAATATATAACCATTAATTAAACATTACCGACCATCATCAAAAACCGCAATATTGTGAATGATTGACAACAAAGTGCCACAAACCAACAATATAGAACTGTATGTATAAAATAAAATGCCTTATACCTAATTACAAGAATTAACATGGAAGAAAAAAAAAGAAGAATATGGATTCCGAAAAAAATTGAAAAACTTATATATTGAATTACGTTTTCAAGAGTACAGAATTCAATAATATAAGATTAAATGTAAAAAAATCTGCTAGAATTTTAATTAAAAAAAATGGGTTTTCACCCATATTCTGTAGTTGGGAAGGCCGGCTTCGACCCCCTAGTAATAATAATAATAATTAAATGGGTAAATAATTATTATTATTATAGCCATTAATTATGGCATGCATATTCAGTGGGTTTTATTTTTACTCCTGCCTCCTCCATTGTCACAGATTATCATACCCGAGTGACAACCTTAACCTTCCCCTGGCGTGACGTCGCATTTTTTTCCCACTTTTAATTAAGAGCTAATTTTATACAAAATAAAGTTATATATGATCTTTGCCTATTGATATAGATAAGATTAAAGCCTTTAAGGCTCCTATCCCTGCCGGCGAAGTCACTAACGAGCTAATACACTAAACCTATGGGGAAGGATTTATCTAATATCTGATTTTCATTTCTACATTTTTTACTTTCTTCTATCTTTACAAGAAGAAAGTATTGGATTCATGAAAATTTTCGAATTCCGGTTTTCGACGGATTTACACGTTTTAGGGGTCAGAGATTCCAAAAAACATGTTTTTACAAAATGTCTGTCTGTGACTCTGTGAGTCTGTCTGTCTGTCTGTGTGTATGTGACACAAATTTTGTGGGCGCTCTATCTCAAGAACTAATGCACGGAATTTAATAAAAATTGATATTCAGTTAGTGCCTAATACAAATTGATGCTGATTAGTTTTTGGTGTAAATCGCTCAACAGGTGGCGCTGCAATGCTGCATTTTTCACGATTTTCACAATAGCTCTATCTCAAGAACTAATTCACGGATTTTGATCAAACTTCAGATTTAGTTAGTCCTTGATATGAATTGATGATGATTACGTTTTGGTGTAAATCGCCCAACAGGTGGCGCTGTTATGATGAATTTTGCAGGATTTACACGATTTTCACAATAGCTCTGTCTTAAGAACTAACGCACGGATTTTCATCAAACTTCAGATTAAGTTAGTCCTTGATATGACTTGCTACTGATTAGGTGTTGGTGTAAATCGCCCAGCAGGTGGCGCTTCTCTGCTGCCTTTTCCGCGATTGCCTCAATAGCTCTATCAATAGAACTAATGGACCAATTTTCATCTAACTTCAGATTTAGTTGTATGGTGACACAAGTTGTTGTTAACTAGGTTTTGGTGTTAATCACCCAATAGGTGGCGCTGCTATGCAGAAATTTTCACGATTTTCGCTATTGCTCTATCTCAAAAACTAATGTACGGATTTTCTCCAAACTTCAGATTCAGTCAGACGTTGACATAAATTGTTGCTGATTAGGATTTGGTATAAATCACCCAATAGGTGGCGCTGCTAGGCAGCATTTTGCTGAATTTAGACGATTTCAGCGATAGTCATACCTCAAGAACTAATGCACGGAATTTCATATCGTTAGAACCCTCATGAGATGCATAGATTGCCATTTAATTTTGGCAGTGTGATAGCGAATTTTGAAGTATTAACATGTATGAGATAGAAGAAAGTTTTGGGATTGGTACATCCGACTAGTTAATAATTTGTTTTGCATTGGATAGCCGAGGTCCGTCGCTACATCGCACCTTTTTTACTTTTTCGATTTTGATCGCAGATATTTTTTATAAAGTTACTTTCACTTTGAAAACCGGTTCTGAAAATGAAAGTGTCATTCTAAAAAATATGTTCAACTAAAATCGAAAAAGTAAAAAAATTGCGATGTAGAGACGGATCTCGGCTGTCCAATGCAAAAGAAATTATTTAAAAATGTAGAAATGCAAACGAGATATTAGATAAATCCCTCCCCATAGGATTAGCATCAGCTCTTGAGTGCCTTCGCCGCAGGGACAGGAGCCTTAAGGCAGGGTTGGCAAATTTCTGCCGTGGTGGTTAAAACCGGCATGGCAGAAACTAGTTAGTTTCTGCAAGTGGCAAACAGTGGCAGAAACTAAGAAATAATACAAATAAGAACTTTAATCTGGAATGATTCATAATTCACACATATATCTGATATGTAAACAATTAACTTAAAAATTAATACTAAAGATTATGAATGTTATTCAAAGTAGCAAAAAGTTTCAACTGATCATATAATATTTACTATACTACTATATACTATTATTATACTAATTTTCTTTCACTTGGAAAAACAGAAATTTTCATAATGTTAATCTGATGCTGTACAAGTTTGTTTAACTATTAATAACTTGTTTACAGCTGAATTTCTATTTAAAAGTTAAAAAAAAAAAGAAATTTACATAAAGTTCTATGATATCTTAACAAATCACTTTTCAGAGTATTTTTAAATAAATAATACAACGCAATAACGTAAAGGTTATCAACTATATACAAAAAGAAATGGTTCTTGTGAAAATATATATATAAGTAAATAATAGAAGCACAAAAAATAGCAGAGAAATTTTTTTTATGAAATATCTTATACATTTTCTGATATTGAAAGAACAAAATTACCGTTCAAATATATTTTAAAAGTAGAATCTCTTTTATCCGAAACTCTTTTAACCGAAAGCCTCGGTTAACCGAAATCCATTTTAAAAACTTGTATTTTTTACTATCACATTCCTTGAGTGCAAAACCCCTTTTTGAAGCTTTTTTTTTCTTTTGACTATGGCATTTATCAAAGCGAAGAAGAGGACAACGATGTGGGCGATAAAACGAACAAATTAGCAATTTTTTTGAACATTCAAAATCTTTTGAATATTTTGCAAAAGGTTTGGCATGGCTGGAACAGCAGAAAGACTGTGATACTGGTAAACTAACAGTACGGAAAAAAAAAAAAAAAAAAAAAAAAAAAAAAAAACTTCGTGATAGAGCTGCAAAGCAGAGGTAATCGAAACTGCGACAAACAAAACTGCTTTTCGAACCCTTATGAAATATGTAAAAAGTACTTTCGAAATTAAAATTCAGGTAATTTATTCTTGTTTCTATTTTTCTATTGCTTTATTTTTATTAAGCACTTGTTACCATAATAAGAATCAGCGCATATATTTGTCCTTAATCTTAAACCTGAAGCATTCTCGATTATCCGAAAATTTCGATTTTCCGAAAGATGGTCGGTACCGACTACTTCGGATAATTGAGGTTCTACTGTATTACTTTTTCCACGGAGCATTCCATAGCATAGGATTAATTTTTCTAATCTTTCTGAACCCAGACTGTTTCTTAATTTGTTCTGAATGAAAGAAAAGTTTGCAAATATTCTTTCAAGACAAGCATTCCTTGCTGGCAATGTCATTATTGATGTATTCGTTTTTAAACAAGACCACCACACAGAAGGCAAGACATTTTCTGGGGTTTCCTTGGAGAAATGTTTCCGGGAAAGGGGCCGATTTTGCTTCAAAGGATATTATACAAGGTGTCCGGTCTCAATGGTGTCCAATGGCTAATTTCTAAACTGTTAGTCATAGACATACAGCTCCAATTACAAAAATGTTTTAAATCAGGTAAAGAAATATTTTAAAAGCAATTTGGGTCAATAAAAACATTTCTTAAAAAATTACGAAATTTAAATTTATATACAGTCCTCCGGTCCTATAAGTTATATTTAGTAAAATTTTCCTATTACACTGACAAGTAAGACAAAAAAGTTCCTTTCATATAACACTAAAATTGAGCGAGTTATGAAACTTTAAAAATGCATGACTTATGCCACTTTTCTGCTCTGAAAACAAATGAGTTCGGCTTGGCTTTCAGGGGTCACATACCAACTTGGCTTTGAGGAGTCACATACCAAGTGCTTAAAGTATTCGAAGATCTTATTTCGTGTGTGTCTGCGCTTTGAAAAAAATCGTACAAGTATTACGATTAAGTTAACATTTATTAAGTTTCAGATTGGCTAAAATAACATATGTTTTATTTTGTCAAGATTTGAGACTGTTTCTTTTAATGATTTCTTTTAACAAAAATTCTGTTATTTTTATAAGTTTTTATGTTACTTCAACGATCGTATGTATGTTTTTCCAGTTCAAAATTTGTACTCGAAATTTAACTCGCTTTTAAATATCCTATCGAGATTACATTTTACATATCGGCACAAATCCAATTACAATCTAATATTATTATGATTTTCGGTGGTTACCATTTATACTTATTTTACAGGATAACACAAAATATTTCAGATAGATTATCGCCAAGAAGTTTAAGAAAAAAAGTTTTAGATTAGATAATACAAGACTGCGATTATTGTTGTTTTTTAACTTTCATGTATTTTTTTGCACTGAATCCGAAAATCACATTAATTTTTAACCATCATGTCAGGATATTTCGCAAATCAAAAATTGTCAAATTTAAGTGTGTTGTGTTTTTAACTTTTGATAATCGATTTTTACGTACTTTTTAGCACTGAATCTGAAAATGACCTTCATTTTTAACCATTACTTTAGAATTTTTTTGCAAATCGTAAATGTGTAAGTTAAAATATAGCGAAAATCTCATACTATAAAACATATGTAAAACTTTGTTTGTTTTATTTTATTTTATTTTATTCAATAATTTATTCGATATTTTTTCTTATCCTGAGATTCTTACAGTTAAATAGCTGAGTTGTCCGATGAGATGAGGGACGAGATTCAATTTTATCTTTGAACTTTTTAACTTTGAAATTTATGAAAAATCCTGATGTGATGGTTAAAAATGAAGATCAATTTCAGATTCAGCGGTACAGAATACATAAGAATCAATTATCAAAAGCTAAAAAACATGACATAACCCAACTTTTGCAGGCTAGTGTAATCTAATAATACTTTAAAATACGTATCATTTTGTAAAGAATTGAGGCTGTTAATTTAGCATCATTTTATTTAACAAAAATTCTGTTTTTTTTCTTTCTTCTTAAATGTTTATTACAAATTGTATATTTTGCATTAATATGTCAGAATGATTAAAGATTTCAAACTTATATTGCAATGCTAATTTTACTCTCAACCATTTTTTAATATATCTGACGAAATTATATTGCGACTAAATTTGTGAATGATCCCCCAATTTGCAGCAAAAAATATGCTCCAACTTTAAACAGCTATTACTCGGTCAATTTTAATCGTAGAATAACGGGACTTTTTGTGTATTACTTGTCAGTGTAAAAGGAAAATTTTACTAAATATAACTTATAGGACCGGGGGACCGTATAAAAATTTAAATTTCGTAATTTTTTAAGAAATGTTTTTATTGACCCAAATCGCTTTTAAAATATTTCTTTACCTGATTTGAAACATTTTTGCAATTGGAACTATGTCTATGACTAACAGTTTAGGAATTAGCCATCGAACACAGTTGAGACCGGACAACCTGTATATGACACAAAATTTGGATTAATATAAGAAAACAATTTCCGTGCCTTTTCTTTTTGCTCATGTGTCAATTTTTATCCCATATACTTAGGATGAAGTTAATAAGCTAGCATACTGTATTTAAATGAAATGTTTTAAAAATCCATGTAATTACAAGATACTACGAAGTTGTTACAATAATATCTCTATTCTAAAACTAGTCGGATGTGACAATCCAAAAACTTTCTCCTATCTCATACATGCTATTACTTCCTGAGACAAAGTAGCATATAGCAGCGCCACCGGTTAGGTGATTTGCACCAAACTCTAATCAGCAACAACTTATGTCAACTTCTAACTGAAGCTGAAGTTTGATGAAAATCCGTACATTAGTTTTTAAGATAAAACTATTGCGAAAATCGTGAAAAATGCAGCATAACAGCGCTACCTATTGGGCGATTTACACCAAAGAGTAATCAGCACGATATTATATCAAGGACTGACTGAATCTGAAGTTATATGAAAATCCGTGCATTAGTTCTTGAGATAGGGCTATTGCGAAAATCGTGAAAAATGCAGCATAGCAGCGCCACCTGTTGAGCGATTTACACCAAAAAAAGTACTCAGCACTAGTTTATATCAGGGAATAACTGAATCTAAAGTTGTATTAAATTCCGTTTATTTGTTCTTGAGATAGAGCGCCCACAAAATTTTTCGGGATCTCTGATCCCTAAAACATGTAAATCCGTCGAAAAACGGAATTCGAAAATTTTTACGAATCCAATACTTTCTTCTTGTAAAGATAGAAGAGAGTAAAAAAGTAACTAACGCTGTCACCGCCGTTGTAAATGCATTTTTTTGACCGGGGGGGGGGGGGGGGGGTCTTTCGTCGTTAAAGGTGTTCTCAAATCCAAAAGGGCAACTTTCTGACGTAAGTTTTAATTTATTTTTGTTCGAAAATGCATGAAACTAGCTGGTGTTGTTGTTCAGAAACTATGTAACTGTTTTTTTCCGCTTTTTTGCAAACGCAATAGATCTTTCAGAAAATAGTGTCAAAGTCGGCGTTTTGAACCGAATTTCCGCGCAAAGGAAGAAAGAGCACTCAAGAGCGGGCGAAAAACGTGTTTGTCACGTGATCGAAATTGCTTATAATTCAATAGGTAATTGATTGATCAAAAAATAGAAAAACAGTTCAATTCCAAATCGCTTACATGGCCAGGCTTTCCAATTTTATACCTTTCCGTTAAAAAATGAATTTGTAAATGTGTCAAAACGTTTTGCGCTTGTTGAGCTGAGCAGTTAAGAACAGCCTTAATATTAAGGGAACTACTGCATACAAAAATGTGAAAATGGGTAGTATTATAAAAAAAAAACAGTCTGATACAGACAGTTTTTAAATCGAATAATTATTTCAAGAGATATTTAATGTTAAAGTTGGTCAAAATCGTTCCTTTAAAAAAGTTTTACAGGGGCAAAAACTAATACACAGGCATTGAATCATTTTTTCTAAAGACTTACATTAGGCGCTCCCTGTGTGCAGACTGCATTTATTTCTTTAATTTGACTCATTTTTTGAGGGTTTATTTCCCTTTTAAATTAAAATTTTCAGCATTTCGAAAGAGATTTTTTTTACATATTTTAGAAAATGTTGTTATTTTAAATTGTTGCCAATAAATGTTTACGTATTCAAAGCTTTAAAATATTGAAATTTACGTCATAAAAGTTATATTTACACGTGATTTTAAAAGGAAAAGAAAATTTTAAAATAATAAGTTTCTTAATATGCTTTAAAAGCCGTAAATGAAGAAAATTACGTCCTATTTAAAATAGCCAAATAATAATATTGCCAAACATTTAAATGTAAAAATACATTTACACGAGACATTTATTTCATATTTTGAGATGATCTTTTTAACTATTGTGAATTCTAAGGCAGCGCAAATAAAAATATTTCCTTTCTAGCAATAAAATTATTTTCACATGAATATTAAAAAGAGAAATAAATATTTAAAGAAAATTACGCCAGATTTAAAACGATATATTTAAAATGTCTTAATTTAAACAACTTTCTTATAGGGTTGTTAAAAAATACCGGGAGACACTCTGTTTACTTAATTCATTTTATATTAGCTTATTTTTAAACGTTTAACTGATCTTATTTAATCAAAGACGAAAACAGCCATTAGATTTCTAAAAAGCAGCCGACTCGGCGTTAAAATTCCCCCAACCAAAGGGAAATGAATGGAAACCTCTTTACAGGTTCGCCACTGGTTTTTTAATTATAATTCAATCTTCCGAATCTTTTTTAAACCGATCAAATTAGCGTGTTTTTAGAGTCTGCGGTATGTGAACGGGGGTTAGCCAGCGTAACTCGCATAGCCCCCTAGTATTTTTGATGATGTAGCTCGTTACTTTTTAAGGGGCTGGGAATGAACATGGAGTAGTCAGAGAGAGGGAGGGGTGTACCGCGCTCCTTTCCTAAATCTTTGAAAATGTTTTTGTTCAAAAAGAATTTTGGCCAATTTTAACTATTTGTCACAATCTTAACGAAAATCCTAATTACTCCCTTGGGGCCCCGTCAAATGGGGGAGGGGGCGGGGCAGCTGCCCCGCTTGCCCTGCATAAGTCAGGCCCTGCTTATCAGATCAACCGAACGAGATTTTCAAAGGTTCAAACATTATAAAGAAAATAATAAACTAGTATGTTGTGTGGCCATCCTTTCTTCTATATAAATCACGTCAATTAAATCATTTAAAAAGTACAAGAAATTAGATCAATTTAGCACCAATTCATATCAAAGTACATCTGAATTTGAAGTTTGGTGAAAATTCGTGCATTAGTTCTTGAGATAGAGCTATAGTTGAATATAGACTTGAGTAGTAGAGTATAGACTTGAGATAGAGCATAGCTGTTGAGCAATTTACACCAAAACATAAACAACACTAAATGATATCAAGGTATACCTCAATCTGAAGTTTGATAAAAATTCGTGGATTAGTTATTGAGGTAGTATGTGGAAATTTTGAAAAATGCAGCATAGCAGCGCTACCTGTTGACAGATTTATGCAAAAATGTATAAAACGTAAATTCATGTCCATGTCAAGGAGTAACTGAATCTGAAGTTTGATGAAAATCCGTGCATTAGTTCTGGAGATGAGCTATTGTGGAAATCGTGAAAAATGCTGCATAGCAGCGCCACCTGTTGCGCGATTTACACCAAAACATCAACAGCAGTAATTCATATTCAGGTATATCTGAATCTGAAATTTGTTGAAAATCCAAGCATTAGTTCTTGAGACAGAGCTATTGCGGAAATCGTGAAAAATGCAGCATAGCAGCGAGCGATTTACACCAAAATGTATAAAATGTCAATTCATGTCAAGGGCTAACTGAATCTGAAGTTTGATGGAAATCCGTGCATTAGTTCTGGAGATTGAGCTATTGTGGAAATCGTGATAAATGCTGCATAGAAGCGCCATCTGTTGAGCGATTTACACCAAAAACTAATCAGCACCCATTTACATCAGGGACTAACTGAATATAATTTTTTATTAAATTCCGTGCATTAGTTCTTGAGATAGAGCGCCCACAAAATTTATGTCACATACATACAGACAGTCGGACGGACAGACAGACAGAGTCACAGACTCACAGACAGACATTTTGTAAAAACATGTTTTTTGGAATCTCTGACCCCTAAAACATGTAAATCCGCCGAAAACCGAAAGTCGAAACTTTTCAGAAATCCAATACTTTCTTCTTGTAAAGATAGAATAAAGTAAAAATATGTTTTTTTCGTCATTTAAAATCTTTCTGCTCTTGATGTAGCACTCTGTATGGCTCTAGCACTCATTAAAATTTCTTACGCAAAAATTGTTTAGTGCAGTGGACTTTATTACACCGTAAAGATTGTGCAATCTTTTCTCAATGACCTTGTATATGCTTCTGAAGGAACATAAAGCGAACATATAGGAGAGCCCTTAAAAAGATTCGGTATGTACTCTTTGAACATTTCTTTTATTTGGAGTATTTTGTAATATCTTTTTGGCGTATTTTCAAACGATGTTATGAAGGAAAACATTTAATCAAGAGAAAAATGAAATTCGCATAGTAAAAAGTGAAAATTCTAATTAAAAACTTTTTTTTTTTTTTAAATCTCAAACCATACTTCTATAATTTTGAACTTTTTTTGCAACATTAGTTTTTTTCATGCTTCTCTTAAAAATGTGCTCTATACCCTTAAGGGTCAAATTTCCAAAAAGTTAATTACTTTAAGAGAAAGAAAATAAAATGTCATTTCATATGTAATAAACAATTAAATTTAAAAAATCAAAAAATCCGACTGCGTAAACAGGGCCGTGCGAAGCGGGGGGCGAAGGGGGCAGTCGCCCCGGGCGCGGAACTTGTGGGGACGCCAAATTTATACTACAAACCTCGTCTTTTTCTTCTTTTTTGCAAAAAAAATAAAATGTATACTTACATATTAGTAATTTTATTTCTCAGTGAAAGTACGAACATTTCAAAGTTATTGCACTCTCCTTTATCTCACACCGAAATACAAATTTATGAATAAGGACTTCTTTCTTTTCAGAACTTGTTTCAGATTTTTGTCTTTGTCTCTTTTGTTAACTTTCTCTGTTCTGAGCCTGTGCTTGTGACGAAAACATATATTATCAAAATAGCATGGGGTTTCTTTCTTGGAATATAAAAGGGTTCCAAACTGTTATACTGTACTGTAATATAAATTTTTTTCTACGCTCATTTTTCAGATCTCCTTTTCCAAAATATAAGTGCAATTTTCTCTTATGTTACTTAGTTTTTTGAAATTTCTGAATTGAAATTAAACCGAAAGTTTGAAAATAAACGCGAAATATGTATTCAATAGACTTTGTTTTTGCTACTGCACTTTTCAATTTTGTGACACCTGTCACAAAGAAAAATTGGGAAGGGAGGGGGGGGGGGGGCGCCAAATTGAAACTTTGCCCCGGGCGCCTTTTTCTCTTCGCACGCTGCTGTGCGTAAAAAGCGAACTAATTAATTATTTCTCATCAATGTGAAACTATTTTTTTTTCAATTCCTACTATTAGCTCACACTCTCGCTATATATATCTTGTTCAAATTTTCAATCGTTAATAAAATACTTATTATTCATCCAATCAAGCTCAAATAATTTTTTTAAACTTGCAGTGGATGACACTTGATGTTAATCCAGTTTCTTTCAAATATTAATTCATTAATTAAATTAAATTAATTTTCAATAATCGAGATCGCCTTCTTCTTGATCAAGGTATTTTAAGACCGAGAGAGCCCTCTTCTTGATCAAGGCATTTTAAGCGCCACTCAAGAGGAAAGAAGAATGGGAGAAAAAAAAATTATCTTATTGACCCAAGTAGGAATTAACTTAAAATATTTTTTTTATATTGTTTATATTACTTACCTATTTTTTTTTATTTACTTGTATTGATAACTTTTAAGTTGTGTTTAATTGTTAGTTCCTATCTATAAACACTGTTTTGATGAGGTCTATAGATGTCTATGATGGTTAGAGTTGCAGTAAAGCTAGAGATCCTACCAATGAAACATCGTCTTCATTTTGAAAGACTTATCCAATGATATGCCACTCAGTAGGGAGCGTAAATTTTTTTTTCGTCTCTACCGCCATTTTGTATTTTACGGCCGCCATTTTAAATTTATAAAAACAAAACCTAGCCTATAACCATCGGGACCTTAAGACGAATCGATAGAGACCTCATTCATTAGAACCCATCCAGCCATTGGGATGTTTCGAGGGTATAAAGAAATCCACATACACAGATACGCGTGAAACACATAACTCTTCTTTTCAGCCGGGTAAAAATAGAGCAGAGCAGATCATTTTACTTAACAATTTTATTTAAAAAAAATAATAATAAACTATTTAAATCATTGCAATTCCTATGCTTGATTTCATAAGAAAAACATCATATAAGAAACGTCCATAAATCCATAAAAATATGTTAGCAAATTGAAAAATATTTGTTGAAGTTTTATCACTTTGAACATAGTAATAAGGTTCATTCTCTGAAGCTGTTAATAAATAAATAAACACACCCAAATTAGATTTACCCTACTTACTCTAATTAAAAATCTAACAGTTTAAAAAATATGTATTTTATTGCATTATATTAGTCTTATTTTAACGTATAGTACTTATATAAGTGGATTCAAATTAGAGATGCAACGGATGTCAATTTGGTCAGACACCGGATATCCGGCATAATTCGCAACCGGCCATCCAGCCGAAGTATGTTTCGATCTCTCTTTTTAAAAATTTTTATGCAATTTTAAAGAAACTACGGGGTTCTGTCCCCTACGAGCTACGCTCGCCAACCCCCCGTTCAGACATCTCAGATTCTAAAAGCACGCTAATTTGATCGGCTTTAAAAAAAATTGAATTATAATTAAAAAAAAAAACAGGTTTGATGTCTTTGTAAACGGGTTTCCATTCGTTTTCCTTTGTTTGGGAATTTTTAAGATCAAATCATCTGCTGTTAAGAGATACAATGGCTGTTTTCGTCTTTGATAAAAAAAAAAAAATTAGTTAAACATTGGAAAATAAGCTAAGGTAAAATAAATTAAGTAAATAGTGTCATTGTCTCCCGGTATTTTTTAACAATGCTATAAGAAAGTTCTTTTAAATAAGTAATTTTAAATGCGTCGTTTTAAATCTGACATAATTTTCACCTGAAAATACTTTTGTTGTCAGAAAGGAAATATTATTTGCCGTGTCTTAGAAATCATAACAATAGTTGAAAAGATTACCTCAAACTATGAAATAAATGTCTCGCGCAAATATATTTTTAAATTTAAACTGCTTTGTATTATTATTTGGCCATTTTAAATATGTCGCAATTTCCTCCATTTACGAGTTTTAATGCATAATAATGAATTTTTTATTTTAACATTTTCGTTCTCTTTCAAAATTCAAGTGTAGATATAGTTCCTATGACGTAATTTTTAATATTTTCCTTCTTTTTAACATGTAATCATTTAATTCTCATTTGATAGGTTTTCCTTCTGTTTATAATAGCCACGTGTAAATACATTTTTAATGTGAAGGAAATATTATTCTTTGCACTGTTTTAAAAATAGGCAACAATTTAAAATTATGCCCTTTTCTAAAATATGTAAAAAATATCTCTCGAAATGCTGAAAATTTGAATTTAAAATGGAAATAAATCCTCAAAGAATTAATCAAATAAAAAAAATAAATGCAGTCTGTAAGCCGGGGACTTCTAATATTTAAAAGGATTAAATTCCTACGTATAGTTTTTTCTCCTATAACACTTTTTTAATGGAACGATTTTGACCAACTTTAACATTAAAAATCTCTTAAAATAATTATTTGATTTGAAGACTGTCTGCATCATCGTAATTATCAAACATTTCACTATTATATTACGGATTTTCCTATTTTTGTGTGCAACAGTTTTTCTAATATTAACGAAGAAAGACCACGGTGCATTCCAATGGATGTCGATCTACCGGGAATATCTACGCAGATTTTCATTGGTCCACTTCCAAATCGTTACTTTATATATATATATATATAGAAGGATTAAATATGGGTTTATATTAACTGGCTATGTACAGTATTCCTGTGGTGTCACAAATGGTAAAATGGCAATTTTTATAGCCTCGAACCGAAAGGAAGAATAGGGTCCATTTTTGTATGGATTAATAACTGGAAACAAATGCTAAACTATTCATTTTCTGTAATTGCTGCATGCGATGAGTACAATGAACATTATTTCTGTGACGTCGCAATTAGTAAAATGGCGGTTCTTATAGCCTCGAACCGAAAGGGAGAATAAGGTCCTCTAATTTTTAATTATTCTATTAAAAATTATTTTTATGATATTTTAATTTTTAGTGCCAATATTATAATTACATTATTTTAAAGTACTAGTTACAACAGTATCAGCTAAATAGTTTAGTAATAATAAATTAATTTTATGAGAAAAACTTGCACAAGACAATATTTAACCCTTTCGCTGCGTAATTGTTGTATCAAAATAGCTTCAAAAATTGCGTGTTTAACCCCTTCGCATTCTTTTTTCACCGGCTTTTCAAAAAAAAAAATCTTTGTCTGAATTAATCGGGAAAATGCTCTGATTAAATAAGGCAAAATTTACAATAAAAAATAACTGGTGGGAATAATCAAAGAGGGTTAATTAGATGGGCAAAATATCCTCGAGGAAAACTCGGGTTGCGCAAATTTTGCTACTTTTATGTTGCCCGAGGAAATCTCGGGTTGCGCAGCGAGAGGGTTAATACTTTTATCTTTCCCTTTTTCCTTAACAACAAATCTTCAAGCTGTAAACATTCTGCCCCCTTTTTTTTTCAACAGGTGCATACTGCATGAATAGTTACAGCTGTCTGCGATTTTTTTTAATATATAGGTTTAGAAACACAATTTTCTATAAATATAAGTAAATTATTTTTTGTTTAATAAATTAATGCTTTGTATTTTGAAAGATTAAACTCTCAGCTTTATAATCTGGAAGTTTTAACAATGACAGGAAAATAATCAATGAAAACAAAGTATGACCTTATAATTTCAGGCCGAATGTACTGCCGGATAAGCATAATATCCGGCTGCTGCCAATCATTCGGCATACTGGCCGGGTTAGCCGGATGCAGTATGTTAGTTGGATGTCCGTTGAAACCTTAATTCAAATAATTTTCTCATATACTGTGGGTGATCGGTTAACGAACATTTTCGCGAGAGATTTTTATGTTCGGATGACGAACACATTTTCGATTAACGAACACCTCACAGAAAAAAGCCAAGAAGATGCAATGCTGTGTTTCAGATTTGTCGACCTGTATTTACAGTAGAGCGCCGATTATCCGAACAAGTCAGGACCGACCCTAGTTCGGATAAGCAAAAGCTCGGATAAATGGACAGACAATTTAAGGTAGGGATGCACAACCTGTGGCGCGCGATGGGTTAACAAGTGGCCCGCGAATTTCGTCAATTTATAATTGGTAAAAAATGCAATTTTTAACAAAAGGTTGCACGAAAAAATCGTGAATTTCGTCAATTTGCCATGGAAAACAATTGCAAATTTCGTCTGTCAGTTAAAATTCGCCAATTTCATTAATCGCCCAGCCGATACCATTTGTATCAATATAAGAAATTCCCGAGTTATTAATTTCGCCAGTCGCTAGTCGAAAAGTACCTCGAATTTCATCGATTGGGCGCGGAAAAATCACGTGTTTCGTCGATCACGCGTGAAAAAGTCGCGAATTTGTTGATCGAGCACGGGAAAATCGTGAGTTTCGTCAATTTATCGCGAGAAGAAGTCGTGAATTTCGCCAATTTGGCGTGGCAAAATTGCAAATTTTGTCAGTCAATTAAGAATTGAAATTTTCGTTGACTTGGCGCGGAAAAACTGATTTCCATCGATCGAGCGCGGAAAAATCGCGAGTTTCGTTGATCGGGTGCGGTGAAATCAAGAGTTTCGTCGATTAGGCACGAAAAAATCGTGAGCTTCATCTATCAGGCACGGAAAAATTACGCGTTTTCTCGATCGCGCCCGGAAAAGTCGAGTATTTCGTCGACCGCGCGCGTCAATGTCGTGAGTTTCGTCAATTTATCGCAAGAGAAAGTTGTGAATTATGCCAATTTTCCGCGGGAAAATGACACATTTCCTCACTCATTTAAGATATGCGAATTTCCCTGATCAGGCACGGAAAAATCACGAGTTTCGTCGATCGGGGGCGGAAAAATCGCGAGTTTTGTCGATCGGGCGTGGAAAATTTGCGAATTTCATTGATCGGAAACAGGAAAATTACGAATTTCGTTGATCGACCGCGAAAAAATCGTGAGTTTCGTCTGTTTATCGCAAGAAAATGTTGTGAATTTTGCGAATTCTCCAAGGGTTTGAGTCACTTAAGAATCGCGAATTTCGTTGACTGCGCGCGAAAAAATTGTGAATTTCGACAATTCGTTAAGGGAAAAAAAAAATTAAATTTCGTCAATCAGTTAACAATCCCATATTTCGTTGACTGGGGGTGTGGAAAAATCGCGAATTTTGTCGACCAGGCACGGGAAAATCTAAAATTTTGTTGATCGGCTGCAGGAAAATTTGAGAGTTTCGTCAATTTAAATTCGTTCATAAAGTTCACATTTTTTTCGGCACTAGACACTTCCATGCATATGTTTGTTTTTTAGTACTTTTAATAAAGCAAAATTTAATCTCCTCGAATAAAGTCAAGGAAATATTTTCACTTCTTGAAAATAATCTTTGCTATATTTCTGTTATATGCACAAACATAAACTGTTGCTATATCCTTGCCAACTGAATTGGGTATGGTATGTTGACTGGGTAGGGGAACCTTAAAGGGGTAAAACTGCCAATCCTCTGAAACCATTTTATATAGGCAACAGATCTCCCCATCTTCCCGAAATAGAATTATCTCTGTATTACTGATGTGGCCCTCGACAACTCAAGCATTTTTCTAAGTGGCCCTTCTCTTAAAAGGGTTGTGCACCCCTAATTTAAGGGATGTTCCTGACTGTACTAAAACCTTCACACTTTATCCAGGCTTAGGACTGGCATCACCAGTTAGTGCTAGGGTGTTTAAAAACTGTTTTTTTTTTTTTTTTACTTTTTTATCATTTAAAATTTTCTTTTTCTCTTTTTATCATTTTCTGAACGCCAGAGATTATAATGTAAGCAAAAAAAGTTTTCGATTGTTGCTGGCTTCAAAGAAGACGCTCCTTAAAATGCTGCCCTATCTCGAATTCTTCTTAAATGCGTTAGGTGAATAGGATCAGAGTTCTTCTGCCGTTTGAGCCATTTCATAACTTTTTCCAAACATTCAAAGGCTTCGTTATGGGATGGATCTGGGTCATTTTCAGAGCATTCGCTTTCATTTCTTCAATTCCTTCAATTTCTTTTTCATTTTAAATCTCATCCACAATCTCATCATCATTAAAAAAAAAAATTTTTTTGAGAGAAATAGGCTGTTCGGATAATTGGAAGTTCGGTTAAAAAAATTTTTTTGAGAGAAATAGGCTGTTCGGATAATTGGAAGTTCGGTTAATTGGAGTTCCGATAATCGGTGCTCTACTGTAGTTGCATCTATTGTCGACTTAGAGAGCATTTTAACAGTTGTATACGTATGGCTTAATTCATGGACTACCAGGGGTTCGGGTCCTACATTTTAGAGCACCCAAATTAGAATGAACAGATTAGAAACATTAATTTTTTATATTTTGTATTCCTTTTTAAGGAAATATTTTTAATTGTAAATTAATTATTTTAATTGAAAATTAGTTTACAAATTATTAGCAGGCTCTAGGCTCCACTTGAGCTTTATCTGGCCCTGCAATAAACACGATCTTTTAGAGAAATAATGGAGTTTTTGAAAAGTCAAAGTCAGAGTAATTGATATGATTTAATGCCGTAGTCAATGAATGCAATCCTAAAAGTTTTATTAAGTGCATGTCATTTATATTTATTAAATACGGCACGACACGGATAAAACCATCTAAATACGATTTGTCCATATTAAATAAGAATGTATTGTAACCCTATTGTACAGGGAAGATTTATATTACTTTTTATACAATATTCAGTTTTTAAGAACGAATTAATTAAATTCCCATACTACCGGATGTCCTAAAAAGGATTAAATGATTTTAAAGTTCAATAACTTGCGAACGGTGGCAGATATTTAAAAGATTCTTGCAGGAGGGTTATGCATGAGGTTAAAAGTTTTTTTTTACAGCGATTTTCCATTTTAGTTCGAATTACATACAATAGATGGCACTGCGATCAATAGATGCTAAATTCAGGCTCGATTTTTGGTCCTTCGGTACCCACTCAATACATTTTTATCTCCTTTTTTCCGCATGGAAGAAGAGATCGGCCAAAAAATCGAGCCTGTTTTTAGTGCCTATTGCTTACAGCGCCATCTATTGTTTGTAATTCGAACTAAAATCGAAAATCACTGTAAAAAAACTTTTAACCTCATGCATAACCCTCCTGAAAGATTTTTTTTTTTTATATCTGTCACCGTTTGCAAGTTATTGAATTTTAAAATCAGTCAGTCCTTTTTAGGACACCCGGTATATTAAATATATGATCCGTTAACGAACAATTCGGTTAGCGAACTTCATTTTAGAACGGATTAAGTTCGTTAACCGATCACTCACTGTATTAAAATTATGAGAGAATGATGAAATACTTTTGAAAGGAGAAAAAAAGAAGGCTGAAGTCGTCTCCTTGAACGTTGAAGTTATGCCTGGTAAAACTGGTAAATTACTACATTTTGCAATGTGTGATTTTATCGCTACATTGTCAGAAAAATTAGTCAATATACACTAAATTATTCTCATTTTTTTACAAATAATTTCTGTATTCCTAGAAAACAAGTTTTTTCCGTTCGTCCCGAAAGTCTGAAAAAGAGAGAGAAATTCCATTCCTTCCTAGCACGAATGCGTATTGGCTATATTAATACCGAAAGAGTTTATTTTAAAAATGAAAAACCAAAAATTCTAAAAATTAAGATTTCAAATTTAATTAAAAAAGAGAAAAAAGTTTTCGAATTTAAAAATAAATAACAATTACTTTTCTTATTCATACAAAAGTATTCACAATTGATTTATTTTTTAAAGTTGAAAAAGTTGAATAAAGCTGAATTTATTAAATAAATATTCGCATTTAAAATATATGTTAAACGAACACATTTTAAAAGATATTTTAATTAAGATATTAAATGGAATAAAATCGACATTACTAAAAAAAACCCCCCAACTTATGGAATAAAAATATAATATTCATATTTTACATCTAGCAATCTACTTAAAAATATTATATATATATATTTTTATCCTATATTAATACTAAAGTATTAAAACCCCAGCCACACTCTCATTAAAGACGAAATATTCCCGAAATTAATTTCAAAATTCAAAGATTTTTAAAGAGACATTAATCAAGAAATACCCATTTATAGCAAACCTATTTTCATCAAAGTATTTTGCTTCTGTACAATTGTAACCCAGCGGTTAGCGTGCTCGTCTCGTAACGCTAAGATGGCTGGTTCGAATCTAAAGTCCGTAGGTTTTATTTTTTTTTCCCGAAATTTCTTCAATTGACATATATGTAATAATAAACATTTTCGCCCTTTTTTCTTAGTAAAACTATTCCAAATTCTTAATATTTTTTTCCTTTTTTACCTATCTTTAATAATATCTTAATACCTTTTGTCTTTTTTTTTCATGCATTTAAATTTGCGTATTCTTTTATTATTCTAAAAAACCTTAATCCATTCGTCTAATCTTAAAACCCATTAAATTACTTTTTCATTTTCTTTTAAAACTAAACTCTTTTTCTTTCGAATGTTTTTTTTAATAGCATTTGTTCGATCATTTTCTATACACACAATTCCATGCGCCCGCCAGCATTTAATGGCGCTTTAATTCTGACGCTGTATAAAGAGTTCATGATCGACGTCATTCACTTCCCACCGAATCGTAGCTTGTTTTTTGTCCCATTCCTACCCATCTCTCTGCTGGCATTGGTTCTCCACTTTTCTGTATCCGTCCGCGTTCTGTTGCTTGGAGTACATATATCGTTACATCGGCAAGGAGCGAGAGAATTTACGTTTTTCCGGTTGTTTAAATAATCTACGTCGCTTAGAGTGAACGAGTCTAATGTGTAGATCCTAATCTTGTAACATCTTAAATTTTATGAAGTGAATGATCGATTATTGAGAGTTGATGAACGAGCTAGTGGGAATGTTCGATATGTTTTTGTCAAGTAAACCAGTTTAAAGTTACGATGACTCTCTTCATTATGTGATGGGAAATGTCTCAATGTTTATGAATCCTGTCTTACTCGCCACCCTGACTGCAATCCGATATTTTCAGGATAACGGATGGTTGGCCTTGATTGCTCTACTACGTTTTATTTCGAGATGTACTAGTGTCGCCGAAATGTCTGAAAAGTCGATAGAAAATGTCGCATATATTTCAGGAGAAAAATAAAGTGGATATTCGTCAATTAACGGAAAAGTCCTGGAAGCAGTGCTGCCGGGAAATTTCCGTGAATTGAAGAAAGTACTATTTCTGAGAGTTTGAGAGAAAACGGTGTCTTCTGAGAAAGGGATTTATACTCTGCTTTTTTTCCGAAAATTTCATTAAATTTTTTTGTTCGTATTAGCGGTGATCCTGGATTTGCAGTTCATAACAAGCGTGAAAATCTTAATATAATTTAAGTAATGAATCATTCATAATGCGTAAATTGTTCGTTTTAACCGTGTCCCGATTTTACCCGCGCTCGTGTTAAACGAATTCGGCAGTACTTCATTATGTTAAAAAAAATTCCTGCCGGCTCGGCCTAAAGGCGGAGGTAGATTTCGAAGTTAAGTACTAATTTCACCAACAAAAAACCCAGTTTTAACAATTTTATCTGGCCGCTTTTGACGAGTTTTTAATTTCATTTTCCTGTAAGAGTTCGTTTTATCAGAATCATGTTAATACGATAATTTTTTTTCTTTAACCCCTATTTTTGTTTAATTTGTTTTTGCTTTAAGAATTGGTCCTATGAAAAACTTGTCAATATAAAACTTGTAGATAATATTAAGAAAATTTATAATTGATTTAAACGGATTTGATATCTTGTGAATTAATGAAGTTATGAAATTTTTTTTCACCCTAAAACCCTACCTTTTTCGCCCATTGAGCCTATTTTTAATTTTTATCAATAACCTGTGACACATAAATTTTTGGCACTTTTCTTAGAAGTAATAATAACTTTAAAGTGATTTGATATGTATTATAATTAAGAAAGTATGGTGTTTTTTCGGTTTTCTCAAAACCCCTCCCTATTTCCACCCCATTGGTTCGATTTTGCCCATTAACGAACTGGACCGACATTTTCTGCCCCTTGATTTTATGCATCAGTTTGGAAGAGATTTGCGCAGAATTATGGAAGTTATCGTGCCCATAAAAAAATGATACATATAGATAGATAAATAGAAGATAAAGTTTTGAACTGGGGGTGGTTTTGGGTTCTAGGGGTCATGATCGGCGTAGATCTGCAATTTTTTTTTTTTCAGAAATTCCAAGATAGGGGAAAATGTAATAGGTAGTATTTCTTAGGAAATCTACCTACAAACCAAAAAAAAAAAAAAAAAAAACTTGTATTTCATCAACACCAGTATTACCTGAAACAATGTTTCTTTTTAGAATAGTTCCTATAGATATATATACTTTTTTTTTTTACATCAGCTGTCAAAACTATAACCTAATTAAATACGTGATATATTTGCTCAACAGAGCGTGAAGAGTGACCTGCTAATAGTTCGATGATTTGCCTTCAGAGTTTTAGCTTTTAATGGTTCTCTTTTTAGTTTACAATACCTCCGTTACTGTTTCACATATTCAATTTCATAGTATCGACTTTAAAAACAAATTTATATCGCAATCTTGGTATCAGAATTGCATTCGACGATGGAAAAAAAAATGAGGAAAGATTAAATTATATAAAGCTGAATCAAATTTTAAAGAAAACAAAAAAAATTGTTGGACGATCAGAAACCATAGGACTTGATTTTGATTTAGTTCAATAAAACATTTTTACAAACACTGAATCATGATCCTTTTGTGTACGTGGTACTTAGGTAAAAGTATTGGTACCGGTACTAACAACCTATCGTTCCCGCTCCCCTTCCCCCTGTCGCTCCAATCTGCATACTTATATTTCATACATTATATTTATACATTCATGCATTATATTTCATACACAAAATTTAAAGCTTTTTTTTTTCTTTAGCAATATAAAATTTTTAAATATATCTATCACCATATACTTAACTGTCAACTAGTCCACTTTTTAGTTATCACTCCTTCCGAATAGTAATTTTTGCCTAATTTTAACGCTAATTAGTTGCAGAATTCTGTGATTAACTATGGTATTATGATTCGGAAATAGAGTAACACAGAAAGCTATACATTTTTACGAAAAAATGAATGAAATTTACAGAAATTAATATTTATATGCTGAAGAATTGAACAACGTTTTTTAGTTTTCTATAAAAAGTGCATATCTTAAACTAAATCGATTCCTTCCGCATAACAATCTGTTATGGTAAAGTCTCTGAAAATCAGATTAAATTAAAAATTTGACACCGCTATTGGAAAGATTCGATACTTTTATAGAAAAAAGGGAAACACTGCTCGATTGTTTTCTATCAGAATAACAATACATGGCAATTATATCTACTTACAAATGAAAGTGACTTCGTAAATGTGCAGAGAAGAGCCTTAGCATGGGCAGCGTTCGTGATACAAAATAAATAGAAAAATCCCTAACGTGATGTTTATACTTGTACATAATAGAAGACAAAAAAGCTTAAACAAAACCTCAAGCTGATGCTCGTTGGCTAAAAACAGAAAACATTCCTTTCAGGTCAGATATCAAAATTAAAAAAAAATAAACCAGCTACTTAAAAATTATCTTACTTTCACAACAGAAAATCGAACTGAAAGCCAATTCATTGTTCAGTCTCTTGAGTGCCGCCGTATCAATACGTCGCCGCCATCAATGCTAGACATAAATTTGCAAATAGCACTAGAATAGAAAAACATGATTTCTGTTATCGCTTCATTCTGATCAAAAATCATTAAAATTTGAATAGAATACGTAATTTTAAAGGAGGAAAAGTTTTTTTTTCTATAAATAAAATTTTGAATGTAAGACAGATTGAGCTCGAGCCAGTCCAAGCCCAAAAACGGGTATAAAAATTGAGTCCGTTTCACCCCCATCCCTTACGTGTGCTGCACATTACGTCACATATAAGTGTTTTGATAAAAAAAGAATGTAAAAGCCTGGAAATGGGAAGGAAAGGGAAGGATAATTTAGGCTTCGTTTTTTCGAAAGCGCTATTGCACTGGACTCCGGAGCCCTGTATTTATGAGCTTCGGTGAATTCCGCCAATATTTAAATATTTACTAAAACAGAGAAGTACCGGACCTGAGCACCGGCAAAAATTTAGCCCTGTCTCGATATGCTCCCCAAATCTAGACTTTCTAAGCTAGTCGGATGTGTTAATTCCAAAACTTTCTTCTGTCTCATACATCTTAATTCTTAAAAATTCGCAGTGCCAAAAATTAAATCACAATCTAAGACCGTCATAAGAATTCTAAAGGACCTGTTTGAAAGTGTAACAGAATATGAAGTTTGATTAAATTACGTGCATTAGTTTAAGATTTAGCTATCCCGAAAATCATGAAATGTGCAGTCTAGCAGCGCCACTTGTTGATAAATTAACACCAAAAGCTAAACAGCTCCGACTTACATCAGGGTGCAATTCAGTCTAAAGATTTATTAAATTCCTTGCATTGATTCTTGAGATAGAGCGCCCACAAACTTTTTGTTACGTACAGACAGACTCACAGACTGATATTTTCTAAAAACAGCCAAATCGTGTTCGGGACCTTCTGAAACGTATAGATCCATCGAAAACCGGATGTCGAAATTTTTCACGAATCCAATACTTTCTTGTAAGGATAGGAGAAAATAAAAAAAGAGAGAGAAAAATCATCCGCCTTTTCTCCTTTTTTCTACTTTCTTCTATCTTTACGAGAAAAAGTATTGGATTCGTGAAAAAATTCGACTTCCGGTTTTCGATGGATTTATACGTTTTAGAAGGTCAGGAACACGATTTGACAGATTTAGAAAATTTCTGTCTGTGACTCAAATTTTGTTGGCTCAAGAACTAATGCACTGAAGTTAATTAAACTTCGGATTCAGTCAGAACGTGACATAAATGGGAGCTGATTATGTTTTAGCGTAAATCGCCCAACAATGCTGCATTTTTCAGGATTTTCGCGATAGCAAGATATGATATATCTCAAGCGCATATCTCTCATATATCTTCCGCGATGATATATCTCAAGAACTAATGCGCGAAATTTCATCAAACTTTGTGTTCAGTTATACCTTGACATGAATAGATTCTTATTAGATTTGCATGTATACCGTCCAACAGGTGTCGCTGCTAGGTTCTGTTTTTCACGATTACCGCGATGGCTATGTCTGAAGAACGAATAGATTACCATTTAACTTTGTTGCAGACGATTTGATTTAAAGATGATTTGATTAGAAGAAAGTTTTACGATGGCCACAACATACTAACTGTCTCTCAAACAGTATGAAAAGTTTTATAAATCATTTCGTTCGAACGACAGAGGCTAGAACCGGCGAACTTCGAGTACTATCTTCTTAGATTTATTAAAATCGAGTGCGCTCACAATTTGGCCATTTTGAATAGGGCCTTTAGTGTGGGCTTATTTTAAGTAGGATAAAGAGCCCATATTTCGTCCCCTTAACTTCTCCGCTTCTGCGAAAGTTGCGCCACTTATGACGCAAGGCAGAGGGGACGGGAGGTAAAAGGGGTCAGTGTTGAAAGTTTCGTTCGTCAAGACGCATACATAAATTAAAGTCAGCTAATTTTCTATTTTTAGATGACCTGAGTTCTTATTACGTCGTTTGTAGAACGTTATTTACTGTACTGTAAGTATTTATTTCTTATAAATTGCATGTATTTTACATTGCTAAGATGCTGATAGTAGCATACAGTGAGTTTTAGGACGCTCAGTTCATCTTACGGCAACTGAAGCTCCGTCATATTGGGAAGTAGCATGGTTCCAATTTCGTCCCCCTTGCAGTTCTTATTTTCGTCCCGGGGACGAAATTAGGAATGCTATTTCATGACATTTGTTTCAATTTTTTCCTCATGTTTGGTTGGCTAATGTTTCGTTATGTTATTCTTCCACTGATAATTAGTGCATTTCTTTGTGACTTATTTTAATGTAAATTAAATTACTTAATCATTTAGAAATAAATTTTGATTTCGTTATAAGTTAAGCCTCAGTGTATTGGATTTTTTGGGGGGACGAAATTGGAACCATTTTTTTTTTCTTTTGCATTTTTTAGATACTTTTGAAAAAACAACTTTTCACATTGTTAAAATTTTTTTGTACGATATTTGCCTATGTTTCTATGTGCATGGGTAGTTACTCTATGTAAAATCCAAATTTGGTAGATTTTTACTGAAAATTACAACTTTCAGGGGTCTAAAAGTGACTGGGGGACGATAATAGGGCACCTTACCCTAATTCTTTCCCTATCAGTGTTGAATTCAGACAATTTTATCCGTGGGGATTTCTGTGGCTCCGGGGGTGGGGGGGGGTGGGGGGGGGGAGATTGAACTTTTTGACCATTGAAAACACAAAATCTCAAATCTTCTGGCGACACATCTCATGGCTCAGGGGGGGGGGGGGGCTTTCCCCCGGGCCATCCCCTGAATTCAACACTGCTCCCTATTCGCGCGAGACTCTACACTGGATACAAAAATGTAGAAAGAAAATATTTTCTTCCCTTCAATTTCATTGATATATATATATACATGTATACAGTGGCACCAACTTATATGGGTCCGTGGGGTGCGAGCACACTCAATAATCTGATCTCTCCACCCCTCCAATTTTATTTGATTGCATGTATACCTGAAGATATTTTTAGGATGATTAAAAATACACAGGATATCTGAAAAATAGTTTTAGACTTTCAGAAAAACAATAAAAAGAATCAAACAAAACCCGAGCACTTAAGGTTTTTAACTCGCAGGCTATCAAAGCCTGAGAGCTAATGTGCCCGCAGGCTCTGTATGTACAGTCGTGGAGAAGAAAAAGTAAACAACCCCTACTAAAACTGCAACTAATTATAGATAGAAGAAAGTTACAGGTACCAATCGATTGAAAATAAAGTCTACTTTTAAATGATGTTTATTAAATTTGCTTAGGGGCCATTTACAAATGAAAACCAGACCAAACTTCTTTTTTTCGATGGCAACACCCAATTTTGACAAGATATTTTAAATCTTCGGTTTAAACTATGCCTAGAGGCGAAATTTCTAATCATTTGGATAATACGTTTTTGAATTATAAACATTCAAAATTTAGAGCTTCTAATGTTAAATTACATTTTCATATTTTTATTATTATGTCTTGAAATTATCCCTAATGCGATAATTTTGTGTGTGGTTATAATAATGATAAAAAACGCAAACATAAATACATTGAATATGTAATTTTAAAAATTTATAATATGAATTATGAAATTAATATTCGAAAAATATTGGAATTGCAACCTACAATTTTTTGGATAGATTTATATTAATTATTATGTCCTGCTTTATGCGAATTCTCAATCTCAAATTTTTCTTTCAAGTAATTTTCGAATTATCATTAGAAAACTTCAATTTGATGATTTAAGGGGGTCGTCTTATGATGTGCAGAAAAGCATAACTTGAAAAATATGTTTTACTCATTTTATTGAAATATTTCGGCTGACAATCGTCGAAACATATTAAGCGAGTGAAAGGGTCATGTTGGCAAGAAATAATAAATTAACCCTTTCAGGACCAGCGCCTGTTACACAAATTTTATTCGGTTAGCACCATTCTTTTTAAAAAGTTACCTTTACCTTGATAATCCCTAGATAAAACCCTTTACCTAGATAAATGCTCTAATTAAAGAAAGCAAATATTACATTTCTTTTCTACTGGTGCCAAAAATAAATTCTGTATGCTCTTTTTCAGGGTGCATATATGAACCCATGGTCCCGAATGGGTTAACAGAAGTGACATAGCCATTCTGTAGCATTTCAACAATCGAGTACCGAACTTCAATTTGGATACTGCCCCTAAAATACGCTCATTTTAAAATAGTTAATTTCTCGGAAACTAATCATACGATTTTCATGAAAATTTGGATTTAGGTTAATTGAAGGGTATAGAATTTCTTTAGGGTATCAAACTTGGGGTATTGCTATTGAATAAAACAACGTACGAGTTTCTTTTAATATGTAGATGGCTTCCTAAGCAAATTTTATAGACATCATTTGAAAGTAGACTTTATTTCCAATCGCTTTGTACCGGTAACTTTCTTCTTCGATAGTTTGTTGCAGAGTTAGCAGAGGTTGTTTACTTTTTTTTCCACGACTGTACGTACATATGTATGTACGCATGTATGTACGTAACGCGATAACTCTTGATAGAAATATCTGACTTGCTTCAAATTTTGGATGTAGGTTTATAAGGTGCTTATTTAGTTTTAGGGGTTCATTGGTTAAGTATAAAGGGGGGAAACGAAGGGCTTAATTCATAATCCCCTCATAATTTAGATAAATGGGTTTTTCATGCAGAATTATCCGATTTGCTTCAAATTTGGTATACCGGTTTATTCTGATAAGGTGCTTCCCTGATTAGATTTGGGGGCTCATTGGTTAAGTATAAAGGGGAGGAGGTGGGCGATCTAATCCCCTCCCCTTAATTTAGCTAATTGGGGTTTTTTATTTTGTCGATTTCTTTATTTTTTGAAATAAGAGTATAATACCCAATTAGTGTGAATAGCCTGTGAGCTCAATGCCATCAGTTTAACTGGGCACTTTTCTTTTTATTATTTTATTTCAGTGAAGGAACCAAAGCTTGTTTTGGCAGTATTTATTCAGCATTTCACTGTGTTCAAAAGTTATCAGCAAACTTTGTACTATTACGGGCCCCTTTTGGATTTTTTAAACATATCCTCCTTCACATACATGTTTTCTGCTTGTGTATAGGGTACATAATGTAATAATGAACACAGTCTCACATATAGATGCATTTATATTTTCGAAAACAAATTAAGTGTAAATTGTAAAAAAGATTGTTTATTATTATCAAGGCAACAGAACAACAATAATAATAGTAATAATAATAACAGCAGCAGCAACAACAACAACAACAATAATAATAATGAAAAACAATGCCAAAAATGTTTTTTTTTTCTTTTCAATGCAAACGAGTCTTTCAGGATTTTTTTCACAACTGATGTCATAAGAAAAAGCGTACAAATACAAAATCTTTACTTTTTTTCATTCAGAATCAAAATTTGCTATCCATGAGTGCAAAAAATGTATTTATGCATATAAAATAAAATAATCATACTCTATTCTCAATAAAGCATCTTGTAGCGCACCTGTGTGATGTATATCAATTTCCATAGGGTTAAAATGGTGTAACATCATTAAAATACATTGCAAATGCTTTTTATTAGTAGACCACAATGCCACGGAATTCTTGTGAGTGGCTCTGTAAACGAATTATAAATGCTACACACTTCTTCAATACCATGGTAAGCTTCAAAAAATCTATCATATAGCAATCCGAGTCTATTGGCAGAAGTTAGAGCAAGGGCAGACGAGAGACAAACCGAATTCATTAAACACGATTCAACTATGTTGGAAAGTGTTAAAAACGGGGTGTTTTGACTCTAGTTTAAAGAAGTAGCTCTCTGTCACCCATAAGTTGTCTAATTAAATTCACTTAAATTAGCGAATCTTCTAAAATCCTATATTCTAAAATATTTAACCCTGTCAGGATCGATTTTATTTTATTACTTTATTTTATTTTATTTATTTATTTTATTTTATTGTTATTTTATTTATTTACTTATTTATTTTATTTTATTTTATTTTATTTACTTATTTATTTTATTGTTATTTTATTTATTTACTTATTTTATTTTATTTTATTTTATTTTATTTATTTATTTTATTTTATTTTATTTATTTTATTTTATTTACTTACTTATTTATTTTATTTTATTTATTTATATTTTTAAAACTTATTTATTTTTATTTTTATTTTATTTATTTATTTATTTGGGGGGGGGGGGGGGAGGTGCTTTTTAGTTTAAAAAAAATTAAAAATATTTTTCCAGATCACAAAGTTAAGGTTTGCGGAAATTCAACGAATATGTCATTTAATGAAATTTAACGAATATAATAGCTAATTTGCGTTCTATTAATATGACAATCGACTAAGGAAGCATTTTTGAAGACGTTTGGAAACACTATGTTGAAACATATGTTTAAAATAAAATAATTACCAACGCTACAAAGAATTTTAAGCAAACGTTCTATTTTTGTTTTTGTACTAAATCCTGAAACATAAATGAAATGATAATAAAATTTGTATAGACACATCCTATCATTACTACATGCAGATAACAAAAAAAAAAAAAAAAAAAAATCTGTTTAAATTGACCGGTATTTTTAAGTCGAGTTAAACTCGAAAAGGTTAACCTTATAATGAGTAGCCTACAATTTTCTGTAAAGGGATATAACGACTGTTAGAAATAAAAATAAGAATAAAAGAATAGATGATACAAGGCCAAAATAAATCTCTTTTAAAAGAGTTTTTTCAGCTTGAGCGATGTCAAGGCATTCAAAATGTTTGAAAGTGATTTCCTAATCTGTAAATGCTGCAAACTAAGCAATGAAAGCGGTGCTTTTACGCTCTTTAATTTAACGCAACTTGGTGTTTAGGTAATTATATAAATACGTAGTACAGTCGCCGTCTGGTCCGTCCGTCTGTCCGCCTACTCTGAAAAAAAAAAAAAAAAACGACATTTTTACAGTACAAAGTACTGTTCATCTCGCGCTCAAACTCGATCACAGTCGAATGTGTTGTAGCTTTCTTTGGTTTCTTGACTACGCTGTAAAACAACCACTGTAGATTTGCCAGAACAAACTCGATCACAATGAATGTGCTGTATCTTTCTTTGGTTTCCTGACTATATTAACATGGAAATACAGTAGTTGCGTAAAATTAACAGAACAATGTGCTGGCAAATCTACAATAGTTTTTTTTTACAGTGTATAACAGCGCAAAAACTACCCAGCCGAATGATTTGAAATTTAATATATAGAATCGTTGCAGAATTTTATCGTGACATTTCGAATTTTGTGAAAATCGAATCAAAACTTAAAAAGATATTACTAAAAATTCTCTGCATTCTGTTAAATCCTATCCTATGTCATTAATTCAATGGTGCGAGTCTATATCAATAAGTTTTTTACCCGCACATAGAAAGAATTGGGGGAAATTTTTGAAATTGCTACATTGTATGAGTCCTTTTCTATATAGTCACCATGCACAGTAACACATTTCTGCAAACGGTATTTCAAAGAGAGAGGGGAGGATGTATTCCAGGAGGTGCGATAGTAGGCCCAAAGAGGGTAATTTTTCTAACTTTTACCGACCCCCACATGTGACATAGTGTTGGAAATGCCTGTGACCACTTATTCATGTTATGCACCTCCCGAGCCCCTCCCCCCAAATTTGGCCTTCGGGGGGCGCTTTTCTAAATTTTTCGGACATCATTCATGCCCTCCAAGGGGCAAATGTGGGGGTTTGAGACTCGGGAGGTGCATAACATGAATAAGTGGTCACAGGCCTTTCCAGCAATATGTTATATGTGGGGTCGGTAAAAGTTCGAAAAATGACCCCCTTTGGGTCTACTAGCGCGCCCCCTGGAATACATATCCCCCCCCCTCTCTTTGAAATATCGGTTGCTCAAATGTGTTACTGTGCACACTGACTATATAGAAAAGGTCTCATAAAAAGTAGAAAATTCATAAATTTCGCTCAATTCTTTCTATGTGAGGGCAAAAACTTCATGATTATAGGTTTCCAGAGTGATGACATTAGAAGTCTGCACGGGCCGACATCTCCAGGCTCGGGCCCGGTCCGGCCAGGCCCGATACAAAAATTAAAAGTTCGGCCCGAGCGCGGCCCAGCCCGGTAAAAAACTTAAAAGTTCTGCCCGAGCCGGAGGAAAGTTAAAATCTCGGCCCGAGCCCAGCCCAGCCCGTAGAAAATAAAATATTGGCCCGGTCCGGTAAAAAACTTAAAAGTTCAGCCCGATCTGGGAAAAAGTTAAAATCTTGGCCGGAGCCCGACCCGGTCCGGCCCGAGTGAATTTCTACAAAACATTGATTTTTACGTCGATAACTTTCTTTCATGTTTATAATCTTCATCTTTAGAGAAGTGCCGCAGGCTGCGATATTTATTTTTTTAATGAATTTCTGTTTCTGGTATGTAAATGTTTCAGTTATCATTAACATTGTTAATCTATATTCCATGTATTGAGTGTTAAAAAGAGTGAGTTGTTGTGAGTGAGTTTTGAGTGTGTTGTTGTGTTAAAAATCTGAAAAATGCTATACAGTAAAATCTTCTAAGACTCAATTACATAGAAAAGAAAAGAAAATGCGTTATAGACAAGTCCCTTCTTAGCAAGTGTAAATATATCATATATTCTTTTCTTACGTATTAGTATATTAAATTTAGATGAATCAACGCGTTTTTCAGTTTAAAACAGGATTCCGTCATAGGCAGGTTCTTATCCACACGTTTTACTCTATTTTAATTTAGCTATATTTTAATAAGCGTATAAATCTACTATACTTTGAAAAAGAATAAATTTTAATGTTTATAAGTGTAGAATAATAAAGATTTAAAAATGAGTGTATTTTTTGCAAAAATGTTTGTGCCAGGCCTAATATTACTAACCTTTGAATGGACCAAAGTACGCTGAGACAATGATTTTCATACGGACTGCCTCAAAACTAGGACTGAAAATTTTGGGCCGTGAAGACTAGGAATGAAACCACTCCCGGCTCTTACAGAAAAAATAAGTTAGGCCAGGCCCGAGTGCCGTGAATGAAAATAGGCCCCGGCCCATGCATCTGACATCCTACTTAAGATGGGTTGGGTTGGGTTGATTTTTGACGGCCAATTATCTACACGAGGGATATAGGCCCGGGGGGAGTGCCCTCCGTGGGGGTCTTTCTAAGGGAACCTAATCCGTATTAACGCATGGAAGATCCACGGCTCGAAGAAAACCACGAAAACTCCGAACGATTAGGCCAACGGGCACGATTGGGATCGAACCCAGCACCTCCCGTCTACCAGTTTCGAGAGCAGAGCCTCTCGGCCACTGGTGGGGCCCTACTTAAGATGGAGCCCTATTATTTCTGTGTTACTAAATTTAATACATAGAATTGTAATAAATTTTGTATTCATGCATTTTTGCACAAGAGTGCAACAGCTATTGCACCAAGATCTGAATACAGTACAGCGCCGATTATCCGAACAAGTAGGGAACGACCCTAGTTCGATAAATGGACAGACAATTTAAGGGATGTTTCTGACTATACTAAAACCTTCACATTTTGTCCAGGCTTAGGATTGGCAGCACCAGTTAATGCTAACGTGTTTAAAAACTGGGTTTTTTTTTTTTTTTTTTTTTTTTTTTTTACTTTTTACTTTTTTATCATTTAAAATTTTCTTTTTCTCTTTTCATCATTTTCTGAACTCCAGAGATTATAATGTAAGCAAAAAAAGATTTCGATTGTTGCTTGCTTCAAAGAAGACGTTCTTTCCAATGCTGCCCTATCTCGAATTCTTCTTAAATACGTTAATTAAATAGGAATTCTTCTGCCGTTCGAGCCATTTCATAGCTGTTTCCAAACATTCAAAGGCTTCGTTATGGGATGGACCTGGGTCATTTTCACAGCATTCATTTTCATTTCTTCAATTTCTTTTTCATCTTAAATCTCATCCACAATCTCATCATCATAAAAAAATATTTTTGAGAAAAATATTCTATTTGGATACATAGAAGTTCGGTTAAAAAAAAAAAAAAAATTGAGAGAAATAGGCTGTTCGAATAATTAGAAGTTCGGTTAATTGGAGTTCCAATAATTGGCGCTCTACTGTATTTATAAAAGTATAGTTATAGTACGAACTCATTTGCCACGTTTGAAGTACAATTTCCGACTTGTTATTATTTAGAATCTTGAATACATATCTTTTTTATATGGTTAGATATATTTTTGTCTGTACTTTAAAAAAAAAAAAATAAATAAATAAATAAATAAATAAATAAAAAATAAAAACAATAATTTTGAAACAGCATTCCGGTTTGTAGATTTTTCCGTTTCGAGCCCTAAGTGCAACTGATTTCTGAGTTTCGTGTGAAATGGAGACCTATTTAACCCTTTATCTACTGGCGGTACTTATAAGTACCATTAAAATAACTTGTTATATAATTCATTTAAGACATCGATTAGTAGTAATACAGTTTAGAATGAGTTATAGATGCACCACTTTATCTTGTTCCAAAAGTATTATGGGTTACACACAACAAAAATATTTTTAAAAAGGATGATTTCTTTTGTCTTTGCATCTTTTCAGTTTTCTTGGCGATGGGGAAGGGGGGAGGGGGGAGGGGGAGATTTTTCAATTCGTAAATATTTCTGTATTTCTATTGTAAGAAAATTCTGTTTGTACATTTCCTAATTCTACAAAATACTAAGAAAAATATTTAAAATAAAAGATTTGAGCGAGGTTATAAATATTGCACAAAGCCCCCATAAATTCAAATTTAATGAATCCTTCTAAAATTTATTAAATGATTATGTAAATCTTCTAATGTAGCTTCAAAAATTTACGAAAAATTCTTTTGAAGATAAAATTTTCATGAATTCATAATTCAGAACACAAAGGGTTAAAATAAATTAAAGTCAATATCACAAAATACGGAAATTGCAGTCCGCACAATAAAATTTCTATTTAATGTTATATAATGCAATTTTCTTTTTTATATTCTAATAAAAAATATTCTTAGAAGTATTTTCAAGAGATATTATATTCATAATAACACAAAAATAAAGCAATTGAAAGACTTAAAATTTCAGATTGTCTTTTTCCTGGCATGTCACACTGTGATGTGTGCAAAGTAAAAGACTTTCTGCTATCATGTACAAATATCTTTTTCTAGTTTTTTTTTTAATTTCTAATTAATAATTATACCTTATATAACATATATATGTGAAGGGTAACAAGTTCTGTATTTTACAAATAATTTTCCATAATTAAAATAGGATTGTCACTGAAAATGAATGTCATTGTCCTGGCTTGGCTTGCTCATTTTAGTTCTTTATGAGGTATAAAGAGGGCGCTGCAGAGTAATTCTTCTTGTTCTTGCCATAGTTCAAGTCAGAAGTAGTAAAATCATTGCTACCAGCAAGATCTTTTAGATATTTCTTTGAAAATAATGTGTTTAAAGGCTTTGTAAAAATTGGGCAGACTTTTATTATGTCATTTTCCTGGCTTCTATAAATTACAAATAAAACTCAACATTACACTGAATTTTAGGTACTATAGACGAAATATGTTCCTTAAAACAAAATTAAAATATTAGATCTAAAAAAAAAAAACAAGAATGTGAAAAATGTTTTAGAATGAAATTGTCATTATCCTGGCATTCATATGCCAAGAAAATGACACATAATTATAATTACATAAAAATGAACTTAAGCACTTCAAACTTTAACAATTTTACATATAAATTCCTTTACTCAGCTGTTCAACCAACATTTAAAAAAATCCGAAGCTTTGAAACGATTTAAATTTTCAAAACTTTTGTTTTCAAAATCTCACATTTTTGTGATATTACCCATACACGCCTGCGATTCTGGAGATGAATATCATTAAAATTCTTTTCTGGTCACCTTTGTTAGGTAGATTAGATGGATACCAAAATGGCGTGCAAGCATGATGAATTATTCCTCCTTCCCTTGGAGTTCAGTGTCCCCGCTCATCCCACACATTATTGCCAGACCCGTTTTTTGAGGTCGTCGATATTCACAGGCTAAAAACAATGACACGGGTCTCCGTTTTCGCTGAGAGTGGTTTGTCTTCGGCTATAATTGGGTCTAAATCAGGGGTACTCCACCCACTAAAAGGTTCCGCAACTTGAACACATAATTAAATATATAAATAAATATGTACACACACACATATATATATACTGGTGTGCAAAAATTAAGGACGAAGCAAATAAATTAGCATAAAAGCCGAACAAGGCAACAGAATGGACTGTTTAGATGGTTTTGATCACTTGCCCCATGTTTTCACATCTGGAACATCTTATGGTATGATTTTGGTCTTTGTGCGAAACTTCTGCACGACGTTACATTCGAAATAAAATCTCGACCTTAATTTTTGCACACCAGTGTGCAGTGGCGCCAACATATGGGACCATGGAACCCGAGCCCACCCAATAATATGGTCTTAGCCCATCCGATTTTCATTATTCTATTTTGTTATTTGCTTATTTTTCAATCGCTGAAAAAATAATATTGAAAATCATTTTGTTTGAAAACGCAGTAAGGACAACAATAACAGGCAAGGCAAGGCAATGCACACAGGACCTTAACAAAACCCATTTAACGTAATCGAAATAATTCAGTTAATACTGTCTCTATATGATAGAAATGATAAGGAATGTGTACAATGTAGGGAGGTAGGGGAGGTTTGATACATAGGGAGGGTTGATACATTGACAATTTTTCTCAACGAATGGCATTAACAGCCATTGTAACACATGTGAAGGCTTCTTTTATTTGCTGAAGCCATCATTATCTGGACTAATCAGTGAAGAACTGACAACTTTTCTTTTCTTTTAATTTTGAAGGTTTTTGGAATATCAATGCAAATTTTTTCATTGACTGATTTTCTTTCATAACTCTTATTATTGTGAAGATAATATCTTGTAATTTTTTTTTATTTATAAAGCACATTGTTAGGATTAGTTTTACTAGAAAGTAGATTACTATTTTGCGACTGCATTTGTACAAAGTGACTGAAAATCCAATAAAGCATAATAGGGAGAAATGATACACTTGTGTATTTGAAATTTAATAGTTTTTTTAAGTTTGCAAACTAATACAGGACTGTAATATTCATTATTGTTTTACAGCAAGAGCTACTGAAATTGGCAAGGAAGAACAAAGAGACTATTCATAGACATTATGTAGGTTACATAGAAAATCAGTGCAATGATAGATGGTTAGTTCGCTTTGCTCGTCATGCAGAAGGGGAAAAGTTTAAATGGCCTGAAAGGGAAATTGTTTCTATAATTTACGAAGGGCAAATTGAAAAAAACGTTAAATCTACACGATTTTACTTATCAAAATGATATAGTTATTAGTTTTTCTTTTAACCATTTCAGGGGTGGTGGTATGTTTATGAAACCACTTAGTTTTAATTCCCAAACGCCACATTAGCACAAGCATTTTGGTAAAATATTTTCCATTTAGTATGAAAGTGAAATATATCCCTTTTCTTATTTCTAGTTAAATTTGTTGTTAAATTCCGGTGCCATTCATTTATTCAACACTTTAGCAGTCAAAATGCTTTGCCCCTGAAAGGGTTAAAGGAATCTTAAATGTGCTAACTTTATGTTAAATTGTTTGCAAATCAGCAATGTTCACTTCATTTTTTCCTTGAAGCTAGATCTCTTGAGGTTTTTTTCGTTATTTATTTTCTAAAAAGTGTGTTAATAGGATTGTTTAAATAATAGCAATAGGCTAAATATTTTTGTAAAAAACATTTCTGAAACAAAAATAACTCAATGTCATTTCGTTTCAAATTTTACTTAAATATTTCAAGATTTATCATAAAAAATTGTATGATGCATAAATTGAATTGTCTGCATTTTAGGTAGATTTGTATGAAATACTACCTATTGGGATCGTTCCTATGTTGGAATTTCTGAAAAATTTTTGCAGATCTACACCGATCATGACTCCTAGAACCCAAAACCACCCTCAGTAAAAAACTTTATCTATCTATCTATCTATCTATCTATATCTATATCTATATATATATATCACTTTCTTCTGGACACGATAACTTTCGTAATTCTGCACCAATCTCTTCCAAACTGATACATAAAATCAAAGGGAATAAAATCTCGGTCAAGTTCGTTAATGGGCAAAATCGGACCAAGGGATTGGAAATAGGGAGGGGTTTTGTGAAAACAGAAAACCCCCCATAACTTCTTAATTTTTGTACATATCAAATCAGTTTAAAGTTTTTATTACTTCTAAAAATAGGACCAAAGTTTTATGTATCACAGATTTTTGATAAAGTTAAAAATGGGCTCAAGGGGCGCAAAAAATAGGGTTTTTGGGAGAAAAAAACTCATAATTTCGTCAAGTCTCAAGATATCAATTCCAATTAATTTTATTATAAATCTCCATAATATTATCTACAACTTTTATATTCACAAGTTTTTGATAGGACCAATTCGTACCTTATGTTCGTATCTTATGTTAAAATTCTCCAATTTTAAAAAAAGGAATTTATATTAAAATTTTGTTTTATGAATTTCTGATTTCTTGAAACTGAATTTTATAGTTTATTTTATTTATAAGTGTATAAAGCAAATTACATCTGTTTTCAATTAGCTGATCTTCGGTTTTGTTCTAAGTGAAAACAAGTTGGAAATTGCACATCAAACATGGCAAATGAGATGCGTTCGCACTATAGCTAGTTTTATAAATATTTTTTGCACCGCATAGTGTACTGAATGTATATTTTATTGCCCTTCATAAGTGCATACCAGTTTCATTCTGTTCGAAAGGCTGTAAGATCATGAAAATGCACTTGAAATAATTTTTGCTCATTGGCCGTCTTGTAACGGAAAACTTTTGACTGTCCCTGTCATTAAACTATACATCTGATTTTCATAAAATTTGAAAGGACTCGACAAAATTTTGCAACAATTATATATTTAAAATTTCAGACCATTCAGTTGGGTAGTTTTTGCTCTGTTATATGAGGGCGGACGGGCTGATAGACAGACGGACCGAACGACGACTATAGGTGCTACGTACTTATATATAATTACGAACGCACCTAAAAAAGGTAAAAAAAAGGAATACATTTTTAGAATTTTGTTTAATTAAGCTTTCATATTAAGTGCAATATGTTTAAGTTTCAAATTTACATTATGCTTGAAAATATGTATTGTCAGCGGTGAGTTGACTATTTTGAAATTATCGGATATATATCGAAATTTTCGGATATATATCAAATTATCGACTATTTCTTTTATATTTTCGAAAATATCATGATATTTACGAACCCTGCACGTAAATACATATATTAATACACATATATAATTATTTTCAATATTTTTAGTAAATTCACATCTATTTAAAATATTCTTCGCAGACAACTTCTGAAACCTATTTCATAACTTTATAAAAAATCAAATCGAACAAAAATGAGAAGTAACTTCAATATACTTTCTTGGAAAGAATAAGCCAAATAAGAGTTAAAAGTTATAAACAAGAGCGAAAAATCAGGCGTCAAGCATATATTATGAAAAACTTTCCAACACACCCAGAAATCTACAGCGAAACTTCATTACTAAATAAGGTAGAAGATGTTTAAGTAAACGTTTTATAAAAAACATAACACAATTAAAAATTTAGTTTCAGCCATTACCATCCATACTAAGAAAAGTAGTCCCAATTATTTTGTGTAGCCCTGTATATTATAATCTACAGATTTGGATATATACTATACCTAACATGCTACAGTCGTAGAAAAAAAAAAAAAGTAAATACCCCTTACTAACTCTGCGAAAAATTATCGTAGAAGAAAGTGACGTAGAAGAAATTACTGGTACCGAACGATTGGAAATAAAGTCTACTTTTAAATGATGTCTATAAAATTTGCTTAGGGGGCATATACATATTAAAACGAATCCAAAATTCCTTTTTTTTCAATGGCAATACCCAATTTTAACACGATATTTCAAATCTTTATTTCAAACAATGCCTAGGCACCAATTTTCAAATCATTTGAATGATAAGTTTTTGAATTATAAACATTCAAAATTGAGTGCTTCTAATGTTAAATTACATTTTCATATTTTTATATATATCTCCTGAAATTATACTCCTAATGTGTTAATTTTTTGTGTAGCGATAATACTAAAATACCCAAACATAAATACATTGAATTTGCAATTTTTATAATTTTATGATATGAATTATGAAATTAATATTCGAAGATATTATGAATTGCAACCTACAATTTTTTTGATGGATTTAGATTTATTAAGTTCAACTTTACGGAAATCCGAAAGTCCACATTTTTCTTCCAAGTGGTTTTCAAATGATGCTTAAAAAACGGAAAAATGGTGGTTTAAGATGGAAGAATGGTCTATGGTAGAAGTGACTAGATATTTTGAAATTTCTTATGCTATCCTGTAATCTAGCAGTCTTCAATGACTGCTTGAGTAACATTTAAGATGCCTTGATCAAGAAGTGGGCTCTCTCTGTCAATAATCGAGTATCGAGCTTCAATTAGGATACAACCCCTAAAATACGCTCGTTTTAAAATAATTAATTTCTCGAAAACTTATCGTACGAATTGCATAAAAATTTGTTTTTAGGCTAATTGAAATGTATAGAGTTCATTTATGCCGTCAGAATTGTGTGCTCTATTAGTGCTATTGAAAAAAATAAAGTTATGGTTCGTTTTAATATGTAGATGACCCCTAAGCAAATTTTATATACGTCATTTAAAAGCAGACTTTATTACCAATCGTGTGGTACCAGTAACTTTTGTCTACGATATTTTTTTGCAGAGTTAGTAAGGGGTGTTTACTTTTTTTTCAACAACTGTACAATATTTTTCAGTTAGAAAATGAAAGCAACATAGGTGAAAATTCACTTTTAGCAATTTTCGCCAATAAACAGAAATCACTCGAATTCTACTGTACAGTTCTGTATAATGTCTACAGACTTTTATAAACACCACATAATAAGCTAAAATTTAATTCAGATAAAAAAAAAACCCACATAACCCAACTAAAAACGCACTTCCATGAGCAATTACCATCTGTAAACTGCAATATATCCCATTCTTTGCGTGGTATCAATTTCCAGTGTATGAATTTAATTATATTTCCCAAACTTCGTTTATTGTATTAAATACAGATCATCAGAAAAAATGCATAACACAATTAAAAACAATCCTTAAGCAATTCATACCCATAAGCAGTAATACTTACGAATTCTTTTGTGCAATCCTGCTTATAATCTATATAGAACACACACTTCCGCAATTATACTGTAAAAAACGGACTAAAATACGGAAAAATGTGGACTTTCGGATTTCCGTAAAGTTGGACTTAATAAATCTAAATCCATCAAAAAAATTGTAGGTTGCAATTCATATTATCTTCGAATATTAATTTCATAATTCATATCATATCAATCGAGACGCCAGTACTATTGCCGTATTTTAACGGAACCTTTTCTCGGAAAATTGCACAAAATTTTCCGTTTTTCTTTTTAATTTACGGGGGAAAACTTCCGTTAAAATACGCTAATTGTACTGGCGACACCGATTGCCAGTACAATCCCCGTATTTTAGTCCGTTTTTTTTTTTTTTTTTTTTTTTTTTTTTTTACGATGTATCGCTCTAGCCCAGCCCTTTTGTGTATCCCAGAAAATGAGCGATAAATGCTATAGACACCCTATTTTACAATAAGCATCTTATAGTGCACCTCAGTAGTGTATATAAATTTTATTATGTTTGAAATAGTGTAACCTGTAACATAGATAAAATACACTGCAAATGATTTTCTCCCAAGACATAACAATATCATTTTGTGTAACTCTGTAAATGCTAAATGGTTTATTTTTCATATTCTACAGAAAGTATGTTTTAGTGCATCTCAGAAATGTACAATTTCAGTATTTTTGAGGTAGGGTAACATCATTAAAATGCACTGCAGACTATTTTGACCGTAGTGGAACGGAATACTTTTGAGTGTCCTTGTAAATGAATGCTAGACACTTCATTCTCAATAGCGATCATGATACAGCAAACCTCAGTAACATATATATCAATTACACTGTAATTCGAATATATTTGCGAGACTTGGAGCAGCAGCAGACGGACGGACAGACAGACGAACCGAATTCATAAACTCTTTCCAATTACGTTAGAAACTGTTGAAAAAGCGTTAAAAGTATATCATTCTCATTAACATTTATTATAATTCCGAGTCCAGTTTTATTATAGCTTGCAAAAGAAACATTTACCTGTTCGATATATTTTTCCTTATTCAATAACTCGCTTAAAAAAAAAAAAAAAAAAAAAAAAGAATAATTTCAAATGATTCGTTCTTTGAAAAGTAACTAGGCTAATTTGTTCATTATTTTGAAAATAGTTCAGTATTCCGAAAGATATCCCTCAGATACTATTTTGTTTTAAATAGATTTAAATAGGTCAAAATTTATATCTATTTAAAGCAGTAATCTCCAACCGCTTATGGTTTTTAAAGATTTATTAATCCAGTTCTATTATCTATTGATTATCTCAGAAAAATGAATTTGTAAGTATTGAAAAAACGTAATAGAAATATTCTGAAGAATTGCGTAGCGGTAGAAGTAGAGCAAAGTTTAATAATCTTTATTTTATTTTTTTACTTTATTCCATCTTCAATAGAAGAAAGTATTGTAATCGAAATTTTTTTAGACTTCCTGTTTTCGACGGATTTACACGTTTTAGGAGTCAGAGATCCCAAAAACATGTTTATGCAAAATATCTGTCTGTCCGTGTGTCGCCATTGTATACCATCAAAAAATGTATGAAGTTATATATGGAATTTAACCAAATTTTCTGCGTATGTTTTGGCTAAGGCCAGCAGGTCCTCCTTGACTTGCGAAATGTTCCGCCGGAAGGAGCCGCTGTAATAGCGATGTCTGTTCCATTTTCATTATTGTACCATCAAAAATTGTATGAAGTTATGCATAGAATTGAACGAAATTTTTTGTGTATGTTTTTGGCTATGGCCTGCAATTTCTCTTTGAATTTGAAAATATTCCTGTAATAACTTTTTTTGTATAATTTTCCGATTTTTCGTAATTTTAATGTACATCGGCGGCTTGTGCAGCGACGAGAACTCTTGCTAAACCGGCTATTCGCAAACAGCTGATGTGCAACAGGATAACGAAAAACTACTGATTTTAATAAATATCACGATTGAGATTAACTCGTTTTTAGCTCACAGGCCATCAAAGCCTGAGAGCTAATTTGCCCGCCAGCCGGTTCTGTATGTATGTATGTACGTACGTAACACGATAACTCTTGATAAGAATATCCAATGGACCACAAGCATTACTGACGTCATACAACGTCACGATGGATTATAGCTAATCAGCTCCTTGATTTTTCCCACAAACGCTCACCAAAAGCCAATCAAATACCCCAATGCTTGTGGGAAACATTGCAAGCTCCGCCCAGTGCGCGTGGTCAATTTGATTCAGATTTTTTTTTCTAGGTTCATTCTGATAAGACGCTTCCCTGATTAGTTTTGGGGTTCATTGGTTAAGTATAAAGGGGAAACGGGGAGCTAATCCCCCTTAACTTAGATAAATGGGTTTCTCATGCAGAATTATCAGATTTTCTTCAAATTTGGTATATCGGTTAATTCTGATAAGGCGCTTCGAAGATTGGATTTGAAGATTCATTGTTTAAGTCTAAAGGGTTAACGGGGGGGGGGAGCCCCCCCTTAATTTAGATAAATGGGTTTTTCTATCCGATTTGCTTCAAATTTGGTATACCGGTTTATTTCAATAAGACACTTCCCCCATGACATTTGGGGCTCATTGGTTAAGTATAAAGAGGAGGAAAGGGGAGGAGGTTAATCCCCCTTAATTTATTTTCCGAGGGGCATTATTCTTTGAAATAATATAATATACAATTAGTGTGAATAGCCTGTGAGCTCAATGCCATCAGTTTAACTGGGAAATTTTCTTTTTTATTTAAATGTTACTTGGTGAGTATGAACTCTATAGATTCCTATACAGGGCTGCACAAAAGTTTTCAACGACATCCGTTTATTGGCGGAAATTACTGAATGGAAATTTTCAACTGTGTTATGTGTTTAATTGAATTAACTTTTAGCATACTATGTAGTATACATACATATCTATAAGTCATATACAGGGTTGCACAAAAAAATCGTATATTTTCCCGACTATTCATACTAATACCAGTAATTGGGTTTTCAAATGTATTATGCGTTTTCCAAATTGTTCAGTTAGACATCGTCTTCCACCTTAAGGGGGTCTCAGGACTCTTAAATTGGAAAAAAAGGAAAAAAAAGGACCATTTTTAACATTTAATATCTTAAAATGTATGTGATTTAGAAACACAATTTTACTTGGAATAAAAGATATAAGAATTCTCTTTCATTTCATGTGTTTAAAAAATTGAAAGATGCAGAATTAGTATTTACAGGGGGCTCCAAACTGTCAGGCATTTGCCGAGCAGAAAATGGGTATGACAGTTTACCAGCAGGATTACAAAATAAATTTTGCAACTAGAATGAAATTTTTTGTGCCTAATTATACTTCAGATTGTAATAATTACCCTGAACCTAAATAAATCTGTATTTAAAGCCTTTTTATGTTTGTAATACAAAATTATATTTAGCTTATACAAAATTTTGAAAACTTCAACAGTATAATCACCTAAAAAAATATTTTTTTTAGAAATAGAAATGAAATTTTAGGTTCAGTTTATACAAACTAACATGAAACATGTGTTTTGAAAATTTCATGAAAAAATATTTAGAAGTTTTTGAGATATCGTGCGCTCTATGCCCCAATACGTCATTTGGAGAAAAATGACTTCAATGTTTCGGAAATGCCGCTTCAGCTATTGACGTGTATAATTCTAAAAGCTATAACTTCTGTTCTAATAGGAATTTTACGGAAATAATTGTATCAAAATATTTAGAAAAGATAGAAGTTTAATATCTAAAAAAATAAAAAATTCGAAAAAATTTGAAGCTTTAAGAGTCCTGAGATCCCTTAATAAACTGCGAAGTTTTGTTATAGTATTCTGAATGTGTTGGAAAATGTTTCATAATCTATGACGTATTTATGATATTTCGTTCTTGTTAAAATATGTCATCGGGAAATTAATATTTTTAGCATAGGGTTAAATCGAATACCTAAGTAGGTCTGTTCATTATAATACAAAAGTTCTGCGATGTTTATGACACCTTCTACAATCGAAATAAGAGTGTCAATCATACGCATTGTCAATATTAAAATATAACTGATTAAAATGCTCGGATGAAGACACTTTTAAAGTTCTCTCACTTTTAATGAAACACAAACCATTGTCATCATTCGATCACGATCATTCGCATTTACGAAAATACAATAAAATGAAAATTTTCCTCTTTACCTTGACGAAATAAAAACCATTCTTTCGTTAACAATGTCGTTCCTCAGTTTTCGCTCTGTTAATTCTCTGTCAGGTTTGCTTTTCTTTGTGTTGTATATGTTTATTTATATATGCGTGTGCATATTTATATATTTATATATGCAAGTAATATTTTTTTAGGACATTCAATTGTCAATGAAATCCACCGTGTGCATTGCTCCTCTGTTAATGAAACAACTGTGCTCTTCTTAGGTACAGTCGTGGAAAAAAAAAAGTAAACACCCCCTACTAACTCCTCAACAAATTATCGTAGACGAAAATTACTGGTACCGAAAGATTGGAAATAAAGTCTACTTTTAAATGACGTATATAAATTTTACTTAGGGGGGCATCTACATATTAAAACGAATCCAAACTTCATTTTTTTCAATGGCAATACCCAATTTTAACGAGATATTTCAAATCTTTGGTTCAAGCTATGCCTAGACACCAAATTTCAAGTCATTTGAATGATAAGTTTTTGAATTATAAACATTCAAAATTGAGTGCTTCTAATGTTAAATTACTTTTTCATATTTTTATTTATAACTTCTCAAATTATGATCTTAATGTTTTAATTTTTTGTGTAGCAGTAATACTAATATACTCAAACATAAATATGTTGAATTTGCAATTTTTATAATTTTATGATATGAATTATGAATTATTAAATTAATATTTAAAAAAATTATGAATTGCAACCTGCAATTTTTTTGATGGATTCAGATTTATTAAGCCCTGCTTTATGGAAATCCAAAATTTCACATTTAATCTTCCAAGTAGTTTTCAAATTATGCTTAAAAAACGGCAAAATGATGGTTTAAGGGGCCGTCTATGATAGAAGTGACTAAATATTTTGAAATATCTTATGCTATCCTGTAATCTAAGAGGCTTAATTGACTGCTCTAGGTGCCTTGATCAAGAAGGTAGCTCTCTCGGTTAACAATCGAGTACCGAACTTCAATTTGGATACAGCCCTTAAAATACGCTCCTTTTAAAATAATTAATTTCTCATAAACTTATGGTACGAATTGCATAAAAATTTGTTTTTGGACTAATTGAAGGGTGTAGAGTTCATTTATGCTGTCAGAATTGTGTACTGCTATTGAAAAAAACAAAGTTATGGTTCGTTTTAATATGTAGATGGCCCCCTAAACAAATTTTATAAACATCATCTAAAAGTAGATTTTATTTCCACTCGTTCGGTACCAGTAACTTTCTTCTACGATAATTTGTTGAAGAGTTAGTAGGGGTGTTTACTTTTTTTTTCCACGTCTGTACTTATGGGGCTGTATCCAAATTGAAGTTGCGTACTCGATTGTTGATCAAGAGAGCCCCTTCATGATCAAGTCATCTTAAGGGAACCGGGAAGGCAAAATCCAACCAAAAAATCGATTTTTACTTTTTTATATCGTTAAATAGTTTAAACTTTTATCTTTCCAACGATGTGTCACACATGTTTATATATATATAAAAAAAATAAGTGTTGAAATTATTCATTCTTTCTAAGAGTACTTCACAGCTTAATGGCCATTTAAATCTTTAATTGACTTTTTCTAAAAAACTTGGATTTTTCATGTCTATGTTTCCTTTTTTCAATATCTATTAAACTTAAGAATTCAGATTTTTTTAAATACGTATATTATGTTATACTGTATACCCTAACACAGGAATTTAATGATTTGTTGAGAATTATTTATTTTAGGCAGTGAAATCTTACCAAAAATACTAATTTAAAAATGACTTTCATAAATAATTAATTCATTAATTTTCAGTTTCACCTAGAAAGAAAATGGTCTGTTAAAATACGTAATTCATGTTATTCTAACTAGTCTAAAAAATCTAGACCTCTATTTTTCACCATTTCTGAGAAAAAGGTACATAAAGTTGGTGAATTTAACATGGCGGAGATAGGGCTTTCCCGGTCCCCTCTAACAGTCGTTGAAAACTGCTAGTTACAGGAGGATAGCATAAGAAATTTCAAAACATCTAGTCACTTCTATCATAGACGGCCCCTTAAACCATCATTTTGCCGTTTTTTAAGCATCATTTGAGAACTACTTGAAAGAAAAATGTGAAATTTTGGATTTCCATAAAGCAGGACTTAATAAATCTAAATAGATAAAAAAAATTGTAGGTTGCAATTCATAATTTTTTCGATATTAATTTTATAATTCATATCATAAAATTATAAAAATTGTAAATTCAGCGTATTTATGTTTGGGTATTTTAGTATTATTGCTGTTTGTAAAAATTAGCACATTAGGAGTATAATTTCAGGAGATATTAATAAAAATATGAAAATATAATTTAACATTAGAAGTACTGAATTTTGAATGTTTATAATTCAAAAACTTATCATTCAAATTACTTGAAAATTTAGTTTGAACCGAAGATTTAAAATATCTTGTTAAAATTGGGTGTTGCTATTGAAAAAAATAAAGTTTGGGTTCGTTTTAATATGTAGATGCCCCTCTAAGCAAATTTTATATACATCATTTAAAAGTAGACTTTATTTCCAATCGTTCGGTACCATATAACTTTTCCTACGATAATTTGTTGAGAAGTTAGCAGGGGTGTTTGATTTTTTTTCCACGACTATACGTTCATAAATATATAAATACGTAGCACCTATAGTCGTCGTCTGATCCGTCCGTCTGCCTGTCTGTCCGTCTGTCTGCCTATAACAGCGCAAAAACTATGCAATCGAATGGTTTGAAATTTAATATATAGAATAGTTGGCTAATTTTTTCATTTCAAATTTTATGAAAATCGAATCAAGACTTACAAAATATTCATAAAAGTTTTCTTCATTCTATTAAATCCTATCATACGTGATTCATTCAGTGATATCCCATGATACGTATAATGATTCTAGGTTGCCATGGTGATGACGTCCTATCTAAGATGGAGTCCTATTATTTCAGTATGAATGAATTTAATATATAGAATCGTAATACATTTTGTATTCATGCATTTTTGAATAAGAGTGCAACATCTATTGCACCAAGATCTGACTATTTGTAAAACTAGTTGTAGTACGAACGTACCTCATTTGCCACGTTTGACGTACAATTTCTAATTTGCTTGGGATGTCGTTGGTTTGTATTAGAGTCCTGTACAAGATCCGAAGAGTCCTGCGAAAGTGCGTGTGGATCCGAAAATTCTATTCAATCCAAAAACAAAAAAGAAAAAAATTCGACTACCCGAAACCTGAGCCGAATATGTCCCTAATTTGAAATATTTAAACCTGAAATCGACACGAACCAAAAACCTCAATCCGAACCGAACCTGATTCGCAACGAAATAAATGAGCGTCAACCCGACCCGCCGTGGGTCGTGTTGGGATGATGTCGATACAAGCATTATCATCATCAACTTAATTTTTGTCTTTTTAATGTCTATATTATAAAGTTCAAACGTGTGCATCCGTAACGCTGATGTCATTTTGACGTTGGAAACACTAGACCAGGCACGGCGAACCGTTTTGCGCACGCGTACCAAAAATTCACAAAAAATATCAATTATCAAATGTCACGTGCCAAACTTTTGTACAGCGTATGATGTTTATACAAAACACTGTTTATAAAATCAGTTTGCTTTCATGCATTAATAATTAATAATTAAGTAATATTAAAAAAAATAAATGCGATTTCTCTCTAATAATAGAATCAGCCATTAAATTAATGAAATTTTAATTCGTAAATATGTTTATTTATGGAGTAAGTAATGTATATCAGGCAAAAAAATGCTAATTTTTAACTTAGTATGACACATCTAAGTTATAATTATATCTAAGTTGTTTTAAACAATGTATTGATAATGTATTGATGAGATTTTTTCTGTTGTACATTCGATGGAAAATGTTCTACATCTTTTTCATATTTTATTATTTTTTTTAATATACATATCAAAATTGGGTCCATTTGCCCTTTTATTGCAGCGGCTATCTAACTTTATTCATCTGAAAAATACCGATTTTAAATTCATATAGAAAGACAAAGCGCGTGTCTAAAACATTACAAAGCATCACTGGAAAAGGAAGTTATCAAATTTAAGTCGAAAAAATTTTAATTTCACGTGCTAGAGAAATTGTTTTGCGTGCCAACTGTGGTACGCGTGCCATAGGTTCGACAACCCTGCACTAGACGATTCAGTTTAATTTTTACTGCAATATTTTAAACTTTTTAACATGGAACATTTTACATTTTTACACCATAAGAATAGGGGGAAAATGTACTTTCAAATGCAGTTTGTTTGAAAATTGTATCTCAATTTACTGTTTGTTTTCGAAAGCCGCGCCTAGCACTCTGAGACTTTTCGACTATCCAAAGGGGCGTTACGCTGAGATGGGCATTTCCCGAAGTTCTACTCCGGCGTAACATATCCATGGAATAATTGCATGGATATGTAATTATTCCATGCAATTATCTGTAATAGCGCCCTCTATTATCGAGATTTTAAAGTATTTTTTTTTTGTTGGTGCCATACAAAATCCCGTACCACGTTGAATCTGTATCTGCAAACCGCATGCATTTCCGACGCATAGATCTTTTTTTTTTTTTTTTTTTTTTTCATTGCGTTTTACTTTTGCACCGGGCTTTTGAACAGGGGCGTGCCGAAGGCTATTTTAGGGGGGGGGGGTGAACTGAATTTTGCCGACTGCAAGATCGGGGGTGAGAAAGGCTTTGTGATAGCCCTCCCCTCCTCAGCCACAGAGTAAACTGTTCTACAATGCTGTGAATTTATAAAAATCACTAAAAGTCTTAAGTGTTCACCTGCATTCGCCTTAACCACAGTCGAAATTAAATACTGTTATTCAGTATATGTAATTTTTTAAAATTATTTTACTATATAAGTAGAGTTGAGAATCCTGTTATTAATTAGGATTCTGCTTACTATTTAAAAGGAAATGTGTACGGATGTACCGTACATTAACCAGTTCTCAAAAGTAACAATTTAAGAGTTTTGAAGTACTTCGGAATTTATGTTTCTATAAATAAATCCGCATGCTGTTGTGTAATGTCAGTGTATAAATTTTAAAATACATAAAAAAAACAAATCTTGCTTGCTAAAAATATGATATATATTAGTATAAGAGACTAAAAATTATCCTTCTACATTTTTAAATTATCACCCGCTTCAGAATAGCCCATTTTCCAGCTACACTGTCTAAATCCCAACATGTCAGTTATGTCTGTTTCACAGGTTAATAGCATTAGTTCGTCCAGTCGCTTTTCCGACATGGTGGTACGCAAGTAATTTTTTACTAACTTTAACCTGCTGAAACTTTTTTCATTACTTGCCACAGTTATTGGAATAATTAAGGCCAACTTGTAGGCCAAAGAAAGGTTAGGATACAAATGAGCCTTCCCCACAAGTTTTTGCGCTGCTGCACCAATTTATCCGATTCAGAACTAGCTATTTCTGAGGACATGAGATCAATTTCACATTCCAAGTTATCTACATCTTTAAGATCATTAGGGAATAATTGACATAGTTTAGAAATGTCCTCGGTAGAGCTATACTTGATCCTAGATGGAACGAGACAGGCCAGTAGTTTAACTTTCTCAAATACCAACTTATGAATGTCTCCAAAGGCAGTTGTAAGCCGATATACCACTTTCAAAATTTCTGCTTTAAACTAATTCTCTCGTGTAAGTAGAACTGCAGTTTCAGAATTTTCGTCGATCTTCGATGGAGGCCTCTGTCGCCTGTGCCATAAATTGAACTCATAATCTTGATTTATTCCATGTGTCTCGCAGATGTTGTCAGCTTCCTTAATGATGTTCATTATTGCCGGCGCGTCATCATTCTGGAGTTTCTGAATGCTTGCGTAAGTTTTCTTCATTATGTCGGTTCCCTCTAAAATGTTCAGGTCTTCACGTTGCAATTGCTCTGTTGCTAACTTGGTCTTAAACATAATTGTTTTCATTGCAAGTAAAGAAACAATGAAATCGTATGACATAAATTTGCTTCTTAACCCTGCCGCTTTAGCTCGAGCATCCTTGTCAACCGTCATGTCTTCAGAAATAATTTGCAGAGTATGGATGAGGGCATCATAGGACGATAAAATAGCTCTGACAGAATGCGCTCGCATAGTCCATCTTGTCTTCGACAAAGATTTCAAGGTAAGACTCTTCTGAAGAACTTCCATTTTCTCTCTCAGTATGCCGAATCGCTTTCTCAGTGAAAAGAAGTTACAGAGATCCTGAATACTGTCGTAGAGCAATTTTATTATATTGCTTTCTTCGCACGCATGTTCAACACATAAATTCACTTTATGCACGAGGTAGGGTATATATAAAATAGATCTACCAGCTATTTCCTGAAAGTTTTGATTGACAGCCTAAAATGCGGCCGGGCATAGATGACGTGGTGTCGTAAGACTGTGCACGAGCTTGGGAAAGCGATATTCCAACTGACTGTAGAATTTCAGAAATAAGCTTAGCCATTCCTTCGCCTGTTTTATCCAGATAATCTTTTAGTTTTAACAACCTTTTTTCGGTTTGAAACTTTGTGGTCACGTATCGAATTGCAATTGAGAGCTGGTCAAGATGAGAAAGATCGGGTGTGCTATCAGCCATAACGCTAAAAAATCCACAATTTTTGACATTTGCAACTATTTTTTCAGGGACAAATGATCCAAGAACCCGAATAAAGTCATTTTGAGACTTATTACTAAGATAGTTGGCATGGTATGGGCGAAGATGATTATCATCAATCCAGTTTTTTAAAGTTGTAATCCACCTGGCCATTAATAGGAGACTTTTTGCAGGGTGTGTTCTTAACTTTCCGACTATTCTAAATTTTACCAACTCTTCCAAATAAGTGTGTGTGTGTGGGGGGGGGGGTGTTACACCCCCAACACCCCCCGCTAGGCACGCCCCTGCTTTTGAATCACCTGGTATGATCTTTCTTTAATAAAATACTTACTTTTTCAACAAAACAAAACAAAACGTTTTCCTTTTCATTATTTATTGTGCGTGTGTAAATAATGGCTTTACAATATTAGTAGTAAATAAATAAAAATAAGCTAAAAACCTTATGCTTTAAAAACTTTAACTTCTTTACAGAAATAATAAAACGTGTTTTTTAATGCAGACGTTTTAATAAGATTTTAAGGGGGAAAATAGCTATATTCATGTTGAGTTTAAAAAATATATATTGAATTATCTCGATGGATAAGCGAGATTTATGGTTATCTTTACTTTCCCTTCCTCTTTTTTTAAAACTTATATATTATACAATCTTTGCTAATTTTCATCGCCAAATTTGAATTGTATTGTACTTAAATTTATCTTGATTACGTATATTCAGGGTTCTCGCTGCCGCTCGCCATTGCGCCAAATTGCGACAAAATGCTTCATTTGGCGAGTAAACGAACAATCAGATTCGCCAAATTGCGAGTGCTCAATTTCTGCTCTTTTTGTGTTTGTGTGTGTGCCAATGCAGTCGAGATTCTTATCCGCGGTACCAAACAATCGATGCAGCTTTTCATTTTCAATAGCATCATGTCATTTACATTACTCTGTTAATAGAGATACTAACTCAACACAAATTCAGTTTAGCCACAGCTAAAGAAACAGAAAGGATTATGCGATAGGTATTTCTCTATAGTCCATTAATCACTGTCTATGCGACAGCGTCGAACTGGTCAAAACATAAAATTACTCACATCAAGTGCCAAATAGAGATAAGTTTTGCTGAAATTAGCCATTTACCATACTATTTATTAGTTGTGTGTAAAGTATCATTGGCTGGTTAAATTTTTCTATCGGTTAGAGTCGAAATCTCATAGCAAATTTTAGTGTATAGTTTCACAACGGTAAATCAAAGATAGACGTTTCTAATTTTTATTTAGACTGCTAAAAGAATGTCTGAAACACTTACACTAACACATTTAGGAGACATTTAGACAGTACAAAAAAATAATTACAATTAAAAGTAGTACAATTAAAGACAGTACAATTAAAAATAATTTTAATAGTTTCTGTAGCGGATAGCCGAATTTCTAGTAATTAATTACAAAAAGTTAGGTTATTTTAGAACTTATCAGAAAATAAGGCATACAATAAGGGTTTAAAGATAGATTTTTCATTGTTTCACGCCTATTCTATTTTGCTAACATTTATTTTTATTTGGCTACAGTTTTTTATTTTTTATTCGCCAAATAGCTAATGTTGGTGAAAAGCCAGCGAGAACCCTGCGTATATTATTATAGTTGCGCGCAAAAGTATCATGGATATTTTAATTTGCACATGTCAAATACAGGCATCCCTCTACTTACGTATTATGCGACTTACGTAAATTTGCAGTTACGTAACAAATCTCGAAAATTACCTTTATAAACACACTAGCGCGTTTCATATGCATTTGCATACTTTTGATAGTTATTTTATAAATAAAATAGGCAAATAAAAACCACAATCAGAATATAGTTTTATATATTAGTGAGAGTTATATTTTTATTGGTATATGGGGCATTCTCACAATCTTTTAACTTTCATATCCCTGAATAATATATTTTTTTTATTTAATACACTTTTTTGTGTGTGTTTTTTTATTTCACATACTGGGGAACATCCCATTGCATGATTGCATAACAATATTAACGAGATAAATAAGTTTTGGACGATGTTGGGGGTCCAAATACCAGGAAAACTCATCTACCGTCTCGTGTTAATAAAAGTAATTCGATGTAATTTTTTTCTGAAACTGGAACTATTGTTTTATATAAATATGTAGCTAAAAATTAACTTGCACACATTTTTAGGGTTGTTATTATTTTTTAAACTTTGTCCCTGAGTTCTAGATTCCTTACAATCCCTCTTCTAAAATTATACAGAAAATCATTTCAGATGCAGTCACAGAATTTTTTTCAAGTTTTTTCTCATGCAGTTAGAGAAAGAATGTCTAAAATTGTTTGGCAGGAAATTTACTGTAGAATTTAAATCAGCATTTAAATATCAATTTCAAGCATCGTGGCTTTATGGGTAGTCTCACCGTCCCCAAGGTTTATTCCTGCACTTTTCGAGGTAAATTAAAAAAAAATAATAATAATATAATCCAATGTTAATAACTGTTTCTAAAAATCAATGAACATTGTGACTATCACTTAGTCTTAACATGATTTTCCTAAAAATAGATGGTAATTTTCCTTACCGTCCCTTTTTTCCAATACCATCCCCTTTTTTTACCTTACCGCCCCTTCTTCAACACCCCTTTAAGACAATGTTATACAAAAATTCTGTATTAAAAGTACTACAGTGTTATTATTTCTTATTTGAATCTCCTGTGGGTACTATGCAAATTCATTATAAGTAAAAATTCAGACGAAAATAGAAAGTTATAGCTGTAGAACGGTAAGGAAAATTAAACTCTCAAGTTTAACTTAAACCTCGGTTAAATAAAAAAATTTTCGCTGCTGACCATTTTTTTCTTTATTTAGAATCATTAAGGCATTCGTCTATCAGATTAAAATGTTACTTTAGAAAGTTTAATTTTGTCAGATTTTTTCCCCCAAAAGTCAAAAGATTGTGAGAAGGCTCCATATACAATCAAATCTTTTACAAAACAATCTCAAATCTAATTAAAATGACACGAAAAATCTGGTGTTCAACCGTAATAATTATGCTGGCTGAATTCACACCAGAACGAAAGCTAATTTTCAAATTTCGATGAAGCGGAACGAGTGTTTTTTTTTTTCTTCTAGCTTCACCGGTTCGTTTAAGGTAGATTGAAAATTGTTTAATGCAATTCATCCATGCTAAATTTATAAATCTCGCATTCTATAAGAGGTTTTTTATTTGAAAAGTGTTCTTTCAGTTTGTTTTATATTTTTTCATATTTTTATAGTTTATATCCCAGGAAATACTACTGCATGATGCTTTATTCATAAAATAATAATACTATTTAAATAGTATATGTATTTTATGTACCCCTGAAGAAGTGAGATTCACTATAAGCTTTCTTCTACATCCATCCAGTTGATCTTTCATTTATTTTTTATACGTCATTTAATAGTTCTATATTATTTAGCTGGTTTTTTGTTTTATCTTTTGTCTGTAGCTGGTTATTGCATCAATTTTGGTCAATTTTCATGTGTTTAAGTGTTTTAATTGTACAGAAAGTTTATATATATATATATATATATATATATTCAAAAAAATATCTAAGTCGCTAAAAATTATCGTTAACAATTATCATCGTCCTTATCGTTCATATTTATTTAAATAAATAATATATATTGTAGTTTCTTACGAAATTTTGCCTAATTAATTTAGAAAATCGACTTACGTAAAAGTTTGCGGAACGCATTACATACGTAAGTCGGCGGATGCCTGTATATAAATATTCAATGAGATATTTGATTTCGTATCAGATTATTTTATTTAACTATATACCCACAAAAACGCAAAAAGCCCAATTAAAAGCTACAACGATTATAATATGATATTGCATTAATAAGCCCACTGATAGGGGAACAAAAAAAGGCCGAATTCGAAATTAATTAGGCGAAAGCTGGAAATTGTTTTAATCCATTTAGTTTACGTCTAGAATGAATATGCTAAGTTTTCGCCCTCGTAGTAGGTGAGCGTTAGAAAATATGTACAGATTTATAGTAAAAAAAAACACGTTTTTTTACATACCATAACAGTATCTCCAAACAACTAACTTTGCCAAAAACATTGTCAATACAAATGTATGTTGTACAGCTTAAAATTCTGAATGAAATGAATACCTACACAAAATATTTTTGTTGAACATTAAAGTCACAATTTCAGTTTAAAGTTTTAGACCCGGTCAGGGTGTTGAACTCAGAATTAATAAGGAGAAAACTGGAAATTGTTTTAATCCCTTCAGTTTAGGTCTAAAATGAACGTACTATGTTTTCTTCCTTGTACTTGAGTGAATGTTAGAAAATATGTACATATTTATTTTCGAAAAACTCGTTTTTTTTTTCTTAGTTTCCTTAACAATAACTCAAAACAGCTAACTCTATAAAAAATATTGTCATGACAAATTTTGTAGAGCTTAAAATTCTGAATAAAATGAGTACCTTCATTGATATTTTTGTTCAACATTAAGGTCTCAATTCTCTTTTAAAAATTTGCCATAATGGCTAATCAATAGCTTGAAGCCCAGGAGAGACCAAGTTAACTTAACAATATTTCAAAACAGCTAACTCTATCAAAAACAAAATGTTAATACAAAATTTATAGAGCCTAAAATTCTGAGTAAAATGAGTACCTACACTTAATATTTTTGTTCAATATTAAGGCCGCAATTTGAGATATTGTTAAGTTAACTTGGTCTCTCCTAGCTTCAAGCTCTTGATTTGAAAATTTTTGAAATAGAATTGCGACCTGAATGTTGAAGAAAAATATTAATGACCCATTTTATTCAGAATTTTAAGCTCTACAACATTTGTAGTGACAATGTGTTTTATAGAGTTATCTGTTTTGAGATATTATTAAGGAAATTAAAAAAAAACGTGTTTTTCGAAAATAAATATGTACATATTTTCTAACATTCAGCCAAGTACGAGGAAGAAAACATAGAACGTTCATTTTAGACCTAAACTGAAGGAATTAAAACAATTCCCAATTTTCTCCAAATTAATTCAGAGTTCAACCCCCTGACCACGGGTCTAAAACTTTAAACTGGAATTGTGACCTTAATGTTCAACAAAAATATTAAGTGTAGGTACTCATTTTACTCAGAATTTTAAGCTCTACAACATTTGTATTAACAATGTTTATGACAGTGTTAGTTGTTTGGAGATACTATTATGGTATGTAAAAAAAAAAAAAAAAAATGCGTTTTTTTACTATAAATATATACATATTTCCTAACGCTCACCTAGTACGAGGGGGAAAACATAGCATATTCATTCTAGACCTAAACTGAAGGGATTAAAACAATTTCCCCCTAATTAATTCCGAATTCAACCCCCTAACCACTGGGCTATAATATAAAGCATGCAAATAATATTCGGCGATGAAAATTAACGAAGTACTCACAGTTTTGTGTTATCCATAGTAAAAGCGAAAAAAGAATGCTTCAATTTCATATGGAGACAAGATTCTGCCGAACATTTAAGATTTAAAAATAGTTTAAAAAAACAACAAAAAAATGTTATTTCTTTAATAATAAAAATACATTTAAATTCCAACGACACATTCCAACGATCTTTTCAAGAGAATTGTCTGCCTCGAAAAGTATACAATGTTATCAAAGAATAGATGTCAAAAGTATAAAATAGAGTATTAAGAAATTTCATAGTCATAGATAAATTCCGGAAACTTGTTAGTTGTTCCCCCTTGTCACTAATGACGCTAGTTAACGATGCCATTATAGATTTTGCTGGAAGTGTCCTGTCTTGTATGTTTATCTATGTACCGCATAAGGTGCTTCGAATCCTTTATTATTTCCACCACTTATTTTTATAGTAAATTTTACCTTATTTAATCAGGACATTTTCCCGATTAAATTAGGTAAAAATTTCTGGTTTGATAACAGATTAAAAATTCTGTGAAAGTCTGTAAAAATTCTGTGATTCTCGTCGCGAAGGGGTTAAAGAGTATTCCAGAAAATCATGAAAATAATTTCAAATCTTCAGATAAATTTAATTCTGTCAGAGAAAACTAAGCCGAAGAAGGCCGAAAAAGACGAACACTGGACAGAGGCCGAATATTCGTTACATCGCTACTGTATATCATACTGGGAATAATTGCACGTAGTTAAAAAATATATATTTAATTTGTCATTACAGTTCAGCGTTCATTATAATTCCTTGTGTGTTTTTTTTCTTTTTTAGCACTTTCCAACAAAGTTGAAAAGTGTTTATGACTTCGGTTTGTCTGTCCGTCTGTCCGCGCTCTAACTCCCGTAAATATACTCGGATCGTTCTGAAATTTTTGGATGTTAGTAACCTCTACCATAGTACGAACCCTATTTCAAATGAAGTTTGTAGCACGTTTAGTTCATTTACAGGGACAGTAAAAGTTTTCCGTTACATTACGGCCTATGGGAAAAAATCGTTTAAATGAGGGAATTTTTTCCGGCGTATTTCAATTATGTTAAATTATTTCATGTATAATGAAATTGATAACGTCACTGAGGTTTACTATAAGTTATTTCATGTATAATACGAAGTGCATAGCATTATTTACAGGGACACACAAAAGATTTCAGATACTATATTGTATCCGAAGTACTGTACGTTAGCAAGGATTGCTGGAAATGCATTTTTAATTATGGTATATGCTTTTTTGTTTCACTATATGTATGCATTGTACAGGGTGTGTATAAATGGTCTAATTGATATACAGGGCTACACAAAAGAATTCGTAATGGTTACTGGGTATGATTGCAAATTGCTTAAAGGTGGTTTTTAAATGAGTTATGCATTTTTACCCTGAACTTAATTTAGTTTGCTAAGAAATGTTTGTAGAATATGCATAAAATGATATACAGGGTCACGCAAAGAATTGGATACATGGCCGTCTATAAATGATAATTTCTGGAAATGTGATTCCAGTAGTTTTAAGAGTATTTTACTTTGAATTAAACTTTAGATAAATAGTGGCGTGTAATAAAGGTACTAGGTTAACTACAGGGTTCTGCAAAAGTATACAAGTATGTTTCCATCTATTAGTATAAATTGCTGAAAGAGAAATTTCAACCTGTTATATGTTTTCTTGCTAAACTAAATTTCTCCATTATATAGTATCTATAACAACCTACAGATCAAATACAGGGCTGTTCAAAAGAATTTGAATACACATTTGCCATGGAAGGTAACTGCTGAAATCAGTTTTTCAAATGTTTTATGCGTTTTCTAAAATATTTAGTTAATTCTCTTATATACTTTATTTCCCTAAATAACGAAGTTTTGTTAAAGCATTCAGGAAGTTTTGGAAAGTGTTTTAAATCCATGCTTAACGCATGATTTTTCTTACTTGTTTAAATTCAAAAAAAAAATAAAATAACTGATATTTTAGATAACTTTCTAATCAGGGACTTTTGATTGAATCAATTTTGTGGGCCTAGGCTCCGTTGTAACAGTCGTCAGAATGACATCGTTTATGTTCAGAATTCTAAAGTGAACTTTTCCAAAAGAGGAAACGGTGCATTTCATTTGGCAATCGATGCATTTCTTGTGGGCAGAGGTTTTTAAAAATCGCGAGACTTTTGACTGCTTTTCTGAAATATGAAATATTTATGAGTTTTTGCTTGTTTTTTTCTACCACCCACATTACTGGGAGGTTGAGCGAATGTATTTCTTGTCAATACGCAATGCAATGGTAAAAAAAACGCAAATTCACTTTTGAACTTTAAAGAATTTCAAAAGAAAGGCAACACATGGAGTATTTTAAAGTAATTAGCTAATAACTTAATTGGACTCTTGAGTCCTGCATTAGGTCGGGTAACCCGATTTTATTCGTTCCTAGTCCGGCCAGCTGTTCGGGTTTCTGCTAATGCGGGGATTGACGCTTTTTTTTTTTCATTGTGGGTCGGGTTGAGTTTTGATTATTTCAGGTCGGGTTCAGGTTGACCCGATATTTCAAAGTCCTGAATATTTTTCAATTGGAAAAAACTATATATTTGAATATTAATGATTTCATATATGTTAATTTTTATACCAAAAATATAAAATTGATATGAGAGATATAATTGTAAACATCTTTTCCCTAACTGTATTAAAATATAGATTAAATTTCTTTTACTTTAGTTTCGGATTTGAATATCTAGGGTTTGGGTAGTTTTGGGTTTGAGATGTGTCGGTTTCGGATTGACCTTTTTATGTTATTTTATTTTTTTTTATTTTTGTCGGATTCGGATCGGATTTCTATTTGACTTTAAGCAGAATTTTCGGATTCGGTTCGGGTACAACTCGACCAGTGCAGGACTCTAATGGGAAGAAATTGAGTCCGATGAAACCATCTATTTGCTACTATGATTGAGGGCAACGGCGATTGCACAACGATTGGCTTGCAGACGATTGACAACTGTGTGTAACACTAAAAACGGATTCGACAACTAATTTCCTTGTTCTGTTAATCTTACATGAAAAATGATGTTCCTTTCTCCTACATGTTTATGATACATACACATCTTTTCCTTCTTTACTTCGTTACGAGCCTATGTGAAACAGTTGAAATAGTAAAGAATGGAACTGTTAAAAAAAGAAGAAAAACACGGTAGGTAGGTAGTTGTTGTTTCAAACTATTACATCCTAATTTTTTTTTCTCCTCTGTTTTTTGGAACAGCACGCGACGCTTATTTTTACTTTTCCCTCTTCGTGCATGTTTTTGTACGCGCGAAGTGATTCTGGGTAATTACACAGGGTCTTTTCACTTATTGATGTCTATCAGTTGCCTCAGAGGAGCGAAAAAGCAATTATTCTTTTGCGAAAAAAGACAAGTTATTCAATAGTGAATCCTAAAACAAAGATTTGGGGTGAGATGGCGACTTAATGGATGATTGATTGCGACTTCTGTGTTCGCAAACCTAATTCTGTAATTTTTCCTTATATAAGTTTTGATTTTTTATATATTTTTTTCTGATTTAAAATGTTTCGTTATCCTATTAGATTGTACCCTTTCAGCGGGCGCTGCTTAAATTTTCTCACGCACGGATGCGCTTCTTACTTTTTACAACGCAAGTGTTTCGTTTTGTTACACAAATGCAAAGTATTTCATAATAATAATGAAGTATAGGTAAGAAATTATGCATATGAATAGCGGAAATTAAACTTCATATTAGTTATATGCAGAAAAGAATTTAAGATATATTTGTTCAAAGAAGGTAAGTAAGAATTATTAATGATGACTCACTAAGGTTATTTCATAATATATATGGCGCATTCTCACAATCTTTTGACTTTTAAGTCTCTGAATAATAATTTTTATTTTAGTACATATTCTTGTTTTTTTTTTTTTTTTTTTTTTTTTTTTTCATATATTGGGAACATCTCATTGCATCACTGCATAACAATATTAACGAGATAAATAAGTTTTGGACGATGTTGGGGGTCCAAATTTCCAGAAAACTCCTATACCATCCCCTGTCCCTGATGCTGATTTTCAAGCTTGGAGCTGTCTGTATAAAATTGTTTCTAGGGTTCGTACGGGTGCTTGAATTTCATGACTAAGAAATTCTTAGGTACCAGTATTTTCTTATGGAAAATCTCTCCTGAAATAAGGAGAAATTTCATCCATTTAAACTAGATTTATTTTTCTATAAAAAAAATTCTGATATTGGGCCTTGAAAATAACGGTATCCGTACGAACCCTGGTTTCAATAAAAGTAATTCGATGTATTTTTTTTCCAAAACTGGGACTATAGTTTTATATAAATATGTAGCAAAAAATTAACCTGCACTCATTTTTACGGTTGTTATTATTTTTTTAACTCTGTCCCTGAGTTTTAGATTCCTTACTGTACCTCTTCTAAAATTATACAGAAAATCACTTCAGATGCAGCTACAGAATTTTTTTCAAGTTTTTACTCGTGTAGAAGTATGCAAGAGAAAGAATGTCTAAAATTCTTTGACAGTAAATTTACTGCTGAATTTAAATCAGCATTTAAACATCAATTTCAAACATCATGGCTTTATGGGTAGTCTTACCGCCCCCAAGGTTTATTCCTGCACTTTTCGAGGTAAATTATTATTATTATTATTATTTTTTGTATGTAATCCAGTGTAAATAACTTTTCTAAAAATCAATGAACATTGTGGCTATCACTTAGTCTTAACATAATTTGCCTAAAAATAGGTGGTCATTTTCATTACCGTCCCATCCTTACCATGCCTTTTTTTTTCCTTACCGTCCCTTTATTCCTATACCTTCCCCTTTTTTTACCTTTCCGTCCCTTCATTAACACCCCTTTAAGAGAATGTTATACCAAAATTTTGTACTAAAAATACTACATTGTTATTATTTCTTATTTGAATGCCTTGTGTGTAATATGCAAATTCATTATAAGTAAAAATTTAGAAGAAAATAGAAAGTTATAGTGGTAAAATGGTAAGGAAAATAAAACTCGCAAGTTTAACTTAAACCTCAGTTAAATAAAAAAATTTTCGCTGCTGACCCTTTCTTCTTTATTTTGAATCATAGGCATTCGTCTATCAGATTAAAATGCTACTTTAGCAAGTTTAATTTCACCAGATTTTTATTCCTGAAATCAAAAGATTGTGAGAATGCCCCATATATATCATTAATGAGTGTATTATATACAATCATTTTTATACAAAAACAAGAACAAAAAATCATGCGTCCAGCATAGATTATGTAACACTTTTCAACACATTCAGAATACAGTAACAAAACCTCACAGTTTATTAAGCTGAAACATAATGTTTAAATAAACATTTTTGAAAATCTTATAACGCACTTGAAAACTTAATTTCTGTTATTACAATCAATAGTCGGAAAAATATATATATTTTTTTAACCATTTGGAAAAATGGTTATTGTTCTCGTCAGGGTAGGAAATCAAAAGCATATCTGAAGCTTTTTATTGGTTTAATCCGCATTTTATTCGTTTTCTGATGGGTCTATACAGTAATCTGTATTTCCCTTTACTTTCAACAGAGATGGATACTTTCTGTTGCCACTATGACAAAAAAGTAATAAAAACTACAAAAAATAATTAATAACTCAGAAACAAATTGAGATACAGCTTTCAAACAAATTGCATTTAAAAGTACATTTTTTTTCTCTATATGACGGTGTAAAAAGTAATATTGTCGGATGTTTAGAAGCTTAAGAATGAAATTTCCTTAAAAATGGGTCGTCAGATTTCTTGGAAATCTGACGATGGAAAAGCCTTTTCCCGAACAGCCAATGAAATGCTTGGATAATATGTAAGTTTCAGGTGGATAATACGTACGAGTCGCAGGCGAATTTTGTCGCTTGGAATTTTAACGTGTAATAACACTATTAATGTTTAATTCGTGGCGTACGTAATGTATGATTAACTCCGTGCGATTTTTTATGTCTTAAATTTTAGTCTTTGAAAAAATCATTTTCCAAATGGTCGTTGTAATTTGTTAAATTGCTTCTTTTTTTTTTTTTTTTTTTTTTTTTTTTTTTTGTGAAGTCCTGTATGTGATCTATAGATTTCTACGCATACTACATAATATGCCAAGAGTTAATTCAGTTAAACGAATACAACAGTTGAAATTTTCCATTCAGAATTTCCGTGAGTAAACGGAAGTGTGAGAACCTTTCTGCAGCCCTGTGTACGATCTATAGAATTTATGCATGCCAAGTAATATTAAAAAAAAAAAAAAAAAAAAAAAGGTACCTGGCCCTATTATGGCCCACCTAAGGTTTGATTGCTTTTTTCACCATGTTAATACTATTTTTCCCGGAAACTATTTATGCTGTTGCTTAGAGGGATAAATGAATAAATAATTAAAATACTTTATACTTGTAATTATACTATTAAAAATTATATAAGCTGAAATGAGAAAAGTGTCATATGGGCCATATTGGGAACACCCCGTTCTCAGTATGGCCCACTTTGTAAATTTTTAGAAAATTGCAAAAAAAAATTGTAAATTATTATATGTTATATAATGTATATATATATTACGAAACAAATTAATGTGTTAAGTCGAACAATCACGTCTTGTTTTTTATTTCATACTAGCAGGCTACACCCGCTTCGCTGGTCCATTTTCCAATTGAACCTTGATAAAACAAAATGATGAATTCGACCTTATATTTTAAATTAATATGGATCTTCACCTGGAAAGTCTTTCTGCATTTGCTTAATACAATGCGAATGCCATTTAGCTATTATGTTATCTTATGGGTTAGGCAAATTTCGGGCTATTCAGAATAAACTCTTTTATAGTAGATTAATAAAGTAGGGGTTGGGAGGGAAATATGACCGTTATGATCATCAGAAATTAAAATGTTCTCTAGTCACCACACTACTAAAATGAGAGATAACTACAATGATTGCAGAGAGTGACTACTGATAATTAATCATATTCGGATTATTCACTATCGTTTGTTAGTTCTTGAACTCCTGTCTCCTCAGTTTGGTGCTATATGTGGTTCTGGTAGCTTAAATACAATCTCTCCTACGTTACATTATATTTCGTAATATACGTCTTCTTCTGGCATGTCTACCGCAGTTTTCTATCTTCGGATCACAGCAGAGTAAATACAGCCAAAGAACGTAATAAATTATTTGCACACAACGGACAGTGTTTAACTTTCATGATTAAAATAAATGTGAATCATATAAAAATGGCTTTTTAAAACTCAAGTGTTTGAATAAAATTAAAATAATGTCATTTTCACTGTCATTTCTTTTTTAATACCAGTTGCAACCATGCAGCTGTTAACCTGGAAAAAACCTCGAAAACTGATTGTAATAGAAAAATGAACCTCTTTTTTTTTTTTCATGCGATCAAAATCTTCCCAATCTTCCGTAATCGGGTACACAGCTAAGTTTGACGTCAAACATTGGAAGTGTTTCCAAATATATGGTTATAATTGTATCAGAGTTAGATATAAAACAAAGGTAATTATGCGCCAAACAACATTCCATTAAATAAAGTGAATTTGCTGTTGACTGAATTATAGATCTTTCACCAAAAATACTCTTTGAGAATGATAAATAAAGTCAGTTATATAAAACTTAATAACCTAGTACGTAATAATATACGTAATAATCTTTTTGATGCACCAAAGATTTTTTTTCATTTCTCTAATTAGCATAATTCACAGAGGAATAAATAGACTTTCTATTTTCAAGATTACATTATTCTTCAGTCTTTTGCCTAAATAAACCTAAAATCGTTAATTTTCATAAAGTTTGGTAGCTACGGCTATGAGTCATAAGAAACTGCTTTATAATTATCCAATTTTATCTGAATTTCAGGTACTTTTATTCTTATCTAGGCTAAAATGATAAATCAACAAATATTGTTTATTTTGTAATAGTAAAATAACTGCAAAAAATATATAATACTAAATCTTCTGTTGTCCAATTGCTTCATAATGAAAAACCATAAATTTACTAATCGCTATGTAGAATTTCATGTAATCTTCTGCAATCGGGATCACTGTCTAGAGTCTCTTTCAAATAAAAAGAAACATCCAACAATTCACTAAATATGTTAATTAAAGGGGTAACCTGATTACAGAAAATTAATCATATACCTTTCTAAAACCTTCAAAAAAGAAGAACAGATAGGCCAAAAAAAAAAAAAAAAAAACTGAAAAAGGGATGACGAATAAAAAGATTATTAAAAATATATTTCAATATATCAATGCAATATCAATTATAAGCAATTTTTAGTGTAAAATATTTTCTTTTGTGGTATTAATAACACATAATTCCATAAATTTTCTAAAGAACAATCTTTAGTACTTAACATTTGAAGTAGTAGACATTTCTAAAGGGGACGATACGTGTTAAAAAAAAAGAGTGGGCAACATTTGCTGATCTGAGTTCAAGGTTATAAAAGTCACAAGTTTGGGGAAACAAACCAGCATGTTTTCATAGTAAAGTATGTAAAAAATATTTTAAATGTCTGAAATTAAATTATTTACAATATGTGTGTGTGTGGGGGGGGGGGGGAAGCAGACATTTGCACTAAAATTTAAATATTTGACTCCACTTTCATAATATTAATTGCTATTTATATAATTTACATTTGAATATAAACAATTCCTCCAAAAATGCCGTCTTACACTTTCAAAAACACCTATAATGTATCGATGGGGCTATGTCATGTTTACGCCTTTTTGGATTAAAATAAAATTGTTTGGCGGCAAAATGCTCATAAAATTACTCGTGAATGTAAAAAAGATCAGTCAAATGTAGCCTCGGAATTCCAGTAAAAAAACTGCAAAATAATATTTTTTCCAGTATTTGGCGTGAAAAGACGAACGCTCCACGCTATTTCGCAAACGAATACATTTCCTGGCCAAATGCAAAAGATTGAAATGCATTTATACATTTCTTGTTAAATAAATATTTAAATGCCTAATACTCAATGAATTTAAACTTAAATGGTGGATTAGATTTTTTTTTTTGTAAGCTTATTAAATATATACAAATTGCGTGTTGCTGTAGTTATTTTATTTTATACGGTGTCACCGGCTGGATACGTTTTGTGTATTTTGATTATGAATGCTATCATTAAACATTTCGATATGAAGTGGTTGTTTCCATGGCAACAATACATTTCTTTTGTTGTCTCTGGCACTAACAACATCGATGTCAAATTGCGAATGCTTGGAATAGGACCTTAATTTTGAGATTGAAACAATTTTAATCCATTTAAATGTTATTCTAAACAGCATAATTACGATCGTTAAATTTCATTAGATACACATATAAAAGTATATGATAAAGCAGCAGTTATAAAAATGTATTTATTTAAGTTAAACTCACTTAAACTAACTTCGTATGGAGACGGAGAGTTGAAAAAATTTTTTTTTTTTTTTTAAATATTCATAATAGTATTATTCAAACTTTAATTGTGTCGCCAACCAGCGTTAAATCGCAAAAATTGAAATTTTCATTATTGTTTTACGAACGTTAAATCGAAGTTCTGCTAATTTTTTTAATAAACATATATTATCCTCATGAGAGAAATTCCTTGGTATCATCTTATCAATTTTTCAGATGTGTTTTTCTTAACCTGACACAAAAGATAAATCGCCAAATCTTGTTGTTTTGTAGCAATATTTCAACTGAGTAAATTTTTAAGCATTACGAACATTCCCTTTCATGTTTAAATTAAATATTTTCGCTTTTTAATATTATCACTCATTAAAACGGATTTTTTCTTCTTTTTTTCCCCTTTTAAATAAAATTTGTAACAGTTTTTTCTTTTATTTTTCGAGGTGTAGTAGCCGTTTCATTTTTTTTTTTTTTTTTTTTTTTTTTTTTTTTTTTTTTTTTTAATCAACGATAAATTTCGCCAAGAAATAAAATGGTAACCTTATCGTCCAAAATTACACAACTTTCCGTCATAATTCTATATCTAATGTTTGTATAATGATGTGCTATAGCTTAAAACCTTCCCTGAAACGATACCTATCTAACGGTATAAGTTCTGTAAAAATCCATGCAGCAGAACTCATAATCTAGGCGTTCGGAACGAAATTTCCGTTTGGATTTTATATATAGAATAGATAGAATAGATAATAGATTATGTGTTACGAACTATCTCAAAGTTTAAAACAGATCGCATTGTTAGATTTCCTAATTTTAACAATATCGCGTTATGTTAGTTCCACATTCCACCACCAGGGAGCGCACTCTATTCTTAACGAAAGCGTATCTGAACGAAACTCCTTTATGCAACCTTTCCGTAGATACATGAATCGGGAGGGTGGCGGCCTTAACCAATAATTTAAGATAATTGCTGAAATTGCTACGAAAAATATTTTAAAGGGGCCCTACGCGGGCCCCTAATAGAGTTAGAGGAAATCGGAAGACGGCAAAATAATCGCTGGAAAAAGTTTGCTTGGGTGCTTCGGAGCTACTTTTGGCGCGAGATCTAAGCTCTACGACCAATAGGAGCCCAGATATTTAAGAAAATATGAAGTAACAAAGTCCAAAATAACAGAATTTTCCGTAATAATTCTATAACTAATCTAGGTAGAATGATGTGTTATAGCTTAAAACCTTCCCTGAAACGATACCTATCTAACGGTATAAGTTCCGTAAAAATCCATGCGATAGAACCCGAAATCTAGGCGTTCGGAACGAAATTTCCGTTTGGATTTTATATATATAATAGATTACTGGATTAGTACTACATATTAATCAGCCGCTGGTGGTGTTGTATAGCAATCATACCACTTAGCACAAGCATCGCTAGTGGGGATATCAACTCTGTGAAAATTTAGCAGCTGTAGAGCGATGATAATATTGGTATAGTCCAATCAAACTCTTATTTATTCATGATGAAGACAAGGCAGGTTAGGCCGCGTGAGTGGTGAAAAAAGGCGTATGAAGAAATCGGGGTTTTCCCAATTAAAACATGGAAACGTAGTCATAGGAAAACTGTTTATTCCATCAGAACATACCAACACTAAACAATTCCCACAGGATGAGAAATCAAAGCATTCCACGCGAGCATAAACTTAGTTACTCATGCGAAATATATGTTAATTCGCGAAATGATTATTCTACATGGCTTAGGACACCGGGTAACAGGTTATGTAAACAATCAAACAGCACAAAAATCTAGTTCTGAGCTCATGCTCAAACTATTTATTAGAATGCGCGGAGGAATTCCGATTGAAATGGAAACTTCAGGCTAACCCAACCAAAATCTCGAACGAGCTTCGAAGTGAAATTGGGATCCGACACTCAGCCAATGGAGAGCGATCAAGAAACGTCACAGGAAAAAATCCCGACGCCGCTAATGGAATAATTTCGATGTGAAAAGGTTGAGGCCTAGCGGGCGGGAAAATGAGATGAAATAGAATAAAAATGTAAAAATGGCTTTGATAAACATTCGAAAAATAAGTAACTGCGTTCAGAACTTTACAGTTTGGTAGACGATAAAATTTAATGAAGGGATTAAAAATTTAGATTACGTTTTGGAATAAATCTATTATTAAAATACGCGTTTTAAAATTATAGGAATTTAATTAGAAATAAATAATAGAGCGTATTAAAAAAAAGGAAATAATGAATAGGCCGGCAATTTAGAATAATTTAAATGAATAGTAAAAGTAAAAATTTTTATATAACAATATCCCCCCTCCCTAAAAACCGGTGAACTGGTGGCTCCGTGACCACAAGTTCATTGGGGAAAAGCATGAACTCGGCTTAGGAAAATCGCAAAAAAATCACACGCAAAATTAAAATTAAAACAAAAAAAATTAAAAAAATATATTTATCTTTACTAAGAAATGTATTAATTGAAGAACAGAAGCGAAACAAAATTATATTCGCAAAAAATATATATACGCTTGACGTCACTACAAACATATGGTCCACTCTGGCCATAATGGGAACCTCCGGCATTTTTTTATTTTGCTCCCCAAAAACGGATATACTAATCAGGGATGTAGTCGTAAAAAACCCAGAAGGTATACGGCGTATACCTCTGTATACCTTCCACTACAACCCTGATACTAATAAGTAATGATAAAACTATTGATAGTATCTTAGAGTAGATTAAAGGTGTTATTATATTATTTTACTTTGCATTAAATGCTAACAAATATTAATAATACGAAATATTCCTTACCTTTAAGAAATAATAACACTGGTTTTTCGGCCGAAAATTTCACTTCCTCAGCCAGTAGCGTCATCCACTTGATACGACTTCGACTTTGTTGTTTTTTTCCGCTTTCTATCTTCCTGAGTATCGAACGTATACTGCCACCTATTGAATTAAAAAGAAAGTAAATGAAATTTACTACGTGGGCATATTGGGGCAGGTACCTTAGTTCAGTATAAAACAGCGTACCTTATATGAAAACGCACTTCCAGCAATTATTGTTCATAGGCTTCAATAGTTCAATTTCTTCTGTAGCCAAATTCTTTTGTGTGTCCCTGTAATTGAACAATTAATTCTATGCATACCCTATTCTATAGCTGACTCCGTGCAATACACCTCAGTGATATATATAAATTTCAGCATGTTTAAAATAGTGCAAAATCATTAAAATTTGTCGCAAACGATTTTTTCCCAAAGACCGTCATGTAGCGGTATTCTTTTGAGCGTCTTTCTAAATGAACCGTAATAGACCGGGAGACGGCAACACAGGCTAGAGATGAGTTCGGGCTCACTTTTCGAAGCCCGGGCCCGCCCGAGCCCGACGATTTTAAATCCGAGCCCGCCCGAGCCCGAAACATTTTTTCGTCATTAGAGCCCGAAACATTTTTTCGTCATTAGAGCCCGAGCCCGATACCGAAAGTGTAAACCGAAAATAAAGTTTAATAAAAATTGCATAAAAGTTGTTCTAAATGAAATATCTCATCTCTAGCACATAATTAGTTTTATGACATTTACATTTAATCTCATCAAAAGATAAGTCCCTAAAAAGATTCTCATATTTTGCCATATTTCGCCTAGATTGACAAATAATAAAATAAAATAAAATAAACAATCCAATTTTAAAATATTCTACTATTTTGGCGCCTTAGCGTGAATGATATAAATCTGCAAATATTGCAAATTCCTTTTAAAATAGCTGTGATGTTGTAACATTAATCAATCATCACATATAATTATACCTAATTTAAAACCAAAATTGTCCTTTCACAAATATATTTGACTGAAATTTCCTTCCCATTAGAAACATTCTCATTACACGTTAATGTCTTCTTTATCTCTTATACAGCTAATAAATATTCCTTTTAACGTTTACCAAATTATCAACTGTTAACAAAAAAAAAAAAAAAAAAAAAAAAAAAAAAATTAACTTTCTCACCCTTATTAACGAACAGTAAAGTTAAATGCTTTTATTTCCGTTCACCAATAAATAAAACTATTTTTTTATCATTTTCTTTTTTTTTGCGCAATAACCTAAACAGTTACTGATACTTCGCTTTCATCATTCTTATGAAAATAACATCAAAATGATTTCTTATGGAAAATGCAATTTTCAATCCAGGCGTCGCGTCGTAAGTACGAGAAGTAGGCGATAATAGACAGATGCCTAATTTATTTATTGAAACCACAGGAAACTGAAAGATTAATGATTATTATGAAAGGAGTAATTAAATTACTTTTACAGGAATAACAACTTAACAGAGATAAAAATAAGGAATACTGAATTTATTTTAGAAACATAAATAAATTTTAGATATTAACACACCTTAAAAAGCATTAACAGAATAATATAGGGAACACAAGAAATTTTGATGATTATATATTAATATATTACTTCTTATATTTTTTAAAAAGTTTTTTTTCCATACGGGAATAAATAAAATTTTCAGGTTAAAAAAAATGAGCCCGAGCCCGTCCAAGCCCGAAAGCTGATATGAAAATCGAGCCCGAGCCCGTGTCGGGCCCGGGCTGATCCCGTCTCATCTCTAACACAGACAACCACCTCATCGAGTTCACGGATGAAATTCTAGGATTAGTTAAATCTTGATTCGCATGTTAAAACGCAATCGGCCTGCCAAGTCCTATCTGGGTGGAAAACACTAGACAATCCGATTTTAGCGGCTCACCCGTGGGTTTACCATTGTTTTTTCCTGCACCCAAAAGTATGAAAACAAGGAGGACTGGGAGCAGGAAAATACAATGGTAAACCTACGAGTCAGTCGCTAAAATCGGGTTTTCAGGTGTTTTCCACCAAGATAGGACTTGGCAGACCGATTGCGTTTTAATATGCGAATCAGGATTTTAACTAATCTTAGAATTTCATCCGTGAACTCGATGAGGTGATGTTCTGTGCTGCCGGCTCCCAGTCTATAAGTGCTACACACTTCATTTTCAATACCGAATATATCATAGTGACACCCACTAACATCTAGGGATTTCCTGACAATCGAACTATACTTACGCGAGTTAGAACGCGGCCAAACAGACAAACCGAATTCATAATCACTTTTGAACTTTATTGGAAAGTGTTAAAAACACAGCAATGCACGCTCATTCTCAGTAATGGTTACGAATTCTTCTGTGTAGCCCTGTATATGGCCTTTAGAATTTATACACACCCCGTAGTGTGCAAAAATTTAATTAAACTTAAAACGCATACCATAAATGAAACCGTCATATCAATTTCGTTATGCTTGTAATCGAGTAACATCATTAAAATATACCGCAAACTATTTTTTTTTTATAGACCATAATATAAAGGAATACTTTTGAGTTTCCCTGTACGCGAATTGTAAGTGTTAAATATAGCACATTCGATATTAACCATCTTCTAGAGCGCCTCAATAATGTGTATCAATTTCATTGTGTTTAAGATTGTGTAACACTATTAAAATACAGTCATTAAGGGTAACTTTGATCCGCATTTTCTCTATTTTCACATGCTACACTCTTATTTTAAGAATATTGTTGAAACTAGGAACATAAAAGAGAAGAAATGATCCTAAATTATCGTATGACTATAAAAAATTAAGGAATAATAATGATAAAAGCAATAAAAAATGAATTTTTAACCGTGTTCAAAGTTACCCCAAAAAATGTTTTCAGATATGCAAAGACTCCGAATTTACATTTTCCGACATCAGAAGATTTGTATACTTTATGATATTGCAACAAATATTATGCATAAGAAAAGTGGAAGAAAAGAACCATGAATATTTAGAAATAAAAAAAAAAACCTGTTTATTGTCCATATAAAACATAAAAATGCAGTGAAAAACAATTTTCAATGTTTCAACTCAATAATATATCCATAGTTACAGTAATACATACTAGTACTAATATTATTCAAACAAGAATAAAAAACGTCGAACGTATGAAATGTCAAATTTGAGTAGCTCCGCCCTAACCACGCCTCTAAATGAATTTTATGTATTTTACACATATTTGTGAAAATATTTACATGTTATATCTAATGCACACTTTCGGCATTTATATAAAATATACGTGCAAATAAGGGAAATTTTTGACAGTAGCACTTATAATCAGTAAATTATAAACATCAGTATAACTTTGAGCCGGCTCAGTTACCTTGAAATGCGGTAAAATGTTAGTGCCTTCTTATTTTACATTTTATTAACTATTAATAAATAAATAATCACAAAATATTAATACATTTACAACATTTAGATAATAATATGTCTGATAAATGAGTACAGTCGGACCGCGTTATCCCGACACCCGGTTTTCACGTCACTCCGCTTATTCCGTCAATTTTTCAAAGTCCCGATTTTCTGTATATGACTTTAATGTAAATAAACTCTGGATTTTACGTCGTTGTATAATTTTCAACTCCGGATATCCCGACGGTTTAGAAAAATTGTCCCTTTTTCGTATACCATCTTATAAGCACGGAAATTAGGAGGTAAAAAATGTCTTAGCCAAACTTTTCACAAAAGTGTCTAAAATACCCATTTTTATAAATCAGAAATTTTACTTCAATCCTTTATTTGAATAAATAAACCCAAACTCTATGAATGACCCACTTAAGCTCCTCATAGACGTATCAGTCTACTCGCGGTCTTTTTGTTCTGGTCAGGTGGTGCTTTCTTTTGGTTACAAAGCATTTTTTATCCGACTAAAACCGAAGCATTGCATTGCATTGAAACGATAAGAAATGATCTAACATCCATTTCTGAAACACCGAATACTAATTACAATTCATTGTATAATATTGAAAAAAGAATTGTAGGAAGCACATCTAGGGATAAGCAAACCTTAATTCATCAATATTTCATGTAGCAATAAAAAAACATGTCCCCATAAATCTGATTTTTATTATTTTCAATTTTGTTTTTGTGTTTATTTTGTTTAATAATAAGGTTTTATTGCTTAAAACTGCAAGAATAGTTATGAATTTGAAATTGTCTTAAATTACTTAAAAATACAGCTTTTTATAAACCTTTACTCCAACTCTGGTTACCGCGACAAACCGCTTATGACGACGCATTCTTCTGGTTCTTAGAGTGTCGGGATAACGAGGTTCGACTGTATATCTTGATATATATCCGATATTTACTTTCAAAATATCATGAAGTTTGATATTTTCGATATTTTCATATTTGACACTTATTTTCAAAATATTAAGTATGATATTTTTATTATTTTCAGTCAAAAGCAGTGTAAATAAAATTTTTAACTGTTATTGATTATGTCGCTCTGTAGATAGAACTTTCGCTTTGATTGTTTTTAGCTTCCTGACTCCCCCCCCCCCCCCTTCCATTTAAAAAAACCTTTTCCAAGCTTTAGATTTCAAACTTAATTTTTAAATGCAGAATCAATAAATATGTGGGACAACATTCACTTAAAACAGCTATTCAAAGATAAATTGCCCAATTTAAAGGAGTTATTGACATCTTCATTAGAATCTTTTCTGGTTTTTGGTTTTCTTTAAATTGCACATCAGGTTAGAGAATGAAAAACCACACAAGCTTACATTTATGTTCAAATTTTTCAATAAAAACAAAGTATTTTGTATATAATTTTGTTGTATAAAACACGAAATTTTCTGGACACTTGATAATTAATCCCATAATATATTTTTTGTGAGTATGTAAAAAACAAATTGTGCCTGTTTCCAATTGTAACATAAGTGAAAAAAGAAACACAATTGGAATAATGTTTTATTAAGTTTTCATGTTAAAGGTTGTTTAGTTTCTAATTTATATTAGGTCCAAAATATGTATAATTATCACTACGTTGGCTATTTAGAAAATATCAGATATATATCGAAAATATCGGATATATATCAAAATATCGGATATTTTTGATATTTTCGAAAATATCGTGATATTTACGAACCCTGGGGTCAATAGCCTTTATTACTTCAGCCAATTTGAACTTTCCACTTTCGATAGTTTACGAGTAAAATGGCTGTGACAGACGGACAGACAGACACAGGAGTGACCTTATAATGGTTCCGTTTTTAGGTGCGTTCGTAATTACATAAATACGTAGCACCTATAGTCGTCGTTCAGTCCGTCTGTCTGTCCGTTCGCCCGCATATAACAGAGCAAAAACTACCCAACCGAATGGTCTGAAATTTTAAATATATGATTATTGCAAAATTTTGTCGAATCATTTCAAATTTTATGAAATCGGATGAATAGTTTAATGACAGGGACAGTCAAAAGTTTTCCGCTACATTACGGCCACTGGGAAAAATTGTTACAAGTGCATTTTAATGATGTTATAGCCTTCCGAATGGTCTGAAATTTTAAATATATAATAGTTGGAAAATTTTGTCGAGCTATTTCAAATTTTATGAAAATCGGATGTATATAGTTTAATTACAGGGACAGTCAAACGTTTTCCGCTACATGACGGCCAACGGGAAAAAATTGTTACAAGTGCATTTTAATGATGTTATAGCCTTCCGAATGGTCTGAAATTTTAAATATATAATAGTTGGAAAATTTCGTCGAGTTATTCCAAATTTTATGAAAATCGGATGTATAGTTTAATGACAGGGACAGTCAAAAGTTTTCCGTTACATGACGGCCAATGGGAAAAAATGATTTCAAGTGCATTTTAATGATGTTACAGCCTTCAGAATGGTCTGAAATTTTAAATATATAATAGTTGTAAAATTTTGTCGAGTCATTTCAAATTTTATGAAAATCGGATGTATAGTTTAATGACAGGGACAGTCAAAAGTTTTCCGCTACATGACGGCCACTGGGAAAAAATTGTTACAAGTGCATTTTAATGATGTTATAGCCTTCCGAATGGTCTGAAATTTTAAATATATAATAGTTGGAAAATTTTGTCGAGCCATTTCAAATTTTATGAAAATCGGATGTATATAGTTTAATTACAGGGACAGTCAAACGTTTTCCGCTACATGACGGCCAACGGGAAAAAATGATTTCAAGTGCATTTTAATGATGTTACAGCCTTCAGAATGGTCTGAAATTTTAAATATATAATAGTTGTAAAATTTTGTCGAGCCATTTCAAATTTTATGAAAATCGGATGTATATAGTTTAATTACAGGGACAGTCAAAAGTTTTCCGCTACATGACGGCCACTGGGAAAAAATTGTTACAAGTGCATTTTAATGATGTTATAGCCTTCCGAATGGTCTGAAATTTTAAATATATAATAGTTGGAAAATTTTGTCGAGCCATTTCAAATTTTATGAAAATCGGATGTATATAGTTTAATTACAGGGACAGTCAAACGTTTTCCGCTACATGACGGCCAACGGGAAAAAATTGTTACAAGTGCATTTTAATGATGTTATAGCCTTCCGAATGGTCTGAAATTTTAAATATATAATAGTTGGAAAATTTCGTCGAGTTATTCCAAATTTTATGAAAATCGGATGTATAGTTTAATGACAGGGACAGTCAAAAGTTTTCCGTTACATGACGGCCAATGGGAAAAAATGATTTCAAGTGCATTTTAATGATGTTACAGCCTTCAGAATGGTCTGAAATTTTAAATATATAATAGTTGTAAAATTTTGTCGAGTCATTTCAAATTTTATGAAAATCGGATGTATAGTTTAATGACAGGGACAGTTAAAGTTTTCCGTTACATGACGGCCCATGAGAAAAAATGATTTCAAGTGCATTTTAATGATGTTACAGCCTTTCGAACAGAATGAATTTGATAGGCACATATGAAGTCCACTAAAATATACATTCAGTACAATATGCGGTGCAAAAAATATTTATAAAACTAGTTATAATAACGAACCTCATTTTCCACGTTTGACGAGCAATTTCCAACTTGTTACTTTTTAAATACGGAACCCTAAAAAATCGTCTAACTATAACTTATAGCTCCCGGAGACCATGTTGGGGAACGTCATCGTCGGCAAACGCACGGCACACGATGACTGGAAAAACGATGAATAATTTAATGTTCAATCGATCCACAATATACAGTCCTCCCCACTTAATCGGGTCACGGATAATCGAATACCCCTCTTATTCGAATAGAATCCTCCGGAACTTAATTTATTCCTATTGGTTCTATGTTATTTTTACCAGCTTAAACCAAATACCTTTTACGAACTGTCCCCGCTTAATCGAATAACAACTGTGTGACCGATGTTTGAAAATAGGCGCGGAAAGCACGTTTCAGCTGGAATTTCCTTCCATATTTTGTTGTTTTCGGTTCCTTTACGCTGAAAACAAATTTTCAGTTCTTCCTGCAATGAGTTCGGCCGGCAGGTGTATAATGGACAGGTCAAATGATTTCCCCACCTTGATCTCCCCACCATCACTTCTTGCTGTTAACCTAGCAATGCGCCGTCACTTCAAGACTCGAGATGGTAGTTGTGATATTTTGCACTCATTTGAAAAATAACTCGGTGGTTACTCCTTTAAAATTCCACTAAACAAACCACTTTAAACGATTTTTTAAGGCAGTATAAGTAACGTAAATTAGAATTAGCAAAGTTTTGACCCAATTCAAACGAGCTGCATTAAGTGTGACGAAATCCATATAAATGTATGTACTGACATTAAATTAATACGTATATTTAATTTATATTAGCATTTATATTTATTTTTGTTTATGTTATTCTATTAACGATTTATTATGTCGTTAGTTAAATATACCGTAGATGGTTATTTTGCCTTTTTATTATTCATTAAATATTACAGTTATGATTCCCGTTTATTCAAATACTCCGCTTAATCGAATATTATTTCTGGAACCGCCAATATTCGTTTAAACGGGTACGAGTGGATATATTAAAGCACACATAAATTAACGTCTTAATTTATTTATTTAACATTAGAATATTTGCACAACATTTAATAAATTTTAGAATGATTTAGTAAATTAAAATTAATTAATTAAATTTGAATTTATAGGGATTTTGTGCAATATTTGTAACTCCACTCAAATGTTTTATTTAAAATCTTTTGTTTAGTATTTTATAGAATTAGGAAATGTACAAATATAATTCTCTTACAATAGAAATATAGAAAACTGAAACTTTTCCCCCTCAATCTTTCAACGTTAAGAAAGCTAAAAAGATGCAGATGAAAAAGAAACCATCCTTTTAAAAATATTTTTGTATTATGCAACCCATAATGCTTTTGAAACAAGATAAAGTAAAGTATCTATAACTCATTCTAAAGTTTATTACTACTTATCGATGTATTAAATTAATTTTATAACAAGTTATTTTATTGGTATTTTAAAGTACCATCGGGGCCTAAAGGGTTAAATTCAACTCGACCCAAATCGCGGGACTAGATAAAATTGGGTAACTCGACCCGATGTAAGATTCTATCCTGAATATCCCCCCTCCCTTGTCCATTGTCTCATTAATTTCATAATTATTACTGTTTAGAATCCTGTCTTTTAATTCTTGCCTAATATCGTTAAAATCTTTATTTGATGATAAAGACATATTCATACTGCCAACGTTTACGCTTTTTCCCTAGCCGTATTTTTCGAAAAAAAAAAAAAGGCCTTATTTTATTCTATATTTTCGATGATTATATAAAACAAAATTTTCTGTTTAAAAATAGTGGTAGGAAAAAAGCCTTAAAGTTGGCAGCTATGCATATAATAATTATTTTGAGCGTTTAGGTATTCTCATAGTTATTTCCACAATTATTAATAGTAATCCTAACTGTTCAATTTATTTGAAAATGACTACTAGTGCCCTCACATAATTTTTAAATCGCTACGTCACTCATATATTTTTCTTTCTCTTCTAGTGTCTCTCTGCAAAACGAATTTTCAATATAACGAGAAGGACAGACTCTGGCAACAACACACTCGTTCAAGAGCTGGGTCGCGTTTCCGTGGTTCTCCTGAATTATCTCCTGACCTTCCAGACATCTTGCACCGTGGAATCTGTCCGCCTGGGCTACGTGGGCAGCTGCCGAGTGTACGACCAGTGTTTGTCCGAAATGAACAGCTACTTGTCATCTTTAAAGAGCAAAGAATCACCAGAGGAAAGTTTAGATGCACTGGAGAAGATCTTGAGAAAAGTGAAAGCTGTTTTCGAACCCGAACCTTCTAAACAAGTAAGTCAAAAATAATATTATTCTTTTTGAGAAATTGATCATACAATCGAACTCGGTTATAACGAGTAAAAGTTATCTGCGTCATAACAGAGTCTGCGTCATAATTGTCGTCAACAGAGCTCTTGCAATAATCCTGTTCAATCAATACTCCTACATTATCATTTACTACAGTAATAGACCATTTTGAGCATTTTCTGTTACATGAGTGATCACAAATATTGTTTTATTTTAAAATTTATTGTTGGCCTCCTAATTGTCCCCGCAACTAAATCTTCACTGAAAAAGATGAAGTCATACATGTTCTTTATATCCTCGAAGTTCAAGAACAATTCGACAAGAATTTCAGTTGATATTCGATAAACCTTGTAAAAACAAAAGCATAAAGTCCCTTAACTTTTGGAGGTCATAGTACAGGGTGGTTATAATTAAACTTCCCCTATAACCGGCATCCTGCAGCGCAAAGGGGTGAACGGAATGCAACGAAATTTGGTATATAGACTATACACGAGACGCGCTCACGGAACTTCGAAAAAAAAAATTAGTTCTAAAATGTCCACCAGGGGGCACCTTTTCGGGAAAAAGATTAAATTTAAAACAATAAACGACCAAAACGGATCAGAAAATAGTCAATAAATGTTAATGTTGTTTCTGGATTCTGTTTTGGTCGCTTATTGTGTTAAATTTAATGTTTTACCTGAAAAGTCGCCCTCTGGTGGACATTCTGGAACTAAATTTTTTTTTTCGAAATTCCGTGAGCGTATCTCGTCTATAGTCTATATACCAAATTTCGTTGCATTCCGTTCACCCGTTTGCGCTGCAGCATGCTGTTTATAGGGGAAGTTTAATTATAACCACACCCTGTATTATTCTTTTGGAGAAATTGGACTTAAATCGAACTCGGTTATAACGAGGACAAATGATCTGTTATAACAGAGCTCTCACAATAGCCCTGTTTAATACATTTGCATCATTAGTGCATATATCCGCGGAATTTTTCTGGTCTATCACCAAAACCGCATATATGAGCACAATATTTTTATAAGATTATAACCAGAAATCCTGTGTAGTAAGTGCCAAATCTATGGGGGCGTGCCTGAGACTTTTATAAATAAATTAGCTTTATACTTAAATCGTTTAAATTAAGTATTTTTAAGTGTACAGAACAGTTCTTTTTCTTATCCATTTGCAATCTTGTATTGTAGATGAGCCTGTTTACCTATTTGCCCATTTTAATGCATCTGGTTCAGTTTTCCTTTTGGATTTTCCGGCTGAGAGTCATTTTTATCCACATTTCATCCTATATATACATTTTTGTATCAAACGATAAACAAAACCTTCATTTGGCGCCTCCTTCGCCTTCCGTTCTGGTTCACATACCCCTTTTGCGGCCCCCTCTTCCCTGGTTCCGGCCCTGTATGTTAGAATTTTCATACAATTGAAGAATCAGAAGGAATATATTCGTTTTAAGCATCTTAAAACTGGCTCGGATGCATCGGCCTGGAGACTCTTTATCATCGGCCCAAGAAAGTGGGCGTGGGCGATCATCATCCCCTGTCCCACTTCTAGGATCCGCTATTGAGCAGACTGACCATTTTATTTTGCTTGTCTATACTTTTCTATACTAATATAAATATTATACAGAAGTAAAGTTTGTTTGTTTGTTTCGTTATTTGTAGGAGGTAATCTCTGGAACTACCGAACCGATTTAAAAAGTAATGGTATAAAAATGACGGTGTTAGTCCCTGTTCCAACATAGGCTATATCTTATGTCCATGCCACTACACCAAAGGGGGTGCAGGAGCAAAAAACGTTCTATAAATGCGATTTTTGAGTTACTGAAGGGCCTAGAAACATGAAATTAGGCATGGTAGTTAATGATAATACTAGTAGTAAAGATGATAGTAATGATGATGGTAATAGTAGTAGAAAATGGTAGTTAAGATATAAATGATCTCTAAGAACATTTCTTAAAAAATTCGAAACTTAAAAGGGGTAATAACGCGCGAAAAGCGTTCTAAAAAACGTTCTAAATGGCGATTTCTACGCAATCTCAAAAAGTACCGAACCGATTTCAAAAATAATAGTGTCAAAATGATGGTGACAGCCCTTGCTCCATCATAGGCTATATTTTATGCCGGTGCCACTACTCCAAAGGGGAAGCAGGAGCAAAAAACGTTCTAAATTGCTATTTTTGTGTTACTGAATGGCTTAGATACATGAAATTTTACATGGTAGTTATTTATTAGATATTAATGAACTCTACGAACATTTTCTAAAAAAAAATCGAAATTTAAAAGGGTGAAAATCGCGAAAAGCGTTCTAAAAAAAGTTCTATTTTGCGATTTTTACGCAATCTCAAAAAGTACTGAACCGATTAAAAAAAAAATGGTGTGAAAATGATGGTGACAGCCCTTTCTCCAAGATAGGTTCTATTTTATGTCAGTGTCACTACCACCTGGGGGTTTCAGGGTCAAAACATGTTCAAAATTACGATTTTTGTGGTACTGAAGGACCTGCGTAAATGAAATTTGGCATAGTAGTTACTTATTAGATATAAATGTTTTCTAAAAACATATCTTAAAACATTTGAAATTTAAAAGGGGTGAAAAAGCTCGAAAAGAGTTCTAAAAAACGTTCTAAATGGCGGTTTCTCCGCAATCTCAGGATATATCGAATCGATTTCGAAAGTAGTGGTTGGAAATTAATGGTGACAGCACTTGCTCTAACATACGTTCTATTTCATGTCGGTGTCACTAGCACCTGGAGGTTGCTGGAGCAAAAAACGTTCTAAATTGAGATTTTTGTGATACTGAAGAGGCCAGAAACTATAAATATGGCATGGTAGTTACTTATAAAATATAAATTCCGCTAAGAACTGTCGAAAATAAATTCGAAATTTAAAAGAGGTAAAGCGAAAGGAAGGAGCAAAAAGTGTACTAAAAGTCCTAAATTACGATTTCTATACAATCTCAAAAAATAACAAACCGACTACAAAAGTAATGGTTGCGAATCAATGGTGGCAGTGTCTCTCTCTGATCCGACACAGACTATATTTTATGCCAGTGCCACTACCACCTGGGGTAGACAGGAATAACAAACGTTCTGAAAAAGCCTTTAAAAACTTTCTAAATTACATATTCAATGGAATATTAGGAAATACCGAACCGATTGTAAAATTCATGTTGCCCAATTAATGGTGACAGTACCTGTTTCAACATAGGCATTTTATGTGAGTGCCACTATCACCATAAAGGTGGTAGACCGATAGGCAAGAAACTTGGAATTTTACATAATGGTTAATTGTAAGATGTAAATGCGTTCTAAGAACGATTTATAAAAATATTCAAAACTTCAAATGAACACTGAAATGAGCGTATGAAATGAGCATAAAAGCTTCAAAATACTTTCTAAATTACCATTTATTTAGAATTAGGTTTAGTTCTTATTAATTCAAGTCTCATTTCTGCCTAATGCAGTGTGATAATGAAGTTTAGTCAAACTGTGACTTAATTAGTAATTTTTGAATTATTCCTAAAAGTATAATTTCTTCTAATAAAAATTAGACATACAAATATCCCTTGGCATATTTCAACTATTACGCGAGCAAAGCCGCGGGTTTTGCTAGAAATGTATAATTAATTATGCATAAATAAAGATGAGATACATTTTCCTTGAATTATTCAATGAAACTTTCCTCATAAAGGTATCCTATTAATTCACATCACAATCATAAAGAAAGAAAGTTTTATTTTAGGTTTAGACACTCTTAATAACCAAAAAAGCTTGATTAATACATAAATACATAAAAAGATTGCGATTACCAGTGATATTCGCAATATCTTGATTTTTATCAGACATACATTTATACTTCCTTTATGAAAAACCACAAGTTCAGTCGTATTATCAAGAATTACATATGAAAATACATACAGTATGATATAAAACTAAAAAAATCTGTAATTCTGCCCCTACATATCAATTTAAAGTTTCATTGATTGCACCTGCGATGATGTGCGGATTTTAGGCAATTGTGGATTTTACTGTTGCAGATTTGAGGGAGTCTACTTAATTACGAACGCACCTAAAAAGCGAAGAAATTGCTGTAAATTTTGCAATTTGGCAACTAGGTGCTGAATTTCCCCGACGTTTTATTTTTAAATTCTGAAATTTAAATTTTGTACTGCTTCGAAATGTTTCTATCTGCAAGCTACTCACCTGACATCTTCCCAACTAACGACAGTTGTTTATTAAGTCAGCAAAGATTTTCTTGTGCCTTCATTTGATTACATTGTCGACACTTCTAGTATAGCGCCTAGAATATATAGTGTGGAAATTGTCTATCCCTGTAATACTTAAAAAAGTGCTAAAATATTGTATCCCTTAAATGTACAACGATGCTGCTGAAATGTACAGATCGCAGCGACATCTGCAGTATATTTTCTACAACTGCAAGATATTGCTAGTCTATATAATGTAATACGAAAATCCCGCAGATGTCGCTGCGATCGACACTTGGGATTTTAGCAATGTCGTCGCACATTTAAGGGATACAAATTTTTAGTGTTGTTTGGATAGCATATTTCCATACTAGGGTTTCTAGACGCTGTACTTCTAGTCTATACTAATATTATAAAGAAATAAGGTTTGCTTGTTTGTTTATTTGTAGGCGGTAATCTCTGGAACTACCGAACCGATTTCAAAAGTAATGGTATCAAAATGACGGTGTTAGTCCGTGTTCCAAGATATGCTATATCTTATGTTCATGCCACTACCGCAAAGGGGGTGCAGGAGCAAAAAAGTTCTAAAAATGCGAATTTTGTGTTACTGAAGGGCCTAGAAACATGAAATTTGGAATGGTAGTTACTTATAAGATATAAATGATCTCTAAGAACATTTCCTAAACAATTCGCAATTTAAAGTGGTGAAAATGAGAATGGCGTTCTAAAATACGTTCTAAATGACGATTTCTACGCAATCTCATGAAGTACCAAACCAATTTTAAAAGTAATGATTGGAAATTGATTCTGACAGTCCCTGCTCCAACATAGGCTATATTTTATGTTGTTGTCGCTATCACCTGGGGTTGCAGGAGCAAAAAACGTTCTAAACTGTTGGAAGTACCGAACCGATTTAAAAAATAATGGTATTAAAATGATGATGGCCACTCTTGCTGTAATATAGGTTATGTTTTATGTCAGTGCCACTACCCCAAAGGGAGTGCAGGAGCAAAACACGTTCCAAAATGCAATTTTTGTGTTACGGAAGGGCCTAAAAACATGAAATTTAGGTAGTTGGTTATTAGATATAAATGACCTCAAAGAACATTTCTTAAAAAATTCGAAATTTAAAAGATATGATAATGCGCGAAAAGCGTTCTAAATAGCGATTTCTACGCAATCTCAGGAAGTATCAAACGAATTTCAAAAGTAATGGATGGAAATTGATGGTGACAGTCCTTGCTCTAACATAGGTTCTATTTTATGTCGATGTCGCTACCACCTGGGGGGTGCAGGAACAAAAAATTTCTAAATTGCAATTTTTGTGTTACAGAAGGACCTAGAAACATGAAATTTGGCATGGTAGTTACTTATAAGATATAAATGATCTCTAAGAACATTTCCTAAAAATATCGAAATTTAAAAGGGGTCAAAATGCACGGAAAGCTTCTAAAAAACGTTCTAAATGGCAATTTCTACGCAATCTCAGGAAGTACTGAAGTGATCTAAAAAATAATGATGTGAAAATGATGGTAACATCTCTTGCTCCAAGATAGGCTATATTTTATGTCGGTACCACTACCCGAAAGGGGGTGCAGGACCAAAAAACGTTCTATAAATGCGATTTTTGAGTTACTGAAGGGCCTAGAAACATGAAATAAGGCATGGTAGTTAATGATAATACTAGTAGTAAAGATGATAGCAATGATGATAGTAATAGTAGTTAAGTTATAAATTATCTCTAAGAACATTTCTTAAAAAAATCGAAATTTAAAAGGGGTAATAACGCGTGAAAAGCGTTCTAAAAAACGTTCTAAATGGCGATTTCTACGCAATCTCAAAAAGTACCGAACCGATTTCAAAAATAATAGTGTCAAAATGATGGTGACATCCCTTGCTCCAGCATAGGCTATATTTTATGCCGGTGCCACTACTCCAAAGGGGAAGCAGGAGCAAAAAACGTTCTAAATTGCTATTTTTGTGTTACTGAAGGGCTTAGATACATGAAATTTTACATGGTAGTTATTTATTAGATATTAATGAACTCTACGAACATTTTCTAAAAAAAATATCGAAATTTAAAAGGGTGAAAATCGCGAAAAGCGTTCTAAAAAAAGTTCTGTTTTGCGATTTTTACGCAATCTCAAAAAGTACTGAACCGATTAAAAAAAAAAAAATGGTGTGAAAATGATGGTGACAGCCCTTTCTCCAAGATAGGTTCTATTTTATGTCAGTGTCACTACCACCTGGGGGTTTCAGGGTCAAAACATGTTCAAAATTACGTTTTTTGTGGTACTGAAGGACCTGCGTACATGAAATTTGGCATAGTAGTTACTTATTAGATATAAATGTTCTCTAAAAACATTTCTTAAAACATTTGAAATTTAAAAGGGGTGAAAAAGCTCGAAAAGAGTTCTAAAAAACGTTCTAAATGGCGGTTTCTCCGCAATCTCAGGATATATCGAATCGATTTCGAAAGTAGTGGTTGGAAATTAATGGTGACAGCACTTGCTCTAATATACGTTCTATTTCATGTCGGTGTCACTAGCACCTGGAGGTTGCTGGAGCAAAAAACGTTCTAAATTGAGATTTTTGTGATACTGCAGGGGCTAGCAACATGAAATTACGCATGGTAGTTAGTTATAAGATATAAATGATCTCTAAGAACATTTCCTAAAAAATTCGAAATTTAAAAGATGTGAAAATGGGCGAAAAGCGTTCTTAAAACTTCTAAATTGCGATTTCTGCGCAATCTCATGAAGTACCAAACCAATTTCAAAAGTAATGGTTCGAAATTGATGGTGATAACCGTTGCTCTTACATAGGCTCTATTTCATGTCAGTGTCACTGCCACCTGGGAGTTGCAGAAGCAAAAAACGTTCTAAATTGCGATTTCTGTGATACTGAAGAGGCCAGAAACTATAAATATGGCATGGTAGTTACTTATAAAATATAAATTCCCTCTAAGAACTGTCGAAAATAAATTCGAAATTTAAAAGAGGTAAAGCGAAAGGAAGGAGCAAAAAGTGTACTAAAAGTCCTAAATTACGATTTCTATACAATCTCAAAAAATAACAAACCGACTACAAAAGTAATGGTTGCGAATCAATGGTGGCAGTGTCTCTCTCTGATCCGACACAGACTATATTTTATGCCAGTGCCACTACCACCTGGGGTAGACAGGAATAACAAACGTTCTGAAAAAGCCTTTAAAAACTTTCTAAATTACATATTCAATGGAATATTAGGAAATACCGAACCGATTGTAAAATTCATGTTGCCCAATTAATGGTGACAGTACCTGTTTCAACATAGGCATTTTATGTGAGTGCCACTATCACCATAAAGGTGGTAGACCGATAGGCAAGAAACTTGGAATTTTACATAATGGTTAATTGTAAGATGTAAATGCGTTCTAAGAACGATTTATAAAAATATTCAAAACTTCAAATGAACACTGAAATGAGCGTATGAAATGAGCATAAAAGCTTTAAAATACTTTCTAAATTACCATTTATTTAGAATTAGTTTTAATTCTTATTAATTCAAGTCTCATTTCTGCCTAATGCAGTGTGATAATGAAGTTTAGTCAAACTGTGACTTAATTAGTAATTTTTGAATTATTCCTAAAAGTATAATTTCTTCTAATAAAAATTAGACATACAAATATCCCTTGGCATATTTCAACTATTACGCGAGCAAAGCCGCGGGTTTTGCTAGAAATGTATAATTAATTATGCATAAATAAAGATGAGATACATTTTCCTTGAATTATTCAATGAAACTTTCCTCATAAAGGTATCCTATTAATTCACATCACAATCATAAAGAAAGAAAGTTTTATTTTAGGTTTAGACACTCTTAATAACCAAAAAAGCTTGATTAATACATAAATACATAAAAAGATTGCGATTACCAGTGATATTCGCAATATCTTGATTTTTATCAGACATACATTTATACTTCCTTTATGAAAAACCACAAGTTCAGTCGTATTATCAAGAATTACATATGAAAATACATACAGTATGATATAAAACTAAAAAAATCTGTAATTCTGCCCCTACATATCAATTTAAAGTTTCATTGATTGCACCTGCGATGATGTGCGGATTTTAGGCAATTGTGGATTTTACTGTTGCAGATTTGAGGGAGTCTACTTAATTACGAACGCACCTAAAAAGCGAAGAAATTGCTGTAAATTTTGCAATTTGGCAACTAGGTGCTGAATTTCCCCGACGTTTTATTTTTAAATTCTGAAATTTAAATTTTGTACTGCTTCGAAATGTTTCTATCTGCAAGCTACTCACCTGACATCTTCCCAACTAACGACAGTTGTTTATTAAGTCAGCAAAGATTTTCTTGTGCCTTCATTTGATTACATTGTCGACACTTCTAGTATAGCGCCTAGAATATATAGTGTGGAAATTGTCTATCCCTGTAATACTTAAAAAAGTGCTAAAATATTGTATCCCTTAAATGTACAACGATGCTGCTGAAATGTACAGATCGCAGTGACATCTGCAGGATATTTTCTACAACTGTAAGATATTGCTAGTCTATATAATGTAATACGAAAATCCCGCAGATGTCGCTGCGATCGGCACTTGGGATTTTAGCAATGTCGTCGCACATTTAAGGGATACAAACTTTTAGCGTTGTTTGGATAGCATATTTCCATACTAGGGTTTCTAGACGCTGTACTTCTAGTCTATACTAATATTATAAAGAAATAAGGTTTGCTTGTTTGTTTATTTGTAGGCGGTAATCTCTGGAACTACCGAACCGATTTCAAAAGTAATGGTATCAAAATGACGGTGTTAGTCCCTGTTCCAAGATATGCTATATCTTATGTTCATGCCACTACCGCAAAGGGGGTGCAGGAGCAAAAAAGTTCTAAAAATGCGAATTTTCTGTTACTGAAGGGCCTAGAAACATGAAATTTGGAATGGTAGTTACTTATAAGATAAAAAGGATCTCTAAGAATATTTCCTAAACAATTCGCAATTTAAAGTGGTGAAAATGAGAATGGCGTTCTAAAAAACGTTCTAAATGGCGATTTCTACGCAATCTCATGAAGTACCAAACCAATTTTAAAAGTAATGATTGGAAATTGATTCTGACAGTCCCTGCTCCAACATAGGCTATATTTTATGTTGTTGTCGCTACCACCTGGGGTTGCAGGAGCAAAAAACGTTCTAAATTGTTGGAAGTACAGAACCGATTTAAAAAATAATGGTATCAAAATGATGATGGCCACCCTTGCTGTAATATAGGTTATGTTTTATGTCAGTGCCACTACCCCAAAGGGAGTGCAGGAGCAAAACACGTTCCAAAATGCAATTTTTGTGTTACGGAAGGGCCTAAAAACATGAAATTTAGGTAGTTGGTTATTAGATATAAATGACCTCAAAGAACATTTCTTAAAAAATTCGAAATTTAAAAGATATGATAATGCGCGAAAAGCGTTCTAAATGGCGATTTCTACGCAATCTCAGGAAGTATCAAACGAATTTCAAAAGTAATGGATGGAATTTGATGGTGACAGTCCTTGCTCTAGCATAGGTTCTATTTTATGTCGATGTCGCTACCACCTGGGGGTTGCAGGCGCAAAAAAGTTCTAAATTGCAATTTTTGTGTTACAGAAGGGCCTAGAAACATGAAATTTGGCATGGTAGTTACTTATAAGATATAAATGATCTCTAAGAACATTTCCTAAAAATATCGAAATTTAAAAGGGGCCAAAATGTACGGAAAGCTTCTAAAAAACGTTTTAAATGGCAATTTCTACGCAATCTCAGGAAGTACTGAAGTGATCTAAAAAATAATGATTTGAAAATGATGGTAACATCTCTTGCTCCAAGATAGGCTATATTTTATGTCGGTACCACTACCCCAAAGGGGGTGCAGGACCAAAAAACGTTCTAAAAATGCGATTTTTGAGTTACTAAAGGGCCTAGAAACATGAAATTAGGCATGGTAGTTAATGATAATACTAGTAGTTAAGATGATAGTAATGATGATAGTAATAGTAGTAGAAAATGGTAGTTAAGTTATAAATTATCTCTAAGAACATTTCTTAAAAAATTCGAAATTTAAAAGGGGTAATAACGCGCGAAAAGCGTTCTAAAAAGCGTTATAAATTGCGATTTTAAACAGTCTCATTAAGTACCAAACCAATGTTAAAAGTAATGTTTGGAAATTGATTCTGACAGTCCCTGCTTCAGCATAGGCTATATTTTATGTTGTTGTCACTACCACTAGAGGGTTGAAGGAGAAAAAACGTTCTAAATTGCGATTCTTGTGTTACTGAAAAGGCTATAAACTTTAAATATGGCATGGTAGTTACTTATAAAATATAAATGCCTTCTAAGAACTGTCGAAAATAAATTCGAAATTTAAAAAGGGTGAAGCGAAGGGAAGGAGCAAAAAGCGTTCTAAAAGAGTTCTAAATTACGATTTCTATGCAGTCTCAGGAAATAATAAACCGATTACGAAAGTAATTGTTGCGAATCACTGATGACAGTCTCTGATCCCACACAGGCTATATTTTATGTCGGTGCCACTACTACCCGGGGCTGGGAGGAACAGTAAACGTTCTAAACGTTAAAAACTTTCTAAATTACGTTTTCTATGGAATATTAGGAAATACCAGACCGATTTCAAAATTAATGTTGGCAAATTAATGGTGACAGTCTCTGTTTCAACATAGGCATTTTATGTTAGTTCCACTACCACCAGAGCGGTGGTAGGACAAGAAACTTGGAATTTGATATGATAGTAAATTTTAAGATGTAAATGCATACTAAGAACGGTTTCTAAAAATCTCAAAACTTCAAATGAATACTGAAATGAGTGTATGAAATAAAAATAAAAGCTTCAAAATACTTTCTAAATTATCATTTATATAGAATTAGTTTTAGTTCTTCTTATTAATTTAAATCTCATTTCTCCCTAATGCAGTGTAATAATGAATTTTATTCAAACTATTGCTTAGTTAATAATTTTTAAATTATTCCTAAAAGTATAATTTCTTCTAATAAAAATTAGACATACAAATATAACTTGGCATATTTCAACTATTACGCGAGCAAAGCCGGAGGTTTAGCTATAGTAATATTAGGGTCACCCGGGGTAATTCCTAGTCAGCAAGTTTCTGGGGTAATTCCTGGTCACAGTCCTTTTTATGTTTTAAGAACGCTTCACCAAAATGAAAAAAATCATAGAGGTGCTCTGAACTATCCTCATTAGAATTTATTACTTAATTGTGAGTTTATTGTTTTTTTATTTTGAAAAAAAAAATCTTTTTGAAATGGCCTATTAAATTTCTGTAAAATAACATTGGCCTTAGTTATGACACATTTTTACAAAGATCTTTGTCACAACTCAAATTTTAAATATTTTTCTTTTCTTTCTTTTTCGTACAATTAACAACTACTTTAGCTATTAAAAAATAGTTTTGAAATTCTACATACTAAATTTTAAATAATTTACAGAAGTTGGTCAAATATTGCCTCATGTATCTGGGGTAAATCTTGGTTACTGGGGTAATTCCTGGTCAATGTTTTTATCATCATTAAATTCCCTTTTATTGTCATATTTAGTGATTTTAATTGTTGCAAATACTTTGAGAATTAACTGCAACCACGCTGTTCACCACATTTTAGTTAACTGTAGTTCTTAATAAAGTAGAGTCACCCGTGATAATTCCTGGTCACTGAGTTTCTGAGGTAATTCTTGATCATTTTTGCTTTTGTTATAAAAATAACAATTTATGAAACTGTAAAAAAACTCAAAGATACTTTGAATCCTTTGCTTTGAAATATATGCCTAAAATATTCATTTAGTTGAAATTAAATATTTAAAAAAATTATATTCAAAACTGCTACTCAAATTTCTGCAAAACATCAATCTTGATTTTTACACATTTTACAACAGATCATTGTCATTCTTGAAGTTTTAATTATTTTATTTGAACTAATGGCATATCACAGTCTTTAAAAAAGATTATAAAATTTTCCTCTACTATATTAAACACTTTTAAAAGAAGAAAACAGTAGTGCTCAGAGAATAAGACACACTCTATGACTGAACAATTTAAGTAGAAATACTATCGCATTGCAAAATGTTAAATGGTACAAAAAATATACATAATGCAATAGAGGAACGTAATTATTATGCTGTGTTATTATATTAAAGGTCTGTATTGAAAATTTCTTGAAAAGGGAGCCGAAAACTTCAGTTGGCCTAAGTAAAAGAAAATTGATAACAAACATTGTTATATTTTTTATGAACCAATAAATTTCCAAATTATTCATAAATCCATTCACAGTGGATACTAATGAAGTAATAAATACTGCTTATAAATGCTGTGAAAATGCGTAAAAATTCTTTGGCTAATTAATGTTTTGTAAAATGTACAAGAGTCTCTTGCACATCAAATAACTTTTTATTTATGCCCAAAATAAAGTCTATGCTTTATAATTCCACAATTATGAGATGAACAAAACTTTTAGAAGATTGATTCTACTTATTTTATTACTCAGTCATAAAAAAAAATTAACTTAACTACTTTAATTACATGAAAAAGGACGCTGACCGATAATTACCCCAGAAGTGACCAAGAATTACCCGATTTCCGGGGTAATTCTTGGTCACTTAAAAATTATAATTAAATTAATTATAAGTGCATATATATTTAAGTAAACATTTTATAATATAGCCATCAGAAGGGGCTTATTTCAGAAAAAAATTGGGAACGATACCTTTAATATTTTTTATAATAATTAGATGTTGATGCTTTTTGACCAAGAATTACCCCGGGTGACCCTATAGAGAAGTAAAGTTTGTTTGTTTGTAGGAGGTAATCTCTGGAGCTACCGAACCGAATTCAAAAGTAATGGTATCAAATTGATTGTAATAGTCCACGTTCGAACATAGGCTATATCTTAAGTCGATGCCACTACCCCAAAAGGGGTGTAGGAGCAAAAAACGTTCAAAAAATGCGATTTTTGTGTTACTGAAGGGCCTAGAAATATAAAATTTGGAATATTAGCTAATTAGATATAAAAGATTTCTAAGAACACTTCTTAAAAAATTCGAAATTTAAAAGGGATGACAATGCGTGAAGAGCGTTCTAAAAAACGATATTAATGGGGATTTCTACGCAATTTTAGGAAGTATCAAATCGATTTCAAATATAATTGTGTAAAAGGATGGTGATAGCCCTTGCTCTAACATACGCTCTATTTTATGTTTGTGTCATTACCTACCACCTGGGGGTTGCAGGAGCAAAAAAGTTCTAAATTGCAGATTTTGTGTTATGGAAGGACAAAGAACCATGAAATTTTGAATGGTAGTTACTTATAAGATATCAATTATCTCTAAGAACATTTCCTAAAAAAAAAATCGAAATTTAAAAGGAGTGAAAATGCGCGAAAAGCGTTGTAAGAAACGTTCTAAATTGTGATTTCTATGCAATCTCAAGAAGTACTGAACCGATTTCAAACATAATGACGTAAATATGATGGTGACAGCTCTTGCTTTAAGATAGGCTATATTTTATGTCTGTTTACACTACTCCAATGGGGGTACAGGAGCAAAAAACGTTCTAAAAATGCGATTTTTGTGTTATGGAAGGACGTAGATACATGAAATTTCGTTCGCATGGTGTATATTTATCAGATATAAATTATCTCTAAGAACATTTCTTTAAAAATTTGAAATTTAAAAGGTGTGGAAATGCGCGAAAAGCGTTCTAAAAACATTGTAAATGCCGATTTGTGAGCAATAACTCAGGAAGAATCAAATTGATTTCAAAAGTAATGATAGGAAATTGATGCTGACAGCCTCTGCTCTAACATAGATGCTATTTCATGTCGGTGTCATTACCACATGGGTGTTGCACGAGCAAAAAAACTTTCTAAATTGCGAATTTTGTGATAGGTAGGGGCTAGCAACTTGAAATTAGGCATGGTACATATTTATTAAATATAAATGATCTTTAAGAACACTTTCGAAAAAATTGAAAATGTAAAAGGGGTGAAAATGCGCGAAAAGCGTTCTAAAAAAGTTCTAAATTGCGATATCTACACAATCTCGGGAAATATCAAACCGATTTCAATAGTAAGGATTGAAAATTGATGGTGACAGTCACCGCTCCAACATAGGCTATATTTTATGTTGCTGTCACTATCATCTGGGGGTTGCAAGAGCAACACATGTTCTAATTTGCGTTTTTTGCACAACTGAGGAGTTTAACATTTTGAAATTTGGCATGGTATTTACTTACAAGATGCAAAGGCTTTCTAAGAACCATCGAAAGAAAATTCAAAATTTAAAAGGATGAAGTGAGCGAAAAGCGTTCTAAATTACAATTTTTATGCAATCTTATGAAGTATCAAACCTATTTAAAAAATAATGCTTACAAATTGTTGGTGATAGAGTCTGCTGAAACATAAGCTATATTTTATGTATTTGCCACTACCACCAGAGGGTTGCAGGAGCAAAAAACGGCCTAAATTGTGATTTATGTGATACACAAAATCTAGAAACTTTAAATAGGGCATGGTAGTTATTTATAAAATATAAATGTCTTCGAAGGACTGTCGAAAATAAATTCAAATTAAACAGGGGTGAAGCAAAGGGAAGGAGTGAAAAGCGTTCTAAAAAAGTCCTAAATTACGATTTCTATGCAATCTCAGGAAATATAAACCGATTATAAAAGTAATAGTTGCGAATCAATGGTGACAGTCTCTGATCCTACACAGGCTGTATTTTATGCCGGTGACTCACCTGGGGTTGGCAGGAACTACAAACGCGCTGAAAAAGGCCTTTAAAAGCTTTCTAAATTACGTTTCTGTGGAATATTAGGAAATACCAAATCGATTTCAAAATTAATGTTGGCAAATTAATGGTGACAGTGTCTATTTCAACATAGCATTTTATGTTGAGAGAGATGGTAGACCATTAGACAAGAAGCTTAGAATTTGACATGATGGTTAATTTTAAGATGTAAGAAGATGGTTTGTAAAAAATCCAGAACTTCAAATGAATACTGAAATGAGCGTATTAATTGAGCATAAAAGTTTCAAAGTATTTTCTAAATTATCATTTATTTAGCTTTATTTATTTTTATTAATTTAAGTCTCATTTCTGCCTAATGCAGTGTAATAATGAAGTTTAGTCAAACTGCGTTTTAAATAGTAATTTTTGAATTATTCCTAAGAGTATAATTTTTTTAATAAAAATTAGACACATAAATATCACTTGGTATACTTCAACTATTACGCGAGCAAAGCCGCGGGGTTTGTTATTTAATATTAAAAAGAAGTAAAAATTTTGTGTTTGTTAGAGGTAATCTCTGGAGCTACCGAACCGATTTCAAAAGTAATGGTACCAAAATGATGGTGTTAGTCCAACTTAGAACATAAGCTATATTTTATGTCGGTGCTACTACCTCAAAGGGGGTGCAGGAGCTAAAACGTTCTAAAAATACGATTTTTGTGTTACTGATGGGCCTAGAAATATGAAATTTGGAATATTAGTTACTTATAACATATAAATGATGTCTAAGAACATTTTGTAAACAATTCGAAATTTTAAAGGGGTGAAAATGCACAAAAAGCGTTCTAAAAAACGTTCTAAATGGTGGTCTCTAGACAATTTCAGGAAATACCAAACTGATTTAAAAAATAATGATGTCAAAATGATGGTGACAACCCTTGCTCTAAGATAGGTTATATTTTAGGTCAGTGCTACTACCTCAAAGGGGTTGCAGGAGCAAAAAACGTTCTAAAAATGCGATTTTTGAATTATGGAAGGACCTAGATCCGCGGGGTTTGCTAATTATTTGTAATTAAAAAAAAATTGGGCCTAAAAGATTTTCGAAGCCGCACTGCAGGGATCTCAGTGTCATATCTCATTCGATAAATTTTGTTCTTAGAGATTTTTAATGGTGTTGCAATGGGTCATTTATATTCGCAATTCTATATATATATTAAAAAAAAGTTTCATAATGGTGAGAACATAAGATTTATATCATAAGAGCCGATCGGTCTAGATGATTATGTTACCTATGTCGAAGGACTACTAACTGTTCGACATGTAATAAAAGCTGGAGAACAAGCTTTCACTATTTGTTATTCTGTTATAAAACTGATTAGCCAATACTCCTGTCGGGTTCCGATTTCGATCACTTGCAATTGAGAGTGCGCTCTCCTCCCCCTCCCTTCCTTCACGCCCGTATCAGAATTTCAAGGGCAGGAGCCGACTTACGGTCGGTCAAGGGCAGGACGTAAAAGGGTCAGACGCATTCAGAAGAGACGCGAGTATAGACGTCACGAACTACCTATAGCATTTCGAATTCACTCACTGAAGAAAAAAAATGACACTTGCATTTCTGAAAGTGCAATGATCTCTGTTTCTTTCTAATTTTGAAAGGGGCATTTTCAGTCACAGTGCCGGTAAGGGAGGAGGGGAGGGGAGGGACATTGCCTTTCGCTAGGTTTTGAGATTTAATTAACATTTTTTTTCTCTGATGATTAAAAAAATAAAAAAATTCTTCACGGATAATTTAAAACAAATACTGCGAGACGAAATAAGAATATTTCATCAGGAAGGTTCTATTCTCCTGGTTCAGCTCAACAGCTGGTTCTGTTGAGCTGAACCAGGTTTCAGATCAGATGCTATAATCATTGAGGTTAGCTGGGTGAAAAAGTTCCACCAGATTCGTCCGGGATAGCTCAGATGGCAGAGCACTGGCGGCTTCAGCCAGGAGATCACTGGTTCGAATCCTGGTCCGGACATTTTTCGCCTGGTTGGAAATTTACATCTAATATGATTTATTTACCAACTGGAATAATTGTGTTAAAATTAATCTAGTTACCTTTTAGTTTTTTTTTTTTTACTCTCACGTCTTTCAAATTTATCCTAAACAGGATATTCAGGAGTAAAGAGTCTCTTTCAAAAAAAGGAATTGCTATTTCCATTCTTCTTTTTTAAAATGGGAGTAGAAATTTGTTTTTGAATATTAGATATTTTTAATTGTTAAATTTCGGTATTTCTTTTGATGTTAATATACATCGAAAAACCAAAACATTATGACCTTCACTACATTTTGCAATGAGCTAGCCTGGATGACGTTGAGGGCCCATGATCAGATTGGAATGGTATTTAACTGCTGCTGGGGTGTCTGAGGTATTATTCTTGCACTTACTTGTGCGTGTGATGCGAAAGACCGCTGATTTAAGCGACTTTGATAGAGAGCAGATTGAAATGACCCAAAGGCTCGGATCGAGTACCTCCGAAATTGCACTACTCGTGGGTTGTTCGCGACCTGCTGTTGTTAGTACTTATGGAAAGTGGATGAAACCAGCAGTAGACACCATGGTGTTCGACGTCCATGCGTAATCAAAGAAAAAGGATGTCGGAGACTGTCCCGCTGGGGTGAAGCATAATCGACAACAGACAGTGGCTCAACTAACAGCCCAATACAATGGAGGATATTCCATCTACATTATGATCACGTGGTCAAGGCAAAAACTTCTAGCGTAAAGAAGGGAAGGCTCCGTGTAAATCCCGGCCAGCCAATGAAACAGTTCATGCGGAAAGCAGTAGTAACCTCAACCTCCCTTCTTATCAGTTTGAAATTCTCCGGGTAAATTACCGGTACCACGTTACTTTTTTCAGCCTCGAACCCAGATTTGGAATATAGTCCATTCAGGCCCAAGTAGAATTGTTTCGGAGGACAAAGTTCAGAGGATACTGTTGGATTACGCAGCACACATTCCACTCATGTGCCTCTGTTGACCAAGCGTCATCGCCATCTACGTCTACACTGGCTCCAGAAACATCGTGACTGGGCCATGGATCATTGGGAGAGAGTTGCCTGGTCGGATAAATCACAATTTGACATTCATTACGTCGATGGTCGTGTCAGGGTAAGCCGTATTCCAGGCAAACAGTTGCTCCCCTAATGTACAGCAGGTCATACAAAGGACGGTGATGGCGATTTTCAGCTTTGGACGATGCTCTCATGGGCGTCTTTTGGAACCCGTGGTTGTGGTACAACAGCCCATGAAAGCAGCCGACAATCTAAATATCATTGCGGACCAGTTGCACCTTTACATGTAATGTCTTCCCAACTGGAAATGGAGTCTTCCAGCAGAACAAAGCTCCATGTCACAAGGCTCGAATTGTGCTCAAGTGGTTCCAGAAACACAATGTTGAATTCCAGTTACTGTCCTGGCCACCTAACTCACTGGAACTTAATCCGATAAAGCACATTTGTGGTGTAGCTCAGAGCTCAAAAACCACCATGTCGGATTACCGGGATTTTCGTGAACGCTGCTTGAACGTCAGGTAATCTGTCTCCTGGTATTTTCCAAGGACTTGTGTTAGCCATGCCAAAGTAGGTTGCAGCTGTTTTGCGGGTCAAATGTAGGCCAACGCTTTATTAGGTCGGTGGTCTTAATGTTTTGGCTCTTCAGTATATTTTGGAAATGGTCTTGCACGGGTGACTCTGACAAAAAAAATCCTACATTAGTTTATTTCATATTTGTATTTTTTCCAAGCGCGGACAGCATGGTCATCTATTCCAAAATCTTTTCCCTCGTTGCATTTCGTTCTGCCGACTGCCATGCATCATCTTCGCTATAAAATTTGATCAGCGAATTTTCTGAGAAGGTAGGCTGTTCAATTCTTTCTTTTGAATGAAAAAATAAAATATTAACGTATAAACACTTGACCCGTTTCGTCTATGCCTTTCCACTATATGCTTCGAGGCAAGGCCGTAGCCAATAGGGGATCACCAGGGTTTGATCCCCCTCCGAAATTTCTGTCAAAATGACTATAAATATGCCATTAACTATCACTCAGCACAGTCAAGATTAGAAAATCAACTACAGTAGAGTCCTGATTATACGAGTTAATATGGACCAAGCTCACCACGGATAAGCAAAAAACTTGGATAATCTGGATTTATACAAATCGTCACCCACTAAGGAGATTAAATACAAATTTTCACTCAATTTTTATGGTATTAGCAACATTTCTTTGATGTACATTTCTCTTACTTTTAAGATAAAAACAGGGAATGAAGCTGTTTATTTGAAAAAGCCCTTGATAGTTTTTTTATTGTTAAATGTCAATTTTACTGCAGTTTATTTTTATATTTTAATTTTAATTTATTTATTTATTTATTTATTTTTGCTGCAGTATTACGCTATTGCATAGATATAAATTTCTAAGACTTTTCCTTACCATTAAAACTTAGCATTAAATTTTGCCTAATTCAATCGCCGAAATCTAACAATTGTCAACGATTCAATAGCGCAAAAATTTGTATTCAATTTTAGAGGTAACAAAACCGTACTAATTGGAAGCTATGTGATTCTATTAGTGTCATGAAAATTGCAGGTGTAGTCTTTTCTTTCTGCTCAAAGTATTAAATAGTTTTTTCAATCGAACTTATACCTTTCAAATGGATCATTTTCTCCTGATGGACTGATGGGTGGCTTCCATTATTATGAAACAGCCATTATGCCTGAAATGTTAGATGAAGATGAAAGAGCAGTCGTAAAAAGTTAGAACTCTGATTTTCTGGTCAGAATGGGGGAAAAAATGGCTATAAAAAATTGTGGCCATTTTTTCCCCCATTCTGACCAGAAAATCAGAGTTCTAACTTTTTACGACTGCTCTTTCATCTTCATCTAACATTTCAGGCATAATGGCTGTTTCATAATAATGGAAGCCATCCATCAGTCCATCAGAAGAAAATAACTCGGTTAAAAATAAAAAATCCAAAATGAGATAATGATCAAATCATGATCAAATCCTTTTACAAAATATTTTTCTGACTACGGCCTTGCTTCGAGAGATAGCGTCTAGAATGTCTTTCTTCCAAGGATATCTCACTAAAAGTTTGTTCTGACTATCTCACGAGTTTTATTTTCATTGAAACGAAAATTCGGAACACTTTCTCTTAAAAAATCCTCCCACGTTAATGTGACCAAGAGTGGCTGATGCCTAATAAAATCCCTGTCGCCAAATATAAACAATATCATTACAAATTACTCCTCCTTGGATTTGATTAAAACATAAGGCATTGACATTACAATCTCAGCATAGAGATTTCGATTACTTCATATCTAACATGTATAATATATAGTTTTTAAACCTGAACTAAATTTTCGGCGCTACAATTTATTAAGGAACCGCTGCACTTAAACTCCTCGATCGCGAAATTCCATGTTAGCCTATGGGAAAATTTTGAAGCGTGATGACTCATTACCGCCTTCATCATCAGAAAGTAGACGTCAGATGCCGATGATGTGCGTTTTTTAATACTGTCTATGTAAATTTTAAGTATTTTTAAGATGATAAAATTTAATAAAATGGAAATTTCGAAGTTTATAGAGATTTTTCATGTACTTAAAATTTACGGAGATAATTTTTAAAAATGCACATAATCCTCATCTGACATCTATTTTCTGATAGACGATAGGTGCTACTTATTTATATAATTAGAAACGCACCTAAACTGGGGCGGGAACCCCTGGTTTAGTAGAAGCAAGTAAGGTTTTTATCGGAACTTTTGAACAGCTACGAAGACCTAACACTACGGACCCCTAAAGGCCCTTTTACAAGAATTTCACATTTTTAAGTATTATTGGTATTGTATTATGATTGGAAAGAACAAACTTTTTCACTGAAGAAAATATTCAAATAAATTTATTTCAAGAAAATTGAGCTATTACATTCTTTGTATATTCATTCATTATTTCTGTATCGGAACCTCTCGACTAGGGCTACACAACCATTTTGCCTGAAAGTTGTTTGCCATCATGGTTTCCGAAACTAATCTTCGAGTTATTCAATCTCAAAGTTTCTGTCATTAAATAATGCAAATTTTTCTACTGTAAAATAGTGGTAGTTTAGTTCTTCGCGGTCCACAGGCTGTGCACTTGTAGTCTCATTGTTCCTTTTTCCTGTATTATTTGAATAGCTGTTTTCATATGAACAAATTTTCTATATTGCAGTATAATGTGTTGATTTGCTATCTGAAACAGAATGTTTACGACAAGGGAGTTATAGTTTTATGCAAATTGAAAGTTTCCCTGAACTTTGTTACTACAGCAGACCTAAAAATAAGATCTTATATCACCAGGAAAACAAACTATACTATTTTCCTTCATTTATGCAACACAAATTGAGTAGATAGGGGAGTTGGTAAATATTTTTTGTCAACATATCTTCATTACCGTAATTACCTGAACGTCATTTCATTCTCATCTCCCAAAAGCATAGTGAAACTTGAAGTATTCAGCCCATGTTTATAGGTACAGTGAGATGACACTGAATAATACTTTCTAAATCTTTTGATGTTCATAGATACAGGGCCGGCGCAGTCATCCGGCAAACAGGGCAGGTACCCAGGGCCCCGCGCCAAATGAGGTTTTTATTAGGGGCCCCAGTCTCTCTATACAATTTGGAATAACGTTTCCTCTCTGTATAAAATAATAATTACTTTTGCTCTAGATTTGTTTTTAAATGTTTCTCCGTGAGAAAAATTGAGTATTAACTTTATTTCTAATAGACAAAGTTGATATAATTGTCGGGGAATGTATAGATTTGATGATCCTAAAAGTAACCGAGAATGCAAAAAAATAAATATTTAAAGTACAATGTGTCCAGTGGCGCATTCAAGGGGTGGGCTGATGATGCTACAGCCCCCTCCGAAATTTGTAGAAAATGTCAAATTTAATTACGAAAGTTTAGTAAAATGTGATGAAACCTGCTAAGATAAAATTCAAAAGGAACCAGAAAAATGTATTCCGTTTTAGACAGATTTTTTACTTAAAAAGTGTATTATTTCACAGATATCACGAAATTTTCCATTTCGGTGAAATTTCCGTTATACACAGTCTCAGTTTTACACGCATTTTATGTATCCCATTTATGAGAGAATGAAAAAGGCTATTCAATGCTTAAATATTGCAAATGTTGTGCATGTATGCTCCAAAATGAGTCTGAAAATGTGTTGAGGGAGGTGGGATAGAGTGAGAATGCTCTTAAATAATTTTAAATTTGCTGTTCATTTCGGTTTTATTTACTATTTACTGAGATACCTTTTAGTAGATAATTTTCAGTATTCCATTTTTAAAAAATTCCGTATAGCCATGGAATTATACTTGTTAAGATGAAAATCTGCTTTTTTCCCAGTTCCATGCAATTTCATCTTAGCAGGTTTGATTGTACAATGGATGTGTTACCTGCTAATAAGGTAAAAACCTGTTTAAAGCGGAATTTTTCCCTTGTCTTGTGATTTCTTGATATAAACTTTAACTGCATCTCAGCCCCCTCCGAAATGATAAGTCTAGATACTACACTGAGTGTGTCCATAAAGTTACTTGGGAAAGGAAGATCCTAAGACAAATATTTAGACCTGTTAAGGAAGGCAATACATGGCGTATCAGGACAAATAAAGAGATTGAGCAGTTACACACTGGCCTCCAAAAGTTAAGATACAGGGGCTGGATGCTTTCGATTGCACACGTTTTGCCGAATATCTACCAACATTATTGGCGAATTGTTCTTGAACTTCCAGGATGTAAAGAACATGCTTGATTTTATATTTCTTGGTGAAGATTTATCGGCGGATACAATTACGGGGGCTAATAATAAATTTAATAATAAAATAATATTTGCGATCCCCTATGTAACAGAAAAGGCTGGAAATGGTTTGTCACTGTGGTAAATGACTATTTGGGTCCTGTTCAACGTTTGTATGCATTTGTGTAAGCATTGCACTCATATTCGTGAAGATGTTAACGTTTTTGTGAAAAATTCAAAAGTTTTTTGTTTATAGCATACAGAGTTTTCAACCAAATTTAACACAACTTTCCAAAAACCTGACAAAGAACGGTAGCAACAATATACTACGATTAAAACATGAATATATTGAATATTTGATGAGGTATGGGCATTTGTATGAAATAATTTTTAACTGCGCATGAGTAGAAGATCCTAAAATTTTTATTATATAATTTGGTAGTCAGCTATTTAGAGCAACTTATATAAAAAGTCGAGTTAAATATCGCGGAAATTCACAAAGATAGGGTCGCTATTGTGAATTGCTTCCTAAAATAGCTTTATTATAAGGGATTTTCCACAACTTTTCAATCAGCTTGCTATATCTTTCTAAGTTTCCAAAACATTTGACTGAACTTTTTATAGATGTTGCCCCAAAATACTGACTACCAAATTATGAAATAAAAATTTTGAAATCTTCCGCGCATGCGCAGTTAAAAATTATCTCATAAAAATGTCATATCTCATCAAATATTCAATATATCCATGTTTTAATTGCAGCATACTATTGCTACTATTCTTTGGCAAGTTTTCGGAAAGTTGTGTTAAATTTGGTTAAAAATTCTGGATGCTATAAACAAAAAACTTTTGAATTTTTCACAAAAACGTTAACATCTTCACGAATATGAGTGCTATGCTTACACAAATGCATATAAACGTTGAACAGGACCCAAATAGTCATTTACCACAGTGACAAACCATTTCCAGCCTTTTCTGTTTTCTGCTTAGGTGATCACAAATATTATTTTATTATTAAATTTATTATTAGCCCTCTAATTGTACCCCCCGATAAATCTTCACCGATAAATATAAAATCAAACATGTTCTTTACATCCTAGAAGTTCAATAATTTTCGTAGATATTCGACAAAACGTGTGCAATCGAAAGCATCCAGTCCCTGTACCTTAACTTTTGGAGGTTAGTGTATAACGAGAAAGATATAATAAGTACTATTAAAATAAGAAGAATGCAATGGTTGGTACATCTAATCAGAATGAGGGATGAGAGAAGCACGAAGAAGATATGTAATAGTAAATTAATAGGGAAAAGAAGTATTGGTAGGCCCAGAAAGAGATGGATAGAAGAGGTAGAGAAAGATCTAACACAAAACCATATTAAAAATTATAAATTAAAGGCCAGAGGTCGTAAGGTCTGGCGAGGTATATTGAGGAAGGTCAATATCCTACATGGATTGTAGTACCATTGTGTATGTATGTATGTATGTGTCCATAAAGTCATGGTGCCCTTTTGACCGGTCACAGGAAATCGACGAAACAAGATGGAAATGTGAAATCTTCAACAAATAAAAGAAAATCTCTCCAAGTTTCATACCTGCTCAGTGCAGTTCGATGTGGCCTCCATTTGAAACAGAGAATAACAGACGTTTTTTACTCTGTTACACCAGACGTCCTTAACTGTGTGTGGGAAGAATTTGAATATTGTTTAGATGTGTGTAGGACTATAAATGCAGGCCACGTTGAACTGCACTCAACAGGTATGAAACTTGGAGAGTTTATTATTATTATTATTATTTGGTGAAGATTTCACATTTTCATATTGTTTCGTTGATTTCCTGTGACTGGTCAAAAGTGTACGATGACTTTACCAGCACACTGTATTATAAAGGATGGAAGATTTTGACCAACTAAAAATAATTATGCATATTAAAGGTGAAAGCAGTAGTACTTTTCATACATTTTATTTTATTATTTATATGATATAGGATATATGTTTTATATCTATAAGATATATATTTTATTAGTCCAGTATTGCAGCCTATACGTTGGGTCACACTAATTGTTTTGCCAGGGTCCGCGCGACGTTGCACCGGTCCTGCATAGATAGCTAATCAATATATAAGGGAGGCTCGTGCACAGTGAAACAGATTTTTAAAAAACATTTATTAAGCTCTGGAATTGTCAACCGAAAAAAAAAAAAATTAGCTATTGCATACAGCAGAACTCCGCATTTAGGGGGTTGGGAAGTAACATGAAGGGAAATAACAGAAAAAGTATAAATCGTTCGAAATTACAGTATTTTACATTTCAGGGACAAAGTTTGCCTATGCAATAATCTAGCCCTGTTGACGGATTTCAAGAGAGATGAAAAAAAGCATAAGTTACCGGAAAAATGAATTCCGAAATTGTCAAAGCAGAGTTATTGTTATATAGTATATAAATCTGCTTATTGGGAGCATTTTAAATATCCAATTTACTAATGAACCTGATAGAAAGGGGGGGAGGGAGATCATTTAAAAATAATATTTGTAATTGTCTCATTCGCTGTGTACCACACCTAGGACATAGTGAAACAGTACTGATTTTTTATGTGCTTCATTAACAGACGCAGCTATGGTTGTGCCTGGATTTCTGAGCATACATGCACCAATGATTGCACTGTAGAGAGCTTTAAAGGTTCAAAATACTTATAAATTGAGATCGAGGGGCTGAACTTTGTGAATGAAAGGGGCTATGCATATGTAACGTTATCACTTTAGGGGGAAGGGGGGGGGTGCTTTTTGATATCGTTATCATTTTTGATCCAAACAAACTTTTCTTTTCCAGTAACTTTTTCTTTACATCTAAATAGTCTGTTACCCTTTTTTTATTATTATTTTGATATCTTTTTATGAAAATACAAAGCTATTATTAAAGTTATTAATATATTAAAAATAAAATTAAAATATTATTAAAGTAATGTTTATAAAATCATTTTATTCCAAAATTTTGAATACACCAACGTTTGGCATTCCTGTTCTTCCGTCATATACGCAAATAAAATTCGCTGTTAGAGAAATCAGAAGCATAATATGCAGTGTTCTCGCTGCCGCTCGCCATTGCGCCAAAATGTTTCATTTGGCGAGTAAACTAACAATCAGACTCGCCAAATTGCAAGTGCTCAATTTCTGCTCTGTTTGTGTGTGTGCCAATACACTCGAGATTTATCCTTGTTTCTGAACGGTTGATGTAGCTTTACATGTTCAATCGCACCGTGCCACTTACATTGCTCTATTTATAGAGACACAGAATCAATATCAATTCAGTTTAGCAACAGCCAAAGACACAACAAGGATTTTGCGATAGGTTTTTGTCAGTTAATCACTGTCTATGCGCCGGCGTCACTCTGGTAAAAACATAAACAAAATTGCTGGTAACAAGTACCAATTATTGAAACATTTTGCTGGAATGTGGTGTTGAAATTAACTATTCTACTTATTAGTTGTGCGTAAAGTATCAGTGGCCGGCCAATTTTCTCCATCGGTCGAAATCTGATAGCAATTTTTACTTTCTTATACAAGAAAGTATTGTAATCGAAATTTTTTTCGACTTCCGGTTTTCGACGGATTTGCATGTTTTAGGAGTCAGAGATTCCAAAAAACATGTTTATAGAAAATGTCTGTCTGTCTGTGTGTCCGTCTGTCTGTCGCCATTGTACCATCAAAAAGTGTATGAAGTTATGTATAGAATTAAACCAAAATTTTATTATAAGTTTTTGGCTATGGCAAGCAGGTCCTCCCGGAATTTGGAAAAAATTTGCCGGTAGGGGGCGCTGATATAACAATTTTTGTGCAATTTTGAATATTGTACCATCCAAAAGTGTATGGAGTTATGCATAGAATTGAACCAAATTTTTATTTTAAGTTTTTGGCTATGGCAAGCAGGTCCTCCCTGAATTTGGAAAAAATTAGCCGGTAGGGGGCGCTGTAAATGTGTTTTTTGTGCGATTTTGAATATTGTACCCCCCAAAAGTGTATGAAGTTATGCATAGAATTAAACCAAATTTTTATTTTAAGTTTTTGGATATAGCAAGCAGGTCCTCCCTTAATTTGTAAAAAAATCGCTCGTAGAGGGCGCTGTAATAGCGATTTTTTACAATTTTTGTGCCATTTTGAATATTGTACCGCCGAAAAGTGTATGAAGTTATGCATAGAATTGAACCAAATTTTATGTGTTTATTTTTGGTCATGTCACGAAGGTCCTCCCTGAATTTGGAAAAATTCTGCCGGAAGGGGGCACTATAATTGCGATGTCTGTACCATTTTCATTATTGTACCATCGAAAATTGTATGAAGTTATCCATATAATTGAACCAAATTTTTTGTGCATGTTTCTGTCTATGGCAAACAAGTCCTCCCTGAACTTGAAAAAATTCCGAAAGAAGGGGGCGCTATAATTCCGATCTCTGTGCCATTTTCATTATTGTACCATCGAACAGCGTATAAAATTATGCATACAATTGAACCAAAATGTCTGTGCTTGTTTTTGGCTTTGGCCAACAGGTTCTCCTTGAATTTGGAAATATTGCACGGTAAAGGGGCTCCGTGCTAGCGATTTTTGTATACTTTTCTTGATTTTTCGTAGTTCTATTGTGCATCGGCGGCTCATGCAGGGGCGGGAACTCGCTTCCTGCTATGCCGGCTATTCGCAAACAGCTGATAACGACAGAATAAGGAAAAATTAATAATTTTAACAAATATCATGATATAGATTAACTCGTTTTTAGTCCGTTTAATTGACTTGAGCAGAAATTTAAGATGAAAATCAAAGTTGGTATAGTATTGAACTAATAATATTGAAGTATTAACATGTGTAACTAGGTTTTGAAATATTAAGATGTATAAGATAGAAGAAAGTTTTGGGATTGGCACATCCAACTAGTTACTGTGTGTTTTCACAACGGTAAATCAAAGATAGCTGTTTTTAACTTTTATTCAGACGGCTAAAAGAATGTCTGAAACATTTACACATTTAGGAGCCATTTAGAATGTATTTAATTTTAATAGTTTCTGTAGCCGATTTTTGAATTTCTACTTTTTGAGTAATTGGAAAAAATTAGGTTATTTTAGAACATTTTCAAAAAATGGATACAATATGGGATTAAAGATAGACTTTTCAGTGTTTCAAGCCGAATTTATTTTGCTAACATTTATTTTCATTTGGCTACTGTTTTTTATTTCTTATTCGCCAAATCGCTAATGTTGGTCAAAAGCCAGCGAGAACGCTGATAATATGTAGGAAATGATACTTGCGTTTACCAGTAAAGAAAGACAAAGAATGTTGTCCATTGTTTTATTGATAAGTTCTGCTTTTAAGGCGGCTGGTCACTCAGCTTCCGAATTCCCCTCACTCATGTAAACTCTATGGGCATTGGATGCATTCGTCTATTTAAAATATCTCCTCGGGAAATGAATATTTTTAACTTCTATTTTTTGTGTACACTTCCTAAAACATGTCTCTTTTTTCTTAGTTCTCAAACTATTTCTAAAGTGTAGACTTCATTTTATAGGAAGTGTTAAAATCTGACTCACAGTTCGCCCGCTTTTAACACATAAAATATTAAATTCAGCATAGATTTTAGAAATACTTTGAAAACTAAGAAAAAAAAGAGACATCCTCTAAGAAGAGTACACAGAAAAAAGATGTTAGAAATATGAATTTCCCGAGGAGATATTTTAAATATACAAATGCATGAAAAGTCCATAGACTTAACATTAAGGAGGAGAATTCCGAAGTTGAGTGACCAGCCCCTTTAACCTCCCAGAGCAAGGAGCAAGTGCAAAAAGATAGTATTACTTTTGAATGCATTATGCAGCAATAAGCTATTATTAAATACTTTTAAACAGTAACTTGCTCTTTTAGATGTTATTTGATTATAAATTTATTTCACGTATTGATATTTTTTGACTTCTTGAATCCGTAAAGTAAGCGACTCATAAATGTATAATCACATGTGTATACCACTGCAAGCGCATAAAAGAAAGAAAAATAATCTAAAAATAAAAGAGTTTTTAGACATTGATAACGATGAGAGGTTAGACGAATGCCAACGCATGATATCGTAAGGGGGGAAGGGGTCTAAAATCAGCAAAATGTTGATGACATCCTAATAACGTCATATATGTATAGCCCCAAACAGGGTGGTATAATAAGATCTGAGTCCCTTAAATATGGACTCCAATTCATCTGCAATTTGATGTCAAACAAATCAACGATTATTGTTTTATTTTGATACGCAGTACCAAGATATTCCCATTGTATTTGTACAGTCAAACCTCGTTAACGCGAATACTCAAGGGGAAAATTTTTTTGTTCGTGTTACAAATAGTTCGAGTTATCCGAGCTTAAATACATTACATACAACTGGACGGGACAATCGGAAACAGTTCGTACTAAAAGTAATTCGTGTTAAGCGTGTTCGTGTTAACAAGGTTTGACTGTATTTTCTATACACCGGGAGCCGGCAGCACAGACCATCACCTCATCGAGTTCACGGCTGAAATCCAGAATGAGTTAAAACTCGATTCGCATATTAAAACGCAATCGGTCTGTCAAGTCCTATCTTGGTGGAAAACACCTGAAAACTCGATTTTAGCGGTTGACTCGTAGGTTGACCATTGTGTTTTCATGCTTTTGGGTGCAAGAAAGCACAATGGTCAACCTACGAGTCAACCGCTAAAATCGGGTTTTCAGGTGTTTTCCACCAAGATAGGACTTGACAGACCGATTGCGTTTTAATATGCGAATCGAGTTTTCTGGAATTTCAGCTGTGAATTCGATGAGGTGATTGTCTGTGCTGCCGGCTCCCTCCTAGTCTACTACTATTTTTTCATGAAATACCCTTTAAGATTTAACTGGAATTGGAAGCTTTTTAGTGCAGAAACTTTCCATTTTTAACGATTTCATATTTGCTTTTCTTAAATGCTAAGTTTCTACATTTCTTTTTGCCTAATTATTTTCGTTTTTGCTTTCAGTGCTTCAGTGCGGAAATATTGCTGAACGAAGTGGACATAACATCTAAAAAATTAAAAGGACTTTCCAGGGACATCACGACTGTTGTACTCCTGATGAGTCACTTGTATTCAGGTAGGCATTGTTGTGTTTTCTCTAAAATGAATTATGTTTCTCAAAAACCAAAAATCGTAAAATTACAACAATTTACAAGTCCTGATTTATATTCGTCCTATCCCAGGTAGCACACAGATATCGGCCAATGTCCCGATCAATATTGGCCAATATCTTGAAAGTCACTGAATGTTAGACGTCAAATTTACAATATCTGCCGATAATAACAGATGTAACTTAAAATTAGCGTTTAAAAGATAGCATCCAAACGAATTTTTTGCATTACTTGTAACATTATAATATGTAAATAGAATAACGACAATCGTAAAAGCAATATCATTTTTCAGACATTTCAAGATATCTGTTGACATTTAGAAGTAATCTTCACCAAAGTGAATGGAAAGTTCTGAAGGCCCGCCTATTTCTATTGTTTTCATCGAAGAGTATTTGATGGAGACGCCTGCCATGAAATTTGAATTATATACAAATTTTCTTTAGGGATCTATAATTACTTATATATATATTTCAAAAAAATTACATAGAATCCTATTGAAATTGGTATGGAAAATTTTCTGTATATGTAATAGTAATATGCTGATGCGGTGGACTCGCGTACATTCGAACTCGGTTTCGAACAAATCACAAAGTCTCGAAATTTTTGCATTAGAACTAAGTTAACCCCCTTGAAGGGCGGTGGAATATCCCACCTAATTTTAACTAAGATTTGCACCAGAAACTTTTAATAAAGTTTTACTTTTATAACTTTGATAAAAATAAGCTGAAAAATTGCTTTTCCTTATTTTGAAATAAAATTTTTACAAATTTCTGGTGGGAATTCAACATTACAGAAATGCAAATGCTTGCTCCTCAAAGGGTTAAAGCTAGTTAAATATATAGAAATTAGTTGATCCAATGCACAAATCTATTTATATTCGACATGGTGTTTCTTTACACTATTGGGGATATGTTTTTGTCCAAAGTCATCTAGAACAATCAAATTTTATCTCCGCACTACAGCGTCTAGAACAGTGGTTCCCAACCTTGGGCGTACGCCCCACTGGGGGGCAGTTTGACTTTCTAGGGGGGGCAATTCCAAATTTGTTATTCAATTATTCGCTATCAGTTTCTTTTGTCTTTTTTTTCTTTGAAATGTAATGTTGCAGCCGAAAAATAAATGGAATACAAGCAAAATTTAAAAAATCAGCTTTTGTTATTGAATTTTTAAAATGCTCCTAATGAAAAGTTAAAAATAGACTTAACACCAGAATAATTATATGAACATTTCTTTTTAATATTTTGACATCCTTTTACTAGTGTTAAAAATCGCCAGCGTGTGTGACAGCACTAGCTAGATTGTTCCTCTCCGTGCTTTTGCTTCCGATGACATCTCAGGCCCACGCGTCTGGCTGTACTGCTTCTGGCGGTAATGGTGAGATGAGTTGCACATCTTCCATGTCTTCTCTTTCTGCTAACAACTCTAAAAGTAATAGGGTTAACTTTGCTGATTTGATAAATAAGTATTCTAATTAATTTAACGGTCCTTCTGAAATTATGCTTAATAATAAACCTTACGAATTAACTACTTTTGATAAAGTGAAAATTGTTACTAACTTAATTACTCGCAAAGCCAGTAACATGTTGGATGCAATCCAAATCGTTGTAAATTCTAAAATGCAAGATGGTAGCGTAAAACTTGTGGACACTGATGAGGGCTTTACCCCTGTTAAAAGTAAAAGTAAAAAACGTAAAAATAAAGGGCAACATAAAGCGGCTTCTAAAAAGACCCCTAATGATGAAACCCTTAAAGACGACGATAATGAAAGCATCTCTGAATCAGAGACTAGTGAAGTAGCTAATGATAATGATACTACTGAAAAAACTAAGAAAATACCTAAACCAATCATGGTTACGGGCATTCCAAATATCATTGAATTTCTAAATGAACTTTCATCATGCAATAAATTCAATTACGTAGTAAAGTTAGCAGGAGAATTAATTCGAATCTCCCCAGTAACCTTCCGCGACAAAATGTCGCTTCATAAACACTTTAAGCAAACTGCTGTTCAGCACTACATTATCCCGGGCCGGGACATACCATTAAAAGTGGCAATTAGAGACCTCCCTAGGACTCTCGATATTGAAAGAGTTAAAGAAACTCACTCTTGTAGAGGTTTCACCATTCTCAAAATGACTCGATTAAAAAGTCCAAGAGATGGGAAACCCCTCCCTCTTTACTTATTGGAATTACCTAAAAATTTGACTTCTTATGAGATATTCAAAGTAAATGCTATTTATAGCTTAAGGGTTGAAGTTGAAAAATTTCGCCCTTCAAAAAAAGCTATTCAATGTCATCGCTGTCAAAAGTTGTTCCTCGTAAGTGCGAACTGTCACTTAAATCCCAAATGTGTGGGATGTGGTGGTCCCCACCTGTCCCCAGATTGCCAAGTTACAAAAGATGCCGTTATTGCTGAAGAATCTTTTATTGAGGTCCCTAAACCACCGCCTAAATGTGCCAACTGCTCCCTAGAACACCCTTCATCTTATAAGGGTTGTTCGCAATTTCCTCTAAAACCCCAATTCAAAAAAAAACTTATGCTAAAGTAGCTGCTGCTACTAAAAAAGGTAGTTTCTTCCAAAAAATCCCAGAAACTGCAATCTGAGGACGTCACCTTACCACCCGCCAATAAAAACTCTTCTGTGCCCAAGGCTCCGCCTCCCACTCAGCAGCTTTATGAGTTGCAGAATTTTCAGGTTCTATCCCTACGATAGCTGAAATCCTAACTAAAATTGAAGAAGAACTAAATGTAAGTTCATTTAACGAAATACCCACCAAACTCAAAAGTGTCTTAGAAGAGATACAATCTAAAAAAGATCCAATATCTAAATTTCTCGCCTTCAGCGAGATGATAACTAGTAATTTTAAACTCTCTAGTAGCGAGTCATATAGTCCAAGAGCCGACAGCACAAAAACCTATGTTATCAAGCACAAAAAGAAAACCATTATTTTATGGAATAGTAGAAGTAGGGGAATCTAATGGTCCATGTCTGCCGGAAGTGAAGTGGTGCATAAGCCAAAAATTAATACCACCAGTGGTTGACTCGTATGTTTATCATTGTGTTTGTCCTACAAACAAAGGTATGAAAACATGGAGGACTGGGAGCAGGAAAACTCAATGATAAACCTACGAGTCAACCACTGGTGGTATAAATTTTTAGCTTATGCACCACTTCATTTCCGGCAGACATGGATCATTAGATTCCTCTACTTCTACTCTCCCATAAAATAAAGGTTTTTTTCCTTGTGCTTGATAACATAGGTTTTTGTGCTGTCGGATCTTGGACTAATAAGTTCGTTTTTGGCTCCTACCCTCATTTAACTTTTATCTCTCTTATTTTTGCAATTTAAATGTGTGGTCACTGAAAAGTGTCTTTTTAGGTGCGTTCGTAATTATATAAATACGTAGCACCTATAGTCGTCGTTCAGTCCGTCTGTCTGTCCGTCCGTCTGTCCGTCCGTCTGTCCGTCCGTCCGTCCGCATATAATAGAGTAAAAACTACCCAACCGAATGGTCTGAAATTTTAAATATATGATTGTTGTAAAATTTTGTCGAGCCATTTCAAATTTTATGAAAATCGGATGTATAGTTAAATTACAGGGACAGTCAAAAGTTTTTCTTTACATTACGGCCAATGGCAAAAATTATTGCACGTGCATTTTAATGATGCTAAAGCTTTCCGAATGGTTTCAAATTTTAAACATATAATTATTGCGACATTTTGTCGAGCCATTTCAAATTTTATGAAAATCAGATGTATAATTTAATTACAGGGACAGTCAAAAGTTTTTCTTTACATTAAAGCCAATGGGAAAAATTATTGCAAGTGCATTTTAATGATGTTACAGCTTTCCGAATGGGCTGAAATTTTAAATATATAATTGCTGCAAAATTTTGTCGAGCTATTTTAAATTTCATGAAAATCGGATGTATAGCTTAATTACAGGGGCAGTCAAAAGTTTTCCGTTACATCAAGGGGAATGGGAAAAAATTATTGCAAGTGCATTTTAATGATGTTACAGACTATGCACTTATGAATTGCAAATAAATACACATTCAGTACAATATGGGGTGCAAAAAATAATTATAAAACTAGTTATAGTACGAACGCACCTCATTTGCCACGTTTGACGAGCAATTTCCAACTTGTTTGGTTAGGTTTTGGCTTGACTTGCGATCTATTCGGCTTCATGAACTTTGAACATCTTTTTCTTATTCTATCCTTCGATTTTTCTACTGCGGACTTCATATAACAGTGAAGCCCCGCCCTCCTATTTTCGTATTAGCTGCCTGTTCGGCCACTTACTTAAATAGACTTTCCTTCTCTCATTCTGTCTTTGATTCTCGGCAGTGATGCTGGGAGTTATCGACACTCTCTATTACAGTAGTGTTTTCACTACACTTAGACTAAAAATTCCTGTTTTTTCTTATGAGGTGCAAAACAAAAACTCATCGACAGGGCGTGGATTTGTTCTACAAATGGGTAGCCCCTGGAACTGTATTCTGTTCACTGTTCACTGTTCTAGTGTTAAATCTCACTAAACGTTTTCTGCGATTGTATTTTACAATTTTTCGTAACGCTTTCGAATATTTTCTGAATGAGCTTTATACTGCTATTCGCTGTGTCATAATGTCACACGAATATTCTTTTACACGGAAAACTACTTGGATAGTAAATATGTATGGCTCTAGTGCAGGCGATGATGACATACACATTTAAATTTTAAAGACATAAATTATACATTAAGGGGTCTTAAGACCCCTTAATAATTGTTCCTTTTAAACGCGTCGAAAATTAACGAAAATCTTCAAAGTTTGAATTAGTCTATCTTCAAAACCTTTTTATGTATAAACATGAAATTTTGGATATTGATTAAACAGATTATGCTTTGTAATATACTACCAACAGAAATTTATTAACCCTTTACAGAATTTGTGTATTGCTGAAATCAAAATAGCTTTCTTTTTTACCCCATAAGTCATTGAGCGCATGATATCTTGAAAAAGTATGTATGGATTGTCATGAAATTTGGTAAATATTCTAAAAAAATATGTGTGTTTAAAATGATCTACTTTTAAGTATTTACAATGGTAATATTTTTAGTTATGATTATTTTTATTCATTAAAAATACAAAATTTTTATTTTTTTTTACGAAAATATTTTTTTATATAGTTAATGAAATAATTTTAGCCCAAGAGTAGATCATTTTAAACACACATATATGTTTAGTATCTTTACCAAATTTCATGCCAATCCATACATACTTTCTCAAGATATCATGCGCGCAATGACTTATGGGGTAAAAAAGAGAGCTATTTTGATTTCAACAATACACAAATTCTGTAAAGGGTTAATACATTTTTAATGGTAGCATATTACAAAGCACAATCTGTTTAATCAATATCCAAAATTTCATGTTTATACCTAAAAAGGCTTTGCAGATAGACTCATTCAAACTTTGAAGATTTTCGTTAATGTTCGACGCGTTTAAAAGGTACAAGACCCCTTAAAAGACATATATATGTTAAATTATTTTTAAAATTTTTCATATTCTTGCAAAAAATATGGAAGACAACGGACGATAATGGGAAAGAAAAATAAGAAAAATGTGCTGTGATGAGGAATAATGCCTACTTAAATTTAATGATAAGAATCTTGAAATACTTCTTGCGTATTGTGTTATCCATAGAAAGAAAAGTTAGTGTCCAAAGCTTTTCCACCAATTCTTAATAAGTAAGAAAAAGGAATTATGAAATGCGTTAATGTTATCAATTTTAACGTTAAATTTAAGTCTCTCCAAAATATTTTGTTAAGATAAATATGAAGACTGTATAACACTTTCTTTTAATGATGAGGTAAGTTGGAAAAGTACAACGGAACTCTTTTTGGCACAAAGGAGAATCTCATTGCATTTATAAAATTATGTTAAAGACACATTTGCGACAAAAGATTGACCTCTGTGATAAATTAAAAAATGTGAAATGAATAGATATTGTTAAGGCTTTATTATGCTTCCATCTGCTTCGCTAATATGTCTGAATAGCGTTCACTTTTTCAAATAATAAGAGGCATAAATTACAGCTTTAGGAGGGGAGGGGAGATAGTGACTTTACAGAAGCTTTGGTGGGGCGTGGCCAATAAAAGGTTGGGAACCACTGGTCTAGAATATATAGTGTGAAAATCGACTATCATAGTAATACTTAAAAAAGTGCTAAAATATTGGATCCCTTAAATGTCAAATGATGCGGAAATCCAATGAGTCGATCACAGCGACATCTGCAGGATATTTTCTAAAACTCCAAGATGATTTGGTCTAGACGCTGTAATTACGATGTTTACTTTGAAATTTGAAAATATATCGCTGATGTCGCTGCGATCGGCTCCCTGAATTTCAGCTTCATTGCACATTTAAGGGATGCAACTTTTTAGCGCTGTTTGGACAGCTGATTTCCACACTATGTATTCTAGACGCTGTATCCGTATGTCACCATTACAGCGCCTAGAAGATACAGTGTGGAAAACGGCTACAAAATAGTGCTAAAAAATTGAATCCCATAAATGTACAACGATGCTGAATAACAAGATGTCGATCGTAGCGACATCGTAGTGATTTAAAAACGATAGTTATTCTAAAAGAGACTCTTTAACCTATTTCACGTCATTCCTTAACTAAATTAGCTTATAACAGACCAAAATATCTTATATTTATAGTTTCCGATATTTAACATTCTATAATTTTTGAAAACACAGTGTTTATATTGAAAAGAGTTACAAGATGTCGATCGTAGCGACATCGTAGTGATTTAAAAACGATAGTTATTCTAAAAGAGACTCTTTAACCTATTTCACGTCATTCCTTAACTAAATTAGCTTATAACAGACCAAAATATCTTATATTTATAGTTTCCGATATTTAACATTCTATAATTTTTGAAAACACAGTGTTTATATTGAAAAGAGTTACGAGATGGCGTTCGTATCAGCATACTGTCGCTGAGCATTGTTGGAGATTTATGGGATACAAGTTTTTAGCACTTTTTAAAGCATTATAGGAATAGCCGTTTTCCACACTGTATCTTCTAGGCGCTGTAGACACCATTCTCAGTTAGATGCCTTTAACTTTATTCATAGAGTATACGAGTGATAAAATTTGTTTGTACAAGAAGATTTTGAATAAAAATTTGGTGAGCCTGCTATTATCGCTAAGCTAATGCTCTTTTATTTGTCTCATTCATCTTATCAAGACTAAACTAGATCCGAAGCGCGAGCAGCTCAAAACAGCCGGATGAAAAGTGAATGAAATATTACGTTATTTTGACTCAATTATAACAATTCGTTCGATTTTATGAATAAAAATGCACTGGTGGAAGCAAATTCCACCAATCAATGTTGCTGTCACTACTATGACGTTTAAAAGTACTTTATTTTGAAATTTTCGTGTGTAACCATGTAACTTGTGCCAACGATTTAACCAACCAATAACGATTCATTCACGAATTATGGATTTTTTATCCTGATTCATTCCCATTTATGAATCATTGTTTGTTTGTAAGCATTTGCTGAAAGTTACGCCTGCATATCCAATGTAGCTGGTTTTCTCTTATAAGATTTAAAGCAATTTTCCAACATGAAAGTCAAGAAAATTAAATTTTCGCGGGATAGGTGTTAGTCCAAGAGCCGACAGCACAAAAACCTATGTTATCAAGCACAAGAAAAAAAAACCTTTATTTTATGGGAGAGTAGAAGTAGGGGAATCTAATCATCCATGTCTGCCGGAAATGAAGTGGTGCATAAGCTAAAAATTTATACCACCAGTGCTTGACTCGTAGGTTTATCAATGAGTTTTCCTGCTCCCAGTCCTCCATGTTTCCATACCTTTGTTTGTAGGACAAACACAATAATAAAAACCTACGAGTCAACCACTGGTGGTATTCATTTTTGGCTTATGCACCACTTCACTTCCGGCAGACATGGACATTAGATTCCCCTACTTCTACTCTTCCATAAAATAATCCTTTTCTTCTTGTGCTTGATAACATAGGTTTTTGTGCCGTCGGCTCTTGGACTATGTCTAAATATTACAGAATCTCTAATACAAATAATGTTCCTACAATAACTTCTATAAAATATTTATTTTCTGATCCCAGTTTCTTTTCCTAAACAGTGTAATACATCGTTATACTTTTTTTATATTTAATTTCCCATTTCTTTGAAAAATTCATATTTTTCCATACATTAAATTTATTATATATTGCTCATATCTTTATTAAGACTTTTCCTTCTCGGTATTTAAATAATTTATAAGCAATGACAAATACACGGTGAATCAACAGAGCCACGGATAGGATGAAGTGGTAAGGATGGTACAAATTAGCGTGGAGGGGGGGGGGGGGAGGGGGGGCGACTCTCTTAAATCGTACCCATTATGAGTCCTGTTTTTTAGATAAAATAGCAAAAATACAAACACAAACACCCCTTTCTCGTGTAAAATTTTTTTTTGAATAATTAACAAGAAAAAATAAATAAAAAGTCAGAACTTGAGTCATAAGTTGTGTATATTAATTTTTTTGAAACAGCACTAAAAAATCATAAAAAAATACCATCTACAGTAGAGCGCCGATTATCCGAACTCCAATTAACCGAACTTCCAATTATCCGAACAGCCAATTTCTCCCCCAAAAAATTTTTAAACTGAACTTTCAATTATCCAAACAGCCGATTTCTCTCAACAATTTTTTAAACGAACTTCCAATTATCTAAACACCCTATTAGACCTGGATATCAGATTTTAAATGATGATGAGATTCAAGACGAAATATAAATTGAAGAAAATGAAAACGAATGCTCTAAAAATGACCCAGGTCCATCACAAACCAAAGCCTTTGAATATTTGGATATAGCTATGAAATGGCTCGAACGGCAGAAGAACGCAGATCCTATTCAACTAACAAGAAGAATTCGATTAAGAAAAATTCAAGACAGCAGCATTGAAAGTAATGTCTTCTTTGAAGCAAGCAACAATCGAATGTTTTTTTTGCTTAAATTATAATCTCTGGAGTTCAGCAAATGATATAAAAAGTAAACAAAAAAAATTTAAAAAACAAAAATCAATTTTTAAACATGCCAGCATTAACTAGTGCTGTCAGTCCGAAGCGTGGATAAAATTTGAAGATTTTAGTATAGTCAGGAACATCAGTTAAATTGTCTGTCCATTTATCCGAACTAGGTTCGGTGCCGACTTGTTCGGATAATCGGCGCTCTACTGTACTGTTAGATCTTTAATTATCAGCAAATATCAAATGGATAAGATGGGGGAAAAGCTAGATGTTCCCAAGTTAAGAGGAACGTGTCAGCTAAAATTAGTACTATATGAATGCAGGTGCAAATTTTTCGATATTTTATTTATTGATATTTTAATTTTAAACAAATATGTTGTATTATCTTTTTTAAAAATAATTATTATTTTCTAATTGTTCATTACTTAATGGCACACTTACTTTTTCTGCAGACCTATACATCAGTGTTGAACGCGGACTTTTTACTCCAGGAGGGAGCTCTTATTTTGGGGAAGGGGAGATTTGAATTTTCAGGCTATTAATAAATAGAAAATCTGAAAACTTCTGGTGTGGGAAGAGTTTGATGCTCTGGGGATTAATATTCTTAGTTCTGCCAAAATGTTCGATTTAGATACAATTTTGTTTATTTAGCTTATGAATGTGTGTATAAACAGTGTAGTGACTTATAACGATAATAAACCAAACAAAGATATTTTATAATTTATAAAGAAATTTTTTGTTATGAAAATTTTTTTTTTTTTTAAGTCAGGCTGACACCAAGTTTCATAAGTAATATCTTCCTATAAACTGTGTGAGTGTGTGATAAAATCATTGAGCTGCATAATACAATGGAGCGGCAACTCACCGGTTCTTTTCCAGTTGTGACCAGATCACCCTTTTAATGTGAGCAAGTAATGAAGCCTGCATCTTACTTAACACGTTGGATGCCAAGTCTATTTTGTCTGTATTTCCGTTTGGGCCATAAAATAAGACTCCCGTTACATAATCTATAAGTGTCAGTCACTGACGTGACATTCAACGTGTTAATATTAATGGCATTTAAAAAAAACTTTTTATCACTTTTGGTTATTTCTACGCCTTTTTGATATTTTTAAAATTAAATAAAATCTTTAATTTTTTTTAATAAGAAATATAATTCAGTGAAAATTATTGCAACTTTGACACATTTTAATTAAACAAAGGGAATATGGATTTGGACTTGAGGATTAACAATTCAGGTAAAACATTGCTTTTTGATCCAAAAGCTACCATGTATTTCCATATGCTGTTTTCTAGTTGCCATTCTCAAGTTTATAGTCACTAATTGACTATAAACTTAACAACCAGGCAAGGTTGTCCCAGGTTTCTGGCAACCAGGGCCGAAACTAAGGGGGACAGAGGGGGCATATGCCCCGGGCACCAGAACGATGGGACGCCAAATGAAGATTTTGTTTGTCGATTTTTCTCACATCTATGTTTAGCACGGTATTGTTAAAATCATTCTGTCTGGCGTATGACAAAGCATAGAAGAATCCATAAAGATGATATGGCAAAAGGATCCTGTATGAAGCGAACTTTTTTTTCGATTCTTTTCGATTCCGTTTTCAAGATTTTAATCAATCAATATTCGACAAAGCCAAGGGCGGATCCAGATTAGAGAGGGGTCGTGGATTTCATTTTTTTTAGCTGGGAGAGGATCACATCTCGTTATGAGAATTTTTCATATTGAAAGCTATTCCCAAATCCAAACTAGCTACTTTTCTGATACTTTCGCGAAGTCATTTTCATTCGTAAATACAAAAAAATTGCATTATATTCGTAAATATATAAAATTTACTCATTTTGTTCAGATACCAAGAAATTAAAGAGTTTCCCATTTTCTTACAAAAGCAAAGATTCATTCAGAAAATGTTGTCGAAGTTAGCCTTTTTAGCCAAGTTTTACAAATTGGCAGCCACAGAAATGTCGTTGCAAAGGAACAATTTTCTGTCACTTCCGGTAAATCAGTTTAAAAAGTCTTACAATTGTCAACGATTAAATATAGCAAAAATTTTTATAAAATTTTAGAGGAAACTAAACCGTACACATTGGCAGCTATGGGATTCTATTAGTGTCATGAAAATTGCAGGTGTAGCCTCTTCTTTCTTCTCAGAGTGTTAAATAGTTTTTTCAATCGAATTCATACCTTTGGAATGGATCATTTTCTTCTGATGGACTGATGGCTTCCATTATTATGAAGCAACCGTTATAAATGAAGTGTTAGGTGAAGATGAAAGAGCAGTCATAAAAAGTTAGAACTCTGATTTTCTGGTCAGAATGGAAAAAAAAATAGCCATCTTTTTTTTTTTTTTTTTTGGTCATCAGAAGAAAATAACTCGGTTAAAATTCTCTTTGTAAATATACTTTGTGGAAGAAGAGGGGGGGGGGGGAGGGGTCGCCAAAATCCATGTTTGCCCCAGGTGCAAAAAAGGCTAGTTTTGGCCCTGCTGGCAACCAGAAATTTCATGCCTTGTTCTACATACTTCTGCTGCATGAATTTAAATAGTTTTGTTACACACCATTAATTATGAATAGGAAGCCGAGTGCACATCTTCTTGAATTTAACATGCAGTTACAGCATGGGTCTGTCCAGACTTTTCTCACTGGGTCCTGTTTTTGTTAAATTGTAAAGTTTTTCTTATGTTTGTGAAAATTCTAGTCAAAATTTTGTGAATTTGAAATTATCGTTATATTCAGGTTCTATCCTTCATATACAAAATGTTAAGAAATATTATTGCAATGAGTTCACCTGTTTTTTTACAAGTCAGATTTTTTTTTAAATGATTAAATTTGTGAAAGATTCAATTTGAAGATGAGAAAATTTTGTAAAAGGTCTATTTATAAGACAAAGAATTTTGTGAAGGGTCCTTTAAAGGACCTAAAATTTCCCTAAACAGATCCCTGGTTACAGTGATTAGCAAATAATAGTAACAATAATAACAGTGTCCTTGTCATCTATACTATGAAATCTAATTTATTAATTTTAAATAATCTAAGAGTTTCATGCGAAAATCACGAGTTTTCTTTTCTTCCCCAACACAAATGCAAAAAAATATGTGAGATTTGCCTATTCTTTTAATAGTATGAAATTGATCATTTTTTTAGATGACTTTTCTATTTTTCTCATATTTTTTTTTTTTATTTCTCTCTTAATTAGGAGAATGTATTGATGTAGGTGAATCTGTTGCAGACTTTCTGGATGACATTTTTCTTCACTATGGCGATGGATGTGAAAGAGTTATGACACAATCTGGTATTGTATTATTTGTATTTGATATTGTAATTTGGTTAAAACTTAACAGTTTTCCCCAAAATATTGGGTTCTTCCTTCTTTTAGCAATCTTGGTACAATTCAGAAAATAGCAAAATTGAATTTGGTGACTTTTCAAAAGCACTTTCTGACAACTTTTACTTTACATTTTAAATCCTCATCAGATTGTTATATCTTTAAGAAATAACAGTACTTCCTTGTTATAGCAGCTTCCAAAATTAGGATTTAGCCAAAGTAGTTGCGATTTCACAAAGCATATATCATATAAGGGGAGATCAAACCGTTTCCGTTTGATATTGCTGCTGCTGCATATATGCAAATTAGCATGTCGCCGAAGCTGGTATATAAGCACTGACATTGAAGCAACGGATTATTGTAGCATTCATTTATTTCTCAAGTGTGTGTGGAAAATACTGAAGCGTGGGCAATGACGGCATTAGTAGCAAATGTTTCCAAACAGGACCAACGTGCTGTTATTCTTTTTTTTTTTTTTGGTGGCCGAAGGACAAAAACCGATAGATATTCATCGGAGAATGAAGAATGTGTATGGAGAAGCATGTCTGTTGAAAACCACCGTGATAAAATGGTGCTCAAAGTTCAGAGCTGGTCGCGGTTTGACTCGAGATGCAAGTCAATCTGGGAGGCCATCGACATCCAATGGACCATATTCTCCCCTTTGGTTCAAGGCTACAAAAATTCGTCTGCTTGGGAATAATATTCATAACCGCGCTATTGAAAAGCATTGTGTTAAGAAAATTTATGATTATATTTATTTTATACGGAGTTTTAGACCTTTTCAGGGGCAGGTATGGGTTATACATGAATTTTTTCGCTATTTTAAAGTAATGGCATGCATTTTATTTATAAAATAAAAATTTTAAATTTTAGTTAATACGTATATATGGATTTTAATTAATATGTATATAAGTACTGATAAAAAATAATTCGTACAAAATAAATCTGCAATATTTTACGCATGATTTTACCTGTAATTATGCTACATCAAATGACGCAATAAGGTAAACAAACGCGAATAGCCGCTATTTTTACTCCACGTGATTCCCACTGTGACGTCATGAGAATACTGTCCATACCGACAACAATAAGCGACCAGTTGATGATCCGATTACGGCGGTACGTCGTATATTGATTTGTGCGCTTTCAAAAGTTCTTGAAAGGTCGACTGTTCCTGTCGGCAGGGTTCTCGCTGCCGCTTGCCTTTGTGCCAAATCGAGACAAAATGCTTCACAAAAGGCGAGTAAACGAACAATCAAATTTTCCAAATTGCGAGTGCTCAATTTCTGCTTTTTTGTGTGTTTGTGTGTGTGGTGCCAATACAGTCCAGATTCTTATCCGCGTTACTGAATGATTGATGTCGCTTTATATGCTCAATCGCACCGCGCCATTTACATTGCTCTATTTATAGAGATAACTGACTCAACATCAATTCAGTTTAGCAACAGCCAAAGACACAGAAAGGACTGTGCGATAGGTATTTCTCTATTGCCAGATAATCACTATCTATGCGTCGGTGTCGCGCCGGTAAAAACACCAAAAAAATGACTCCCATCAAACGCCAAATAGAGAAAATTTTTGCTGGAATGCGGTGTTGAAATTAGCCCTTTACCATACGATTTATTAGTTGTGTACAAAGTATCATTGGCCAGTCAAATTTTTTTCTATCGATTAAGAATCAAAATCTCATAGCAATTTTTAGTGTATACTTTCACAACGGAAAATCAAAGATAGCTGTTTTTAATTTTTATTTAGACTGCTACAAAATGTCTGAAACATTTACACGTTTGGGAGACTTTTAGAACGTACTTATTTTTAATAGTTTCTGTAGCAGATGGTCGAATTTTTATTTTATAAGCAATTACAAAAAATTAAGTTATTTTAGAACACGTTGAAAAAAGGGATACAACAACGGGTTAACTATATATTTTTCAGTGTTTCACGCCGAATCTGTTTTGGAAATAATTCTTTTCATTTGGCTACTGATTTTATTTCTTATTCGCCAAATCGCTAATGTTCGCCAAAAGGCAGCGGGAACTCTCTGCCTGTCGGACAGAGAAGTGCAGCAGCCAGTTTTGGACTTCTTCAGGCAGCAGAAAGAGGAATTTTACCAAAGGTGTATATTCAACCTGCTGAAGCAGTGGAATGCTTGCCTAAATGCTGAAGGTGATTTTGTATGACTGGCAAACCAAATCTGGACTGTACAGCCTTCGAACAGAATTTTTTTTATCCCTCCTTATATATTGGACATATATGTGCCAAACGTCGAATATTCACCATATCTGTATTATATGTCATATATGTGACATGTATACATATTTCAATATTACATTTTTACGTATATGTCATATATACAATATACATATCTTCTATACATGTCATCTATTACTAATCATTGTGGAACGCCCTACAACTTGCAATTCATCTTTGGGAGCTGGTATAGCAAGGAAGTATCATAATAACTTTCCATTTATCAAACGTATAAGCAATTTCCTTAATATTTGAACTAATTAATATAGTGAGAAGCAATTTATTTAATATATATGTAAATAAGCCATATGGTAATACATATTATCAGTGTACACATATCTAAATTTACTTTTGACAGTGCCATAAAGAAAGACATTTTAGAGATGTTGAACCCGTTTGTCATGTGAGCACTTTTTTTTCTTCTTTTTGCAGCTGTATACATTAATCCTTTAACATTCGCGAGTTTTGATTAATCGCGAAATAGAACATACAGAACATTTCAACATTCGCGAATACTTAACTTGGTTAGTCGCGAATTTTGTTTTAAAAAGAATATTTTTTTGCAAAGTAAACTCACTTTGTTTACCAATTCTATGTACTACTTGACACTGGAACCTATCTACTGTATGTATACCTTACTATATTACTGTAAGGCCTAAGTTGCGAGAACTTGAGCCCTTGTGTTGAGGGAAAATATAGATCAGTAATTTTATTTATTTTTTATGCAGATATATTTTTTTCAATTTTCTAAATTTTCAAAATTCCAAATTTTTATTCCAGGTGAAATATTTCCTACAAAAATTGTCGGGGGAAATTTTAAAAAATCAACAACAATTTGATGAAAAAGCAATGGAATGTGATTCTTCTTTGGGGAGAGTCTTACATTTAAAATAAAAATATAGGCCGCAACTTTTCCTTACATGGAAATTCATAAACAAAAGATCTGTTCTGTCTGTCAAACAATCGTACATCACTAAATTGTTTCCTCCATCAAGAAGCAAAAATTTTTTTTACAAAATGTTTATAATTATTCAAATTTATTTAAAGCATGTACTTTTAATGTATCATGCTTAATAAATATATACTTTTCGAATTTCAATGGTTCTTTTCCATATATATATGGGGGTGAGACTCCATACATAACTCACAACTCACTTTTAGGACGAGCACTGACATTTATTGGGACGAACACACAAATAAAAAATACAGATATAAACACTCTTCTCGTTCTTTAATTAGCTTAAAGTCTATAATTCAGGACGTCGTTGAATATTTCAGAGATTTTCTTACGTCGTGTAAATATTCAATCTTATTTCACCGTAATATGTTCTGTTCTTTTTTAACAAAACCCTCCGTCGTAAAAACTCATTTCGTTCTCTTTACTTCTTCCGCATTTCCACTTCACACAGCTTCGTTAAGGCTCGTTTCCTTTTTAATCTCGAAGCGGAAAATACGGGGACACACAGTCTAATGCAGGTGTTGCTTGTGAAATCTCCACAAGCGGCCGTCCTGACATCTGGAGCTGCCGCAGCGACATGTGGTAAAATAGAATCCGAAAAACAAAAAACAAAAACCAGTAACTGTTCTTAGGGGAAAAGAAAAAAAAATAATCTGCACATCATAGTTGAAGTAGCGTAACATCGTATTTTTTTAAGTTTCAGTTTTCGTCAGGCCAAAGTTTCATGTATTCAGCACAGGAGCTAGTATTTATAGGTCCTTCAGTTGATGAGATTTTCGTTACGTCGTAGGTGTCATTAGACTTCACTTTGATTACTTTATACGGACCTAAGAATTTAGATTTCAACTTTAAACCTGGTCCTTGCTGGGTTCTCTTAATTGCTACAAGGTCACCAAGCTTGTACTTACGGGGTTTCTTACGTCGTAAATTATAGTGCTTGCGGTTTTCTTGTTGAATTTCCAGAATATTCTTCTTGGCTTCTTTACGGAGCTCTTCTCTGTCTTTCATAAATTGTTCTTCGACTGCACTGTTTAAGAGGTCAATAATTTGTACATCTTCTTTCTGTTTCATTTTTGTACCAAATAATATTTCAAACGGTGTTCTCTTAATGCTTCTTTGGTAAGTTGAATTAATGACTTGTTGAACTTTAGGAACATGTTTAAACCATTTGGTCGGTTCGTCTTTGGACATTTTAGAGATTACAGAAATTATGGTGGAATTAAGTCGCTCTACTTGACCATTGGCACGGGGAAGGCCAGTTGTAACTGTCTCGTGCTTTATATTTTCATCTTGACAATAATCAGCAAATTCTTTGCTTGTAAATGCAGGACCTTTATCGCTAATGATAATGGAAGGATTGCCAAAAGTATGACTTTGTTGTCGTAGTTTTGATATAACTTCGGTAGCAGAAGTACTTTTACATGGATACAACCAGACGAATTTAGTAAATGCGTCTATTAAAGACAAAATATGTTTATAATTTTTGTTGGTTGTTTCAAGAGGGCCTAAATGATCAATGTGGTAGGTTTGGAGAGGAGTCTCTTCTTTAGGTAAGGGATGTAATTCACCTTCTTGTTTTCCACGTTTGCAATTATACAAAAGGCATGTTACACAATTTGCTATAATTTTATCAATTTTATTTGACATATTAGGGATGAGAAATTCTTCGTTAAGGAATTCTTCACAGCGTTTACGGCCAAAATGTTCTTTGTCATAAACGTGTTTAATGACATTTAGCTGCATTTCATCCGGCACAACTATCAGATCGATACCTTTATGATTTTTATAGAGAACGTTATTTTTAAGGAAATAGTTGTCATATGGCTTTGTTTTCAAAATTTCTTTGATGGCCTGTATATGTTCGTCAGTGTTCTGTGATTGTATGATTTTAGTAGTAAAACTATCTTGAATGACCATACATATTGGATTTCTACTTAAAGCGTCGACATGGCGCATGCGTGTATCTTGTCTGTGTTCGATTGTATAGTTATAGTCAGCTAACATTAAAGCCCATCGAGCAATCTTGGTGCAAAGATCTTTTTTATTCATAGTAAAGGCGAATGCGTTGCAATCTGTGACTATCTTGAAAGGAATACCTAGAATGTAAACGCGAAATTTTTTAAGGGCTTCTATGACAGCTAAAACTTCTAATTCATAACTCGAATATTTACGTTCGGCATCTGTGGTTTTTTTGCTCATAAAATAGACAGGGTGAAATTGATTGTCAATAGAAGACTTTTGAAGGAGGACTGCTCCGTAACCGTCAATAGATGCATCACAGTGAACTTCTGTTTCGTTACTAGGGTTATAAATGCTTAAAACAGGACCTGAAGAAAGGATGTGTTTCAGCTGATTAAATGCATTTCGTTGCTGGTCGCCAAAGTGAAATTTAGTGTCCTTTCTAAGAAGATCTGTTAAAGGCTTAGCTATTAAAGAGTAATCTTGAATGAATTTCCGAAAATATGAAGTTAATCCGACAAATGAATGTACATCTTTTATACTTTTAGGTTCTGGGAAATTAAGGACAGCTTTAGTTTTTAAGGGGGATGGGTGCAGTTGACCATTTTTAATGTGGTAACCCAAAAAATCAATTTCTCGTTGTAAAAAGTGGCATTTTTTGAGATTCAGTTCTAAACCATATTCGGATGCAGTTGTAAGGACGCGTTGGAATTTCTGGAGTCCTTCGACTTCGTTTTCAGCTGGTATTATGAAGTCATCCATATAGACAATAAGTACTTTTTCATTAATGAGGTCTCGAAAAACGTTATAAATATATCTTTGAAACACTAACGGTGCATCGCTAAGGCCATAATTCATATATAAGAATTCAAATTGACCAGAATGTGTTACGAAAGAAGTATATTTTCTACTATTTTCTTTTACTTCGACATGAAAAAAAGCAGCATTTTTAAGGTCAAGAGTAGTAAATACTTTTGCAGAATGCAACTGATCAATAATGTCATCAATTACTGGGAGGGGAAAACGTTGTTTATGTGTTTTAGAATTTAACTTCCTAAAGTCAACACACAATCTATATGAACCATCTTTCTTTTTTACTAGGACAATAGGTGATGAAAAATTACTAGTGCTTTTACGAATAATTCCTTTTTCGAGCCACTCAGAAATTTGTTTTTCGACGAAGTTTTTCTCTATTTGCGCCAAGCGCCTGGGAGGACAAGTAACAGGTTCTTTGTTTTCCAGATGAATTGATAATTTAACATCAGTTGTCTTTATTTTTTTAGGAGAATAATTTTGAATAAGTTCTGAAATTTTTGAACGTATTGTTTCATCGGTAATATGAGATAAATCAAGATTAAGATCGTCTAACACATGAGCAATATTAATCAAAAAATTATTGGACGTATCGTCATTTTTCTCGATTTTTTGCATCGAAATATTATTTCCAGAAATTGTTAAAATACTTTGTTGAATGATATCTGTACCAATAATAAGATCAAAAGATATGGAATAATCTGGGACTACATAAACATTAGTTGTATAATTAAAATCATCTATCATAATGTTCGTAGAGAAAAAACCTAGGGGTTTGATTATAGTATTTCCTAATCCAGTTAATGTGATAGTTGAATGTTCAAGGTTCGAAATTGTAGGGAGTTTGCGATAAATACTTTCCTTTAGTAAACTTCTTTCACTACCTGTGTCTACCAATGATGTAACATTTACAGACGAAATAATGACTTGTTTGGTCATGAAAGTGTTCGACGTGACAGTGGAAACATTGGAGGGTTCTGACTTAACTCTAGGCCTCCTTGGTTGATCACATTGAGCCGATTTATGGCCAAAATTCGAACAATTAAAACAACGAGGGCCTTTATCTTTATGTCTGCATTGGCTACTTTTATGATTCGACAAACCACAATTAAAGCAAAAAAGATCAGATTTTGGTCGAAAGGATTTGTCTTTCACTGGCATTTCAGGTTTGACTTTACGAAATTTAGTGTTCTCAAAGTCATGTCGAATTTTGTCATAAATTTTGAGCTTTTGCTTGAATTCTACAATGGATTGGCATCCATATAACATTGATTTTCTGAAAACCGGGTCGGGTATACCATTTATGATGTATTGCATTAATGCGGAATCCTCGATTTTACCACGCGAGCATATTTGTTTCATGATAAGAAAATATTCTTCTATTGATTCATTTTCTTGCAATTTTCGTTTATTTAATATATCATGTAACTCGGCAGAATTATAAGTGGTGCTAAATTCTGATATTAAGAGTCTTTTAAGTTTGTCATATGAATTGATATGAAATTCTGTTTGTGCTAATAACTGGGCTTTTCCTCGTAATGATCTTTTACAAAATATGAATTTATGAAAGTCAGATAAATTAAACATATTAGTAACATCCTCAAAATTATTAAACCACACATGTATATCACTAAAAGAACTACCATCGAAAGGAGGTATTACACTTTCAATATCAGTAAAAGTAATAGACGATGGCATAAAACTTTGAACTGGAAATTGCTGTTGTTTGTCAAAATTTGATAATTCAGTGTTATTACTTGAAGTCATATTATTTGAAGGCAGTTCGGGTTCCGAGTCAGTGTCACTTTCATTTTGTATAATATTATTTTGTAGTAAGGTCAAGTCCGAAAAGTATGTAACTAATCGGGTTGCGAGATCGTTTAAAGATCCCTCATTATCAATACAAAGTAGATTGCACACTGTAATCAGATCATTTAATGAAAAATCAGTTTGAACTTTAGTTATTTTATTTTTGAATTCGGTGCTGTCGGTTTGAAAACCGAAACCAGTAAAATCACGTATTCTCTTTCTATTAGAGCGATCACCGTCAGCATCAAATAGGAATTTATGCAGCAATTTAATTTTATGCGTTCGTTCGTTTTTAAATGCAACTTCCAGTTCTGGTATTTCAACTAACTTCATAATAAAATAATAGCAATGAACTCACCGTTAGAAGAATATCCGGCTTGAATATGTAGGATGAATAACTCTAATTAATCATATTGGTGGGTTAACTGTCACTTCTGACGCCAATTTATGGGGGTGAGACTCCATACATAACTCACAACTCACTTTTAGGACGAGCACTGACATTTATTGGGACGAACACACAAATAAAAAATACAGATATAAACACTCTTCTCGTTCTTTAATTAGCTTAAAGTCTATAATTCAGGACGTCGTTGAATATTTCAGAGATTTTCTTACGTCGTGTAAATATTCAATCTTATTTCACCGTAATATGTTCTGTTCTTTTTTAACAAAACCCTCCGTCGTAAAAACTCATTTCGTTCTCTTTACTTCTTCCGCATTTCCACTTCACACAGCTTCGTTAAGGCTCGTTTCCTTTTTAATCTCGAAGCGGAAAATACGGGGACACACAGTCTAATGCAGGTGTTGCTTGTGAAATCTCCACATATATGAAGCCTAACCCACTTTCGTGCACGGGAAAATAGTCTCGATTTTGACATTCGCAGAGATTTCTGCGAACTTAACCCTCGCGAATCTTAAGGGATTACTGTATATTGAATCTCCAGATCAGGGTTGCCATTCCGTGAAGGTTGGGGGGTGGGGGAATTTTTCCCACCCAAGGTATTTTGATAATGCATAATGCATCAGTCATCAAATATCAGGCTCTTTTTTTTTTATTTCACAGAAGCCAAAATAACTTGTCGGATTTAACAAAAATAAAAACATTATCATTAAATAAACACTTTAAGCTTAGAAACTAATAATTATCAGTATTTGCTAAAGTCTTGCTTCTGCAGCATTATCAAAGCAAGACAACTTATCATTAACAAATATTTTGGCTAATTTTAAAAATATGTGAGAGTTTTTTCTAAATGCACTCAACAAAATCAAAAGACTTTTGGCCTCCTTATTTCCTTAACCCTTTGTGTGCTGAATTATGAATTCATGAAATTTTTATCTTCTACAGCATTTTTCGCGAATTTTTGAAACTACATTAGAAGATTTACATAATCATTTAATAAATTTTAGAAGGATTGAAGGATTAATTAAATTTGAATTTAGGCATTTTGTGCCATATTTATAACCCCACTCAAATCTTTTATTTTAAATATTTTCTTAGTATTTTGTAGAATTAGGAAATGTACAAATATTATATTCTTACGATAGAAATATTTCTGAATTGAAAAAAATCCCCCCCCCCCCCACCTTGCAAATCTTTCAACGTCAAGAAAGCTGAAAAGATGCAAAGGCAAAAGAAATCACCCTTTTAAAAATATTTTTGTTTTGTGTAATCCATAATGCTTTTGGAACAAGATAAAGTAATGCATATGAAACTCATTCTAAACTGTACTAATACTAACCGATGTAATAAATGAATTTTATAACAAGTTATTTTAATGGTACTTATAAGTACCGTCAGTAGATCAAGGGTTAAAGAAAACTTTGCTACCTCCAATAAAATTCTGAACTGGCACACCTGCTCCAGATGCCCCCCCCCCCCCCCTTTCTCTAGACAACTACATACAGTTGCATATTATGAACATTTTCACAAATTTTTTCAGAAAGTGAAATACTCTTTTCTTGGAAAAAAGTTGTAACACTTTTTTTTTTTTCACCATTGAACTAAAAATAGTAAACTTCCTGGAAAGTTTTAAAATGTTACACAATATTAGATTAATTTTTAACACAATTATTCAAATGGTAAATAAATCATAACAGTTGTAAATTTCCAAGTTAATTTTGACTTGGAAGAATAGTTGTAAATTTCATAATTACGCATGTAGCGTTTACAGCAGTTCCAAAAATTAGCCTTCAATTTATTCTTTTGAGCTGATTCTGATATCAAACCAGTTGCTGTGATCGTTAAAGGTTAGTTGGTTGAATTAGACCTCCAGATTCGTCCGGGATGGCTCAGTTGGTAGAGCATTGGCGGCTTCCGCCAAGACATCCCTGGTTCGAATCCTGGCCGGGAAATTACCCACCCATATGGAAATTTACAACTGTTATCGTAAATAAAGTTAATATAACAGAGACAAATTTTGAGAGCTGGAGAAAAACAAACTAATGGATATTACAAATTTTTTCATTGGTCGCTATTTCATTTTTGTGATTGTTTATAACATTTGGCCAGAAATTTCTCTTTCTTGAGTTTGAGTTATGCCAAGGCCCCTATAAGAAAGAAGTAGTAGAGCGCCGATTATCCGAACAAGTCGGGACCGACCCTAGTTTGGATAAATTGACAGACAATTTTAGGGATGTTCCTGACTATATTAAAATTTCACACTTTTATCCACGCTCCAGACTCACAGCACTAGTTAATGCTGCCATGTTTAAAAATTGATTTTTGTCTTTTTATTTTGTTGTTGTTGTTGTTGTTTACTTTTTTTTAATCATTTTCTGAACTCCAGAGATTATAATTTAAGCAAAAAAGCTTTCGATTGTTATTTGTTTCAAAGAAGACATTCTTTTCAATACTGCCATATCTCGAGTTCTTCCTAAATACGTTAGTTGAATAGGATCAGCATTCTTCTGCCATTCGAGTCATTTCATAGCTGTTTCCAATCATTCAAAGGCTTCATTATGTGATGGACCTGTGTCATTTTCAGAGCATTCGTTTTCATTCTCTTTAACTTCTTTTTCGTCTTGAATCTCATACATAATCTCATCATCATTTAAAATGTGACATCCAGGTCTAATAGGGTGTTTGAATAATTGGAAATTCGTTAAAAAATTTTTTTTAGAGAAATAGGCTGTTCGAATAATTGGAAGTTCGGTTAAAAATAGATGCTGAGATAAATTGGCTGTTCGGATAACTGGAAGTTCGAATAATTGGAGTTCCGATAATCGGCGCTTTACTGTACCAGATATTGGTGTGTTTCATTTATTTAATATAGTTTTTTTTTTTTTTTTTTTTTTTTTTTACACTCTTTTAATTAACTTAAATTATTTTTTGTATGTAAAGACGGAATTTTGTAATTAATTTTTCACTCATTTTCTCATAAGCAATAATTATAATAATTATGTATACAAGCGTGTTTCTGATTACAGTACAACATTTTAATATTTTTAAAACTTAATTATAAATTAATTTTAAGGCATTTTTCTAAAGCCAGGTGCAAATGATAATTCATCAATACCTTTTAACCTATAGGGTTACAATTGTATATGAGTTATAACAAAAATGTAGTTAATTGTTGCTCGTTTTAAAATATGCCAACTGGCTTTAAAACTGCAATGACAAAATATTTTAAACACTAAAGAGTAGAAAATAAAATAAAAAATAAAGAGTGTAATAATTTGCTTAAAAATATGCTTTTACTTTTAGTCTAAAAAATAAATATCTTTTATATTCTAGGTTTTACAAAACTGTGGAACGACTTGCAGATGCAAAGGAAAGGAAAGCATATTGATCACGGTGTTCAGAAAAATACTTGTTTCTCTGGTGTCACTGCTAATCCGGAAAAGCAAGCCTCTGCTAGCACCACCTATAAATGGAAAGATACACCAAAGACAGATATTGTAAACGACAATACAGCAAGCACTTCCATTTCATTTTCTGAAAATGAAGATCAATCTGGTTTACCTACCACAAATGGACAAGCGACAGATACAGATTCCACATCCGTTGTGTTGATACCTCCTGTGAAAAATTCTAAAAATGCATCCGTAGAATTAGTGCAACCTCAGAATTCTGATGTTTATCTCCTTGATGATAATGACACAATGAAAACGGCCACTAGCAAACGTGCCGTTCGGCATATGCCTTTTCCTAGTGATCATGAACATAAGAACTTAGCAAATGAAGTAAGTTTTAGAAAATTTGCAGTTTATAGAGAGAAAGTTTTTGCATTCTTTTCAGCGTTTAAATTTTAAACTTATTGTTAAGGTTGTTCTCATATACAAAAGGGCAACTTTCTGACATAATTTTTAATTTATTTTTGTTCGAAAATGCATGAAACTAGCCGGTGTTGTTGTTCAGAAACTATGTAATCGAGCTGTTTTTTTTTTCATTTTTTTGCAAACGCAGTAGATCTTTCAGAAAACAGTATCAAAGTGGTCGTTTTGAACCGAATTTCCGCTCGAAAGTAGAATAACCACTCAAGAGCGGGCAAAAAACGTGTTTGTCACGTGATCAAAATCACTTATGATTCAATAGGTAATTTACTGATCAAAAATGTAAAACACGGTTCAATTCCAAATCGCTTCCATAACCAGGCTTTCCAATTTTATATCTTTCCGTTAAAAAAATGAATTTGTAAATGTGTCAAAACTCTTTGCGCTTGTTGAGTAGAGCAGTTAAGAATAGCCTTAAATTACATTTTATTTAACGTTACTTGTACTCTTGATTAATTTTAATAAAATTATTCTAATCGGTAAATAAATCACAAGAATTGTAAGTTCCATTACCTGCGATATATTCTGTTGAGCTGCTTCATATAACCAGATACCATTATCAATAAGTTTAACTGGGTGAATTGTGTCCACCACATTCATCTGGTATAGCTTAGTTGGCAGAGCATTGGCAGATTAAGCCAAAAGGTTCTGGTTCGAATCCTGGCCTAGTCAGTTTTTCACTCAGTCTGAAAACTGCAATGCATATTATTTGCACTGTTTTTATATTAAGGGTGTATTCCAATCCAAACTGCTTATTTTCTGATTTATTTTTAAATTCATTTTTGCTCTTAAACGCATCAAACTGGCAAATTCTCTTATTTAGAAACTACATAATGTGCCATGCTTGTCGATTTTTTTTTATAAATGCAGAAAATATTGCAAAAAATTCGGTCAAAGTGGGCGTTTTGAACCCAATTTTCCAAAGTGGGAGATCTGGGGATGAAAAAAATGGTCATACTGAGAAAATAATTGTGTAAAAATCAAATTCTAATTAATTGAGCGAAAAATGAAATCACACGACCTCGTATATATCGCTTCAAAAATCACCTCAGCAAGTTTCATGTCTTTACTTTTAAAAATGAGTCTGTAAATGTCTCAGAAAATTTCGAGCTGTTGAGGGTGGAAATATATTTTTTCACTCTCAACAGCTTGAAATTTTCTGAGATATTTTATTTGCCTGATCATAAACATAAGAACTTAGCAAATGAACTTAGTTTTAAAAGACTGCTGTTTAGTGTTCTTTTGGATGTTTGAATATTGTATTTATTGTACAAATTAAATTGTATTTAACATTATTTCTACTGCATTTTTATTAATACATTTTCTTTTTAAACTTATGACTTTTTGATGATATCTCCATACCTACCGAATTTCACTTTTTTTCAGGGGTGGCACTATTTTCCTTTCTCCCTTAGATTAAAATATATCTCCCGTTTTTTGAATATACTTGAATATTTGATGATGAATTTTTATAACAAAATCATAAAATTGACTAACATATAAAATATTTTTTTCTATTTAGAAAATTAATATTATACAGTACAGAACCATTTATCCAGAATGGTTGGGGTCAGATGTATTCCGGATAACTAGTTTTTCTGGATAATTGGTTGGGCATTATAAAAAACATCTATTTGATCAGATTTGTAGAAAATATGTGGCTATGACAGTGTTTCGATCTCAAATTAATTATTAGACTACTCAGAAAGAATCAGGTTAAAAAAAAATTAGACAATAATCAAAGTTTAATAAACTGCAATTTATAGCAGTACCTTGGAAACAAAACTTTCTGTTTCCTCTGCATAAAAATCAAAATGCCCAATATATAACTAAATATGCTTCCATTTCAAACCTTAGTTGTTCGAATCAAGTTATACTACGCATGTTGTAATGTTTAAAGCAATATACGAGGGTTGTTTTTTAAGTAAGGGCCGTTTGAAAATAAAAACTAAATGAAAGAAAATTTCAAAAACCTAATTTATTTTCAGATTCTACATACATTTTTTCTATTTTTCAACATAGATGCCAAGTTTGTTTAAATACTTATTATAACTTATAAGTAGATTTAGAAAACACTCTTCATAGAAACTTGCCGCCTGCTCCCATAACCGAGAGGTCACGCAGGGCCGAAACTAAGGGGGGGGGGCAGAGGGGGCATGTGCCCCGGGCGCCAGAACGAAGGGGCGCCAAATGAAGGATTATACCTTTGGACTGGATCATTTTCTTTTGATGTACTGATGTCTTCCATTATTATGAAACAGCCATTATAAATGAGGTGAAGATGAAAGAGCAGCCGTAAAAAGTTAGAGCTCTGATTTTCTGGCCAGAATGGGGGGAAAAAATGGCCATAATTTTTTTTGGCTGCTCTTTCATCTTCACCTAACACTTCATTTATAATGGCTGTTTCATAATAATGGAAGACATCAGTACATCAAAAGAAAATAACTTGGTTAAAGCAGAAACTCGGTTAAGCGAAACTCGGACTCTACTTTATATTTCATTTTAAAAATGATCTTTAGAATATTTTTGTTGGTGTTCAGAGCGGGGGGGGGGGGGGGTCGGTCATGATCCCCGTGACCTCCCCCTTGGATCCGCCATTGTAGATTACATAGTTCACTATTATACATATTTTATGATTACACATTATAAATTTTAAAATAAGTCGGCTATTAGAAAATTAGTAAAATTCTCTTTGTAAATATACTTTGCGGAAGAAGGAGGGGGGGGGGGGGGTTGTGCCAAAATCCATCTTTGCCCCGGGTGCAAAAAAGGCTAGTTTCGGCCCTGGTCACAACCGTTTTCACGTCTTCGACATCCTTGTAAAGACTTGTCTCCCAGATGATGTTTGAGGTAGCGGAAAAGATGGAAATCGCTCGGCACAAGGTCGGGGCTGTAGGGGTGGGGGGGAGGGGGGACGGGTCCAAAACTTCCCAGCCTAAAGTGTCCAACAAAGCTAGGGTCAGAGCTGCGGTGTGAGGTCTTGCATTGTCATGCGGTAGCAAAATTCCCTCTGTCAGCGTGCTGCGTCTTATGTTTTGAATCGCTTTGCGACAAAAAACGTATCACTGACTGTACCTGCACGGGGCGGGCGATTCGAAAATCTTGAACATTTTAAAGACACAGAACAGACCGTACAGGCTGCAACTGAGCCCAGTTGTTCCGAAGGAATGCCGGGACACGACGCAAGCACTCGTTGCGACGCGCGCGTCACCTATTAGTGTATACAACAAAACGGCACTTACTTAAAAAACAGCCCTCGTACATGTCAAACTGACACTGTATGGCTCATTTTTCTGAAATAAGTCAATTTGAAATATCATTCTGGATAGCTGGTTTTCCGGATAAATGGTTCCATACTGTATATCTATTTAAAAAAATATTTTGTATCCCTCTCTCTCTTTGTAACTTTTACCTTTATCTTTAATTTTTAAATGCACATTAAACCAGAAAATTTTGCTAATATCACTGGCTGGTAATTTCAGCATTCCTAAGTTAGGGGTGGTAGAAGAAACTTCCCCCTTTGCCCCTCCAAAATTAGCAGGTATGTCTGTCTTGTCTGCTTTTGGAAGCAGATAAACTGTCAAAATATACCTCCAGTGTAATGAAAAATTGTTATTATTATTTTTTTTTATTAGAAATAAAAGAATGAAAAAAGAAATTTAAAAAATAGTACTATTGATGAAAATAGCATTAAATATATCAATCTAACTTGATCAAATGATTTTTAGTTATTTTCTAATTGCTAATTACATATCTATGTTTAAAAGTACATTACCATGGTTCTGGTGGAGATATACTGTATGTTGTGTACCTTTTGATTAAAAAAAAAACTCCATATGCCCTTTGTTTCTCAAGAAAAACTATGTTATTCAAAAAGAAATGTTTGCCAGGATGAGATGCAAAAGTTTTTTAGGAACACGTGTGTTATGGCAAGTTTATAGAGTGGGAGACAGCAGGCACAGACAATCACCTCATCGAGTTCAGGTATCAAATTTCAGAATGAGCTGAAACTCGGATCCCATTTTAAAACGCAATCGGTCTGCCAAGTCCTATCTAGGTGGAAAACACCTGAAAACCCGATTTTAGAGATTGACTCGTAGGTTTACCATTGTGTTTTCCCACACCCAAAGATATGAAAACACGGATGACTGGGAGCAGGAAAACACAATGGTAACTCATTCTAAAATTTGAGCCCTGAACTCGATGAGGTGATTGTGCCTGCCGTCTCCCGGCCTATTACTTATTACACCTTTTGAATTTGCATGTGAACAATAAAAGTTATTTAAATCATTTCCAAACATAAAAAAAGAATACTGGGTCTATAATCTTAGTCATCCAATTGCAATTTATGGGTGTAAAATATGACTTACAGCGCTACTGCCTATTGCATATACCCTGGGGTTTTTTTTTTTGTTTTTGTTTTTTTAAAGACTAGATCAGTGTATATTATTCATGTATATTTAAAAGTAATAACAGTTAGAATAGATTCTTTGATGACCAACCTACCTCTTGATATGCGCTTGCACATATAACTCATTGAATGTATACACAACAAAATTAAAAGTCTCATAGGGTAACATGAAAATAGTTATCTGATCCTAATCATATCATTAAGAAATGGATTTATGATGCAAAAGTTTATTTTTTAACAATCTATTTTCATAAAAAGTTTTAAAATGACCCAAAATAATGCTTTTCAATCACATAATATCAACGATTGGCATCGTCAATTAAATCTTTACTATCATATCCCGTCTTCTGTTTATAATAATCTTGTAAAATAAATAAAATTTAGAATCTAACGATATTTAAAATTTTTACATCCCTTTTTTCTTTTTTGAACAGTGCCTTCCATCTGATGATCTTCTTCAAAGATTTTTGACGCCAGGAAATGAAATGATAACATCTTCAGAATTTCTGCAGCTTTGCCCAGCCCTCGTCCAGCAAGCAGTCAGTGGCGTATGCACTGCACGCTTAAAGGCTACAGTATTAGCAAATAAAACAATCGATGTTTTCCAGCAAGAAACGTTTCAAAGTACAAGTGAGTGCCTACTTGTATGACCTTTTATTGCTTTCTCTTTCTTTGTTCTGGAGCAAGAACATCAAACCTAAGGCACACAACAGATTATTTTCGGCATGGCATAGATTCAGGTTCTAAAACAAAATATAGTGAAGTTGCACAAAATGTATTCATTTAGACTAGCTGAGTTATACTCACATAGTTATAACCTTCACTGAGTTAAACTCACAGAGATATAACCGTTTAAGTAAATGTATAATTTTGTGGATGATTTAGGCCCGTAGCTAGGTGGGGGCCAGGTCGGGCAATGCCCGACCTAGCACAATTGACTGGACACCCTGATCGCCATATTAAATTTCCAAACTTTTCTTTGCCTCATTTAAAAAAAACAACTTTTGTTAGAATAGACCATACATATAGAAAAATAATAGTTATTTTACTATATCTATGGAATAGACCATAACCTAATAGGCACCCATCCCTAAAACTTCTCAGTTCGAACAAAACAATTTAGACAAAAAATTCAATTGTATAGACATTTTTTTTCTTTCATTCCAAGAGCTGTAGGACATTTTTCGTTTTGTTGCTTTGTAGAAATTTACCTTACCGGCTCCCCAAAGAGTCAAACTGCAAGAATAATAGGTTTTAGAGATTATCCTCTTAACTCTTTTTCTCAAACTGATTCTGATGTCCGCAAAAATCGTTTTCTTTGTACAACTGTCATACGTGAAATTTATTGAAATCAGGTAAGGTTGAGACTAAATGCTTGGATTTTCAGTTCCACAAAAGAGGCAACTATCCTGTGTTACAATTATGTGGTTTTGTCATTGTTAACTTCACTATATTGCTTTCGGGGGCTTTTCAACAAAAGTGGGAAATGTTCTTTGACAGCTTTCTTGATACTGTTGCACATCATAAAAGTTTGTAAAATCATTATCACACAGAATTGTAATATCTAGAAAGGGTTTTTCAGAGTAAAGGGGATTTATAATTATTGCAAATGTCATATGACTATTTGAATAATATTTTATGTTACTTAAATGATTTAAATGTAATTTAGCAATAAGAATATTACTGAATTAAATTATCCTTTTTATGAGTACAAAAAGTGTTTTTTTCCCTGGTGCTTCTCCCAACTCTTTATAGTTAGTTAATTAAGATATCACCTTATTTATTCTACTTTTTCGTTGTTTTCTTCCTTTCTTTCTGCCTATATATGCGATATAAATATCCAAATATCACATAGTTTCTGTATGAAAAAGGGGAAATAAATTTAAGACTGTGAAGCGGAAATATAAATTGAAAAATTAACAAAAATGCTAAACGAGGATTAATAATTTTAAGCTATGAAATACTCATTTTTATTTTGGTATTTCCTTAATTTATAGCTGCAGTTTGCAAACAATAATCACGTACGGCTGTTCGAAAAAAATATTTTTGTTCACTCGACTTTGCAAACTTTCTTGCGGACTTATTTTTAAATGTAAAGGCATGACAGTCGCAGTCAAGATTATTAAAGTAGTTTAGAATCGAAAAGCATTTTTCATTTTTTAACAAATGCATCGAATCTTGAGCTTTAAACGATAGTGTCTCAGATGACCTTTCCTAGCCTCAAAAATTGGTTTACAACACCATTTTGCATTTTTTCCCCGAAATATATTTTGTCTTTATAGAAAACAGAAAATGCTATTTGCTATCGTGGGATCAGAATCAAAATAATTGTAACTTTATGGTATTTAAGCATAAATATGTTTTCGTGATTGTGTTAGAGAATAGAGAGTTAGAATGGAAACCATAATAGTAAATTATATTGACATACATTATCATGATGGTTTTTATTTGTGTGATACTTGCTGACCAGCCCGTTGTCAACCGTGATGTGATGATATTAACCTTAAATTTGTATCAGTTTATATCTTTAATCCGATTTTTTTTTTTTAATTTATACTGGAAAAAAATCAAAACGAACCTCGTATCGGTGGCCCCGCAATATTTATACCGAATGCGACATTTTAAAGTAAAATGTGCGCTTTTTAAAGGATGTTATATATTTTTCCGTATTTCAACAAAAAATAGCGGATTCGAAATTTTAAACTGCACGGATTTTTTTTTTCTCATCAGACATTTAATATTTAAAAAAAAAAAAAAATAGTTCTTATTGTCTTAACTCTTTGAAATTTTTATGAGTCATAAATATAATGATTTCAAAACCTATGCACAAGATTCGTGGAAAACTAGTATTTATATTTGCGACTCTTGTAAGAAGACTTTTAGGTTAGGGATGCACAACCTGTGGTCCGCGGGCTAAAAGTGGCCCTCGATGGGTTAACTTGTGGCCCGCAAATTTCGTCTATGTATAACTGGAAAAAAATAGCAATCTTTGTCCATAGGTCGCAGGCAAAAAAAAAAACGTGAATTTCGTCAACTTGTCGCGGGAAAAATTTTCAAATTTTGTCAGTCAATTAAAAATTCCGAACTTCGTTCATCGGCCGGCCAATACCATACATATCAGCATAGGAAATTCGCAAGTTCCATATTCTATCAGTCGCTACTCGAAAAATAACTCGAATTTCGCCAATCGGGCATGAAAAAACGGTGTATTTCGTGCATCAGGCATGGAAAAATCGAGTTTCGTCGATCGGGCACGGAAAAATTGCGACTTCCGTTGATCGAGGTCGGAAAATAGCAATTTTCGCCGATTGGGAACGGAAAAATCCCGAGTCTCGCCAATTGGGAACGGAAAAATCCCGGGTCTCGCCGATCGCGAGTTGATAAGTCGCGAGTCTCGTCGTTCGGGAACGGAAAATCGCGAATTTTGTCGATCGTGAGTTGAATTTCGCAAATTTCATTGATAGGGCACAGAAAAAGCGCGAATGTCGTTGGTCGTATACAGAAAAAGCATGAATTTTGTCGATGAGGCGCAAGAAAATTGGAAATTTCGTTGATTGACTGCGGAAAAATCCGGAGTTTCGTCAGTTTACCGCGAGAAAAAATCGCGAATTTCGTCAATTTGCCGCGGGGAAAAAAGTGCAAATTTCGTCAATTTTCCGGGGAAAAATATTGCAAATTTCGTCAATTTTCCGGGGAAAAATATTGCAAATTTCGTCAATTTGCCGCGGGAAAATATTGCAAATTTCGTCAGACAGTTAAGAATGGCGAATTTCGTTGATCGGGCGCGGAAAAATCTCAAATTTCAGCGATCGGCTGCGTAAAGATAGAAAATTTTACCAATTTACCGCGGAAAAAATTCTAAATTTCGTCAGATTCAGTTAAGAATCGCGAATTTCGTTAATCCGGGGGGGGGGGGGGGAATCACGAATTTCGGTAATCAGGTAAGAAAAAATCGCGAATTTCATTGATCGGGGGCGGAAAAATTGCCAACTGAATTGGGTATGTTGACTGGGTAGGGGAACCTAAAGGGGTAAAACTCCCCTTCCCTCTGAAATCCTCATTTTTACCTGATTATAGGCCACAGATTCCCTCCCACCTCCCTGAAATAAAATTCTCTGTGTGTTACTGATGTGGCCCTCGACAACCCAGGCATTTATTTAAGTAGTCCTTTTCTAAAAAAGGTTGTGCAACCCTATTTTAGGTACATTTCGTAAGAAACACTACTTATTAAATTCTCCCCTATGTCGGAATTTCTGAAAAACATTTTGCAGATATATGCTGATCATGACACCTAGAACCTAAAATCACCACCAAGTTGAAAACTTTATTTACCTATCTACCTATATATATATATCACTTTTTTTATAAATACGATAACTTCCATAATTCTGCACAAATCTCTTCGAAACTGATATATATATAATCAAGCGGCAGAAAATAGAAATGGAGAGGATTTTTGTGAAAGCAGAACCACCCCCATAATTTCTTAATTATGATACATATCGAATCCGTTTAAACTTATTATTACTTCAAGGAAAAGGGCCAAAAATTTATGTATGACAGATTTTTGATATCATTAAAATGGCCTTAAGGGGCGAAAAAAATAGGGTTTTAAGAAGAAAAAAATCCTAACTTCATCAATTCACAAGATATGAAATCCACTTAAGTTTATTATAAATCTCCTTAATATTGTCTACAACTTTTATATGGACAAGTTTTAATAAGATCAACTCTTACAGCAAAAGAAAAAAAAAATGGAGGGGAAGGGGGTGAAGAAGAAAAAAATTCATAATTTCGTCAATTCACACGGTATCAAATCCGCTTAAATTTATTATAAATCTTCTTAATATTATCTACAACTTTTGTATTGACAAGTGTATGATAGGACCAACTCTTACACACAAAAAAATAAATGAAAAAAATAAATTTAAAATAAAAAAGAAAGGTGTTGTAGAAGAAAAAAAATCGCATAACCGCTAATCTACCATTAAGACAACAAAAAAAGTATCATTGGCGTGATGAAAATTTTTGGCAACTCTCAAAGATGCTGTATATAAGGTTGTATTATTAAACGTCCGCGTGCATCAATAAAAAGAACGTCAGAATTTAAAATTCAGTGTGCGGTTCATTTAATGAAACAATCACCACGCTGTTTAAATTTATTATATAAATCTTCTTCATACTATCTATAACTTTTGTGGTAACAAGTTTCTGATACGACAAACTCTACTAATGGATGATATTACTAAAAATATTCTCAAAAGGTGCAAAAAATAGGGGTTGAAGGAAAAATTATCGTATTAACATGATTCTGATAAAACCAACTCTTACAGAAAAATTAAATTAAAAACTCGTCAAAAGCGACCAGATAAAATTGTTTAACTGGATTTATCTCTCATCTTCATTTAGTTTTTGTTGGTGAAATTAGTACTTAACTTCGGAATCTACCTGTGTTTGCAGGCCTAGCCGGCAGTGACTTTTTTCTCTATTGTCCAAACTGCTTGAAAATGTTATCAGTTAAAAACCCATATTATGGTTTTAAAGTATGTGTAAAAAATCCGTGAAAATATATTAATATTTAGGTGTGAGAGGGTTACCTGTTTTGTAAATAATTGATGAATCTATCAACTCAATTACGAAGTCCTTCTTTATATTAAATTTTAAATCATATAAAATTCCATAAATACTGTAAAACCTGTGTAAATGGAACCTGTCTATAACAAAATCCTGTCTTACATGAGAGCATTTAATGGTCCCGTTGAAAGGAATCCCATACAATAAATAATGAATTCAGGGGGTAACCCGGGAGGAGGGTTATCCCCTGAGCTTCGAAATGTCACTTCCGGAAGCTTTCTAATTTTGTGCTTATTAAAGTTGAAAAAGTGCAATTCCCACCTTAAAAGCTCCATACTGTCTACCACCCCGGGAGCATCAGTAATCTTTCCCGAAGAAAAGTGCCTAAATTCAACACTGCAGTTATACCTCATAAGAAGGAAACTTGTCTAAAACGGAATATTTTTTCGATCCTTTGCGAATCCGTTTTTGCAGGTTTTACTTTAAATTAATTTCTTGGAATATTGTATTATTAGTTTATTATTAATAAAACATAAAAATGCAAGTGTCCTGATTTTTCTGCGGACAACGGTGGGGGAGGGGGTTGTCCACAGACAACTAGCTGGTGACGCTGTTGTAGCAATCCTCAACAAAATCCAACATTTTTGTCGAAATCCATATTATCTTAACTATATTTACAAAAATTAGTTTATGGATTGATAACATGGTGAAATAATATCACTTTTCAACTACTTTGGGAAGAGCTATAAACTTATAATGAATCTGAATACGTAATACATATTTTTAAAGGATCGTAAAAGTCTAAAAAAAATGAAGAAGCAATTTTGCCCCTCTTGGAAAAATATTTGTCCGACCTGGAAATATCGTCTAGCTACGGGCCTGGGATGATCCCTATCTTACATTCGAAATGCATCAATATCACTTTGCTCAGAGGAATGCTTAAGTGATGTAAGGCACAAATTTTGGCTTTTAACACTAGAACGTCCGGAAATTTTACCCAACTTTAATAAAAACATTCTAACACAAGAAATTTTATTTAAATCTATTTCACTTATTTATTTAACTGAGTTTTCTCTCGTTAGAATTTAATTGATTTTACGAAATAAATTATGGTTCGAACCGACATTTTATCATTTGATCGGTGTCACCATCTGGACGTTCTAGTGTCAATATCTCTGTGAGTTTTGCAGAGATCAAGATGTAATTTTTTATGTTTCAATTAGTAAAGGACGACGAAAAATTTTGTAATTGGAAATTTTACCCTACTTGGGCCATATAAAAATTTAGTTTGTCTTTTTCTCAAATAGAGCTCTCAGGGCGTTGCTACTTGTGTCATCAAATTTTGTGCCTTTTTTTTAATGAAACTTTGCAATTGGAAGTAGGTGTCTAGGTGCAGTATATAAGGAAATAGGCTATCGGCTCCCTTTTTATAAATCATTCTATAAATTATAAGGTATGAAGATTCTTCTTTCTTGTAGGCCCTTGGCTTGCTGTATTAGCTGTATCCATCATCACTGCCATCAGCCTGTTGGGCCTCTTTCTTTTGCCAGTTCTCAAAAAGTCTTTCTTCATCCATATCAATGCCTTTTTCACCGGTCTGGCTTTTGGCACCATGTCTGGAGATGTTGTGCTTCATATTATGCCTCAGGTAAATCAATTTATGAAAATTAAAATATGAATGTGAATGTTTATTTTCATGTGAAAAATTACTGTTTCGTAGCAATTATATTTGTTCATGGACAAAGGAGAGGGGTCATGACCCTTCCTTCTAAATATTTTCTGTGTTTTTCTCATTCCACATTATTAATTATGTCATGTAAATTTTGCAAGTCTTTTTTTTTATTATTATTATTATTATTCCTGTTGTCACACTCGAGTGATTGCCCTTCCCCTGTTGTGGCTTCACACTTTCTGCAAGTGTTAATTTAGAGCAAATTTTGATTAAAACAACATTTTGATTATTATTAATTTCGGTACTTCTTCATTAACCTACCACTTTCCATAAAAAAAACTATCGTCAAACTGTAATGCTTAATAAAAAAAAAGAAGAATATTGCCATTGGAATCTTAAAAAAGAAAAAAAAAAAGGAGAAAAATCCAGAAAAGCCCCACTTTCTAAAGCATCAGTAACTTTAAACAATAAAATTTATAAAATATTAATGAAAACAGAAAAAAAAAATCTTCGATATTTATTTATTTATATTATATTCCTTAATCATCCTTCTTAACTGGTGCATAACTGTTTGTGATGTCAGTTGTCTACTGTATGTAACTACGCAACACAGCATTTTAGGTAGATTTCGTATGAAATACTACCTATTGGCGTCGTTCCTATGTTGGAATTTCTGAAAAATTTTTGCAGATCTACACCGATCATGACCCCTAAGAGCCCAAAATTACCCTCAATAAAAAACTTTATATATATATATATATATATATATATATATATATATATATATATATGTACATAAAATCAAGAGGCATAAAATGTCGGTCAAGTTCGTTAATGGGCAAAATCGGACCAAGGGGATGGAAAGAGGGAGGGGTTTTGTGAAAACCGAAAAAAACCCATAACTTCTTAAATTTTGTACATATCGAATCAGTTTAAAGTTTTTATTACTTCTAAAAATAGGGCCAAAAATTTATGTATCACAGATTTTTGATAAAGTTAAAAATGGGCTCAAGGGGCGCAAAAATAGGGTTTTTTGGGAGAAAAAAATTCGTAACTTCGTCAATTCTCAAGATATCAAATTCAATTAATTTTATCATGAATCTCCTTAACATTATCTACAACTTTTATATTCACAAGTTTTTGATAGGACCAATTCGTACCGCAAAAAAAAAATAATAAAAACGAAAACAAAAAGGGCGTTTGAAGAAGAAAAAAATCCATAACTCCGTCAATTCAAAAGATATAAAATCCCCATGAATTTATCATATATCTTCTTAATATTGGCTACAACATCTATATAGACATGTTTTGGATAGGGCCAATTCTTACAACAAAAACAAATTAAAAATACATAGCGGTTGAAGGAAAAAATCATCTTAGTATGGGTGTATTCAAATCCAAACTGCTTATTTTCTGACTCATTTTACAATTCATTTTTGCTCTCAAAGGCTTCCAATTGGTACCTTTTCTTACTCAAAAACTATATAATGTACCGTAATGGTCAACTTTTTGATAGAGGCAGAATATATTTTAAAACATGCTGTCAAAGTGGGCCTTTTGAACCGAATTTTCCGAAGCGGATTGTGTTGGAAAAATCATCGTATTAAGGATTCAAATCCAAACTGCTTATTTTCTGACTCCTTTTTAAATTCATTTTTGCTCTCAAACGCATCCAATTGGTAGATTCGCTTATTCAGAAACTATATAATGTACCGTAATGATCGATTTTTTGACAGAGGCAGAATATATTTCAAAAAATGATCTCAAAGTGGGCATTTTGAACGGAATTTCCCGAAGCGATTGTGTTAGAAACGAAAAATATTGTCTTACTGAGAAAATAATTGTTTATATATCAAGTTTTAATTAATTGAACGAAAATTAAAAACACAGGTCGCTTTTAAATCTCTTCAAAAATCACGTCAACAAGTTTCATGTTTTTCCTATTAAAAATGAATCTGGAGTTATGCTAAAAAATTTCGAGTTGTTGAGCATGGATAAGTATTTTTTTGAATACCGCCCTAACATGATTCTGATACAACCAGTTATTATATAAAAATGAAATAAAAACTCGTCAAAAGCGGCCAGATAAAATTGTTAAAGTGGGTTTATCTCTAATCATGATTTGGTGTTTATTTGTTAAATTAGTATACTTAACTTCGAAATCTACCTCCGCCTGTAGGCCGGGCCGGCAGGGATATTTTTCAATGTTTTTTTTTCTTTTAATATCATGGCATCGCTGTTTAAGGATGTAATTGCCATTTTAATTAACCCAATAAATAATTCAACTAATAAATCGGTACAACATCATAAAAATACAGATAAACATCTAATTAAAAATCACTTGGTGACATAACAAATACGTGCAACGCAAGTATTTGTCATCATCAAGTGAATTCATCATTCAAGTGAAGCAAGTATTCATCAAGTGAATGTGATGCCCATGATCATACATTTTTGGCATTAAATCCTATAGTTTGGTGATAGTTTTTTTTTTTTTTTTTTTTTTTTTTTTGGAAAATGGCCGACGGGATAGTGGCGAACTACCTTATTTTCATTAGGCATTTTTAGTTTTGTGTAAAAAAATGTTGCATACTATCTGTTACCATAAAATTGTCAAGATTTTGTGTTCTTTTACTTCAAGCAATTCAAAGTAAAAGTAAAAATATAACCATTACATTAAAACCTCCATAACGGACACTTCCAAACAGTGGACACACTTTTCCACATTTAGTTTACACACTTTTTCACTCTTCCACACACGTATTATTTACATATTTTTGCCTCTGAATAGCAGACACCGGGACACCTCTAATTAATGGACAGATTCTTTGGTCCTATGATGTTCGTTAGATGTTTTACTCTACGATCTGAATAAAAATACTTAAAGTAAATAAAATAGTATAAAAATAATAAATGTTTTCACATTCTTTTATTTAACTTAATCCATTTTTGTACAGATGGAATTTTGTAATTTAATTTTCGCCCACTTCCTGATAATCTAAAATTATAAAAATTATTTACACCTGTGTTTTGTTAATAACAATACAATATTTTATTATTTTTAGAACATAATTATAAATTAATAAATCAATTATAAGGCATTTTTCTGTTAACTGGGCTAAGGTGATAAACTGCCCAATATTCTTTACGGTTACAACTGTTAGTCCAAGAGCCGACAGCACAAAAACCTATGGTATCTAGCACAAGAAAAAAACTTTATTTTATGGAAGGGTAGAAGTAGGGGAATCTATAGTGATCTTATAGTGATCCGTGTCTGCCGGAAGTGAAGTGGTGCATAAGCCCAACATTAATACCACCAGTAGTTGACGCGTAGGTTTATCTTTGTGTTTGTCCTACAACTATCCTCCATTTTTTCATATCGTTATTTGTAGGACAAACACAATGATAAACCTACGAGTCAACCACTGGTGGTATTCATTTTTGGCTTATGTACCACTTCACTTCCAGTAGAATTGGATCACTAGATTCCCCTACTTCTACTCTTCCATAAAATAAAGGGATTTTTTTCTTGTGCTTGATAGCATAGGTTTTCTGCTGTCGGCTCTTGGACTATGTATACAAGTTAAACTAAGAATAGAGTTCATGATGTGCCAAACCATGCTTGCTAAAATAGGTCAACTGGCTGTGAAACTGCAACAATGAAATATATTAAATACTAGTAAAAAGTAGAAAATAAAATATAAATATAATATAATAATTAAAAAATATATTTTTTCATCAATAATAGTTCAATATTAATTAAATTGTAATTATATGTTGAGAAAACAATTTAGAAATCTGTCGTAGATAGTTTAAATAATGTTTTTTTTTTCTCTTTCCTGCTGCCATATTAAAAAAAAACAGAATTTTGAAAAATAAACTTCTTAATTCATGCTATCTACATTTATCAAGCATTTATCAATGTGGTGAATATTCAATAATCGGATAATCGGAAGGACATTTGTTAACCCTTTATATCCTGACGGTACTTTTAAGTACCATGAAATAAAATTCAATGTAAATTTATTTAATTCGTCTACTAATGAAAGTAGATTGTCCTTTTCATAATACAAAATAACTTGCTCAATCCTATTTAGAAAGCACAGTCAAACAGTCAAAGCTAAATATTTTTTTATAGGTTATTTTCACAACCATTTACCTAGGTACTTTTATCCTATTAAAAAATACTATACCAAAAATTTGCAACTATTACAAAACACTTCTCTGTTACAGATAGGATCACAATACATTTATTGACACTGTTCTTATAAGAACGGTGAGATTTCCATAACAGTATTTTTTTGTTAATTAATCTAATTATTCTTGTCAATATTTTGCAACAAGTGGAGATTAAATTTAATAAATCTAAAAACCTGACTGCGTAAAAAGCGAACTAATTAATTATTTCTCATCAATGTGAAATTACTTTTTAGATTACTTACCAATTTTTTTTTTTATTTATTTACTTGTATGGGTGACTTTTAAGTTGTGTTTAATTGTCAGTTCCTATCTATACCGTTTTGATGAGGCTTATAGGTGTCTATGAAGGTTAGAGTTGCAGTAAAGCTAGAGATCCTACTTCACAACTTCCAGGTTGTGTAATATCTAAACGGAGCTTCTGTCTGTAAAACAGTCAATGAAACATCGTCTTCATTTTGAAAGACCTATCCAATGATATGCCACTCAATATCGTGCGTAAAAAAAGTCTCTACGGCCATTTTGTATTTAACGGCCGCCATTTTGAATTTATAAAAACAAAACCTAGCCTATAACCATCGGACGGTTAAGGCGAATCGATAGAGACCTCATTCATTAAAATCCATCAAGCCGTTGGGTTGTTTCAAGGGTATAAAGAAATCCACATACCCAGATACGAGTGAAACACATAACCCTTCTTGGCAGTCGGGTAAAAATAGCTCTAGCTACTGATTTATTAAATCAGTTTTAATTGAAAAAATTATCTAAAAATCGAATTATTATTATTATATATGTTGTTCTGGATATCTTAGACTTTAACGTAAATAATTATTCAGGTGAAGCAAATTTTTTGTTCAAAATTCAGGATATCAAGGGTTAAATTAATGTTTTGTAGCGGAAATTATTTGGAGCTGCATGAATTGCAGTCATGGAACTAGAGGTGATTTTTAAGATAAACATTGAATGCTTATAAAAGAGTGTTAAAAAAATAATTTTATACTTATTTATGAGCTTTATTATGCTGCAAACAATGCCTACTAAAATGCCAAAATAATAATAACAATAAAGAGTTTGAGAATTTTGAAGTTACAAGGTTATTTTGAGTATTCTTACAATTTTAGGCAGTGCTGCGCCTTCTATCAGTGATTTTGAACTAAAACAGGGAAATGTAGTCAAGAAATTCCTGATTTCACATCTTAATCTCCTGCAAGAATAACTTCAAGAGCTGCCACACCAATTACTTGAATTTCAAAAATATATAGTGCTAGATTAATTGTTAACACAATTATTCTAATTGGTAAATAAATCATATGAGATGTAAATTTCCAACTGGGTAAAAAAGGTCCGAACCAGGGATCTTTTGGCTGAAGTCTTCAATCATCTACCCTCTGAGCTATCCCGGACGAATCTGGTGGACCTAATTCAACCAGGTAACCTTATTGATTATGGCATCTGGCCTGATATCTGAATCAGCTCAACAGAATAAATCGCAGGTAATGGAACTCCAGAAAATTCTGGATGCGTAATTACACTAGATTAATTTAACACAATTATTCTAATTATGGTAAAGTAAATAAATCATATGAATGTAAATTTCCAACTGGCCATATCCAGCGTTTTCTGGAGTTCCACAGCCTGATTTATTCTGTTGAACTGATTCAGATATCTGACCAGATGCCATAATCAATAACGTTACTTGGTTGAATTAGATCCACTAGATTCGTCCGGGATAGCTCAGATGGTAGATGATTGGAGGCTTTAGCCAAGAGATTCCTGGTTCGAATCCTGGTCTGTACATTTTTCGCCCAGTTGGAAATTTACATCTCATATATAGTGCTATTTTATGACATCCTCTATATAGGGGAGAGTGGATTGGAATGGGACAGTAGGTTTTTCTCTTTATGTATCATTCTTCAACAATCACACACTAGATGAAGCAATGGTAGCCCAATCTTTAGTTGAAAAAAGTAGCTGATCTGCATAAGCTTGCAATTGTATAAAGAAAAAGATTATTTCAAGAATCAAAAGTAATTTTTTTTTCATATACTTTTTATGCTTTCTGTATATTAAGGACTTGTTTATGTGTAAATGTAACACTTTCCCTATTTATCTACCGCATATTATCCATAATTTAATCTAAGTCTAAAAGCAGCATTTTAGTTTATACAAGAAGTTTATCATAAAAGAAGGTAGTGGGGAGGTATGGGACAAGTCCAATTCCTTCTTTTTAATAAGATGAATGCAAATTGCGAATAAGCAAATATTTTTAGAAGGTAATACATTAATCATAACATTGATAATATATTCATTTACTTCAAAATGTCAATAAATTAAACTCATGATTTTTTAATGTCATCTATGTCAGATAAGCCTGAATTTTCCTTCAAGTGATGAAGATACTGGAATTTGATGTTATGGCACAGACATTATCAACCTACAGTTTTTGTCAGTCTATATATGGAGCTGACAGTAGACTATTTGTGTCTTATCATACTTTGTTTTATAGCTGTCCCATCCCTCCCTTTTAGTGGGGAGGTATGGGACACATTTCGAAACTTAAAATTTCTTTAATTATAGAATTATTTCTGCAAATTATGTTTCTATATTGTTCAAGGACATTAGAAAGTGTTTCATTTTGTATTCTATAAATTGAAATTTTTGTTTTTGCATCAAAGTTTATTTTCTTTTGTAAAAAGTGTCCCATTCCTCCCCCTGTTCATTTTTCCTGATATATGACATTTTGATTAATCTATTTCAGTATTTAAAGTTGCATCAACATGATAGTCATGGACATGATCACGATTCGGAAACGACTCTGGAACGCTTATTTCCAAGTTATTTGCAACGCCAGCTTGCTTTCCTCTTGACTATGTATCTATTGTTCTTGGTAGAATGTATCTTTTGTGCCATGACTGGGGAGAAAAAGGTAAATTAATCAGCTTTCCTTCTGAAAAATTTCTTCAGTCCAAAACATCGTTAATGTAAATGTGTATGTGATGTGTTAATGTATTTTTTTTTATTATTATTATTAAATGCAAATGTGATCCTTGAATGCATTGGTTTCTTCAATGTGCGCAAAATTATGCATGCTGAAAAAGTAGCGTTTTATTTTTAGTAGAATATTTCAATCTTTTCAGTTAATCTGTTCAAGTATAATTTTTGAAAATAAAATCGGTTCGGATTAACCGGAATTTCAGATTGTACTTCACTGTATTTTGAAAATGTATTTCAAATACACATATTTTTTATACTGCCCAACTGTGCCAATAGTGAATTTTTCTTTATTTTAAATTATTTATTATGTTAGACATATTATTTTATAGCTGCAGCTAAAATTTTATCTCCAATAAGTCAAATAAAACAAAATTTAAAAAATCAATTTCTCACATAAAACCATAGTGTAGTTAAATCTGTTGAAGTCCATTTTTAATAAATTAAAATTAGAGAACCAGAACTGCTATACAGTTACGTTTGATTAAACAAGTATGTAAAATGGATACGTTTCAGATCAAGAAATTTTCTGTGTTATTTAATTTTATAATATTTTGCCTAATTTTTATGTATTTATTTTAATGGTGTGACAAGTAGAAAATCTTTTTTCCGCCATTTAGTTTATGGTTATCATCTAAATTATTCAAATTTTAACTATTAAACTTGAAGAATTAACAACGTAATGCCTATATATTGGCTACTTTCATTGTGTAAAATGACATAATATAGTTTTTTTATACGATGTAATTAATATATTCCTATTTTAAACAAATCTTCTGGAATTTGAGAATGAGTTTTCATATTTTTTACCATCATTGTTTAGATATATGCATAAGTAAGGAAATTAGCATGAAAAATAATAAGAGCTCTATTACCAGGGTGTTTTTTTTACAAGGCTTTGTTGCTTATTATAATGATGTAGTTCCTCTGTGCTTTTTTTGTGTTTAACGCATTTGTTATAAGAACTATTTTCTGAGAATCCTTACATTTTAAACATATTTTTATTTCTTTTGTCATTTATTAATGACTGAGGACAGATACATTTGGCATTTATTTCGGAGCTGGAACTGGCATTTATTTTTGAACATCTTCTGGTTCTGTTTTGCCTGGCATGAAAACTTGCCAGTGGAAAACAGCTTGATCAAATGAAGTGAAAGTTCATGGGACAATTAAAATAACTAAAAGACTACTACAAAACTAGTCAATAGACTTCATGCAGGAAACAAAAGCTAAATAGTGGATTGTACAAATAAGTCTCTAAATAAATTGCTGTTGCTTTTACACTCTATGTATCTGATATAGGTGTAAAAATCCTCCTTGGTACTGTTTTAATTTTTAAATACTAGTACTTTAAAATAGCAGTCTTATTATTTAATCCGAAAATTTCTGTCATTAAATAAGACAAATATTACTTTTCGAAATGATTGGTATGAATCCTGAAAATAAATGTTGGCAGAAAATCCTGTCAAATCAAAGAAATGAGTTAAAATATACCATTCAGGAAGTCATAAATGAGAATTGGAGTGTTTATATTTTAATAAAATTAATTCTATATTATATATGAAGAAGTAAAAAAAAATTTTAAAAATCCCAAATTTATTTTTAAAGTATGATTTGTTCATCTGATAGCCACTGAAAGTATTTATGCGATAAAAATGGTAACATGTTAAAGCTACCCCTTTATGTAGCATCTATCCATGAAAATGTGGCTTATGTTAATTTACATTGAAATTTACAATAAAAAGAAAAAAAAAATTGTTATCACTTAAAAAAAAAAAAAAAAAAAAAAAAAAAAAAGGATGATTCATAAGTCTTTCTTTAATCACTGGTCAAAGAAGTAAAAATTGTAAAATTCAATATTAAGTATTTTACATAAAGTTAAGGGCAGTTGGAAATCAAATTCGTGAAAAAAGTCTTTTATTTTTTATTTTTTAATATTTTGAATCCTTTATTTTCCCTCTTTCGAAAGGTATATTATTTTTGTTTCTACGACAATAAGAATTTAAAAAAATTTAAGTAATTCAGTTTGTTTACATCATACATACGTAAACTTTAAACTGAATTTTCTCAAAATGTTGCTTTTTGAATTTCGATGTACCTTTTTATAGAAACTACTACATATTATTGTTTGCAATCGTTCCAGAATATTTCACACAAATCCCTGATCAATCTGAAGTGAACTTTTGTTACAAACATTTCTACAAAATTTTTATTAAAAAAAAAATTCTTTGGAAAAATGGAAGTTTTTTCTTATTTAAAAGTGGTTTTTATTCCAGATTTTTTTTTTTTTTTTAAATAACTAAACAATATCTGTTTATAAAGTTGGCTTCACTTTATTAGGTATTATTCATATTATGTACATAAAAATTTCAGTGAATATCTTCGGTAGTTTTTGAGAAAAGGTACATCAATTTAACATGATACGTATAGGGCCTTCCAACTGCCCTCAAAAGCTATCACTATGCCATAAAAATAGTTAGCATAATAAAACACATAAGGGGATAAAAACACAGTATTCACAGAAACTTTTTTATAACTGAAGTGTTCGGAAACAACTCATGCTACAATCCTTAAGTTGCTTATTTAAAACAGGTAATTTTTTTACTATTACATTTGTCGTAATTTAGTGAGAGTGGTTTGGCATAACAGAGTGATTTTTTGTGAACACTTTTTATTTTTGTTCGCAGCCAATTTTAATCACATTTTGACATATAACTGATAATAAAATATTAAAGACTTTGACATGTCTGTGTAAAAAAACATACACAATAAAGGGATTCTTTTAATGTATAGTAGTACTGTGCAGTTTTAACATCACATTCAAATTTTCTTGGCAAATGGCCGATTTTTACAAAAATTAGAGCCTTGAAAGTTGAAAAAAAAAATCATTTTTGAATTCTAATGAAATTGAAACAGTGTCATCACCAACTCCTTTCAAATGAAACAAGAACAAAAAAAATCATGCATACGGCATACATTACGAAACACTTTCCAACACATTCAGAATACTATAACAAAGCTTCACAGCAGTGCCGAAACTAGGGGGGGGGGGGTAGAGGGGGCACGTGCCCCGGGCGCCGCTTTAACAGGAGGTGAAGGGGTCTCCAAAATGAAGATTTTGTTTGACGTTTGACACAAGAATGTATATGTATATATATATATTATGAAATTTGTATAAAAATGTCTCTCAGCTGGAAAATTTAAAAGGAAAACTGAACCAAATGCATTAAACTTTACAAATAGATAAAAAGATTCATTACTATACAAAATTTCAAAGTATCATGCCTATGCGTTTGCTTTCTATCTTTTAAATCACTTCCTGTGAGGAGAATCCGAGGGAGAATCATTACCGTTTTTCAAGGTCAGTCTCTATTGTGGGACACCCTACTGTCCACTACGGATAACTACCAAAGGAGAAGTGACCCCTCAGTCTGATTTTTCTTCTAGATAAAGAAATTCCATGAAAGCTGTTTGTTTTTTTCCCCCTGAACAGTGTTGAGCTTCCTTTCTTTCTTTTTTTTTCCGTCTTGCCATGAACGCTGACTGCCCAGGACAACGGGAAGGGGAATGCACAGAGTAAAATTCTTAGTAAAACCTTTTTTTTTTAGATATCGACCTCATTTAGACTATGCAAAAAAAAAAAAAGTTTAAAAAGATTAAAATGCAATTCTTTTCAATAACTTTTCAAATAACTTTTCAAAGATTTTAATGGATCAATGTTTGACAAAGCTGATTACGTAGTTCAGTTTTATATATTTTTTAAATTTAAAAATAAGTTGTCTGTTAGATATTTAGTAAAATTCTTTTTTGTAAATTTACTTTATGGTGGAGGGGTGGGGGGGTGGGGGGCAAAATCCATGTTTGCCCCGGGCGCCAAAAAGGCTAGTTTCGGCCCTGCTTCACAGTTTAGTAAGGTGAAAGATGGTCTAAATGAAAAATTTACCATGACTAGTCAGGTGAATATACGATTTTTTTGTGCAGCCCTGTATATAATTTATAGATATTTATTTATACTACATAGTATACTAAAAGTTAGCTCAGTTAAATGCATAGCACGGTTGAAAATTTCCATTCAGCAATTTCCGCCAATAAACGTTTGTTGTTGAAAATTTTTGTACAGCCCTGTATAGGATCTGTAGAATTTATACACACTGAGTAATATTTTTAAAAAATGAAATTTAAAAATGCATGCCACTGAAAACGCACTTCCAGCAATTATTGTTCATTTTCTTCTGCAGAAATCTTTTGTGTGTCCATGTAAATGAACGATAAATTCTCTGCTCAACACATTCTATTGTAAGAACCCACTTCAGTGATATATATCCAATTCAATATGTTTAAAATAGTGTAATAACATTAAAAGACACCGTAAAAGATTTTTCTCCATAGACCGTAATGTAATGAAATTTTTTTGAGTGTTCCTGTAAATGAACTTTCAATACCGAACATGCCATAGTGATACCCAATAACATATATTTATCTCACGGCAATCGGACTCTACTTACGCAAGTTAGAGCACAGACAGACAAACCGAAATCATAAACACTTTTCAACTATGATGGAAAGTGTCGAAAAGAATTCAGAGCATTTGTTTCAGTCACTGGTGACTGACACTGAACTTTCTGTTTAGAACGCGTCATTCACCGATGAATGACGGTCTAAAATATGATATAAAACTAAAAATATATATATTGTTTAAGTAATTACTGAGAATTTATTTAAAATTTACTTACCTTTTATCAGGGGTGCAGAATATGTCCGATCCGGCGATCTAGGATCGGGGGAAATTTTAACCACATGGGGAAATTTTGCAGAAACATAAAATTGATTTCGATTTTAACAACAAATTCCATAATTCCCTGAATTTCGTCACAAGATTGCGAAAAAAGCGCAAATTTTGTCAAAAGATCGCGAAAAAATCGTAAATTTCGTCAAAAGATCGCGAAAGAAATGCAAATTTTGTCAAAAGATCGCGAAAAAATCCCAAATTTCGTCAAAAGATCACAAAATAACTGCAAATTTCGTCAAAAGATGGCGAAATATTCGCGAATTTCGTAAAGGAACGCGTAAAAAAACCCGCAAATTTCGTCAAAAGATCACGAAATGGATGCAAATTTTGTCAAAAGATCGCGAACAAACCACCAAAATTGCAAACCAATCGCACATTTCGTTAAAAGTAGCAAAATAACCGCAAATTTCGTTAAAAGATAGCAAAAAACGCAAATTTCGTCAAAAGATCACGAAAGAACCGAAAATTTTGTCAAACGATCGCAAAACAACCGTGAATTTCACCAGAAGATGGCAAAATAACCGCAAATTTCGTCAAAAGGAAGGTGAAATATACGCAAATTTCGTCAAAAGATCGCGAAAAATGCATATTTCGTCAAAGGGCCGCGAAAAAAAACATAGTTAGTGCTGGGAGTGGAAATCCGCCCCTTCCCCCACTCCCCTGTAACCTTTCAGAAAATTTGCTGTGAATGTCAGAATTTTTTTTTCACTCAGAATCACCACTGCGCATTAAGTCGAGAAATATATGAAAAATAAATTTTCTATACCTACGGTAATACAGCATTTACCTATAACATACCGTAAAATTTTGGGGAAATTTTCATGTGGATTGAGGGAAATGTTGGGAGTAGAAACATTTTCTGCACCCCTGCCTTTTATTCATTACAGGATTATACTTCCTTAAAAATTACTTAAAACATTGTAAATTTTTCAGCTTCAGTATCAGTCACCGTGGCACTCAACGTGTTAAAAGTTATGCATGAACATACATAAATAAAAGCACATACAAATGAATCCTATAACCCCTTTTGTAAGAAGTCGGTTAATAAATAAATACAGCCCCTACAATTCTCCCCAAATTTAACTTGTTGAGTTCAAAAGTTTAGGCATAATTTGAGTGCTAAAATGATTATTTTTTTGTCTTATTTATGACAGATAATATTTTAGTTAAAAAGTTCTCTTATTATGTGCCATTTTTTTTTATAGGGTCCCTAAACTTAGCATTATTTTGCTGAAACAGGATCACACATTCAGCTGCTAAAACAGCGTAAGTCAAAACATTTAATATTTCCTCCACAAAATTTGATTTAAAATACAATATTAGTATTTTCCGTAAAACCTTTTTGAGTTATGTATGGCTTAAATAAAGTTCTGACCAGGTTTAAAGAGATAACGTGACTTTTGAATTGCCCATAATAAATTTAGAAGAAAACCTGAACAAATTATAAATTATGTACTATCTTATTTAAAGCACGTTTAGTGATTATAACAAATATAATAGGATTTTTCGGCTTTTTTTTTTATGTTAGTTGAGGTCAGGTGATAAATCACCAATTATTGTTCCCGTTGCCATCATTCATATTACATTCATTTCATTTAAAATATGAACCTTTCACCAATTTCATTTAAAATAGAAGCTTTTAACTCAATTCATTTAAAATACATGCTCTTAACTCATTCCAAAAATACATGCTCTTAACTCATTCCATTTAAAATACATGCTCTTAACTCATTCCATTTAAAATACAATAAATAAATAATAATAATAAGAAGAAATAATACCATAAACTGAAACATTTTATTTCAACATCAAATCATTGTTTTTAATTTACACATACGGGGAAAAAAAGCTGTTATTGGCGAGATTTGTATCCAGCTGATATAAAAGTACTGACTTTTTTTTCTGTCCATTGTGTAATAAGATAAATTTTTATAAATAAGTAATTGTGCAATTAAATAACAAATAGTATTTATACAGTGTACAAATTTTAAAATAAATTTAATCATTTTGGGTTTTCAGTTGTGTTATACATTTTCAAGCTTATCTAAATCTTAGTATGTTTATAGGGTGTGTGGAAATTCGTTAGATCCTATACAGGGATGCTGAAAAGAATTGAAATTAATTAGCTTGTATGAATGGGATTTGCGGAAAATACATTTTTAAATGTGGTAATCATTTTTTAACTGAACTAAACTTTACCATACCATATATACATAACATGTATGTATACATACTATGCATAATATAAATTCATACCCAGGTATATATACGTTGCCGTCTATGAATGGCATTTTTAGTTGTTTTATATATTTTCCAGCTGAATTAAATTTTTATTTCACTAGGGATATGTATAAAAATCTGTAGAACGTATCTAGAGCTGCACAAAGGAATTATGCATTCAGATTTGGACAATAATTGCTAAAAATAGGTTTTATCTGTATCATGTGTTTTCTAAACTGTATGAAAACTAGTCATTGAGGACCATCGTAACACTTACCCATCATGAATATGCATAATATAAAATATGAAAATAAAACATGTCTAAACTATTTATAAAATCCATATCCAGGGATAATTAAGGTTACTGAAATTTAATAGGCTTTGTCGCACTATTACATTCTAAGTACATACCAAATTTCAAGCCTCTATCTCAATTTGTTCGGTAGATAGAGTGTTTAAAATCGTGGCTTGATGACGTCATAAACTTTAAACGCTCTATTACTGAATTGCGTAAAAGAAACATCCTTATAACTCCAAAAATTATAATCATAATTACTAACACTTTACTGCATCGGATTAAGCGTCTCATTTCCAATTCAAATATATCTTTGAATTTAAATTTGAATGAAATACAGGGTCATGAAAAATCGAAGAGTGTGGAAAATAGGATTACAAATATCTCGGCAACTCATTATCCGATCGACTTCATTCTTTAAGCAAAATTTATGTTTTTTTATTGTCTTTTATATTTACCCCTTAAAATAAACAATTTCGAAAAAAATTATATACCTTTTATCAGAACGAATACTTCGAGAGTCCGAAAAAAAAAAAAAACAGTTCCAGATAATCGAGGTTAATGAAATTCAAAAGGCTTTTTCCCATCCTTACATACTAAGTACACACCAAATTTCAAGTCTCTATCTCAATTTATTCGGGAGATAGAGCGTTTAGACACACACACATACAAACGGACGGTAAATTTTTTTTCTAAAAATATGTTTTTTTTGGTATCCCCAGTGTCTGAAAGACTTAGCCTATACTACGTATGATAGGTAAGAAAAATATGAAGCTTTGTTAAAATAATCTGATAGTGTTGGAAAGCATTTCATAATTTATGTGTGATACATGATTGTTTGCTCTTGTTTAAATTTGCAAAGTATTTTCCAGTTTTTGTAAGCATTCAATTCCTACTTTTAGTTCACACTCTCCTTATATTTATTTATTTATTTATATATCTTGTTCAAATTTTCAATCGTTAATAAAATACTTATTATTCATCCTATGAAGTTGAAATAAATTTTTTAAAACTTGTACTGGATGACAATTGATGTTAATACAGTTTTTTCAAATATTTATTCATTAATTAAATTTTAATTAATTAATTTTAGTTTTATATGGGAGACAAAATGGCGGCCATTGGTTATTGAACAGCATTTAATGCATCTTCATATCTATAAGGGGGGTTACCATAGGGGGGACCCTGTTCTGTCACCAAATACCACCAAGTCTGTCGCCAACTTGGCGATATATCGCCCAATTTGGTGACCAAAATGAGTCGCCAAAAGTGACGCCAACTTGACGATATCTCTAATATTTCGCCAAATTCCCATAGACTTCCATTGTAAACCTACTTGCTTATAGAAAATCAACAAATTGAGATATTTTAATGCAACAAAAACTAATATTAACTTAAGGGATTATATTAAATTTTTCTTTGATGACCTAAATAGGAAGTGACTTTAAAAACAAAATTTTTATATTACTTGTTTTTCTTTGCAGGAGCATCATGGGCACAGTCATGGTCCAGTCGATATCTCTATGAATGATTTGGCTCTTTCTGGTGATGTCGTAAGTTTCATAGTTTAGAAATTGCATTTTTAATTGTTTTAGTTCTCTTGTTGCTTGTAATAAAATTTGATTAGAGTACTTTAAGCAGAACATGATCGAATCTCACTAAAAAATATAAATATAGTAGAGTGCCAATAATCCGAACTTCAGTTAAAGAAACTTTCTGTGTTTATTTACTGAATGGCATTTAAATAAAGTAATTTTTCTTCAGGAAAATGGTGAAATAAAGCCCAAGCTTTCATATTGCTCAAGAATAACAGAGTTTTTGAAACCTTCCAATTTGTTCTCTGGTAAGTATTTCCTTTCCCTAAATTCAAACATTAAAATCACATACAGGCATCCCCCGACTTACGTAAGTAATGCGTTCCGTAAACTTTTGCGTAAGTCGAATTTGTAAATTCCTTAGGTAGAATTTCGTCAGAAACTGCAATATTTATTGTATATATATAATATATACATTATTTGCACAGTATTATTTTATAAATAAAGTAGCAAGCAGCAGTATTTACTCGGATATAAACTAGAAAAGTATGAAAAAATACAAAAACAAACTGAAAGAACACTTTTCAAATAAAAACTATCTTGTGGAATATGGGATTTATAAATTTAACATTGATGAATTAATTTATAACAATTTTGAATCTACATCAGACGAACAGCTCTGAAGCTGGAAGAAAAAATACACTCGTTCCTCTTCACCGAAACCTTAAAATTAGGTTTCGTTATGGTTTTCATTCAGCTAACAAAATTATAACGGTTAAAGTCTTTTTTTGGCTCATTTTAATTAGATTTACGTTTGTTTTGTTAAAGGTTTGATTGTATATCCTATTAAAAATGTAACTATATCTAATATATAAAACTATATTATTGTTGTGGTTTTTATCTGCATATTTTATTTATAAAACAATTATCAAAAGTATGCAAATGCGTATCAAAATGCGTTAATATGTTCATAAATGTAATTTTCGAATTTTCTTACGTAAGTGCGAATTTACGTAAGTCGAGTATTACGTAAGTCGGGGAATGCCTGTATTTAGAAATCAAATATGACAAAAAAAGATCCTCTAACTCTAAATTTGCACTAATCATTCATACAGCCAGAGAGTCTTAAAAGAAAAAAAACTTGGATTTTTTTTTTCTTTGTTTCTTTTAGGTTTAAAAGTGTTTAAATTTTACCAGAGTCCAAAATATTATTAAACAAAATTGCCACAATATCTGGAGAACATGACAAATGTAGAGAATTGAAAAAAAAAAAAAATCTCCTAAAATGCAGGCAATTTAGCACATTTTGCATAGGGTACTTTTTTTACATTTTCCTTAAAAACATGGAAACTACTGGAAATTTTAACTTTTTAAATTTATTTCATCCAAGAAATGTCCATCTTTTTAACCCTCGTAAGCAGAAAATTATAGCTGTAAAGTTTCTTCTTAATTCGTGCATTTTATAAATAGGTATGGTAATCAGGAAAAACACGGGTCATTTTTTTTTTCAACTTTGAGTGTCAATCCTGTGTAAACGTGTACCGATGAAACAGAAAACGACACCATAATTAATATACAATTCATCATTTTTTCCCCATTTTTACAAAATTTCATACTTTAAAAAATGTTTTCAAATATTAACCTCCTGTTCTATCTCTTCTGGTCATTTCTTAAAATTTATGTGTTTTTAAAAATTTCATAATTAATGTGCAATGTTTTCCTATTTAACTAAGCTCTTTAGTACTTCAATAAAAACACAGTAATATCAGATTCTTAAGTGGAGGTTAACATTGAAGAAATTTTCCCAACAAAGTGAAAACTATCTAGGCCAAAATTCGAATCTGGGACCTTGATTCCAGGGGCCTCGCTAAAGGGGGGGGGGCGTCCCCCCCCACACACACAAAACAAAACAAAACAAAAAAAACATTCGCGAATGTTATTACACTTGGCAAATTTACAAACTTAGTTGGCAAAATTGTTTAAAACTTTAATAAAAACTATAATATATTTTCTATTTCTGATAGACGAACTACAGTGAAAACTCCTTGTGCGACCACCTCCATTAAGTGACCACCTCCCTGAACGACCCTTTTTTCATGGAACGAAATTTATTCCCATAGGCTCAATACTAATTTTACCTCCATTCAGAGACCATCCCAGTTGAACTCCCTCTATGAGCGACGCAATTCTTTGATGAAAATGGAACAAATTCCGTTTTTTCCTGGTCACATGAAGGAGATTTTATTAGAAAAATAATTCCGGAGAGTGCATTATCCATCAAACTTTAAAACTAAGTTTAGATTTTTTAAATTCCGGTAACTTTTAAGTATTTAAACCCCTTTGTGACTTTTTAGGCAACGAATTTAACTCTGATGACTAATAATGACGGTCCATAAACTCTCCTGCCCTATTCTGTCAGGAAACGCTCAAAGAAATGGATAAATTAATGAAATCGTCATTATTTGTTCCCGTACAAAAAAAATGGCATTTATTTACTAAACTTAAAAGGACTTGGAAATATAAGTTATTAAAGATAAAACCATAAAATCAAAGCAAACGTCAATGTTTCCATTTTTTGAGCAAATTAACTTATGTAATTAACTTTTGTTTTGATACTTAAATTTTTTATTTTTTTCTTAATGTTAAAAATAAATTTAAGTAACATTAAATTAGTAAAACATCCCTAAAGCGACCACGTTCCGTTCTAATAAAAATCGGTCGCTCCGAGAGGTAGCCTCTTAATAGAGGTCATGTTTAAAATCTAGATTTTAATTGTTGAAAAAAAGTAACAATTAATGTTACTTAAATTTATTTTTCACATTAGGAAAAAATATAAAGATTTAAGTATCAAAATAAAAGTTTATTACATAAGTTAATGACTGTAGAGTTTAAAAAATGAATGCATTGACGTTCGCTTTGATTTTACGGTTTCATCTTTTATAACTTTTATTTCCAAGTCCTTTCGAAGTTCAGTCAATAAATGCAATTTTTTTTGGACGGGAACAAATAATGACGATTTCATTCATTTATCTATTTCTTTGAGAGTTTCCTGACAGAATACGGCAGGGGAGTTTATTGGTCGCCATTCTTAATTTGTCATCAGAATTAAATTCATTGCCTAAAAAGAGCATAAAGTTTTTTAAAGACTTAAAAGCTACCGGAATAATAATAAAAGAAATTCTAAACTTAGTTTAGAAGTTTGATGAATAATGCGCTCTCCGGAATTATTTTTCTAATAAAACCTTCTTCAAGCGACCAGGAAAAAACTGATATTGTTGCATTTTCTTCAAAGAAATGGGTCGCTCATGGAGGGAGTCCAACTGGGATGGTCTCTGAATGGAGGTAAAATTAGTATTGAGCCTATGGGAATAAATTTCGTTCCATTAAAAAATGATCGTTCAGGGAGGTGGTCGCACAGGGAGGTTTCACAGTATATATATATATATATATATACAGGGATACCTCCAAAATGGACACTCCTGAATAGCGGGCACCTCTATACCGCAAACACTTTTTCAATCCATGTCATCTATTTATCGTATGCTTTTATCTCTGATTATCCAACAAATTCTGCAGTTCAGAGCTGTTTGGTATTTAGAGATTTTACTGTATAAAATAAGTATGCAAATGATATACATATATTTAAGTTTAACCTCTTTAGTCCCTGGGTCCACAAACGGGGACCTCTGTTTTTTCCTTATAAAAACTAAAATGTCCGATTTTTTTACATTTTCACATCACTTCTTAATAGCTGAATGTTTTTTGTGTTCAAAGCAAACGAATAAATGGCAGCATCTAAGCTGATTCCCACATAAAATAAATGTTATTTTCATCTGAGTTTGCAAAATGCCCAAAAGACAGTTTGAGCAAGAATGTGCGAAATTTTCATAAGTATTTAACTTAAATATTTTTCAATAAAAAATTTTGAGGATTTGTAGACTATTTACTAGTGTAAAGCTCTTAAATTTGTGATTGCGTTCATTTAGTTTAATAGTTATTAAATTGATGTTTTAAGGGGTTTGTAGTTTTAGATCTATATTTTTGAACCTAAAAATTACAAAGCGCGTAAAGGATCCATTTCAGAAAAGATATTTTTTCTGTCATTTACGATGGCATTTTGTTTGGAAAAAACCAATGAATAAGCATTTGTATTATTATTTTAGCTTCGGAATTGAAGAGGTTAATAATCTTTGGTTGCTGTTTTACTATCATGATAATTTAATTTAGTATAAAGTAATTTTAGCTTTGCATCTATGGTAAAATTTGCATAACAAAAAATAAAGGTTTATTTTTCTTTTTAGGAATATCTTCCAAGGCTGCTGTGATTGTGTTGGCAGATACTGTCCATAACTTTGCAGATGGCATGGCCATTGCTGTGGGATTTTCAATGTCTTACAAAGATGGATTCTCCACCAGTGTTGCTGTGTTCTTCCATGAGTTGCCACATGAAATTGGTCAGTACTTTGCTTTACTTACTAGTATAATCAAACGCAGCAAAAGTTGCATAATATTGATAGCGTGTTTTATGGCTTTTCTTTTCCCTTAATTTTCTATGGTACTTTTTTGTTATAGAGGCCTCAATCTAAAGCACGGGTGAAGGTCAAAAATTTTCACAAAATTAAAATATAATGTTTCTGTGTCACTTGGGTAAAATGTATACCACTTATATATTCAAAATCTAAGTTTCCAAGTGTTTGATACTTAACCCAAATTCTAGGTTCATTTGGATAGATTTTCATTTAAAAATATAATATAATATACGAATTTGAGGGTATATAATGCTAAAGTCAGCAGGGCTCCCAACACCAAATCTCTTCTAGAGAAAAATGTCCGAGTTCAACACTTTTTAAAAGATATATTTAACCCTTAAATGCGCGATTTTTTATTTTGTTTCGAAAAAATTATATATGATACTCTGAAAGGTTTATAATAGAGAAAAAATAATGAAAAAAAAATCAGAGATATATTTTTCATATAATACGTCAATCTTTCCTTCTGTTGCACATCTGCAATATACACTGGTCATCAAAATTAAAGGATAATGAGAAAAAATATGCTCACTAAGATAATGTTGCAACTAATTCCCAATGCTGAAATTATTTATGTTAATTAAATACTATTGAACTCAAAATTGCACTTCCGGGCATACGTTAGCGTTGGAAATACGCAAATTAGGAGATTGTCAATGTGGTATGCAATGGACGTATGTTGGAATTCTGGTCTGTAGTGTTGTTTAATGTGAATGTGGTGTCTGAATGTGATCAGTATTCATTAGTTATGGCTCAAAAGCATCATTTAAGTTAAGGTCAAGAGTGGCGAATAATTGGTAGAATCGAGGAAGGTCAAAAACAAATGGAGGTCGCCCAAGATTTGAATATTCCTCAAAGTGTTATATCAAGTGCTTCGAGCCACTTTTTAAGCACTAAATCCGTTGATAGACAGCCTGGTCAAGGGAGACCAAGAGCAATAACTGCATCCGAAGACCGTTTTTTGTTATTGTGGCTCGAAGAAACCGCGAAGCGACTACGAGAGATTTGTTTCAGACCTTCAGGCTGCCACAAGAACTAGAATTAGCCGTTCTACTGCTGCATTAACGCTTAACGAGGATGGACTGTATGCGAGAAAACCAAAAGTTTTTGTCCCACTCACTCCAGCTTCTCAAGGGGCCCGTTTAAACTGTTGCCCTCCTCAAGTTCAATGGAGACAAGAAGACTGGGCTCAAGTATTGTTTACTGACGACTCCAGATATAGTTTGAACACTGATTCTAGACGTGTTTCGATCTTAAGAGATGAAGGAAGACGCAACTGACACTTCCCTTGTCCGCGAAATATCCCGTTCGATCTCAATCTTCTTGGCTCCATTGAACATGACACAGCAACAGTTTAAACGGGCCCCACTGGAGGTTGGAGTGAGTAGGACACAAACTTTTGGTTTTCTCGCATACAGTCCATCCTCGTTAAGCCTTCGTGCAGCAGTAGAATGACTAATTCAAGTTCTTGTGGCAGCCTGAAGGTCTAAAACCAAATCTCTTGTAGTCGCTTCGCGGTTTCTTCAAGCCACAATGACAAAATACGGTCTTCGGATGCAGTTGTTGCTCTTGGTCTCCCTTGACCAGGCTGTCTATCAACGAATACAGTGCTTAAAAAGCGACTCGAAGCTCTTAATATGACACTTTGAGTGATATTCAAATCTTGGGCGACCTCCATTTGCTTTTGACCTTCCTCGATTCTACCAATTATTCGCCACTTTTGACCGTAACTTGAATGATGCCTTTGAGCCATAACTAATAAATACTGATCACACTCTAACACCACATTAACTTAAACAACACTACAGACCAGAATTCCAACATACGTCCACTGCACGCCACATTGTCACTCATCTAATTTGCATATTTCCGACGCTAACGTATGCGCGGAAGTGTAATTTTGAGTTCAATAGTATTTAATTAATATAAATAATTGCAATATTGAGCATTGGTTGCAACATTAACTTAGTAAGCATATTTTCCTCCATTATCCTTTAATTTTGATGACCAGTGTAAGTAAAAACTAATGTCGTGTGGCTGTTTTACGTTAAAATAATGCAAATTAGTAAATACTTCAATAAGTATGTCTCCAAATACCTTTATGTTATAAAACTCAACCTTTAACCCTTTAATTCCCATAATAGAATACGTTCTAGAAATTACGTAGTTCGGAGAGTTTGACTTTACATACCAAAAAGTTTCAATGGTTAATTTCTCTTTATTTAAATACGGAATGTCTGTTTTTTAATAAAGCAAATATTGCTATTTTAATTTTCTAGTGTGAATTAGGTATATGCGAATAAAAAAAAAAAATCTATTAAATTCAAAATAGTGTTGTTTGCATATCTGCAAAGCTGCGCACTAAAGGGTTAAGGTTATTATCGTGGGCTTGGACAATGTCGAGTGGGTCAGCTATTATTACATTGTTTCCAATTTCATGTACTAGATAAATTGCTTATTTTTCTCTACATTAGATAATTTTTTTTCTGACTGTTATATATTAAGTAAATTGCCTAATATTTAACAAACTACTTGTGTATAGGAAACAGTGAATAGATGCCAAAATTTTCTCTCTTATGGCAGGGTCACTTTCTTTATTTCGCCTAGACCGCTATATAAAAAAAAGAAGTACCAAAAATGTAATAAAGTCAATTATTTAAAAATGTGATTAGAGTTAATATCTTTTAGAAGATGTATCGCGTAACATAAATATACCTGTCATAATTCATAGGATACTTACTAGTCTAAATCTTATTCGATTTTTTAGGAGATTTTGCTATCCTCATGAACTGTGGATTGAGTTATTGGAAGGCATTTGTTTTCAACATTCTGTCTGGGCTATCAGCGTTTCTTGGACTAGCAGTTGGTGTGTTTACAGCCTCTATGTTTAGAGAGTGGCTACTTTGCATAACAGCAGGGCTGTTCTTTTTTGTTGTCATGGGTGAAATGGTAAGTTGCTATTTAATAAAATTGAAAACTAATGCTCAAATGTTTGAATAGCTTTTATCAATATATTAGAAAACACAACACACTGTTTCTTAAAATTCTCAAATCCAAACTGGCCTGGCTTTAAGGAGGCACATTTCTCAATTCATTTTCATCTGTAAATGCATAAAATTAGCTAATATTCAGAAAATATGAATTTTAATAGTGTTTTTTATTTTTTTTGATAATGTTAAAGGGTTTTTCAGAAAATGCTAACAAAGTTGTCATTTAGAACAGAGTTTCACAATGTGACAACGCAAGAAAAGAAAGCTAAAAATGTAACATATTAATGAAAAATAGTAATTGATTTCAAATCGCTTTAATAGTCATGCTTGAAAATTGCATTACATATACGGTATAACCTTGATTTAATGATATCACATTTAAGGATTTTTCCAATTTAAAGATAAATTTTAATGGTCCTATATTTATTTGTATGTTGAATGATCTTCATTTTAACAATAATTTTCCTCTATTTAGCAATAATGTTCATGAATTTTGAACAACGGCGTTTTTAAATTATTATTTATCTTCTAACCAATGTGTGACTATGAAGTGTTTGATTTGGAGGACAGAATTTTTCAGTTAAAAATTATGAGAACTATGATTGACCTTCCTGTTTCAGCAATATACACAAAATAATATTGTGACAAAAGCAAGTAAAATCCATCTGATTTAAATCCTGATTCTGACACGGAACATAATAAAATCTCAAAAATTGTTTCAATTGAAGCAACTTCTGAAAAAAAAAAAAAAAATATCAGTAATTTTTAATTTTTAAAAGTGCATATTTAATGACACAAAATGAGCTATAATTAAAAACTAGTAAAAGGTTTTGAAATATTAATTCATCAAGTGATGATTTAATGATAATTTTCAAGGAATTCTTTGCAATCATTGAATCGAGGTTCGACTGTATTTTATATTTAAAAATAACTTTATAAGAATTTGTAAAATAAGTTTCATGTTGTTGGGCAGGGAGAAATATTTTTTTTAAGACCCTCCTTAGCGGCGGTGGTATATTTATCAAATCACTTAATTTCAATTCCAAAATGCCACAATGGCACCAGAATTTTGGCATAATTTTTTTCGTTTATTATGTATGTGAAATATAGCGTTTTTCTTATTTCTAAATAAATCATGCTTTTAAGAGGATGGCAGATACGTATTGATAAGAACAGCAGCCAGGTGCTATGAAACTGTCGGTGAACGCTGCAGGTCACTTATAAGGAAGGTCTCTATAAGCTCATACTCAAGAAATTCTGAAAAATATTACAAATGTTCTTCACATCTGGATACACCTATTTATAAAAAAAAGTTTCTGCAGAGTCGCAATTGAAAGGCCATAAAAAAATCATGAAAATTTCCTTATTTGGCAGTTTATTGCTGTTTGGTGACAGAATGAATTATATATAGGAGGACGTGAGTTTCAAAACTCGCCTTATTCAAAATTTAAAAAATCGAGTTTTCTCTATTGTAGAACCTGCATCGAAAAAAAAAACTAGTTTTATCATGTATTTCTGGCTTTGTAATATCTTGTTTTACAATGAAAACCAATGGATGCAGTCAGAGGTTTTTCGCGATTTCCCAAAATTTGATTTTCTGGACAAGGCGAGTTTTGAAACTCACGTCCTCACATATATATAAATACAGTAGAGCTCCGGTTATCCGAACAAGTTGGGACCTACCCTAGTTCGGATAAGCAAAAGTTCGGATAAACGCACAGACAATTTAACGGATGTACCTGACTATACTAAAATCTTCACACTTTATCCGCGCATTAGTCTGACAGCACTAGTTAATGCTGGCATGTTTAAAAATTGATATTTGTCTTTTTAATTTTTTTTGTTAACTTTTTATTATCATTTTCTGAACGCCAGAGATTATAATTTAAGCAAAAAGCTTTCGATTGTTGCTTGCTTCAAAGAAGACGTTCTTTCCAATGCTGCCATATCTCGAGTTTTAAATACGTTAGTTGAATAGGATCAGCATTCTTCTGCCGTTCGAGCCATTTCATAGCTGTTTCCAAACATTCAAAGGCTTCGTTATGTGATGGACCTTTACCATTTACAGAGCATTCGTTTTCAATTTCGTCTTGAATATCATCCACAATCTCATCATCATTTAAAATCTGATATCCAGGTCTAATAGGGTTGTTAGAGATGATTAAATAATTGGAAGTTCGTTTAAAAACTTTTTTTGAGAGAAATAGGCTGTTCGGATAATTGAAAGTTCGGTTAAAAAATATTTTTTGAGAGAAATTGGCCGTTCGGATAATTGGAAGTTCGGTTGATTGGAGTTCAGATAATCGGCGCTCTACTGTGTATGTAAATGCTGTTTTGTGATCATTAACTTTCCATCCCCCATATTGGGTTGGTTAAATGTAACCTAAGAAACGTTTCTACTCTATAAGCTGAACCATCATTATTTTTTAACTAGTTGGATGTGCCAATCCCAAAACTTTCTTCTATCTCATGTCAATATTTCATTATAATTAGTCTTATTAGTATTTCTATTAGAATTAAGCATAACTTCATACACTTTTCGATGGTACAATATGGAAAAGTGCACAAAAATCGCTATTACAGCGCCCCATTCCGGCGGAATTTTTCCAAATTCAGGGAGAACCTTCTTGCCATGGCTAAAAACACACACAAAAAATTTGGTTCAATTCTATGCATAACTTCATGCACTTTTCGATGGCACAATATTCAAAATTCACAAAAATCGTTATTACAGCGCCCCCTACCGGCGGATTTTTTCCAAATTCAGGAAGGACTTTCTTGCCATGTCCAAAAACATACACAAAAAATTTGGTTCAATTCTATGCATAACTTCATACACGTTTCGATGGTACAATATTCAAAATGCACAAAAATCGCTATTACAGCCCCCCCCCCCCCCTACCAGCGGAATTTTTCCAAATTCAGGGAGGACCTTCTTGTCATAGCCAAAAACTTACAAAAAAAATTGGTTCAATTCTATGCATAACTTCATACAATTTTTGATGGTACAATGGCGACACACAAACAGACAGACAGACATTTTGTATAAACATGTTTTTTGTGATTTCTGGCCTCTAAAACGTGTAAATCCGTGGAAAATCGGAAGTCGAAAAAAATTTCGATTACAGTACTTTCTTCTATTGAAGGTAGAAGAAAGTAAAAATTTAATTTTCTCTTCTCTAGTACACGTTAAAAAAAAGTAAAAATCAATAAACTATTTCATTGTTTAATAAACATCGGAAATTCAATCCCATGTATTTGGAAAGCACCAGTCTTCTTTGTTAAATTGTACTGCATCAAACCGCTTTCACAGTGAAAACTTAATAGTTCACTTTATTATTTTTTTTTACAGATTTTCTATTAAGGTTCTGCAGTTAATTTTCACTGATCTTATATCAGATACATATGGAGATTTCTCAGATATTTAAAAAAAATAAAATAAATTGAGTATGCACTTTAAGGCTGCAAGTCACTCAGCTTCCGAATTCCCCTTGGTAATGTTAAGTCTATGGGCATTTGATGCGTTCGTATATTTAAAATATCTTCTCGAGAAATTAATATTTTTAACTTCCTTTTTCTGTGTACTCTTCTTAAAGGATCTCTTTTTTTCATAGTTCTCAAAATATTTCTAAAATCTATGCTTAATTTTATACGAAGTGTTAAAATTTTACTCCCAGTACGCCAGTTTATAAAACATAAAATATTAAATTAAGCATAGATTTAAGAAATATTTTGACAACTAAAAAAAAGTGACATCCTTTAAGAAGAGAACACTGAAAAAAGAAGTTTAAAATATTAATTTACCATGGAGATATTTTAAATATAAGAATGCATCAAACGCCCATAGACTTTACATTACCAAGGGGAATTCGGAAGCTGAGTTGTTAGAAAGCGAAGTACTAGTTGCCAGATGCTGCAACCAGCACCGTGCGAAAGGGGGGGGGGGGGGCGAAGGGGGCGGTCGCCCCGGGCGCAGAAATTTAAGGGGCGCCAAATTTGTACTACTAATTTCCGTTTTTTTTTTTTTTTTTTTCTAATTGTCGTCGATCATTTTCTTTGGGATTTTTTTTCGTTCTTCAATATTCTACTTTTTGTAAAACAAAATGAATATATTTACATTGTACATTTTTCATTTCAAAGTTATTACATCGTTCACATTTACTTTTCATTGAGTTCTTTAGATTTGATGATTTTATAATATGCTTTTGTGATATCTTATTGCACTGTTTCTTAAACTTTTGCACTCTGCGGCCTCTTTTATATCGTATACGAAGTTTCTGCCACCTCCCAGACCCAGTGAATATGAATTGCTAACCTATTCCCTATTAACCTAACCTATTTCCACTATGGGATCATTCTTATTAGTCATTCGGTCATTATTTTGCTGTTAAAAAAGGGTCCAGCACAGGATCAAAATGATGATTACATGAAATCTGCGGTTGCAAAAGTACGACAATTTTTCAAACTAACGTTCAAGAAAATTATACCTAGTGGAGAAATTATTAACCGTGATTGTGGCTTATTGGATAACTTAATTAAGAGAATCACTATATTTTGTTTTTTCTGTTTATTATTCACCAGTTATCATGATCGCCCTCCAAAGCTAGTCAATCTAGATTGTGGATTTTTCAAGTGGAAGAAATTAAATTCTAAAATTTCTGAGCATAAAAATGCTCTAGAACACAGGAATGCATGCATTCGCTAAAAGAAACTTGAGAGACGTTTAAAATTAAATCCTGTAATCGACAGCAAATTTGAAAAGAGCAAAAGTGAAAATTATTGAAAGCGAAAAAGATAAATGGCGAAGTATATTCAGGATGAAATTATGAACCTTTTTGCCAATGAAGTAAGAAAAACGATTATAGAAGAAATTTATAGAGCAGGGTATGAAGATAATGTAAAATGTTAGTAGCCTTTTTTTTTTTTTACCCCGATTCCCGGGCTTTAGTCCCAAATAGCAACTATAAATGGTGCAGCAAGCAGAGATGACTACCTCCGGAACTCAGCTTACGCTTTAGAGTGTTAGTGCAATCCCGAGGGCAGACCAAATCCACTAGCTGCTCGCGTTACAAATTATTTATTCAATTCTTATACTGCAGTTTTACAATTTCACATTACAACATAAATATCGATGATTTGTTGAAGAACTAAACAGGTTTATAATCAATTCAGGTTACAGCAGTATACTTTATTAAACTATATTCGTGAAAATCAATCAAGTTTATACTGAATTGACAATTATGCCAGCAATGTATAACCACACAAGCACTATAAAGACAATATCTAGCGCCTTAGGTGCTCAATCAAGGCCAAAACCGAAATCGCCCAAAACTGACGCGAAAAGAGGAGGTTAAATGTATGGAGTGGGTCTCATTCTCCAATACAGTCTTATTTTTAGGGGCCTACTCTATATATTTAACCTCCTTCCTTCGCATGATGCTAGGGAATTTCAGTTTAGACCTCCAATGAGCGCTTATTGCTTGCCATTATCTCTGCTATTTGGAACTAAAACCGAGAACCGCAGTAAAAATACTTCTGATATCTTACATAACTCTCCTGAAAGAATTTATTTTAATAATTGTCATCATTTGCAAGTTATTGAATTTTAAACACAGTCCAGTTTAGGAATCCAGTATACCTCAGAAAGAACAAATGAAGCAAATTATACGATACCGAAAACAGAAAATTTTCAATCGTGGAAAGGTTTCTTCACTACATCAAGTCAAAAAAAAAAAAAAAAAAAAAAAAAAAATTAGCGCAAGAAATTTAAGTCCGACAATCTCGACATTCACAGCTGCACGAGAAGTTCTGTTCTGAAAGATGGTATACGGGAGGTGCTGAGTTCAACTCAATCGCGCACGTCAGCCTAATCGTTCGAAATTGTCCGTAGTTTTCTTCGAATCTTGGGTAAATACGGGATAGGTTCCCTTAGAAAGACCTTACAGAGGACACCCCCATCTCACTCCGGTCTACTACACCTAACTTGTAGATAATCGGCCGTCATAAACAATACCAATATCAACCCTTCAGAGCTCAATGTTGTGATATGGTGCAAATATGGCTTCCCAATATAATGTTGTGTAAGCTCGAATCGTCGAAGTAAATAAATTCGTTTATTTTTTACCATGTTCTGCACATTCTCCAAACTTTGAGTTCGTGCTGCTGGTGTATGTCCAAAAACGTCCGGAACTGCATAAAATGTGTTTGTTTTTTTCTCCTCTTCTACTGAAAGATGGGATATACTTATGTCCCTCTTATCAGTTTATTTAAAGAAACATTGCGATACTCTATGGTCATGAAAAATCTGCAGTTTACAAACAATTGCCACAGATTTTAAAAGCTCTGGAAGACCTTATAGAAATAAAGTAAAATGAGTAAACTTACTCAGGAGCAAAAAGCTTAATAAAGCAAATAAAGAAATTCCCCTTTATTTACGGTCTAATAGTTTGACACAGCATTTTAAATGAAATAGAAAAAGTTAATATTATTCTCACGAAAAAAAGGAAGAAAAAAAACTGTCAATGTTTTAATCGCCAGCAAATTGATTGAAACACTAAAAAACACATTTCAGACAATAAGAGAGGAAATTTTTGAACAAGAAAGCGAAGATTTGGTTGTGTCCGTAAATGTAGAGTCCTTATTTGAGCAAAACAGAAAAGGTAAAATTCGCAAGAACAATTTGACTACGAAGCTCCTGATGAAAGTGGAAATTTATGTGAAAGTGAAGGATTTCGTGTTACGTAGAGACACTATAACCGTGCAACTGAACTGGAGATTTAAGAAACTGAGAAATGTATAACAAGAATTTGAGTTTCTGGCTAGTGCGAATCTAAAATCAGTTATCAAAAATCTGTTAATATTGCCTGGCCTTTATTGATGACTTGAATTGTTAAGCGAGGTTTTAAAGGCGAAAACATTATTTCTACCATTAGATAAGAACTTTTATAAAATGGATCATTTAGACATCCTTTAGTTTAGGGATGCACAACCTGTCCCGCGGGCCAAAAGTGGTCCGTGTTTCGTTGATCGGTCGCGGAAAAAATGCGAATTTCGTTGATCGGCTGCGAAAAAATTGCGAGTTTCGCCAGTTTATCGTGAAAAAAATTCGCTAATTTTGTTAATTTGCCGCGGGAAAAAATTGCAAATTTCCTCAGTCAGTTAAGAATCGCAAATTTTGTTGATCGGATGAGCAGAAAAATCGTGAATTTCGTTGATAGGGTGCAGAAAAATCAAGAATTTTTTCGATCAGATGAGGAAAAATCTGAAATTTTGTTGATAAGCTGCGGAAAAGTCGCGGGTTTCGTCAGCTTATCGCGAGAAAAAAATCGTGAATTTAGTCAATTTGCCGCGGGAAAAAAATTGCAAACTTCGTCAGAATCAATTAAAAATCGTGAATTTTGTTGACTGAGGCACGGAAAATCGCAAATTTCGTTGATCTAGCGCGGAAAAATCGCGAATTTCGTTGATGGAGTGCGGCAAAACTGCGAATTTAACGATCAGGCGTTGAAAAATCTCAAATTTCGTTGATCGGCTGCGGGAAAATCGCGAGTTGCGTCAGTATATCGCAAAAAAATCGCGAATTTCGTCATTTTGCCATGGGAAAAAATTGCAAATTTCGTCAGTCAGTTAAAAGTCGCGAATTTCGTTGATCGGGCATGGAAAAATCACGAATTTTGACGACCAGGCGCGGGAAAATCTCAAATTTCGTTGATCGGCTTCGGAAAAATTGCGAGTTTCGTTAATTTATCGCTAGAAAAAAATCTCGAATTTCGTCAATTCATGAAAAAAATTACAAATTTCGTCAATTGGGCGCAAAAAATATCGCGAAATTCGTCAATCGCTCGTGGAAAAAAAAATTACAAAATTTGTCTGTCAGTCGTAAAAAATATCGGTCGTGAAATAGAAATCCGTTGATCGCAGGAAAAAATCGGAAATTTCGTCGATCGTGAGCGGAAAAGGAATCACGACATTTTTCAATTTATCAAGGGAAACAAATCGCGAATTGCATCAATATACATCAGGAAAAAAATCACGAAATATTGAAAATAATCCTTACTATATCTCTCGTATATATACAAACGTAAACTGTTGATATATCCTTGCCAACTGAATTGGGTAGACTGGGTAGGGGAACCTAGAGTGGTAAAAATGCCCCCCCCTCTGTTTTTTTTATCTGATTGTAGGCCACAGATCACCCCCCCCCCTTAACACACACACACCTCCCCGAAATAGAATTCTGTCTGTGTTATTGGTGTGGCCCTCGACAGCCGAGATATTTTTGTAAGTGGCCCTTCTCTTAAAAAGGCTGTGCACCCCTACGTTTAGTTGCTCCATAATTTTAACTTAGGGAAAACAAGAAATTACAAAAACATGGAGACAGTGTACATAATTTATAAGTATTCCAGTAACAATAAAATAGTAAAAAACTACTTAAGATCTAATATGAGTCGAGAGATTAAGCAACCTGAATTTACTTTCTATAAAATTCAGTGTGTCGCAATCTTTACACATAAAATAATAAACGATTTTGCTGCCCTAAAATGCAAGAAAAATAAAATGGAAGTAAATGTATTTGTCTGATATTATATTTTATTTTATGGTAATTAAAACATTGTTTCAGTTATCTTCCTTAATTAATGTACTGAAATTATAATCTATTTTTATCTTTTACATTATGTTCTGCAGGTTTTTTGTTTGTTTTGCTTCTTTTCGGTTGAAGGGACCACTTATTTCCTTCCAACCTGGTTGTTAGCGATTTTTATCCATTTTCTGCATCTTAAAGACTAACAACAACTAAAAATGGCTAGAAAAATATGTGAGAAAGGATAAGAAAAATCTGTCGCAAAGCATCATGATCTCATTAACAAATAAGTGCGATTTTCTTTTCTGTTATTTAGTTGTTTGGAATTTCTGAATTAAAATTAAATCTTTTAAAGTTCTAAAATAAACACAAAATATTTATTCAATATAATTTATTTCTGTTTCTGCTCTTTATCAAGTTTGAAGGAGGGGGCCAAATTGACACGCTGCCCCGGGCGCAGTTTTCTCTTCGCACGGCCCTGGCTGCAACCTGCCAAATTGGCTTCTATAGCACTAATCAGCACCAAGAGTAGATGGTATAGATAATTTAACTGTCAAAAACACTATTTGGATTCTGGTCTAAATTTGAGAAAAATATATACTTTGAGAGAAATATTTGTGTTAATCTTAATATGAAAATAAACTGTGTTACTGTGTAAAAAATCTATGAAACAATGATAACTACTTTCAAAATATAAAACACTGCTGTCTGTCCTAATAACCAACATTTCATCGTGACAGGCCAACTCTCATAAGCCTGGAAAGTTAGAGCCTGGAAAGATGATTAAACAAAACAGACATCCAAATTTAGGATTATAATAAAACTTGCACAGGGGTTGCATGGAAAACAAACCCTTTCCAATAAAATAAAAATTATTTTAATTGGAGAATCTGAAGATTATACATAAAAATGTACACAAAAAGAAAAAAAATATATATGGTCATATTGCATAACCCCTTTTCTTTGAAGTTTGTCAAAAATAGCATTAAAAGGATCTATATATATAAATATATACATTTCTTTTTGTACTCGCTGAAATGAATTTAGTGTTAAAATTCACTTTATGTAAATGTTATTTTAAGAATGAAAAAGCTGCCTTCAGTTTGAAAATGTGTGTATTACTCGTATTTTAATTCAAAATTATTTATGCCTTAACCAATTAGCTGCCAAGATTATATAAATTTATCATTATTTTGTATTTTTTAAAGTATAAAATAGATTACTGTGAATTATCTTCTTCAAATGTTACTTGTATTTTAGTCCATCCATTCAAAAATCACCAACTATACTATTATTATTAAAATCAATGAGAGAATGGTTAGTCACAAAAGGTTAATTCAAGGAGGATTATTTGTAAAGAATTACAAAATAAGTCAATTTATTAAATAAAATTTATATATATATATACATGAATATAAAAGCTTAATTAGAAATATGATGCATGTCACCAATGTTTTATGACATCAATTTACATTGCAATCACACTAAACTTCTGAGTCATGTATAAGTTAACTTGCAACATATTAAATGAAGTTAATAATAATTTAGAAAAATTTATGAAATATCATATTTTTTCCTTTTGATGCATCTGCTTTCTCATTGTTAGTCCTCTTTGTACTAACTTCTGCAGCAGATTCTTCTAATTGTTCAATTTTTCTTTTGATCCCAATTTCGGCAAATTCTAAAGTGTTATTTTTTTTCTCAGTTCCATTTTTTATTTTTCTGTCTTTTACTGGCTTATTCCCTTTTTTTATTTCCATTTTAGCTTTATAGTTCTTTTCTTTTGGGCTTTTTTTCCTTTCAGCAGTTTCTTTAGCACGCTCACCAACTTCATTTTCTTCCATCATATTGGAATCAGCCACTCCATTTTCATTCTCTTTAACCTCTTTCATCTTCCTATCTTCTTTTTCTGGATCAGCTTGTTTCTGCTTCCCATCTTTGGCAACAACTATGGCACCTTTTCTTTTACAATTAGTAGTCTGCATTTCCCTGTGTAAATATGATTAAGTTAAGTTAAAAATAATAATTCAAGGAGAAAGATTTGATAAATGCAATTTTCTTGTAAAAATACTTACAAGAGATTTAAAAAAAAAAAAAAAAAAAAAAAAAAAAAAAAATCATTATAAAATAGAAAAATAAACAGTAATTCTTTTCTTTCTTATTTTATAAGTACCACCTCTATTTTAATGATAGACTCATTAAGTCATACAGGTCACACATCAAATGCAATCAGACTATATCATGCAGGAGAAAAAGTCTTGATGATGCAAGGAAGTTTAAAAGTAAAACAGAATTTTTTTGTTATTGTTGGAAGAGGGAGAGGACGCTTGTATCATGGGTGAACATCTGCTTTGTTAGTGAAGTGTGCTCATTCAATGAACTGTTCTTCCTTTTTCTGTTTTTCAACTAACCACAGTTTAAGGCTGTTCTCAACAGCTCTGCTCAACAAGCGCAAAACGTTTTGACACATTTACAAATTCATTTTTTAACGGAAAGATATTTTTATATCTTTCCGTTAAAAAATGAATGAAAGCCTGACCATGGAAGAGCTTTGGAATCGAACTGTGTTTCCCATTTTTTGATCAATCAATTACCTATTGAGTTATGAGCGATTTTGATCACGTGATACAGTATTTTTCTCCCTTTAGTGACTGGATTTTCTTTTTTCGTTCGGAAGTTCAGTTAAAAATGCCAACTTTGTCAGTATTTTCTGAAAAAACAGTTCAATGACATAGTTTCTGAATAACAACACCTTCTAGTTTCATGCGTTTTCGAACAAAAATGAATTAAAACTTATGTCAAAAAGTTGACCCTTTGGATTTGAGAACAGCCTTAAATGTTAATTTGTTCCACAGAAATATACATGGATATAAAATACTTCATTAAGAGATGTGATTCTTCTCCCAAAATTGGGAGCTTGATAAAGTGTAGAGCATACTGAGTTGGAATTAGGTTTCTCTGACTTTGGAAAATCATATTCATGTTGATAAAACTTCAAACTTATGTTATAAATTCAAACCTGATTATAGTGGATTTTTTTCATGCAGTTTCAAGCTAAGTGTCACGCTGCCTCACTTTCAACAATCTAGAACAAAGGTGCGGGTGCCACGCTTTCTTATGCGTGCATACTAAAACTTTAGAAATGATATTAATGGTTTTACTGATGTGCAATTCATGTTATTGTGTATGTATGTTTATTAAGTAATACTGAGCGAGCCATTCAAAGGAACATTGTCCAGCAAAGGGTCCTGAATCCTGACATATGACTAATAACAAATATTTAGGTTTTCTTAACAATGGCATTTCAAAACCTTTAATATGGTAGTAAAATTTTCAAATGTTCCAACTCTGATACATATACCATGTGTTTGCCATCTTTATTCTCAAACTGTTTTAGCCCTCGGTATGGAATGCTATTTCTTTCTTCCAGCTTATTTTGTGTATTCCAAAAAATAACGTTACCTTACAGAAACCAGCCGTAAAACAAAGCAGTATGATTAAATACTCTATAGCAATTTTTTTAAACTTCTAAGCATCGCACATTTTCGATTTTTATACCGTCGTATTGGAAAAAAAAAAGTTTTTTTAAATGCATTTTGTTTGAAAACTGTATCTCCATTTGTTTTTGAAATACTAATTCTTTTGTAGTTTTTAGAGCCATGATTTGCTTAATATTTGCAACGGAAGTACTCCATTTCTGTAGAAAATAAAGGAAAAATAGTTGCAAAATAGTAATTATATATTTTTGATACCATTTTCTCATAACAACCGAAAGAAAATGTAATTAAAATATGTGCTATTTTGAAAAAAATATATAAACGAATGATTTCTGTTAAAACAATGGAGCTATTATAAACTATATTTAATTTTAAGTATCTATGAATCATTAGATAGCCTTTTTTGTTTGTTTGTTTGTTTTTGTCGATTTTCTTGAATGACGGCATCTTTTTGCTGCAATTGTGCATTATTTCGCGTTAGTGATGTGCAGACTTGTATAAAACCAAAAACTTTCTGCGCACACAAATATTGGGTCAAAAACTTTCTGCAAATTAATTTAATGTTTAATAAAATAACGTGTTATATTATTTTGACGATTTGAATTAAAAACAGTAGTTTTAAAATAATTACCATTTAAAATAAAAATTAATTGATATTAACTAAAGAATAATTATTTTGGTTAGAAAAATAATAAAGCTAAAAAAACATAAGAAAGGGTGACTTCTTATCAATTATTTTGTCAGTACATTTAGAAACAGCCCAATCCTTAATATTGTGACTTCTTCACACAAAATGCCAGTCACTCTGTTAGCCAGGGATGATTCTGAGTAAAAAAAAAAAAAAAAAATCCTGAAATTCACAGCAAATTTTCTGAAAAGTTACAGCAGAGGGGTGGAGTGTGGGAGTGAATCCACTCCCGGCACTAACTAGTATGTGTTTTTTCCGCGGCCATTTGACAAAATTCGCGATCTTTGCGTTTTTTGTGCGACCTTTTGACGATTTTTGCGGTGTTTTCGCGATCTTTTGACGAAATTTGCTGTTTTTTCGCGATTTTTTGACGAAATGTGCGGGTTTTTTCGCGATCTTTTTGGCGAAATTTTCGGTTTTTTCGCGATCTTTTGACAAAGTTTCCGGTTTTTCGCGATCTTTTGACGAAATTTGCGGTTTTTTCGCGATCTTTTGACGAAATTTGTGGGGGTTTTCGTGATCTTTTGACGAATTTTGTGGGTTTTTTGCAAATTTTGGACGAAATTTGCGTTTTTTCCGAGATTGTTTGACGAAAATTGTGTTTTTTCGCGATACTCTGACGAAATTAGTGACTGACGAAATTTGCTTTCTTTGCGTTCCTTTAATGAAATTTGCTTTTTTTCTGCGATTCTTTGACGAAATTATCTTTTTTTTTTCACGATTCTTTGGAGAAATTCACGTTTTTCCGCGTTTATTTGATGAAATTCGCGTTTTTTCCGCGATGATTCGAGAAAATGGGTGATTTTTTTCTGCGAACGATTGACGAAATTGGTCTTTTTTCGGCGATCATTTGTTGAAATTCACAATATTTTTCAGTGATATTTTTTTTAAGTTTGAATTTTCGGACTGATGGCTGATTTTTTTTTAATTTTTGGAACGGAATGCTTTTAATTTTCGGAAAATTCGGAACAGAATCCCCCCTGGCAAATAATAAATAAATCGTACATAAAATTGGAAAATTTTTATTTTTTTGATATTTAAAAAAAAAAAGTTACAAGAACGAAAATTACGTTTTTTTTTTTTTTCTAAAAAATTTCCCGCAAAGTACCGAATTTTGCGGAAAATTTTCCGCGCACGGCGTGCGTCTATATTATATAACTCTGGTGATGTGCTATGCATGCTTTACTGTAGATGTTTAAGAGTAGATCGTAAATGTGGAATTCTTAAGCGGATGCGAATGACGCCATTTTACATAAAATAAAATGTGTGCTTTAAGTCTTAAAATTGAAATATGTTTTGTACTGCAGTAGAGTCCGGCTTAACTGAGTTATTTTCTTCTGATGGACTGATGGCTTCTATTATTATGAAACAGCCATTATAAATGAAGCGTTAGGTGAAGATGAAAGAGCAGCCGTAAAAAGTTAGAACTCTGATTTTCTGGTCAGAATGGGGGGTGGAGGGGAATGGCAATAATTTTTTTTTTATCTTCAAACATTTTCACCTTATGCTTTATTTATAATGGCTGTTTCATAATAATAGAAGCCATCAGTCCATCAGAAGAAAATGAAGTAATGGAAATGCCAGGGGCGACACTAAATTCTGAAAAAGCAGAATTCCTGTTCTCTAGATTTTTTTTTTTTTTTAATGGAAACTATTATAAGCTAGAATGATCTGGAAACCACCTTACTCAGGCCATGTATGATTTTCAAACTCTGATATTTTCAGCTATAGTAATGTAATATGCAATTTGAATTTTGTTTTTGTGTCTGTTGCACCTCAAGAGCAGATCTTGAGGACCACAGTTCGTGAAATGCTGGTATAGTGTATTCAGCAGAATGCCATTAACCTGCAAAGACTGGTTCTCAGGCTTGTTTAGACAAAATTTCCAGTTTTATCATTGGTCACTGAAAATTGAAATTCTACCAATTTAAATTTGCCTCCACAGTATTTGTTGCACATGAAAATATTAGACATACAAATACATTTGAAAACATTATAAGTAGGGGAGGTATGATACACTTTTTTTACTAATTTTTTACAACCCTTAGAAAGCTATTTTTAAACAAATTTTTCGTGTTTTCTTATAAAGTGACCTTTTATTCATTTATTAAAAATATTGTGAATTTAAAAAATAGTCATTCAAAAAATATATCCCAATTATTTTGAATGGCTACTACTGTATCAAATGGTTACTACTGTATCTAATGGTTACTACTGTATCAAATCTCCCCATTACTGGGGAGGATTGATACAGTAGCGAGGGAGGTTTGATACATTGTTATGTAAATTGAAAAAAAAAAAAAATGCAGACAATTCAATTTATGCGTCATACAATTTTTTATGATAAATCTAGAAATATTTAAGTAAAATTTGAAACGAAATGACATTGACATATTTTTGTTTCAGAAATGTTTTTCACAAAAATATTTAAACTATTGCTATTATTTAAACAATCCCATTAACACACTTTTTAGAAAATAAATAATGAATAAAACCCCTAGAGATCTAGCTGCAAGGAAAAATGAAGTGAACATTGCTAATTTGAAAACAATTTAACATAAATTTAGTACATTTAAGATTCCTTTAACCCTTTCAGGGGCAAAGCATTTTCAATGCTAAAGTGTTGAATAAATGAATGAATGACACCGGAATTTATCAACAAATTTAATTAGAAATAAGAAAAAGGATATATTTCACTTTCATACTAAATGGAAAATATTTTACTAAAATGCTGGTGCCAGTGTGGCGTTTGGGAATTAAAATTAAGTGGTTTCATAAACATACCACCACCCCTGAAATGGTTAAAAGAAAATCTAATAACTCTATCATTTTGATAAGTAAAATCGGGTAGATTTAACGTTTTTTTCAATTTGCCCTTCGTAAATTATAGAAACATTTTCCCTTTCAGGCCATTTAAACTTTTTCCCTTCAACATGACGAGCAAAGCGAACTAACCATCTATCATCGCACTGATTTTCTATGTAACCTACATAATGTCTATGAATAGTCTCTTTGTTCTTCTTTACCAATTTCAGTAGCTCTTGCTGTAAAACAATAATGAATATTACAGTCCTATATTAGTTTGCAAACTTAAAAAAACTTTTTAAATTTAAAATATACAAGTGTATCATTTCTCCCTATTATGCCTTATTGGATTTTCAATCACTTTGTACAAATGCAGTTGCAAAATGGTAATCTACTTTCTAGTAAAACTAATCCTAATAATGTGCTTTATATAAAAAGAAAAAAATCGCAAGATATTATCTTCACAATAAAAAGAGTTATGAAAGAAAATCAGTCAGTGAAAAAATTTACATTGACATTCCAAAAACCTACAAAATTAAAAGAAAAGAAAAGTTGTCAGTTCTTCACTGATTAGTCCAGCTAATGATGGCTTCAGCAAATAAAAGAAGCCTTCACATGTGTTAGAATGGCTGTTAATGCCATTTTTTGAGAAAAATTGTCAATGTATCAACCCTCCCTATGTATCAAACCTCCCCTACACATATTAAAAGCATGTATATAAATGAGTTTAAAAAAAATTACTGCAGAATTCACTCACAGAAAAGTGGAATCTTGTTATAATAAATTCACAACAAACTCAGTTCATGCAGCATCCTCTTTTTAAAACCATTTACATATACATGCTCTTCAGAGGCATTTAAAGCACTTTAAAACGTACTTTTACATCTAATGATTTAATGTACAATTTTGATGGTAATTGTATATATATATTTATATGAAAGGATAAGAAACAAAATTGCCCATCATAAACATCTTTAATGTTGATTAATGTTCCAGAAGTTCATTTCCCAAAATATGAGTAGATTGACATATTTATATTAGATGAATACTCAAAGCCATAAATTCTAATTGACTTTCTTTCAATCTCACCCTTATTAGTTCATATAAATTCAAATTAACTGATTATGTTTAGGCTATAAACTCAAATTAATGCAACAAACTTGGAAAATATTGCAAGTTCTTAACAAATCTCCTGTTCCCATGAAAAGTTCAGAATTTGTAGATTTGATATACCTGCAAAACACCTACCAGGTAGGTCACAAAAGTTATATTTATGGTTCCCGGGGCCTCCTAAGATGCTGGATGTATGCTGGAACTATTAACAAAGAAATTCGGTCAATCAAATAGGTCCCAAGTCAATTATTCTCACCAAATTAGATGTGAATTTCCAACTGTGTGAAAAATATCCGTACCAGGATTCGAACCAGGGATCTCTTGGCTGAAGCCGGCATTGCTCTACCATCTGAGTTATCCCGGATGAATCTGGTGGAACTTTTTCGCCCAGCTAACCTTATTGATTATTATAGCATCTGGTTCAGCTCAACAGAATAAATCGCAGGAAATGGAACTCCAGAAATTGCTGAACCAGGTTTCAGACCAGATGCTACAATCAATAAGGTTAGCTGGATGAAAATTTCCACCAGATTCGTCCGGGATAGCTCAGATGGTAGAGCATTGGTGGCTTCAGCCAAGAGATCCCTGGTTCGAATCTTAGTCCGGACATTTTTCGCCCAGTTGGAAATTTACATCTGATATGATTTATTTACCAATTAGAATAATTGTGTTAAAATTAATCTAGTGTATTCTCATCAAGTTTATTATTTTAATACTTCTAGAAGCCAAATCTTTACAATGAACCCCATATGTGTGACAGAAAGCACCCGTTAATTGGACATATTTTACACACACATATACAATATATATATAAGATATACTTAGCAAATATCATCATTCACTTAGCCTAAATATATTTTAGTAAAAGCTGAAATTGTAATTTCTCAGTACCATATGAATGATCAAATAAATTTATGTTATTTTAAACTATAAAGAAGAATTTTGAATTAAATATGTTAATACATAACTAAAATAAGATTATATTTAAAGAAAAAGTCATAAATTTATTATTTTATGGGAATTTTTCAAGAATTAAATTTCTTTTTTTTTACATTCACAGATAAAGTGCAGATTAGTGACACTCTATTGTATTTGTTTCCATTAACAATGAAAATTAAGGGGGCAACAGAAATTGCAAAAATCCTGTTCAAAACAGCTGCCTTTTAATCAGGAACTACTAAAGTGATTTTAATAGCATTTTTTTCTGGAATTATAATTAGTTTCTTTTTATATCGTTTTGCTTTACTAGAAAATCAATTGTATTTTAGTGTTTTTTTTTTTTTTTTTTTTTTTTTTAATAATAATCATAATAAAACCTTAGAACTTTTTGCTTACAAATACTGTAAAAAAAACTGAAATTGCTTCAGCACTTCCCAAGAAAAGGATAAATAAATATCAGCTGTTTTCTACAGTATTTTACAGCTGCTGTTGCTCCCTTAACAGAAAATGTAACATACAAAATGTTTCATCTAGGCATCTGTTATAAAATTTTCCAGAATGGCTGATTTAAATATCGGCCAGAAGACATCCTTTCATAATAGACATTAATCTGCCTTAAAATCTACCAAACACTTCTTTTTTCCACAATTATTGTTAACCTGTGCTTCAGAGTTTCATTATTAACAATAACTGCTTGGAAAAGAAGTGCATGGTATATTTTAAGGTAGATTAGTATCTTTTAAGAAGAAATATGACTCCTCATCGATATTTAAAACACCCGTCCTCAAAAAATTAACATAAAAGAAACATTAACCTTTTATGATTTTAATGTTTCAGCTGCCTGACATGAGACTGGAATCGAAGAAAATGTGGAGGGAGTTTGTAGTTAAGATCACAGGCACTGTCCTGGGAATCATCACCATGATATGCATTGCTATGTATGAACTGTCTGCGTCTTGATTGGTTCTAAAAGTGACTTCGAGCATTCTTCATCACTTTACATTTGTTAGCAAGGTTGAAGAGGTTGTTACACAGTTTTCATTTTATGGAATTTTATGATATTTATTTTTGCTGTTTTTATACACTGCTATTTTTTATAGAGCTTTATACTGTTAAATCTGTCCAATTTTGTATTTATAAATTTATGTTCTCAAAATTTTGTTTGATCTCATTTATTTACATTTTCTTTCTCATGATTTTATTTTTTAAAGGCAGAGAAGCTATTTTAGCTCTTAATATGTGAGTAACCAATACTATTTCCCAGGGCTTGAAATGTATCGGAGCAAACCAGAATGATATTCTGGTTTGTGAAATTATAACAAATAGTGTTCTGATTCATGAAAGTAAGGTAAATATCGTTCCGGTTCGTGCAATTATTAAAACATATTGTTGCAGTTCCTGAAAAACATTAATATCCCAGTTCAGGTTCCTCTAAATAAAAAAATGGATAGAACATGTGGTGACGCACTTAACATCATTGAGATAAGCCACCCCATATACCCACATAGTGTCTATACTGCACCCTTCACAACGGCTTTTATCACAAATGCTCCCAAGAAATATCCTATTTAAAGGGAAATTATGGTTACTTGCTGCAGTTCGTTCCCCTATTCCATATTTTACATGCACAAGACCAAACGATCATTTGTTATTAATATTATCGTATTGTTATATCATACAAACATGTGTTTTGATATAATTATGTGATTTTACAATTTTTTTTTTTGATGAACGTATAAGTGCATAGTGCTCATGAAAACAAAACAAAAAGTTGCTGGACACAGCAGTCTCAAAAGCACATTAAACTTTCAAAAAACGTGATCACAAATGAGCAAAATTCGTTAATACCACAATCACTAACGAACGAATGAGTGCATAGCGTTCATGGGAAAAAAAACAAAAAAAAAATTCACTGGATGCAGCAGTCTCAAAAACGTACAAAATTTGGGATCACTAGTTAACAAAATTTGTTAAATTCAATTTAAATCAAGCTCTTTTAACTTGTGCATGAAGGATATTTATAAGCTGTTTTCACATTTTTTATTAGTAAAAACTATGAAGGCTGGATATGCAACATTCCGTTTTTAGGGAACTTCTCAGGTGCATTTGTGATGCCATTGTGAGGGGTACAGTGTTTTATCCACACTATTCACTCACGACTGTGAAAGGATTGCAACAGTTCCTACTCCAAGTGAACAACTCGCAATAAATATGACAGGCCACATATCTAAGCTTTTTCATTTTAATCTTTTAATATAACGAAGATGGAATCAGGTAGAAGACATGAGACACCTTCTTGGGCAGCCAACCCAATGGGTTTAAAGCCGGGAATATCTGGAATTTAGGCCTTACTGGAGATACAGACTTTGTTTACACTCCGCTTGTTGCTATCGACAAAAGATAAATTATTTTTGTATGGTTAAAAATAAATTTGCCTATACTTAAAAAAAAAAAAAATTAGCCAATAATAATTTTAAAATAGCGTCCCGGTTCGTGGATTTTTCCATTTCAAGCCCTGATATTTTCCTCATGACAAAGCTAATGTAATTTTTTAATTCTGTTAAGAAATTAATTTTGTCTGATAGTAAGAATATGTTGTGTAAGTAAAAAGAAATACAAAGCCAATGTGGCCAATTTTCGCTAAGTAACTGGAACCTTCAGGTTAAAAATGTGTTCGTTATCATTATAAACATCCAATCCAGAACTAGATTTCTAGATTATTATTTATTTAGCAGTGAAGGACTGGCTACAAATCAAGAGATGCTGGGTTGAAATTCTGATAGACATGGATATCTGCAGTGGAAGATCACAGTCTGTTTAGCCCCTATATAAAAAAAAGAAAAAAAAATCAAAGCCCTCCCCTCCCCCTCAAAAAAAAAAAAAAAAAAAATCAAATAAGGATTCAAATCTGACATAATGTCAGATTTCAATCCTAACTAACAGCATGTCATTCCTGTGACTATATTCCCCGCAGGAAAATTGGTTTTTCAAGGACAAACGTCCTCTTTTCATTATCCCTTCGTCGGTCGCCCCTCATCTTAGGTTAGTAACTATGGTAACGAAGGGAAAATGGAAAGAGGATGTTTGTCCTTGAAAAACCAATTTTCCTGCGGGGAGTATGGTAGCAGATATCCTAATTACTAGCCAAGGTAGTAGACCAAATCTTAACTCGAAGATCTCAATTTTTTAAACATCATGACTGCTTTAAAACTGATTTAAAGTTTCTGTTTATACCTTATTTTCTGGTGTACAAACCAACCCCACTTTTTTTTAAACCCTGACAGGATTATTTTGGATTTATTCAACATATAAGTTGACCATTCACTCATGCAATTTACAATACTTTTTTTGGAGAAAATAAATGCATTGGAGGAAAAGTTGTGTTTTAAAAAAATATCTGAAAAAATACTTCAAAAAGTTTTTGGGAAAATGATATAACAGAAAAACATTTAAATTTTCGAAATGAATAATTTGTAAGATTAACTGTTATGTTAGAACTAAATTTCTTTTGTATTGATATTTTTTGCTTAAAATATTTGAAAAAATACAGTAATTTATACTTTCTTATGTCTAGTTCATTTCATATCATGTGTGTGAGTTTTATGTTTCCAGACTCTTTGTTGCCTTTTTTTAAATTGATAGTTGTAGCTTTGAAAATTATTTATGTAATAACTGTTTATCTAATTGATTTCAATTTAAGATTTTTATTCTTGAATCTTTCCCCTCAACACATCAATAATTATAAATTTTCATCCAAGTGAACAATTTTTACTAAAAATAAGTTAATGTTTTTAAAACAATAAACATAGAGAATAATAACAATAAACTTTTGTTATTGTGCAAAATATGGAAAAAATGATAAATTTTGTGGGTTATAAGAGTAAGAAAAATATCAACACATATCTCGGAACTATTACTAGAGCAACGTAGCATGATTGTCAGATTTCTGATGCATAAGTTGATCCCTGAATTTTCTTTGTACAGTGGGTGATCGGTTAATGAACTTAAACTATTCCAAAACAGTGTTCGCTAACCGAATTGTTCATTAACCAATCATACATTTAGTATGGATTTGTATCAAAATTACATTAATTCATCTTAAAAGCTATAACAAATACAGTAGACTCTTTCAAATCCACAACCCTAATCTGCAAACGCCTGAAATCCGCACATCATCGCAGATGTAAACAATGCAACTTTCAATTCAGATGCAGGGGCAAAATTACAGAATTTTTTAGTTTTATATCATTCCATATATATTTTAATATGTAATTCTTGATAATATGATTTAACTCATGGTTTTCCATGAAGGAAGTATAAATTTATTTCCGAAAAAAAAAATCAAGATATTACTGATATCACTGGTAATCACAATCTTTTTAACAAATATATTTATGTATTAATCAAGCTTTTCTGGCTATTAAGAATGGTTAAACCTGAAGTAAAACCTCCTTACTTTATGATTTTGATGTGAATAGGGTACCTTTAAGAGGAAAGTTTCATTGAATAATTCAAGGAAAATGTATCTTATTTTTATTATGCATATTTAGTTATGCATTGCTAATTTTTACTTGAACTTTACATTTAATAATTTAATTATTTTTTAAATTATCTTACTTATTATCATTTTATTTTATTACTTTACTTAATTTGATAACATTTTACTATATTGCAAGCGTTCATTGTAATTTTGATTGCATTATTACATTCAAATTACTGTTTAAAAAACGTAAACAAAGTAATTACCATAAATCTGCAAAACTCTAAAATCTGCACAATCTGTGGTCCAGGGATGTGCGGATTTGAGGGAGTTTATTGTAATAGATATCTTCCCTTTATAATACGGTTAATATACGTTTTTCTTTACTATGAACAGATCGTATTTTTATGGCTTTGTCCGTGCCGTGGCATATTTAATAAAAAATAAAATGACATGCCCTTTGTAAAAACTTTTATGATTACATTCATTGACTATGGCATTAAATCATATCAATTTCTCACTTTGACTTTGCAAAATCTCCTTTGTTTTCTAAAAGATTGCATTTACTGCAAAGCTCGATAAAGCTCAAGTGGAGAGTAGAGCCTGTTAATAATTTGTGAACTAAATTTCAAAATATTTTACAATTTAAAATATTTCATTAAAAAGGGGCACAAAATATATAAATTAATGTTTCTAATCTTTCATTCTGATTTGAGGGCCCTAAAATAAAAGTCTCAAACTCCCGGTAGCCCATGAATTAATTAGGCCATATACGCATACAAATGTTAAAATGTTCTGAAAGTCTACAATAGATGCAATTAAATACAGCTCAGCAAATCTGAAACACAGTATTGCTTCTTCTTGGCTGTATTTTGTGAGGTGTCCATTAACCCTCAGATGACCAGGTGGAAATCTGAATCATGAAAGGCCAGGTGGGGTCATTTAGTGACCCCATAGTTAAAAAACAAATATTTATTTACCATATCAGAAAAATTCCAAAACTAAGTTTTTAAAATTAATTTAATAACAATATACATAACAGTTGCAGCCATAGGAAGAAATGGAAAATGCAATATTTTTGGAAGAAAGAATTTAAAAAATAAAATGATCACATTAGGATTGAATTTGCGTTGGGGTCGGAAAATGACTCCACTTGGTCATCCGAGGGTTAACCGATCATGTGTTCATTATCCAAACATAAATATCTCTTGTGAAAGTGTTCATTAATCGATCATCTACTGTATTTTAGTGAGTTAATAAGTTGACTTATACACCAGAAAATATAGTAACATAAATCAGGTGCCTGTGCAGAAAAAAAACAGGGTCTGCACACAGACTTTTCACAAAATTAAATAAGAAAAATGGAACCTTCATAAAATTCGGTCAAAAATGAATGCTTCGCAAAATTCAGTTTTAGAAAAACAGACCCTTAACACAGATACTTCCCCACTATTTTTATACCAATGAAATCTAAAGCAGATGTAACAATTGAAATTGCTTTCTATTTTACAAGTATTGATTTTGTGCATTTAAAATATTTTTACAATGGAAAATAATTATCCTTATTTTTTTATATTACAAATTAAATCTTTTAAATGATAGGATATTTTCTCCTACTAATTTTATATTGGAGAAAATCATTATTTTGAGTTTAATGTTGGAAAAAAAGAAACTTTTTTTTTTTTTGTTATTTAATCTTTTTCAATATTCTCTCGTTAAGCTGAAATTAAAAAAATTTTTTGGTTAATTAGGTTTTAAGTTGGGCATTAAAAATCTTTTTAAGTTTCAGACTGCAATAGACAATTCAATTACATGAAAGGATACTTGAATGCATTTCAAAACAAGATATTTTGAATTTTTTGTTTAACCTTTTTACATTTGCTGAGCTAGTAAACACTCAATTTTTGAAGAAAAAAAATGTGTTATATCTATTAAAATTTTCAACTGTATACAAGTTACGAAAATAAGGAAGTTAACAGTGAACTAAACCATGCTCAGTAAAATGTGCCATCTGTTTCTGAAACTGCAACAATGAAATACTTTAAAGACTAATATATATATATATCAATTAAAAGTTGAATATTAGCTAAATTATGATTATATGTTGAGAAAAAAATTTAAAAAGACATTTAAAATAACTTTTTTTCTTTTCTCAATTATGTTTTAAGTTGGGCATTAGAAATCTTTTTAAATTTAAAGCTGTAATAGACAAGTACGTGAAAGGATACTTGAATGCATTTTAAAACACGACAGTTTGAATGAAAAAAGAAACAGTCGAACCTCGTTAAGACGAAGTAAAAAGGGCAGCAAAAATATTTTCATATTAACCGATAAAAAAGTAAAAAGCATTTAGGATGATTTTAAAAATAAATTACTGAAACAAAGATATCAAAGAATGTAAATGATATCTGCAGAGAAATATTTTAGAGTCATTTTATGTTAATCAGTATTTTTGTGCAAAAAAGTACATTTCTAACATCACCACAAACACAAAACCCATACTCACACAGATACACACATGATGATAGTAGTGCTATATGTACTGTAATATTCTTATAAAAAATAAATGAGTAAGGAGAAATAAAATGCAAAAATATATTTACTGCTGTAAGTTAGGCTTTAAAAAAACCTTTTATTGGCTTTTGCTTCAATTTTTGCATTCTTCATTTGTTTATAAAGGCATCCACTTTTTCCAAATTGTCCAAAACACAATTGGCATTTTCTTGTTGAAACAGAAACCATTGAACAGTTTTTAAAGCCTCTGTCTCTTCTTTGAAGGGAACAGAAGAAATTTCGATCTCTGCATCAGTATCCATTTTATTCCCCTCTTCCTCTTCATTCTCCTATTCAGTTAAATCAGCCAGAATATCTTCATCTGTCATGGGTTGTGAAACATTTTCATCCATTCAAACATAATCCTCAAACTACAGGTTAGAAATTAATCCTCTTTTTTCAGCTTCTTCTATTTCATCTGTTTGAGCAACATCTTACTCTGAAAAACCACCATGCCTGAACTGTTTTTTAGGTGCGTTCGTAATTATATAAATACGTAGCACCTATTGTCGTCGTTCAGTCCGTCCGTCTGTCTGTCCGCATATAACAGAGCAAAAACTACCCAACCGAATGGTCTGAAATTTTTAATATATGATTGTTGCAAAATTTTGTCAAGCCATTTCAAATTTTATGAAAATCGGATGTATAGTTTAATAACAGGGACAGTCAAAAGTTTTTCTTTACATGACGGCCAATGGGAAAAATTATTACAAGTGCATTTTAATGATGTTACAACCTTCCGAATGGTCTGAAATTTTAAAGATATAATTGTTGGAAAATTTTGTTGAGCCATTTCAAATTTTAGGAAAATCGGATGTATAGTTTAATTACAGGACAGTCAAAAGTGTTCCATTACATTACGGGGAATAGGGAAAAAATTATTGGAAGTGCATTTTTATGATATTACAGACTATGCACTTTATGAAGTGCAAAAAATTATACATTCAGTACAATATGGGGTGCAAAAAATAATTATAAAACTAGTTATAGTACGAACGCACCTCATTTGCCGCGTTTGACGAGCAATTTCCAACTTGTTTTTATAACTGTTGGAGTAATAGAGTTCCATGTACTGCTTAGGAAACACATAGCTGCTAAGAGATCGATAGAAAATGGTGTCTGTTTTTCAAAGCACTTGGAATAGTTTTTTTATTACTTCTTTCCTGTAGTGAGGTTTTTAAATACTGCATAATACCTTGGTCGCATGGCTGAAACTTTGCTGTAATATTTGGAGGGAGGGAAACGTATTTTATTGATTTTAGCCCTTTTACATGTTTGTGGGCTGTATAATTGTCCAACAAAATGCATATCTTTCTCTTTCGATTGGTAAGTCTTGAGTCTAGCTCTAATAACCATTTTGAAAAAAATTCCTTATTTATCCAAGTATATTCACTGAACAAGAAGTGTCTTTACATGCTTAAGGGGACTCTTCACTCACTGGAAAACACCCACTGGGTAATGTTAAACCTTTAAGCAGGTTGTTTTTTAATTTCTTGTTTAAATATGAATATTTTTAAACGATTTTTTTTTTTTTTTTTTTTTTTGCATAGCATAGCTGAGCTCAGTCTCTAATAGGGCCATTTTTTACTTTTTCGATTTTGGTTGTAGATTTTTTAATAAAGGTACTTTCATTTTCAAAACTGGTTCTGAAAGTGAAAGCACATTTTTAATAAAAATCTGCAACCGAAATCGGAAACGTAAAGAATATCTTCATAAAAGATCGATCTCAGCTATCCTATGCAAAAAAAAAAAAAAAAAAAAAAAATCAATTAAAAATATTCAAATTTAAACGAGAAATTCAAAAACAACCTATCCATAGGTTTGACATTACCGAGCGGATGTTTTCAAGTGAGTGAAAAGTCTCCTTAAAGCAACGTGGTTTTGCGAATTTTCCGGTAACATAGATAGGTAATTTTTCACTACCATCCACATTGCAGGCTACCAGTACTGTGACTCTTTCTTTATTACATTTTCCACTTTAACATTTCTCTGCTTTAAAAGCAAATGTAGATAAAAGTTGTTCTTTACAAAAAAAAAAAAAAAAAAAAAAAAAAAAAAAAAAAAAAAAAAATGCAGTTTCATCTGCTTTGGATATATTGTGGAGTGCATAATCTCTTTTAATAGCAGGCCATTCTTTAGAGAAAAACAAATCTACACTACCCTGATCAACTGCAGACTTTTCACCACATATCCTTTAGGAGACAATACCATGGCGTTCTTTAACCCTTGACAGCAATCCATTTGAGCTTTAGAATCATCGACGCTAATAGCTTCTGCAAAAAAAATTTGTTTTTCCTTGTAAAACAGCACCAGTTAAACTGACATTCTGGCTCCTAGCTTCTCTTATCCATCTTAATAAAGCAACTTCAATTTCTTCATTCTTAACATTTCTCATTCGTTTTCTTGCAGACTTGAACTTATTGATAGCACAAGCTGTTTCAATTTGTTCTCGATTCTTAATAACTGTTGAAAGCGTACTAGCAGGTATTCTAGGCTTTGCTACAATCTCTGATTTTTTTTTTAAATCCTATCACTTACATCATATAAAATCTTCTACTTAGTTTCCAAATTAAGAGCTCTTTTTTTCCAATCATTTCCACAACTACAGCTACAATGCAACTAGAATTCAATGAAAAAAATATTTCTAGCAAAGAACTTTATTCACATCAAGTGATCAACTACGTGCTAGCAACGAAATGAATCGCTCACAAAAAAAGTTCAACATCAGCAGAGAAAGAATGCAACTCATTTCTCTTTCCCCACTGTCACCACTACACCCACCTCAGTTCCAAGAATAAACAATAAACACATATCCTCCCTCATCCAGTTCGCCCCATCAGTGGCCGAGACGTTCTGCTCTTGAAGCTGATAGACGGGAGATGCTGGGTCGTCAAATCGCACCCGTCGGCCTAATCGTTCGATTTCCGTGGTTTTCTTCGAACCTTGTGCATCCTTGCGTAAATATGAGTTAGCTTTGCTTAGAAAGACCCTCATAGAGGGCACTCCCCCAGTCCTATATCCTTCATGTAGCTAATCGGCCATTATAAAAACAACAACAACCCTCGTCCAGTTCAGAAAAAGCAATAAACTTGCTTCAAGGTGGAAGATCGCCGCAGAAATTTTTTTTATTAGGTGCAATATTTACTTCGTCTTAAACGAGAAAAGTGTCTTCATGTTCATATTAAACGATGCAATTATTATTGTTTTCCAAGATAACGTGATGGGGAAACTATTTTCCTTCGTCTTAAGCAAAAATTTCGTGTTAACCGTTTTCGTCTTAACGAGGTTCGACTGTATTTTGAATTTTCTGTTTAACCTTTTTACACTTACTGAGGCTTTTAACACTCAAGTTTTGAAGAAGAAAAATGTTAACATTTATATTGATTAATAAAGCAGATTTTAAATAAAACATTAAATTAAAGAATCTTGCGCTTGCATTTATATTGTTAAATTTTACATATGAAAATAAAATAGTTGTAAAGCAATAACAGTTATGTTAATTAAATTTATTTAATTTTTTACACTCTTTTATTACTTTCTTTTATCTTTACAAGAAGAAAGTATTGGATTCGTGAAAACTTTCTAATTCTGATTTTCGACAGATTTACACATTTTAGAGATCTGAGATTCCAAAAAAAGATGTTTTTACAAAATGTCTGTCTGTGTGTCTGTATGTGACACAAATTTTGTGGGTGCTCTATCTCAAGAACTAATGCACGGAATTTAATAAAAATTTATATTCAGTTAGTACATGATATAAATTGGTGCTGATTACCTTTTGGTGTAAATCGCTCAATGGGTGGCATTGCTATGCTGCATTTTTCACGATTTCCACTATAGTTGTATCTCAAGAACTAATGCACAGATTTTATTTGAACTTCCGATTCAGTTAGTCCCTGATATGATTTGATGCTGTTTGCATTTTGGGTGTAAACCGCCCAACAGGAGGTGCTGCTATGCTGCATTTTTCATGACTGCCACATTAGCTTTATTTCAAGAGCTAATGCACGAATTTTTATCAAATTTCAGATTCAGGTATACTTTGATAAATATTGGTGCTGATTATGTTTTGGTGTAAATTGACCAGCAGGTGGCACTACTATGCTGCATTTTTCCCGATTTCCACAATAGCTCGCTGCATTTTTCCCGATTTTTACAATAGCTCTATCTCAAGAACTAATGCACGAATTTATTTAACTTAGGATTCAGTTAGACATTGATACAAGTTGTTGCTGAATAGGTTTTGGTGTTAATCGCCCAATAGGTGGCGATGCTAAGCTGCTTTTTATAGGATTGACACGATTTTAGCGATAGTCATATCTCAAGAACTAATGCACGAAATTTCATACAATTAGAATCCTCATGATAGGCATAGATTGCCATTTAATTTTGGCACTGTGATAGGGAATTTTGAAATATTAACTGTATGAGAGATAGAAGAAAGTTTTGGAATTGCCACATCCAACTAGTTTAACTTGGTTTATGTATCTAAAGATGAAATTTTGCAATTGATTTCTCGCGCACTTCCTGATCTGCTAATATTATATAAATTATGTACACAGGCATGCTTTTGATGATATATAATAGTTTCAGAACTTAATATAAATTAATAAAGTTAAGGAATTTTTCCAAAAATCGTCAAATATTCTTTATGATTACGATGGCATACGAGTTAAAAAAATAATGGAGTTAATTATGAACTAAACCACGCTCTGTGCAATGTGCCAATTAGTTCTGAAACTGCAACAATGAAATATTTTAAAGACTAATATTTTTATACATATTTAAATAAAAACCTTTTATTAATTAAAAGTTGAATATTAGTTAAATTATATGTTGAAGAAACAATTTAAAAATCCTGAATAGACATTTTAAATAATGCTTTTTTTTCTTTCTTTTTTGTTGCCATACCTTTTTTTTTTTTTAAGCAAAAATTATAATTTTTAAATAAATTTACTAGTTTATGTTTTTACTAAGCGTAAATCAAAATTGTGAATTTTCCATAATTCGATCCCGTGCTAAATTAACTTATTGTAATAAAACTTTTTTTTTTGAATTGCCAACATGAATTGCAGTCACGAAATTAAAGTGCGATTTTTAAGGTAAACATTGATTTTTTTTCTTAACTATTTCTACTTTTATATTTATTAAGATGGTTTTTCAAATTAAAAACAGTATATTCGGTTATTATTTCTATCAACCTCCAAAAAGTTTTTGTCATTAAAAATGAATGTTTTAACAAAAAATTCTGCAAAAAACATAAAATTTTCAAATGCATTTAAAATGTACTTTGATTTAAAGTGCATTTAAATATTAATACATAGCATCACATTTAAAATGCAATCCTTTTTTTTTTTTTTAAATCAAATCAATAAAACAAATTCATACTAGTTTTAAATATTTATTTCATCTTTTTATAAGACAAAATACCATTTATAAAAATGTTACATAATGTAAAAAAAAAATTTACAACCAATAAATTCTTCAAAAATAAAAATTCATACAACAAGTAAGTGCATTATAAAAACAGCTGATTTTTTTTTTCAACTTTTTTTGTTAAGATACACTTTTCTTTGGTTTTAAGGCCACTATTTCTTTTCGCATTAAGTAAATATACACTGTGTAATATATATATAATTATTACACTGTACATACATTGCAATCATTAAAACAGAAAACAAAACACAATAGACCCTCAAAACTCTGACAATTTTATTTACACATCTAAAACTTGATTGGATAATTCTATGAAAAATCAATTTTGAATATTGACTAAAAGTTCAAAGTTTGGTAGAGCCATATTAATTTTGGTTTGTTAAACACAGTGTTATCCTAGTACACTCTCACTAATTGTTTTAAGCAGGCTTCACAAATAACAATGTAGACAAAAACCAGCCACCGCAGCAAGTGATTCTATTAAAATATCCAAGAGCACAGAACAAAATCTAGTGAGGGATAAGATTTTGGAACAAGGATGTGCACCTTTAATCTTTTTTTTTTTTTTTTTTTAAAGAGAATATAAACATGAAATAGACTAAAGAATTTTTTGCCAGAACCCAAGGCAATTTTTCAAACATATCAACACAAAAAACAATACAGATATGTAAAAAGGTAAAATATATTAAAAATACAAAAATAAGCTTCTATCAGCTTTTTTCAAAATGCACAGGGAAAATAATTTATTATTTTTTTCAAGTTCAGGGAACTTTGTCGAACTAAACTTTCTATTTCCGAGGACAGAGCCATGCTGGGGGAAAATCCTAAGTTCATTCTTTACCCTAGAGTTTCATTATTTCAAACCATTTCATTTGTTTTTATTATTATTATTATTATTTAATCATATGTATGATGAGACATTAAATGACCTGAACTTAAAAGAATTAGACATTTTTGAGAGGTATTGGAGTGAGAAAACTTGTGGTATCACCGTAAAATATATTTGACATAAGCTTTTAGGTCATGCAACTAACTGCAACAGACATAGCAAACAGCATAATAAATGTTATGAAAGCCTCTAAAATGGAACTTAATCGTTTACTTTATGTTAGGAACAGAAGGTCCTAATTAAAATAAATCAGCTATTAAAATTTTGGATAGAGAAGTAAAAACTATGAGATTTCATACATTTTTGCAGTTTGTAAGCAACCAATGGTTAACTATTGTTCAAGTTTCACAAAGAGCTCTAGAATTGCTTCCAATATTGAAGGTATATTTTTCTTGAAGACTTGCCCAGAGGCAATTACAGACTGGTAAAAAATGATCAATACATGTGTATTAAAAAAATGTTAGAATCTTCCTTGACACCAGTCTATTTGAGCTTCCTGATTAGTGTAGGATATGTTTTTGAAGAAATTTTGAAATTATTTCGAGAGAAGACTACACTGATCCAAATTTTGTATGATGAACTATCAAAACTGTTATTGGAGGTTATGAGACGTTTTGTGAATGAGTCAGCATTGAATATTAAATATGGTGAGGAGTTAGTAGATATTGATATTCACAAAGAAGCAGTTCTTTTGAAATCATTAAATGTAGGAAATAATACAAAGAAGTTTTTGCTGCAACTGCCTGCATACTTAAAATCGGAATTTTTAGCAGATACTAAAGCCTTCTACATAAATGCCACAAAATATTTGCAGAAGTTACCATTGAAAAATAAGCTTTTGAAAAATTTAAAAGTTTTGCACCCACTGCTTAGAAAGGAACCTGTCAAATCGACCTTACCATCTATAAGATGCCTGGTCAATATATTGCCCCAGGTAATATCAGAAAGCAGTGTCAATAAAATCACAGATGAATGGGGTATTTATGTAAATGATTATGATATATGTGAAGAATGGAGCTTTAATGTGACCTGGCAACCAATAGACAATAACTGGAAAAATGTGCTTTCCATGACTGTTAATAAACAACTCCCTAAATATAAATATTTGGGGATTTTAGTGAAAGCCATCTTAACATTTTCACATGGGCAGGCATCAGTAGAAAGAGGATTTTCTCTAAATAAGAGAATGCTAATGTCAGGAAGATCCTCCTTAATCCTCAATACAATAAGAGGTTTGAGACTGAAAAAAGATGCTGCTGGTGGGAAAGCTATAGATGCTTGCATAACACAAGAAATGATCCACTTTTAAAAAGATGCTTACTCTAAATATAAAATTCAAAAGGGATTTCAAAAATCTGTAAATGAAAGCAAAAAACCAGAAAAAAAAATAATAATCCTATAACTTCAAAAAAGGATAAAATGGCAGGAATTAAAATGAGTATTGATTCTGCTCAATCCATGATTGATGAAGGGAACAGTAGGCTAAAAAATGGACTAAAGAGAAAACGCATGCAAGAGATAGAGGCTGCACAAGCTCTCTTAAATGCAGGCAATAAAAAACTAAAATCTGCTAAAGATCAGCTGCTGCATGAATGTGACTTACTGAGCTTCATTATAAATCCAACCTTGGCTCTATTAAGATGGGCATCTCTTAATAAAACTTTCACCTATACTTCAATAAAATGCAAAAATTTATTACTGGAGGGGATATCTTACACCCCCCCCCCCCCCCCCCCACACACACACACACAGAATGCATTCCTGGTTTTACTAAAAAATAATGGTGCTGATAATATTCTGGAATAGTTAGGAATATAAAATAAATAATATAAATAAAAAATATTTCCAGGGACCATATATTGAATAAGTCTTGAATTGAAAAATAATGATTTTTTTTTTAATATAATTTAAACTCTACTAAAAACAACCAAAATCTCACTAATTTTATTTTATAATCAGGTAAAGGATACTTTTACACAAAATTTTAAACAAATTTGATAGCACCACATTCTTGATTTTAAAGATTAAAAAAAATTTTTTTTAGATATGTAACAATAATTAAAAATACTCCAAGCCTTATTTATCTTGCAAAAAATATTTGAAGCTTATTTGTTGATTAGATATTGAAATATCACTTTACTAACGACAAATTAGCTTTGAAAATCAAACAGTCAAGAATGCCAATTCATGGCAGTTTTCCAAAAGTTTGCCTTTATTTTAATACGTAATTCTCGATAATATGACTGAAGTCATGGTTTTTCATAAAGGAAGTATAGATTTATTTCTCAAAAAAAAAAAAAATCAAGATATGCTGATATCACTGGTAACCACAATCTTTTTACCAAATATATTTATGTATTAATCAAGCTTTTCTGGTTATTAAGACTGGCTAAATATGAAATAAAAGTTCCTTACTTTATAATTTCGATGTGAATTAATAGGGTATCTTTATGAGGAAAGTTTCATTGAATAATTCAAGAAAAATGTATCTTATCTTTATTATGCATATTTAATTATAAATTATTTACTTGATCTTTACTTTTAATAATTTAATCAATTTTAAAATTATCTTACTTTTTATCATTTTAGTTTATTACTTTACTTCATTATTTTAATATTTTACTATATTGCAAGCATTCATTGCAATTTTGACTGCATTATTACATTCAAATTACTGTTTAAAAAATGTAAACAAAACAATGACCAGAAATCTGCAAAATTCTAAAATTCGCACAACCTCTAGTCCCAAGCTGTGCAGATTTGAGGGAGTCTACTGTATTTGAATTATCAATTTAATTATTTTTATCTTTATTTCATAGTTGAGAGCGAAACAAAGATTAAACTGAAAATTTGATTAAGTTAAAAGAAAAAAAAAAACAGTAACTTTCATCAAAAATTTAAAAAAAAAAATTACACTAATGAATTATTTAGAAATTTCAAATTATACATTTCAATGTTTACATCCGAACAATATGTATTGTAGATGATAATAGGTTTGTAGATTAAAGGAAGTTGACTGTCAATTTCAAGGTCAAGCAATTCTTGGACAGCTCTGCATTTGACTTCTGAGTGTCCAAAAGGATGATATCAAAATTTCATTTTCAGAAATGATAATGCAAAAAAATCTATTCCATGATTGTATGTGTGGGTGGGGTGGGGGGGTATCACTCACCAAGGTTGGTTGTGTTTATGATGGCCAATTATCAACACGAGGGATATAGGCCCTAAAGGGGGGGAGTGCCCTTTCTTGGCAGTCTTTCTAAGGGAACCTACAACGTATTTACGCTTGGAAATCCAAGGTTTCGAAGAAAACCACGAAAACTCTGAAACGATTAGGCCGATGGGCTCGAACCTAGCACCTCCTGTCTACCAGCTTCGAGAGCAGAACCTCTCGGCCACTGGTGGCACTCACCAAAGGAAAAAAAAAAAAAAGATATGTTACAATGTCATAATTTGGTGCTTTAATATGTTTACCAATGATCACAGTTTATCAAGATGGGAAATAAATTTCATCACATTACATTAAAAAAAACTAATAAATATTGATTTAAAAAAAAAAAAATTTTTTTGAATTTCAAACATCCATACCAAAGTAAGCAAAAACAAATATGTGTTCTTTTTATATTTTAAATGCTTACAATAGAATAAAAAAAATGTATGAACAATGTGTTACAGATAGAATAAAGTATATCCTAGAATTATGCCAAATTTGAATAGCATGAGGCTTTAATGTGTATACACAGCAAGATTTTTAAAAATCATTTAGATGTTTGGAATAGAGGTCTGTACAGGCCAGCCTCAGGTCAATTTTCTTGTTATTAGACTCAGCCCAGGATTAACGTGCAACCTATCAGTATATAGGTTGGTATTTTTGTAGCTTGCATATTCATTTATCTAGTGCAATTAATTTTCTTCATCTTATGCAGACCAAACGCTCATTGGGTTTTAAAGTATATTAATTTTTCAAATTAGTCTTTATTTGAATGTATTTGTCTAATTAATCAAAAATGTTATTATTCCATAAATCGATGATTTATTTACACAAAATTTTACTTTTTAGTCAGGCTGCCCATGATTTAATTGATTTTTGCCTGATCTGGTCAGGGCCAAAATAGATTTTGTTTGAGTCGAACCGGGCCAAATTTTTGCCGTGTAGACTTCTAGTTTGGAATGTAAATATAACATAGTGTCTAAATGGATATTTGTTACATGGAATGTAAAATGCACATAGTGCTGTGATATATATAAGTGATGCTTGTCAGAAAGAGGTTAAATCATTTTTTTCTTCAAGATTTAAGAGATGTTTTTATAAAAATATTTTGATTAGATGAAAGCCTATCAAATGCAAAATTATAAATACATAAAAATAAATTAAATTAAACACTAAACATAAAGCATATCCAAGTACATGACTAATGATAGTTTAGAATTTCATTCAAGCTTCTTAAATGTCATTCACTTAAATTTTAATTATTTTCAGATGTAAGAAGAATCTATTATTCTTGATTAACAAACATGGATATAGTCTTCATCTTCAAGCACAATTTAAAATTAATTAAATTTGTTTTATACATGTTTACAATTAAGGGTACCCAATTCCTTTCATTTTATGAAAAATAATAAATATCTATTTTCCAACTTTTTGCTTAAAATGAATTTAGACATCAAGAGTATAATCTCATGATATGCTGTACAGATCCAATAATTTAAAATATCGAAAAGGGCTTTTTACTGCTTTAATTTCCCTTTAAATGATTCAGAGTTGAAATCTTTAAAGTCATTTTTCTCTGGTTGTGTTTTTTCAGTATATCAGAATGATCAAAGTACTAAAACTCCAACATACTTTGTAGGTATAAATTCGGGAATAGTGGTTTAACTGTAAGTTGCAAAATATAACAAATAACTAAAAATTTTTATATTCTTTTTCTTCAGTAAAACCTCAAACATGTTTTTTTCTTAAAACAACATTTGTTTTTTCTTAAAACAACATTTGTTAGCATGCCATGTAAAGCAGAGTTTAACCCTCTGAGCGGTTTGGACATATTTTTCCGTTTCCCAAAAGCAACTTAAATCTGTTGTAGAAAAAAATATTTTAAACAGAATTGTATTTTAAAATGTAATATCAAATAAAGGGGTATGAAGCGGTATTTTAGAAACAAACAGGGAAAGAAAATTTACATTAAGATTATTTTTATAACAGGGTTCATACTCATTTTCCAAGAAAAAATCTCCTGAGAATCCCCTGATGTATTTTTCGGGTGGTACAATTTTTCCATGTCAACAATTAACAACATTTTTTAAACCAGTGGTATCATGACACTCACCTTTTAGAAATAAAATAAAAACAAGATAATCTCAAAAATAAAGTTTACATATTACCTATATAAACAATATGAAAAGAACTTTAAAAGGAAAAACACTAATTTGTGTAAAATAGATGAAGTCTGTATGCCTTGTGGAGCTGTCTTTAAAAACTTGGTAGCGTGGCTGCAAGAATTTAATTTCCCCTTCATGATTTTATTACTTCTTCAAAAGCATTATGAATGAATAATATGAAGGCTGCAAGTGTCAATATCAATTTTAAAACATCCTTTAGTTTTGTTCTCTTGAATTGTTATCAAACCTCACGATGTTAGAAGATGAATCTAGTGAATGAATGGATGGATGTACACACATGACAGATGTGATATCATAAAGCACACGAACAGCAGCAATTGCCCTTAATTTCCCAGAGTAACCAGTCATTTTGCCAGATTTTCCCAGGTTTGGCGAATTTTTCGCATTATGCCCTGAGATTCCCCTGATTTTCCCATGAATCCCATATTCCCCTGATGAGTATGAACCCTGTATAAGCATTTTTATGAAAATGCAGGAAAGCCCTCAAGACGCTCGGAGGGTTAAATAGATCAACTAACTTTATTTTATTTTATTTTATTTTTTTGTTTAATTAAAGATTATTTATTTTGTGAGGTCAAGAACCTTTCATATGTAAAATAATAATAATATTTCTAAAACCATGTTGAAATTAGAGAAAAATGGGCTAGGATTGCTACACATACAGGAGAATGAAATTCCCAGACTTTTCCACGTGTATTTTAAGAAATTTTTATCTTTTAGTATAGTGTGTGCTGCACATGCTAAGGGTAAAATATCACATATGAAAATAGTAAAATTTTCCAACTACGGATAATAATGATTAAAAACTTCATTTTTGCACACACACCCCCTCCCTCCTCAAAACAACAAACTCTTAGGATTATAATAAGAACTGGTTTCCTTAATAATCTGTGATAGTTACAAACTTTCAAATTAAGTTTCCTTTAACAAGTTAAAAAAGCAAACAAACAAACAAAAACTAGCTATAGAATAATTTGCGTAATGAACCATAGTTCACTTTAGCAGTTATCAGAAAATCACTTAAATCCAACTTTGGTGAAAGGGGGAGGGGAAGAAGGCATTTCAGAGTGGGGTTGAGGAGATTTAAAAATGTTACAAGAAATTGTCACTTCAAAGTAACAAATGTTGCAGAAATTGAAAAAAAGTATATTAATGACTTTTTAAAGTACCGTAATTTCGGGTAGATAAGCCGCGGCTTATACGTGTTTAAAAGTTAAATTTTACCTTTTGCGGCTTATCTGCCGGTGCGGCGTATACGAAGTAAAAACGATTTTTTCCAGAAAAAAAAATAAATCAGATCATGTAATATTATAGAGTGAAAATCTGAAAAACAATATTAAAAATGTTTCACCGATTAGAAATAACAATCATTTTAAAAAATATCGGGAAGTTCTTTTTTATTTCATTAAAAAAGAAAAAAAAATCTATGCATGGTTTCTTTCTGCATAACGAAACGTATTACTCAAAGATAATGATCTCATTCTGATAACGTTCAACTTTCCACTCCACCACAGAGTTGAATAAACAACTGCAGATGGCTCTTTTCTTTTTCATAAATTAGGGGTTTTGGGGAGTGCTGTAATTTTCTAATAACTTTTTATATTTTAATAAAATTTTGTTACACAGCCTAATTTACTGTTATTGCAACTTGCTGAAAATTTGAACAAAATCGGACAATTAATAATAGAGATTTTTTTTTTCTAATAGCTAAGAAAAAACAGGTTTCCTTTTCGTTTTTTTTTTCTTTTAAATTATTTTTTCGGTTTGCTTACAGCTCAATAATTTCTTTTTACTGCACTTACGCAAAGTGAAGTCGCTGACACATTTAAGGAATCCTTTTTCGCGGCGTTTTAATAGAAAAGAAAGTAGATTCTCATGTTTTCTTTAAGTGTGCGCATTTGCGAATGTTGTATTTTTTATTTTCAATAATGAACGCATGTATTTAATTTTTGTTTATTTTAAAACTTTCTTAGAACATTTTATTTTAAATATTTACAGAATATATCAAATCGAGTACCAATTAATTTCTGTTAATAGACATTAATGTTTACAGTTAGTAGTGAAGGGATTTAAAAAAAAAATCTCTTTATATGTCTCTCCCAACTTTTGCCAATAGTTCATGTTGTCAAAATGATTATTTATCATTACTTATTTTCGGAATTTCAGGTTGTGTTATTTAATTGATGGATTCGAATAAAAAATAGTGTTATTTGTAATACTAGCGTTATGTTTTATAAGAATTCCATAAAATATATTTCTACTTGCCGATCCAAGGCTGAAATGTGCGATGCAGTAGGATAAATTCACAAACCAAAAGTTATTTATTTATTTATTTTCATTATTTGAATTAAATTTAAAATTCTAATTTTTAAAATGGTTTTAAAAAATGCGCGAAAATCTTCAATATGGCGTCTATAGTAGTACATACACCACTTTCAATAAGTGCGGCTTATGCGCCGGTGCGGCGTATACGATGGAATTTCAGGTTTTTTTTACCATTTTCGGATGTAGCGGCGTATACGCCAGGGCGGCCTATCTACCCGAAATTACGGTATGTGGAGGGGTGGGTATGGTAAGAGTATGAAGTGCAAATTTCAGGAGCAGGTGGGTTTAGATGAAATTCCTAAAGAAAATAAAAGCTGGAATCTTCAAATCCTAGATTTTTATCACCCGCCATGGGACAAAGTTCAAGATTATTTGGCAATCACCATGAAATTTTATTAAATTCCCTGACTTTTCTCTGATTTATTTGTCCAATTACCAAACTTCCCGACTTTTCCAGGTTCTTCAGGTGGTGTATCAACCCTGAATGACAAGTTTTTCAAACGACTGTTATTTTAATAAATTTTGTTCAATTTCACTAAAAATAGGTTTATTGCACCCCAAATTCAATATGTTTCCTGAAAATTTTGATTTTTCTTGTTTCAGGTGACTTTGATACGCTGTGCAATACATTGCACAGTGTGATGCATGCGAAGCATACCCAAATACAACTGACAATATCGGCATCAATTTTACAGATTATTGTATGATAAAAATACTTTTTATCATAAAATCTATAAATAGTATGTACGTAAATTTAGTTTTTGTGTTGCTCTCTATTCTGTCTATGAAGAAAGAAAAAAAAAAAACCCACTGATGACGTATTCATTTTGCACCAATGAACAGACCTTGCTTTAAAGTGCATTTTATAAAATTAGTTATATGATTTTCAGTAATAAAAACAATTTACTTTTTAAATAATTATTTTTACTGTATTTTTACATACGTCACATAACATTTTATTTTTTAATTCTTAAATTAATTAATATTTTGGAAATATGGTCCTTTGTGCACACGCAAGAAATGTGAAAAAAAAAAAAAAAAAGTTTCAAAAAGTTCACAATTGTAGAAGTGTAGCTTTAAAAATATGTAGCAATGTAGGGGAGGGGGGGGGGGATGACCATGAGAATTGCATTTTTTTTTTTTTATTAAATCATTTTCCATAAAAACAGTTAATAATATGTTTAAAAAATATGGTAAGATAATTAATTGAAAGAATACCGAGTTCCCTTAAAACAGTAAAAAAAAAAAATTTCATCAAAATAGTCTTTCCATTTCTTACCTCATCATCTCATCTCCTCATTTTTAGCTTTTAAAGCTTAGAAATTCTGTTACAAGATATGCATGAATTTTCCACAACATTTCTTAAAATATACATAAATAAAGTAAGCAATATTTTACATAATAAATACAAAATTGACTTAGTAACAATTGAAGTTTATAAAATGACAGCAAAAAGAACAATTCATTTGTTTAAATCATAATAAGAATTTTTTAACCACTTATCAATCTGAGTATTTTTTCTTCTTATTATTTTTTTTTTCTCCAAAATTGCCTTCACCTGTGACTTTTTTTGCCCAATAGTTCAGTGGTCAGCACATAATGCTACAGGTCCAGAGTTCTGACTATGGGATGAGGAAGGTTCATTCAACCTTTCATCCCTTCAGGGTCAATAAAATAAATACCAAGCTTGCTTGAAAACTAAATACTGGGGGGTTGGGGGGGGGGGGGTCTCTGGATTAGGTTGACCACTTGACAGGGACATATGCTGTTACAGGGTTCCCAGCAAAACATGTCTGGCAATTTCCCTACTCAAAATCTGCTTTGATATAGCAATTAAATTTAAAAAATATATATTAATTATTTTAATTTAAAAATAATATATTTCAAAAGCTTTAGATAGATTTTTATAAAATTACACTTAATAACAAGCAAAATAAATAAAAAAAAAATAATTCAGAAATTTATATTATAGTAACAGGGTTCATACTCTTTTCCCAAGAAAAAATTGAAGCACTTAACTACGCAAATTTGAAACACCTTTCAGGAAAATTGGAAAATGAAATTCTATAAAATTCTATATTGTTTGTTCAAAATTATCAAATTTTAAAAAAACTTCATTTTTAACGGTTTTCACATGAATGCCATATGGTAGCAAAATCTTGAATAGAAAACTTTTGTCCATACTGTTGTTTTTCTCCATTGACATTTGGAGGAATTTTTCGATCTTGCATCGCAATAAGAGTCAACTTAATCCTAGAGAGGGCAAGTTGTAGGGAACAAAGCTAAGTCCAAATGCACAGTAATTCTGACCTCCCAAAGCAGAAATGATACCACGAAAACAAATATTTTTGTGGATTTCTTTTCCGTGACTTTTTAGAAAATATTTGTAAATTCCCTGATTTTTCTTATACAGTGAAACCTCCCTATGCGACCAACTCCATTAAGTGACCACCTCCCTGAATGACCATTTTTTCATGGAACGAAATTTATTCCCATAGGCTTAATACTAAATTTACCTCTATTCAGAGACCACCCTAGTTGAACTCCCTCCATGAGCGACCCATTTCTTTGAAGAAAATGAAACAAATTCCGTTTTTTCCTGGTCGCTTGAAGAAGATTTTATTAGAATAATAATTGCAAAGAGCGCATTAATCATCAAACTTCTAAACTATGTTTAGAATTTTTATTTATTACAGTAACTTGTTTAAACTCCTTTGTGCCTTTTTAGGCAATGAATTTAACTCTGATGACAAAGCAAGGATGACAGCCAATAAACTCGCCTGCCCTATTCTGTCAGGAAACTCTCAAAGAAATAGATAAATGAATGAAATCGTCATAATTTGTCCCTGTCCAAAAAAAAATTGCATTTACTTGCTGAACATCGAAAGAACTTGGAAATAAAAGTTATAGAAGATAAAACCGTAAAATCAAAGCAAATGTCAATGTATTCATTTTTTAAACTATCCCGCAATTAATTAACTTTTGTTTTAATATTTAAATTTTCATATTTTTTCCTAATGTGAAAAATGAATTTTAGTAACATTAATTGTACATTTTTTCAACAATTAAAATCTAGATTTAAACATGACCTCCATTAAGAGACCACCCCTTGGAGCGACCAATTTTTATTGGAACGGAACGTGGTTGCTTTGCGAAGGTTTTACTATATATTTTAAAATTTCCCTGACTACTTTGAAATTCCCTGACTTTCTTCATTTTCCATGTTGCTGGGAACCCTCTTGTTAGCAAGTTAGCAATTCCATGGGCTATGATGTATGGTCAAGAAAACAGAGCCGGGCTTCATAGACCATGATCTATACAAATTGTAATGTCACAGAGTTTATTTTATGGCTTTTTTAATGATTGTGCTTTAAGTAAATTACACAAAATATTGTTATACAAGTTACACTTCTAAGTTAAAAAATACTCATCAAATTAAAATTTTTAATAAAAAAATTTTACTTTTTAGTGATTAAAATGACCTAAATTGATAAAATGAGAATGTTAAGTGGCTAAGACAAAGATGATTAACATGAATGAAAATCTATAAAATAATTAAAATTAGTATCAAGCTATTCTTAATGACATTTCTTATATCATCTGATTCAATTAATGTAATATGTATACAATCATTCTATAATAGTGAAACGCTTGCAATAAATAAATTTTTAAAAAATAAAAAAATAACATAACAAGCTCATAATATTTTGAATGAGTAATTAATTTGTTTAAATCATAATAAAAATTCTTTAAGGCAAAAAAAAGTTTAACACGAATATTTATAAAACATAAAAATATAGTAACAAGCTATCATTCATTATGTCTTCTGAGTTAACGAATGTCATGTTTAAAAAAACTTCCTGTAATAAGGCATTTGTTTACAACCAATAATTTTTTAAAAAAAATAAAAAAAAATGTATATAACAAGCTCATTATAACATTTTTTTGAAACTATCTTTTACAAATAGTTACTTGTTTTCATTTTCCTTTCGTATCTCTGCAAGAGCTCTTTTTGCAGCGGATCTCTTAGCAACTTTTTTGTTCGTTCCCACTCCTTCTATTTCTTTGCCATTCGGTAATTGGACTATTATGTATGTTTTATCACCTTTAGTAGATATTTTCCTGAAAATGTAAAAGAAACACTTTCAAAAGTAGTAAGACAAAGGGATGCAGAATAACTACAGTGTTTATACATAATCTTTTTGGATACAGAATAACTAAAGCGTTTATACATAATCCTTTTAACACTTCCCAAGAAAGTTGAAAAATGCTTATGAGTTCGGTTTGTCTGTCCACGCTCTAACTCCTGTAAATATACTCAGATTGCCCTGAAATTTTTGGATGTTATTGACGTTTACCATAGCAAGTTCCCTATTTCAAATGAAGTTCATAGCATGTTTAGTTCATTTACAGGGACAGTCAAAAGTTTTCCGTTACATTACAGCCTATGGGAAGAAATCGTTTAAAATGATTTTTAATGATGTTACATGCTTTCAAACATAAGAAAATTTATATGCATTTATGAAGTGCACTAAAGTATGCATCCTGATTGATGATATGATTTTATGCAGTGCAAAGAATAGTTATTATTCATTTACAGGGCCACACAAAAGAATTCTGTTACATAATGATATAGGGGTGAAGGGAATTGTTTGCAGTGTATTTTAATTATGTTAAATTATGTCATGTATAATGAAATTAATATAATACATCACTGAGGTTTACTATAACTTATTTCATGTGTAATACGAAGTGCATAGCATTTACAGGGACACAAAAAAGATTTCAGATACTATATTACTATATTGTATCCGAAGTACTGCATAGTAGCGATGATTGCTGGAAATGCATTTTTAAGTATGTTATGCGCTTTTATGTTTCACTATATTTATGCATAGTATATAGTGTGTATAAAGCTATAATTCATATACTGTGTTACACAAAAGAATTCGTAATGGTTACTGGCTATGAGCACAAATTGCTTAAAAGTGGTTTTTAAATGAGTTATGTATTTTTATGCTGAACTGCATTTAGTTTACTAAGAAATGTTTGTAGAATATAGATAAGATGATAAACAGGGTCACACAAAGAATTGGATACATGGCCGTCTATAAATGATAATTTCTGGAAATGTGATTTCAGTAGTTTTAAGAGTGTTTTAGTTTGAATTAAATTTTAGCTAAATAGTGGCATGTAATAAAAGTACTAGGTTTACAGGGTTGTACAAAAGTATACAGGTATGTTTTCATCTACTAGTATAAATTGCTAAAAGAGAAATTTCAACCTGTTATGCGTTTTCTTGCTAAACTAAATTTTCTCATCATATAGTATATATATCAACCTACAGATCAAATACAGGGCTGTTCAAAAGAATTGAAATACATATTTGCTATGGACAGTAACTGCTGCAATCACTTTTTTGAATGTTTTATGCATTTTCTAAAATGTTTACTTAGTTATATTATGTACCTTATTTCTCTAAATAATGAAGTTTTGTTAAAGCATTCAGGAAGTGTTAAAAAGTGTTTCATAATCTATGCTTAAAGCATGATTTTTCTTTCTTGTTTTCTATTCCTCAGAATTTAAAAATATAAAAGAGATTTAAAATCAGAATTTAATAAAATTGAAAAACACATTAATATCACATAATAAAATCAATTACAGTAGACGTTTCAAGCTCTATAAAAGCTTCTCATCAGGACAAATATCAATGGAAAACAAAAGCTGTTATTTACACATGTTCCTGTTCAAGAATATGCATTTAAAATATTAAATTACCAGGGAGTACATGTCACAGTAAGATCATATATTCTAATTCCACCAGAATATGGGGCTGTAGATATACAAGCATACCTCAACTTACTTATTATGCAACTTACGTAAATTCACAGTTATGTAATAAATCTCGAAAATTAATTTATGAACACACTAGCACATTTGATATGCATTTGCATACTTTTGATAATTATTTTATAAATAAAATATGCAGATAAATACCACAACCATAATATAGTTTTATATATTATTGGGAGTTAATATTTTTATTGGGATATACAATCAAATCTTTAACCAAACATTTTCTTTTGGCTTCACCTGTTTGTTTAAATATGGATTGGAAATTGCTGAAATCAATTCATCAATGTTAAATTTATGAATCCTGCATTCCATAAAAGGTTTTTTTTTTTAAGTATTCTTTCAGTTCGTTTTTATATTTTTTTATATTTTTATAGTTTATATCTGAGTAAATACTACTGCATGATGCTTTAGTCATAAAATAATGCTATGTATGTATATATATATATATACATATATATATATATTTATAGTCATAAATAAGATACTGTACTAAATTTTAAGTCATTAAAAATCATCGTCGTTCTTATCGTTAATGTATATATATATATATATATATGATAAATATGGCAGCTTCTTACAAAATTTTAACTAATCAATTTAGAAATTCAACTTTCGTAAAATTCAAATTACGTAAAAGTTTGTGGAATGCATTACTTACATAAGTCGGGGGATGCCAGTATAATATTATCACTTTAGCGGGCGAGGGGGGAAAGAGGGGTCAACACTTCGTACACTTTACACTTGTACAACACTTGTACACTTTACACTTGATATCATAAGATATTTCTAGGGGGAAGGGGGGTATCTTTTGATATTGTTATCATTTTTGATCCAACCAAAATTTTTTTCATTTGGTAACTTTTTCTTTGCATCAATATAGTATGTTATCTTTTTTTTTTAGCCTGTTATCTATTTTTATGAAAATACAAAATTATTATTAAAACAAATAAATATAAAATCATTTCATTCCAAAATATGGAATATCCCAAAGTTTGCCATTCCTATTCTTCTGTCATATGCAATGCATACATAGCATTGTTAGAGAAACCAGGTTTGAAATGATACTTTTATGTTTACTTGTAAAAAATGGCGAAATTGTTCACCTGTTTTGTTTATAAGAAGTTTTGCTTACCCCTGAGCAGGGGACGAGTGAAAGAAGACAATATTACTGTTGAATATGTTATGTAACAAAAAACAATTATTAAATACTTTTAAACAGCATTTCTTTAAAATGTTATTTGATATAAAGTATTTCATATATAATAGTGATATTTTATTAACTTCTTCGCCTCCTTTAAATCAGTAAAGCATGCGAATAATAAATGTATAACTATATGTGTATATCATTGCAAACAGATAAAAAGAAAATGAAAGAAAAAAATTGTAAAAGAAAAATTTTAGACACTGATATTAAGGGGAGGAGGGTTCAAGGAATGATAATGTATGATATCGTAAGGATGGGTGCCAAAATTGTCAAAAAGTTGATGATGTTATATGTACAGCTCCTATGGAGTCCTACTGTGATGTATACTCGCTGGTGATTTAATATTTTAAATACATGTTTCTGAATGTTATAAATAACAGCTTTAGTTTTCGATTGACATTTGTAATAATGAGAAGCTTGTACAAAGCTTGAAACTTTTATAGATATTGCTGCTCTTGGCAAGCTTATGAAACTTCAATACTTTATGATCACTTCAGTACTTCCCAATCGATTATCGGCAGTGAGAAGGAAAGGAAAAGTTGTCTTTTAGTGCAGCATTTTTCAATAATAATTTGAGGATAAGCTTATTACAGTTTCTTTTCAAATCCAGAATGTCATTCTGATGCATCAATGTATATTTTTTAGCAGTGCATGATTGATATTTATAGATTGGAGTATCTTTTGTCATGTTTGTGAGATGAAATCTCACAGTGTTTAAATCATGTTACTTTTTTATTTCTTTTGGCCTTATACATCGATGTTCTTTAAACTTAAATCCATATTTATTTTTGCACGGGTGATTTCGTTTCAACCGCAGATCGGCAAGTTCTCCGATATTCCGCAGCGCCTGGCATGGGGTGCTTCTCCTTTGAGATTTGTACAATTGTGATGACATCATCGGAGCAAGTCTCTCACGGCATATGCATTGAATGGATGTTGATCTTTCGGAGGTGTGTCTATTCGCCATACGTGGAGCAAATAAAAATAAAGCTTTTTAAATGTTTTCTTTCGGATGTGTTTATTAAGACATTACCTAATATTTTAAATTCTCTAATAGATTTAAATCTTTTCTTTCAGTAACTTTTGAAGTCCCCATATTCTTACTATAAATTAAAAATTCCGTTAATTTTAAAACAGAATCTGTTTTGTTGGTGATCTGTTATGACTTAGTTCTTGTTTTAAAGATCGCGGGCCACGAGCTTCGGCTTCGGTCTGTCTGCCGACGCCGATGGATGTAGAATCCGGTAAAAAGTTTCTAAAAGCAATGTCTGAGATTTTAATAACTCCTGTTAAATTCATTTGTGGATGGTTTGGAAAGGCATTTAGTTGAAATTCTTATCAATAGAAAAAGTCGCCTAGTGCTGCACATTACATTTTAAAGATGCTCGTCAAGAGGAATAAATTATTTTATCGGCCAACGTATTTATTTTTAAAAAAAATCGGTGACCAACGGGTGAAGGCCTCTTACTTCTCTTCTTCAAGATGAAATAAAAGATTGATTTATGCTTAAAGGTGTCCTCATCATTTATTTACAGATATACAAGTAAGACGTTTCCTTTTTCTAATTTTTTACAATTACTGACCTCAAAGAACAGAGGGTTTTATTGCAATACTACACAACGCATGTTAATAAAAAGAACTTCCAATTTAAATTTACCTTCAAATTAATGCATAATTTATTAGTAATACCACAATGTTCAAACTCTGAATAAACATAACAGGTATGTTATGTTCCTCATAGGCCAGGAGCATTAATAATGCAAGAAGTCCATCCAAATGAAGACTGAAAACTAAACTTTTCCAAGTATTAAATATAACCAAATCGAAATGGGCTAGAAGATATCTATGTCTTGTGTTCTTTTACAATAAATGAATGTTTTTTGTTACTAAAATTGGTATCATTTAAGTATATAAAGTAGTATTTATTATTAGTCAAGAACTTCTCCAGATTTGAAGTCTTGCTAACCATGGCCAAGAGTGGCCCAACATTAATACTCCAAATTCTAAATTTCGTCTCTCCATAATCCCACAATCGAATGGTCAACTAAAAATGTTTTATTTATTTTTTTTTTCTTTTGCACAGAATCTCCCCAACAACAGTCACGGGAATGATGTTGGGGTTGAACTTCACATGGTGAAAAGCAGAATTTGAAGACAACCAGAAAGAATTAAATTTTATTGTGGAAGTTACCTAATTGTATTCTAAATGTTCTCACATCAAATAATCTACAAATTGTAAATTTAAATAGGATGATAAAATTAACAATCCTTTAAAAATTAAAGAGTTATTTTCATTTTTGCTTACTCAGAGGTAAATGCAATTAATTCTGCTCATTGAACATATTATCTTAGGAGCAGAGCTGGTTAAATTGATTTTTTGGACAATTCTATCTCAAGTATGAAAACTGAAAATTTTCCTTAAGATGGCAATAATAGGGTTTTTATCCCCATAATTCCCTTATTCTTCAATTATAGTAAGTTAAACAGAAATTACAGTAATTTATATACATTATAATGAAATAGAAATCTTGAAATTTGAAGTAGATTTCTTTGGTTACAGTACATGCTTTTGTACTGAACTCATTTATATTGAAAGAATTGCATAATTTTTGTGAGTTTAAGCCATGCTTTAGCATGGACAAAAAGGCAAAAAAAAAATGTTGAAGGAGTAATAGTTCAAGAGCCGACAGCACAAAAACCTATATTATCAAGCCCAAGAAAAAAAACCTTTACTTTATGGAAGAGTAGAAGTAGGGGAATCTAATGATCCATGTCTGCCGGAAATGAAGTGGTGCATAAGCCAAAAAATGAATACCACTAGTGGTTGACTTGTAGGCTTATCATTGTGTTTGTCTTACAAACAAAGATGTGAAAACATGGAGGACTGGGAGCAGGAAAACACAATGATAAACCTACGAGTCAACCACTGGTGGTATAAATTTTTGGCTTATGCACCACTTCACTTCCGGAAGACATGGATCATTAGATTACCTTACTTCTACTCTTCCATAAAATAAAGGTCTTTTCTTGTGCTTGATAGCATAGGTTTTTGTGCTGCCGGATTATTACTCTTGGACTATAATGAGACACAAGCAAAATAATCCTGCTTCTTTCTACTTCTTTCAAGACACTATAATTATTTTCTTATACCAGACAAATACAGTAGAACCTCTTTTATCCGAAACTCTCGGTTAACCAAAATCCAAGTTTTTTTTTTTTTTTACCATGACATTCCTTGTGTACAAAATCAATTTTGAAAAAGCTTTTTTTTTTTTCCCCCTTAATAAATGCACAGTAGAATCTCTTTTATCCAAAACTCTTTTAACCAAAACTCTTGGTTAACCAAAATCTATTTTTTTTTTTTTTTTTTTTTTTTTTTTTTTTACTATTACATTCCTTGTGTGCAAAATCCATTTTGAAAGATTTTTTTTTTCTTTTTCTTTTTTAGCTATCATATTCCTTGTGTGCAAGCGGTCCTTTCCAAACTAAGAATACATATAAACATTTTCGATCCCCTTTCTTAGAGTTCCTTTGAAGTTAACGAGCTCTCATAAGCTGCAGAGTGGAACGAATAAATTAGCAATCCAGAAGCTTTTGTACGTTTTTCAAAAGGTTTGGCATGGCTGGAGCAGCAGAAAGACTGTGATACTGGTCAACTGATAATATTAAAAAACTCTGTGATAGAGCTTCAAAGCAAAGGCAATCGAAAATGTGACAAACAAAACATTTTTTCAACACCTTGTGATGTACGAAAAAAGTACTTAATTTCAAAATTAAAGTTCAGGTAATTTATTCTTGTTTCTATTTTGCTATTGCTTTATTTTTATTAAGCACTTGTTGCCATAATAAGAAATATTCCATATATTTCTCCTTAATCATAAAATGGAAGCATTCTTGATTATCCGAAAATTTCGATTTCCCAAAAGAGGGTCATTCCCAATTACTTTGAATAATCGAGATTCTACTGTATGTGTTTGGAAAATATTAGTTTATAACTGAAACATAAATTTCTGGTTATGCCAAATTATATGTATTTATAAAAGAAAACAAGCAGCAAAAACAAGAAATTTAGACCCTAGAAAGTGCAAACACGTTATTTTAAACCTCTAGGATGTGTATGTGCACCAGAACACATGTACAGAGGCATGTGTGTACATGGTGTATGTACAGAAACACCATGAGATAATAATAATTATGAATCAAATAGTTTTCGTCTGTTTTTAAGAAGAAAAAAAACAAAGTTTCTTAACTCTAATGAGAAAGTAATGCATTTTTGATATAATTAGGCAGACCTGCCAACTTCTACGAAAAAATCGTAGTTGCTACGATTTGGATCTATAAACTGCGATGCTACGAAAATCAGTCTTAAACTACAATTTTTTGCAAAAGACGCAAACGCATATTTTGTTTCTAAGTTGCGATTTTTATCCCACGCAGCATATTTTTCAGGAGTGATTCTGTTCCAAAATTTAAAAAAATTTAAAGTATTCATTTCCGAAAGTTTTAAAAAATTGGTCATTAGTCCGAAAATTCGGACAATAAAAAATGCTCATGGGGTAAAAAAAACTGGCCTGCAAAACAAACTTCTATACATAAAATAGTCTTTATGTATATTAACCATGAGTGAATCGTGTTTCTGTAAATATTTATACAGGAATTCCCTTCCTTAGAAACAGGGGTGCCATTTTAAGAATGTCTGGGCTGGGGGAGGTGTTTCTTTCAGAGGCAAGGTTTGAAATAGTGTGCAAAATCGCACGATTTGCACACGGAAAAGGAAAGTCCTGCATAATGAAAAATGCTGTGCAGTATTTCCCCCTGCAAATTCTTCCACAGACCTATGATTATTTTGCGAATATATTTTGAAATTTCTTGGAAGTCCGCAATTTTTTTTTCTTTTAAAGAATTTCCCCAAATTAATTCGTGAATCGATCACGGAAAAAATTCAGAATTTCTTCAAATGATCGTGTAAAAATATCGGGTATTTCGTCAAAGACCTCAGAAACAAATAGTGATTATCTTCAATTGGTCGCTGAATAAAATCGCTAATTTCGTCAAGAGTTCAGAAAGAAATTGCGAATTTCGTCAAAAGATTGCGCAAAAAATCACGATTTTTGATACACTATTGAGGGGGAAATATTGCAAATTTCGTCAAAAGGTCGCTGAAACGAGTAGCGAATTTTGTTAATTGGTCGCGAAGAGATATCGAAAATTTTGCCGATCGGTTGCGATAAACTATCACGAATTTCGGCAAATGACCGTGTAAAAAAATCTATTTCGTCAATTGGTCGCAGAAGAAAATAAATTTCGTCAAAGGATCGTGGTAAAAACGCAAATTTTGTTAAAATATCGCAGAAAGAAAACGCGAATTTCGTCAAAAGATCAGTAAGAAAATGCAAATTTCATCGAAAAATCATTAAGAAAAAGCAAATTTTGCCGGAAGATCGCGGAAATAAAACACTAATTTCGTCAAAGGATCGTGGTAAAAAATGGAAAATTCATCAAAAAATCGCGATAAAAAAAAAGCGAATTTCGTCAAAAGTTCGTGGTAAAAAGTGCGGATTTCAACAAAGAATCGAGATAGAAAAATGTGAATTACGATTGTGGGAAAAAAAATTGTGAATATCCTGAAATGATCGCGGGAAAGAAATCGCGAATTTCGTCAAAATTTACTGCACTGGGCTAAAAAATCGGAACCAGGCTCCTTTTACAAATGTAAAAAAAAAAGCTTCGAAACGAGAAGCTAAAAATTGTATAAAAATTTTCAGAGGAAAAAATTTACTATATTGAGTTGAAAGACTGAAACCGTATTCCTTTTACGAATGTCAAGAGATAGCTGCAAAACACGAAAAACCAACCAACCAACCTCCAGATTAATTTTAATTTTGTGTGCTACGATTTCTCATTTTCAAAGGTTGGCAGGTCTGAATTAGGTTAAAAAGAAACATTGCAGAAAAACTATAAATCGTAATAAATTCAGTATTATATTTTGCTGAACAGGAGTGGGTGGGGGGCTGTCTAAAGAATTTTTGCATGGAAAGGAACCAAAAACTTTAATACTAAAGCAGCAAGAGATATGTTAAAATGGATTGTTATTTTTATTTATTTTATTTTGAAAACTATTGACAGATAAAATCTGAAGGTAAGAAAAAAGATCTTTCAAAGCGTACCATAATGTTTCCATGTGTTGTGCTGTACAGCCTTGGTTTATAACAAGTTATTTAAACATAAAAATATATATTACTTTAATATACTATGTGGACATAATTATCTGCCATAATACAATATATTATTTCCCTTTATGACATAATCATTTATTTACTAAAATAAACTTTAGGGGAAAACCTTTTATAACTGTGGACACTTGAAGAAGAGGAAAGAAAACTGAAATGATAATCATCATTGGCACAGCTGATTAAGATGGCATCCATTGTACATATAAAGCAAAGAATTAATAAATTATTAAATCTTACGAGAAAACATCTTTTCTTTTCAACTCTTCATAAAGCTCTCTAACAGGCGATTTAGGAACATGTTTACTTAGATGGCCTGAAAGAAAAAAGGAAATATTTTAAAAGAACTTCACTAAAATAACTTAAATAATAAGAAGAAATACACTTTTAACATGCAATATATTTCAGGTTATAAGTCAACTTTTTAAACCAATACAAAGAAAATAAATTTTAGGGGTCAACTTATACAATGGATATAATTTTAGATATCGAATGATTGTCATTTGTAGCTGTAATGATACTGATGGATCTTTTTGTGCTCTAATTAAAAATACTATTATTAAAACAGTCATTACTTCTTAGAAAAGAATTAATAGCTACCATAGAGAAAAAAAATATAACTATGAAATGAACTGGGCAAAGGAAAGTATAAGAAAGAAAAGTTATTGCATTTTCAAATAATTTAAGCAAAAAATACAGTAGACTCCCTGAAATCTGCAAATGCCTAAAAACCACACATCATCACAGATGTAAACTATGAAACTTTCAGTTCAGAAGGACAAAATTACAGAATTTTTTAGTTTTATATCATTCTGTATGCATTTTAATATGCAATTCTGAATAATATGACTGAACTCGTGGTTTTTCATGAAGAAAATAAAAATTTATTTCTCAAAAAAAAAAAAAAAAAAAAAATCAAGACTGGCTAAACCTGAAATAAAACTTCCTTAATTCATGATTTTGAAATGAATTAATAGAGTACCTTTAACAGAAAAGTTTCTTTGAATCAAGAACAATGTATCACATCTCTATTATGCATATTTAATTATACGTTATTAATTATTTACTTGACTTTTGCTTTTAATAATGCAATCATTTAAAAAAATATCTTAATTTTTTATCCTTTTAGTTTATTACTTTATTTAATTATTTTAATATTTACTATATTGCAAGCACTCATTATAATTTCGGTTGCATTATTACATTCAAATTACTGTTTAGAAAATGTAAACAAAGCAATGACGAGAAATCCGCAAAATTCTAAAATCTGCACAACCTCTGGTCCCAAGCTGTGCAAAAAAATTATTAGTACAAAGTCGGATTTTGTTCTCACTTCCAAAAAAATCCTTGCAGTATTTGTTTTTTCTTTTCATGATTTTTTTTTTATATTCGAGTTTTCTCACAACACTTTTCTTCTTCAGTATATTGACTTAACACTGAATGAACTTATATATGGAGGGAAAAAAAGGGATTTAATTATTACTATTTTTTTTTTATGCTAATTGCATAATATTTTATCAATATAACGCCCCTAGCACATTATCTTTTGTCCCTTTTAAATGCTTTTGGTCATAACACACTTTGAGGTTTATGTCATTCTTTTTTCCGATTTTTAACATGTATGACAAAACAAGATGCTACTGTAATGCAATTACTATTTACAAATATATCAAAGACAGAATTTGGCAAATTCACAACTTTTTACATATGAATGTACCTAATGTGCGAAAATGATAAACCTTACTTATTTTTATTAACATTTTGGGATACATATTAGACAAAATTGCCTTCTTTTTTTTTTTTTTCGCAAAATTTAGATGAGAAATTTTAGCGAGAAATTGCTGGGCTAGGATATTGGCCAGGGTAGCTTAGTGGTAAAGCAACAGCACAGTATGCTGTGGTCCAGGACAATTTTATGAACCTCATTTTTTATGAACTGATGTACTGGTCCCGACCAGCATCCCACTGAACTAATGTTATTCTCATTTACGAACTTTCGATTTTACGAACACATTATATGAGCCCACTTGAGTGCATAAAATCGAGCGTCTACTGTATATATATACCATTAAAAATTAAAAAGTTTTCCATGCATCTAGAGTGCCTAACTGCAAAATAATGAACTTCATCAACTAAAGTTTTTTTATTAATATTTTGTGAAATACATTTAAATAAAAAATGACAATTTCTTCCTGTCTTAAATTTGTAGCACTACATTTAAAGTTTTTTTTTTTCTTGTCAAAGTATTGCTTAAAAGCTCATAAAATAAGAAATGCTCATTTTTGAAATGTATTTGAAATGTTAAAAATAACTAAACTGTGTCTGCATCTATTTTCGAAATGCTAATTTAAATCTGTTAAATATAATTATATAACGTATATTTTGGAACATAATGCTCTCTGGTATAACACCCACTTGAACTTTCATACTTCTATTTTTTATTTTTAGATATAGTCACTGTATAGCGCTCATAGGGGTTTTAAAACTGACTTGATATAAATTGATATTAGAGTAAAATATCTTATTTATGGACATAACAGAAATATAATTTATTTAATGATGCTACAAAAAAATATAACTTTATATAAATATTTAAAAAATATATTTGTAAAATAAATATATAAAAAATAAAGAGATATGAAAAAAAGTTTTTCAAAAAGGAACAAATTGGGGTACCAATTTTATTTTATTCTTTAAACCTTTAATATAAGCGTATATCAAAATCAAAATGTTACCTTCATTCATTCTGTATAAAATAAATAGATAAAATATGACAAGAAAGGTACTTTTATTTTAGAAAATGTTGCCAGCACGATTTTTTCTCTTTCGTAACTCTTATTATTGTGAAGATAATATCTTGTGATTTTTTTTATTTATAAAGAACATTGTTAGGATTAGTTTCATTAGAAAGTAAATTACCATTTTGCAACTACATTTGTACAAAGTAATTGAAAATCCAAAAAGGCATAATAGGGAGAAATGATACATTAGTACTGGGGAGAAATGATACACTTGTATATTTGAAATGTAATAGTTTTTTTAAGTTTGCAAACTAATATAGGACTGTAATATTCATTATTATTTTACAGCAAGAGCTACGGAAATTGGTAAGGAAGAACAAAGAGACTAATCATAGACATTATGTAGGTTACATAGAAAAGCAGTGCGATGATAGATGGTTAGTTCACTTTGCTCGTCATTTAGAAGCGATAAAGTTTAAATGGCCTGAAAGGGAAAATGTTTCTATAATTTATGAAGGGCAAATTGAAAAAAAACGTTACATCTACCCAATTTTACTTATCAAAATGATAGAGTTATTAGTTTTTCATTTAACCATTTCAGGGGTGGTGGTATGTTTATCAAACCACTTAATTTTAATTCCCAAATGCCACATTGGCATCAGCATTTTGGTAAAATATTTTCCATTTAGTATAAAAGTGAAATATATCCCTTTTCTTATTTCTAATTAAATTTGTTGGTAAATCCCGGTGCCATTCATTTATTCAACACTTTAGCATTGAAAATGCTTTTCCCCTGAAAGGGTTAAAGGAATCTTAAATGTGCCAAATTTATGTTAAATTGTTTGCAAATCAGCAATGTTCACTTCATTTTTCCTTGCAGCTACATCTCTAGGGTTTTTTTTTTTCATTATTTATTTTCTAAAAAGTGTGTTAATGGGACTGTTTAAATAATTGTAATAGTTTAAATATTTTTGTGAAAAACATTTCTGAAGCAAAATTATGTCAATGTCATTTCTTTTCAAATTTTACTTAAATATTTCAAGATTTATCATAAAAAACTGTATGACGCATAGATTGAATTGTCTGCATTTTTTTTTTTTTTTAATTTACATAACAATGTATCAAACCTCCCTTGCTAGTGTATCAATCCTCCCCAGTAATAACCATTCAAAATAATTAGGATATATTTTTTGAATGACTATTTTTTAAATTCACAATATTTTTAATAAATGAATAAAAGGTTACTTTATAAGAAAACACGAAAAATTTGTTTAAAAATAGCTTTCTAAGGGTTGTAAAAAATTAGTAAAAAAAAAAAGTATCATACCTCCCCTATATACTCATGTCCAAAATTTTAGCGTATATGACAAAAACGTAGAAAGGGAATGTTAAATATCTTACGGAATTATTAAAGTTTATAGATCAAATTCACAAGATAATTATGACTTTGCGTATCGTATTGAGATAGTCAAATAATTTTAAAATGCTGATGTCGATTCTTTTCGAATTATTAATAAATTTATCTAAAAATTAGGGGAGAAAGTCTATGATTAATACGTATAGAAAAATGCGGATTGGAATCAAAAACTGCTTTGTTACATAACGATATACCTTGTTACTAAACGTACAAAATTCGATTAACTTTTATTGGAGTACTAAGAAATGGATATAAGTTTTGTTCATTCGAAAATTTTCAATCTTTTAAATTTTGACTTTTTTTATGTTGTAGACGTACATCTTACACTGGTAACAGGATTCCTTATGCTTAATTCAGAATTTGAATTTCTATCCGGAGTGTAGTCTATGTGAATAAATATGCTATACACAGAAAAAATAAAATGCATTAAGCCCTTTATTGGTAAAAAAAAAAAACGGGCATCGAATCCCCAGCTCTTCAATCATCCAGTTTCATCAAATTTTGTACATTTAGAAACAAGATATATCGCTATCAAACAAAGCAGTTTGGCGTTCCAAACCACAATTTTCTACACATATTAATCATATAGTACTTCACCACTAATTTTTAGAGACATACATTAATAATTCAAAAGGAATCAACATCAGCGCTTTAAAACCTATTTGACTATCTCGATACGCTCAGTCATAATTATCTTGAGACCCCAGTGGCAGAAAGTTTTGTAGCTGTCTGCGACAAGCTTTTAAAATTTCATAATCTGTCTGTAAATTTTGCATGTCATTTTAAAGAATAAATAATAAATTAAACTAGGAATTTTTTATCGTTCTATTTAAAACATGGTAAGCATGATGCATTCTCATTAACTTTGCTTATAACATTTCATCATCTAACTTCTTGTAGAATTTCTAAAGCGTGAAGGATAAGTAGAACCACACATAGGCAATAACGATGCTTTTAAAAACCTTCGGAAGCTTCAGAGGCCTCAAGCGCGAAAAGCGAGTTTTTTCTAAAACCCCTGAATAAAATCTGCAGCCTTTTGAGGAAATTATTTTTTTGTAATTCTTTGGTGAAATTCACGTTTTTTCCATGGCTTTTTGACGAATTTATCGTCTTTTCCGCAATTTTTGGACAAAATTTGCGTTTTTCTCGTGATCCCTTGACAAAATTCGAATTTTTCTTTTCTGCGTCCTTTTGAGGGAATTTTTTTTTTTTTTGTAATTTTTCGGTGAAATTCACGTTTTATCCATGGCTTTTTGACAAATTTCGCGTTTTTCCCGCAATTTTTGGACGAAATTTGCGGATTTTTTTTCTTGCGATCTTTTGACTATATTCGCGTTTTTTCCACACTCCTATGACGAAATTCGCGTTTGTTCCGCGATCCTTTGACGAAATTCGTACTTTTCCGCAATTCTTTGACGAAATTTGCGTTTTGTTCGCGATCCTTTGACGAAATTTTCGTTTTGTTCGCGATCCTTTGACGAAATTTTCGTTTTGTTTGCGATCCTTTGACGAAATTTGCGTTTTGTTTGCGATCCTTTGACAAAATTCCCGTTTCTTTCACGGTCCTTTGACGAAATTTGCGTTTGTTTCACGATCCTTTTCCAAAATTCGCCCTTTTTACGCGATTTTTTTGCTGAAATTCGCACTTTTTAAACGATCTTTTGCCAAAATTCGCACTTTTTGCGAAATTCACGCTTTTTACGCAATATTTTGCCGAAATTCGCGCTTTCTAAACGATCTTTTGCCAAAATTCGTGCTTTTTAAAAAATATTTTGCCAAAATTCGCGCTTTTTACGCGATATTTTGCTGAAATTCACATTTTTTACGCGATCTTTTGCAGAAATTTGCACTGTTTACGCGATCTTTTGCCGAAACTTATGCTTTTACCCGATCTTTTACCGAAATTAACGCTTTTAACGCGATCTTTTGCCGAAATTCACACTTTTTACGCGATCTTTTGCCAAAATTCAGGTTTTTTGCCCGATCTTTTGCCAAAATTCACGTTTTTTACCCGATCTTTTGCCAAATTTCACGCCTTTAACCCGATCTTTTGCCGAAATAAAAGCTTTTAACGCGATCTTTTGCTGAAATTCACACTTTTTACGCGATCTTTTGCTGAAATTCATGCCATTAACACGATCTATTGCCGATATTTGCGCTTTTTACGTGATCTTATTTCAAAATTTACGATTTTTACCCGATCTTCTGCAGAAATTCACCCTTTTACGCGATCTTTTGCCGAAATTCACACTTTTTACGCGATTTTTTTGCCGAAATTCGCGTTTTTTACGCGGGAAAAATTATCCGAAAGTTGCAGACAATTTTTCTAATTGACTTCATTAGTGCAGACAATAATTGTCCGCAAAATATTTCTTGTGTCCGCGACTATGTCGCCGTGTCGCGGTGTTTCTGCCACTGGGCTTGAGACTTTCATCTATCATCTATAAAGTTTAATAATTTCGTAAGATATTTACGATATCCTTTCTTCGTTTTTATCATATATGCTAAACTTTTGGACATGAGTGTGTATATATATATATATATTAATTAGTCGGCATTTTGTTGGCAATAGTACTCGGAAATTTTTCGTCTTGGAGTCGGAAATTTATGAGTCTACACCCCCAGGGTTCCTACACAATTCTAGTAAAAAAATTCACTGACTTTTCCAGGTTTCCCCTGACTTTATTCAAAAATTTTCCTGACCTTTCTCAGTAAAAATTCTGCTTATATAGTGTTGTAAAACCCTCCACAATGGACTTTAATGTAGTATGTAGAAAAAAGTATGTGCTGCATGAATTTCCAATTATTTTTCATATTGTTATATAGTTTGCATAAATTTTATATAAAATTTTTTAGATTGGATGAATAATTAATTCAAAATTTCTTCATTTACAACAATAATAGAAATTCTGATGGAAGTAGTATATCAAAAATTCCCTGACTTTTCCCTGACCTTTTCAAATATTTAAAAAATTCCCTGACATTTCCCTGACATTTTACCTAAATTTTCGAATTCCCTGTTTTCCAGATTTTCCCTGACCCGTAGGAACCCTGACACCCCTACGCAACCAGGGTGGTTTACGCCCCTGCTGTTAGGCATAGGATGCTGCTGTATGGAAGCTTGTGAAAAATTGAAGAGGAAAGAAGAAAGGCAGAAGCAAAATTATAACAGACACTCCAGAAAAAGATTAGATTGAAAAAGAAATAGCTAAAAGACTGAACTTGTTGAATTCAGACACTTTTCTCCGGGAGGGATTTCTGTGGCTCCTGGGGTGGGGGACATTATAGTGTTCTGGGGGAGGGGGAAATTGCACTTTTTGATCATTGACAACATAAAATCTCAAAACTTCCGGGGGATGGGGGAGGGGTCCCCAGTCCACCCCCTGAATTCAACACTGCTGAACAGAAATCTTCGTCAGACTCTATATGCAGTCTAAACTAGACTATCTATGCCTTATCATGCTTTGTTTTATAACTGTCCGGACATATTTTGAAACTTACAATTTCTTTAATTTAAAAATTATTTTTGCATATTATATTTCTATATTGTTTATGGACATTAGAAAGTGCTTCCTCTTGTATCCTATACATTGATATTTTTGTTTTCACCTCAAATAAAGTTGATTTTCCAATTTTTGTGAAAAGTGTCCCATTTCTCTCCCCTAACGTATATTTAGTGTATTTAAGCATGCTGAAATTCGAGACCAGATAATAATTAATATGATCATCAGGAAAAATTGAGAAAATGCTGAGCAAGAACATGTATGATGTGTAGAAGGAACTGCAAGTTTGATAAATTTTCTTGTAGTATTAAAAATGTGCATTATACGCCTGATTATACAGTAAATACAAATTAATTTTGTAAATCCTCTATAAAAAGGGAGGGGATTATATTTTTCAAAAAAAATAAATAAATAAAAAAGAGGAACTTACGTATAGCAGGTTCCAGCATAGGATAGTGGACCTCCCACACAGTATTCAGAGACATTCCGCTGTCTAGATATATAGCACCGGCAACAGACTCAAACAGATCTCCTAAAGCTTTAGGCACTTCCACTTCATCCAATTCAAAACACTCAATTTCTTCAAGTGCATAACCATGTTCCTAAATTACATTTACAATAGTGTATTTAGATAAGATATTAATAAAACATTTAAATAAAATTAATATCTAGAATTAAGATTGAAAGTAGTAAATTATTTTCAGCACTTTGGTGAAAAGGACTTTAAATTTTCATCTTGTAGCTCAATCGAGGAATGCTCATATTGCACCCTTGCTTCAAAAGTGGCACAACTAAAAACAGTTTTTTAGGAAATGCAAAAAACTGTTTCTGGGCTATGGGAGGGTCAGTGACCATCTTGCATATACAACTGCTGCCTAGGGGGCTGAAATTTCAGTGTACTATCTGGTATTTCAGGTGATTGATAGACGCGTAAAAACCAAGTAGAATGGCAGCTACAACTCAAAAACTCAACTTGTGAGTTGTGTCACTTTTGAAAGCAAGCAGGGGTCGATTTAGAAAAAGAAAGTTGCATAGCAGTAACTGCTATACAAAGTCAGTTTTGAATAGCAGTTAGACACTTTTGTATAGCAAGTAAAAAATAGCTAACGTAACTTTTAAATCTTGAAAATTTACAACAAATTTTTTTTAAAAAAAGCGTACTTCCTCGCTATACTTCCATTGTAAATAAACACTTGGGGAGGGTGAAAACACAATGTATGTCGTGTAAAAACACCTTTAAATTTTAACTTTAAGCAGTGATGCCGCTGTACTTGAAAAAACCTGGGTCCCCGGGACCCAGGATTTCCAAAAATCTGGGTCCCTTTTTTACAAAAGCGGGTCCCCATCAATAATAATTTATATTTTAAAGGAATAAATGAAAGTTGTTTATTAAGATAAATGAAATGCATTAATTATTGTTTTAACAATAATTAAATAATGAATTAAAACCAGCATTATTTGCACTCAAATAAGATATTTTTAAAAATATTAAGAGAAATTTTCTTTACTTTTTTAAAAGTAAAAATGCAAGATACAATTTTAATTGTAAAATAATGTTTATTTGAGAGTAGAAGATACCAAGTTCCACTAACAAGTATCACTAATGTTCGCATTTCTTTTAAAAAGAGGCAAGGCGGGTTTATTGAAAAAGATATTTTTGATGAAAAAAAGAACACTTATGTTAAGTAAAGGTGTACTTTTCGTTGAATGAATGGGTGCTTTCATTATTATACTTCCCATTGAATTATTTGTCAGCATAGATCTGTGTTGGAATCAGACATTTTCCTTGGAAGGGAAATTTATATCTAAATCACTAATAAGCATCAAATCTTAAATGTTCTGAAGGCGGGAGACATTTCAATGCAGTAAGAACGAGGGGGGGGGGGGGGGGGGGGAGGGTGATTTTTACTGGTCCACCTAATGAATATAAATATTATCAAAGTACACTGAAATCATGCTGTATTTTTAAGAATCTCATAAAAAAGAAATTAAATCCCATTTTATGAATTTTCTACCTATAAGTTTAGTTTGCACATCTTTTTTGGTGCTTTGACTAAATTCACGTTTTTTCTGCGTTACTTTGACGAAATTCGCGTTTTTCCGCGATCCTTTTGTTGAAATTCGCTATTTTTTCGCGAGTCTGTCACGAAAATCGTGTTTTTTTCCGCGATACTTTGACAAAATTCGGCTTTATTCCGCGATTTTTTGACGAAATTTGCTATTTTTTCGCAATCTTTTGTCGAAATACACTATTTTGACTCAGCCCTTTTACGAAAATAGCGTTTTTTCCGCTATATTTTTACGAAATTTGTGCTTTTTTCGCGATCCTTTGACGAAAATCGGCTTTTTTACGTTATTTTTTGACGACATTTGCTATTTTTGGGGGATCCTTTGATGAAAAACAACTATTTTTTCGCGATCCTTTGACGAAAATCGGCTTTTTTCCGCGATTTTTTGATGAAATTTGCGCTTTTTTCGCGATCCTTTGACAAAATTCGACTTTTTCCGCGATTTTTTGACGAAATTCGCTATTTTTTGGGGATCTTTTAACGAAATACGCTAATTTGTCGCGACCCTTTTACGAAAATCGCGTTTTTCGCAATATTTTGATGAAATTTGATTTATTTCAGCGATATTTTCATGAAATTTGTGCTTATTTCCGCGATTTTTTGACGAAATTCGCTTTTTATTTCGCGATGCTTTGACGAAATACGCTATTTTTTCGCGGCCCTTTTACGAAAATCGCTGCTTTTGCGCGATATTTTGATGAGATTTACGCTTTTTTCGCGATTCTTTGACGAAAATCGTCTATTTTCCGCGATTTTTTCACGAAATTACGCGTCCCACGGGACGCATAAGAGCTATTTTTTTGCGTCCCGTATCCGATTTTTCGCGTAATTTACGCGCTATAGCGCGTCTGCGGCATCCCTGCTTTAAGTATACATGACATAACAAAGGGTGTGGGAAATATGCATCGCAATGATTGCGATTTAATGCATTTCTTGGATCGCATTTTAGTTAAATTTGAATCGCAAATTGCGATGCGATACCGCTTAAATCGAACCCTGGAAGCAAGGGTGTGATATGTTGATTTATTCTTCACTTGCTTGTATACTCCATAATTCAGCATTCTAATTTTCATCTTTAACTGCTGTTATGGGTCTCAGAGATCACAGACTTTTTTATTAGATTTTTTTCAGAGATGGTGAATTTAACTGAATACAAGTAAAACTTTGTTTCATTTGGAGCTGTTCCAGTAATATTTGTGGACATTTCTGAATAGTTTAATTTTAATTATAATAATCCTGTATATAAAATCCTGCACAGAAAGCATTTCCTATCAGTTAAGGTAGTCTCTTTATTCTCTTTTTGATCCAGCAGTCTCAGAGCACAGTCACAGTAGCTAAGCAACAATTTCTGTGACAATAGTTAAAGGTTGAAATTTATTTACATTTATTATACTGAATTTTTATTTATTTTTTTAAAATAAATATTCAAATGATAGCATACAAGAGACTATACATCAGAAAATAAATAAATAAATATTTTATCATTTAAATAATTTGCACATAGTGTAATTCTAAGTTTAGAGACTATACATTTTGTGTAAAATATCGTAAAAAAAAAAAAAATTCTAGTTTAAATTTAATTAATTATGTAAACGATAAAAAAGAATGAAAGCCTAATGAAAACATGTTGTTTACACAAAATTTCAACATTAATTTTACATTAATTAAAATACTATTTCAATGATAATAAAATAATGCAAACAGAAGGAACCATAAACAGCAATAATGTTCTAAACCAGAGCTCAATGTCCAACTCTCTGCCTGGTAAGGAATAAAAAATTTCATTAAAATTCCTTTATTTTCCTTTGTTAATTTTATAGTATATTTATTGAAAATATTGCTTCAAAATGAAGTGTGTATAAATTTATTCTTGAAAGAACTCATTCAATGCATTTTCAGTACTACACTTATCAGAAAAAACATGTTTCTAATCTATCAACAAGTGCCCCATTCTTCTAAATAGAGCCTATCCTTTGTGAAAGGCATTATCTAACCAATGAACTCTACTATAAGTGACAAATAACTAACTCCTTTGAAGCCCAGTAGTGTAGTGGTCAGCACGGCCGTCTGCCACACTACAGGCCATGAGTTCGGCTCCCAGCTGGGCAAGGTTCACTCAACCTTTCATCCCTTCGGAGTCGATAAAATGAGTACCAAGCTTGCTTGGGAACTAAACACTGATGGTCTCGCATTGGGCTGATCACTCGGCTGGGGCACACATGCTGCATAGCACCTCAGGACCCAGAGTAAAATAAACAGAGTTGGGTATTGTAGACCCTGATTCTTCATGGATCGTACAGCCACAGGTTTAGTTTTTTTTTTTTTTTTTTTTTAGATGAATGTGCATAGCAATTTTTTACACAATTAAACATTGGGATGGGATGTGCATACGGTGGCAGGGGCAGCATATGCAACTGTTAAAAACAACTGTGTTCATGAGCATCAGACATCTTTAAACCAAGAATGATAAGTTTAAAATGGAAAAGAGATGAAATTTGTTATTACCATTCATAAATAGTGCTCACCAAGAGCTGCAGATATAATATCAGTGTTTAGTTGGTAAACAAATGATTCGGGAAGAATGTCAAAAAAGGTCCCATTGAAATTGGACCATAATTAAGAAAATTCAGATCGGGGGGGGTATAGGTGACGAACTGAAAAAGTACAGCTTAATAAACTAGTAACCCAAATAACTTGGCTCCTAAACTAAAAATATTACAATTTAACCTAGAAAGAAAAAGGCTCTTATTTTGACGAAATTTGACAGCAGTTCTGCCTTTAAAACAGTAAATCCGAAAGAATAAATATATATTCCTTTGAAATTACTGTCAAAAATATCAATACAAAAGTTGGAGCACGATTGACCCTTACCAAAAAGAAGGAAGGCTAGAAACAGAAAATAAAAGATCACATTAAAAGCTTTCTAACGATATGTTATACGATATGGTTTGGAAGAAACAAAAAATATCCCCCCCCCCCCCCGAGGGAGCAGGTAAGCCCCAAACGGTCGGAGGGGCGACCTCAAAAGTATCTTTGGTCAAGGTTTCAAAATGTGGCTTTATAATAAAATAGAACAAGAATTGGACATTTTAAAAATTGCATGCAAATTTTTAACGGCCCTGTAAATTAACATTAGCGAGGAAAAGGGGAGAGGGGGGTGGAGAGATTAGAAGAGACGAACTTGAAAAATACAATATAATAAACTAGTAACCTGAATAACTAGGCTTCTAAACAAAAGTATAACGATTTAACCTAGTGTTGAATTCAGGGGGTAGCCCGAGAGGACATCCCTCCCGGGACATTGAAATGTCCCTCCCGTAAGTTTTGAGATTTTATGCTTTTTAATGGACAAATGTGCCCCCCCCCCATTACGGAACTCTGAAATACCCCCCCCCCCCCCCAATCCCGACCGGAGTCGCATAAATCCCTCCCTGAGAAAAATACCTGCATTCAACACTGATTTAACCTAGAAAGTAAAAAAAGGCTCTTATACAAAATTTTACAGCAATTCTGGCACTAAAACAGCAAAATTGGAAGAATTGATTCAACCCGAATCGTGGATCGACCGCGATGCGATTTGAATTGAAGTAAATCAAAGCATAACGATTCGACATTGCATCTAAAGAATTGAAAGTGAATCAAAATATAACGATTCGACATTGCATCTAAAGAATTGAAGTAAATCAAAAAAGTAACGATTCTGAAGATCGCATCTGAAGATCGACATCGGCATCGAATCTGAACTGAATCGATTCACCGTTTCTGATCCAAGGGCAGAATCGATGCGTTCATCTTTTCTTGCTTTCTTTTGTCTTTAGAAAAATAAAGTGTTGTTTTCGTGAAAATTTTCGACTTCCGGTTTCTAAGGATTTATAGTGTTAGAACTTCTTTTCTGGAATACGATTTGACTATTTTTATAAATTTTTTGTCTGTCAGTCTGTCTATTTGTTTGTCTCTGACAAAAAAATTGTGAGCGGTCTATTTCAAGAACTAATGCATGGAATCTGTTGAAACTTTAGATTCAGTTAGACCTTCATATAAATTGGTGCTGATTACTTTTTGGTGAAAATCGCTCAACAGGTGGCGCTGCTATGCTGTATTTTTCATGATTTCCGCAAGATTGCTATCGCAAGAACTAATGCACGAATATTCACCAAACTTCAGATTCAGTTTGACGTTGACATAAGTTGTTGAGGATTAGGTTTTGATGTAAATCTACCGGCAGGTGGCGCTGCTATGCTGCATTTTTCCCGAGTTTCGCAATAGCTCTATCTCAAGAACTAATACACGAATTTTCATAAAACCACATTCAGTTAGACGTTGGCATAAATTGCTGCTTATTAGGTTTCGGTATAAATCGCCCAACAGGGGGCGTTGCTATGCTGATTTTATCAGCAGAGTTGAATTCAGACATTTTTCTCCGGGAGGGACAGTTCAGAGGGGGAGGCGATTGGACTTTTGTACATTTTAATGTACAAAAAGCATAAAATCTCAAACTTTCTGGGGGGCATTTGAATGTTGCGGGGGGGGGGGGGGAATGCTACCCTCCCGGACCATCCCCTGAATTCAACACGTTTTTCAGGATTTAAATAATGTCAGGGATAATATCTCAAGAACTAATGAACGAAATTTCATCAATTTTTAATGTACAAAAACGTATTGAACTCAGGGGGGTGGCCCGGGGGGGTGACATTCTCCTCCCCCCGAAACACTCAAATGCCCCCCAGAAAGTTTGAGATTTTATGCTTTGTTGCGGGGGGGAGGAATGTCATCCCCCCGGGCCACCCTCTGAATTCAACACGTTTTTCAGGATTTAAACAATTTTAGGGATAATATCTCAAGAACTAATGAACGAAATTTCATCAAACATAATATTCTGTTAGACAATGCCATAAGTTATCCATGATTAGGTTTTTGTGTAAATGATATAACAAATTGTGCTGCCATGCTGCTTTTATCAACAGTGTTGAATTCAGACATTTTTCTCCGGGGGGGGGGGGGGGGGGGGGATTTCTATGGTTCTGGAGAGGAACATTCTAGAGTTACGAGGGGGGAAGGATTGGACTTTCGTCCATTAAGCATAAAATCTCAAATCTCCCTAGGGGACATTTCAATGTTCCGGGGGGGGGGGGGGGGGGTCCACCCGTACCAGCCCCTGAATTCAACACTGTTTTTCAGGGTTTACACAATGTTTGCGATAACATCTCAAGAAATAATGAACGGAATTTCATCAAACTTAATATTCTGTTAGTCATTGACGTAAGTTGTTTTTTCTGAGTCTTTCGTGTTAATCATGTAATAGGCTGCGTTGCTATACTGCTTTTTTCACGATATTCATGATAGCCATATCTCAAAACTAATGCACGGAATTTAATCAAACTTCATATTCTGTTACACTGTCGTATAAACAGATCCTTATTAGGCTTGGGTGTATACTACCCAGCAGGTGTCGCTTTTATGCCCTTTGAACTGGGATTTTCCGTTGCGGACATCTACGAGGGTGTGGGCCGAAATTCAATGATTTGTTAGGAAAATGGGATTCTTATATATATATTTTAAATACACATATTTCAACGAACCTATACTTTTGGATCCTCATGATGGGTATAGGTTATTTAAATTTGACACTGTGATAGTGAATTTTGAAGTTTTAACATTTATGTGACAGAAGAAAGTTTTGGGATCGGACATGCAACTACTTGACTTTAAATTTTTGAAGGAAAATGAAAATGATATGACCTTTAGAGACATCGATTAAAAAATTTATAGTATCGATTAAATCGAGTTGGCCATAGTATCGATTAAATCGATTAAAAAAATCGAAATCGCCCATCACTAGCTGTGGGTGCACCCATGCATACAGAAAGTTTGGACAGCCCTGTTTTACATCACTGAAATGCTTACATCATTTAAGGCAGATGAAAAATAGCCCCTCTTGGAAATCTCTACTAATGGGAGTTCACTGCATATATGGACAGATGTAATTTTATCCGATACTTGTAATCAGAAGCAATTTTTTTTTTTTAATATATGCATAAACAAGCTTAATATTTCACTAGTTTTGCTTTCATAGCTGATTAGGGGAGCTGGGGGATGAATGGGACATTCTCAATATTTCAGGCAATGAACTTTTTTTTTTTTTAAGTTTCTTTCTAATTCTCATATATGGTACTATCATAGTGTGCTTTAGAATCAAAACCAAAACTACATGGCAGTTTGCATTTTTTTGAAAAGTTGCATTTTCTGAAACTCTGCTTGAATGTAACTTTTTTTTTACATTTGAAGTTATCTTATTTGTTTATATTGTATAAAATATTTGACATGTTGAAATTATTTATTTGAAGGTTCAATATTGGTAATTAAAATGAATGAATATTAACCAATACGGCAAAATAATTTCTGAGGCAAAATGGTAGACAATTGCATCTATGTATCATAGGTATGATTGGGACAATTTCAAATGGGGATGAAGGGACAGTGTCATTCCTCCTAGATATGTTGGAAAATTTATTTATTAACTAAAAAATATTATATAGGTTTATAAATTAATAATTTATGTTAATTATAAGTACTAAACAATACTCTTATTATATAGGTTGTTTATTATTAAAAATTATATCAAATCCTAATTATTGTATTGTAATAAAGGTTAAATAGTTTACCAAAAAATTGTTATTGAAACTTTATCAAAATATATAAAATTGTTAAAAATAGTATATGTTTATTGATCAAATGGGGGAAATTATATTGAATTTTGAACTTGTGCTTAAATAAATCCCCACTCACACTTCCCCTAACATAATTTCATTTGTGCATGATATCTAAGAAACGTTTAATTAATAAGTTGTGAATAAAAAAATTAGCTATGCCATATTTCAAAGACACTTTTTTACCTTCATTTCATATCTAAAATGTCTCGTAAGTGGGAAAAGGGAACAGATAGACAGTCAAAGTTTGCATTACAAGTTAAAACTGCAGTAAAAGAAGTTTTTAGCAATGCTGGGATAAAATAGCCATATTATAAGATCATATATTACAAATGTAATTGGTTTATAATTATATATTTTAATTAGGTAACATTGAATACAGGGAGGAAAATATTCGTGTCCCATCCATCCCTATTAGTGTCCCATTCGACCCTGCTATGGGGATAATTGGGACAGAGAATAACTTTTTTTTATATTTTATAATATTTTACTGTATAATAATAATCTACACTAAATATTATGCATAGATGTAGTCAAGTACCTAATGTATGAAATGTGATACATAATATTGATAATAACTTTTAAAAAGTATTTAAAATAAATATTTTTGTGAAAATGTCCTATTCATTCCCCATCTCCCCTACATCATTTAGCAACAAATCTCACTTTCTTGAGCCCAAATTGCACCAAACATTATTTTTTTTTTTTTTTTTATGTTAAGCCCCCTATAATAGAGAAGTACTCTCAGTTGAAGAGTTGTGTCAATCTGCAGAAAACCAAAATTTATCTGCAACCAAATAATGCTGAACCAAAACTACTATTATCATAAAAAATAATAACCCATAAAAAAAGTAAGATCTGCCTTTACAAAGAAATTACAATAAGTAAAATAACAAAGTAAATTTTTGAAAATTTTTTAGCCCAGCATTTCTTATTTAAACGAATTATTCAGTCTTAAAAAATCACCTATTACAGAGGGAACTATTATCATAAAAAAATAATAACCCATAAAAAAGTAAAATCTGCTTTTACAAAGAAATTACAATAAGAATACAATAAGTAAAATAACAAAGTAAATTTTAGCAATTTTTTTAGCACAGCATTTCTTATTAAAACGAATTATACAGTCTTAACATATCACCTATTATAGAGGAAGCAATCATAATAGTTTTGAGTGGGGATTTTTTTTCCCGAAAACTTTAATACTGAATATATCGAAACTTTCATTTTGTTGCTTTAATTTAGTAAATTGTAAAAATATGGATTTTTTTTTTTTTTTAACTTTATAGGATGCTATAAAATGCTTTTGAAAATTTTCTTTCTCACAACCAAGGATGTTTACTCTATCTCATAAAGAATACTATAAAAAGGAAACACCAATAAATGCAATCATCATGTTGCACACACACAAGAACAGGAAATGTTAAGCATACAGTTACTGATAAGATAAGTACTATCAAAATACAGTAAAATCTGTGAATAGTACATCTATATCTACATAATATCCTATCCAGAACTGTAGAATATGCCTTTGTTCTGAGGTAAAAAATATGCAAATACTTGTGTTGAGGAGTGAAAATGTGTTTGCTAAATAAGTGTACCACTATCCGGAAGTATCCATTATGGAGGTTTTACTGTACTAAACACTTGTACTTATAGTTTTAAGAATTTGCATATCACCATCCCCCCCCCCCCTACTCACACTAAAAAAAAAAATTAAATGAATAAATAAATTGTTTAAATTTAGTTTTTAATTTTATTACATACTGAAATTGATAACACTTTAACTTAGATTAAATGGATCTTAATGCATTCAACTCTTAAATTCTTGTACAAATTCACACAGCAGAAGTTCCTTTCCTGCACAGTGCATTTTGCATGGGACATATTTTTACATTTCTAGAAAAATAATCTAAGGTTTTACAAGATTAATTTTAAGTCAAATAAAATTATATACATACAATATTATAAAAAACTCTTAAGTTGGGTGACAATATCTTTAATGAATGAATATAAATTTGTAATTAAGAAATATAATAAATATGGCAGCTGGTAAAGCTCCATTGGTGAACAAAATACACAAGCTTGAGTAATTAAGAGTTAAAGTCTTACCCTGAAATAAGTGAAGTACTTGCTAGGTTCAAAAATTTCCAGGAACTTCCTCATCAATCCAAACAAATGGGGAGCAAGCATTCGTATATGCTTATGATATTCATATTTTACAGCCAAAGATGCAAAATATATGTTATTTACAAGCGCAGAACGAAGATCTGTCAAACTTCCAGGGGAAAGATCATGAGGATCTTCAAATAACTGTCTTGTTATCAAAAAGTCTAACACTGCATCACCTAAAAACTCCAGTCTTTGATAACAGTCTGTAATTTCATTGTAATAATAAGAAGGGTGGGTAAAAGCTTGCAAGAGCAATGCTCTATTCTTGAACTTATAATTAATAACTTTTTCAAATCTATCAAGTCCACCAGTTAATTTTTTCAAACATTCTTCAACATTTGGAATCTCCCCAACAATAACACTAGGTGGTTCAGGAGGCCAATTTAAGAAATCCTCCCTCATCACTTCTGAATCATCGCTTTTGTTAGGCAAGGGGTCCAGGCCAATCCAGTGCATAAACATAAGGGCACCCTTCTGACCACATGAAAGTAAATACGTTCCAATTAAAGCTTCGACTGCATCTGCAATACACTTATCCGATATAATTTGTTTCGTAAAAAAAAGGTGTTTGAGTTTAGAAACGTCATCAGGGTCAGCTTTATTATTGAGGACTCTTTCATCCACCTTTTCATCAACTTTGTAACAGGGTGGCAGCCAAGTTACTTCAGGGCTGAAAGTTGAGTTAATCAGAAACTCTCCAAGTTTCTTTTTCTTAGCTCGCTGATACAAGTGCAAGTTCTGAATAAGTCTACTTCGCAATTTAGTTAGTTTACCTTCATCAAAACTTGGATATTTGATATAAGTTTTTACCGATATAACATACTTGAGGAAAGAATCTCCAATCATTTCCAAGCGTTCTAAATCAAATTCATCACCTGCACTCTTTGAAGTTAGAGCCTGCAATATCAGACTAGGGCTCGGACCAGGATGATTATTTAGATTAACATCACAAGTAAAATTTGTAATTTTGTCACCTGATTTCTCAATATCTTCACGTGGGAAAACAGCAGGTTTGTAACTGGCATATCCCATTTTACTTAGGTATTTTCTTAGGTCTTTGTCACTAGTGCCCAAATCAAAATAAGGCCAACGATGATTTTGGGGAAGGTGTACAGTGCCTACTAATCCACAAGAAGCAATGTTCTGTCTAATTTCTTCAGCAAGCAGAAAAGAATAAAGCCGAAACAACACCGTAGGAAGATACTGCACTTTAAGGAACAATGGAGAAGGAAATGGGTGTATGATAGACAACTCAGGAACTAAATACTCACGATAATTCATATGTCTTTCTTTTGTTTTACTCATCTTCTTGTAATCTGAATATATTTCCTTGATTGAAACATAAATAGGCTTCCAGTTTACAGTCACTGCATTTGTGTAAGTCTCAACTAAATTTTGCTCCTCATTTTGGATCTCGACTCCATACTTATGTTTGTAGTACTCTTTAAAGTTCATAAATTTGCCTGAAAAGTCGCAACTGCTACTCGGTTTCTTGTCTGTGATGCGAATGAAGTGATGGTAAGTAGGTTTTTCATGTTTCCAGCAGTCTATTTTGTAAGATCTCAATAATACAGCATCTTTGAATGATTCTTCAGGGTATGCAGTACGACCAACTGTTTTAGATGTTTTCTTTATCAAATCATTATATAGGTTTTCCTTAACTGCTTTCATGAAAGACCAGTCTATGCAAGATGATGTGTCATCTAAAAAGAGATTATATTTGATCAACATTAGCTGCACACAGAAAAAAAAAATTGCACATATTTACCAATTGTACATATTTATAATCTACCTGTATAATATAGCACTAACATTTCAAATTATCAATAATGTTGAGCTCAAAAGAAATAATAGATGTCACAACTAATGCTATACATTTGATCACATTTATATTTTCTTTTAGATTTGCATGCATATATTTACACTTTGATTGTAACGACATCTCTATGAAATTTTATATAAAGGTATACTAGACTCCTGATTATCCAGCATTCAGAGGACTAAGGTTATGTTTGATAATCGATAAACAGGTGGATATCTTAAATATCCAGATCTATAAGTATGGAAAAATTTAACTATAATTAAAAATATTATAAAAATAACTACTGTAGCAAAATAAAAATAAATAACCTATACTAATAAAAAAAAAGTTTGCTCGAGATTAAAAAAAAAAAATAAATAAATAAATAATAAGCACAAAAAAAAAAAAAAAAAAAAAAAAAAAAGCAGCAGAGGAGAAAATTTACTATACTACTGCAAATTTGCAAAAAAGCTAACTAAAATTTTTAAAAAAAGTCACACAGATAACTCTTATTGGTTTCAACGAGCTTTTTTTTTTTGTTTTACCAAAAATGGCTTTTTTGATCAAAATTGGCTATTTTTTTTTTTTTTTTTTTTTTTAAACCAAAATTTGCTTTTTATACAGTGAAGTGTTTTAATTATAATCTATACAAGTGCTTTTTAACTAGTTTTAAAGTCATTTAAATCAGTTAAATTGAATAAGTAAACTAATTTTTCCATAATGAAGACAGTAATATTGGAATAACGCATTGATGGAGCTGCTAGAAATTTGTAGTCAGAATTGCAAATTTGTTTATCTATCTATCTATCTATAGTGGAACAACACATTGATGGAGCTGCTAGCAATTTGTAGTCAGAATTGCAAATCTATCTATCTATGTATCTATAATTGTTTGCCTTTCAATGTTACTGACATTTTTCTAATGGGTAAGCTTTTAAAAAAGAAAAAAACCTTGAAAGGGAGTGAAATTACTCCCTGAAAATGTTTTTTGGCTAATGTTGCATGTGATTGATACTGATACACAGATTCTCCTTGGTTTAAAATGCTTGAAAATGTAGAAAATTACTACTTAACCAAATTATTGTACAATAAAACACAAAATTATTTACCTCTGTTTACAGGAACAACATAAAATGGCATCTTGGAAGATGATGGATGGAAAGTCTTATTTTTCTCCAAATGTAAAGCATTAGAGAAAACAAATCTATGAAAATCTTCGATGGTTTCCAACTGATCTTTAGACAATATAAATGATTTATCACACAGTGACATTGAGACCTCTATTTTTCCTACTTTGGTAAAAATTGGGAAAGAAGGCACCTGAAAAATATTAAAATATATATTGATAAGAGAAAAGTAATAGCATTTATTATAAGTACTTTCACATTAGCTAAATGCAGAGTTGGGCAAAATACATCAAAAAAACCATTTTCTATACAAAATACAGGGTGACCTAAAAGTTCCCGTACTCCAACTTAAAAAACTCATTGTCCATTATTTTTTTTTTAAATATTAAATTTTATCATCTGCTTATCATTGCATCAATATTTGAGTTTTTATCGTTTAATACTTTTCATGCTCAATTGGTGCGAGAATAAAGTTCTATGTTATTTTGTTCTTCATAGTGAAATGAGTTTATCACGCATTCAGAGAATTTCGCTGCTCAAGACTTATTTTGAATGTAAAACGTATGGCCACCTCAATCCCCTGATCTGAGCATCCCAGACTTTTTTCTGTGGGGATATCTAAAGAACAAAGTTTATGCAAATAATCCTCAATCAATAGATGATCTGAAAATTACCTTTACTCAAAGGATACCAGAAGCCACTCCCAGTATGTTAAAACACATTTCTACAAACATGCACAAATGATTCAGCTTTGCCTCCTAGAAAAGGATGGACATTTTGAACATTTATTATAAATGTAAGTTCAGTATTTTTTCCTATGTGGTGTTAAAAGTGCTTTTTATCATTAGTATAAAAGTAATCATTTTAAGGTTTGTTGTTTTTTTAATAATAAATACATATGTCATCAGTATGGGAACATTTAAGACACTGTACATTGGTTTTAGAATTTAAAATGCAAAATACTTTCTAAATTTCAAAATATATGTATTTTAAGAATACATTTAAAATACAAAATACATTTCAAAAAAATTAAAAATTACTATGCATTAAATTGGACTAAGCAAATGGAAAGCTTGTTTGCAAAATGGATTAAACTTTCAGAAATTATAAATTTCCAAAGCAAAGAAGCAAAATCAATTAAAACTTAAAGAAGGATAATGAAAACAAAACTGAAAGATTGCAGCAACAATGTGTTTAAAATTGTATCCAAGTTACAAGAAGGGAGTTAACATGGCAAACCACGCTTGCTAAACTGCATCAATTAATTGTGGATCCAATAAGGAATCTCTTTCAGGAGGCATAGGATAGCGGCGCTCTCTATTGAGTGATCGAAGTCAAATTGAGACAGTATTGATTTTCTAAAAAAGCATAAAAAGTTTGGTGCAATTCTATTCGAAAGGTGCTGAGATATAAAAAGCTCGGAAATCCTGAAAAACACTGCATAGACATGCCATCTGTAGGACGATATACACCAAAATATCGTCCATACTAACTGAATATGATAAAGTTTGATAAAATTCTGTACTTTAGTTCTTGAAATATAGTTCTCAAGGCATACCTGCCAACTTCACATTCTTTAACAATCAAATAAATATACTTTGAAACAGAAAATTTATTTTAAAAAGGTACCTTGTATCTACATGGTACTTATCTCATTTCAATTTGGTTTCATATATTTAAAAATATATCTGATACAAAAATAATGATTTTGACTTAAGGGGAAAAAAAAACAAAAAAAAAACGAGAATTTTACATATATGTCTCGGTAATCATGAAAAACACAACATAACGATGCTACCTGTTGAATGATACACCCCAAATTTTGTCAACATTAATTTATTTGAAGGTCTCTTTTAGACCTTCAAATAAATATGCTGTGCTTTTATGATTTCCACACTAACTATATCTAAAAACTAATGGACAAAATTTAATCCAATTTCATATTCTTTTAATATGAAATTGGATTAAATTTTGTCCATTAGTTTTTAGATATAGTTAGTGTGGAAATCATAAAAGCACAGCATAGCAGTGCAACCTGTTGAGCGATATACACTAAAAGCTAATCGGCAACTATTTCTGTTCAGCTCTAATGTAATATGCAGTTTGATGAAATTCTGTACATTCGTTCTTACAATATATTTCATTTTTCTGCCTTAAGCGTTTATTTAATAATCATACTTCTATTTTAGTCAAATCTGACAAGTTACTTTAGTGCTATTTTGTTTTGCATTTGACATATGATTGATATACAGTGAAACCTCCCTGTGTGACCACCTCCTTAAATGACCCTTTTTTCATGGAACAAAATTTATTTCCATAGGGTCAATGCAAATTTTACCTCCATTCAGAGACCATTCCCAGTGGAACTCACCCCATGAGCGACCAGTTTGTTTGTAGAAAATGAAGGAAATTCCTTTCTTTCCTGGTCGTTTGAAGAAGGTTTCATTAGAAAAATAATGATATCAAAGGCTTGGAGATTGACTGGCGTACGTCACAGACCTGTGCTCTGGAAAAAGGAAGAAAGAAAGAGGGGGGAAATGTGCAGCATGATCATTGGCTGAATGGAAATTTCTCTCTTCGCCGTGTTACAAAACAGGTGTGAGCGTGTGACCACATGCTTCTGCCACTCTTTCAGTGCAGATCTGCTTCAGCAGCATTTTACCTATGGCAGAGATCCAAATGCATCCATCAAACTGTCTAAAGTAGCTGGAATAGAATGCAATCCAAAAGTCTTTGAATATAAAAAAATACTTGAATGTTATGACGATTTGTGTGGAAATTGGGAAGAATGCATTATTCATCAAAATTTTGAACCAGGTTTGTAAGACTTTAATTTTAACATTTTAGATTTTTTTTTATTCTTGTAACTTTTAAGTGTAAAACCTCTTTGTGCCTTTTCAGGAAATGAATCTAATTCTGATGACGAATCAGGAGTTCCGGACAATAAACCCCTGTCCTATCCTGTCAGGAAACTCTCAAGCAAGTAGATAGTTTAATGGAATCGTCATTATCTGTTGAAGACGAAAAAATTTTGAATCTATTTATTGAACTTCAAAAGGGTTTGGAATTTTTTTTTTTTATAAAAAACAAACTTATAAAATTAAAGCAAATGTCAATATGTACATTTTTTAAACTGTTGCCGTAATTAAATTAATATTTTCTTTTGCTACTTAATTTTTTATCTTTTTTTTCCTAATGTGAAAGATAAATTTTTGTAATACTACTTGTTACCGTATTTTCAACAATCAAAAATTAGATTTAAATGTGACCTCCATTCAGAGACCACCTCTCAGACCAACCAATTTTTATTGGAACGGAACTTGGTCACTTTAGAGAGGTTTTACTGTATTTTGAAACATCAAATTTCTTGAGAGGAGACTGTACACTCCCCCACCTAGCCTATCTTTTCTCCAAATGGGATACCTGTGATAACAGTTGTAAAATCTCATGTAAAACAGCTGAAACTGATGCATTTTGTTATCGGAAACTACTGAAACAATTTTTTTTTTTTTAAGTAGTTTCAGCACTAGCTAAAGTATAAATTGATTGTTTAGCAAGAAATAAAAATAAAAAATGCAAGTTATTGTTATGTTAAATTTTAAAAAATTCTAGATTTTTTTTGTTTATTAAATTAACGTGGAAATTAACATAGCTATTTCTTTTTAATAAAAAAAAAAATAATAATAATAAAAATAAAATCAATTTATATCTTAGCTAGCGCTGAAACTATTAATAAAAAGGTACCTGAAATCAATAAAGCTTGAGAAAATAGGTACATTAGTGTTAGCTGTTTTAATGTGAAATTGCACGTAAAGGTTTGCATTTTAATTTCTTGCTAAACATTAGCATTGCCAAAACCATTTTTAAAATGTGTTGAAATTGATGGAGGTAGTTCACGAGAAAAAGGTACAACAATGTCAACTGCTTTAGATAAGATTTTGCAACTGTTGTCGCAGAATTTAATCTAAAGTAAAACTAAAGAATTATGAAGAATATTTTAGAAGAGTGAATGTAAATCAGACAGACATATTCATAACATGACTGCAGATGGAAGATAATTTTATTTATAAAACTATCATCCTAATTAATTTACCATGGGCAGTTTCTTTGATAAAAGAATTCCAAGATTTTGAGGGAAATCATCTGGATCCTTGATCGGCCTGTTACGAGGATTCAGTTCTTTAGCCAGGGGCTCAATTAGTTTCATATTGAAAACATGCAGATAACTAGTAACAAGAGGTTGAGGCTGTGAGTCTTGAAAAAATATAGGAACCTAAAAAAATAAAACAGTAAATATATATTACATGTACATAGCTTCATGAAATAGTAATTGTAGCATTTGATACTTGTTTACTTCTGCATCGACCCTTTCCAGTAAACAAAATCTATAGCCAAACAATTCGATTTAATGCCAATAATGGATAAGTGTGATATCACATGTTCTGTTTTTAACTGTGCCACTGCATGTCACTCACAATGTACATATTCCATTTTTATTTATTTTGTGTGAATAAGCAGTTTAATCATTGAAATAGTCCTCTATTTGTCTTTCCCATTTTGAAAAAAAAAAAAGATAAAAGATTTGGTTTCTTCTCATTTCAGTGATAACAGGATTCCGGCATGAAAAAGTGCACTTTAATGGCCACAAAATGAAACTTTATCTGCAAACGGATAAACAATAGTGATGCAATGTGAAATTCTGTCACAAGATAATACAGTCAAACTCGGATAACACGAGAAGCAAGGGAATTATAACAGTCCTCCTATTAACTGGTACTCGTTATGTCTGTGAAAACAATAAAAATCTTAAAAACATGCACTAATTAGAACTATTAATTTCTCCAATTATTTCAATGCTAAAATTGTCATCCCCCCCCCCCCCCCCAAAAAAAAAACCCAGTGTATAATCGTGCGATTTTCAAGTTATTGATTTCACATATCCTTTTAATGCTAATAAGAGACATGAAAACGCTCGTTATTATAACCTAGAGTCTGGATGCAAAGAAAGAAACAAATAAAAGGTTTCTTCCAATGTTCTTTCCTTTCCATGAGTCATATATAAATCTTACAAAGGGGCAGTATTTGAAACGTCTTTATCTCTTCCTTCTTTCGTTCATTCTGTCAAGACCTCAAGACATTGCTCTGTATTTTCTTGGGTGAGGGGGGGGGGGTCTTGAAGGTTGAAATTCTATCGGGTAAAACAAACAAATTACTATATTTTGACAGACAGTTGTAACATAGAAATATCACTGCGAGTGAACAGTTGTTCTATAAGAAAGGAATTTCTTTCTTACTTTTTGCCAAAAACAACACTGAAATGAACAAGTGTTTTGCTCTTATTAGCTGTGATTTTGCTTTTATAGCTTGTAAAAGCATGAAAATCTTAATATAACTTAAATGATGAACCATTCTTAACATTCAAACTGCTTGTTTTGACCGTGTTCTTGTTTTTGCCGTGCTCATATTAAACAAATTTGACTGTATTTACTTAAAAAAAGAATGTGGTTTGAAGGATGCAAAATTACACTGTGACTACATTAAAATTTATTCACAACTTGTAAAATATTACCGTAGATCACTTGGAGAAAAGAACAATGGGATTTGAAAAACAAAAGAGTGATTGCTTATGCACATCTATATAACACCCTTACAAATTGGCTTCTCGAAAAATGTCAAACGGAAAGAGTAGGTACTAGAGATGGGCATTATTTAACATATTAAGATAAATAACAATGTTATTGTTTTATCGTTCATTATTTAGTAACAGATTAATGAAAAGTTCCTGTTAAATTTGGAACGCATTAGCAGCAAAGTATTAAAAAAAAAAAAAATGTGAAACAATAGTTTTTTAGAAGTACACATCAAAATTATAATAAAAATAAAAATTTCGAAATTTGTTTTCTATATTAATAAAAAAAGCTTAAAAAATGTACTTGTCCTATTTTAAATGCTTGTGAACTCTTGCTATGACACGCCAAAGCGAGAAGAAATAAAAAATTTGCAAGACTTCAGCGGCTAGCAAGCAGCTGCAAAAAAATGTATAAAGCTTAATAGCTGGGAACCAATATCACAATAAACCAATCACAGCCCAATTTGTTAGAAAAATCTGGCCATTGGCCACCAAAACAACGCTTTCCTCAAAAGGAAAACACATATTTGATTATTCATTTTTTATTATCTGTTCAAATTTCTGGCAATCGTTTATAATTTGACACTTACTTTATTGCAAGCAATGATTATTGTTCATTTTAATAATGTAACTGCTTTATTCGGTACGAAGCAAAGATTATTTTAACACTTCAAAGTGATAAAACTTAAAATAATTGCATTTTCTTGTGTAGATAAATACAGTAGCATGGAATTATTTGAGTCGATAGAGTATTTTGGAATGAAAAAGAAATAAGACGTTCTCAAGTCTTTTGGAATGGAAAGGGAAAAGACGTTCTCTAGTAACGGATAAGAAAATAACATCATGTAATTTGTAAGGGCACTTAATTTTATTACAATTGTAATTAATTTGAAAAACATAGTACGTAAGAAATTTGTTTGGATTTGCATTTGATTAAAAGTGTATGAACAATATTTTCGTGTTCTTGTGGGATTCGCTGTAAATATGCGTCGATAAATATAGCTACAATGAATTCGGGAATCAAAATTTTTTTTTTTTTTTTTTTTACAAATCGGGTTTTTAAAACTATGTTTTTATGCAGGGTATCTTTTGTTATCATTTACCAAAGCTAATAACTGTTAGTTTTAGAGGTATAGTTCCAATTACAAAAACTTTTAAATTTTGTTCTGCATCATATATAATATATAAACTTTTTTACCAAAAATAAAACCGACTTCAAAAACTACTGCAAAGTAAAAAGCGCACTTTTTGCTTTTATCATGCAATCTGATTAAAATTTACATGTTCTCATTTCTTGATACAATTCAGATGTTTTCATGTATTAATTTAGTTTGCTTCTGTATTATTTAGCATTTTAAATAATGGTTGGCAATTGAGAATTGTAAATATGACTGCCGATTAGAAATTTTGAAGAAACATATTGGAGAAGATCCATTAGTGAATTTGAATGGGAATATCGCCAAATTAGTCAGTTACAGCTAAGTTGGCTTCATTTATGACAACTTATTTTGGTCGCCAAATTTGGCGATACTTCACCAAATGGCGCCAAGTCTGGCGACAACTTGGCGATAACGCATATGAATACATAGCTTTATGCTTATGAATGAAAAACCGGTTACAACAATGAAAGATAATTTGCGAAAAATCCTTTATTTTATTGGTTTTTGTTGAATTACTAAAAAACTACTCAACCAATTTTGATGAAACGGAAGTGGTACCAATTCGAGAGTATCCTCTTTCAATTAAAACCAAAATCACATAAATTGGACAAAAAGTTCCGGAGCAATCGGTGAACATACATAAAAAAAAAAAAAACATACATACGCGTCGAATTGATAACCTCCTCCTTTTTTCGAAGTCGGTAAAAAATAGATTTAGGTTAAAATAATTAATTTTTAAATAGTTAAGAAATTACAAATTTTATACAATGCCTGGGTCCCATAGGTTTTATTTAGAAAAAGTTCTTCCATTTTCTAACAATTAAAACAGTAAAAATGATTCTTCTATCACTAAAACTTACTGAGTTATGATATTTTTAATTTTATGAATTTTCAAGGTTTTAATGGTTAGTAAATGGAAAAATGTGTTTTTAGTACTAGAACATTTAAAATGCATAAAATTCAAAGTATAATGAATAGCCCCGGAGCAGAAAATTCTCCATGTGTCTGCGACAGATACTTCAGGGACAAAAAATAATCTGCAGGTAAAATATTTTTTATAATTGAAACGTTAATTAATCAAACAATCACTTACCTGTAGTGTTTTTAGGTATTTTATAAATTGTTATTAATAATAATCTCAACTTTTTGTATTAAATAAGAAAGAGCTAAACATAATATGAAGCAAAATAAAGGCTTGATGAAAAAGAATCTGCAAAAGAGAAAAGAAAATCTGCGACGACTGCCGACTGTCTTGAACTTTCTGCTACCGGGATGAATAGGTGAATTTTCTTCTTGCAAAAATTAAGTTTTTAATCACAAATTATTTTAATGATGTGGATTCATCTCAATAGAAAACAGCGTCTATACTTACATCCCAAAATTATTTCAAACATTTTGTCTAAAGGCCTTCTAATTAAAACATCTGTTGACAACATACACAGCGATTAGTTATATGTTAAAAAAATAACAGGTTGTTGGAACCTGTTACCTGTGCAAGTGTGAAATGATGGAACATGTTAATCAAAATTAACTCTATTTCCCATCTCTAGTAGGTACTTACGTCACACTTATCTATTATTGGCATTAAATGACACAGATTGTTGACAGATAGAGATCGATGGCAAAAAGTAAACAAGGATCCAGAATTTATATATACACAGACATACGTATAAGGCAATGCATTTCATTTTTGTACATCATCAAGGTTCATATTCCCCCCCCCCCCCCCCCTAAAAGAATCTTAATTTTTTTAGGTAATTTTACAAAAAGTTCCAAAACTATACAGCTTAAGGTCATGGATCTGTCTAGTTTTTTCTAACAGGGTTCCAGTTTTGTAAAATTGTGATTTTTTTTTTTTTTTTTTTTTAATGTGAAAATTCTATTTACCATATTTTCTGGGAATAACGCCGCAATGTTAAACTAGATTTTTCTAGTTTGAAAACAAAAATGCGGCCAATAACTAGGTGCGGCTTGTAAATAGTACCAAATTTATCGTCGATCTTCATTTAAAAATTTGGAAATCTGGTTATTAAAAAAAAAAATTAATCCATGATCTTATGTCGTACTTCTGGGGGAAAAAAAAAAAGTCTCACAAGGCGAAAACGTATCATCATGTTTACTGGTGTTTACAAACAATGCAATTTTCATGAGCAAAAAACTGCACTTTGTCTGGGCATCGCATCCAATCACAATGATTCTCCTCAAATTCGCCTAGCGTCTTGCATGCCATATAAGGAATAATTCCTCCCATTTTTTCCCTCCTTTAATCTTCGCCAGCACCGATACAGCTACGGGAAAACTATTTTACTCTATGTTCGTAACTACTTTCAGTATTAAAAAAATAAGTATACTCACGTTTGGCAACAGCTCAATTTAATCTGAAACTCTAATACAATCAAGCATGTGATCCCGATTGTAACACCCAAGATCTGATATGCCGGCTCGCTTTTTTGATAATGACACAAATGATGCAAATAATTTCATAGACACCGATCAAAGTTTGTCACCTCAAATTTAAAAATTATTCCACAGTGATACTGAGGACGAAGAGTTTTGATGGATTTTCAAATGTATAACTAGTGCTACTGTATTATTATTTTTTTCCGTTTGTTAAAATAAATAACATTGATAGTGGAATTAATTGTTCAATTAATTAAAAAATAAATTATTTATTTTAAGTTCAAAATGTTTAATTTTAAGCCTACCGGTTAATAATTTTAATTAATTGCACTTGGTACATTTTTTATAACATATGTGACGTTATACACAGTATGGTGTTATACTAGTTTTTTTTTTTTTTTTTTTTAAGTAACTGCGGCGTTATACTCGGAAAATACGGTATAAGGGAATTTGAAATTTCAGATACATTCAAATTCCTGTAAGTATATTTTTAACAAGATTCCTTATTTATATAAAAGATAGATAACAGGTTTATTTACAATGCAAGATGTACTGCGGTAGATCAGATTTTATTTTAAAAGATTAATTTTGAGAATGGAAAAGTTTTATGAAAGTTTATTTTTAAGTAAAGAATTTTATGAAGGGCTCTGTTTTAAGATAAAAGAGAAATTGCGAAGGGTCCTGTTTTCAAATGAAACATTTTTGTGAAGTGTCCTCTAAAGGATCCAAATTTTTTCTAAAAAAATCCCTGCTTAAACCTTTCATGATTACAAGAAATAATAGAGTAATATAAAGTTTTTAAGCAGTGAAATTACATTTGGAATTCACCTAGAAACAATCATTATGCAGCAAAAAATCATATGCTTGTTGTTCATTATGCTTGCATCCATTATATTCACAGGAATTTATGGTTCTTAAAAATGTTAATTCAAAGATCTACTTGAAAATGTAAGACTAGGATTACTATAAAGTTATTAAATATAATAATTTAATGCTATTAAATTACCATAAAATTACAGCATTCTACTGTCTGAATATGCATCAAACAAAATTCTGAATCAAATAATACATCTAAAACATTTTGGATAAGACATAATAGAATGTACGATTTGCTATCAACATTCTTTTGACAAAATATATTTCATTACTCTGGTTTAAGCAATTTTGGTTAGTACATATAATCAAGATTTTATAGGGGCCCATACAAATGAAACACATGCTTGTGAAATTGTTTATAATCCTATAATTGGCTAAGATACTGCCTGTTTGGTAATAAATTAGTCTTGTTGAGAAAGCAATTTAGAAAAGCTGTTTCTTACAAGGACAACAGGAAGAAGAAAGAAGGCAGTGAAAGGGCATTCAGAAAGCACTTCGCAGCGGTAGAATTGATAAAAAAAAGTCACTGGTCCCAAGGACTAGTAAGCATGAGAGTTTACTGGTCCATAGTCATCATGACTGGCCCGATACATAAAATTCTATTACGTTCCTTCAACCCTGAGAGTCACCCCCCCCCCCCCCCCCCAGAATATAAATCAAACTTCCTTTGCAGTTATCAAAATTTTTGGCATAATAAAATGTAAAATTATAATTTATTAAAAATTAAACAACAGTACATAAAGAAAAACTATAAAATTTTTAATTAGATATTTTATTTCTGATTATTATTTCAACTGACTAAGGTTTAATGCAATCTCTATTTTTTTTTTTTTTAAATAAAATATAACTGTGTGATTTGTGTTTGGTTGCAGGTTTCTCAGGGATGAGAAAATTTAAGTTTATCTGTGAGAGAAGAAGGAAAAAGTTACTGGTCCGATTGAATTTTTGGTGGTCTCGGACCAGCAGACCACCAAGGATTTCGAACGCTGCTTCGGGTAAATACATAGCATGTTGGACGCTTCAGGTAAATTGGATGCGTGATAGTGCAAAAAGAAATAAAATATTTCTTGACATCTCTATGTTTTAGGTAAGAATTGCAACTTTTCCCTGATTTTATCAGTAGTTATACTTTTTCTTGACATTTTCTGGTTTCTCAGGCATCTATGTCTCATAATTTCTTAATCTAATTTCAGCTGAATAGCAAAAATCAAATAATAAGGAGTGAAACATGGTTTTGTCAAAGTAGATTTCTTATTCCTATACAAATTCATGTCAAAACAGAAATGTATCCTATAAAAATGTTGAAAAATGGAATGTGTTTTTATGAATTGACTGAAATACATTACATGTCTATCATAGAACTGTCTTCTCCTCTTTGTTCCTGGTATGGCACCTTTACCATCTTCTTCTTCTAAAGGCCCCAATTCTTCCTCTATTGTATTAAGGAGTTTAGAGCTTATGGGAACCAGATGCTCATTCAATTCGCCTAAAAAAGATGTAAACAGAAATAAAGTATTTTAAGATGTATTTACAGAATTTGAAATAAACTACACTTTTTAATTGAATAAAGAAAAAAACAACAAGTTCTGCCTTATTTTTGCAACCACTATGCTGATTAATTCTTCAAGAAAATAAAGCAAAGACAATGGCATTTATTATCTTGGATGAGAAACAAAGTATAATATAAGGCAGGGCGCAAAATTTCCGCTCGCCAGCTCACCAATGGCAAGCAAATATTTAAGGTTGGCGAGTAAGTTTTGTCTTTTAAAATGTTGTATTTAAATCAAACTATGTACACTCAGAATATCGTGCCTCAACCTAGCGACATGCGGATCTTGTAGATCTTTTGTGCTTGGCTGAGAAATGTTGATATTTTAACAAAGTATGGCAATGGAAAAACATTGCCGGTATTTTATCCATTTTATTGCTGAAACTATGAAGTTAGATTTAGTGGAAATTTTTGAAAAGTGTACCTATATCAGCATTGTGGTTGATGGTATCACAGATAGATCAGATGTTTAGCATGCAAATGTGTATGTTCGATACGCGAATGCAAAAGATAATCATATCAAAGAGGACATTTTAGGAGGAATAGAGCTGCCAAATTCTACTTCATGCAGTTATTTTCACAGCCATAACTGATTTTATAGATAAGACTATAGGTCCAAATGAATATAGAAGCAGGTGTTATAGTGTAGGCTTGGGTACTGATGGTGCTCCAAATATGGCTGGATACAAATCAGGACTGGGTATGAAAAAGAAATCTATTTGTGGTAAATTGATAAACATTCACTGCCTTGCACATCATTTGCAGTTAGTTGGCTGTTTTGGATGCATGTGGTGAAACTGAATATCTGAAAGCATTTGATTCAGTGGTTAGGAGTTTTTTTAAATTTTATTATGTTTCGGCTAAAAGACCTCATATTTTAGAAAAAAGAGGAATTCTAAGAGAAAAAATTCTTAAACAGAGTGATATTCACACTATTAGATGATTATTCATCGAAGAATGTGCTATGAAAGTTGTTTTGCATGCCATCTTGAACAGGGAGCCCACAGAAAATACAATTGCAGTGCTAAAGCTAAGGGTTTGCTGAAAACATTGAAGGATTATAATTTTCTTTAAGTTCTGTACTTCCTCTTGGATTTCTACAGAAAATTGAACTCTTTAAATGTGGCATTAAAAAACAAGGACCTTGTCATTTCATCTGGAAATAAAAAATAACATTGCATTTCAGTTCTGACAGATCTCAAATATAGTGTTGCACCAAACGAACAAGAGTTTTTGGACCAAATATCCATCTCAGGGATAATCAAGGTTGTACAGCTGGCAAATATTAAAAATGGGGAGCGAGAGTTTCAGACTTTACGAGAGAGACTATTAAACAGGCACAGATATACATTACAGAAAAACTGCAATCTGTGTCAGCAGATGCGTTCACATATCTGCATGTTTTTGACACTTTGGGTTGGACTCCCAAATAAAAAATTCTTGAATTTGCGTTTGAAGAAATAAAAAAGCTCTTCATGTATTTGAACCCAAGTCTCTTTAATGAAAAAGTGGATATTGTATTGGCAGAGTGGGCAGAATTCCAGTTTATGTTCCCTTCACTAACACTGAAAGATATGCTGGAGAAGTTTTACAGTGAAAAGTACTCATCAAAATTTCCCATTTCGCTCGATTCTAACAATTTGCAGTGTTCTACGAGTGAGCATAGCTTGGTGCGAGAGGCTTCACCTGTCACAACAGACTCAAGACTACATACAGGAACTCTCTGAAGACTGCGATACTGGATGATTTACTCAGAATATCTATTAATCGATCCACCCTGACAGATTTTAACCCTACAACTGCGATTGACAAGCGGTATTTCAGGGCAGAAAGGCAACACTACACAAACATGAAGTTTAAGACAAGTACTAAAAGTACAAGAACTTTTTCTTTCATGACTTTTTAATGGTATGCAACAATTTGTGTAACCATTGAAACCTTATGGCAACCATATTTTGAGTTTATATTATTGATTTTTTTCTTTTGCAATAAATATGTTTCGATTTTTCAGTTTCTGCATTTTTTTATGATTTTGGTCACCAGAAAGTTCTTCATACTACATCTATTAACACTTTAAAAATTGTTCATATTTCTCATGAATGTAAAATATTCGTGATTTAAAAGACAGCTCCTTCTAACAGCTGTCAATATAAATTCAGTTTGTCATAAATAGTTCATTTTCTGAGCAAGTGTGGTGACTGACGTTGCTGTCTAAATGAATGTAAAGTAATGCCGAGCAAAAGTTTTAGTCTGCCGAGCACCATTTTGACTGAAATTTCATGCCCTGATATAAGGTGTGAATGAAAGGTATTTTTTCTTTATTTGCCTAATTTACAAACAACTTAAATTAGAAATTCTGAAACTTCTGACCTGGGAATCGTCAGTTAGAAAGTTTAACTGAAATTTCTTAAATGAAAAATGTTAAATTAATAGGTGAACGGTTTCTCTTTGCAATTAAATACAGTGTGAATGGTGAAAGGTTGACCTAGGTTTAGATGAATGGTTTCCATAATTTAAAAATCATGCTCAACTGGAATTGCAACCCTTAACAATCAAATTGCACAGTTATGTGTCTTTTTAATTGTGTATTTAGATATCTCATTTCATTAGATGCACTGAAAAAGTGATGATAAAACACAATTAAATAATAAAACTTTGTATAAATCCCCATAAAAATACACAGGACACATTTTGGGCTGGAAATTTTAACAGCCTGTCATCAGCCGAAGTAAACACGTGTCCGTAAGGGGACAAGGTCACAAATGAACTGAAAGGTAGCTTACAAAGAATGTGACAGGTGGCACAAGCTGAAAGGTAAACACCAATCACAGAGGAGTAAATGCAGAAGAGGAAAGTATTGCAAAATGATAGAGAAAGAAACAAGAGAAAAGAAGCAAATTAAAAAATAAAACAAGGAAGATTTTTTTTTTTTTTACATAATGAAAGAAAAAGAGACAAGAGAAGAGGGAAAATAATTACAAAAGTAATTTCCAAGCTGAACCCAGAAAAGGAGATGATGAGAGATCATTGACAAGTTAATTGGAATTTTTAAAAATGAAATAGGCTTCATGAAAATCCAAGTGAGTGAGAGAGACAGGGAAAAAAATAATTTCGGCCATAGAGAAATTGAAACAGTGCCACCTTTAATTAAACACCTTTCTTCCTGCAATTAGAAAATGGTTTCCTTAGATATTAAATCTCTTTCACTAACGTGCCAGTTTAAGAGGTGATTGATTGTTTGGAAAGAAGGCTATGTAAATTCCATTACTCTTCTGCTGAAATTGATGAAATCCTGCAATTAGTTAGTATTTGTATCAGGCAAACCATTTTTAAGTTTAGTAATTATTTGTATTCTCAAACTGGTGGTTTGGCCATGGGTAATCTACTTTCTCCTCTTTTATGTGATATTTATATGCATTTTGTTGAAGAAAAACTCTCCAGTTTATAGCAATTTCCTTTCTGGTTTAGGTATGTTGATGATACTTTTATTTTAATTATAATCCCTCTTTTATTGATAAAGCTCTGTATAAATATAATACTTCTAAACGTCCTCTTTCTGACACAAATAATCCTCCTAATTTCAACTCTATCATTCTGCCATTTTATTCTCCTCTCTGTTTGAAAATTTCTAAAATCTGTTCTCGCTTCAATTTTAAGGTTATCTTCAAACCTATGAATAAAATAAAATTCTTTCTCTGAAGGATCCTATTCCTACTGAGAACCAGTGGGGCATTTATTTTATTCTTGCTCTCGCAATTTAGGTTAGATTGGTCAAACTAAGAAAGCTTTAAAGTTCAAATTAAGCGAGAATCAGAGGTATATTTCAAATCAAGAAATCTCTAAATCTTCGATTGACTCTCACTGTTGGACTACCAGTCACTGCTTCAATTTCTCCATGGCCAGAATTATTTATTCCCCTATCTCTCCCATTCACATGGATTTTCATAAAAATATTTTATTTTTAAAAATTCTGATAAACTTGTCAATGATCCCTCATTACCTCCTTTTCTGTCTTCAGCTTGGAAACTACTTTTGTAATTCTTTTCCCTCTTCTCTTGAATGTTTTCATTTTATTGTGAAAAAATATATATATATATAATCTTTCTTCCTTGTTTTATTTTTTAATTTACTTCTTTTATTTCCTTTTTTTTTCTAACATTTTGGCAACACTTTCCTCTTCTGCATGTATTCTTCTCTTGAATCTTTTTATTTTATTGTGAAAATATATATATATATATATATATTATCTTTCTTCCTTGTTTTATTTTTTAATTTACTTCTTTTATTTCCTTTTTTTTTCTAACATTTTGGCAACACTTTCCTCTTCTGCATGTATTCTTCTCTTGAATCTTTTTATTTTATTGTGAAAATATATATATATATATATATTATCTTTCTTCCTTGTTTTATTTTTTAATTTACTTCTTTTATTTCCTTTTTTTTCCTAACATTTTGGCAACACTTTCCTCTTCTGCATGTATTCCTCTGTGTTTGGTGTTTATCTTTCAGCTTGTGCCACCTGTCGCATTTTTGTAAGCTGTACTCTCTACCTTTCAGTTCATTTGTAACCTTGTCCCCTTACAGACACGAGTTTACTTTGCCTGATGATGGGCTGTTAAAATTTCCAGCTCGAAATGCATCCTGTGTAATTTTATATTTTTATGGTGCTTTGCACAAAGTTTTATTATTTAAGGCCATTCTCAAATGCAAAAGGGCAACTTTATGACATAAGTTTAAATTTATTTTTGGTCAGAAATGCATGAAACTAGCAGGTGTTGTTCAGAAACTATGTAATCGAGCTGTTTTTTTTTTCCGTTTTTTGCAAACACAATTAGATCTTTCAGAAAATAGTGTCAGAGATGACATTTTGAACTGAAGTTTCCGAAGAAAGCAGAAAAACCAGTCAGCGAAGGGAGAAAAACATCTTTGTCATGTGATCAAAACCACTTATAACTCAATAGGTAATTTATTTATCAAAAAATGGAAAACACAGTTGGATTCCAAATCGCTTCCAAAAATGTTCGCTAAAAAAATGTTACATAGTACACATGTTACTAAAGCTATATCTTATTTTAAGTAAAAAACAAACAAAAAATCACTGTTATTTCAAAATAAGATCACTAACCTATTTCACCCAGAAGTTCACAAGCTTTCAGAGCAGCAGCCATTTTAGCCAGCTTTTTTTTACGCATTTTGGGGCCCTAAATAAACAAATAAATAAAATGTTACGTGAATTTAATTTCATATATTTTTAAAAATCTATGTAAAACAATTACTGCACAATTCTTATGTTAAAAAGAAACTTTTTTTTTCTTAATTTTTTGCTGATTTTATCCTTGCTTATTTTCAAAAAGGTAAATAAAACAGAAAAAAAATCATACATATTTTTATTTGTTAATGTTTTATTAAGATGACAGAATAATAACATGACAATCTAAATTTGTGCTGCACACTTTTAGAAATCTGTGTTTTATTTAACCTAATTGATGAAAAGCAAAATGAGGGATTTATACCCTATGTAATCTCAATTGGCTTCTCCAGGACATCCATCCTTCCCCAATTTAACCTTTCATTGTCTTAGTAATAAGTAAAGTGGTCAGTCAATTAAATGTGGTGTTACCATAATTACTGACCTATGCCAGGGACCAGGAAACTGACCATGAGAAGTTAACTGAAATTACATATAGTATATTAATGAGTTTTCATCACCCCTTTTACATTGCAATAAAAATTAAAAATCAATATAAACATTATAAAGTAAAACATATATATATCTGAATTACTGTACTGCTTTATTTATTTTTGGTCTTAAGATTTTACTGAAGAGTAATAACATGAAAACTAACATTAATGTAGTAGATTGAGAAGGACTGAGCAAAGTAAATAATGATATGATTTTCGACAACAGATCGTAGGCAGAGCAGGCGCAAATATCAGGCAAATTGAGTAGCGAGCCTGTTATGGTCCTGAGTAGTCCCTCGTCTTTCCGCACAATTAGAAATAATTTGCCTCTTTGTAAAATAAAAATAATTTTGCTCTTAATTCGATCATTTAAACTCTAATTTTAAAAGGTTTTTTTTTAAAAAAGAAACTGTTATAAAAATAACCCACCTCATAAAAATAAATAAAAATGTAGATAATGCATTTCATGTTTTAAAAGAAAAGAACTTATATGATGTTATTTTTTTTATATATATATAGTTTAGAAAAACTTGTTTAAATTTTTATGCCTATTTCCAAAATATCTAACCTAAATTTTATTATTTCTAGTTTAAATCTATTCATCTGTTATACAAAATATACAATATTACCAAAAGGTATCATTACAACTTTCCTGTTTTCTTCAATGTTTTTTTTTTTTTTTTGGACAAATACTCATAAATTCTAAAAATTCCAATTTTAAATGTGCATAAATAAGGCAACAATAGATTCTTTATTATTCAACACTCAGTTATGAAACTAATTCTATCATTCGATACTGTCTAAGCTCTAAACTTACATTATTTTAAAGGCTGTACCCCAATACATTTAAGTAGGAAAACAGAAACAGAAGCAGAACTATGCACACTAAATTCAAAATAAGTTGCATAGTGTTTTGATACATTTTAGCAGAAAAAAAATTGAATGTATATATATAATAATGTATAATATGCACAATTCAAAAGTAAATTTTATTAGTCAAGACCTTCAATATTACAGTCAGAGACGTAGGGCTCCTCAAAGTGCTTTGCCCAGGGTCCCGCACAAAATTTTGCCGGTCAGGAAATAGAAAATTTGGGTATACTCAATTAATGAGTCCACTTGTGAAGTGTCAAATATCAATTGCTATAACTCAACATAATTTGAACCTTAATGAGTTTGTTGCTAAAGATAAAGGCATTATAGATTGAGTTACAATACTTTACTGCAAAAAACATATTTGAAACTTTATTTTCCATACATAAAATTATTATTTGCCCTTTCTTGCTTACTATGATTATTCAAATTTTATATTTATACAAACATTAAAAATCACATGTACTAGTAGCAGACAGATGCAAACTAAGGAATGCACACATGGGACATAAACCCAGGGTTCCCAAATTGAGGAAAGTCTTAAAAATATACCGTAATTTCCGGCCTATAATCCACGGATTATCTGTTAAAAAACCTCGAAAATTTTAAGTGCAAATTATCTGGTGAAATTTTTTTTAAGCAGAAGTTCAGGGCAGATCTCCAGTTTCTACCGGCAGTCACAAAATAAAAATGTAAACAGTTATCAGGGATGAAAGTGCACTAAAGCGATTTTGGAGCAGCAAAAATCTGATTTTGGAGCAGTAAAATCCATTTTTGGAGCAGCAAAAACCTGATTTTGGAGCAGTAAAATCCATTTTTGGAGCAGCAAACATCCGATTTTGGAGCAGTAAAATCCATTTTTGGAGCAGTAAAAATCTAATTTTCTAGCATTTACAGCTGTTTTTGGAGCAGATCTAAACTCTAATGCTAACAAACTTCTAAAAATTAAAATGATTGCTATCTTGAGAATATTTTGACATCTGAGAGAATAATTACTCGGATAAAACTTCTTCACACTTTTTGCTAACTCTGAACATTCTAAACGACAGTTGGGTACTGATTAGAATAATAATAAAAAATTAGCAGCAAGAAGAAAAAAAATGTTTACTTGGGTTTAAAAAATATTATTTTAGAGCAATTTTAACTAATCAAAGAAACGTATATGAATAAAACATAACTAACCTGAATTAGAAACATACTGCAGACCAATCCTTTTTAGAATGTATTATCCACTATTATTCAGATTTCTACTTTCAAAATTAAACAAACTAACAAAAATGGAAAGACAACTTGCTCAGTAAGATTTAATTTTTTTAAATTATAATGCTGTGAATAATCTTCCTTCATACACAGAAAAGCATAATTACAAATAAGAATTTCATGACATAAGTCAATATAAAGTTCCCTCCCCTTTACAATTCTCAAATAACTTGCTACTTTTAAATGAATGAATGGATGGATCAATATACAAGTTTGTGACAAACTTTTTATTACACAAAAAAGTAATCATATGGATGTTTCACCCTTTTTTACCTTTCATTTATTTAGAGCCAAGTTTTTAATTCAGATATTTAAAAATACTGAGCATTAAAACCAATAAAGCAACAATTTATATCATTAAAAAAATGAGATTTTAGCTCAGTGAAAATAATTTTGATAAATATAATTATGAAATATTAAATTTTACATTAAAATAAAAATTTGGACCAAAATATCAACTGAATATTTTTACTGAAACTAATTCATGAAGGCACAAATTTAGCACACTTAAAACCAATGTTGAATTCACAATAAAATATAGACAAAATGACAAATTTAAAAACCAAAAAGAAAATGATGAAAGAAAAAATACACCCCCCCCCCCCCCAATTGCTTTCCAAGTAAGTTGGAAAGCATTAAATTTTCTTCTTCTTGGAGAGAGCCCCTTGCTCCTGTCTATTTTTTTCTAAATCTTCAAGAATACATTTAATCTTGCTTGAGGATTCATTTAATAAAACTTGCCCAGATTCTATATCGGGAAAATTCTTTCTTTTCAGTAATTTTTGATCAAATTTTCTGCATTCTCAAGCATCTTTTGGGAAGCTTCCAGTCTGCAATTAAGCTCTTTTTCTTCTTCTTTCAGTTTAATTTCATTATTTTCTTTTTCTTTTTTCTGTTCATCTAATACTTTTTCCTGTCTCTCTGTCTCTAAACGACGATTATAATTCTTGTAAGCATTTTTAACTGATCGTAATAGATCATTCGATAAATCAACATGAGTGACACTATCATAGTCCTCAAGATGAGATTTCACATTTCTCAATCCATTGATTGTGTGAAGAGATAGATTACTTCAGTTGCTCAATAGTCGATTATTTACACTGAAACCTCTTTCGCAATCAGAGTTACCATGAGGTATAGACAATAATGCTTTTATAAGAGTTTGAATGTGCTGGAATTTAGCACTGCCACCTGGTTTTGTCACCGAAAATACTGAGTTCCAGAAACATTGAATGTCTGAGCCTTCAGTTGATGATCCTTCACTAGAAATATTTTCACTTAGGAGTATAATCCATTCATCGGCCAAAGAAGAAATTGATGATATCGGAATTACATTGGGCAACTCTTTAGCAATTTTTTTTATACATAAAACCGAGGAATCTTCTTTTACAAACGCAGGATGAATACATTTTAGACGTTTTAAAAATTTATTCTCAAGGGGTAAAACTCTTAAAAGATATTTCACCGAGGAAATATAAAAGGATCGTGCACCCATAATGAATTCTTTTCTTCCCTGTTCGTCTAAAAGCTTTAATTCCTTTTCAGTATCTGAACCAACTTCTGGCCTTTTCCAGTGACAACCTTTACTCACATCAAAGTTTTTAAGATCAAAACCAGTTTTGTCCATGAAACTTTTTGTTTGAAGAAATCTACCCATGATAGCTTTAACCAAATTCACCATTTCATCATAAAGCACTGGAATCAAAGGATCTTTACTCTGAAATACCCTTAAAAAGTTGGAATTTCAGTAAGGAATTTCAGGGAGGGGTATTGCACGATGACAGGTCAGAAATATCTTTAGAAATAAAACAGTTTATGGTTTGATCAATGGGAGGAGAAGGTGGAAATTTCAGAAAAAATTAATATTTAATCCAAAAGTCTAAGAATCTAATAGTATTTCTTTTATTTTTCTATTAATTTGATAGATTTTGAGTTGTATTAGATTGCTACTGAATAACCAGCGATCATCATATCCCGAAAATTTGTTCAAAACAATTTTACTGCATTTTCAGATAGATTCTTTAAGAGGACAGGCATGAGATTGCAAAAAGATAAAATAAGAAAAGGCACATGAAATGGGAAAATGAGAAATTATTTAAAATAGCGCACCTATAAGACAATTGAATTAATACGATTATTTTATTTGCAATAAAATAGACAATATTTTTGTTTAAATGCTGCTTTATTTGGGGGGGGAGGGGGAGAGAGAGAATCAAATTAATAATTTATACAAATACTATATAATACTGAAATGAAAATTTTTATTTTTAGTTCATAATTCTGATGTGCAATGTTTTACACAGCAATCTTAGCTAGTTGTCCAATTCAAATTTTAACATGCTTTCACTCAAACCATCACTTAATAAACATGGCTAGCTAATGTTTAACCTGCTATTCAGCAAAAGAAAAGCTGGTGAAAAATAATGTTGCACCAAATTTTTTCGCGCTCCATTGACTAAATTCGCGTTTTTTAGCTATCCTTTGACGAAATTCGCGTTTTTTTCGCGATCCTTTGACGAAATTCGCGTTTTTCTGTGATCTTTTGACGAAATTCGCATTTTACCCTCACGATCCTTTGATATAATTCGCGTTTTCCCGCAAACTTTTGACGAAATTCTCGGTTTTTCCGCGATCTTTTGAAAAATTTCGGAGTTTTTCCGCGATCCTTTGAAGAAATTCACGTTTTTCTGTGATCTTTTGACGAAATTCGCACTTTACCCTCATGATCCTTTGACAGAATTCGCGTTTTCCCGCAAACTTTTAACGAAATTCGCGGTTTTTCCTCGATCTTTTGAAGAAATTCGGAGTTTTTCCGCGATCCTTTGAAGAAATTCACGTTTTTCTGTGACCTTTTGACGAAATTCGCACTTCACTCTCATGATCCTTTGACAGAATTCGCGTTTTCCCACAAACTTTTGACGAAATTCGCGGTTTTTCCTCGATCTTTTGAAGAAATTCGGAGGTTTTCCGTGATCCTTTGAAGAAATTCACGTTTTTCTGTGACCTTTTGACGAAATTCGCACTTCACTCTCATGATCCTTTGACAGAATTCGCGTTTTCCCGCAAACTTTTGACGAAATTCGCGGTTTTTCCGCGATCTTTTGAAGAAATTCCAAGTTTTTCCGCGATCCTTTGACGAAATTCACGTTTTTCTGTGACCTTTTGACGAAATTCGCATTTTACACTCATGATCCTTTGACAGAATTTGAGTTTTCCCGCAATCTTTTGACGAAATTCGCGGTTTTTCCGAGATCTTTTGAAGAAATTCGCGTTTTTTCCGCGATCCTTTGACGAAATTCACATTTTTCTGTGACCTCTTGATGAAATTCGCATTTTACACTCATGATCCTTTGACAGAATTCGCGTTTTCCCGCAATCTTTTGACGAAATTCGCGGTTTTTCAGCGATCTTTTGAAGAAATTCGGAGTTTTTCCGCGATTCTTTGACGAAATTTGCATTGTTTCGCAGCCCTTTGAAGAAATTTACGTTTCTTTTGCGATACTTTAACGAAATTTGCTTTTTTTCTGTGATCCTTTTCGAAATTGACTATTTTTGCGAACGATTGACGAATTTTTTTTTCAGCGGCCATTTTTTGAAATTAGTATTTTTTTTATGTCGAATTTTCGGACCGATTTTTAAATTTTTGGAACAAATCACCCCTGCGAGAAACAAACGACAAAAAATCGGAAAAAAGCGAAAAATAGTGGATCCTCGGAAGAAAGCGCAAGCCCCCCTTCCGTTGCCACCAACACTACAAATGAACGTTGTTTTTGTCAAATATTTAACATTTTTACAAAATTATACTTTCATTTTAACACATTTAGAGATTAAACTGCATCCAATTTTTGAATGAAAACGGCGCAGAAAAATGAAAAAGTTGTAAAATCGCGAATACGCGGACGATCCTCATGCAGATTTTTAATATATATATATAAACGTAGCAAGGCTTTTTTTTTCCCCCCGAAAGATCACCATCCATATGGGCGCGAAGGGTTCAGGGTCCCGTATGTATTATGATCGCGCCGCTTTATAACAATCGCCGTATTAACTATTTATGGATGCTCACGATGTACATACGCTTTGCGAACAGTAAATTATAAAATATAGAAAACAGTTATGTTAAATGAATAAAAAGAACATCTGAAGTATGAAAAGAATATCTCAAAAACAGAACACCAACGCGTACAGCGACTAAATAATAAAAATCTGCAATAATTTTTATGCAGAGGAAAAAAAATCGAACGGTGTTTTCTTTTTTATTGTTAAAGTGAATTATTTTTCTGAAAATACTGTAAAATTCTTATTTTGCCATATTATTCTCAGCTTAACCAAACTCCTATTTTACATATTATATTTGTTAGGGAAATTTTCCTTATAAAGGAAAATCCCCACTAAATCTAAGACGATAAAATTAAGCAGCTACGCAGTATGAAGCACGAAGAGATCTAGATATGCAAATTAAGTAGATGGAGTTAAAAAGTAAAAATGGCTGAAAAGAAATTGCAACGAATGTGTGTGTGCTCTAAAAGTATGGAAAAAGTTCAATGAATACAAAGTGGTTAAAAACAAATAAACTTTATTAAAACATAACACTTGTAAAAATAAATGAACTTTAAGTATCACAGTCTATTGGATATTAACTAATCCATATTTCTAAACTTTACAGATTATGTAGATCACCGGAACTCATTGGGTGAAGGTACTAACATTTAAACATCTCTAAAAACTTTTACCAATTAAATAGCTTTTAACAATTTCCAAAATACTTAACTTTACGTTTACAAGTTGCTAACACTTTATAATCTCTTAAATTTTAATATAATATAAAACATGAAACGATTAAATGTAAACTTGAAAAAATATTATCAAACTACGTTTCATACAAGAACAATAAAGAAGTTAAGTTTATATTGGAAGCAAAGAAAAAGTAGAAGAGATGCAACTCCAGTCTATCGTCATTAACCATCATGGCCTGTCCCGCTACGTGAATGCCATAAAACTTTTATTAAACAAAACCTGTTGCACCATTGACTTCCGAGGAGACAACTCAGGGACTAACTCTACCTGATAACAACTCATTCCTCAAAAAAACACTTTCGTCAATTAACAGCAGCAACTATCACATTCACGGAAACTCAAAAGAATTTTATAAATCTTACTTTAAACCAGGGACAGTAATTCCAGAAAAAACAAACCGACCCCGCACATCCATCACGCCGAAAAAATTCAAACTCCGTCCATTGCTTTTGAAGCAGGTATTACTCCGGCCTTTAAACAAATAGTAGAACTATTATTTTAAAAATGTCGCCTCCATGATGGAACTACTGAGCATGTATGCCCAGCATACAAACTGGTTCTAAAAGAACCACCGTTTTATAATTCTACGCCATCACAGCACAGGCAAGACAAAAACAAGAAAAAAGCCCAGAGCAAACGAAGTCACCCGCTATATATCCTTCGCCTCCTCATTGATATTCCGACGGCAGCCCCGCAGAAACGATCTCTGCTGCATTTCGTTCTCAGTGACGTCGTAATGACGGCTGTCTGGACACCTCACGCCATCTGTTGGCAGGTTCGAGTAAAACGCCGATAATACGAATGAAACTAGTAAAAGAAAAGAGATTGCCGGCCGATATGAACAGGAAATGATAAGTAAATAAAAAACGTCTTAAAAGATATTAGCAGGTGATGATTAAAAATAGATAATGCAGGTCGGAATGAATTAAACTTTAAAAGATTTTGATGTAAAGCCATAAGAAACTAACGAAGTTTTAAAATTTGGGACAACAATATTGAATAAATTATTATATTAAGCTTGCTCTGAACATTTTTTTTTAAAGTTTTCTAATAACTCACATCATAAAACTATTAAATTTGCTGTAAAAATAATTAGACTTACCTGATTGCTTGCCATGTAGAGACATCGCAGCTTCGGTTTTGGTTTTTAAATCACAGATAGAATCTCATTGTTCGACTAAGATTAGTAGGATTCCACACATGCGCCGCCAAGAGGTGTGACGTCAGATACGTAGAGAGAATCCCATTGTTCTTTCCGGCAGAAGACAATTCCAACTCGTTTCCTTTTTCACCGTCAAGAGGGTGTCGTTTTTTGGCGGCGATCGCTTAATTGGCAACTTTCAGATTTCTTTCTCTCATCCGGAGTGAAGTTCCGAGATTTTAGCGGGAGAAAAATCGGGAAGTCTGCGGGTGCAACCGACTCTCCCATACCGAGAGTACGCCAAGCAAATCCGCCGCCAACTTTTTGCCGAAGAGAGGAAGAAAAAAATCACATAAAGGCCTGGATTTTAATGTATTTCTAGGGGGAAATTTACCACCTGGAAAAAGTTAAAAATGGAATTTGTTTTTGTTTCTCGGATCGACGAAATCGTGCTAAATTTCATTTTGGTACTTAACTACGTTTTGGCGCAGGTTTGGCGCAAATTTAAGGAAAAACGCTATTTCGGCGCAGACATGCGCAGCAATTGTATTTCTGTGCAGATATGCGCAGCACTTGCATCCCTGAGTTATCAAATGATTGTCTGCTATCGACCGTTCGTGGAGTTGCTTGTGATTGGTTCACGTATGACGTGAACGTGCTAGTGGCTTCCGATTAGGATGTTATTTTTTTAGCCTTTTGGCGACATGTTTCTATGAAGAACAAAACGTTTCTCTACTCATCCCTTTCAAAAATTGCAATCTCAATCATTTATTATAAGCTTCTCCCAAAATTACAGCAGTTTTACTGATTACGATGCAATCAATGGGAATCCATCACAAATTAATCAAATGAATCATTATCGTATTGTAGTTTTATGGTTTTACTGCTGCCCTCTATGGATAGGATAATAAAATACAATTATGTCCTTGTAATTTATAATAAAAACCAAAACGTATTTGATGGTATATCACATTGAAAGTTATAATAATATCTAAGAGAAAACCTGTTATTTAACGCTGCAGAATTTAAACAGAACGTTATTTAAAAAGCAGAAGATGATTTGAAAACAGCAATTATTACAGAATTATCTGTATTCACAAGACCTTCTACGTTTTAGATATAGAAGGTCGTTTAGCTTCAATGAAAAAAATTGTTTGCATTTTTTAACTTGTAATTATTTTATTTTTTTTCAATTATTTTATTACAATTATCATTTAAATAGAGCAACTAAATAAATAGGGAAGTGGTTCATTAGTAGTACTTTGGAATGTTGAAAACAATGAGTAATTCTGGTACAGTACGGCGTATAATCCACGGATTAAACGCCGATGCGGATTACCTGCTGAAATTTTTTTGTGAGGGCTAAAAATTGCGGCTGCGGATTGTAGGCCGGAAATTACGGTAGTTAAGAAATGGGTAGTTATTTACATGTTATTAATGCCACGTAAATATGTCGTGCCAACAATGCCATCTATAATACTAATTACAGTAACTCTTTTTCTCCTTCTACGTTGTAATCCTATAGTTAATATTTAAATTTTATATAGTATTAATATTAAAGGCAATTGCAGAAGCATTTATATATAACTGTATAACACAATATATATAACATCAACCGTTTTCCATCCCCTGCTGGACGTAGGTCTCCCACAGATTTTTCCATTGTTTCCTGTCTAGTGCTTTAGTCATCTAATTAACACTGGTTAGTCTTCCAATTTCGTCACTCCATCTTACTTGAGGTCATCGTCTTGGTTGTTTTACATCCTGGGATACCACCGTTGGGTGTTTGTGCTCCATCTATTGTCTTGTCTTATTGCAATGTGCCCAGTCCATTTTCATTTTAGCCATTTAATTATCTCAATGATGTCAAAAATTTTCGTCTTGACTTCTTATCGAGGTTATTCCCTTTCTGCCTCTTCTAATTATGCTTAGCATACGTAGCATACATCTTTCCATACTTCACTGTGTTGTTTGTAATCTTTGTACCATCCGTTTTGTTAGTGTCCATGTTTCTGCTCCATAAGTTAGAGCAAGCAAAATACATCGATTAAACACCTATCTTTTCAAACAAAGTGGCATGTTACTCTTCAGAATAATATTGTTCTTCCCAAAAAGCACTCCATCCATTTCTTATTCTTCTATTGATTTCATTCATGATACTGTTTCCAATGATATTTCCAATATAAGGTACACATAACTTTGCATTTCTTTAATCTCAGTGTTTTTGTAGACAATTTTCTTTTTGGATGCAAATAAATTGAACATCACCATAGACTTTCCCAAATTTATTTTTAATCGCACATAAATGCTAGCTTCTGCATCTTTTAGCATATTTTCCAGTTCTTCAGGGCTATTACTGAAAATTAAAATGTCGTCAGCGAACCAGAGATGACTTAAATATTCCCCATTTATTCAAAACCCTTTGTTTTACCAATCCGGCTTCTTGAAAATACTTTCCAAGACAGCAGTAAAAAGCTTAGGTGAAATGGTGTCTCATTGTCTTACCCTTCTTCCAAGCTTAATCTTCACTTTTCCTTTGTCCAAAAGAATGGTTGCTGTTGCTTTCTTGTAAATCTTCTTTAGATTGATGTAAGGTTTGTCTTAACCAATGTCCACCAGAAATTCTACTACTGCTGATGTGTAGACTGAATCAAATGCTTTTCCATAATCAATAAAGACAAGGCAGAGAGGTAGAATATTTTTCTTGTGTTTTTCTATGATTTTCCCTTACTGTTTGAATACAATCCATTAATGCTAAATCCACTTCGGAATCCTGCTTGTTCTCAAGGTTGAGGTGAGTCCAGGGCTGACATAAGTCTTGTTATTGAAACTTTGGTTTTATGCGATTAGGATATATATAGCATATTTATTCCAGCCGGTGTAATACATAGCCAAAAATAAAAATAAGTATTGTAAATACTAATTTTCATACACTAGACAGACTTGACTACATTAAACAGACAAATTAAATTAAAAAATATATAAAAACATTTAATTAAAAACAAAAATATATACAAAATTAGACGTTTCACTGTGCAATGCACAGCCTCATCAGTACACATATCCACAACAGCAGAATATCGAAACATGTCTGGACACAGTCATTACTCTTTCAAAAACACAAAATATTCCATCAGGATTGTACCAGATTCATTGAGCGTGTAAGGGTATAGTCTACAGGGGTCTGTCCAGACTTTTCTCACGGGGTCCTGTTTTTGTGAAATTGTGAAGTTTTTCTTATTTTTGTGAAAATTCTAGTCATAATTTTGTGAATTTTAAATTATCGATGTCTTCATGCTCTATCCTTCATTCTTCATATATAAAAAGCTAAGCTCTTTGGTCAGTTCCAACTGCTTACTTACAGGCCAGATTTTATTTTTAAATGGCTAAATTTGTGAAAAGTTAAATTTGAAGGGAAAAAAATTCTGTGAAAGGTCTATTCAAGACACAAATAATTTTGTGAAGGGTCCTGTTTTGGGATAAAATGTTTTGTGAAGGGTCCTGTTTGGGGATAAAAATTTTTGTGAATCGTACTGTTTTAAGATAAATTATTTTGTGAAGGGTCCTTTAAAGGACCTAAAATTTTCCTAAACATATCCCTGGTCTAGTAAACCAGTTTTCCATGAACAATCTATAATGATCAGTATTGCAATTATTTTTCAAAATCAATGAATTTTTGAAGGCTGGGGTGTGGTCCATTTCAAAGGCATGCTGTACTAATTTAGAGCTTAATCTTCCATTTTTAAAGGCGCCGACATGCTCTTTAAGTCTGATATCCATCAATTTGCCAGTTTCACCTATATATACGTTGTCATAGTCGCTACATGGAATCATGTAAACAACCACCGGTTAATTTTGTTATTGTAATTTACCTCTTATAGCTAAAATCCATTAATCTTATGTTATATGTTTAATAAATGTTAACTAAATTATTGTACTGTATATTTTAGTTTGCTTTTATATTATTTAACATTTTTAACAGTATTATGTATTTAATAAATGTATATTAAGTTATCGTTTTGACAATGATAAATATGATTGATGATTAACAGCTATTTTTGACGATATATCTTTCTGGCATGGATAATACAAGTTCCAAACAAGGCAGTAAAGTTTTATTATTTACATAGTTTTATGCTGTGTTACAACAAGGAATGAATGCTACACCATAATTTTTTTCATCTTCAAAAGCATGACCTTCTTTGCAAACTATTAAGACGATTCAGACTTAACAGTGCTGTTGAAGCATATCATTTTAAAAAGCTCAGTAAGTAAAGTATGAGATCTAAAATGCATTTTATCTCAGATTCAATGCTATTATTAATGTATCCTGACACTGCATACTTTTACTATTATGCATAATTCTCACATGTAATTATTAAAAAAGGAAAATCTTGTTTATAGATAATATAAAAAGTGTTCAATTAAAATTACATTTAAAAGTTATATAAGAGATACATACCTGACAATTATTTCATCTTACTACATAGTATACACATAGGAGCCCTGTTTCTAGTTTGTGCCCAAGGCCAAAAAAATCATAGTCTAGCTCTGGTGGCAGATTATTCTGGTTAATTTATGAGAAACAAGTTATTGTTTGACACTCATAATTATAGTCACCAAATGACAACTGGAAATTTCCAAATTAAAAAATTCATTTAATATATCAAACAACAGTTAACTCTTTTACTCCCATATGAAATAATAGTACTTCTCCATTATTCCGCTAACCACTTTCCATAAATATATATAGCCAAACTACAGGATTTAATGCCAAAAAGAACATGATCGTGGCATCACATTCACATCACGTCAGATGCATTACAAGTGATTGTTATGTCATCAAGTGACTTTTAATTCAATGTTTATATTTTTAATGATGTTTTAATGGTTCATTAGTTAATCTGTTATTGAAAATAACAATTATGTCCTTAAATGACAATGCAATGTCCATGATATTAAAAGAGAAAAAGCACTGAAGAAGGCTGTAATGCATAGTTATCAGACCTGCCAACCTTTGGAAATGAGAAATCGTAGCACATAAAATTAAAATTAATCTAGAGGTTGGTTTGTTGTTTTTTCGTGTTTCGCAGCCATCTTTTGATATTCGTAAAAGGAATAAGGTTTGTCTTTTAACTCAATATAGTAATTTTTTTCTCTCAGAAAATTTTTATACACAATTATATTCACAATTTTTTCCCAATTGGGGAAATTCCTTTATTCTGCAAGAAAAAAAAAAAAACATTCGCGAACTTCCAAGAAATTTCAAAATGTACTTGCAGAAGAATCATAGGTCTGTGGAAGAATTTAAAGGGGAAAATACTGCACAACATTTTTCATTATGCAGGACATTTCTCTTCCGTGCGCAAATCGTGCGATTTTGCACACTATTTCAAACCTTGCACCTCAAAGAACACCCCCCCCCCCCTCAACCAGATATTCTTAAAGTGGCACCCCTGTTTGTAAGGAAGGGAATTCATGTACTATAAATATTTACAGAAACACGATTCACTCGTGGTTAATGTACATAAAGAGAGTTTTATGTTAAAAGGTTTGTTTTGTAGCGCAGATTTTTTTCCCCCATGAGCAATTTTTAATGTCCAAATTTTCAGGCTAATGAACCCTTTTTCTTAAACTTTCGGAAATTAATACTTTGAAATTTTGGAAATTTCGGAACAGAATCACTCTTGAAAAATATGCTACGTTTAATAAAAATCGCAACTAGAAACAAAAAAATGCATTTGTGTTTTTTGCAAAAAATCGTAGTTTAAGACTGATTTTCGTAGCATCGTAGTTTACAGGTCCAAATCGTAGCAACTATGATTTTTTTCGTAGCAGTTGGCAGGTCTGAGTTACATACAATAGATTAATTTCAACTGATGTCACAAACATTCACCAGCCAATAATTATAAAAGAAAAATTAAAATAAATATCCAAGATTATTTTTTTCCTGTTTTCATAAGTATATTGTAAATTTCATTGCTTAAAGTTACTGACAGTTGAAATTTTAGTGAGCAAGGTTTTTCAGAAATGTCTTGTACTTTTTTTTTAGATTCCAATTGCAACATTTTCTTATTTGTTTATTGGGCATTACAGTTTGACGAATAGTTTGGTGCTAGTTTTTTTTATGGAAAGTGGTTAAAAGGATAATGGAGAAATATGAAATAATGCAATGGAGCACATATTCACTAGTCACTGGTGGACATACAGGTAGCAAAGGTATTAAAAAGGAAAGAAACTTACAACAACAGGAGCTTTTAATGGGGAATTCATAGGCATTTTCAGCGTACATTCATACTCGGTGATGGGACTGTCTGGATCAACATCTTTAACATACCATTTCGCAGTGAGTTTTGTGGCCATATCAGAAGGCAAACTAGCACAGTAGCTAAAGGAGGAAGAAAATCAAACAATTTACTGAAAGGGCTTAACTTTACGAAACATAATTTTTCAAAACAATTATTCAACAAATAACTAAAATTGCACATACATATTTGTATAGCATACTTAGAAGAGCTGCATAACAATCTTAATATCTACAACTATCAGAAATTAAAACCAATTCAATAGTGAAAATTTTCCATAAAAATGAGATTATATACTGTATTCATAAAGGTAGCCAGAATGTTCTTTTGAAAATTTTGCTTTTCTTGTGAAATTTAATTTTTGTCTTCAGTATTGCATGAAGGCATCTTATAGTCGTTGAGCCAGGGGCTCCTGTGGTTTCATCTCAGCGGACTTGGTAAACCATATATTTTCGGATTCACCACAACATAAGCATAACATTTATCCATGATACTTTCAAAATCAGGGTAGCTTTTAGACGCCATATGGGAAAATGTGCGTTATAAACAGTATTGCCGCATCTGGCCGATTTTTTAGTTACAAATATTAAATTCATACCAGAAAAGTTTGAATAGCAATTGTTCTTTAATGTGTTTATGACATTAATTTCATGTTATAAAATAAAAATAATTATTAAAACTTATTTGTGATAACACGGAATAGCAAAGTAAAAAAAATAGCCAGGTGCGGCAACATTTCCGATAGACGGGGTGATCGGAAAGCTTTTTTGGTTTTGCAGGCTGTTAAATTAGTAAGTATAAAAGCTATCAGCATACGGTGTTTGGCATATTAAAGAGAAACCTGCCAAGTATTGTTATATAGAGCTAAAGTTTTGTAGTTCGCAAGTCAACAGTGTTTACCAGATTTACCAAAAAGTACGAATTTCTAAATAATGGGACTGGTTTCAATGCTTAAAAAAATAAATTTGTAAAATATATTTTTTTATTGGAAAAGCATTCGTTATTCATTGTATAATTTTGTTCTCAGAAATATTAAAAATAATTTTAGAAATTCATACTATTCAGTAAATCTGACAGCACAGTAATTCTTCTCAAATTTCTCTAATTTTAAATAGAAAAATTTTAAAGTTTACTTGCTTTTCAAAAAATAATTTACGTTTCAGAGATGCTAGAGATGAATAAAAAAAGACAAAGATAAAGAAATATATGGAGAAACTTCCATGGAAATAGTTTCTGAAACGGAGGCCGAACATTCACAAACAAGAATGGGCAGTGAAGATTTAAATTCACTACCTCCATCAAAAACTCCAAGGAAAAACTGTACTAGCAGTGAATGTGTAATTCATTGTTCCGATGATGACACAGAGTTGGTGAGCCTTTCTTCCTTGGACTCGTGGTACACCCTTCTGAAAGCTGCAGTGATTCGCAATCATGATTTCATACTGGAGCGTGCAAAAACTCTTAAAGAAGGAGAATGTCCAGTAATAAAATATCACCGGAAAGGTAGAAGTATTTTCACAATGAAATCAAAACTCGAAGTGATTCAGAAGAAAAAATCTGTTGACAAATCTTACGAAGTTTTACGAAGTAGATCAAGCAGCAGTCGCCAATTCATACCCTCACACAGCTCTATTTTGTACCCTGATTTGTGTGTGTTTTGTGATAAAAAATATAAATACAAGCCTGGAAGCAAAAGCTGTGAGAATCTTGTAAAGTGTATAGACGTACGAGCTTGTGCTTCAATTAAATAAAGTGCATTGGAAAAAATGATACTAAAATGCTCAGTCTTTTATTTACAAAAGATTTTGTAGCTGCTGAAGTAAAATATCATCGGTCTTGTTGCAAGAAGTACACCTTTAACAAATCAACATCGACAGCACACACTGAGTCAGAGGAGATATTAGAAGAGGATGAAAATAGTTTTTATTCAAAGATTGAAGAAATAGCCTTTAAAGAATTATTAGACTATCTGGATAATTTGCTTACAAGTCCACGTGTTGTTCATGTCAGTGATATTACAGATCGTTATGTTAATAGTTTTAAGGATCATGGAATCAATGAAATAAAATCCCACACAAAGAAAAACCTGCGGCGAAAGATTACAGGCGTATTTGGTTCACGTTTTAATTTTGTTATGAGTGATGATAGAAAAGTCCTTTTGTATCCAGAATCTTTATCAATAGAAGAACTAGTAAGGCAGAATGATAAACTGAAAAGTGAATTACAGGAACTCCAAGGATGTACATCAAAGAATAACAGCTTTAAAACTCCTCAAAGACATCCAAGAAGTTGAAGGCATCAAGTCTTGGCCGCCATGTATTGAAGAAGTAATGAACTTTGAATCTCAAATTCCAGAATCTGTTTACATATTTCTTCATACATTACTACGTGGTGTGGGGAAAAAAACATCCAACATCACACCCAGGGTATCTCTATATATTTGGTCCTTAGGGAAGATTTCATACATGCAGTTACTGATGGTAGAGTGAAAACCCAAAAACACATCATTTTACCATTTGCTTTAAAAAGTCTATCTGGCTGTGTAGTTGAGTTGACAAAACTTTTAAATCGATGTGGTCACAGTTTATCTTATTCCCAGATAGAAGAGATTGAAACAGCCGCAGCGATGAAAAAAATCTCTGAAGGCAGGTATGTCGTTCTTCCACGGAATATTTCTCTAAATCAATTCGTGCATTTGGCTTGGGATAATATAGATAGACTGGAAGAAACTCTAAGTGGAGGGGGTACAAGCCATCGAGTGAATGGAATTATAACACAGTTCAAGTCTGTTCAAAGGAATACGACAAAAACACTCACAGATAACACTATACTGGTACAAGATGGAAGAAAAAAGATTAGGACCCCCGTTGGAAACTCAACAGGCATCCGTCAGTATATTCCAGGTCAAAGAATTGGTCCAAAGATTGTTCAAAAAGAAGATCCTGTTTTCGTCCAAATGAATCATGAGTCGAAGAAGAAGAATTTACTTTGGATTATATTTAGGAACCTAGAACCCGAGCATCAAATCGTCCCAAGCTGGACTGGATTTAATATAGCCATACGAAAAGATTGTGAAATCAACTTAACTAATATTGGGTACTTACCTACAGTTAATGCACCTGCTACAAACATCAGTGCGGTTCATGAAATTATGTGCCGCTCACTAGAAATAAAGAACAAGTTAAAAATTGATTCTATAGCAGTCACAATGGATCAAGCACTATATGCCAAAGCGTTAGAGGTAAAAAGCAAGCATTTTGAACAGTTCCAACCAATTTTTTTGTTGATGGGTGGTTTCCATTTGACTTGCAATTTCATGGGCATCCTTGGAAAGCGTTTTTGTGACGCTGGACTGCAAGACCTTTTATTAGAAGCAGGAGTGGTAGCAGAAGGCTCTATCTCAAGCATTATTCAAGGAAAACACTACAACAGAGCGCTTCGCATGCACAAGCTGATGTACGAGGCACTCATAATAATACTTTGGAGGGACTTTCTGCAACATAATAGTGAACAACATGAAGAGGCATCCAATGTTGATGATGAAGATCTTCAAGATGAAGTTAAAACATTGTTTGAGAATATGTCTACTACAAAAACAGATGATTATGGCAAAATCATGGAAGCAATGGAATTTTCTAAAATATATGATGAGTTTGAGAAGTACTTACAATATTTGAAGAAAAATAATGGGCAACTTACATTGCTGTGGTTGTCTTACATACATATGGTAGACATACTACTTACACTGGTGCGGGCAACCAGAGAGGGTAATTGGATTCTCTATCTTGTGGCTGTCAGGGAGATACTACCTTGGTGCTTTGCATACGATCATTTAAACTACGCACGTTATCTAAGTGTTAATTATGCTGATATGCTAGCATTAGAAACTGATCATCCTTCCACCTATGCTTCTTTTATTCAAGGTGGCTTTTGTGTGCAGATTGGACAACGAAACCCATTTGGCAGAATTCCTGTGGACCAGGGGATTGAAGAAACAATAAATAAAGACACGCAGGGATCAAAAGGTAAGACTAAGTTCAGCCAAAGACCTGCCGCAGTTGAGAGATACTATTTAAACTCTGATATGAGGGCAGCATTTCTTCATATGATTCGTGAAAGAACCAAAGTCAGTCATTCAGAAAAATCTGTTTTACATCCAGATCTCTCTTTGAACAGGATTCAGAAAGACGAACGTGATATCTCAGCTTTACAGAACATGATCGTCAATGAATGGATAAATCCATTTCAAGATTTAGACATGGTAATATTATCAACTGGAACAGTACCAAATCGAGAAATTGTCGAAGACATGGTCAAGGCTCATGAGGTGGGTGAAGAAGCTTACCAAACTTTCAAGAGAGAATATCTGTCTGAAGATTCAAAACCAGAAGGGTTTTTCAAATCTCTCAAGAAAAAGAAGCTAAAGACATTTTCTGACTTGAAGAAGAAACAAAATGTAAAGTTTAATAAATCAGAGTTTGTTGTCAAGGCAGAAAGAAATCTGTTTGCTCAGATGACGATCATTGCTGAAAGAAGAAAGTTGGATATGAGAACTGTATTTTCTTACCCTCTAGGGCCTCTTCCATGGTCCTTAGCAACACCTGATGGTTCAATGCGAAAAACTGCAAAATCGAAATTAATGGATGTTATGACAAAAGACTTTGCGACAGCTGAAATAATTCCAAATGATGGTGTTGTTAACATAATTGACGGAATGTGCTTTGTTCAAAAGCTACCACAGTCGCTACAAACATTTGGACAAGTAGCAGAGAATCTATTTTCAAAAATAATACAAGAATCTACATCTTCTCAACGAATAGATGTAGTATTTGATACATACAGGCAGGTGTCAATAAAAAGTGATGAACGAAAAAAGCGAGCTGTCGGTGATGCTATAAAAGTAAAACACATAACTCCTGGACACCCAGTACGTAAATGGAAGCAGTTTCTTTCTAACGAGGAGAACAAAAAAGAACTTATACATTTCATTTCACAAGAATGGCGAAATGAGCATTATCTGAAGCAGTTGAATACACGAGTTATGTACGTTACCTGTGGAGAAAAGTGCTATAAATTCACAAAAGAACTAGTTGAAGAAGTCACTGAATTGACGTGCTTCCAAGAAGAAGCGGATACGCGACTTTTATTTCACGCACATCATGCTTTAGTGTCTGGATTTAAAAGTATTATTATTATCTCTGTAGATACTGATGTGGCAGTTATCACATTGTTTGCTTTAGAAAATGAGTTGAAAAAATATAAGGGGTTAATATTTATAAAATGTGGATCCAGTGACAGGGTAAAGTACTACAACATGAGTGAGATGCGTGGACTTCTAGGTAAAGATGTATGTAATGCGTTACCTGGAATGCATTCACTTTCAGGGTGTGATACAGTAAGTGCTTTTGCAGGCAAGGGAAAATGTGCTTCTTATAAAATAATGATCCAAAACGCTGAATTCCGAGATGCTTTAAGTGCCTTGGTGTTCAAGCTGATGTATCAGAATAATAAAAAAAAAAAAGCAGCTTGAGTCGTATGTTTGCCATCTATATTATGGAAAGCACAATTTTTCCGACATCAATGAATTGCGCTATACTATTTTTTCTGCAAAAAGGGGTCTGTGGAGTCGCATCGCCTTCCGCCATCTAGAAATACTCTCTACCTGCATATAATGAGAGCTAATTACCAGGCTCTGGTTTGGAAAAAGTGCCTACAGGATGATCCTGGTCTTCCATCCCCAGATAATCATGGTTGGATTTCTGGAACAGACAGTGAAGGAAGAGCTTATCTAGAGGTCCAGTGGACGGACAGTCCTCCTGCTCCCGAAGTTGTTTTGGAACTAATGTCATGTTCTTGCCCAAGAACATGTGTGATGCCATCATGTGTGTGTATTTTTAATAAACTTAGATGTACAAGCATGTGCATAATTCAGAACTGTTCCAACTATGACGATGAAAGCGATTTGGACACATGGATTTCAGCTGATGATGATAGCAGTGAAGAAGATTAAGATTTTTGCTAATTATTAATTCTTAAGAGTCTGAGTACAATATTTTCCTCCAATATTCATTATTTCTGGAATTGCTGTGTCTTATCAACATGAAAATAAAATGCATTAAAATGTAAAATAAGGTTTCTGTTTTCTTTCATCGCAAATATCTTTTAAACTGTTCATCCAATTGAAAATGTTAATAAACATAAGGTTAAATATAATATTAAAACAAAATCCGAACAAACACTTAATTAGTATAACGTTTTATGTATAAAAATATTTGTTCTTTCCATTTTTTCATTGAAATCCTCTTAATTATGTCATAATTGCAAAAATAATCATACGTATCAATGTGTGATCGATGACGCCCATCTTTTCAATATGGCGCCTATAAGCTACCACAAATTTCATAGTATCATCATAAAATGAACTCATTGGACCATTGTGAATCCGAAAATGTATATATCACCAAGTCCTCAGAGATGAAACCAAAAACCATAATTTTGGCTTCTGGCTCAACGACTATTAAACCTTTATACCCTGACGTTACTTTAAAGTACCACAGTTTTCTATCCCAATTACTGTAATTTCCAGCCTATAATCTGCAGTGGCGTATAATCTGCAGTTGTAATTTTTAGCCTTTAAAATAAAATTTTGGCAGATAATCCGCACCGGCATATAATCTGCAGATTATGCGCCGGACTCTACGAGGATTGCTCATTGTTTTCAACATTCCAAAGACCACCTCCCTATTTATTTAGTTGCTCTATATAAATGACAATTGTAATAAAATAATTGCCAAAAAAAAATAATTACAAGTTAAAAAATACAAATACTTTTTTTTCATTGAATCTTATATGTAAAACGTAAATCATCACTAGATAGTAATAGCAGTTCCAGTAAGCTGAAAATTGTTTAAGAAGCTATTTTGGAGTGTGTGTCTCAATTTTGCTTCCATTTTGTTATCTGACATGGTTTTGGTTGGAAACATTTGAAATTTTAAACATACGGCTATCATTTTTTTTCTTGTTTTAAAAATATCACTTGGCAATATGTTATGCAAAAAAAAAAAAAATCAGTTTGTTTACTTTATGAATCACTTTACAAAGTGGTACTTTTGAGTAACGTCGAGATTAGGATGTAACGGAAGTTTTCCACCAAATTACCATTACATAATACTAATTATAATATATATAATTAATTGTAATTTTATATATACCCACCACTGCACCAAACCTTCACGGTGCCATATGATACAACACTAATATATAATGCCATATGAGTGCACAGTATCTAAAGCTATACACTTTATTCAGTGACATTCTGTAGCTGACTTTTTGCAACAGAACTGGAAGTAAATGATGGTTCTAATCTGGTAGCGCGATAGTTCCATTTCAGACACCTTGTACTTAATGATAACAATAATTTTTTACAAATTTCACAACACAGTGTTATAAAACAAGTCTCTTTCTTTCAAATGCCAAAAATCTTTTGACAAAATATGAGCAAACATATCAACGCGAACTGTTTGCACAGACCGTATTAGGTGTGGCGGGAAACTTTCGTTACAACCTGATATATACAAACATTATGTGTAAAAAGTGTGCCTGAAAAGACACACATAAAAGATATCACAACATTCTTTTTTCTATAAGTTAGTACCATTGGACCAAGTTATAACACAGAGTTTGAACATCATCTGTGACCACGAGGTCCCTATATAACAGGAGATCTGTCTTCCTATTTCCTTACATGATTTCCAGCGGTCAGCACAGAAGGATAGAATGACGATAACTTTAGTTCACATTTATGGCAAAAAATGCAATTTATTGCATTCCCTTACATGATTAGAGAATCATTTATTAATTTGACAAGTATAACTTAATTAGAGAGGCATAAATTAGAACAATAATAAATCAGAACACTAATATCTAACACTGATAACATAAATTATTTTTTACCTTTGCCTTGCAAGTTTCTGACTGCCGACTAAGAACTCCTGTTATATATGGAGATCAGTGCCTGTGACTTGGTGTGTTGCCAACAGCAATTTTTTTTAGTCATACTTTTAAGTGCTCTGTGATTTTTAACAAGGGAGAAATTAGTGGAACAAAGAGTTTGCATTAAATTTTGTGTTTAAACGAAATTTTGCGTGCTGAACATCTTGAAAATCTCTGAAATTTTATTATCATTTTGCACCACTATAATGCACCATCACACAAATGTATCATTGTGCAAGAGTTTTTGGCCAAAAAGCAATCAATGTCTTCGACCAAGCTTTGTACTCACTTAATATGATCCCCCGTATGGCTTTTTCCTATTCCCAAAGCTAACATTACCATATTAAAGAAGGCATTTTGAGTCGATTGAGACGGCCATAAAAGAAAGTTTCCAGAATGAGCTGAGAGCCATACCCAAATCAGCCTACAAAAAATGTATGAAGGATAGGATCAAAGCTGGAAATTGTTGTATTGTACTAGATAGGATCTACTTTGAAAGCGACAAAACTAATTTCGATGAATAAATAAATTTTATTGTGTTTTATTTAACAATTCCGGGTACTTTTTAATTCGAATATGCACAATGCAATATGAAAAACAAAATTTCTAAAAAACATTAGGAAGAGCAACATATTACTATCACTAAAAGAATAGGTTTGCTCCCATAGTTTTCACATACAATGCAATTCCCTTTATAATGGATAAGCAAAAATAAAACGAAATTTCATGTAACATTTTAGATTTATCATAACAACAAATTGAATTTCTTTTACAATAAGCTGATGAACACTTGAAATTCATTTTTATCTAGGAGTGTAGTCTCCCGACCAAAATTTGTAAATGGTGAGAAGCTGAGCTGTTTGGGAGGGAGAGAAAATTATTTTTAATACTGAAATTATTTTAACATGCTATTTAAATTAGCAATAAGTATCAACATGATAGAGTATCACTCAAAGAATTTACTTTAATTCAGAATAACAATGATATATATATATATTTTAAATCAATCAAGATTATTTTTTTTTTTTACTTTAACCAAATCCTATGTGCCCTTAATAACTAGAATTTCACTCCGTTTTGTGGTTCTCATTTCATAGTGATCATTGCATTGGTTCTCCCAAACTTGTACAAAACAACAATTTTTCAAACATTGGTGAAATTTGTTTAGGAGGAACTTCCACTTGCAAAATTTTCTTGGATGGAAATTCTAAATTTTGGGTGTAAATCCTGTCCAAAATTTCAAGCCCTGGCAATTGATTTTTTATTTAAAGCAATAATTTGTTCTTATTTATTAACCTATCATAATGTATAATTTTCATTATATTTGTTTAAAAAAAACATGTCTTGTGATTGGCATTTTTTTCTACCATCAATTAGTGCAAAACTGTCGTCTTTAATCAGTGTCGTAGTTTAACAAAGCTTATGTCTAGAATTATTTAGTTTTATTACTATTAGTTACTTAATTTTTCCATCTCATAAGTACAGTAGTACCCCGACTTACGTTACGTCCCCTCGATTCATGTCACCCCGCTTTTACGCCGTATATCTTGGAAGAAAAAATCCTTAATTAAGACACACTCTGAACTTTTTTTAAGCTTTTGCTTCTGTGAAAGAAAAATTTCCTGAGACAGTCACATGACAAAAAGACATAGATGAAAATTTTTAGCCTACAGAGAAGATTATGACGGTTGCAAAATTAACTGAAGGACTAAACCTTATTGAAGCTAGAATGGTGGTTCTTAACCCTTTAGTGCACAGCTTTGCATATATGCAAAGAGCAGTGTTTTGAATTTAATAGATTTTTTTATTTGTATATACCTAATTTACACCAGAAAATTAAAATAGCAATACTTGCTTTAATTAATAACAAACATTCTGTTTTTAAATAAAGAAAAATTAACCATTTAAACTTTCTGGTGTAAAGTCAGATTCTCTGAACTACGTAATTTCTAGAATGTATTCTATCATGGGAATTAAAGGGTTAAAGGTTAAGTTTTATAAATTAATAATTATAAAAAATAAGGTATTGGAGACATACTTATTAAAATATTTACTAATTTGCATTATTTTAGCATAAAACAGCCACACGACAGTAGTTTTTACTTGTATTGCAGATGCGCAACAGAAGAAAAGATTGACGTATTATCTGAAAAATGTATCGCTGATGTCGAATAAAAAATTGCACATTTAAGGGTTAACCCGTAACCAGAGTGACAAATACTGTTGCATAACTACCATGAGAGGTCTGTCAAATCACTTAATCTAAAGATGAATAAAATGCTACATTAACTTTCAAAATACTATTTTCGTACTAAACATCATGTACAGGACTATTATATTTAAAATTCAGCTATTCAAAAGTCTCTAGTGAAAATAAAAGGACTCCCAATAAAACAAATTTCAACCAGTATCTATAGTTAAACTGAAAAATTGTGAAAATTGAAAAATGCAGCAGTCTGTGAGACTGCTAACAGCGATTACATGTTAAAGAAATTAATTTGGGCGAGCAAAGAGTAGCAACGACAGAAAAAGTAGGGATGCACCGGATATTGATTTTGCCGGATATCGGATACCGGATATCCGAAGCTCCTTCGTCTGCCAGATTCAGATATCCGGCCAGATATCCGGCCCTAGATATGTTTTTAGTTATATATTGAATTATTTCTCTATATAATGTCATTTCAAAACAATAAATTACAAACATGTTTCACACATCATTGAAACATTTTAAATGTATTGAAATATAATTTACAAAAACTATATCTCTTTGAATATCATGGCTTGAATTCAAGTTTTCCCAAGAGGGGAGTTTCGTACCAAAAATTTATAAATGCAGGGGAGTTGAACTGTTAGAAAGGGAAAAAAAAATCTTTACACCCCGTTATTTTTTATGTGCTACTTAAAGAATTACATTTATACAGACATGACAAAATACCATTGAAACAATTTAAATTAACAACTCAAGATAATTATTCAAAATTTTTATTTTATTAAAACAAAGGAACAGAATCAAGCTTTATATATACCATGTCTATTTTTCAATTTTCACCCTATGTTATGGGCAATTAACAATCGGGTTGCTAAATGAATTTCTTAATTTAGATTTTATTCCATTTTGCATACTTTAGCCTCTTTCAGAAGTTACACTTTTGACAAACAGTACAGAGCGATTTTATAACTTTAGAAATTATCGGAAACACATGGTTATGCTCTCTTAAAAAGATTTAGAAAACTTTGTAAAATCTGATGTGCATTAATTTTTAACTTACATGAATAATGCACATCTGTGATGGTATGTCATTTCTGAACAAATTTTTTTATTATATCCTTAATGGAATTATAGTCAAAACTGTAATCACTGGTATTTTCGTTAATTGAACTATGTTCTACGCATTGGAATCTACGCTATGAAATCCATATCCAAAGTTTGAAAAGGGAATAGTCAATTGATTTCTTCTATTACACGAGAAAAGGTTGATTTCAAAAAGTCATGTCCTAATTTCTGTTAATTGCGAGAAACAACTAGTTTGTTGTTTCTAATTATGTTTTTTAAGTTCATCAAAGTTTTTTTTTTTTCATGTGCATCACATGTGTAATCTCATTTTGTTTAGTGCTGACTATTGGTCAATTTGATAGAGCTTAGTCTCCAGTGGCCATTGCTGCCCTTTTAGTTATTTTCTATTTTGGGCAGACAGGTAAAACATCGCAAAATACGTAAAACGGTCATAGAAAAAACATTGCTGATTTCGTCAATCATGGTGAAAATAAATAAAATAATTTGTCAATTGGTTGCGAGAAAAAAACTGAAGTTCATGGGAAATCGACAGTAGGAAAATATCACAAAATTCGTCAATCGATCATGGAAAACTATCGTGAAATTTACCAGTCCGTCACGAGCAAATACTGTGAAATTCCTCAGCTGGTCGCAGAAAAAAAAATGCAAAAAGTTTTCAATCGGATGCAGAAAAACAATCGTTACTTTCATCAGTATGTCACAAGAACAAACAGGGAAATTTGCCGATCGGTCACAGAATAAAATTTCTAAATTTGTCAATTGATTGCGAAAAAAAATTTATGAAATTTACCAATCTGTCTCCAGAAAAAAATCAAGAAATTCGTACAGTCGGTCGCGGAGAAAAATCGCAAAATTTTTTTGTCAGATGCAGAAAAACAAACATGAATTTTGTCAATTTGTTGTAAGAAGAAACTGTGAAATCTGCCAATTGATAGTGGAAAATATCACGAAGTTTGTCAGCCGGTCCTGAGACTTCATCGTCGTTTTACAAAGAAACATTTTCGGAAAATGATTTTTTTGGAAACAGGAGTCTCCCGCCCCCAATATTCTTTAGGGCACGAATCCTACCATCCCATCTCGAAATTGTCCAAGCCATGTAATGTATATTAATAATGTTGTATAAAAAATGTTATTTAAACATTAAAATATTCTGTTTATTTGTACAATGAAATGCTGATAATTGCTACTGGATTTGGATATGGGATTGAGTATATTGATAATTGCTAATAATTAATTTGTACAATGAAATGCTGATAATTTGTGTAACAAATTTTAACCAATTAAATATGCCTATAATTGTAGAGTATTTTCACAAAGAAATACATACATTCTTTTTATAATTTAAACATAAAATATCTACTAATAAACCCATGATTAAAGAGTGATTTTCTCCAAATAAAGGTTTAGTTGATGCCTTTTTTCTGTTTTAATTATTTAATAGTGTTTTGCTTTGAATCACATTTAGTTTTATTTTAAGTTAAATTACTGTGATATTTATAAGTAAAAAGAAAATTACTTTTAATTTTAAATATTTTATTTATAATGAAGTTACAAACAGACTCGCATAAAACCAAAAACTTTCAGCGCACATAAATATTGGGTCAAAAACTTTCTGCAAATTTAATGTTTAATAAAATGACGTGTTATATTACTTTGACTGTATGAATTTTAAATAGTAGTTTTAAAATAATTACCGTTTAATTTAAAAATTAATTAATATTAATTACAGAATAATTATGTTGGCTAAAAAAATAATAAAACTAAAAATCCATGATATGAAGGGGTGAATTATTATCAGTTATTTTGTCAATGCATTTAGAAACAGCCCAATCCTTAATATTGTGACCTCTTCTCACAAAATGCAATAATGGGCATTGCTTCTGAAACAACGGAATCACATTTTGTAAGGAGAGGTTCATTCTTAGGTATCATCATTAAAGAGACCGATGAGTTTTTATTGCAGCCCTTTGACAAAATTCTCATTTTTTCCCGCGATCATTTGGCGAAATTTCCGTTTTTCCGCGATATTTTGACAACATTTGCATTTTTTTGACAAAATTCGCGTTTTTTTAGAGATCCTTTGACAAAATGCACTTTTTTTCTCCTATCCTCAGACGAAATTTGCATTTTTCGCGATCTTTTGACGAAATTCAAGCTTTTTTCACGGCATTTTGACGAAATTCGCAATCCTTTGATGAAATTAGTTTTTTCCGCGGTTCTTTGCCGAAATTTTTTTTTTTCATGATCTTTTGACAAAATTCGTGCTTTTTCCCCTATGCTTTTACGAAATTAGTTTTTTTCCTGCGCTTTTACACAAAATTTGCTTTTTTCTGCGATTCTTTGATAAAATTCGCTTTTTTTTTCGCAATCCTTTGACGATATTCGTGTTTTTTCTGTGGCCTTTTGAGAAAATTCATTTTTTTTCGCGATCCCTTGACTAAATGCGTGCTTTTTCCGCGGCCCTTTTACCAAATTTGTGTTTCTTTCGCGATCCTTTAACGAAATTAGTTTTTTTCCGCGATTCTTTTATGAAATTTGCGGGATTTTTTTCACGATCCTTTGACAAAATTCGCACTTTTTCCGCTATGTTTTACGAAATTCATTTTTTTCCTGCACTTCTTTGACGTACAGTCGAACCCGGTTAAGACGCGTTTCAAGGGAATGGACAAAAGTCGCGTATTAAGCGGAATCGCGTATTAAACGTGATTTGTAAAATGTTGCATGGACTTAGAGTATTTACACATTTAATCATCTAAATGAAATTTAGAGCTTTCATTTATATGCTTACGTTCGAAAATTGTGTCTTTTACGCATATTTGCATTAAAATTAATTATATTCTACTTTAACTCATTGGTTTTTTTATACGACCGACTGGAATAATAAAGGAAAATAAATATGTAATCAATTTTTTAAAATGATATTTACTTTTAAAAATGAGTACCATACCATTATAATTTGTTCTTCTTTTTAATATAAAAATAAAACACAAAAATTATCCAACCGCAGTCGTATTTGTTTAATCTGTAGGAGTTTCATTTTTTGTTGCCTATAATATGCATTATAAAACATAGTAGTGACATAACGTAAATTTAAAAACTCACCAACAACAGGGATGATCATCTCTAATCATAATAATTTTTATCACTTATCTGAGTAACCTGAATTCATCTATATCCCTCTGCTACAGTAAAAATATACACGAAGGGAGAACCAAAGAAGGCTAGGAGGCGGGATCAAAGAAGAATTGCAATGTTGATAATTTAGCGGGGTTTTGTTTAATTCAAATGTCTACCATTATTTCTGATTAGTAATTTTCGTCTTGAGTAATCTGCTATTAAATAAAGTAAATAATACTATTTGGAAACAGTTTTTTTATCTGAATTTAAAAAAAAATCCTCTAAATTGGCAACATTCGAAAAGAAAGAAGGAATTCGCATCTTGATTAATGAATTCGCGTCTTAAGCGTGATGTTTTTACCTCAATGGACTGAAAATTTATCGCGTATTAAGCGGGATCGCGTAATAACCGTTCGCGTCTTAAACGTGATATTTTTGCATTGGCCTTATGGGCAATGTTCAAGGGATCGGAAAAAATCCGCGTATTAAGCGGGATCGCGTATTAACCGTGAGCGTCTTAACCGGGTTCCACTGTAATTTGCGTTTTTTCTGCTATTCTTTGACAAGAAAATTTTTTTTGTCCACGATTATTCTTTAAAGAAATTAGTGTTTTTCCGTGGTCCTTTAACGAAATTTTCATTTTTTCCGTGATGCTTTGACAAAATTGGGTATTTTTTCTGCGAACGATTGACGGAATTGGTTTATTTTCGGCGATCATTTGTTGAAATCCACAATATATTTCAGTGATTTTTTTTGTGTCTGAATTTTCGGACTGATGGGCGATTTTTTTTTAATTTTCGGAACCGAATGCCTTAAATTTTCGGAAAATTTGGAACAGAATCACCCCTATCAAACAATAAATAAATCGTACATAAAATTGGAGAACATTTTTAATTTTTCGGTATTTAAAAAAAAAATACAAGAACAAAAACTACTTTTCTTTTCTAAGAAATTTTCTGCAAAGTTCTGAATTTTGCGGAAAATTTTCCGCGCACGGCATGCGGGAGTGCGTCTATATTATACAGCTCTGGTTACAAATATAACTAATTGGATGTGTCAGTCCCAAAACTTTCTTCTATCTCATACGTCTTAATATTTCTAAAAGTAATTTTAAATGTTAATACTTCGATATTATTAGTTCAATATTATACAAACTTTGATTTTGATCTAAGATTTCTGCTCGTCAATTAATCAAAATAAGAATAAGTTAATCTCAATCATGATATTTATTAAAATCAATAATTTTTTTCGTTATTCTGTTGTACATCAGCTGATTTTGAATAGACAGCTTAGCAGGATGCGAAGTTCCCATGACTTCACGAGCCACCAATATACAGTACAAAAACTGCAAAAAATTGAGAAAATTTTACAAAAAACGCTGTCACAGTGACACCTTCTGGCAGAATATTTTCAAATTCAAGGAAAAACTGATGGCCATAGCCAAAAATATACACAAAAAATTGGTTCAATTCTATGCTTAGTTTCATACACTTTTCGATGGTAAAATAATGGAAATAACACAAAAATCATTATTATAGCGCCCTCTTCCAGCAGACTATTTTCAAATTCAAGGAGGACCAGTTGGCCATAGCCAAAAACATACCCCTAAAAATTGGTTCAATTCTATGCATAACTTCATACAATTTTCGTTGGTACATACAAGAATGAAAATGGCACAAAAATCACTGTTACAGCGCACCCTTCTGGTGGAATATTTCTAATTTAAAGGAGAACCTGCTGGACATAGCCAAAAGCATACACAAAAAATTTTGTTCGATTATATGGATAACTTATTACATATTTAACAGACACTTTTCGACAGTACAATAAGGAAAATGGCACAAAAATCGCAATTACAGCAGCACTCCTTTCTGACAGAATGCTTCCATATTGAAGAAGGACCTGCTGACCACAGCCAAAAACATACACAAAAATTTGGTTCAATTCTATGCATAACTACATACACTTTTTGATGGCACAAAAATCACGATTACAGCGCTCCCTTCCAGTGGAATGTTCCAATATTGAAGAAGGGCCAGCTGGCTATAGCCAAAAATATTCACAAAAAATTTGGTTCAATTCTATGCATAACTTCATACACTTTTTGATGGTATGATGACAGACAAACAGACATTTTGTATAAGCATGTTTTGGGATCTCTGACCCCTAAAACGTCTAAGCCCACCGAAAACCAGAAATCGAAAAAAATCTCAGTTACAATACTTTCTTCTATTGAAGATAGAAGAAAGTAAAAATAGGCCTGTTTAATTGTTAAACTTAAAAGAGAGAAAGAAAATTAATAAAGTCATACTTTAATAAACAACTTCAGATTTTGTTTCACATTCTGAAAGTAAAGGTACGATTTTCTAAAAGATGTAAACATAAATTCTTAAATTTATTATAGAGAGTTCAAATACCAATGTTAGGAAAGCTGGTAATTCTTTAAACTTTTGGGAATTACCTTTTACTCATAAATAGTGGACTTACTTTCATATTTTGCATTATAAACAAAAGTCGTTCGGCATTGTTTGGGTCAAACGATTTCTCTTATCCTTATATATTTGCTTTGTTACGCATTGCCGGATATCCGGCAGAGAAGTCGGATATCCAGTGATTGTGATTCGGATATCCGACGGTATTTTGGATATTGAAAAATCAGCCGGATGTGCCGGATATCCGTTGCATCCCTAAGAAAAAGCTTAGTAAACTCCCTCTACTGTTACAAACGGCTTTTGAGAGTAAAAAAGAAACATTTGCCGGTTCAAACTTTATTGCAAGCTTTTTTCACATGCTCAAAGACTCGAACGGTTTACGGGGTTCATACGAGTCCCGTTATTTTCCAGGTGAAATATCAGTATTTTTTTTTTTTTTTTTAAACATACAGTTCAAACGTGCGAAATTTCGCCTCATTTAAGGAGATGTTTTTTATAAGAAAATACTGGTATCGAAGAATTTCCTGGTCTGGAAATTCCATGATCCATACGAGCCCTGGTTCAGACAATAAATTGTAAGTTAACAACTTATTGATTTATTCCAAATTTTTGTATTGCAAGCGTATTTTTTTGCTAATGTTATGCAACAATGTAATCCTTACATACAATAGAATATGTTCATTAGAGTTTGGTAAATTTTTATTTCTTATCCTTTTTTACTTATCTGAATGACCTCGACTTAAGTCGTTTTTGAGTTACGTCGCTAGTCTTGGAACGAATTGCTGACGTAAGTTGAGGTATTACTGTATATGAAAAAAATATATATTAATATTCTACGAGGAAAAAAAAACATTAAGGAAAAATAAAACTGATGTTACATTCAGATCATCCACACACTGTATATTTAACTACAGAATAGTAATAATTTAAATTAACGAAACCTTACCGATTTATAAGTGAGATAGCTGACACAAGAGTTATACGAGGACCTGTTTTACCATAAGGCATATAAGGTGGAATCACGTGGTCTTCCATGAATTCTCTTATATCTTCTTCATCTGGAACTGTACGATTGTGGCATTTTTCCATCAGCATCTGTAATGTATTCAAAAATAATATAGCCACACGTAAAAGACACGTCACTTAAATATTAAATTATTATATTTATTATTCAAGACACATGAAGCTCTTATTTTATATAAATAATTCTAAAGTTGTTAATAAATTATAATTCTCATATTTGAAAAAAATATATATACATATGATGGGAAAGTAGAAGAGAATTTCACATGTCTCATATTTGAAAAAAATATATATACATATGCTGGGAAAGTAGAAGAGAATTTCACATGGAATATTTCCCAAACTCATTTTTAAAAAACAAAAGAAAATATAGTCCACATTAAATTGAAATAACATAACTAGAAAACATGTTATACAGTAGACTCCCTTAAATCCGCGACTCTAAAATCCGCGAACGCCTAAAATCCGCATATTTTTTCAGATGTAAACAATGAAATTTACAGTTAAGTTGCAGGAACAAAATTCAAGATGGCGCCGAAATCAGAGACTACCGAAATTTTTTTTTTTACTAAATTTTTTGTTAATCATTCTCTTTTGGTTATTACAGCTGATTTATTACTAAATGAATTTACATTACTTTTGATTTTGATATAAATTAGCATATCTATATGATGGCGTATCGATCTTACGATGGCTTTACCACTAGATGGCAGCATAGGTCTTTTGGAGTCGAATTGAATCGATTTCATCAGTAATAATTTAATATTTTTCTAGATTTTTATTTTACATAATTATTTTAATAATTACTTACGTTTAAACTAATAAATTATTTTAATATTTTACTTATTTTAATGTTTCACTTTATTGTAAGCATTCATTATAATTTCCCTTGTTTAACTACCAATCAAATTAATGTTTCAAAAATGTAAACAAATCAATGACCAGAAATCTGCAAAATTCTAAAATCCGCACAACCTCTGGTCCCAAGCTGTGCGGATTTGAGGGAGTCTACTGTATTATAAAGTTTATAAAATATTTAGTACCTATTAAATACTTTGTGCTTTCTGCTGAATTATAAAAATAGATTACAAAAGTAAAATAAACCAGTCTCACAAGGAAAGTCTCCTTACAGCGCATACTCAGAATATTTTGAAAAAAAAAAAGATGTTAATGAAACAATATATTTATGTAATAAAGGATCTAGAAAATCTGTAAAAAAACACTTTTGAATATTTGGTGCAAAAAGAGTAATATGTTAAACAATTTGGTGAACAACATTTTCCCTAGCCAAATGCAAGCGATTGCAATGCATTTTGAATTTGGTAGTTAAACAAAGTGTTTAAATGCACAGTACTTAATGAATTTACACTTAAATGATGAAACAGTTTATAAATTTTTCTATAAGCTTATATAATATATACTAGTTGCATGCTGCTGAAGCTGCAATTAATTTGACATGTTTTCAGCGGCTAGATAACTTTTAAGTGTATTTTATGTAACTGTCTGCTTACGAAAGCTTACCTTATATAATTTGATAAAGAATAAATCGTTGTTTCCATTGCAACAACACTATTATCTTGCAGTCTCTGACACTAGCAATATTTAAGTCAAATAGACAGTGCTCAGAATCAGACCTTAATTTTGAGTTTGAAACAATTTTAATCCATTTAAATTTTGTTCTAAACCATATAATAATGATTGTTAAATTTAATAAAATATACATATAAACGTACATAACAAAAACTACAGTTAAAAAATGTATTTATTTAAGTTAAACAAATTCAGCATGAAGACATTTTTTCTTAAAGAGTATTTGACATAAAAGCATTTTTTTTTTAAATTCCATCTCCAACCAGCAATAAATTGGCAAATAAACAAAATGTTTATATTTTTTTACAGATGCTATATGTGGTATTGAGGTTCTGCCGGAAATTATTTTAAAAACATATATACCCACGTGAGAACATTCTGTAATTTTCACAGATTTTTCTGAGTATGTACGTATGGAGACCTTCGTTGTCAGTAATAATTTTAAAAAAAAATTTTAATAATGTACATCAGGTTGTGAAATTTAAAGTCTAAAAGCAGTTGATAGACTAAAAGTACCAGCCATCATCATATTATACCAGTTTAAAATCCTTTACTTATTGTCTGAGGATGTAATGTGATATTTTTTTCCCTTCGATATTTTTTGTTGCAGTTTAATTATCTGTAACACTTATTGTAGATTTATATGAAGTTTAAAATTATTATCGGTTTAAGAAAATACATATTCATGTCGTAAAAATGTTAATCAAATCATGGATAAAGTTACATGCTGACATATAACAGCAACATATTTCAAAAATAAAAGTACAGACAAACTCTTTTACGGAAAGTCAATGGAATATAAGATTTGAATTAAAATTAGCATTTCAGTCTGAAGTAAGATTCCTTTTTGTTCTAGTATAGATAGAATCTTATATGTTTAGGTAATCATGGGATAAATCCTGAAATAAAAGGATAAAAATAAAATGCAGAAATATAGAAAAAGATGGAATATGTGGGAAATAAATATTATCAATATTTGGCAAGAGTAAAGAAAGTGTTACTCTGAGATAAAGGTCAAAATTAGCACTAGCTACTGGCCAGAGGGCCAGTAAATGAAAAAAGGTGGCTAGTGAAAAATTGCCTATCAGCGGCCACTTTCCGGCCACTTTTTTACAAGAAAAAAATAAAATTTTCTTGCATTCCATCAAGGATTCTACTTTTTTTGGTTCCAATATATTTATATTAACATATTTATTTGGGATATTCAGTTTTAGATTAATACTTATAGAAATTTGACTGTTTAGTATTTTTAAATAAAACAATGGCCACTAGTTTAAAGAAAGTGGCCACTTAAAAAAATTAGTCCTACCAGTTAGTGGCCGCTAATGAAATTTCCCAGTTTTGACCTATACTCTGAGATCTGAAAGTGAAGGTATATACAGTCAACTCTGAGAAATCTGTACACTTAGGATTTTGTGGATTATTATAGATCATCTCTTTGTTTACATTTTATTTTTTAAAGCCTGGCTATAAATGAGGAACAACTGTAGAAAAAAATACAATTACAATGGAAAAGAAAAACTAATGCAACATTGATTTAATATATTTAATCACTTAAATTAAAGAAAATTTAAATTAAATTATATACAATACAAATTTTTTTGATTATTCATTATTTTAAACATTGACACAACACAATGGTAGTTTTATTTTTGGTTTGTTTTCAATAATTTATTTCTGTTTATGAACACTCATTACTTCTTGCTCTAAGATAAAATTTTTCATTCAAGGAAATTTACATATTTATATACAATTTTATATTTAAATATTAGTTCATTGGAAAATTGATAACTGAAAAAAATATATACCAAATTTAGCTTTATGAGTTTAACTGTTAATAACGATTTTCATTGTTTACATTTCAATGTGTAGTGCGGATAATAGACATTTGTGGATTATACATTGGCAGATTTCACAGAGTTGACTGTATCCAATGAATGTAAGAAATAAAGTCTACAACTCAAAGATGCTTCAATAGCACAAAAGTTAGAACAATGCTCTTCAAAGCAAGAAATCTCATGTATGTTTTCAGATCTGGGTAAAAAACTTTTGGAGGAAAAAAATCCAGAAAGCCTAATTTTTTCCATCTCAAATTGTTTGACATTTCATTTCTATTATAACTGTCTGAATTAAAATTGATACAAGTTTATTACTTGATATATTTGAATACAACTAATAATAGAAAATATTATAAGGGAACACTGGAATATTTATGCACAATTCCTGTCAATCACCACAGATAAAACCTTTCAATTTACAAGATAATTTTTCATTTTTTTTATTAAATTAGCAATTGTAACATCATATCAATATAATAGAACAGTGGTTACTTATTAGGCAACCTTATGAGAGCATTACATCCAGCTCTGAAAATTTGGCATACCATTGAAAAAATCTCATAAATATATGCTATATGAGGACGTAAGTTTCAAAACTCGTCTTATCCAGAAAATCAAATTTGGAGAAATCGCGGAAAACCTCTGACTGCATCCATTGGTTTTCATTGTAAGCCTAGATTTTATAATGCCAGAAATACACAATAAAACTAGTTTTTTTACAGATTGTAGTGTTTTTTCGATGCAGGTGTACCAGACAGAATAGATTGATAGAGAAAGCTCAATTTTTTTAAATTTTAGATAAGGCAAGTTTTGAAATTCACGTCATCATATAAATATATATTAGGGTGGAACTAAAAAACGAAGTTTCGAATTTTATATTCTAATAGGGATTATCTTTTTCCTTTTTAACTCCATAAAAAGAAAATATTTTTCTTTTAATTTTAAAATGATATTTTCCGGTTCCTCAAAGCACCTGATTTTCCATAAAAAACGAAAAAAAGCCAATAATTGCATGAAAAGTTTTTTAAGCTTATTGTTAAATTTATATTTTGCAAAATTAAATTAATTAAGTGTTAATGTCCTGTAATAAAGAGAATAATTTAGTTTGAGTGCCTTAGAAAAGTTAGCCCCACTTTATTTGACTTTTGTAGAAACCAGCGTCGTGGGCGTCGGCTTTCATTGTCTCTGATTTATTTCGCTGCGACACATAACAAGTTAGTCCGATTTAACGGGTGTTAACAGTTTCTTTAATTATTTTTCGATAAACATTCGGTGTCAAAAGTGACAAAGTCTGTTAACGTACCTAAATCTAGATAATTGTTGAAGTGTCCTGTATTTCGTGAACCAAAACAATTAACATTAGACTGTCATCTTTGACGAACATATGAAGAAGTTATGAAACATTTTGGGGTTCAATTTAACTTAAAATCTGACAGCTGGAATCTGGTACACACTATTTCTAAAATATCTAAAGCTGTTGATGATACAATTAAAAGTGTATTGCTGAGACCTTCAATTCCAACGGTTTCTGATGCACAAATCATAAAAAATGATTAGAGACTAGTGCGAGAAATGTCAAAATTTGAAGAAAAATATTAAGATTAGAAAGAATAATCCCACATCCAACATAAAATTGCAAAATGTTAGGTAATCCTGTAAAAGACATTTCTTTGTGTAAAAGCACTAAATATTATTGTGTATCAGAACAAGAACGTCACTTTCTCAAAGACCAAAGAGAGATGGGGTGATGACAATTGGATCAATAGATATAAAAACTACAAAAAATGTGTAGCAAGCCTGGAAATGGAAATATCAAGGAAAAAAGTTATTTTAAAACAAAAAAATTATGTTTTGATTGAATGATCGTCAAGTGTAAAAAACAGTTCGGAAGGAAATAGTTCAATCGGTTGTTTTTCTAAACCTGAATTTGATAATCAACACGGTGAAAGAACCGGAGTATTAGACAGAACTGCAAATATTATTGCAAATGACACCTTAGAAGATATGGGTATTTCTGATGATAATAAAGAAAAGGTAACTGAAAGAAGGACTTGAAGATGACAAAGAGAAAAGAAAAGGAAGAATTTGAAAGAACAGGAAAGATGAAATGAGTTAATTTTAGAAGGTTAGTATTTTTATGGCAGAAAGGATAACGCTATGATAACTGAAGCAGAGGGAAAAAAGTATAAAGAATCATTAAAGACGAACATCTGGTCTCAGTTCAAAAACCAGGATAAAAATATATTGGTCATATTTCATTGATATCTTCTTCTTATATTAATATAGCCACTGCAATTTTGGTGTATTTTCAAAATAATAATACAGACATTTCAAGTTTGAGAGTTATTAGGTGAAACAGAAACGCCTTTAATGCAGGATGCAAATCTGGAGTTGTTAAAACATCGGAAGCAATACCCTAAAAACTTTATAATGGATAATTTGATTATTACATGCAAATGAACTTTTTTCTTAGATACTTATTTCAACATCTTGCTGAAAAACTACGGGTACAAAAGGATTTTCTGGACCAGTAGGAAAGCGACTTGAAAAAATGCGAACATATTGAAATTATAGACTATAAAAACATTGATCCTATCTTGACGGTCTGATCGGATGAAGAACTTAAAAAAAAGTACAAACAGGGGATACACCTGAATTTTAGATTTTCCTTGTCATACTCAAACAGTGGAAATGTGTGTCAAAATTGTCCCGTGAGCCAGGGTTGGGTTTTTGACGTCAAAAACTGGTTTTTGACATGACAAGCGTCAAAAACTGGTTTAAACTGTCGAAAACTGGTTTAAACCGTCGAAAACTGCCAAATATATGTAACACGCTAAAACATTTTAACAATAGATAAACATTAATTAAGTCAATGATTTATGTGATCTTTTATTGAAATTTAATAATTTAAAAAATATATTATTTGCAATAAAATATTTTTTTTTGGGGGGGGGGGAGGGGGGGTTTCAACCAGAAGAAAATAATTTTGTACTATTAAATAATCCGGATCAATTTTACCCCGCAGCATGCTGCAGCACACCACGTGTTTAGCACATTTATTTACACCCAAAAGATTTTTGAGTTTAGAGTGTATGAAGCGTTAGAAAACAGTCTGTCTCTTAATTGATGCTGAGCTAGTAGGACTTGATAGCAAAAGCATTGCTAGATGAGCAAGTTTTGAAGCAGGTTCAAAAAGCTGTTGCATTTAGTGATACCTTTCCACCAAAGAATGGAGTCTTCCCTATAGCACTGAAATAGGAAGACTGGAAAGGGGATTCTTTAGCTTCATACACAATCAGTGTGGGTAAGCATCCATAAACTCTCTCTGTAGCTCAAGCGCGAGCTGAATCAACTGATACAGCAGTCAATCCTTGTCCCTGATGGTTGGGATGCAAAGTATAAGCCAAACAATGGTATGGTTTCATGATTTGATACCTTCTATTATGCACTTTTTCAATATGGGCTTACAGGAATTTTCTTTTAGATGACCGAGCCAATTTTGTTCAGTTTTAAAATCGAAAACATTTTTATATATTGAAAGAAAGCATGTTTTAAAAAGATTTTGACTTTAAGCTTTTTTTTTTTTAATTACTTCTGTTATTTTGTAAATGTTTGAAATTAATAATCCAATTTCAATTTTGAATGGAATGGTTATTGCCTAGACTAGAATAACATTGATGCACATTATCTTGTTATATATACAAAAAAATCTACACTTTTCTAAGTTTTTTTTCCCCATAAAAAAAGCTAGCTAATGCTTTAAGCTCTCAAAAGTAAGCGAAATTAAAACGATTTTAAGTAAGAGAAAAAATGTACAGCTCAGATGAGCTTAATGTCTACTTTTTAGAAAAACACAATTTTACAAAAAAAAATAAAAAATAAAAAAAAATAATAAAATAAAAATTTTACCCTGTTAAAAAGTTGTACTTAACAATAATACTTTACTATGTACTAATTACTGATATACAGTAGGAGTGAATTTAAAATATTACATGAAATGTTGTCATGTGTGACATTTAATTTGAATTTTTACAGATCAATTTAGCATTTGAGGTTTTTGACATGACGGTTTAAACTATGGTTTAAACCCGACATAAACTGACACATGTCAAAAACCTACCAACCCTGTAATTATTACTAATACTATATATTAATTATACAATTACAGTAATAGTGAATTTTAAATATTACATCTAATGTGTGACATTTAATGTGAAATTTTACAGATCACTGTAAGTATTTGAGGTTTTTGACGAGGTTTTTGACAAGGGGTTTTTGACATGACGGTTTAAACCGCAGTTTAAACTGTCAAAAACTGACATGCGTCAAAAACCTGCCAACCCTGCCGTGAGCTACGTCAACCATCTTTAAATATTAAGCAAAAGACGGCTTAATCTTGGGAAAGTTGAATTCCCACAATGTAATGACAAAGTTTGCCTAAAAAGACAGTAGGTTGAATATCCAATTTAATTAATTCATAACAAAGGGAGGTAAGGAGGGTGGAAGTCGATATTTAACCACCTCCTCATGGTGACTTCTGGATAGTATTTGCTAAATAAAAGTAGATATGAGCTAACAGCTACGTTGTTTACTTTCAGTTACTTTATACTGAAATTTCAAAACTTTGACCTCCTTGAGGAACCGGAAAACAACTTAATTAAAAAAAACCTTTTCAGCCAAAAGTTTAGACATCCAAAAAGGAAAAAAGTTTTCACTATTACACATTAAAATAAAAAAGTTTTTTTTTTACCCTATACTTAAGTTCCACCCTAATATATATTTATTTATTTATATTGTAAAATGTGTTTTTTAAAGCCCCCCCCCCCCCCCACAATTTTTTTTTTGAAAGTTTAATCCAATAAAAATAAATGTAACATTTTACATATGTATATACATATACAGGGGTAAAATGATGGGTCAATTTAGAAAATTAATTTTTAAAAAATGACAGGCGATATCAGTGCATCGTTCACTGCATTGTACTTAAGAAAACAGCAAATTTTGAGAAACAGAATGATATGTAAGTAATTTGAATAAAATATAAAAATTAATATTACATTACATTAATACATTAATTTTAATATTAAAATTGATGTACTTGAAAAAACAGAAAATTTTGAGAAAGAGAATAATATTTAAGTAATTTGAATTTAATACAAAAATAATAGAAGTAATATAATACTATAAATTTTCAAATAAACCAGTCCTTTTTGGAACGCACGGTATATATACATGATTAATAACCGCAATACAGAAGTAGAACATTGAAAATGTGGTCTATAGCATTTCATTTCCCATTCAGGATTCTCTCTTATTAGCTAATGAACTTTATGTGCCATGCAGTTTATATCAGGATTATAAAAAACCCAGACTAGGGGGGTTTTTACTAAAAAACACGGGTTAAATGGGCAAATTTGCCCGGGTAAATTGAATTAAAATGCCAAAATATGGGCTATGATTCCACCTTCCTCACAAATAATAATCTTCAGGATTGCCACTGTATAGGAAAAACTGAGGGAATTTAAAAATTATTATTAAAAACAAGGAGTTTTACTAAATTTTAGTACTTTGCAAAATTTATCCATTGAAATTTTGAAAATTCTCAGAGGAATTACTCTGGGAAAATTTAATTTTTTGCTCAGGAAAGTGCAAGGAATTCAATTGTCGAAATAAATGGCAATCCTGATCTGAAACACAATCTTTATGAACATTTCTAATAGATGGGAATGACTTCATAGTCTTAAATGGGTAATCTTCCTTGGGTAAATTGGATTAAAATGCCAAAATGTGGATTATGATTCCACTTTCCTCACAAATAATAATCTTCAGTAATAAAATAAAATCAGTAATAAAATACAGTAAACCCTATGATAATGGAACCTGTTTACAATGGAATCCTGTCTTAAATGTAAAAATGTCATTGTTCTCACCGTAAGAATACCATACCTGCTAAGACAGTAACCTGTTTAACACAGAATTTTTCTTCTGTCCCTTGAAGTTCCGTCTTAGTCAGTTTCATTATACTAAATAAACACAACAATCTTATCAGGGTTGTAAAAAACCTGAGTTTTTTATAAAAAGCCCAGCCTGTGCGGACAGCTACCCACTACAACCTTGGTTTATATAAAATAGTCAACAATGATAAAAATTAATATCTAGGCATTAATAATTAGTATACAGTAGACTCCCTCAAATCCGCACAGCTTGGGACGAGAGGTTGTGTGGATTTTAGAATTTTTCAGATTTCTGGCCATTGCTTTGTTTACATTTTTTTAAACAGTAATAATAAAGCAATTAAAATTATAGTGAATGCTTGTAATATAGTAAAATATTAAAATAATTAAGTAATGAAATAAACTAAAGTGATAAAAAGTAAGATAATTTAAAAAATGATTAAATTATCGAAAGTAATGGTTAAATAAATAATTAATAAAGTATAATTAAATATGCATAATAAAGGTGAGATACAGTAACTGAATTATGCAATTAAACTTTCCTCATAAAGGTACACTATTAATTCATATCAAAATCATAAAGTAAGGAAATTTCTTTCCAGGTTTAGCCAGTCTTAATAATAAAAAAAGCTTGATTAATACATAAATATATTTGGTAAAAAGATTGTGATTACCAGTGATAACAGCAACATCTTGATTTTTTTCAGAAATAAATTTACACTTCCTTCATAAAAAATCATGAGTGCAGTCATATTATCATGAATTATATAATAAATACATACAGAATGATATTAAAAAAAAAAAAAAAATGGTGTAATTCTGTTCCTACATCTGAACCAAAAGTTTCATTGTTTACATCTGTGATGATGTGCAGATTTTAGACACTTGCGAATTTTAATGTTACAGATTTGAAGGAGTCTACTGTATATCAGTAGTTCATTATAATATATAAACATATGACTGCAAAAATGTATGTCCTCAAGCTCATTTCTATACCAGATTTTAGATTTTAAGGAAATTTTAGTGAGTACCACTGTTATAGAATATCAAATGATTGAAAAAACATACTTAATAAATTTGTAAGAAAAATATTATTGTCTTACCTTTTCTACAGTTTTAAAATTGCAGATGTCCATACAAAATCTATTATGCTTTTCACCAGCTTCTGACATCAGTATATAGATAGAATTCTTCGCTCTTGCTCTTCCTTTAGACTGAACATATCCTCGAAAATCACCTGGTAAATCAAATCGAATGACAAGATTGCATTGTTGGACATCCATACCTTCTTCTAAGACACATGTGGATATCAAAATATTACATTTCTTTTGTCGAAAATCAGTCAATACACTTTTCTGACGTTTTTCTGACATGGAAGTCTTTTTCACACCAGTAGTGCCATGACCAACAATGTATTCGGGATTCAAAAAACTAAGCTCAGGTACGATGCTTCTGACTTCTAATATCCACTGTTGTAATACATAGGCAGTTATTCTTTGTTCAACAAACACAATGGAACATACTTGGATGTCAGATGAATTTTCTTCTCCCTCTTTGGCTTTAAGCATTAAATGATATTTTTCAGGATCATCATCAAATGAACTACTTATTTTAGGCGCAGGCAGCTTTAAGAATTTCTCACTTTTTTTAATAGCTAAAAAAATATCTAGAAGTCTTCTCAATTTATGGGGAAATTTGCTTAAATTATCTTTTGTGAATTTAACATCCATTTTATCGCATTCATCGATGAAGTAAATCAGAAAACTATACAGTTTTACAAGAGCTTCTTTTTCCCCTTCTCTGAAAATAACCTGTTTTGTTAAAACTTCGCCAACTTCTTCCCTAAAAACTTCAGCTGCTTTGTAAGCACACCAGGGTCCTAAATTTTTTAAAGTCATTTCGAGAGCATTCAAACATCTTAATGGCTTATCAAAAAATTCTAATTCCGTTTCAGGCAAGTTGTCATTGCCCCTGCCTAGGTTCGATTGCAGATACTTTATATCACTTTTCAACTTATTAATGTTAACAAATAAAAATGTTTCAATTTTAAAAGGTTCATAACAAACTATATACTCATTAGGATCTGCTCCATATTTTTGTAAATCAATGACATCACTCGCAGTTGTGATGGAACTTCTTAGAGTTTTTTCAAGATCTTTCAGCTGTTTTTCGAGTTGAGTAGGCTTACATTTGCCATTTATTAATGATGCACTCAGTCCGAAAATTCGTGGCAATTCTTTCTCATTCATACTAGTGAAGCACTTCATTGCTTGGGAATAAGGATGATCGCCCTGAGCTCGATGACATTCATCAAAGATGATCAATCTTATTTTGTTTAAGGATATAAAAGCATGGTCGACTATGATCCTGAAGATTTCTGCAGTCATGACAAGCACTTCACCGTTAACAAACTCACTGATCCACTTACTCTTATTCCAAGAATCAACATTCATATCGCCAGAAAATTTTTTAACTTTTAAATCAGTGTGTTCAGCAATAGTTTCTGCTTGTTGATGCACTAAAGGAACTGTAAAAAAACAAGTAACAATTTATTAATGACAAAAAAAGTAAATACCATATATACTCTTGTATAATTTTAGACAAAATTTGGGAGTTGAAAATGGGGGGTTGACTTATACACAAAGTAGTAAAAAAAATAAACAAATTCGCAAATAATCGGCGAATGGGAAAGTCTTTTAAGTAATTACATGAGAGATTTAAAAAAAAGTGGATAATGGTCATTTCCCTGCGATTGACAAAAAAAAGCTCAACAATAATGTGTCCCTGTAATTGTTCTGCACCCATTTTTCTCTTGGAACTCCTATATTTTACAAAGAAGAATAATATTTTAGCAGTGTAAGAAGTTGTTTACACTTGTAAATAAGACTTGAATATATTTTTGAAAGAATTTCTTCTTTTTAAGTATCATCGAATTGATTTGAATAAGTTTCAAAATAGTTTAAGCTTCTTCGGTTTTACGTAATTATACAAATTTAAAATGTTGAATTTAAAAAAATGTCTGATTAGAAACATAAAACTGTTTACTAATTTAATGAAAATTTATTTTTTTTTTTTATCCTCGATTACAAATCCTTTTTCAACATACTACCAGAAGTGTGGTTTGACTTATACACGAAAATTCAATTTTTTTCCAAAATTTTGCTTTAGAATTGGGGGGGTTGACTTATACACGAGTATATACAATAAATTAAAAAATTCTAACTATCAAAACTGATACATGACATTACACCAATTACCGTAATTTCCAGCGTATAATCCACAGATCAAACAATCATGTTTCGAACCAGAAATTTTTTAAAATAAAATGTACTCTTTAGATTGCAGTAAATGTTAGTCTTCAATTATAAAATTTCTGGGTCCAAACAGAATTATTTGATATGTAGATTATATGCCGGAAACTACAGTACCACAAATTGAATAGAAACATAACAACATCAACAACAAAAAAGCAAAAAGATTCAATTTTTGGGTATAAACAAATTCTTTCAATATTTAGAGCCGTATGTTTTCATATTTTTTTTTTTTTTTTTTTTTTACCCTTTAATATGTTTATTACTCTTTTATTGTGATTGGTGATGAATAGTTAAATTTTTGTAACTTCAATATATACTTTTTAATAGAAGAAGTATTCTTCGAGATATATGGTTATTTTAGGAAACAAAGGCTATATAATTATAGCCTATGAGGTCATATTATAGCCACTTGAGGAGAGAAGACAAACATTTGGCTTCACATTTACTAAAATCCAACCAAACTGTTCTCATTTTATCAATGAATAAAGAATGTTATATTGTGCACAGTTCAAAAATATTACCTTCCTTTTAACTGCAAACAGTCACATAAAAGTTAATTATAAATCTGTAAGCTGCATCTATTGTATATAGTGACAACATAAAATACACTGTATTCAATCACAGGACAATTATCACAACAAACATTGTAAATATTTAAAGGGTAATTGTAAGAAAATATATGCATGTAAGTAGCTTTTTTTCGAAACAGCAAAGAGATTTTGGGCAGGATTGGCAAATATTTACTGCATGATGGTTTTTATCATGCTTTTATAGTCTTCGGAAAAACATGTTTTCTCATAATCTTTTTCCCTATTTCTGTCATTTCTAGATTTAGTACTTTTTTCTTTTTTTTCGCTTTTCACTGAAAAATGCAAAATTGGTAAATAAATGTGTACAAATGAGCTCAAAAGTTATTATAATTATTTTTAATTGCATATTACAGCATGTGTACACATTTTAATGGATTAATATTCTAATTATTTTTCAAAAAGATATATTATCTCATATTGTACATAGTAATGAAATATAAGTGGTGATAATACAAAAAAAGACAATAAGCATATATTTAACATAATTATACATATTATTAATAATTTACCATTAAAAAAATGTGATAGTAAAATTCCTGGCCAAAGATAGTGCTCTTATTTTTTTAAATAACCATTATTCCATAAAAAAAAAAAAACATCTAAAGAACAAAATCTATCCTGGAAAATGCACAAATAAAACTTAGTTTTCTTCTAATTCCACTTAATTTAGAATGCAAAATGTGAAACATAAAATAAGTACAGTAAACTCTGTCACAGCCAAACTCGATTGCCCTTTATACGGCCGTAACAAAAAGTCAAAATCCCTTTGTTTTGGGGGGAAATCAGAGTTTCTCTCTAGAAAAGCATACGATAAAGTGTAGCAGGTGCTTTTACTCACTGTGCCTAATGAAGAATTTGCTTTGCACATGTGTGTTTTCTTAGGTATAACTTAACTGAAATCACAATTTTTTATTTTTTTAGCAAAAAACAGCTCATTGCTGTGTTTCATATTGTGCTTCCAATTCACTAAAAAAATTTCAGAAATTTCTTTTCATGAATTTCCTTCAAATTTGGAGTACAAACTATTGAAAGAAAAAACACATACAATGGTCAAATTTATTGAAAATAGTTTGCAATGTACTGACATATATATTTTCTTAATAATTAAGAATCATGTAAATATCCACGTTAAAAAAAAAAAAAAAAAAAAAAAAATCAATATGAGTTGATTGCTGGTTATTGGCAAAAAAGCTTGCTTTATTTTGTTGATATTATGAAACATGCAAATATACTTTTAATTGTATCATATAGTTTTATACCATGAGCGTCCACAGTTAGAATATTTAATTATTTATTTAACATGTAATTTTGTTATTTTTCTACATGCTTGAATATTTCAAATCAACACATATAATGGCCATATTTATTGAAAATTGTTTGCAATGTACATATATTTTTTAATTAAGATATCTTGCAAAAATAATCAATGTTCTGAAAAAAATATTTCGTTGTGAAGTGATTTCCAGATACTGGCGAACTTGCATATTCTCTTAATATTATATAAACATTTTTTATTATATTTTTTATACTATGACTGCCTAAAGTTCAAATATTTGATTTTATAATTTCCCCTTTTTTTACTTTTTCCTAAAAATGATAGAAATCTATAATTATTACTTTTCTATTTCCCTATGCACTTCATTTCCAGTACCTCTAATGTTTACTATTATCCTTATTGTATTTATTTATCTTTAATATTATACTTATTAAGTTGTCTGCAATCAACTTTATATACCTATATTTTACATCAGATGTTTGGTTCAAAAAATAATTAAATGGTTTAATAAGTTACCCTGATTTGAGAAGAATTTGGTTTTTTGAAAACGTTTTGGTTAATTTTCTTAATATTTTGAAACTTGTAAATATTATTTTTTTTTTTAATTTTTACTGTATACTTTACGGTCAGAATTCTCAATATTTCAAGCAGTTAATAATTTAAATGTAATTAAATGTAGAAATTTACTTATAATCTTTGTTTTCCGTGTTATAGCAGCATGTTATTTAATATGTTTTTAGTTGCTTATGCTTAAAGCATTGTATTTATTTATTTTACCTCCAATTCCTTCAATTTTCCTGTTTGCAGTATAAAAACGCCAAGGCAAAATATATGTATATTATCTATATTTTTTATAACGCATATACAGAGACGTTTTTCGTATTTTTATGTATGAAAGTAACACTTAATATGCGTTATTTACAGTGGGTATTCACGCTAAACGTTTTTCGTATTTTTATGTATGAAAGTAACACTTAATATGCGTTATTTACAGTGGGTATTCACGCTATCTGGTGGAAATTGTAGTCTTTTAACGATTCTGAAACTAAGGGGTGATTGCGAAGGCCGTATAAGGAAGGGGAAGAATCGAGTTTGGCCGTGACTCTGTCTAAGGCAGCAGTAATCAAAAGTAAGAAATATTTCTGTTGTAGACAGTACCCTGCTCCAGAGTGGTCACAAATATCTTATGTTAAAATTTCTCGATATTTCCAGGTCAGCATTAAATTAAAATAGTGAAATTTTTTAAATTACAATAGAACCTCGATTATCCGAAGTAATTGAGACCGACCCTCTTTCGGACAATCAAAATTTTCGGATAATCGGGAATGCTTCAATTGTATGATTAAGCAGAAATATATGCAAAATTTCTTGTTATGGTAACAAGTGGTTAATAAAAATAAAACAATAGCAAATTACAAACAAAAATAAATTAGCTGAATTTTAGTTTTGAAATTAAGTACCTTTTACATGTATCATAAGCACCTGAAACAATGTTTTGTTTGTCGCAGTTTCGATTGTCTTTGCTTTGAAGCTCTATCACGGAGTTTTTTAATATTATTAGTTCACCAGTATTGTAGTCTTTCTGCTACTCCAGTCATGCCAAACCTTTTGCAAAACATTAAAAAACTTCAGAATTGCTAATTTTCCTTCGTTCTACTCTGCAGCTTACGAGAGCTCAAGTTAAATTCAAAGAAACTCTAAGAAAGGGGATCGGAAATATTTAAATCTACTTGCAGCTCAAAAAGCACAAGCTTGCACACAAGGAATATAATAAGAAAAAAAAAAGCTTTCAAAATGGATTTTGCACACAAGGAATGTGATAGTATAAAAAAAAAAAAAAAAAAAAAAAAGCTTTAAAAATGGATTTTGGTTAACCGAGAGTTTCAGTTAAAAGAGTTTCGGATAAAAGAGGTTCTACTGTTATTCCTTTCACAACTCTATTCTGATATATAGGGGAGACCGGGGCTAGTAAGCGCAGTTTTTAGTTATTGATTTTTATTAATTTTTTGTTTAAGTTTTTTATGGAACTTTAACTGTACTTTTAAAGAACAGGCATTGGGCTATAAATACCCGGAGTTTCGAGCTTGTAGCTTTTGTAGTTTATGTTTAGCGGAAGCCTAAAGTAAAAGGAAAATTGTGCGCCAACCTACACGGTCACAGGACAAGTTGCCTATACCGAGAAATCAGTTTCATTATTATTAGTAAGTTTAAACAAAGGCGTTATCACCGTACAATGTAAATTCTAAATTATACAGACATAAAAATAATGAATAAAACATTAACATTGAGTAACTTCTATCCTACTCGATATCATCATCTGAGTTACAGTTGTCACAAATAAAAAATCGAGTGTCTCCGTTTGGGCAAGCCTCGTGTGCCCAAAATCTTGCATTGCAAACACTTTTCTCGGTGTTTGCTGTTTTTCAAGTTACCAGCACACACCAGATATCGAGCCAACTTGCCCCGTATTCAATGCGCCTACTAGTCCCATAATAAATTTCTCCAAAAAAGGGACACGTAACCATCTATGCATAAATAATCCAAGTAAATCACATATGGGGTAGTTTCAGTTAATTATACTCTAAAAAAAATTGCACAAGTTAAATCGCAATTATTAAGATAAATATTAGAAATTAGAAAAGGAATGAAGCAACAAAAAACTACTTATGAGTGCAAAAAACAAAAAAATTGTAATAAATGTCCACTGCATGTAGGTAATGCTGCAAAACTACAATGAGAATTGTAAAAAGTAACAAGAAAGGTACTCTGTGACTGGTTGCACAATCTGTCCACAAACAGGGGATTTATAAGGACTGCGCCTACTTACCCCTGTAGCCAACTAGCCCCGGTCTCCCCTACAGTCATTGTCTAGTACAAATTAATATTCAAAGTAGTTACAAATACTGTGAAATTAACCTTTTAACGAAATTTTCTACTTAATTACGATTAAAAAATTTTCTGATGAACCTTTACTTTGGACACAGTTAATATGTAAATTAATCTCCATATTATGAAAAATATATTCTATATAATGAAGCTTATTCCACTTTCGTGTGTGTACAGCATTCAAACAGAGAGGTTGCTCTTGCAATGGATGTATGAACTCATTTCAGCAGATTGTATAATAATGAAATTATTTATTTAATCATTTCCATTCTTCTTGGTGCTAAACAAAACAATTTTTTTCACACTAAGAAAAACACTTGCTATCACCACTTTCTCACACACACAAGCTGGAGTTGACAAAGGGTAGAAGCCTTCAATACAATAAGAAGTGATTCGAGTTTCACGAAAATGTTATAAATCAATTTTTCGGATATTTACAAAGTGCAAAAATTTTAATGAACTGTGCATTTTTTATAAGAAACCAATACAAAGTAATGTTACAGATTTTTTTAAAGTTAAGGATGTAGAATACTGTGGAAAAAGAGAAAAGGTACGCTAAGCTTCAGTTTTTGTTTACCTCTCTTTATTACGGGTTTTTTAGACATTATTTTATTAAATTTTTCTCATCTGGCTACATTACATAAAAAAAGGTTACTGCCCAAATTAAAATACATTTTTCGAATATTTCCTTTTTATGTGTATTTTTCATTTTATGCATGTGTAATTTATTATACAAATTTCGTGAATTTAAGTTAATTTCTATTTAATTAATTTTCTTCATAATGAAGTGTTTAACACGGTGATTGACACTGAAGCTGAAAAATTTACAATGTTTTAAGTAATTTTTAAGGAAGTATAATCCTGTAATAAAAAAAAGGTAAGTAAATTTTAAATAAATTTTCAGTAATTACTTAAAACAATATATATATATATACAGGGTGTCCCACAGGGTACGCAGTGTCTGATTAGTACAGATTCGGATAGAGCACGTTAATATGAGTATTTTGAATGGCAACATGTGGGGTCCCCGAATATAGCGTGATTTCTCGGGGGTTTTTTCTCATTTCTTGTGTTTTTCATATGACAAGCTGCACACCTTACTTACACTATCACGCTATATTTGGGGACCCCAGATGTTACTATTCAAAATACTCATATTGACGTGCTCTATCCGAATCTGTATATATCAGACACTGCGTACCTTGTGGGACACCCTGTATATATATATATATATAGTTTAATATATTTTAGACCGTCAGGCATTGGTGAATGATGTGTTCTAAACAGAAAGTTCAGTGTCAGTCACGGGTGACTAACGTGGCACTTAACCTGTTAAGTGCAACGATGAGACTTTGTTAAATGAAAGTTTCACTGTACTTTACATTAAGAATCCCTGAAACTTCCAAGTTATTACTAAAATTTCCCTAATAATGAGTATTTTGTAGGAAATAATGCTCCCAAACATGAAGTTATAATTTAATAAAGTGGATATTTAAAGAAGGCGTTCAAAAGACAAACAGAATCATAAAGTAAGGTATGGATAATTCCCCCTTTTGAAGCTTTATAGTTTAAGCTATATTTTTTAAAGCAACAACTGACAAAATATGATAATCTGTTTATTTTTTCTTTATTGGGGGTCTGTAAAAAAACAAGACAGAAAGAAGTTATGTTGAGTATTTTAAAAAAGGAAAATATATTGGTCAACTTGAAAAAAGATATTCAAAATTTGAGGAACGCTGGTATTTTTCTCAAATTAAAATAGGGGTGAGTAGACAATAGAGTATGATTGAATTGAAATATAAACTGAAATCAAAGTTTTCCTTAGGTTGAAAAATGGGCAGTGTGCTCCTGATAAATAAAATAGACCCCTTTTATATTCTGAAGGGCGCTATTTATACTCTTGTGGGTCCTTTATAGATCCTAATGGGTACTTTTTAGATTTTTAAAAGCACTTTTAATATTTAAAAGTTAGAGCACTCCTTTCAAGACAACAAAGAGTCAGTTATTACTATGCAAGCAAATTTTTTATTACAAAAGGCAGTAAGGGCCCCCCTTTTTTTTTTACTAAGGAGCATAAAGAAGTGCCATTTTTCAGATAATTGGCAAGGAAGATGCTATTTCCTAAACCTAAGGACAGACAGAGTACAGCACCCTTTTGAAACTGCCCAGAGAACATCTGTGAAACATAAATTCAAAAACCATGCATCAAAACCTGCATGTGACAAAAAAAAAAAAAAGAAAAGAAAATTATTTAGCTGGGTCAAAAAATTCTTATCTTTCAGGCATTTAACTACATGAAAATGAAATGGTTTAGCTTCGAGATTAAGACCATCATATTATTTAATTACAGTCATTATTAACAGTATATTTAACATGGTGCAGCACCATACCTTTTTTAGATTTCACCATTTTAGTTATAAAATCATTAGGAAGTATTCATTTTGTCAAAATAAAAAGAAGGAAAAGAATTTGTTAAATAAGACAAAATGTACCAAAATAAATAATTGCACTCTCTATCACTTACGAAATTATTATTAGAAATTATTATCACTTTTTATTTAAATATTTTGTTATTTCAGTTTCACAGCTGACTGGCATATTTCAGCAAGAGCACATATTTAACATTTTCACACATAATTAACACCACTGTTTTTGTAACTTGTAAACAATTATAACCAGAGACCCAGAGCTGGAGCTGGAGCCAGAGTGCTCCGGAGCTGTGTTTTCCCTGGAGCTAGAGCTCTAAAGTTCCCCCTGCTCCAGGGCTCCTTTAGTTTTTTAATATTCTTTTAAATCTTTTTTTTTTTTTTTTTCAGTATTTTAAATTTTCAGGCTTAAAATATTTTAATTACATCATTGTTCAGTGTTTTAATTATATCATTTTTTATATATTTTTTTTATTAGAGATGGAAAATTTCTCACAAAAACATGGTAACATTATTTCACACTTCACTTCTACTTTCTACTTGATCTAATTGGCAACACTATTTGAAAACACATATGTCTGCCTGTTGTTTACATCTATAGCGGTACAATTTTGGTTGCTTGAAAAGTGTAGAAGAAATTTAAGATTTTCATGTTTGAATTCTACTTTTAAAAAAGAGCTCAGATTTTCTGAACAAGCATTTCAAGTTTGATGAGAAGAAAAATGCATTTCGTCAGATCTTTAATAAAGGTAAAGGAAGAATTTGTGAGCAAAAAATTAACTGTGTAAATTAAAATCTGCAACTCAAAAGCGCGAAGTCGGAGCCGAGTTGAAGCAGTTGCCAGAGCCGGAGCCACAGTATATTTTATTTGGGAGCGGAGCTGGAGCTGGAACATCAAAAATTTTCGGCTCCGGGTCAGTGATTATAACTATAAAGATCATTTGGCAATTTATCATCTGCAGCCGGCTGAAGGCTTTAAAATTATTTTTTTTTAAGTTATGTTCTAAAAATATTAAAATGTTGTATCGTCATCAGAAACATACCTGTATACACAATTTTTAAAATTGTAGTATATCAATAAGCAAGTGAAAAATCAATTATAAAAACATCTTTAGATATAAAACAAAGTTAAATAAAAGTGCATAGAAAGATAAAGAGACAGTCCATGGAACTAACCTGTAGGCACAAGAAAAAATATTCTTTTCCCATCTTCATCATAAGGTGAGCGGACATCATTTGCAAACTCACGGATCAACATAACAGCGATGAAAGTTTTCCCCGTACCAGTTCCTAAGCATGCTATGGTGTTTTCTTTTTTAGCCGCTTCTAATATTTCAAGCTAATAAAATAAAAATAGCAATATATATTATAAAAAGCAATAAAAAAATCCAAAACAGATGTCATTCATAAATATGATAAAATAAATTTAGACAACAATCATTAATAATTGTAGGACATTTAAAAGCTAAATTTGTCAGCAAAAATTTCTAAGAATATCAATTTTTAGCACTATACTACAAATTTTACCATCCATCAAACTGATGTTCTTCTACAGAAAGAAGAAAGTAAAAATTATCAAGAAACATTGAAAAAACAACTCAGTGTATAAATAATTTTTCTTCACATTGACTAAGTGAATTGATACAAAGTGATTGATACATTGTGATTGATACAAAGTGAATTTTCTCCTTTCACGCCAAAAAAGCTGGAACTTTCAGGCCAACAGGAGCACTTTATGCAAACAGCTTCCTATGACATATATCACACTTTCTTAAGCATCATATCATGATAGTACTGAAGTAAATACAGTTGTCAGTGACACAGAGAGAGACTGTGAGCCCCAGTAGAGATCCGAATACAAGCAATTATGCTGAGTTTGAAAAATAAATTTATCTGTTGAATAACTGTTCTTTACAACTTTAAAGTACAAATTTGCTTAAAATTGAAATATCAGTATATTAACAAAATATAAAAGAAAATTTGCATCCAAGGTATAATTATTTTTAGCTGTCACAGGGCTCTCTGAAATTTGGGCTGGGGACAGCTAAAAATTATTATGCCACTAATGATGATTTATTAGTAGACTGAAAAAAAGTTAGTATGATTTTTTCCTTTGTACTGTGTAAGAACCATAGAACATAAACACTATAATTAGTATATAAACGCTATGAAAATAAAATAATAAAATGTACATCTTATATGACTAGACTTTTTAATTTGCTCACTTGTAAGTTATTTCAATTTAAAAAAATTGACATTAAAACAATCGCTTGCATCTACTTTTTCCTATTTTATTTTTTAAAAGGAACGTACCATGGGTCCCTTTAAGATAGCCAGGCCATGGTAATCTCTATTGGCTCTTTCCCAGCAATCCTGAGAGCAATGATAGCAAACTTAGCTTTAATCTAACGAGGAAGGTCTCCATACAGCCATACTCCAAAAAAATTTGAAAAAATTATAGAATGTTCTACTCATGAGGATAGATATATATTTTTTTTTTTAATTTGGCGGAAACTCAATAGAGCGTCCATAAAAAAATAATGAAAATTTCGATATCTGGCGATTTATCACCAGTTGGCGATGGAATAAAATTTCAAAAAATACTTTTTTATGTCAAATACTCTTTAAGATAAAAATGTTTCACATTGAAATTGTTTAAATAAATTTAATGCAAATAACTTTAGTTTTGTTAGTTTTAATTTGATTTAAATATAGTTTCGTCATATATGTATTTTATAACGAAAGTTAACTATCAAATATTATGAATTAAAAACAAAATTTAAATTAATTAAAATTGTTTCAATCTCAAAATTAAGTCCAATTGAGCACTGTCGATTCAATTTTGTCGCTATGGAAATAACGACTTTTTTTATATTGAAATGAATAACTGCTAAATGAATCTTGCCTTTATTTTGGAATACACTTAAGTATATGAAAATATTTTTTATATATGGAATTGTTTTTAAACAGGGTTCGTACACATTTCTTTAAATAAAAATCAAGTACTTTTAAGGACTTTCAAGGACCAAAACCAAAAAAATTTAAGGACCTTCAAATTAAATAAACTAATAAATTATAACATGCATTTTTTAATAAAGGGTTTCTTTCATTTTTGTAAAAGTTTTAAATATTCAAATGGACGGGAAGGGGGGGGGGGGGAATTTCACCATGTGGCAGTAGAAATTTAGAAAATTTTAAAATAACATACAGCAGAAGAAAAAACTAGTCGTGCCAATCCCAAAACCATGTCATACATGTTAATACTACAAAATCCATTATCAGAGTGCCAAAATTCTAAATGGTCTATGTCCCTTATGAGGATTCTAAAGATATGAAATTCCGTGCATTAGTTCTTGAGATACGACTATTGTTAAAATCGTGCAAAATATAGCATAGCACCACCACCTGTAGGGTGATTTACACCAAAACCTAATCAACAACAACTTATGTAAACATCTAACTGAATCTGAAGTTTGATGAAAATCCGTGCATTAGCTCTTGCGATACAGCTATGGCGTAAATCATGAAAAATGCAGCATAGCAGCACCACCTGTAGGGCGATTTACAGCAAAAACTAATCCACACTAATTTATATCGAGGATTAACTGAATATAATTTTTTATTAAATTTTGTGCAATAGTTCTTGAGATACACCACCCACAAAATTTGTGTCACATACAGACAGAGTCACAGACTCATTTTGTAAAAACATGTTTTTCAGGATATCTGACCCCTAAAACGTGTAAATTGGTCGAAAATTTTACTGAATCCAATATTTTCTTATTGTAAAGATAAACAAAGAGGAGAAACATAATTTTTTCTTATTATTGAGGGGGGGGGGGGGGTAGTTTAACAGACTTATAATTAACTTACAGTTTAAAAGACTTTAAATTTTGTATGCTTGGTAAGGAAGGGGGAGGGCAGAGAAACGGGAATTTCGGTAGAAGGGGGGAGTAAAACTGTATGATCGATTCTTTATTGTTACAATAAATTAACTAATGGAGCAGAAAAAGTTTTAAAAAAAGCAATGATTTTTAAGATTTTAAACTTTATAAGTTGAGGGGGCAAAGGGACAAGCATATTTTTTTTAATTTTTTAGGGAGGGAGGGAGTTTATTAGATGACTTATTTATTTACCTTACTAAAAATTTACAAGAAAAAAAGACTAAGAGGAGTTTTAAAGACTTTAAATTCCATGTGTTCTTTAAGTGTGTGTGTGTGGTGGGGGGGGGGGGGGGGGGTGCAAAAGGAAAATTCCAATTTCGGTTGGAAGAGAAATCTTGATTGATTATTTATTGTGGCAATAACATGACAAAGCAAAAAAATTTTTAATTAAACAGTTTTGAAGAGTTTTTAAACTTTGAGTACTGTGGGGGAGCAAAGAAAAGCGGAGGAAGGAAAATTTTGAGGGTGAAATTCAGATGAAATTTTAATGAAATGTGATGGAATGAATTGTTACAGAAATTTAGGACAGATTCTTTATTCAGTATAAAGTAAGAAATAGAGTACAGGGATGAAAGTGCACTGAAGCCATTTTGTAGCAGCAAAAATCGAATTTTGGAGCAGTAAAATCTATTTTTGTAGCAGCAAAAATCTGATTTAGTAGCAGCAAAAATTAATTTTGTAGCCATAAAAACGGTTTTTGGAGCAAATTGAAATTCTAATGCTAATAAAAAAGAAATTTGCGCATTTTCGCGATCTTTTGACAAAATTCGCGTTTTTTTTTGCTATCCTTTGTTGAAATCAGTGTGCTGTTCGCTATTTTTTGACGAAATTAACGTGTTTTTTTTTTTTTAATCTTTTGACAAAATTTGCGTTTTTTGTGACCTTTTGATGAGATGTGGTTTTTTTCGAGATCTTTTAACGAAATTTGCGTTTTTTCAAAATCTTTTGACCCCATTTTGTTCGTTATTAGAAGTAATTGGTAATCCTTTGACAAAATTAACGGGGTGTTTTCTTCGCTATGACAAAATTCCCATGTTTTTCGCGATCTTTTAACAAAATTTGCGTATTTTTGGCAATCTTTTGACAAAATTCGCGTATTTTTGGCAATCTTTTGACCTCGTTTTGTTCGTTTTTTGACGAAGTCAGCTATCTTTTGACAAAATGCACGTTGTTTTCGCGATATTTTGACGAAATTCGTGTGTTTTTTGCGACTTTTTGATGAAATTTGCAGGGTTTTTTCGTCATGTTTTAATAAAAATAGCGTTTTTACGATCTTTTGATCGTGTTTTGTTCGTTTTTTGACGAAATTAGCGATCCTTTCGCAAAATTCGCGATCTTTCGACAAATTTTCGCGTTTTTCGCGATCTTTCGACAAAATTTGCGTGTTTTTCGCGATCTTTTGACGAAATTTTCGCATTTTTTGCGATCTTTCGACAAAATTTGCGTGTTTTTCGCGACCTTTTAACGAAATTTGCATGTTTTTCACGATCTTTTGGTGAAATTTGCGGGGGTTTTTTTGCCATCTTTTAACAAAGTTATCGTTTTTACGATCTTTTGACCGCGTTTTGTTCGTTTTTGACGAAATTAGCGATCCTTTGACAAAATTCACGTTTTTTCGTGATCATTTGACAAACATCGCGTGTTTTTCGAGATCTTTTGACCGCGGTTTTTTGCCTTTTTTGACGCAATTAGCGGCCTAGAAAAAGGTTAAAACTGGATTTTTTTTTGGTTTCTCGGATCACTACCCCCTACATACTACATGCCTCTCGCATTTGACTCAAAAATGGAAGTCAGCAAGGTTGATAGATGGCGCTACTGTTTGGGGTATGTTATTGCTGTATTTACATGGATCGCCTCATAGACCCGCCTTTGAAAGCTATTATTTTTTTTATTTTTTGCAGTAATTTGTGATTTTTTTAAACAGAATGTTTACTTTTAATGAAGTTAATATATTCTCTATAAATTGCCATACTGCTGTGTGCCTTACTGCTGTTCATCCAGCAGAATAAAGGAAAATATTTCTTTTCACCATTCCTGTAGAAGACAGTCAACGAGTCTTTTTAACTTTTTTTCATTGTATTTTTAAAAATACAAATAGATATTTTTACTACTATTATTTGCATGTTTCTAATAACATTCCGTTGAATAATAATAAATTAAATTAATGTACAGTTGCTATTAATAAGATGTATTTTTATTAATTTACAATGCCTTAAAAGGAAAAGAGTACCTTAATCTGAAAGAATCTGAAATAATATTGTTATTATTAATAATAAAAATGATAGATCAAAGTATTTATTTTTATCAAATAATTATGCTAAGCCTTTCCTGTATGAAAATGAAAATACAATAACATTCAAAATTATTTAAATTTCTCCCAGCAAAATTATAATGATAATAATAATAAATGATGCACGATGAAATCGAATACGAATTAGTAATGTCATTAAAATAAATATGTGTTCATAGCATTGTGTTTTGAAGCAATATAAATATTATGTAATTGAAATATATCAGTAATTTCATTCCTGAAAGTACTTGATTATTACTTGTAATAATTAATAATACAAATATAAAAGAAATGAAACTAAATTAAATGTTAAAAAAAAAAAAAAAAAAAAAAAAAAAAAAAAAAAAAAAAAAAACTGCAGAATTGACGTTTTGAGGCCTTGACCGGAAGACTTGCTAGTTTCATTATCATAATAAATGTAATTAATATATATAGTATTAATATCACAATATCAATAAATTACGTTTTTTACATAGAAAATATAAAATAGGGAATTTAAAAAAATACTATTATCAATTTATTGAGGCAACGTGTGTGTGTATCGGGGGGGGGGGGGGGGGGGGATAGTAAAAAAGATGAAAAAAGTGTCTTGGAACATCAGTGCACAGAATCGTATTTCCAACTTATTAAATTTCTTGAAAGTACTTGATCTGTACTTGATGGCAAAAAAAATTATGCCCATTTTTTTCCCATTCTGACCAGAAAATCAGAGTTCTCGAAAAAAAAATGGCCATAATTTTTTTTTTCAAAAAAATTTTTGCCCATATTTTTCCCATTCTGACCAGAAAATCAGAGTTCTAACTTTTTACGACTGCTCTTTCATCTTCACCTAACACTTCATTTATAATGGCTGTTTTATAATAATGGAAGCCATCAGTCCATCAGAATAAAATAACTCGGTGAAAGCGGAAACTCGGTTAGGCAGGGCTCGGATAATCGGGACTCTACTGTATATTTCATTTTAAAAATGATCTTTAGAATATTTTTGCTGGTGTTCAGAGGGACCTCCCCCTTGGATCCGCCACTGTAGATTACGTAGTTCAGTATTACATATTTTAAATTTTGAAATAAGTCGTCTATTATAAAATTAGTAAAATTCTCTTTGTAAATATACTTTGTGGAAGAGGGAGGGGGGTGGTGCCAAAATCCATGTTTGCCCCGGGTGCAAAAAAGGCTAGTTTCGGCCCTGGTGTGTGTGGGGGGGTGGGCAGGGGGGTAGTCAAAAAGATGAAAAAAAAAGTGCCTTGGAGCATCATTGAACAGAATCATATTTCCAACTATTTAAATTTCCTGAAAGTACTTGATGATTACTTATAATAATTAATAATTCAAATATAAAAGAAATGAAACTGTGAGTTAAATGTTTTTTAAACACTTAAAAAAAAGACTTGCTAGTTTCATTATTATGATAAAGGTAATTAATATTTATAGTATTATTATCACAATATCAATTATTTAATTATTTTAGATAGAAAATATTAAATAGGGAAGTTCAGAAAAATATTGCAATCTATTTATTGAGGCAACTGTATGGTACTAGTACTGGAGTGTCAAGTAATTATGTTATTATTAGAATTAAATTTTAATTCACAATGGGAAGTGCAACTATGAAGTTAGTTAAACATTGTTGATAGATTAATATAATGTAAAAAAACAGGAATATAATAATTATAATTATTAATTTAAAATTATTTTTAAAGCAATTCCTTAAGATTGTCCTTCACTGACACATTCACCTCACATTAACCTTGTTTATTATTAATATTTTGCCTGAAAGAAATACATGTCTTACTATTTAGTAAAATTTAATTTAATCAAATACTTTTATGTTTTGCAATAACCTTTTTAAACTTGCTCATAGTTTTTGATCCATTGATTAAAATTCATGTACCATTTTATAATGTTAATAAATATTTTCACTTCATAAACCTTGTTTATTTTATTTTTGATGGAAATCTATTTACAAGTAAATGTAAGTGCTATTAATTTATATATTATAATTAATTTTAAAAAAGAACATATAATTTAAAATGCATATAATAAAATAAAGTATGTGCGTTATTTTATCATTCATCATTTGAAATTGAAGAGAAATTATGAAATAATTTCTCCTTTCAAATATTTTATAGAAAAAATATCATTTAATACAACAATTAAAATAAATACGAAAAGAGAAAAAAAAAAGTGAAATTCTAGGAACAAATAACAAAAATTTTTTAACAAATTTTGCTTTTTAAGCTAATTTATTTTAAAATTTTCTATTTAAATATTCTCAAAACAACTTTTGTTTACGTTATTTATCTACAGGTTTTTAAAAATCATGTCAATTGTCACCGATAGATGGCAGAGCATTTTGGGGCTAAACTGACTTCCAGTTCTTATATGGGGAAAACAGTGAATGCGAGAGGCATTTAGTATGTAGGGGGTAGTGCTCGGATCGACGAAATCGTGCTAAATTTCATCTTGGCACTAAGTATACGTTTTGGTGCAGATTTGGCGCAAAATGGAAAAAAATAGCGGTTTCGTAGAAGCTTGGCGCAGTAAAGCGATTTTGGCTTCGTCTGGCGCAGGTCTTACATCCCTGAGAGTAGAAAAAGGTTTTAAAAAAATGAAGTTTTTGACTTTGATATTACGAAGGGGGAAGTGAAATTTCAGAAGAAGGAGAGGCAAGGCGAGATTAAGATTTTTTTAAAATCAGAAATTAAAAGAAATGCAGAAGAGTTTCACCTTTTATTAAGAATTAATATGAGAGTAAAATTAAGCACTTTTAAGGACTTTTTTCAGATTTTGCATGAAAATAAGTACTTTTAAGCACCAAAAATTTCCTTTGAAAGATGAAAGCACTTTTAAGGACTTTCAAGGACCGTACGAACCCTGTTAAACTTTAAAGTAATAAAATTAAATAACAAGCAGAATAAATATGTAATACCAAAACATGCATTTATTAAACTCTCTCATTGTTTAAGTTTAAATTCATTAAATACTATTTACACGCATTCTGAAAATCAATTAACAAGCAATTTTCAAGTGCATTAAAATAGTTTGCTTTTAGCGAGGGAAAGTACTGCTCGCCAAATCGCATGATGCTTGCGTCTTTTCGCACCAAATACTTGAAAGTATTTTATTTTTTTACAGACTTTCTACTATAATTCTGCCATTAAATTTGACTGATCCTTTATTGCATACATCAGTAGTTTAATTAGTATTTTTTTTCAAAGTATTCTGAGTATGCCCGGTAAGGAGACCTTCCTTGTAAGTAACAGGATTATGATTATTTCTATCTACTACTACTACTATTACTAAATAAAGCAATTATATAGACTTTCTGGTGTAAAAATTAAATAATGCATGCAGAAACAGATACAGATAAATAATTTTTTTTTTTTTTTTATCAAAAAGAAAATGAGAATTCTGTGTCTTATATTCTTCTATATAAACTGCCTCTGGTCTTGAGACCTAGGTGTATATACATTAGGGTGGGTCGAAAAAAACCAAAATATTTACAATCGAAATGTAATAGAGCAGAAAAGTTGCCTTTTGTAATAAATAATAAATTCGTAAAATATTATACCGATCGGTTAATATCTTTTACCGCCGTAAAGGGGCCAAAGTTTCAAAAAATCGAAAAAAACATGTTTTTTTTCAATATATTTTTTTAATTATCCATACTGACGAATACAATTTCTAATAGGGCGCAATAGCTACATGAAGATATAAGAAATGTCCCGGTAAATGTTCATTATGATAAAATCATATCTTTTACTGCCGCAAAGGGGCCATATTTTTTAAAAAAATGTAAAAATTTCAAATTTGCAGTTTTTCTAAATTTTTATAATTTTTATAATATGTCTAGAAGTAAATAAATTTTCTTTATATCTATTAATATGTCATAAATTTTGTTAACTATTTGTCAAAGATAGGAAAATGAAAACGATAATCATTCATTGTTCTTGACGATTGCTCCACCTACTGCTGTTTTACTGCATATCAACAGTTCATATACCACAAATCACAAAAATGTTATAAAATGAACAAAATATTTTAGCATTTTACGTATTGAATAAACCTAAAATGAAGAAGTATTTATAGTAAATGAGTTTTATAATATGACTTGCTTTCAAATAAAGCCACTCTTACTCGGGAGACCGAAGATGATCATATGTGATCCTCAGTCTGTTCTGATACACAAATTTTACCAGAACTTCAATGACTAATTTCACGCATCTTTCGACTGATTGAGTGGGACAAAGGAAGTTATAATATCTGGTATATTTAATCGAACATTCTAAACTCACCAGCGTTGTTAGATCATCAGTCGATAGAATAACCGTAACAAGTGGTTTCGTTAGTTTACAATTTTACCTTTCGACTAAAGCCATACAATTTTAAGCTTCAAACTTCAAGTCTGAAATAACGAAATGACGGATGGTACTATTCGTGTCCACAGAACTTCGTGCTTTGGCAATCGGCTGATGCAGTACACTTTCAAGAGTACATCCTGAAAGTGTACTGCATGAATTGGTTCACAATTAAAATGAATCCATCATGTTTTTCAGGTTTTGTGGACTATAATTAGTAACCTCCGTTACTTGCCATATCATCTACGAAAGATTGTAGTTCCCGTAATTTCACGAAATGCCTGTTTCGCAAATCATGAAAATCACCTCATTGAAATGATAGCATATGAAGGAGAGGGCATCAGGCCCCAGCCATAAACAAAATTGCCAAAGCACGAAGTTCTGTGGGTACGAATAGTGCCATCCGTCACTTCGTCATTCCAGACTTGAACTTTGTAGCTTAAAATTGTATGGATTTAATCGAGTTGCGAAACTGTAAACTAACGAAACCACCTGTTACGGTTTGTCTATCGACTGACGTTCTAACAACGCTGGTGAGTTTAGAATGTTCGATTAAAGATACCAGCTTTTATAATTTTCCTTGTCCCACTCAATCAGTAGAAAGATGCGTGAAATTAGTCTCTGAAGTGCCGGTAAAGTTTGTGGACCAGAACAGGAGGGAGGATCACATATGATCAATTTCTGCCTCTTGAGGAACAATGGCTTTATTTGGAAGCACGCCATATTATAAAATTCAATTACTTTAAATACTTCTTCATTTTAAGTTTATTTAATCCGTTTCAGTTAAACATCTCTGTATTTTAATTAATAAAATACTAAAATATTTTGCTCATTTTATATCCTTTTTTTGATTTTTGGTAAATGAACTGCTGATATGCAGCAAAACAGCGGTAGATGAAGCGATCGTCAAGAAAAATGAATGATTACCGTTTTTATTTTCCAGTCTATTACAAATTGTTAACAAAATTTATGACATATTAATAGATATGAAGTAAATTTATTTACTTCTAGCATATTATGAAAATTATAAAAATTTAGAAAAAAATGAAAATTTGAAATTTTTACATTCTTTTTAAAAATATGGTCCCTTTGTGTCAATAAAAGATATGACTTTATCATAATGAACATTTACCGGGACATTTCTTATATCTTCATGTAGCTATTGCGTCCTATTAGAAATAGTATTCGTATGCTTGGATAATTAAAAATATATTGAAAAAAAAAACAGGTTTTTTGCGATTTTTGGAAACTTTAGCCCCTTTGCGGCAGTAAAAGATATTACCCGATCGGTAGAATATTTTACGAATTTATTCTTTATTACAAAAGGCAACTTTTCCACTCTATTACATTTTGATTATAAATATTTCGGTTTTTTTGACCCACCCTAATATACATTTCTTGCCTACACTGATTAATTGTATTATGAGTGGCCTGCAAAACTTTAAAAATTCATAAATGCGGCTTTCGGATGTGAAATGTTGAAGGACTCTAATTTAAAACATTCTTAAGCTTTTCTAACATACAGAAAAGGAAAGTCTTGTTATATTGGCATTGCTTGATCTAATTGTTCGTTCTCAAATGAATTCTGCATGAATCGTTACATAATAGATTTTTTTGATTGGCCGTTATAATTGCAAAGTTGCTATAATGAACGATCATTATATCGAGTGCCTACTGTATATGTACTACAGAGTTGTTTTTTGTTCAGGGAGATTGTAAATCTATCCTTATGTGAAACCCCTGAGTTTATAGTATTATTCGCTCCTTGGAGGCTATCTAGATCTGTTCTTTTAACAAATACAGTAAACTCTCTGTAAGGCAGACTCTGTGTAAGATGGAAATCTGTCTAACTCGGAAAGATTTTCAAGTTCCCGTGAATCCATAGACATAGAGTAAAATTTGTCTAAGGTGGAATATTGTCTACTGCGGAAAATTTTCTTGGTCCCGATCGATTCCGCCTTAAACAGAATTTACTGTAACAGCAATTATGCCTACCTGACAGGATTACTGTGCTAAGGATCATGTCTACTGTGCTGTGTTTGTTTTACGAAAGCATAATTAGTAAGAATCAAACGTTAGAAATAAGATTTCTTTCCTACTTTTTATTTATAAATAACAGAAATATAAACATTACAAAAGTATCTAGATAATATTTGGTTAAACTGAGCAGAGCTTTGGTACTGTATATGCCAAAATGGTTTGTATGGACAAACTGCATTATGTTGTATGATATTTAATTTTATTATTTATGAATTTCTTCTATATTTTGCAATACCCTTTTTTTCCTACATATAGCTATACTTTTCATTAAACTATAGATATGTCACCAAGCAGACTAGTTCCTATCATCTACCTAAGTTAATGACTGCATATATGCTATATATAATCTCCTCCATAATATTTGTGAATGATAGCTTTGTTAGCTTTTGTATCAGCATTTGCATTTGGTGTGAAGTGGTGTTCATCTGACAGAAAATAACCCAAATTTTATATTAAAAAATATAAAAAACCAAGAAAAACAATTCTACCATACATACTTCCATCAAAGTAGTGTTGACTCTAAGCCGCTTTAGCAGGGCGCAGTACCTGGCAGCCCTTTTTATTTCTTTTTTGCACCCGGCGGCTCTTTTAAACCCTTCCGATGTGCCCGGCTGCCCTTTTTAACACTTCCTATGCGCCCCATGGCAATTCAATTGATCCCAGGAAAATATCGCAAAATCTAGGGACTCTTAAACAAACCAGTTGAAAATATTTTTTTTGAACAAGGTACAAGTGTGCTTTTTTTGAAAAAACTGTGCCCTTTTTTTAGAATAGTGTTCCCTTTTTGAAAAATGTACCCTTTATTAGAATAGTGTACCCTTTTTGAAAAATTCCCGCCCGGCTGCCCTTTTTTTTTCTAGAGTCAACACTACAAAGGGAAAACAGAAAAGAGTTGCAAATAATAAAATGTTTAGTCATACAATTACTTTATTTATATAATAGAAGTACAACAATGTGAAAAATTATATAAAAAGCCTGATTATAGCTAAAGCACAGTAGCCATAAGCTTATGGCTTCCAGATTTTGGGAACCTTAAAGAAATTCAAGAGTTTTAATTTAAAACTTATTTTTATTAATATCTATACAAGATATGTTTTATGAATATATCTAATAAGATTATTTGTGTTCAGTCTTCCCCTTAAAATAACTACAAAATGAGAATCAAAAACTTATTTCCATAAGCATCTTGTTATACATAAGACTTGCCCAATCTAAGCAAGAAATCATGAAAAATTTCGTTGACAAGATTTGCATAATAATATATGACAGAAGAGAAATGTCTAATGATGAAAATTAAAGATTTTCTTGAAATATTTCTTGTTGGAAATATGTGGCTGCTTAACCCTCTGAGTGGTTTGGACGTATTTTCCATTTCCCCAAAACAACTTCAATCTGCTGTAGACAAAAATATTTTAAACAGAATTGTATTTTAGAATACATGTAATATGAAGGGGCATGACGTGTATTTTAGAAACAAACAGGGAAAGAAAATTCAAATTAAGATTATTTTCATAAGTATTTTTACGAAAATGCAGGAAAGTCCTCAAGATGCTCAAAGGGTTAAAATATAATTATTAAAGAAATCTACTCAATCTGAAAAAAATACTTCCTCTTTTCATGAAAATTTAATGTGTCTGTACATTTATTGAAACAAAAATAGTTCAATATGTTTTAAAAGTTTTAATTCAAAAAGAAAAAAGTACTTTCAAGTACACAAGGACAGAGGGCATGAAAAAATACGCTGACCTATGAGGTCATTTTATAATAATGATTAGGAGGCTTAAAAGAATACTGTTCCCGGGGTCACAAAGTGTTTTAATAAAATCTTGATTATACATCTACAGATGTTGAGAATCCTTATAATTACTGAAGATAACATCTGAAAATTAGAAAGTAATTTAACCCTTTCAGGGGCAAGTAATTGTTAGACTGTAATGCTGAATTCACACCAGAATTCTCAGAAAATTTTATTTCAAAATAAGGAAAAGCAATTTTACAGCTTTTTGCCACCAAAGTAATAAAAGTAAAATTTAATTTAAAAGTTTCTGGTTAGATTAAAATTAGGTGTGATATAATATCGCTCACTCGCAAAAAAAACAACACACCTCACAAAAATTCATTTTGCATTTTATTCCACTAATACATCTGTCGTAGGTATGTCTTGCTATACAAAAAGCTTCATAAATGTAGTTATACGGAAAATCACTTTATTATGCTGTATATCCATTTGTGACCACAGAAGATGGGTGGATTGTGTGGGGAGGTAAAATTACCCAACCCTCCAGACTCCATCCTATGTCTTCATTTTTAATGGTTTTACGCTTTTATGCAAGTTTTTACTCCTGCATGCAAAGCTCAGTGCTATAATTTCATGTTACAATAAAATCATGCAAATTTTCTTTTGCTTCTCCTGTGAAATTTACTTTTGTGGAGATGTGTCACTTTTCTTGCAGGTGAGTGATATATCCCAGCGCCAGAATTGATTAAAAAAAAAAGTCACTGGTCTCAGGGACCAGTAAGCATTAGAATTTACTGGTCCGCAAGCATCATCACTGGCCCACTACATCAAATTCTATTAAGTCCCTTTAACCCTTTGAGCGACCCCACCCCCCTTGCCTAGAATATAAACCAAACTTACTTTGCAGTTATCCAAAATTTTCTGCATAATAAAATGTAAAATTATAATTCGTTAAAAATAAAATAAAATAAAATCTTGATTTGCAATCAGTTGCAGTTTTCTTAGAGTCGAGAAAACTTACGTTTGCCTGTCAGAGAGAGCAAAAAAGTTACTGGTCCTGCAGAGCACTAATTTTTTCAAATTAGTGGTCTAATTGAATTTTCGGTGGTCTCGGACCATTGGACCACCAAGGATTTCGAATGCTGTATTCCACCGCTCCTCAAGGGGTTAAGGTTTGAAAATAAATATCAATTACCAAAATAATAAGGTTATTAAATTATAAAATCACCTGATAACTTCGAGGAATAAAATCTTCTTTTTCTGAGTCTTGATTTATAACCACTGTAGTAGTACATCGCTTTTTTGGAGGACTCCCTTGGTTAAGAGCCATCTATAAATAAAACACAGAAAACAACTTAAAATTGTTGTATAACTATAAATATTAACATAAATTAGCTATCAATTAACATTAGTTTATTAACTGCTTAATACAAAAATTGATTTGAAAATGTTTAAAAATACTGAAAATGAATGATTCCTCTAAATCAGCGGTTCCCAACTAGGGATGTAACGAATATTCGGCCACTATTCGGCCTATTCGGCCCTTTTGCCGAATATTCGGCCGGCCGAATATTGAACAGATATTCGGCCGAATACCTGTGACCGAATAGTGGGACATTAGACCGAATACCTGTAGCCGAATAGTGCATATTTGGCCGAATATTTTAAGATATTTGGTTAGATATGTTCCAGAAAATCAAAACAAAATATGATTTTAAATATTTTTGACAAACAATATTAAAAAATTATACCTAAATACATTAATTATTATAAGAAAAAGATCTCATTCTTAAATATGGGGTGGAGGAAGTATTATGAGGGGCTTGTTAATTTTGAGAGAAAGAAAAGAGAAAAGTATATCTTGGTAGCAGAAAAGAATATATAATATTTTAATGGAATGAATAATTATATTTTAAGAAAATAACCTTTTTTTTTTGACATACAGAGTGTAAATTTACTAAGTTTAAGTTGCATGAAAAGGATATAAAAAGACAGAGGACACATGCAAGTTCTTATTTTTAGGGGGTGAAAGGATTTTACTAAAATAAAAAAAGTTTCATTTTTACAGAGGTAATGAGTTCTATTTTAGATAGTATATATATATAAATTACTAGAACTATCTATGGATTAAATAGAAAATTATGAATTAAATTATTATTTACATTTTTAAAAGTCATATGTTATCTTTAAAGTATTTTTAAGACATTTAAAGTATAACAAAAAATACATTCAGCTGTTATGATTTTTGAAAACTCAAACAAAAAATTAATTTCAATTAGTCCTTAATTTAATTTTTTATTTTAAAATTGAAAAAAAAATTAAACAATTAAAATAAAAGTAATTTATATTAAAGTCGGTATTCGGCAGCCGAATATTCGGTATTCGGCCTAAAACTTGGCCGAATATTCGGTATTCGGCCAAATCACTATTCGTTACATCACTATTCCCAACCCACTAGTGGGTCATGGCAAGCGTTTTGGTGGTTCGTGGAACAATCGAGGTTTGCCACAAAAATATATCTTTTATTTCAACTATTTGGAAAAGTAACAAATAGAATATTTTACAACCGCAATAATCATGAAAACTATTATCTTAAACTAAAACTTTGTGAGAAGACAGTGTTTTCTTAAACAGTCAGTCGGCATTATGTTACGACCTCGTTTATGAGGTATGTCAGTAGCTACGCAATTGTTATGGCAACCCTGGAATAATCCTTAATTTCCTTCTGAATGAATATAGGAGCAGAATATCCAGAAATGTCTAAATCAGCTTTGAGGTCCTTGATGGAGTTCAACACGACATATTTGTGAGAACGTGCTTTTTCTACTTTGCGGTTTTTGAGAAACAAGTACATAAAAGTGACTTAAGTTTTAAATTAACCAGTTTTAACCCGGATATAGATGCCCCCTTAAGTAAATATCTACACCAGTGCCAGAAATCCCACTGATTGTAAAGTTGTGTTCTGATAATAAGTATTTTCCACAGGGTTGCCGGCTTTTAGCCAGGCCAAAAAAAGCCGGCTGGCTTTTTTTGGTTTTAGCCACTTAAAAAAAGCCGGCTTTTATTAAAAAAAGCCGGCTTTAATTATTAAAGGTTGGTTTACAGTTAATTTGTGTTAAATATGGATTCATTATTTTTTTATACACTTACAAATATTTTCTACTAAAAGAATTACAAGAGTCCATATGGAGAGAACGAAGGATTATCTTATAAATATTAAAAAAGAAATTAATTAGCAGACTTAGATAAAGTGTAAAACTGTCTGCAAACTCAAATAATTTCTTAAAAATTTTCTGCAGAAAAACGCCACGCCCCTCCTAAGTCCTATATTGCCGCTAACAGCAAAAGTGAAAAAGTCCTCTTTCCAATCCCTCACATTACGTTACATGCTCTCACCCCCTTCCCCCTCCAGTTTTCTGAATTGGACTTTATTGAAAAGAGGATAATGTTTACTAAGATATTAAAACCGAATTCCCCTTTCGAATGTCACTGCAAATTGCAGAGAAATGATAAACAAGCGCATAAACATTCGCTAAAATTTCCAACCAAATAAACTTTATTTAAAAGAGATCAACATTTAACATTTACTTTTCAACACAAAATTTATTTTTAATCTGTTAAATTAATCTGCAAAGCCTAAAATAATCTGCAGCACCTGCTCCGGTGCTGCACTGTTTCTACTACCGGCCCTGGCAAAAAAAAAAAAAAAAAAAAAATTGTACCTGCCGTTCTGACATAAGCCCCGCACTTCCAATATTTTTAAGTTATAAAAATATATATGCCACAGCGCTTCTTCCATGGTGAATGGCAAATAATTTCTAGATAGCTTTTTTTTATCTGCAGACCTTCTCACAAGTCTGCGACGGCCCTCGCACAGATTCTCCGTCTAGGGTCTTAATAATTTTTTTTATGAAAAATTTGTAAAAAAAAAAAAACAAAAAAAAAAACATCAGAACTGTCTGCAAACTTTGAAAATTTTCTGCGAACGTCGTTCGCGTGTTCGTCTATATTATCTGACTCTGTTAATTAGTAAGGGTATAATGTTTAAGGAGAGTTTGGGACATGAGTGTATAAAAATAAATCGAGCAATTAAACAATAGAAACAAAAATACATTCTCTAAATAAAATTTTGAAAAATTTGTTGCTATTTAAAAGTGTGCATATTCATGCATATGCTGTTCCTTATATTGTTTTTAATAGTGAGAAATGTTGTTTTTATTGTGATTATGTATGATTTTAAATGTTAATGAGAAATAAAGACTTGTATGTATATTAATAGCTCTTAATATTCCTTAAGTAATAAATCATGTAACTTAGTAATCATTGTCATCTTTAATTTTATAAAGCAGTAAAAATGGAATAAAAAAAGGGGAGTCGGGGGTAAAAGGACAGTGTAAACCAGATAAAGCAGTTGGTATGACTCTTAAAATTTAGCTGACATATTTCCAATTCTCACTTCAAAATTCTAGCAGCTGCATCTAATTCCCCCCTCTCCCCAGTATTATGGCTTCATTATTGAGAAATTGGGTTACTTATTATATTCTAAATCAGTTAAAAATGTCATTAAAACTAATTAAAAACACTTTAAAATGTGTAGTCTATAGTTAAAATGCTTCACTGTATAAAAGCCAATTTTGGCCAAAAAAGGCCAATTTTGGCCAAAAAAAGCCGGTTAAAACCAATAAAAGCCACCGGCGTGGCTTTTTTTAATTTTAGCCGGCTTTTTTGCAACCCTGATTTTCCATCATATTTGTTGTTTTAATTATTCATTTTACACACATTGAGATTACCAATTCTTGTTTTTGTTGATAGTGCATCCTTCAATCGAAAATTTGACTATTTCATAGGATAGGATAGCTGATAGCTTGCAGAGGACATACAACAATTTTCATACTGATATTAGATAGAGGAGAGTTATTCGAGTTATTGCAGCTGACTTTTAGTTATTCAACTATTTAACAGCCCAAATTTTGGCATAAATACAATTTCATAATTTTTAAATAAATTATCTTACTGCTGCAAATGCACATAAGATGATGTATTTTCTTTATTTCTTTAACATCTTTGTATTATGCCGCATTTCAATAACTTTTAGTGATTTTTTTTTTATTGTTATAACATTTGATTTGAAATTTTGGCCATGGATATTATGTGTTATCTGTCATTCTAATATTATGATCTTGCATTTAAAAATCAATTGGTTTGCTATTTCATTGGACTGTACAATTTAACTAGTAGTATTTGTTTTATGATGTGTTTAATGGTATAATTATACAGAAAGTTTATACATAAGCATGCAACTTGAACATATATTTTTTTTAATTAACGTTTAAAAAGATTTCAAATTAATTAAATCTGAAATTTAATTATGCAAAGTCTTTTAAAGACAATTTTTGAAAATTCAAAAATTTTAAAACAGTAACATTATCTTTTAAATCAATCACCTGACATCAAGTTGTTAAAAAATTTAAACAGATTAATAATAGAACATAAATTTGTTTTTAATTCTTTTTTTTTTTTTTCATTTTAAAAAATATATGCATACATAATTAAAAGTTATTTTCTTTATTGGAAAGAAAAAGTTGGTCATTGGCCTAAAATTCGGTATTTGTCACATCCCTAAATTGAATATTAAGAAATAATAGAAAAAGATAGACTTTCTTAGCAGGAGAGTTACTGAATAAAACAGACAGGCTAGTTGAATAGAGGAAATAAATATAGTAAAACTTTACCCATTATGTGCATGCTTGCAAGAAAATTCTTATTTGCACTTTCAAGCAGTGCTTACAGCGAATAATTTTTTCTGAGATAGGCCAAATTTACAATAATAAAAGAAATGCCCTATCTCCTGAAAATGTAAAACAAATTGCCATCTTTGTACCATAATTTATGATATACAAAATTTAATTTTAATGTATATATATTTTTTTTATTTCAATTGTTGTATTTTCCGTTTTAGAAACTATTTCTGTATTCAACATCATAGTCTTTTCTTAGTTTTAAAAATGACCTATTTTTATAGATGTAAAACTAAACTTTCAACTGCATTGGTTTTTCTTAACTTTTCTATATTTTGTAGGCACATTGACTACACAAAATAGTATAGAATATATATGAAATATATTTTTATAATACACTATATTTATATAGGGTAGATGTGCCAGTAATGGACACCCTTAAGGAATTTCTTTTTAATTTTTTTTTATTAATAGTTATTATTATTATATTCCAGTTTTTTCAATATTACATTAACCTATCAACAATATTTAACCATTCTTATAGTCTCATTTCCCAATATGAATCGAAATTTAATTTTAAATAACAGAAATATATCAAAACACCCTTTGTTCCAGTAATGGACACCCCATAAAAAGTAATAAATATAATTATTTTTGATTGTTTTTAGAACCAGAATTTAATGAATACATACTAATAAAACAAAATTAGTTATTTTCAAATAAATTTAACAATTAGGATACCAGTAATTAATAAAATATTTGTAGTAATAATCATTTACTGTTTGCATCAATAACTGTAATTACTACAAAATCGATGTTTTAATCATTTTAGATGGATAGTTTAAAATACTAAATATCAGACAATTGCAGATATCAAATTATTGCAACAGTGGGAGATTTAAAAGGCAATTAAAAAAAAAAAAAAAAAGTTTTGGAATATTAGTGTTTAGTTTTGTCTCACTATTTTTAACAATTAATCTTCCAGAGCCTATTTGATATATCATTTAGAATAATTAATATTACAAATATGAAAGAAATGATATTGCGAGTTGAATATTTTAAATACTAAATAAAATAATTTCAAAATAAAACTGTAGAACTGATGTTTGAGGGCACTGATCCGCAGATTTACTAATTTCATGAATATTATCTGTACCTAACTTTCATTAATATATATATATATATATATTTTTTTTTTTTTTTGCCATATGTGAATATGGAAACATTTAAGACAGAAAATGGATTTTCAATAGCTTCTGTAACTTAATTGTTTTTATTTAAACGGAGAGGGATTAAGCCAGATAAAATATACAAAGTGCATATATATTAAAAGAAAAAAAAAAGGAATAAAGTATTGAAATTTTATTAATCACATAAAATAACTTAAAAGCAGCTATTTATAAAAGTTTTGGTGTTATTACATTTTGATAAGTATAATTTAAAAATTAAATTATTTAGATTTGCAGTTAAGTCAAAATATTTTATACACTATAAACATAACTGAAATTGCATTTTTAGCAATGTCTACATGGGATGTCCATTACTGGAAAATGACTAATTAACCATCCCAGTAATGGACACCCCTTCTTAAAACCTTAAAAATAAATGAAATTTTGTAAATTGCCATTAGCATATAAAATTCTAAGTTTTCTATTGCTACTCAAACAAAAACAATCAAATTTTGCAAGAAAATAAATAATATAATACATTAATTGAACGACGCCAGCTCTTAGCCTCTTCATTAAGATTTTCACAGAAAAACAGCGAATCTTTGAAGCATTATTTTCTGCTTCCTGATTGGTTTGATTAAAAGTGTCAACAATAACCCAGTTTTATAAAACATGCAAGGAACAGGCATGAGATTGCAAAAAGATAAAAAAAGAGGAAAAGTACGTGAAACAGGAAAAGGAGAAATTATTTAAAATAGCGCACATTTAAGTGCATACTATTTTAAATAAGGTTATTTTATTCCCAATAAAACTGTTAATATTTTTGTTTAAATGCTGCTTTATTAAGAAGGGGGGGGGGGGGGTGTCAGTAATTTATGGAAATACTATAAGTAATTTTAAACTGAAAGTTTCTATTTCAACTTCATAATGGACAGTATTCCTGTGACGTCACAATTGGTAAAATGGCGATTTTTATAGCCTCAAACTGAAAAGAAGAATAGGATCCATTTCTTTATGAATTATTAACTGGAAATAAATGCTAAACAAATTATATTCTTTTAAGTGTAAACGAAATTTTCTGTAATCGTCTGCTTGCAGTAACTACAATGAATAATATTTCTGTGATGTGACAATTGGTATGGCGGTTTTTATAGCTTCGAACCGAAAGGGAGAATAGGGTCCATTCTGATGCAATGTTTTACACAACAATCTTAGGTAGTTGTCCAATTAAAATTTTAACATGCTTTTACTCAAAACATGAGTTAATAAACATGGCAAGCTAATGTTTAACCTGTTACTCAGCTGCAAAAAAAAATCTGGTGAAAACATTAATATTGCAGCAAATTTTTCGCGATCTTTTGACGAAATTCGCGTTTTATCCGCGATCTTTTGACGAAATTCGTGTTTTTCCCATGATCTTTTGACAAAATTCGTGTTTTTTTCGCGATCTTTTGACGAAATTCGCGTTTTTTTCGCGATCTTTTGACGAAATTCGCGTTTTTTTCGCGATCTTTTGACGAAATTCACGTTTTTTTCGCGATCTTTTGACGAAATTCGCGTTTTTTTCGCGATCTTTTGACGAAATTCACGTTTTTTTCGCGATCTTTTGACGAAATTTGCATTTTTTTCGCGATCTTTTGACGAAATTCACGTTTTTTCGCGATCTTTTGACGAAATTTGCGTTTTTTTCGCGATCTTTTGACGAAATTCACCATTTTACGGTGATTCTTTGACAGAATTTGAATTCTCCCATTATGCTTTGAATGAAATCCGCGTTTTTTCGCGATCTTTTGACGAAATAAGCGCTTTTTCCGCTATCTTTTGACGAAACACACGCTTTTTACGCCATCTTTTAACGAAACACACGCTTTTTACGCCATCTTTTAATGAAACATGCGCTTTTTACACCATCTTTTGACGAAACACGTGCTTTTTACGCCATCTTTTGACGAAATATGCGCTTTTTTGACAAAATACGTGCATTTTTTCGCGATATTTGGATAAAAATTGGTAATTTTTCTGACAATCCTTTGACAGAGTGTAATATTTTGTGGCCGTAGATCGCCGTAGTGGAGTATGTCTGAAAAATAAACTATGAATTGGCAACCAACGAAGATATTAAGACTTAAATATTCAAATTAACTAATTTAGAAAATGTTGCCATTAAAAATATCTGGAGCGGAGGCTGAAAAATAAAAAGAAAAAGGACTCACCCATTTTTGAAGTGAAGATACCAAGATGAATAAATAATATTTTATTGTAGTATAAAACTAAACATGTTATTTTATACCTGGCCAGGAACACACTTATAACTTGAATGCAATGTAATTATTTTTAAAATTAACTTATGGAAATATGATGTTAAAAGTCTTCTGCTCATATATTTATACTGCATACATTTCTTGAAGATTTCTATTGAAGTGTTTAAGTCCTGGAAAGTTCACAGTCTATAGTTCAATATTAAATTACAGTTCTAAAATTTTGTATTCAGAATTGAGGATGAGTTGGAGAATATCTTAATTCACTGAAGATACACGGAGTTGAAGTGATCATAGCGACTGTCTGGATGCACTGGAGTAGTAATACTAATTATCTTGGAGGAACACTGGATTGTGCCACAGGGATTTTGAATTTTGATGACCGAATTATGAAGCAAGAACCTTGAACAGCTATTGTAAATCCATACTTCTTTCATTTAAGAAAAAGGGGCTGGTATGAAGATCACACTCAATGCATGTTGCAGGAAATTCTTAAGAGAGATATCAAGTTAATATTTATCTAGATGAATGCAATTAGTTGGGAAGCAGAGAAGAACATTTGCAGAAAATGTACTATATGAGAATATCGAGGGTAACAGAAAATTTGCTCTTGATGCTCGGGACTCAAAGTCCTCTGGCTCCAAAGAAAAAGGCTTCCATTTTCCAGGGACGCTACGCTTCAGGGAAAAATTTTTCGTCTGAGGCCAAATCCTCAAACGTACGACCGTACTCAACGCTACATTTTGACAAAGTGAGAGAGACGAAGTGCACAGGGCCCCCCAAAAGATCGTTGGGCCGACGCTGAACTCAAATTTAACCAATGAGCGATCGGCATGCACGCTTCTGAGTCATATCGATAACGATTTTCATTGCAATCGGAATATCGATGACGATTTATATCGTAATCGAAGTTGCATTCCCCCTGCATTCCTAAGTCCCAGAGATATCGCCTCCTGATACTGAAACAAGATGGAGGATAGAGTGACGTCACGATGCTCTTTCCTGTGAGGAAGAAAGATAAAAAAATGTCTAACTGCGTCGGGAAAAAAATGGATTGCGTGCTTCTTTTAAAACTGACAGAAGTGATTAAATATTGTAATGCAGATATCTCGCTAAATTACGGTTTAAAATTAATGAAATTTTGGCAATCGCTTAGAAATAAATAGTAGCATCCAATAAAAATAGTTTGGGAATAAAATAATTAATATTAAATAACTTTTTTAATTTATATTTTCGGAAGTTAGCGATTGTTACAAAAGCATTGCAAGTTACTTTAACGTACAATATTCCGTAATGTTTATATTCTAAAAGATCCGTACATTATTAGAATTATATTTAATTGCATTATAATATTTATTACTATGAATAATTATTAATTATAAGATTATTAACAGAATATAAATTATTTAAAATGCTTTTTATTCATTTACTTAATACGTTTTTAAAAGTTGTTTTTGTACTTAAATATTTAAATTTAAATAGAGAAATAATGCAGACGGTAAATTAATAATCTGAAATATTGAAAATGTAACACAGAGTTCACGTTTATTACGCGATCTTTTGAAGAAATTCGTGTTTCTCCTGCTACTGTTTGATCGCCATTTTACGGCGATTCTTTGACAAAATTTGCGTTTTCCCCCCTATCCTTTGAACGATATCCGCTTTCTTTCCGCGATCTTTTGGCAAAATCTGCATTTTTCCGCGGTCTTTTGACGAAATACGTGCTTTTTACGCTATATTTTGATGAAATGCGCGCTTTTTTGACAAAATACGCGCGTTTTTTTGACAAAATTGGTATTTTTTCCCACAATCCTTCGACAGAGTTCACGTTTATTACACGATCTTTTCATGAAATTTGATTTTTTATCGCGATTTTATGTCTGAATTTTCGGATTGATGACCGATTTTTTTAAATTTCAGAACAAATCATCCCTGCAAGAAACGGCAAAAAATCAGAAAAACGTGGAAAATGCCAAAAAAGCGGAAAATCGCGGATCCGCAGAAGAACCTCATGCCTGATTATAAACAAAAATAATTGAAGCTAAATATTTATTAGTTATTTTTTTTATGAAACAAAAACATCAAGGGGTGCCCATTACTGGCACATCTACCCTATATATATATATATTAATATATATTACATTATATATTTTAATAATTCTATAAAAATATTGAATATAGGGTAGATGTGCCTGTAATGGACACCATTCCAATGGACATCATTTAATTTTAATTATTTCTACATTAGTTTTTTTTGTTCTTGTTGTTTATTTAAATTTATTTCAAGTGCACATGGTGCAGCGAAGCCCCCCATACCTTTATTTGTTAAAGATCTGTAACATGTCAGGTCAGTTCGTATGTACAGTCGTGGGGAAAAAAAAGTAAACACCCCTACTAACTCTTCAACAAATTATCGTAGAAGAAAGTTACTGGCACCGAACGATTGGAAATAAAGTCTACTTTTAAATGACGTATATAAAAGCTTCTTAGGGGGGCATCTACATATTAAAACAAATCCAAACTTAATTTTTTTCAATGGCAATACCCAATTTTAACAAGATATTTCAAATCTTTGGTTTAAACTACGCCTAGACACCCAATTTCAAGTCATTTGAATGACAAGTTTTTGAATTATAAACATTCAAAATTTAGTGCTTCTAATGTTAAATTAGTTTTTCATATTTTTATTTATAACTTCTGAAATTATGATCCTAATGTTTTATTTTTTTGTGTAGCAATAATTCTAATATACCCAAACATAAATATGTTGAATTTGCAATTTTTATAATTTTATGATATGAATTCTTAAATTAATATTAAAAAAATTTATGAATTGTAACCTGCAATTTTTTTGATGGATTCAGATTTATTAAGTCCTGCTTTATGGAAATCCAAAATTTCATATTTTTCTTCCAAGTAGTTTTCAAATTATGCTTAAAAAACGTCAAAATGATGGTTTAAGGGGCCGTGTATGATAGAAGTGACTAAATATTTTGAAATTTCTTATACTATCCTGTAATCTAACAGGCTTAATTGACTGCCTAGAGTGCCTTGATCAAGAAGTGAGCTCTCTCAGTTAACAATCGAGTACTGAACTTCAATTTGGATACAGCCCTTAAAATATGTTCGTTTTAAAATAATTTCTCAGAAACTTATGGTACGAATTGCATAAAAATTTGTTTTAGACTAATTGAAGGGTGTAGAGTTCATTTATGCTGTCAGAATTGTGTACTGCTATTGAAAAAAACAAAGTTATGGTTCGTTTTAATATGTAGATGCCCCCTAAGCAAATTTTATATACAGTACAGAACCATTTATCCCGAATGCTTGGGGTCAAATGCATTCCGGATAACTGGTTTTTCCGGTTAACTGGTTGTGCACCAAAGCAGCATTCATTTGATAAGTTTTGTGGAATATGCGTGGTTGTGGCATTATTTCTGATTTTAAATTATTAGATTACTTGGATTAAAAATCAAAAGTTAATCAGAGTTTAAAAGAAGGTAATTTATGGAATCCCTTAGGAACAAAAATTCTTCTGTTTCCTCTGCATAAAAATTGAAACATCTAAAATACAACTAAATATGTTTTCATTTCAAATACTAGATGTTGTCATCAAATTATAGAATTGTTTCAAGCAATGCCTATGTCAAACTGGCAGTGTATGACACCTTTTTCTGCAAAGATTCTGAAATCAGTCTATCAGAAATATCATTCCGGATAACTGGTTTTCCGGATAACTGGTTTTCCAGTTAACTGGTTTCCGGATAAATGGTTCCATACTATACATCATTTAAAAGTACATTTTATTTCCAATTGGTCGGTACCAGTAACTTTCTTCTACGATAATTTGTTGAAGAGTTAGTAGGGGGTGTTTACTTTTTATTTTCCACGACTGCACCTAGTATACGATCCTCTTTCGCAAACCCATTATTGAGTTCCAATCCTGAACTTGTAGGAGAAATGAGTAGAAATGTTTACATTTTAAAAATAGTTTATTTCTTCATGATGATAAAAGCTATAGCAGGAGTGGCCATTAACACAGCCAATATTTGTTTACATGATCAGAGTTGCGAATAGAATCGCAAGAGGGCGAAAATAATCAAACAATACAGTTTTATCAAGTTGGCATGCAAAATATCAAAAATTTGCTAACATGGTAAAAAAAGACGCAATCATTGGCGAGATCTAGTGCCAAACAAATTATGCATTAATATGACATTTTAAGAATTTATTGCCTCACCCCAAAGAGAAAATTAGTGTAATATTATTTTCAATAAATCTTTTCAATAACCAATCTAATATCAATTCTGACACCGAAAATACCTTATCTGTTCGATTAATGACTTAGGTTTCTTTTCAAGGATAAACACCTTTGCCAGTACTGTCAACCAATTTTGCCAAATTATACAAATTGACATAATTTTTATTCTAAATAACGAAAGAACTAATAAATTAGTATGGCATTAATAAAAATACAAATAAAACGTTGAAATAAAAATCACTTGACAACATAACACATGTTGTCAAGTGAATGTGATATTTACGATCAGCCATTATTGGCACTTAATCTTACAATGTAGCGACAGTAATTTGGTCGAGATAACTAACAAGTACCCATTTACCCAAAGATATGAACTTCACTTTAAATGCTACACAGTAAAAAAAAATAATTTTACTGGGACATTACAGCTATAAACTTATTCCTATAGTGAAAATAATTAACAAGTTTAGCTATCTAGTGTTATAGACTTAAATATTTACGGCCAACTGATTTATCAGAGTAACGGATAAATAAAATATATGATAGCTATAACCAATATCATAGTGTCTTAATTGAATGTTAAAAATAAAAGATTTAAAATGTAACAATGGTGTAATCAACTTCTTTTAATATTTAATACGTAACGGCTAAAATTTATTACTGACAGATGTACATAATTATTTGCATTACAAGAGGTAATGTTATATCCATATATATATGTGCGTATTTATACAACATATGTATATATAAATATACATATATATATATATATATCATAGGCGTAACCAGGGGGGGTGCCCTGGGTGCCCGGGCACCCCCCCCCCCCCCCCCCGCTTGTGCAGACTCAACCACAATTATTTTTAAAAAATCGAAATCTACAAAAAAAAAAAAAAAAAAAAAAAAAAAGTGATAGCAGAGTTCAATTAGTTTAGTTCAGAAAACTAACAGCTTAAGTTTTGAAATGTGATACAAAATGAAACCCAGGTTCTTTTTTTCTTTCTTTTTTTTTTTTTTTTTTTAAGAAAATTATGTTGTTTTTCGTTTTTTTAAAGTAGAACATTTACAAGAATCTGTATTAGTCTAGTAAGTCAAAAAGGTGGCTTCATAATTCCACTTTGATGTCTTTTGTTTCTTGTAAAAAAATTTTTAACGCCGTTCCTTCTATTGCATGTTTTTGCAATTTCATGAGAAATTAACGCAAGTTCTTGACGAACTAGAAACTGTTTGTCTCTTTGCTTTCGTAGTTTAAAGTCTAGAGAGAGGCAAAAAAATTTGAAAGGGAATGCAGATGTGAAACGATAATTCTAAAATGCGATTAGCCGGGGGAAAAGGAGGGGGGGGGGGGGGAGGGGAGGGTACACTGAACCTGCCTCCTTTGAAAATGAAAAATAATAGCACAGAAAATTCAAATTAATCTGGAGGTTGGTTGATTGGTTGAATTTCGCGTTTCGCGGCCAATTTTTGACATTCGTAAAAGGAATATGGTTGCAGTCTTTCAAGTCAATATAGTAATTTTTTTACTATGAAAATTTTTATACGATTTTTAGAGTATCTTCTCGTTTCGCAGCGTTCTTTCGAAAGTAGAAAAAGGAACCCGGTTTCAATCTTTTAGCCCAGTGCAGTAAATTTTAACCAAATTCGCGATTTTATTCTGCGATCATTTCATGATACAGTGAAACTTCTTTTAAAGGCCACCTCTATTAAGGGCCAATATTTTTAGGAACGAAAAATTTTCCCATAGACATAATGTTAAATTTACTCCTATTAGGGGCCGCACTTACCCTTCATAAAGGCCATTTTTTTCACATGTACCTTAAATCCTAAACAGGTGTATTGAATTCCTGGACCAAAAGAAAAGAGTTCACCAAACAACTGCACTTGTAACAAAGACGGCAGGGAGAGATGGGGAGAATTTAGTAACACGATGAAGAACCACAAAATTTTCAACAAGTCAGACAAACAGGTTTTCCTCACACTTTGTTTAACCTTTCAACCCGTAGGGGTTGGTTAGGAGGGGAAATTTGACCTTTTGTTGTGGGCACACAAAGGATAACAGGTTATCTAGAAAAACTGATTCCAAATTTACTAAAACTGTGAATACATATTGAAGCACAATTTTTACACTGGAAATTTTATGCTCAGGCTTACGTAAAATTTAAAATTACGGCATCTAAATGAAACCAAAGAGTACATTTGGATTTGAATGACAAAATCAAAGTTATTAATTGTCATGATCAATGAACATCTGCAAGAAAATTGGCTTCACAGTTTAATTACAGCAAGAACCAAATGAACAATATTGTTAAAAAAAAAGAGAACTTACTGAAAGAATATGCAGATTTTAAAAATCACGGGATAAAAAGAAAGAGAAAGGAAAAATTTGGTCACCCCTATTCAAGGGCCACCCTTCATAAGGACCAATTTTGAACGGAACTGCAGGTGGCCCTTACAGAGAGGTTTCACTGTATTTACAATTTTTTCCCAAAATCATTTGACGAAATTCACGCCTTTCTACTCGATTTTTTGGCGAAATTCGCACTTTTCACCACTAACCTTTGATAAAATTCGTGTTTTTAGCACGATTCTTCGATGAAATTCGCTGTTTCTTTTCGCAATCTTTTGACAAAATTCGTGCTTTCTTTCTACGATCCTTTGACGAAATTCTCATTTTTACCGCGATCCTTTGCCGAAATTTATTTTCTGTTGCGACTGATTGACGAAAGTGATTTTTTTACACGGAGATCATTTGTCGAAACTCGCGATAGTATTGCTCGGTCGATCGGAAAAATTTGCGATATCTTTCCGTATCAATTAACAAAATTCTTTACTTGTTTCCGCGACATTTTGACGAAATTTACAACATCTTTTCGTCAATCGTTTATCGAAATTCGTAATTTTTTTGTGCAATCCTTTGACGAAACTGGCGATTACTTTCTGCACTCTTTTATCGAAATTTCTGATATTTTTCCACGCTCGTTTGAAGAAATTCTCAAATTTTTCGGTGACCGTTTCACGAATTGATTTTAAGAAATTCCTTAAAAGAAATAAAAATCACGGACTTCAAAAAAAATTTTTTAATACTCACTGAAGAATCACAGGTCTGAAGAATTTGGAGGAGGAAAATACTGCGCAGAATTTTTTAATTATGCAGGACTTTCCTTTTCTGTGCACAAATCGCGCGATCCGACACGTTATTTCAAAGCCTGTACCTTAAAGAAAACTTCATTACTAGAGGAAATTCGTTGGTTGGTTTTTTAAACGAACATAGAATTAAACAAATCTAGGATTTGGGGGGGGGGGGGGGGGGACTGCCATCGGCAACGTACTCCCGAGCAAGCTAACTATTTGGGTAAAAGATTTAAACCGGATTCCTTTTAGGAATGTCGAGAAAAAAATCACCGTGAAATGCGAAAAAAACCCTCTAAAAGTAACATTGAAAAAGTGTTAAAAATGGAAAAATCGCTGTAAGAATCTCGAAAACACTTTATTGAAAAGAAGACAAAGTTTACTGGATAAAATATTGAAATCGGATTCTTTTTTACTAATTTGAAAAAATTGCCGCAAAATGCGAAAAAATTAGCATAAAAATTTAAATGAAAAATTCCAGAAATTGTCTTCGATATGCATGAGTTCAGGCATAAAAATCCTGTCAAATCTTACGGCTGTGCGGGCTGCATTGTTTTTTTTAGAGTTCAGCGCGCGCGTGTACACACACACAGAGACAGACAAGTACAGTCGTGGAAAAAAAAATTATACACCCCCTACTAACTCCTCAACAAATTATCGTAGACGAAAGTTACTGATACCGGACGATTGGAAATAAAGTCTACTTTTAAATGGTGTGTTTAAAATTTGCTTAGGGGGCCATATACATATTAAAACGAATCCAAACTTCATTTTTTTCAATGGCAGTACCCAAATTTAACAAGATATTTCAAATCTTCGGTTCAAAATATGCCTAGAAACCAAATTTCAAGTCATTCGAATGATAAGTTTTTGAATTATAGACATTCAAAATTTAGTACTCTTAATGTTAAATTACATTTTCATGTTTTTATTTATATCTCCTGAAATTATGCTCCTAATGAACTAATTTTTTGTGTAGCAATAGTACTAATATACCCAAACATAAATACGTTGAATTTGCAATTTTTATAATTTTATGATATCAATTATGAAATTAATATTCGAAAAAATTATGAATTGCAACATACAATTTTTTTGATGGATTTAGATTTATTAAGTCCTGCTTTATGGAAATCCAAAATTTCACATTTTTCTTCCAACTAGTTTTAAAATTATGCTTAAAAAACGTCAAAACGATGGTTTAAGGGGCCATCTATGATAGAAGTGAGTGAATTTTTGAAATTTATTCTGCTATCCTGTAATCAAACAGGTTTCATTGACGCTTAAACGTGCCTTGATCAAGAAGGCGGCTCCCTCGGTTAACAATCGAGTTCGGAACTTCAATTTGGATACAGCCCATAAAACACGCTCGTTTTAAAATAATTAATTTCTCGGAAACTTATGGCACGAATTGCATAAAAATTTGTTTATAGGCTAATTGAAAGGTGTAGAGTCATTTATGCTGTCAGAATTGTGTACTGCTATTGAAAAAAAAACAAAGTTGTGGTTCGTTTTAATATGTAGATGGCCCCTTAAACAAATTTAATATACATCATTTAAAAGTAGACTTTATATCCAATCGTTCGGTACCAGTAACTTTCTTCTACGATAATTTGTTGAGAAGTTAGTAGGGGTGTTTACTTTTTTTTCCCACGACTGTACCTATCTTTATTATTATAGTCGCATCATGATAGCATAATTTTTATCATCTTGATAAAATTTATTGTATATTATCATGACCTGTTTAGCTAATATATTCGACACATTCTGAGGTAAAAATATGAATTACCGTAATTTCCGGCCTATAATCCGCGGATCAAACAATTATGTTCAGACCCAGACATATCTTTTTTTTTTACCATTAGATCTAATTTTAATCTTTTGAACCCCTTTTCATCCTTACTCACGCAAACAAAAATCGCGTTTGAGCCCTTTTTAAAAGAAATACCATACAATTATACCTTCTAAGATGAAAACCTGTCTAAAACGGAAATACGACGCGTTTCATGAAGTTCCGTTTTAGAAGGTTTTACTATATAAGATATTGTTTGTATCCAACATGTTCAGGTTAAAAAGTCTGGGCACCCCCCCGTTCAAAAGGCTGGTTACGCCTATGTATATGTATATATATATATGTATATACCGGGTGTCCCAAAAAGGACTGACTGATTTTAAAATTCAATAACTTGTAAACGGTGACAGATATTTAAAAAATTCTTGCAGGAGGGTTATGCATAAGGTCAAAAGTTTTATTACAGTGATTTTCGATTTTAGTTCGAATTACAAACAATAGATGGCGCTGTAAGCAATAGTCGCTAAATACAGGCTCGATTTCTGGTCCTTTCTCTTGTTCCATGCTGAAAAAGGAGATGGAAATGTATTATCCGGGCCACGAAGTACCAAAAATCGAGCCTGAATTCAGCGTCTATTGATCGCAGCGCCATCTGTTGTTTGTAATTCGAACTAAAATTGAAAATCACTGTAAAAAAACTTTTGACCTTATGCATAACCCTCCTGCAAGAATTTTTTAAATATCTGTCACCGTTTGCAAGTTATTGAATTTTAAAATCAGTCAGTCCTTTTTGGGACACCCGGTATAATACTGGCGCCCAGCTAACTGAAAAGTACCGTTAAATCATTAATCAAAATATAAATAGCAATAATTTGATAGAAAATAGTTAAATGTACAAACTGATATACCTTTAATATTTGAGAACATTTCTATTCAATATGTTTATAATTAGACATAGACAATTAGTAAATCAGCTTAATGATAACATTGTCTCTTTTTATTTGAATAAATTTTTGTTTCTCTGACAATCCTTATCCTTTACAGGGCTTGAATTTCAGGGCAGGATGGAGGGATTCACGCCCAAAATTTTGAAATCCCGCCCAAAAAATTTCACCATTTTCCGGAGAATTTTGCATTTTGAAATTGCGTTCAACTCCTGCGAACGCCTTGCAAATTTCCAAATATTTTCACGCGACCAATTGACACATTTTGTGGGTTTTTTTACCGTGAAAGATCGTTGAAATTCAAATTTTTCATGCAACCGATAGACAAATTTCATTATTTTTTTCTCCAGATCGGTTGACAAGTGTCTGTGACCGATTGGCGAATTCAGAGGTGATTCTGTTCCGAATTTTCTCAAAATTTAAGGCATTAGATTCCGAAAATTATGAAAAATCGGTCATCAGTTCAACAGAAAAATATTGCGAATTTCGACAAATGATCACCGAAAAAATTAATTTCGTCAATTGTTCGAGGAAAAAATTGCCAATTTCGTCGCAAAAGATGGCGAATAAAACGCAAATTTTGTCAAAGGATTGCGGAAAAACGTGAATTTCGTAAAGCTCGAAATTCATCAAAGGATCATGAAAAAAATGCAAATTACATCAAAGGGTAGCAAAAAAACATAAATTTTGGCAAAGAAACACAGAAAAATCGTGAGTTTCGCAAAGGATTGCGAAAAAAAAAAGCGTATTTCATCAAAAGATCGCGGGAAAATGCAAATTTCATCAAAGGATCGGGAATAGCGCGAATATACTCAAAGGGCCATTGAAAAAAAACACGAATTTCATCAAAGGATCAAGAAAAAACACGAATTTGTCAAAGGATTGCACAAAAAAATGTGCATTTCGTCAAAATATTGAGGAAAAAATGGGAATTTCAACAAAGAATCGCGGAAAAACGTGCATTTCGTCAAAGAATCACGAAAAATACGCGAATTTCGTCAAATAATCGCGAAAAAGACGCGAATTTCATCAAAGGATCATGAAAAACCGTGAATTTTGTCAAAAGATTGCAATTTTCGTATTAAAAAAAAAAAAAAAAAAAAAAACGCGAATTTTGTCATAAGATTGCGGATAAAATATGAATTTCATCAATGGGCTGCAGAAAAAAATGGGAATTTCATCAAAGGGTCACGATAAAAACGCTAAGGTCTCTTAAAAAAAACAGCACACACACACACACAAATATCTATATTTATTATTATAAGTATGGTTTTTAATCTAAAATAATATACTGAACTAACTTTTGAAAAATTGGGTTTAACCCAAATCCAATTTACAGGAATCTCTACACTCAGCATGAAATCAAACCGAACCAAAAAAGAGTCTACTCAACCTGCAACAAAAATAATTAGCGCCTGGAGAGGATTTCCAGATGATCCCTTCCCATCCCCTGCTGTAACCTTTCAGGAAATTTCCTGTGAATTTCATTCTTTTTTTTTCTTTTACTCAGAAACACCTGTGAATTTTACCGTTACTTTTTGTGACAGACTGACGAAATTCACAGTTTCATCCTGCGTCTGATCGATGAATTTCATGATTTTATACCATGGCCAATCCATGAAATTCATGATATTCTTCCCTCGACCGATCGAGGAAATTCACGATTTTTTTCCCTACACCCGATTGGCATATTTCACGATATTTTTTTCCTTTGACAGAAAAGGAAAATATCCAAAAGGGTGCGTCAAAAAAGGACATTAAGTGTCACCGGGCGCTGCACTTGGGCAAATTGGTCTAGATTCAGTACTAAACAAAAATAAGATTAGAAGGACTGCAAAAATCTTGTGGTGCACATCAAAGAAAAATTCCAAGTGCCAATCAAACATATATAGAAACTAGGGATTGATCGAAGCAGCAGTTTTGCCGAATACCGAAGCTTCAGTCGAAGTGTACACCGAATATTCGGCAACTGAATACTTAAAAAATTTTAATACACATTTTTGCATATGTATTAGCTTTTTTTAATAAACTTTAATTAAAATTAAATTCTTAATAATTTAATTCAGTTACATTTTTATTCTTAAATCTAATTACACAAAAAATTTAATGACTTCTTCTACTCGCAAATTCATTAACCCATCACTTATTTTTTATTATTTTGTCACTAGTCAATACCCAAAATAACCTTTGAAAGTATTAAACTATACAAGCTATTATTAAGGTTAAAGTTTGTCAGAAAAACTAAAGTTCATTCAAATAAAAAGAAACAATGTTGCTGTTAAGCTGATTGTCTAATTATAAACATATTGGATAGGAATGTTCTCAAATACAAAAGGTATCATATCAATTTGTACATTTAACTATTTTCTGTCAAATTATTGTATAGATATTTTTATTAATATTTTAACATTGTGATGATGAAAAACAAATTTGAGCATTTTTAATTCAATGGTTATAAAAGCTATAGGATAGGCATAGGGGTATACTTATTTGATGTGTGTATTTTCTTTAATATACAACTTAGATATACAGATATGAACTCCGATATAATCGTTTTATGATATATTAAAGAAAATACACATTAAATAAATTTAAATTAAAAAAACTAATGTATGACTTGTTTTTTGTAGTGCAGCTGAATGCTGAAATCATGCACATAATATTGAAACTCATTGTTTAGCCTATTCTGCTTCTAAGTAAAAGAGAATTCTTCTACTTCTAAGAAAATACTCATCCGCATTTATTCGGCCGAAGCTGAATATTCGGTTTACATGCCGAATCACTGAATACCGAATTGACTATTCGGTCAATCCCTAATAGAAACACCAAACAAGTTGATCCTTGCAATTAACAGAAATTAGGACTTGACAATTTAAAGTTAATCTACATTTCTCGTGTAGTGGAAGAAATGAATCAATAGTTTCCATTTCAAACGTTTGACTTTGATTGGACAAGTATACAAATTTTAAACAAAGAAAATACCAAGGAGTCAGGTTTTGACTATAATTCCATTAAGGATATAATAAAACAATTTTGTTCAGAAATGGATATTTATGATTCCATCACTGAATATACATTGTTCACGCAAGTCGTTAAAAATTAATGTATGTGAGTTATTGCAAAGTTTCCTGAAAATTTTTTAAGAGAGCATAACCATACGTTTCCAATAATTTCCAAAATTATAAATGTTGTGTTTGTGCTGTCTGTCACAAGTTTATCCTGTGAAAGAAGATTCAGGGCCCAGTGGCGTAGCTACATATTCAGCGCCCTGGAGCAAGTAAAGTTTGTGCGCCCTTTTGTCACTCAAAGAAGTTCTGTGTAATTTTGTTTTGAAGTTGCATATATATATATACATATATATATATAGTATATATATATAGTAACTAGCTGACCCGCCCAGCGTTGTCCGGAATCATTATAATAATGTAAACAAAACACAAGTTTGTATGATTTTATATATTCATAAAGTAGTTCAAATGAACCTGTTTTTAGGGATAGCTCACTGCCTTCGGCAGCGTCTAGTATATTCCCGAGAAACCTCTTTCTGAACGAACCTGTGGCCTGGGTCCCCGCTACCAAAGGCAGTGTATGCCAGGAGTGTTCCGTATGCGCCGGAGACAATCGAAAACCAAGATGAATGAGTAAACACCGTAGTAATCGAGCCCATAGAACCCGAGGTAAGAATGCGAATCCTGGCGGTGGAACTATAATCTTTAAAACAATTGTAAGCTAAGTTGAATGGACCTATTTCCGTTGAAATAGAAACCACAGCAACCGAAAAAAGAATGTGCCGTTAATGTTCGAAAATGATGGTAACAGAAGTTTAAGATAAACTTCTATAATGCAGAAAGTAGCTGAATAGTAAACTAAGCTTAATTATCCAATTAGCGTTGAAATAGGGCACATTGAACCCGGAAAAGAATGTACCATTAAGGATTGTTCTCAAATCAAAAAGGGCAACTTTCTGACATAAGTTTTAATTTATTTTTGTTCGAAAATGCATGAAACTAGCTAGTATTGTTGTTCAGAAACTATGTAACTGAGCTGTTTTTTTTTTTTCATTTTTTTTGCAAACACAATAGATCTTTCAGAAATTAATGTCAAAGTAGGCGTTTTGAACCGAATTTCCGTGCGAAGGGAGAAAGAGCACTCAAGAGCAGACGAAAAACGGGTTTGTCACGTGATCGAATTTGCTTATAACTCAATAGGTAATTGATTGATCAAAAATTGGAAAATACAGTTCGATTCCAAATCGCTTCCATGGCCAGGCTTTCCAATTTTATATCTTTCCGTTAAACAATGAATTTGTAAATATGTCAAAACGTTTTTCGCTTGTTGAGCAGAGCAGTTAAGAACAGCCTTAATGCTCGAAAATGTTAGTAACTGAAGTCTAAGACAAACTTTCATAATACAGAAAGTAGCTGAATCGTAGTCTAGGTTGAATGAACCAATTCCCGTTGAAATCAGGCCCCTAGAATCCGAAGAAAGAATGCACCCCGAAGCAGTGGAATGTGTTTTTCGCCCCCACCCCCTGTAAATTTAACGAATCTTTAACATTAACGTGACATTTAATTTACGGATAAAACCCCATCCCCTCTAATGTTAACCTCTTACCTTTAACGGTAGCGCGAATTTTAATTCACGGCTGTAGTGAGTAAACGTAAGTTGATGCCGAAAAAGAAGATTAATATTCGAAAAAGGTGGTAGCTGGAGTATAAAGAAATTTTTTAGTGGTTTATAAAGTAGCCGGAGTACCCTAGAACTATGCTAAAAAAATTGCAAGACTATCGGATAATTTTTAAAGAAACTGCACCAAGGACCCTAAGAAGGCGATTAATATTCAAAATGTGGTAGCTGAAGTGTGAGTAATTTTTTTGTTATTCATGCAGTAGCTGGAGGACCTAAGAAGTTGTTAGGAAAAAATCCTAGTGAATCGGGCCATTTTTAAGGGAACTGTAATAGCCTACTGATATAACTTCAACTGATATAAGGAGCCTACTGATAATTGAGAGCAAGGCCTAAGAAGAAAACATGATAAAAGACCCTAGTACTTAGCGCTTTAGATTTTCAATTAGTCGAAATTAAGTATAGGGTATAAGTATTAATCATTAGACATTTTTTTAAAAAAGAAGTGCTTAAAAAAGATCCCTAGGGTCCCAATAAATATATGAAGGTGTTGGCTCAGGGAGAGAAGTCCAAGACTCTATTTTGAAGTTGAGAATGTGACACAATTAGTGGGTGAAAAATGCATGGTGCATAAAAACTTACCCTAGGGGGCCAGTGTCTTAACTGAAATGTAGAAATGAAAAAAAAAAAATTAAATGGTGAAAGAGCCCCAAAAATGAATGTCGGATTAAAAGGAGGCAATTTATTAACAATTTAGGGCACAGAAATTTCAAGTGGGCTCATATCAAGCCCCAGGGGTTCAGGGTCTCAACTAGAATGTAGTTGGGGCAAGGGCATCAAGAAGGCGATTAATATTCAAATTTGGTGGTAGCTGAAGTCTAAAAAAATTTTTTATATTGTTCATGTAGTAGCTAGATTTCCTAAAATGTTGTCACAAAAAAAAAGTTAGTGAATCAGACCATTTTTAAGGGAGATATAATAGGAGGTCCAAAAGGGGCCAACTGATTGTTGACAGCAGGGCCCTAAGATGAAAACATGTTAAAAAGTTCTAGTACTTAGCACTTTAGATTTAAGTTTAAGCACTTTAGATAAGTCGCAATTAAGCATAGGGTAATGTATTAATCATTCGAATAAAATTTTAAAGAAGTGCAAAAAAAAAAGTGGGGCACTAGGTGCCCAATAGAAATATGAGGGTGCTGGCGCAGGGAGAGGAGTCCAAGTCTCAATTTTAAAGTTATGCCTTTGGGAGGTTGACAATATTAGGGTGGGAAAAACGCATGGTGCTCAAAAATTTCAAGAGGCCCAGAGTCTTAACTCGAATGTAGAAACAGAGAATAACTAAATGGGAAAAGGGCCCCCAAAACGAAGATCTGATAAAAGGGGGGGGAGGAGAGTTCTGAGCAATTCAGGGCATACAAACTGAAAGGTGCTCTTTGGGGGAGGGGCGGTCATAAAAAATTAAAAATCCGAGCTTCAGGTGTATCAGGACCTATCTTGGACTACCCTCACCCAAATTTTCAGACTTCTATATTTCGCTAGCCACCATAAAGAGCGAAACTTTCTTTTATTAGTATAGACTAGCTGACCCACCCGGTGTTGACCGGGCCCATGATAATATTCTTAAATGAACCTGAAATTTGTATGATTTTATTTCTTAAGGCTGTTCTTAAATCCAAAAGGACAATTTTACGGCATACGTTTTAATTAATTTTTGCTAGAGAACGCATGAAATTGCCATGTGTTGTTACTCAGAACTTTGTAATCGAAAGACGTTTTCCGTAAACACAATAGATCTTACAGAAAACACTGTCAAAGTTGGCGTTTTCAACGGAATTTCCCGACGAAACCAGAAAAACCAGTCAACGAAGGCAAAAAAAAAAGTCTTGTCATATATCTTTAACACGATTTTGTCTGAAATACGTGCTCGATGACTGCGTGAAAAATCGGTTTAAAAAATAAAAAAAAAACAGTCCTGTTCTAACATACAGTAAACCCTCGATTTAACAGACCTCGGTTCAACAGACTTCAGATTCAACGGACTAATTTTTAAAAAAAATTAAAAATTAAACAAAAATTAAAGTAAAACAAGTGGGTAAGTGTGATCGCAGATTGCACAGAGGGTTTCGTTTAATATCCCTTTTAAAACACTTTATCCTTAAATTAACAAATCAAAATCGTTAATTTAAAATTATTCCCCCTCTCCCTAACCTGAAATTCAACGCCCGTATTTCAAATTTTTATATTTGACAAATGTCAAATATTTATTTATCACTATTATTTACTGGAAGCCTCCATGATAAAACAGCTTCTAAAACGACGAAACAAGCTTCGAAAAAAAAAGTATCCCCCCTCCCCCTCCCCTACTTGAGAATCAACATGCAACCCTCTTTCAAGCTTTTATATGTAAAAAATCAAGCAATGAACAACGACAAAGCATTTCTTTTTACTATTTTTAAAAAGCGATTTCTCCGTTAAAAAAAAAATATTTATTATATCTGTGGCGACACAATGTCTCGTGATCAAATGAACGAAACCTTAAAAAAAGGGAAAGAACACGAAACGCCGAAAGCGCGCACTTTGATTCTCACTGCAGCGTGGTTTTCGTTCTAAGCATGCGCAATGATGCTGGCGACCTATGCGGCCATGTGATATGCTTTTCGTTCTATGCATGCGCTAGCGTACCCACGATCCATTTCTGCTCCAGTTCACAAGTGTATTTTGCTACTAGTGCTTTTTTGAAATGGCTTGTAATATTAAACGGAAACGCGTTAATTTATCTATAAAATAGAAACTTGAGTTGATAGAGAAGTTGGAGAGTGGTGTGTCGGTCGCACGTGTTTGCGAACTATACGGAGTTAAAAAACAAACCGTTTCAGACATTCGCAAGAATAAGGAAAAACTAGTCCATTTTTCACTTAAATACAGCGTGGGTGATTCAAAAAGCGGTTTCTCAGTGGTGGACAAGAAACATGTAAAAGTGGCTCAAAATAAAAACCTGGAGGAGGCAGTATACAAATGGTTTGTACAACAGCGGTCAAGTGGCGTCGTCGTCCGTAGTGTGGAGTTGCGGACAGCCGCAGAAAAAGTGGCGAAACATATGGGTTTAGTGACATTTCGTGCAAGTGATGGTTGGCTTTGGCGCTTTCGTAAACGCCATGGTTTCACTAACAGAAAAACATGCGGTGAATCTTTAAGCGCCGACATTGAACAGGTGGAACCTTTTCGAAAAAAGATAAAGAAACTGATAGAATCCGAGGGCCTACTTTTGTGTCAGTTATACAATGCTGACGAGACAGGACTCTATTTTCGTTCTCTGCCGGAAAATACCTTGGCGTACAAACATGATGCCCAGATGCCTGGTCGCAAGTTAAACAAGGAGCGTATTTCAGTACTCCTTTGTGCTAATGCTGATGATAGTCATCGTCTTAACCTTTTACCTGCCAACGTTCCACAAGTGGAACATAAACTGTGTAGTGTTGTATCTTTTTAAGTATTTGTTTAATCTGTTTGAAATTTTTAATATATCTTTTTAAAAGATGTGTTTTAATGGATTAAAAATTATTTTTTTTATAATTTTTTGTGGTTTCTATTTTGGAGCTTGCTGAAATGTAACAAAAAACGTAAATTTAGTAGACTGTGCTTTTTACTCTATCTATAACTTTAGAATTCAAATGTGAGTGCTGTGATGATTATTATTATATTGCTTAGTGTTATTTATTACGTTTTATGCATAAATTAATGTTTTATCTTATTTCATTTTTGTTTTATGATCATTTGAATGCCAGTGCTAGTGTTCCACATGTGGAACGTTGGCGGTTCAGAGTACAAAATTTTCTTATTGTTACTTTTTTTAGGATCTTTATCATTTTTACTGGGCTCCCTCGGGCGATTATTTTTTTTATTATTTTCGTACCAGTATTACTAAAGAATAAATTTTATCCTGAATATCTCTTGCACCTGTTGCCAAAGTGTCTGTGAAATATTTTTGAACCAATAAATGCCAATAAAATCTACAAAAGAATTGCAAAAACAAGAAGAAGGAGATTTTGATTATTATAGTGATGGCAAAGTTGTTTGTGTACGATGGAGTGACAACAGTGTCGTTACTGTTATATCAAATTGGAAATCTAACACATCGCTAACTCAAAGTGTAACATGATTCTCGAAAATTGAAGCGAGGAATTTCAATCAAATAACCTCGATTGATTAGATTGCATAATTAGAATATGGGTAGTGTAGAATTTTTGGATTATTTGCTTGGAACATATCGTCCAGTACTTCGATGATAAAAATGGTGATGAAATCTGCTTGCAAATGAACTAAATATGGCTATTGTTACTTGTCATACAGTAGGTTCAAAAGAAACCCTGAAATATTTGGTGTTTCGTCGTGAAATTGCGACTGTTGCCATAAAAATTGGATTTGATGTTTGAGAAAGGAAATAGAAAGTCCTACTGCTCCAGTAAGTATGGACATTATCACCTTATTCAGTAGCCATTGTTTTTCGTCTACTACTCAAGAAGATTCTCAAATCGACAGAAAAACATGAATAAATGGTGTGAATATTGTGGAAAGCGTATGCATGAAAAATGTTTTCAGGCCTTTCATAAACATTTTGCTGCTAGTGACTAGTTAACATGTTCTTAAAATAGAAAATGTTTTTACTTTACATTGTTTTGTTATGTGTGCAGTGCTGGTATGATTTCAAAAGAAAAATTCGCCAAAATGTTCAAATGTTATCCGTACCGCCAACGTTCCACAAGTGGAACATACCTGTAACTTCACTTCTATTTTACATAACATCCAAAAATTTGGCACGCAACCTTAGAATTAATCTAAATCGTCTCAAAAAATTTTTCAAATTAATTTTACAAGCAGTTCATGGTGCGGCGGGTAAAAGGTTAAACCAATGGTAGTTGGAAAGGCCAGGAAACCGCGTGCTCTAAAAATATTAGTATGCAACAACTGCCAGTCATCTATTCTAGTTCAAAGAACGCTTGGTTCACAGGCGATATTTTTACTTTCTTCTATCTTTACAAGAAGAAAGTATTGGATTCATGAAAATTTTCGAATTCCGGTTTTCGACGGATTTACACGTTTTAGGGGTCAGAGATTCCAAAAAACATGTTTTTACAAAATGTCTGTCTGTGACTCTGTGAGTCTGTCTGTCTGTGTGTATGTGACACAAATTTTGTGGGCGCTCTATCTCAAGAACTAATGCACGGAATTTAATAAAAATTGATATTCAGTTAGTGCCTAATACAAATCGATGCTGATTAGTTTTTGGTGTAAATCGCTCAAAAGGTGGCGCTGCAATGCTGCATTTTTCACGATTTTCGCAATAGCTCTATCTCAAGAACTAATGCACGGATTTTGATCAAACTTCAGATTTAGTTAGTTCTTGATATGAATTGATGATGATTACGTTTTGGTGTAAATCGCCCAACAGGTGGCGCTGTTATGATGAATTTTGCAGGATTTACACGATTTCCGCAATAGCTCTATCTTAAGAACTAACGCACGTATTTTCATCAAACTTCAGATTAAGTTAGTCCTTGATATGACTTGCTACTGATTAGGTGTTGGTGTAAATCGCCCAACAGGTGGCGCTTCTCTGCTGCCTTTTCCACGATTACCTCAATAGCTCTATCAATAGAACTAATGGACCAATTTTCATCTAACTTCAAATTTAGTTGTATGTTGACACAAGTTGTTGTTAATTAGTTTTTGGTGTTAATCACCCAATAGGTGGCGCTGCTATGCAGAAATTTTCACGATTTTCGCTATTGCTCTATCTCAAAAACTAATGTACGGATTTTCTCCAAACTTCAGATTCAGTCAGACGTTGACATAAATTGTTGCTGATTAGGATTTGGTATAAATCACCCAATAGGTGGCGCTGGTAGGCAGCATTTTGCTGAATTTAGACGATTTCAGCGATAGTCATATCTCAAGAACTAATGCACGGAATTTCATATCGTTAGAATCCTCATGAGATGCATAGATTGCAATTTAATTTTGGCAGTTTGATAGCGAATTTTGAAGTATTAACATGTATGAGATAGAAGAAAGTTTTGGGATTGGTACATCCGACTAGTTTCTGATTGGTTTTTTAACCGGTTTGTTCCTGCCTTGCGTCACTATCAAGAAGAAGTTATGAAAATTCCTTCCCACGAAGTACAAGCTCTATTACTCCTTGATAATGCTCCCTGCCACCCTAACACGGAAAAGTTAGTTAGTGGGGATGGACGAATAAAATGTGATTTCCCTCCTCCAAACACAACTTCATTAATTCAACAGATGGACCAAGGAGTCATTGTTACCTGCAAGAGGATTTATAAGAAGAAGTAATCCTTGAAGAAGTAATGGTAGTGTTGGAAAATGAAAATGATGCAGTAGAAGATTTGAGAGGAGCCAGAACGCTGCAAATTTTGCGCACCTACAATTTAAAATCAGCTATCTTTAACTTTGCTGCTGCGTGGAGGGAGGTGAAGGTATCCACACTGGCTAACGGCTGGTCAAAACTACTCAATGACGCAGATCCTGAATACAATTTTACAGGGTTTGAGATTTCGGATTTTAGGAGTACAATAATGGAGGCTGGTAATGATATCCCTGAGAAAGATATAGAACAGTGGCTCGAGAATGATGAAGCAGATCCAGGCTACCAGATTCTAAATGAGGAGGAGATCGCAGAAAGTATTCTGCATGATGATAATGAAGATGAGGTCGAGGACGACAAGAAAGAAGAATTAAGCGAATTTCCACCGAAATTATCTACAGTACGAGAGCATATGGATGACGTCATTACTTACATAGGGACATCTTCAGATCCCGAAGTGTTTGCTTATTATGAACACTTTAGGCAATTTCGAGCTCTTATAATAAAAGAAACAGCATTCAAGTGGGAAACAACTAAAACTAGACGCCTTTTTTCAATCCAGCAGTATGGAGCAACCTTAATGTGATGTAAATAACATAAAATGATGCCTGTTGTTTTGGGGGCATTGTAATTTTTTCCATTAGTTTATTGCTTGTTTATTAATTATTTTTTCTGTGTAAAAAGTGTTTCATTCCCATAAAAGTTGCCTATGTGTTGATTCGTTTGTATTTCATTACCAATATTGTATTATTAAATGTAATGTGTTTATATATATATATATATATATATATATAACCATTAATTAAACATAACCTACCACCGTCAATTATTATGAATTAAAGCTGTAAGTATAAAAAAAAAAAAAAAAATTATTATAAGAATTATTGTGGAAGAAAAAGAAAAAAGTGGACACCGACAAAAATTGAAAAGCTTATACATTGAATTACGTTATCAAGGGCACAGAATTCAATGATATAAGCAAAATGGTTGTTTTCTGTGGGAAAAATAAGCTAAAGCTAAAAATTATTTTCCCCTGTGCCCAAACAACCATTAAAATCAAGTGAATTGATTAAAAATGAAAGCAGAATAGAAACAAATAATATGAAATGGAAGAATCAATAAAATGTATTTAAATATTTATAGGATATATATATATATATATATATATATATATATCAGGGTTGCCGGCTTTTAGCCAGGCCAAAAAAAGCCGGCCGGCTTTTTTTGGTTTTAACCACTTAAAAAAAGCCGGTTTTTACTTTTTAAAGTTGGTTTACAGTTAATTAGTTTTAGATTTGGATCAATTAATTTTTAATACATTTATAAATATTTTCTACTAAAAAAATTCTTAAATTTTGTCAAATAAATAAGTCTTTATAACTTCTAGAAGGCAACTGTGTGAAGGCATTATGTCTGAAAAAAAAAAGTTATTAAACATTGTAAAGAATATAAGTTAGGCTCCAAACTGGTGTTTGAAATTCTTCATTACATAGCTCCACATATACTACACATTTTAAAGATTATATTTAATTAATGACAAAATGTAGCACATCAAAATGGAAACATGTGTCCATATGGAGAGATTAAGTTATAAATGTTAAAAGAGAAATTAGAAAGGATGTAATTTTTTAGGAGAGTGTTACACAAGTGTATAAAAAATAGAGCATTTAAACAAGGAAAAGAAAAAAAATTCTCTAAATGAAATTTTGAAAAGCTTGTTGCTAAGCATATTAATTCATATGCTATTCCTAATGTTTTTAATAGTGAGAAATGGTGTTTTTATTAATGACAACATATAATTTTAAATGTTTACTAGAAATAAAATAAGACTTGTATATTAATAGCTCTTAAAATTAAATAATAAAACATGTAACTAAGTAACCATAGTCCTCTTTAATTTTATAAAGCAGTAAAAAGGAAAAAATTGGCAGTTGGTATGGCCCTTTTAAAATTTAGCTGTTTGCAATTCTGACTATAAATTACTAGCAAAACCATCTAAGTTTTGTTCCAGTATCAATATCCTCATTATTGAGAAATTGGGTTATTTATTAAACTCTAAATCAATTAAATGTCATTAAAACTAATTAAAAACACTTTAAAATGTGTATTTTATAATTATAATGCTTCATTGTATAAAAGCCAATTATGGCCAAGAAAGGCCAATTTTGGCCAAAAAAAGCCGGTTAAAACCAATAAAAGCCACCGGCCTGGCTTTTTTTAATTTTAGCCGGCTTTTTTGCAACCCTGATATATATACAGTAGTATATATGTATATAAAATATATATTTATGTATATACATATATTGTATATATACAATACATGTATATACACTGTATATATTGTATATATATATTATGTAATTTGCACTGTAATAATATATGTAATTACAAGTACGTAATAATATATATATGTACTATAATTAAAACAAAATAATATTATAAATAGTACTTTGCGATTTAACGTACACATCTTAGTCCCAATTAGTCCGTTAAATCGAGGGTTTACTGTATATGCAAAATAGGTAACCGCGTGCCGTTCTGATTTTCACATTTATAGACAATATTGAAACAGTCCCATTTTCATATTAAAATGCAATTTTTAACAAAAAAAGAATGTTTGAATTATATTTTCTTTGCCGAAAATATTCTTTATAAATACTTTCGCATATCAAGCCCAAAAATCAATGTAATACACATTTATATAGGGGAAATTACAACCACAGCATTGTACGAAAACACGAAGCCTACACATTTCAAATAAATACTTAATAAATGATAATAAAATACGTATATATATATTTTTTAAAGAAAGGCCACGCTCTCAGACAGGATAAAAGTTCTTGGGGTAGACCATGTCGCTATTGGTCACAGAGAAAATTACAAAATATATACGTTAGGTTTTAAAAGATTTAAATGGTCCTCTGAAGCAAAGAAACTTTCAAGAAAAAAACAATCAATTCTTCTGCCTTGCAAAAAGAAGTAAAAATCATTAATAAAAAATGCTTCAAAAAAGTGATCTTTTAAAAAATTATTAAATGATTTAAGACTTTTCCTATCTAATGTTTACAGCAAATTTTAAAACTATTATCTTCACATGAGGGAGGGAGCAGCTTTTACCTGGTTTAGGGCGCACCGACCCGCAGGTCGGTTGCCCGGCGGGCCAGTCTGCCCTATTTAATCCTAAAATTCAGCGATTAAATAAGGTTTAATGCGGAAAAATACTGCTACAAAAGAGTGGTATAATTTTGCATACGCTATAATCAAGCACTGAGGAATACTGAATTAGGTACTTAACTTTTTCCCTCTTTTTAAATCTTATCGATTCTGCATTTGACATTTGCAATATCTTCAAAATCTCAAAAACAATACTCACAAAATTTAATGCTTCCCATCACCCCCATCCCGTCTAAATTTTGTCGCCATTGGTTGATGTGTAATACGTTTAAATCGAGCTCTTATTATTGCTCTGTATTGATGCATATTTAGTTTCCACGAAACAAACGAACAAACAAAAAACCCTTCAAAAATTTTGTTTTCTTGGTTTTCGTCTGTAAAATGGTCAATAATTTTCTTCAACTTGTCAGGCTATTTTTTTTACAAATCGTAAAATAATTATCATCGTAAAATTACTAGTGTTACATCGTACATATAGGTTTCTCAGCGATGAATTCTTTGACTACCATTATTTCTGTACAGTAATCATCATGATAAATTTCTAAAACATTTTAATAGAAATGTACCAGAAAAAATATATTTTGGGAAAAGTGGTAGCCAGTAAAGTGATCGATGAGAGCCCTGTTAAATAAGTTTTGATTACTTTAAGATCTGAAAATCTTCAACACTCGTCTACAGAAAAGTTACAGAAAAAAATCAGGCATGCTGAAACGGTGTTAGAGAAGTTACTTGAGGCTGCAATATGGTATAAATTAAAATTTCCTTAATAGAGGTCATTTGTTTCAACTGTGTATGAAAACACGCTTTAAATCGAAATAGTTGAGGTTAAACATAAGGCAATATATTTTAGGAATACGCTGATTGTAACAAGATGTATCTATAATGATTAATAATATGATTAATAATGAAAAAAAATATGTAAATATTTTAAAATAAAAATTTCTTAATTAAAAAATCTTTATTTCACTTTTTCTAATTTTGCGCCCTTAGGATTCGTGCGCCTGGAGCAGTTTGTTCCAACTGCTCCACGGTAGCTACGCCCCTGTCAGGGCCCAAAATGGAATAAAATCTAAATTCAGAAATTCATTTAACAACCCCATTGTTAAGGACCGATGATATTTGGTTGAAAGCTGAAAAATAGACTATTATAAAAGCTGAACTTTCTTACTTTTTTAAATAAAAGAAAACATTTTGAATGATTATTCTGAATTATTGATTTAAATTGCTTCAATGGTATTTTGTCATGTCAGTATTAATACAGACATGACAAAATAATTAATGTAAATCTTTAAATAGCGCGTAAAATAAATAACAGTGGGTTTTAGATTTTTTTTTCTCCCTCCCAAATAGCTCAACTCCCTTCAATTTATAAATGTTGGTAGGGAGACTCTCCTCCTAGGAAAAATTGAATTTCAAGCCCTGCTTTATAATAGCCTGTCTAGTTAATTACTTTCATAGGTTATTTTGGGTATTGACTAGTGATAAAATAAAAAAATAATTGATGAATTAATAAATTTGTGAGTGGAAAGAAGTCGTTAAATTTTTAGTACTTTTCAGTTACCCGGGCACCCAGGGGTGCAGAAAATGTTTCTACTCCCAACATTTCCCCCAATCCACATGAAAATTCCCCCAAAATTTTACGGTATGCTATAGGTAAATGCTGTATTACCGTATGTATAGAAAATTTATTTTTCCGATATTTCTCAACTTATGAACGAGTATATATGGCAGGAGTGATTCGGAGTGAAAAATTTTTTTTTGAAATTCACAGCAAATTTTCTAAAAGGTTACAGCAGAGTGGGGAAAAGGGAGGGGGGGGGGAAATCCACTCCCAGCACTGTTTTTTTTGTGGCCCTTTGACGAAATTTGCATTTTTTCGCGATCTTCTGACGAAATTTGCGTTTTTTAGCGATCTTTTTACGAAAATTGTGGTCATTTCGCGATCTTTTGATTAGTTTTGCGGCTATTTTGCCTTCCTTTTGACGAAATTCGCGGTTTTTTTCCATCTTTTGATGGAATTCATGTTCCTTTTGCGAACTTTTGACGAAATTTGCGTTCATTTCGCGATCTTTTGATGAAATTCGCGGGGTTTTTTCTCGTTCCTTTGACAAAATTCGCGGTTATTTCACCAAGTTTTGACGAAAATCGCGGTTATTTCGCCCCTTTTGACGAAATTCGCAGTTGTTTCGGAATCTTTTGCCGAAATGTGTGGTTCTTTTGCGATCTTTTGATGAAATTTGCAGTTTTTTCGCGATTTTTTGACGAAATGTACCTTTATTTTGCGAACCTTTGACAAAATTTGCGTTCATTTTGCGATCTATTGACGAAATTTGTGGTTCTTTCGTGATCTTTTAACGAAACTTGCGGTTCTTTCGATATCTTTATAACGAAACTTGCGGTTCTTTCGCAATCTTTTGACGAAATTTGCGTTTTGTAGCGATCTTTTGACGAAATTTGCGGTTATTTCGCGATCTTTTGGCTAGTTTTTCGGTTATTTTACCTTCCTTTTGACGAAATTCAAGATTCTTTGACAAAAATCTCGGTTATTTCACCCCTTTTTACGAAATTCGTGGTTGTTTCGCGATATTTTGCCAAAATTTGTGGTTCTTTTACGATCTTTTGACAAAATTCTTGGTTCTTCTGCGATCTTTTGACGAAATTTGTGGTTCTTCTGCGATTTTTGTGTTTCTTTTGACGAAATTTGTGGTTCTTCTGCGATCTTTTGACGAAATTTGCGTTTTTTTGACTAAATTCGCGGTTTTTTACGAACTGGGAGTTTATTTCGCTAAACTTTTGACAAAATTTGCGTTCATTTCGCGATCTTTTGACGAAATCTGTGGTTATTTTGCGATCTTTTGACGAAATTTGCTGTTTTTTTCGCGTTCCTTTGGCGAAATTCGCGGTTGTTTCATGATCTTTTGACGAAATGTGCGTTTATTTGGCGATCTTTTGAAAAAAAATTGTGTTCATTTCACGCTCTTTTGACGAAACTTACGGTTTTTTTGCGATCTTTTGACAAAATTTGCGTTCATTTCACGGTCTTTTGCATTATTTTGACGAAATTTGCGGTTCTTTCGTGATCTTTTGACGAAATGTGCGTTTATTTCACAATCTTTTGACAAAATTTGCGTTCATTTTGCGTTCTTTTGACGTAACAGTCAAAGAGCCGCCAGCACAAAAGCCTATGTTATCAAGCACAAGAAAAAAAACCTTTATTTTATGGGAGAGTAGGAGTAGGGGAATCTAATGATCCATGTCTACCGGTAGTGAAGTGGTGCATAAGCCAAAAATTAATACCGCCAGTGGTTGACTGGTAAGTTTATCATTGTTGTTGTCCTACAGCTATCTTGCATGTTTTCATACCTTTGTTTGTAGGACAAAACACAATGATAAACCTACGAATAAACCACTGGTGGTATTAATTTTTGGCTTAAGCACCACTTCACTTCCGGCAGACACGGTTCATTAGATTCCCCTATTTCTACTCTTCCATAAAATAAAAGTTTTCTTCTTGTACTTGATAACATAGGTTTTTGTGCTGTCGGCTCTTGGACTATAACTTGCGGTTCTTTTGCGTTCCTTTGACAAAATTCGCGGTTGTTTCATGATCTTTTGATGAAATTCGCAGTTTTTTCGCGCTCTTTTGACGAAACGTGCGTTTATTTCGCAATCTTTTGACAAAATTTGCGTTCATTTCGTGCTCTTTTGACGACACTTACGGTTTTTCGCGATCTTTTGATGGAATGTGCGTTTATTTTGCGATCTTTTGACAAAATTTGCGTTCTTTTGACGTAACTTGCGGTTCTTTCGTGATCTTTTGATGAAATTTGTGGTTCTTTCGTGATTTTTTGATGAAATTTGCGGCTTTTTCGCAATCTTTTGACGAAATGTGCGCTCATTTCGCGATCTTTTGACAAAATTTGCGTTCATTTCGCGGTCTTTTGACAAAATTTGCGTCCATTTCGCGATCTTTTGACAAAATTTGTGTTCATTTCGCAGTCTTTTGACATAACTTGCGGTTCTTTTGACGAAACTTGGGGTTCTTTTGCGATCTTTTGACGAAATTTTTGGTTATTTTGCGATTTTGTGACAAATTTCGTGTTTTCTTCATAATTCTTGGACAAAATTCGCAGTATTTTTATGTTCGAATTTTCAAATTAATGACCGTTTTTTTTTAATGTTCGAAACCGAGTACCTTAAATTTTCAGAAAATTCAGAACAGAATCTCCTTCTATATACTTTACACATTATTCAGAGATCGATTTTGTGAAGGTCGCCATACGAATCTTTTTATTTGTAATGAAATTTTTCTATCTCATGGAATCCGTTGTTAAAATCGAAATCAATTGTATATGTTTCTGCAAAATTTCCCCAGGTGGTTAAAATTTCCCCCGATCCTAGATCGCCGGATCGGACATATTCTGCACCCCTGCGGGCGTCAGTGTTATATTTACATTCATATATACATATATATGCATATTTATGTACATATGTATATGTACACACATGTGTATATATATATGTATATATGAATGCAAATATAACACTGGTGCCCAGCTAACCGAAAAGTACCAAATTTTTTTTGTGTAATTAGATTTAAGAATAAAAATCTAACTCAATTTTAATGAAAGTTTATTAAAAACGCGAATATATGCAAAAATGTTTATTGAAAAATTTTAAGTATTCGGTTGCCAAATACTGAATATTTGGTACACACTTTGACGAAAGCTTTCAGTATTTGGCAAAATTCCTGCTTCGGTCAAATCCTATTATTAATAAAATTTTGATTTATATTCTGAAAAGAGACTGAGAATGATTAAAAATTGTTGATAGATTATAATATTGAAAAACAAAACTGGAATATAATAATTATATAACTATTAATTAAAACACAATTTTTAAAGAAATTCTTTTAGGGTGTTCACTACTGGCTCATCTATACCCCATATAAAATATATTTTTATATACCAAGCAGATAGCTTTTATGAAATTCGATTAACTTTTACAGATCTGTTATAAAATACCAGCTCTTCAATAACAACAATGCTTACAACTACTCGGTATTGGCTGAATACTCGGTCAAAATTTATCCGAGTATATATCAAGTACTCAGTACGGCTCTATCTTTAATTAAAAAAAGGAGAGGGAAAGCGAGCTGTGAATTAGCTGCACCAAAACATTTGAAAGCACACCAACACCTCAGATTTTGCCGACCAGTTACGACCTAAATAGACTTTCAAAAAAAATAATAATAATAATAAAATTTAAGTAACATATTCAGAAGAATTATTCTTCGACACACATTTCAGATGCTTTTAAAATGCAATTGATATTACAAAAATAGATGCAACAATGTCTATGACACGGATAGGGGATTCCCCCTATTTATAATGAAAGCAACAGGTTATTTTTTAAAACTTTTCTATTAAGATTAAAAGACAGAAAATCAGATGGAATGGAATGATGAGATTAAATTGTGGTTACTGGCAACAACAAAAAAAAAATAAATAAATAAAAGAATGAATGGAAATAATAGAAAAACAATACTTGGAAATTTATTTTCAATTATAAACTCCAAATAAAATATGTTAACGTTGATATAAAGGCTCATTTTACCTTCTTTGAGAAAATACAATTAGTTTATTTTGATAACAACATAAATAACTTAAATTTATTTCAGGCAGATAAGCAAATGATGATGAAAACTGACAGAAAATCACATCAACAAAACAAATGAAACCGTAACCATATCGACTGTTTGATTCATTACAAGTGAATGATTCTTTTAAGTGCCATGGATGCTGGAAGCACAGCATTATAGCGCCTAGAATATATAGTGTGGAAATCGGCTATTCCTGTAATACTTAAAAAACCCCTAAAATATTGTATCCCTTAAATGGGCAATGATACTGCTGCAATATGCAGATTGCAGCAACATCTGCAGGATATTTTCTACAACTGCAAGAAATTGCTAGTCTATACAATGTAATACTAGTAAAACGAAAATCCCGCAGATGTCGCGGCGATCGAAACTTGGGATTTTAGCAGTATCGTCGCACATTTAAGGGATACAAATTTTTAGCACTGTTTGGATAGCATATTTCCACACTAGGTATTCTAGGCGCCCTACACAGCATGGAGTTTTGAGCCAGGATTCAGATAGATTATACTCTTAGCGAAACGAGATCGACCAATCAGAAGCCTGGATTTTTTTAAACAGCAAAAAGTTCGCAAACCTGCAGGCTTCTGATTGGTCAATCTCGTTCGCTAACAGCGAAAAATCTATCTGGTTCTCGGCCATGAAGATTAATCTATTTAGCTCCATGGGGCACAGAGTAATACTACAGCGCCTAGAAGATACCGTGTGGAAAACGGCTACAAAATAGTGCTAAAAAATTGAATCCCATAAATATACAACGATGCTGAATAACAAGATGTCGATCGTAGCGCCATCGTAGTGATTTAAAAACGATAGTCATTCTAAAAGAGACTCTTTAACCTATTTCACGTCATTCCTTAACTAAATTAGCTTATAACAGACTAAAATAACTTATTAAAATAGCAATTATAGCCTTTGTGCAGGAATATTAAAAAAGCAGTAAACCAACGTTTAAAATGCACAAATAATGGATGAAAAGCAGCAAACAGCTGTTTCGAATCTACAGTGAGATTCTTCTTCAGTGCAAGATAGGGAAAAAGGAACAGCGTGCAAGAAAAAGCAAGGCTGAGCAAAATGATAGACAGAGACGCGCTGCCTTATATACCCAATGCGGGTATCGAAAGCGCCAGAAACAACCAATGAGAGAGAAGCAGTGGAAACGACTGGGTGGACAAGTAGCGACATCTACCGGAGAAGGAGAGAGAAAGAAACCAAAAAAGAGGAAATTAAATTAATGCTTTCCAAATACTTGGAAAATCTGGAGTACTAGATAAGTCATTGACTAAAGAGTGAGAATTTTTAATGATGTGGTAAGCTTCCCAAAAATCAAGATCAAGGTTAGAAGAACAATTTTGGATAATGGTGGCTGAGGAAAAATCGAACCTATGTTGAGAAGTCCAAGAATGTTGAGCAATAGAAGAACTTTTGAGCTCCTGATTTTTAACATAACCTTCATGCTCTTTTAAACAAAATCTAAGAGCACGTTTAGTCTGGCCAATATAAGAAAGGCCACACTGGCAAGAGATTTGGTAAATACCCCAGTTGTCAAGGCAATCAACGGGGTGTTTGAGATTTGAAAAAGTGATTTTATTAACAGGAGAAAAAATAACATTAAAATCAAACCTTCTTAGGATTTTAGCAACTTGCTGACTAATTTTAGGGAAAAATGGCAACACAACTGAAGTATTAGAGTTGGAATTAGAATGCTTTTCAGAATGGACGGATTTCGTCAATTTCTTATAAATAGAATCAATAATATTAGAGGAATAACCACGATCAACAGCAATAGCTTTGATGTAATTAAGTTCAGTACTAAGTAACTGAGGAGTGGAACAAATATTGGTAGCCCGAAAAACAAAAGTATTGAAAGCAGCGAATTTCTGGTTAGGGGGGTGAGAAGAATGCCTCTGAGGTGGGAGACTGACAGCAAAAGGTTTACGAAAGACGGTAGTCTGAAAGCCATTTTCACTACGAATAACAAGGACATCGAGGAAAGAAGATAGTTATTGGTCTCAATTTCAGAGGTAAATTGAATGCAGAGATCAATGGAATTCATAATAGACAGAATATGATTAATATCCAAATTTATTTCAACCAGGACATAAACATCATCAACATAACGAACATAGAACGGAAATTTTAAAATTTCAAAAAGTTTGACCTCAAAATAGTGCATATAAATATCGCATAAAATTGGACTAAGAGAATTACCCATAGCCAAACCATCAATCATGCGGAAGAAATTACCATTGAAAACAAAAGTATTTTGCGACAAGCAAGCGCGAGTGAGAAGGATAAGTTCCTCGATTTCAAAATAGGAGAAATGGAATTCACAAAGCCTGTTCTTGAGGCAATCTAAAGCCCCCTCAACCGGAACGTTTGTAAATAATGATTTAACATAAAAAGAAACCATCATGTGACCCTGCTGCTTAAAATTATGAAGTTTTTTAACAAAATCAAAAGAATTCTTAACAGTGAAACAGTTACTGCTCAAAAGTGGGGAAAAAACAGAAACTAAATAATTGGCAAGCTTATAAGAAGCTGTACCGATACTAGAGACAATAGGTCTAAAGGGAATGTCAGGTTTATGGACCTTAGGTAAAGCATAAAACCTGGCACAATGCGCAATAGATGGAATAAGAGACTTCTTAAAGTTAGCAGGAATAATGGAAGAAGACTTGATGGCAGACTTAATATAGTTAATTTCACTAGTGGAAGGGACTTTGCGGATGTCCACATAAGGACCATCTTTAATTAATTTAAGAGATTTTTCCAAATACGAAGATTTGTCGAGAAGAACAATCTGACCACCTTTGTCAGCCTTGGTAATGATTAAGTTTGGATCAGAACGCAAATTTTTCAGACATTGTTTAACTGGATTTTTAAGATTGTTCTTCTAACCTTGATCTTGATTTTTGGGAAGCTTACCACATCATTAAAAATTCTCACTCTTTAGTCAATGACTTATCTAGTACTCCAGATTTTCCAAGTATTTGGAAAGCATTAATTTAATTTCCTCTTTTTTGGTTTCTTTTTCTCTCCTTCTCCGGTAGATGTCGCTACTTGTCCACCCAGTCGTTTCCACTGCTTCTCTCTCATTGGTTGTTTCTGGCGCTTTCGATACCCGCATAGGGTATATAAGGCAGCGCGTCTCTGTCTATCATTTTGCTCAGCCTTGCTTTTTCTAGCACGCTGTTCCTTTTTCCCTATCTTGCACTGAAGAAGAATCTCGCTGTAGATTCGAAACAGCTGTTTGCTGCTTTTCATCCATTATTTGTGCATTTTAAACGTTGGTTTATTGCTTTTTTAATAAAATAACTTATATTTATAGTTTCCGATATTTAACATTCTATAATTTTTGAAAACGCAGGGTTTATATTGAAAAGAGTTACGAGATGGCGCTCGTATCAGCATATTGCGGCTGAGCATTGTTGGAGATTTATGGGATACAAGTTTTTAGCACTTTTTAAAGCATTATAGGAATAGCCGTTTTCCACACTGTATCTTCTAGGCGCTGTAGTAATACCCTATTCACACTGGGATATCGGAACTATCTTAAACCGCCGAACTCTCTGAGAGAGTTCCACAAACTCCCTCATACCCTGTTCACACTAGAAACTTAAGATATCTTAGACCGCCAGTTTTGAAGTGGTACCCTCCCGGAATTGGATCCCCGTTCACATCAAAAAACTTACCTTAAGATATCTCAGTAGCGTCACTGTGTCTGTGATCTGAACGAAAGTAATGTATGTGCATGCACTGAAAATAAAAACGGCCACAACAGCCCATCAGTAAAAGCGAAGCTTCATAGCCAACAAGAGTGAGTGGTCATTGGCGATTCAAGCGCTCGAATACGCCATCTGGTGGAGAAAAGATGTAACTTCTCGCTTCAGGATAGTCCCGTGCGAGTGCATTGCATTACATGTATTTTAAATTTGTTCAGAATGATTATTCTTTTGCACAATTTCAGATTTCTTGTTACATTCGTGTTCTGTCTTGTATGAGAAAGTAAAAGTTATCCGAATTTGAATATCTAAGACTTTCAAATGCATTTACAATAAAGAATTATTTCAATGGCTCTTTAGCATTAGTTAAAGGGAAATTAAAGGGACAATTTTCCTGTACCGAAGGCTGCGAGCAGCGCCTCTATAGGCCGTTTTAATTCCCAATTCCTGTATCTAGCCGACTTCTAATGCATACAAAGTCAACCAATCAGAACGGTTCGGAATATGAACCGAGTAGGTATTGTGACATGCATGCGCGACTTCCCCCGGGTTGCGAAATTCTAAAATGGAGGGCCAAAATCACAGTCAGGTGAAATACAGCCACCCCATTGGTTGTGTGGTCGCGTGGTTTTAAGAGAGATAAGGGTGAGGATCACCAACTTGTTTCTCCATTTGAATTTTGAAAGGAGTGAGGGGAAAAGTAATTTTGAAGCGATTGTTACCTTATTTACAATTATGCATTATTTACCTTATTATTTTGTTCGCTTTTATTTATAATAAACAATCTAAATTAACTCAATTAAGATATTTTGATAACATTTTATACGACGAGAATGAATAATTTAGATTATAAGTTGTAACACTTTTTAAATGATATGACCTGACAAATATTCTTTAATAAAAATTTAGTTTTCATTGAAAAATACTTGTAATATCGTTTAAAAATTGTCTATAAATTGTGTATTGTAAAAATCTCAATAAATTTTGTCCTCTATCCCCCCCCCCCCCCCACACACACACCACCATTTAAATCCATAAAAATCACAAAAAAAAAAAAAAAAAAAAAAAAAAAAAAAAAAAAATTCTAGGAAAAGTCAACAACTACAGTGGAACCCGGTTAAAACGCGTTTCAAGGGAGTGGCGACAAAAGTCGTGTATTAAGAGGGATCGCGTATTAAACGTGATTTGTATATTGTTGCAGGAACTGGGCTTATTTACATTTCTAATTGTCTGAATGAACTTTAGAGCTTTCATTTATATGTTTACGGTCGAAAATTGTACCTTTTACATATATTTAGATTAAAATTTAATTGTATTAAAATTTAACTCATTGTTTATTTTTATAGGACCGACTGGAATAAAAACGGAAAATGAATGTGGATTCCACCATGGTTTTATTGTCGATTTGTACGTTGAAACCGAAAATGAAACACCAAAAATAATTTTCCTACTAGACTAATTTTTTTAACAGAAAGAATTAAAAAAAACGTTAAATCTTTGAAGACCCAGTTTTTTAAAATCATATTTAGTTATTATATTAATGAGTTCTACCATTATAATCAGCCCTTTTTTTTAATATAAGAAAAAACTTTTTTTATTAACCTTTGTGTACATGATATTGTTGGCATTATAAAAAGCAAAGAAAACATAAAAGATTTATCCAACCGCAGTCGTATTGTTTAACCTTTACGAGTTTCATTTTTTGTTGCCTTTAATATGAATTATAAAACATAGTAGTGATATAACGTACATTGAAATCCTCACTAACAACAGGTATGATTATCTCTAATTATATTAATTTTTATGATGTATCTGAGTAACCTGAATTCATTTATATCACTCTTACTACAGTAAAAACATACACGAAACGAGAGGCAAAGAATGTTAGGAGGCGTGATCAAAGAAGAATTGCAGTTATACTAATTTAGGGAGGTTTGTTTTATTCAAATGCCTACCACCATTTCTGATTAGTAATTTTCGCGGTAATTAATCTGTTATTAAATAAAGTAAATAATACTATTCGGAAACAGTATTTTTTATCTGAATAAAAATAATACGCAAAATTGGCAATACTTGAGGAGAGAGAAGGAATCCGCATCTTGATCAATGAATACGCGTCTTAAGCGTGATTTTTTTTCTCAAAGGAGCAAAAATTTATCGCGTATTAAGTGGGATCGCGCAATAACCGTTCGCGTATTAAACGAGATATTTTTACATTAGCATTATGAGCGATATTCAAGGGACCGGAAAAAATCCGCGTATTAAGCGGGATCGCGTGTTAACCGTGAGCGTCTTAACCGGGTTCGACTGTATTAAAAAAAAAAAAAAAAAAAAAAAAAAAAGACCTTTTTCTAGACTTTAAATCGGAAACTTTAAATTAACAAAATTATATAAAAAAAATTACATAAATAATTTTTTAAATACAGAATTTAATGTTTTAGCATTAAATAAAAAAAAAAAACCTTAAAAATAATTCAAAAAAAAAATTTTTAAGTCGCTCCAGTCTCTTTGCCCATAAAATAAATATGAAAGTAAAAAAGTTTTTCTGTTTTTAACCATTTATGTCCGACGGTGCATTAAAGTGCCATTAAAATAACTTGTTATAAAACTAATTTAATACATCGATTAGAAGTTATACTGTTTAGAATGAATTATAGATATTTTAGTTTATCTTGTTCCAAGAAACATTATTGGTTCACAAAAGAAGAAAAAAACAATTTCTTTTGAATTTGCATCCTTTTCAGCTTTCTTGACGTTGACAGATTGGGGGGGGGGGGGGGGGGAGGAGGCGAAAGTTTCTGTTAGGAAATATTCCTATTGTAAGAAATTATATTTGTATATTTTGTAATTCTACAAAATACTAAAAAAAAGATTTTAAATAAAAGATTTGAGGGGAGTTACAAATATTGCACAAAATCCCTATAAATTCAATTTAATTAATTAATTTTAGCAAAATGCTTCTAAACTTTATTAAATGATGGTGTAAATCTTGTAATGTAGTTTCAAAAATTCACAAAATATGCTTTAGAAGATGAAATTTTCATAAATTCATAATTTGGGACATAAAAGGTAAACATTATTTTATAGACATTCAATGTTTATCTTAAAAATCAAGCCTAGTTTCATGACTGCTATTCAAGTCCGCTACAATGTGTTAATTTGGCGTTGACCCAGATTATGGAAATTTCCTTCGTTTAATTTATGATTAGAAAAGCATGAAGTTGTGCATGTATTTTAAAAATCACAATTTTCTCTGTTTTTTTTTTTTTTTTTTTTTTTTTAAACATATGCAAAAGGAAAAAAAAGCATAGTTTAAACAACCTTTCAAGATTTCTAAATTGTTTTTTGAAACATAACATCATAAATAATTAATTAATGATAAAAGTGCATTTAAAAATATATATTACATTCTTTATATTTTATTTTTTACATTTTAATATTTAAAATATTTCATTGTTGCAGTTTCACAGCTAATTGGCATATTTTAGCATGCATGATTTGGCACATAATTAATTCCATTCTTCTTGTAACTCTTATACAATTATAACCATAAACAATATTTAACAATTTATCACCTGGATCCTCCTTAGGGAAACATATTATTAATTTATAATTAAATTCTCAAAATATTAAAATGTTATATTGTCACCGAAAACACACCTGCATAATTTTTATAAACTTAGCTTACCAGGAAGAGAGTGAAAAGTCGATTTAAAAATTCCCGATTTAAATACATGAACCAGGGAACAAAATATCTTATTGTATACTATTACAAAATTGTTCATGTAATATTTTTTGTTCTGTTCATTCTTACTGATTAAAATCAGTTTAAAAACTGACGTTATTTTTTAAAATTATTTTCTATTAGGCAAAAATTTTTGAAAGTTTTTAGTATTCTAAGTTAGTTATTAAATTTTTCTATAGAAAAGTGCGAATATTTGTTTTATTTTGGATTTTAAAAGTAACATAAGGAAAAAAAAAATGCAAGTTTCATTTTTAATTTTCATTAACTAAAAAAGTACTTGCCATATTATTAAAAAAAATTTTTACAGCTTAAAATCGAAATCTTTCATTCACATTTTATAAAAAGTCATCAAAATATCTTCGACGGCTTATTTTAAATGAAACAGAAAAAAAATCGCTTCAGTACATGATTTTTTCTCGGAAAAGGGAGTATTTCACGTTTCCCCTAGCGCTAGAGATTGCTCTCTGAAAAGGACGCGGCTTAATGACCAATGAGGTGCTCAGATTTCACCTGACTGTGATTTTGGCCCTCCATTTTAGAATTTCGCCCCCGGGTTAACAAATAAGTATTAATAAGGAAAGGGCATGTTTACAAACAAACACTTTCGTCAACCAATCTACCAACTACATTTTTGTCATAACGATCATTGCAGGAGTAGTCTTGGCGATGTAGGCCAATCATATCAGACCTGTTACACGTAGACCAATCAAATTTCCCTAACTCATGTGTACAGGTAGGAGTCATATTGAATGAACAGGTTTTTCTTGCTGACCAACAGTAATTCAACCAACAATGACGTCAGCTGCCCTTTCGAGAAACTAGCTTTTGTCGTACCAGATTTACAAATAAAGTTGATTTACCTGATTTTTGATTGATTTATAAGTGTACACAGATTTACTAATTTATTTGTGATTTACTGATTTGCTTGTGATTTGTTGATTTATTTGAGATTTATATGCCACCGAAGTGTGACGTCATGTTAAGCAAAGCACAGGTGACGTCACACGTAAACAAAATCTATGAACACCGCGAACTACTCAGGTAATCCGTCATGTTGCTTCCCACTGTCATACTATGTTCACACTACAATACTTAAGATATCTTAGGCCGCCAAACTCTTAATTTTGAGGTGGTACCCTCCCGGAATTGGAAACCTGTTCACATGGAAAAACTCACTTAAGATAATTCAGTGAACATCACTGTGTTGTTTGCGCATGCACTTAAGATAAAACCACCCGCAACACCCAATCAGTTAATGCGAAGCTTTACATCCAGCGAGAGTGAATGGTCGTGACTGTCTCTAGCCCGAAAAAAGTTCAAACTCTCTCAGAGAGTTTCTGGAACTCCCTCAGAGAGTTCAGAGGTTTAAGATAGTTCCGATAACGCAGTGTGAACAGGGTATTACTCTCCTCTGTACAGCACAATTTTTCACAGTTCTTCTGCCACTGGTAATATCTACCCCCTCATTAATCACTGCCTTGATGATATGACACATGAATATAATTTTGTCCCTTCTCAAATCATCGGGGCCTACTGGTCCGGACTCTCTTTCAAGGACATCATCATCACTGAGGGTCTTCCCTTTCAAGATTCCAATCTTCCCGATCATGCTGTTAGGGACCTCTGGATCGCATACAAGCATGAGCACTTCCCCTTCCATTCTATTATTGCGACTGATGCTTCTAGAGATCAAAACCTCCTTCGCTGCTGTCAACTTTTACAACAAGTCCAGCATCGCTTGTCTCTCACACACTCACAACTCCATCTTCACTGCTGAAGCCCTAGCGATCTCCCTTGCTCTTACTACTTTCATTAGCAGCTACACTGACTATGTCATTCTCTCTGACAGTCCTCACAGCTCTTAAACACATTAACATCAAATCTCAACATACCATTCACCCCATCAACAACAAAATTTCAGACGTCATCTCTAAAACTAAATCTCTTCTCCTCATCTGGTGTCCTGCACACCGCAGTATCTCACCTAATGAAAATGCAGATTATTGTGCCAAACATGGTCCTTTCACCCTGCAAGACAACTCTATTAGCTCTGAACACCTGAAACATCGTTTCAAAATCAACTCCAGAATTGAAGCTGACTATGATTGGCTTAACAGTGACTATTCTTCACGCTATAACACCTTAGACATCAGCATTCAATCTCACAGAAAATCGATTCCAGACAGGTACAATGATATCACCATTGCTAGATGGAGAACTAGGATGATTCCTTGCAATCAAACTCTTCACAAATTGAATTTAAGTCCTAGTCCTCTTTGTACTTATTGTAATGAGACCGACACTCCCCATCATAAGCTCCTTAGCTGTGCTAAGTATCATCTCTCAAGACAAGACTTGTTTACCGCTCTTAAAGCCCCTTCAGACATCTCATATAACAACCTTATCAACTTGGCTATGAACTCTTGCCGCAATGCACAAGTTTTATCCAAATTCACCCTTCACTGCACCTAACTCTCTACCTGCTTCCACCCATGTTTTTACCTGCCTTGTTTCACAGACTGATTTCTTTGTTTAGCATCATTCACTTGAACTTACTACTTACAAACTCTTTGTTATACCCTTTTCCCATCAATGTTATACTGCCTACTTTATATTCCTCATCTTTTTTTAGAGATAGTGCCGGCCCTTCGCTGTAGCAAAGATCTTGAAAACACAAACTCAAACATTGGAAAATCGTATTGCTCATAATACTAACAAGGAAGGTCTCCTTACTGGGCATATTCAGAATATTTTGAAAAAAATACCAATTAAACTACTTATGAATGTAAAAAAAGGATCAGTCAAATTTAGCGGCGGAATTACAGTAGAAAGTTTGTAAAAAAAATAAAATACTTTCGAGTATTTGGCGCGAACAGGCGAAAGCGTCACGCGATTTGGCGATCAGTACTTTTCCTCGCCAAAAGCAAACGATTTTAATGCACCCGAAAATTGTTAATTGATTTTTAGAATGCGTGTAAAAAGTATTTCATGAGTTTAAACATAAACAATGAGAGAGTTAAATAAATACATTTTTTCGTATTACATATTTATGTTGCTTGTTATTAAATTTTATTACTTTAAAAACAATTGCATATATAAAAAATACTTTTATATATTTAAGCGTATTCCAAAATAAAGGTAAGATTCATTTACCAGTTATTCATTTTAACATCAAATAATTCGTCGTTTCCATAGCAACAAAATTGAATTGACAGTGCCCAATTGGACATAATTTTGAGATATTGAAACAATTTTAATTTATTTTAATTTTATTTTAATTCATAAAATTTGATATTTAACTTTTATTATAACTATATATATACCGGGTGTCCCAAAAAAGACTGACTGATTTTAAAATTCAATAACTTGCAAACGGTGACAGATATTTAAAAAATTCTTGCAGGAGGGTTATGCATAAGGTCAAAAGTTTTATTACAGTGATTTTCGATTTTAGTTCGAATTACAAACAATAGATGGCGCTGTAAGCAATAATCGCTAAATACAGGCTCGATTTCTGGTCCTTTCTCTTGTTCCATGCTGAAAAGGAGATGGAAATGTATTATCCGGGCCACGAAGTACCAAAAATCGAGCCTGAATTCAGTGTCTATTGATCGCAGCGCCATCTATTGTTTGTAATTCGAACTAAAATTGAAAATCACTGTAATAAAATTTTTGACCTTATGCATAACCCTCCTGCAAGAATTTTTTAAATATCTGTCACCGTTTGCAAGTTATTGAATTTTAAAATCAGTCAGTCCTTTTTGGGACACCCGGTATATATATAGTATATGCAAAACTATAGTTCAATCAAACTAAAACTGACAAAACTAAAGTTATTTACATTAAATTTATTTAAACAAGTTCAATATGAAACATTTTTATCTTAAAGAGTATTCGACATAAAAAAGTATTTTTTGAAATTTCATTTCATCGCCAACCGATTATAAATCGCCAAATAAACGAAATTTTCATTATTTTTTTACGAAAGTTCTATCGAGGTTCCGCCAAAATAATTTTTATAAACATATATATCCACATGAGAAGAACACTCTGTAATTTTTTCAGATTTTTCTGAATGTGCCTGTATGGAGACCTTCCTTGTAAGTTCATTTCAATTTAATAAAGGAGATCTGCTTTAGAATTAATTGTTTGGTTCCAAAAACATTTTTGGAACAAAACGCAACCCTCTTGCTGCATTTTTTTTTAAAAATCAAAATGAGTTTAAAAATTGCACATTTATTTTATTACATATTTCATGTCTGCATATATTTTAGTGTGAAAATACTGTAAAAATTTTTGTGAAAGAGTTTTTTTTATAAATAGAATTAGAAGATAAAAAAAAAAAAAAAGATTTGTTGTGGAAATTGTAGGCTGCTCAAATTTTGCTACTTTTACGTTAACCGTGGAAATCGCGGGATGCGCCGCGAGAGGATTAAATTTTTGAAATATTCGGAACAGAATCACTCCTACTCCTGACATCCTACATAACCCTCCTGCATTTTTTTTTTTTTTTTTTAAGTAGCTGTTACCATTTGCAAGTTATTGAATTTTAAAATCAGTCAGTCAATTTTAAGACACCTGGTAACTATTGAGATGATCATGATGCCTGAAAGAAGCATTAAAAAAAAAAAAAAAAAAAATTAAAGCTACCTTCAATATGTCAGTTAGAGCTTCGCGTTTGCTGAAATGTTAGGCCCAAGATCAGGTCCAACCCCCCTTTCCCCCCACCCACACACACACAAAAAAAAAAAAAAAAAAAAAATGTTGGCCCAGCATGGTATAAGCTAAAAAATCGACTCGAGCCTAGCCTTCATTTTGTAATTAAAATTATTCATAAAACACACTTATGCTTATATTTTATTTTCAGATTATGTCCGAAATTCAAGAATACAGAAAAACCGTAATTTTAATGACTGTTTAGGCAGGGCCGACTTATGCGGGACAGCTACCCCGGGACCCCCATGTGAGTAATTAGGATTTTTATAAAATGTGCCAAATGATTAAAATTAGCCAAAAGTGACCAAAATTCATATATTTTCAAACATTTAGGATGGGAGTGTGATCCTAGTTGTCCTCTCTGCTTCCAGTACACCCCTCCATCCATGCAAACAACAAACTATATATCATTATAAAACAAATGATTAAAATTTCTATTGTTTTCAAAAGAAATTCTTTATTAACGTTTTCCTTGTAACGTAACAAGTTAAAACCATTAATTATGATCAATTCGAGGCATTCTCTTTTAGACATCTTATACCGCACGTAGATATGCAAAGCAAAAGTTTGCAAAGAAATACTCGTGTCAACCAATTTATCATTTTTTTTACTATTATCCTACTAGTATTTTTTCTTAAAAGTTGTGACCATCTTTTTGTGATATTCTGTATACAGATGTGAGCAGTACCCGGTACAAAATTCATGCATACATACAATATGTATAAAGTTTAGTACTAGCCGCTTCGTCCATATTATTCACAAAAAAATTCTATAGATAGAAGGGGGCCCCCCCAGAATGATGCTTTCCCCGGGTACCCCCATAGTCTAAGTCGGGCCCTGCGTTTAGGCAATTATGTACATAAACACTACGTAAAAAGTATGACTTAGACAATTACATTCAACTGAAAATCCAATAAGAAAATCAGTTTAGAATGAAAGAAACGGATGATAAAAGAAAATCATATTTTTAAAGCTCTACAAACAAAAAAAGTAGATTTTTAAAAACGCATCTCTGTAACTTATCAAATCAAATAAAATTTTTAAAAAATCATCAAATCAAAAAAAAAAAAATCTAAAGATTTCACTAAACAAACGTGCAGCATAAATATAATTTTTACGAATAAGTAAGATGCCAAACCAACTTGGGCTTGGGGACAAGAATTCAGGAGTGCACGGGTCGCAGTCGTGACAAATAATGCTTATCATACGGTCTGATATGGACCGAACATTTAGCTTTTATTCCGGACCGAGCTCCAACCTGGAAATTTTGGCCAGTGAAGACCTCTAGGAAGAATGAAGTCCAGGCCTGGCTCGACCTGGAAGAAAAAGAAGTTTGGCCCGACCCGAATCTGCAAATAATTTTAAGATTAGAGCAGGGCCCGGCTCTTAAAGAGAGAACACCTGACCCAGCCTGAATCCCGTGGATTTAAACTGGTGCGACCCGGGATGGGTCGCATCCGGCTTAAGCTTCGCCCCCAAGTCATTTCCCGTGAGGATGTATGATGTCGTTTTGCAAACCCTTTATTAGCCCAAGAGATCCGCCATTGCTCTAAAATGATAAGTCTGACACGGAGGAAAGCTATAACTATGATCTTATTTTTATTTATTTATTTATTCTTTTTTTACATAAATAAATACTATAATACTTTCAGGTTTCAGTCGCATTTATATGGAACGAAATATTTTAAAAACATACTAAAGAACCATTAAGCTTTGTTAGCAAAAATAACTACATTTTCAATATTATTTTATTAAAATATCTCTCTATTCTAAAAAAAAGTAACTACCGCTGTCACCGCCGCCGGTTTTGAATTTTTTGTGACCGGAGGTCTTTCTTCGTTAATATTAAGAAAAATAATGCATACAAAAATATGAAAATCAGTAGTGTTATACAGAAATGTTTGATAAACACGCTGATGCAGACAGTTTTCAAATCGAAGAATTATTTTAAGAGATATTTAATGCTAAAGTTAGATAAAATCGTTCCACTAAAAAAGTTTTATAGTAGCAAAAACTATACATCGGAATTTAATAATTTTTAGTTCATTTTATACGTTATAATTTCCCGGTGTGCAGAATTGATTTATTTTTTTAATTTGACTCATTTTTCGAGGTTTTATATCTATTTTAAATTCAAATTTTCAGCATTTCGAGAGATATTTTTTACAGATTTTAGAAAGTGATATTAATTTAAACTGTTGCCAACTGTATAAACAGCGGAAACAATAATGTTTGCTTAAAAAAAATAAATATTTATACGTGTAATAAATTAAAAATTTATTTACACGTGACTATTATAAACAGAAAAAAACATTTGGAATTAGAATTAAATAATTATGTACAAAAAGCAGGAACTTATTAAAAATTACGTCATAAAAACTATAATTACACGTGAATTTTAAGAGAGAAAGGAATTTGTAAAATAATAAATTTATTAACATGCGTTAGAAGTTTTAAATAGGAGAAATTACGTCATATTTACGTCACATTACAGTTATAACATAAAATGAACACAAAATAATATTGCAAAATGGTTTAAATTTCCAAATTGCGCTAGACATTTGATATTTTGAGAGGATACTTTTCAACTATTTTTCTTAGGAAAGTGCAAATAATATTGTATTTCTAACACAAGTATTTTCACGTGAATATTAAAAAGAGAATGAATAGTTTTGTCAAAATTATGTCAGATTAAAAACAATTTAAAATGTCTCATTTAAAAGAACTTTCTTTTCGCTTTGTTAAAAAATACCGGGAGACAAAGATTCTGTTTACTTAATTCCTTTTATATTAGCTTATTTTGAAATGTGTCTACGTCATCAAGTTATTTTTATTTCAACGTTTTATTTGTATTTTTATTAATGTTGTACTAATTTATTTGTTCTTTCGTTATTTAAAATAAAAATTATGTCAATTTGTATAATTTGGCGAAATTAGTCGACGGGATAATCAAGTAGTACCGCAGCGGATTTGGCGTTAAAATTTCCCCAATCAAAGAGAAATGAATAGAAATCTGTTTATAGGGAGATCGCCACTGTTTTTTAAATTATAATTCAATCTTTCGAAATCTTTTTAAAGCCGATCACATTAGCGTGCATTTAGAGCCTGCGGTGTCTGGACGGGGGTTGGCGAGTGTAGCTCGTAGGGGGCCGAGCCCCCTAGTTCATTAAAAAATATGTAAACAAATAAATCTCGCATTACAATGCAATAAAATTTTTAAAAACTTCAGATTCATAAGTCTCAAAAGCAATGATGTATTTAAATTGGAAAAAATAACTATTTTTCTGGACTTATCACACTAAAAATAAATGATTCTTGAACAGCTTGCTAAGCCGGAATCGAAAAAAATGTGGAAAATTTCGTTTTAAACAAGCTTTTCTGATAGCTAGCACCACATCCTTTATAAGACCAAACCTGCTACGACGGAATTTGATGAAACTGGGAAAAATTCCGTTTTAGAGAAGTTTTTGTCTTAACAGGTGTAATTATAGATCTTTTTTTTTTCGTGGCAACCATAAAAATTTTTCCTTTAAGGGAAATTCCGTTATAGACAGGTTCCATTTTCACAGGTTTTACTATAATTACTTTTTATTGTTTTAATCGGTATTATAAATTATTATTAGGTCTGTTACTGGTCCACTATTTTACTCATTTCACTTCATCCTTCACGTACTCCAAAATGAGAGCTAAAGTGCATTATAAAATGCGCACGCCATGGATCTCACCATGGATAAAGTATCAAATTTTAATCGATTTTAAGTTAAGATTTACGGATTTATTAAATGATTTTTGAAATGTAGTGATCTTCCGAGTGATCTTTCCTCGGATTTTCCAATATTTATACAGGATTTAAGGATTTTGCAAATATCATATGATTTATTGATTTTACACTGATTTATTGCTTATAGGATTGATTTACAGGATTTACAATTTAAATCTTGATTTACTGATTGTAACTTGATTTATTAAAAAAATTATTGATTTATTATAGGATTTATTGATTTATTACAGGATTTACTATTTAAATTTTGATTTCTTGATTTAAACTTGATTTACATAACGGTAAATCTATCTGCTGTGTGCCAGATTTACAGCATTGTCGAACCCCTCGAATAACTCCCACTCCATAGACTGCTATGCTGAACACCGCCAGCAAATGAATTTTAGCCTCAACCTCAGGTCGCGTGGGTCCATTGGTAAGCATGTGGCTGAATCTGATCTCTAGAAATGCAGTAAGACGTCAAAACAGCTTGTAACCTTATATAAGTTATATAAGGAGTTCAGGAGGTCGCGCCCCAACAAGACAAGCACATGGAACAACGGTTGAATTTCATTAGACGGCGAGAGGTTTTTAAAGCGAGCCACACACAGACACTAGCCACAAGTGTTTGGACTTAATTTTGACCAGTTTCAGGGTTACATTTTTAACATTTCGTCTAATCAAAACACTTCATCTCCATCTTACCTTCATGGCTGGAGGATTAGGAAAGGGATCTGGATAGGTTTTTCATTATGCCTGTATTTTAGGCTAGGATTGCTATACCTAGCTTAAGATCAACTTACGATATAAACAAAGCATAAACGGTATTGTGTGCCTCATAATCTAATGCCAACTTCTCGTAAGATTAAGCGCAAGTGGATGCATGGGTAACGGCAGCCTCTGATTGACTGGAGGAGAACTTACGCCGAAGCACGAGGATTTACACTGAGCGCGACCAACAACATTCAAGGCCAGTTCTTGACTTTTAAAATGTCACACGGAGTGGATCATCTTTACACGGCGATTAGCACAAAACGATGGGCACATCGCTTTGTACCAATCACAGTGTAAAGATGATCCACTCAGTGTGACGTTTTAAACGTCATGAACAGACCTTGCATATCGTGCTCCAAGGAGGCAGTTGTACTTTTGTCCATTGAAACGCATAAAATCTCAAACCTTCCGATGTTAATATCTCTTCCGGGACACTGTCTGAATCCAACACTGGTACAAATCACAGTGTAAAGACGATAGACTCCTTGTGACGTTTTAAACGCCAAGAGCTCACCTTGTATTGCGGCCAATGACATACAAGGCCAGTTTAGGACTTTTAAAATGTCACACGGAGTAGGTCATCTTTACACAAGACTCCTATAATACGGGCTGAGGACTGACTCACACCGCCATTTAATTGCTGGTAGGAGAAGAACGATTTGCCACACCGTTTGGAC